>JAPVLO010000146.1:9471920-10740304 GCA_027257055.1 Cephalopachus bancanus
AGTCAGAAACTGCAAGCTGGTGTGGCACTGGATGCCTTGTTTGGGGCAGGGCAGTGAAGCAGACATGGGAGCCTGGAGCTCCATGGACCTGGGAGCTGAGGGCTGCCCAGGCAGGGGGAGAGAGCAGCTGCAGGAGGGAGTGGCAGTAGCAGCAACCACATCAGCAGTGTGGTGCATGGGAGGAGCTCCACAGACTAGGAGCCAAGGGCTTCCCCAGGTGGGGGGAGAGGCAGCAGCTACATCAATGGTGCAGTGCATGGGAGGAGCTCCATGTGCTGGGAGCCGAGGGCCACCCCAGGTGTGAGGAGGGAACAACTGTGGGAGGAAGCAGTGGTGGTGGCAGCACATTAGCAGTGCAGTGCATGGAACTGTGGGCCTCCAGCCCGCAGGGCAGTGAGGCTGGCAGCAGCAGCCGTGCATGCGGCAATGGCAGAGCTGTGTGTGAGGCCAGTGTCTTTCAGCCTGCAGGGCTGTGTGACTGATTGAAGAGCAGGCTGGCAGCGGCAGAAGCAGGAGCCACCGGCGGAGAGCAAGAGTCCTTATGGACACTCACTTTCACGGAGAATCTCATGGATTTAGCTCCCTGGTGCCATCTTGCTGGAAATCCTTGCAGCTTACTTTTTAAAAATGTTTAAATACTTTCATTTTCTGTTGTATTTTACAGTGGTAGAACTTTGAAAATGTCCTGTAGCATGTTCTCATTCCATATGATATTTTTCATTTTTGAAGATAACATGACTGGCACGTGCCAGGTAAAATTCCCCACTTTGTGTACTTATATGATGTGGTGTACAACTTTCATTTCACGGTACTTAGACTGTTTTTCTCCACTACAAAGTCCACATCAGGATGAAACCAGTGAAAATATGAATACTTACTACATTCATCAGAGTATAAAATGGTCTTACATAAATATTCAAAAATTTTAACTTGCTTTTCTTAGAGGGGAAAAAAGGCTTAATGAGAAATTTGAGTAATAAAGTGCTTTAAAATGCATCATATAATGTAAATTACTTTTAAGTTGAGAATATTAACCATAATTTGACCTTTACTTGTTCACTTGGGGTTGCATTTTTAGCTTTGACAAAGACTCACCTTGACAAAACATTGGTCAGGTTTCTGTGAACCCACTTCTCAACTAGGCCTGGACGTTTGGATTTTTCAGGGTCTTTGCATCATCCAATTCAAGCAACACGTTTGGTAGTCAACTTAGAAACCACCCTTATTTTCAATATCTGAACATCCTTAATATTTGAGCAAATTTTTCATTCTCATCCTTAATGTCTGCTCACCATGGACTGTTTTCAACAAGATCCTGCCAAGTTAGCTTATTCAGAATCTCCCCATCATGTTTCTTCCTAGTAATTTTTTATTCACTATTTTCCCCTTCCACATTCCTTGGATATAAATCACCATTTAACTATGTGATATTCATAATTGAACTCAGTTCTGTACTGGAATATCTTTTATCCTATTGCAATCATTTCTTAAAATAAAATGTATCTTCAATATTTTAAATAATGTCCATTGTTGGTTCCCTTTGATAGCTTTTACTATTGCTCTGCACTTAGCTAGATTTTTAAAAAATCAAAAAATTAAAGAGTCTAATAATCTTATCTGTTACCTAAAGGTCAAAGGTTAGATGCTATGGATAATTTGTTTAGATTATTTCTCAACAATTTTTAAAACTTCAGTCCACATCAGGTACAATGAGATAAAACCTTTATTCAAACAACTTTTGAAGAAATCATGTGCTTTTAATTCATAGAATGCCAGAATCTGGCCATCCATTTTAACAGTATCTTTGCTGATTTTTTTTTTTTTTGGTTGATTTTTATGCATATAATAGACAACTCATCATTTACTAATACAATTATTCAGAAAAATATATTATTATAAGATAATGTATTATACTGCTTTATTTTGACTATCATAATCACAAAATTGAAATACGGTAATGTGATTAATCTTATAATGATTGACTTTTACTTAATTCTATAGTAAAAACCCTAACCGCAGTGACAAAACAGCAACAAAAGTTGTATGACATCAGGTTTGACCTGCAAATTTAATACCTTTTTATTGATATTACCTTTGACTTTAACAGTCCAATACCACAGATCAAATCTTTATATGCAATAAACAAAAATTTTATCAAATACTTCTTGATATTCATATGCTTTTATAAGAAAATATTACCAATACCCAGTCATATAAATTTACTTATGTTTTAGATTTTATGTCAAAAATGTGTCTTTTGTGTATAAATTATCTAATAAGCTGAATGCTTAAATACATGTGTCTTAATCCATTTTATGCTGCTATCATACATAGCACAAGCAAAGTAATTTATAAAAAACAGAAATATATTTGTTCACACTTCTGGAGGCTGCAACGTCAAGGGACCAGCAGGTTTATGAATTCTCATTCCAAGATAGTGTCTTGAATTTTTCATCCTCATAGGGAAAAGAAGAAATGACAGAGACAAAAGAATTGAACTTATCTCTATAAAGACTTCAGTTCCACTAATGAGGGTGGATTCTTCGTGGCCTAATTACTTTTTAATACTGCTACAATTGCAATAAATTTCAACATGAGTTTTGGAGAGGACAAACATTATAATGATAATATCATGTTTTAAACAAGTCTTTTTGATTAAATTTGTCTCAGTTTGAATAATTTAAAAGATAATTCAACTTTAAGCAGAAAAGTTATACTTTGAGATAAAGTAGGATTTAGGCCCCTCTGTTCAAAATTTTTTAAATTCTTAGATAAAAATATCAAATTTATATTTGTTAATATGCTAACAAAAGCAAATCACATATTTTTCAACAAAGTAGAAATCTTATCAATTTTATTAGAATTTTTAAGTTAGCCAAACTTTTTTTTTATCAGTTTAAAACAATCCCATGGTTAAAAAAATACTATAAACTTTAGTTTAAACAATTATGTCAGGTTTTGCCTAGCTTAATAAACTGAAGGGTTACATTAAGTTCATTAAAGTTTTACATAATCAAAGTAGTTATTGATTTTTTAAGTCATGGTTAACTTTCAAATATTTCAGATAAAGTTATATTTTTTATCTTTTTCTTTCACTTTATAATATTTTTTTCCAATGTGTATTTTTTAAAAGGCACCCTTAGATCTAGGATCTCCAACCACCAGTCCATGGCCAATTAGGAACTGGGCAGCACAGCAGGAGGTGAGTAGCAGGTGAGAGATTTCTGCTTCATCTGCATTTACAACACTCTCTGTTGCTCACATTATTGCCTGAACTCTGCCTCCTGTCACATCAGCACTGAAAAGTTTGCTTCCATTCCAACATCCTATCTTTGTGAAGCAGGGTTTTCTGCAATAACACAACCAAAATGAGATTATGGAGTAGACTGGCTGGACATAAGCGACACACTTTGAGTGTCATTTTCTCCATCACCCCCAGAAGGGACCAACTAATTGCAGGAAAACAAGCTTCAGTGCTCCCAATGATTCTGCATTACTATGAGTTGCATACTTATTTTATTATATATTACAATATAATAATAATAGAAATAAAGTACACAATAACACGATGCACTTGAATCACCCTCCTTGATACCATGGAAAAATTGTCTTCAACCAAACCAGTCCCTGATGCCAAAAAGGTTGGGGATTTCCACCTTGGGTAATAATTAGCACACTGCTACTATGAAAACATAACTTATCATTTGTACTGATAGAAGTTATTTTAAATTAAATCTATATAAATGAAATAATTGATGTTTTAATCAGTTATGTCAAATGAGGCCTAACCCACAAAAAGCTAATATTTTACAGGTGCAGAAATAATGAAAGAAAAATACAAGAAAATGCTCAAGTAAAAAAGAGAAAGAGTATGCCTTTCCAAATAATATTTTTTTAATTTAAAAATTTAAATTTTCTCAGGCTGTAAGCTGGCAAGAATTTCTATTACATTGATTGAGAACACAAAAATATGAGAGAATTAAATTATAAATTATCCTCTTTAATTAAAATAATAACTAAGAAAAAAATCATGAACAGTTTTTAGCATACCCAATTTAAACCAGATATCATTTTTAACATTGGAGATGTTTATGGCTATAACGATTTTGATATTAAACTTAAGTCTGCAATAACCTGCTTCCTTGTCAACTCTACTTAGCAAAAAAAGAAAGAAACAACACCTTGGCAATTGCTAATCTTTTGCAGAGGGGGAATAACATACAAAGTCCACAAGAATAATAATTTGGTACTTTTTAAGATGTTACTCTGGGCTGAGTGTGGGCAATGTGAATGTGAAACAGCTAAAGCCTACAATTGTAGAAAGTTCATCCCCTTTTGTATACTTTTCCTTCAGAACCTCATCAGGAATTCACAGGACAGAGTGGGAAGAACCTGAATGAAGTTTTCTACCTGGGGCTTGCTGTGGGAGGATTACAAGAGCCACTGATCTCTATAGCTCCACTATGAATCAAAAATCTTAGCCCACAGGGGAAAGAGCAACAGAACTATTATTTCCAGAAGAGAAGGGAAACTCACTGGAGAATACAGAAAAGTGAAAGCCCTACTGTTGGGTGAAGAACAGGAATATATGTTAAGACACACTCCATAACTGGAGAAAGAGCAAGAGCTCTTCTGAAGGCCCCATCCCAAAGAACCAGGGTCCCGACACTGTCTAAAACAAAGTTCCAATCAGAACATAAGAAGCTCTCTCACTCCTCTGCCACCCTTCTTCACCACTTGAAGGAGTGTTCAGAGAAAAATAAATGGAGACTTCCCTTTTGAGCTTGGAGACACAGAAAAACTGTGTCTCCAAGACACAAAAAAAGTCAATGTCTCTCCCAAATAAAGAGCAAGAAAACCTGTTGCCAGAAAAATATTGCAACAGAAAAATTAGACAAAAAAGAAAATGAAGCCAGTAAAAAGATATTGCAAAACATTAGGGGGGAGTTTGGTGCCTGATTTTTCTCAGAATTCTACAACAAAATATCACAGACTGGATAGACTAAACACAGACGTTTATTTTTCACAGTTCTGGAGGCTGAGAACTTCAAAATCAACGTTTCAGCAGATTCAGTTATCTCTTCCTGGGTAGCTAAGGATATAATCCCATTATGGGGGTCCCTACACTCATGACTTAAGTTTAATTACCTCTTCAAAGCCCCACCTCCAATACCTTGGTGATGTGTCAGCTGAGAGAGAGAGAGAGAGGGAGAGGGAGAGGGAGGGGGATTGAGAGAGAGATTCTTCAATGAGAGTTTATTTGGGAATAATAGGGAATTGCAATCCAGGATTTGCATGCTGGGGTGAACCATTGACACATCGAAGAAGGTTGTAACTGAGGAAGTTTTGTGGGGTATTTTTTTGGGGGGGTGTTAAATATATATAAGTTGTTTTGAAATAAAGACTACTGGTTACAGGAGCTTCTTGCAGGAACTAATTGGTAGAGGCAACAGTAGTCACACAGTGTAACTACTTATCTGGAATACTAAGTTTCTGAGGAGTTCCTTGTATTGTTCCTGTCATAGACATACACACAGAAATATTTTGTGAAAAGTCCTATTACAGGCATACATGAGTAAAGGCTCCTTTTTTATGGCCTCCCAGCTCCATTTGTTAGTGTTTAACATAAATAACTCCTTTTTGATATTCATGACTTTTTTGATAACTTTGTTTAAAATAACTTCCTTGGGGTTTTAGGCTTTAACATATAAATTTTGGTGGGGAGACAAGTGTTCAGTCTATATCATTTAATCAATGTATTAAGTTTTGTTTGCAAAGTGGTAAAGTTAGACACTGCACTCCCACAGAGACTAGGGGAAATATGCTCTAATTTTCTTGATTCACATTTCAAAGAAATAATTTGAGAAAGAAATCTCTGAGTAGTAAAAGTAGCAGAAAGTTGAGAGGAGATTTTTATCTCCAGGGAAAGAGAGAGAATATAGAATAATAAGTTTTCTAATGTAAATGCTCTAAGAATAGAAAGATCAGGAGCCTATAGTCAGAAAGAAACCCGTCTAAAATTTATTCAAACTGAGGGAAGAATTAAAGCCATCTTGGTCACTGCAAATAAACAAGTTAATTAACAATTAATTTATCTTGAAAATTGGAGAATTTAAGATGCAATGCAAACTTTAATTGAAAGCAAAAGAGAGACAGACTTGGTGCAATGGCTCACAACTCCATTGTTCTGGAAGGTTAAGGCAGGAGCATTTCTTGAGCCCAGAAGTTCAAGATCCATTTGGGCAACATAAAGACCTCATCTCTTTAAGAAATGTTAAAAATTAGTTGGACATGGTGGTTCACACTTGTAGTCCCTGCTACTTGGGAGGTTGAGGCAAGAGGCTTTGCATTAGAGTAGGAGTTCAGGGCTCTAATGAGCTGTGATCAAACCATTGCACTCCATCATGGACAGAATCCTGTCTTGAAAAGAAAAATGAGAGAAACAGATTCCTACAAGGAGAAGCAAAATGAATAGATTTCCTCACTAGGAACAAATCCTCATATAAATCATTTAGAAGATTATTGTATGAGTGTGAAGCCTTTGGGGGTCATGGACAAGTGTGTCTGCCAAGCCCACAGACAAAGAAGGATGGGGCGAGATTTCATGACATTACTCAGAACTGAATGACCCACAACTTAAAAATGTATGAATTCCTTATATCTGGAATTTTCTATTCAAAATTTGTGGATACGTAAATGAAATCTCAGAAAGTGGAACTGCAGGTAAGCGGGACTGTTATAAAGAAAAACTTTCAAAGCTAAGTTATATACCTTGTAAAAGTGAAGAAAAATAAAGACTTTCTCATATAAATAAAACTCAAAGATTTATTTCCAGCAGATCTACTGTACTAGAAATGTTAAAATGAAGTTCCTCAGGTCAAATATGGAATGTCATAAACTTGGATTTACAAAAATAAATGAAAAAGTTTAGAAAATTGATATGTAAAAGTATGCTATTTTAAAAACTTGATAAAAAATCCTATTAAATTTAAAATAATATATAGCATAAAAGCAAGCTTTCAAAATACAATGGAATTAAACTAGAGCTCAATAACAGAAAAATAACTGGAAAATTTCTAAGTATCTGGAAATTAAGCAACACATTTCTAAATACACTTAGTCCCAGAAAAAAATGCAAAGGGATTTTTAAAAAAATTGGACTAAGTAAAAATGAGCATGCAATATATCAAGCTTTTATGATAGCATTACATCAGGTATTTTGGGAGAATTGGAGCATTAAATGCATATATTAGAGAAAAAAAAGATCAAAATCAATCACCTAAGTTTACACCTTGGGAATATTAAAGAAAGATGTTAGCAAAGCTGTAATTCAACACACCAATCTTACTCCCAGCAACTCAATGATAGTGGCCGAGTATTAGAATAACTTGATTTGTTTTTTGTTTTTTTGTAAATCTCAAATCTAAACCCATGCAAGATCAGCACCCATCACAAAAACATGGTTAATTATTTTTACATCTATACCTACATTTAATAACAATAAAAATATGAATTAAATTTTTTTTAAAGTAAAATTTTTAAATACGAATTTAACATTACAGCTCAAGATTCTAAAAGCTCAAGATTCAAGTCAAGTTCTCCACTGCTGGTGGAGATAAGGTGAGTTTGGATTAAAAATATGGAGCTTTTTTTTTTCTTTCCCCTTTAGATTCATGTCTATATTACATTTTCCTTTCTAGATTACACGCAACCTCCTCTGGTCTATATTTAGAGGAAGCAACTGGATGAAATTTTGTGTCAGTAGCCTCATGAAATATATATGGTGTTTCTGGAGGAATAAAAAAGATAATTCTTTTAAAAAGTAGTCTCTAACTTTATCAGGTGTCAGCTGTTTAACAAGTTAAAGTACTGAGATAGAAAAAAATGAATTAAGATGAACAGTTTTCAAAAAACTAATGATGATAGACTCATAAGAATTCAGACATATTCACATATTTAATAAGTTCTTTGTGGATTTCGCTCTACAAAAGTTCACATGCTGGGAAATCATGAGTCTCATGCTAGAACTTGCAGATTTTCTAAGATTATGACGAATCTCTGGACTGTGTCTAGTTTCCCATTCTACCATCTGTTTAGCATGGATTTATTGCTAGTTACTGGCTTAGAGAAATAATTTTTTAAATTTTGTATTCAGTCTGAACAGTGATCTGTAAAGTTTTATCCAAAGAGCCTCTGCAGGACTTCCATGATTCGGCCAGTGCCATGCTTAATACAAATTCAAAGCAAAAACAAAAACAACAACAAAAGATTTATATCCAGCTGTGGCTAAATTGTAGCTCATAGCTTTAACCTGTCCTTGTATGAATCCAATATTGCAAAGAAAACAGCTGCATGGGCAATGCTACACTTTCCTTATTAACCATGCAGAGATAAAAGCTGCCAGAAAGGAAGTTTTTATTTTAAAGAGATGCCTGACCACAGCACTGAGGTTAATTTACTCAAATTGTGAATCATACAGATAGCATTAGATCTCTTGTAGTCTGATAATAAGATCTAAATTATTGTTAATACTCTCAGAGAGTATCATCCTTAATGGTCCAAATAGTTTTAAAAGTTTTAGGATGCTATAAATAAATTACTTTTATATTTTCTTCTTTTATATTTTTAACCTGTAGGATGCATGCATAACTGGTTTCCCAAAGAATTTGTTCTTTTGCAGAAAGGTCAATAGTTCTGATGGATTTCAATGACATCTGGAACAAGAGATTTGAAAGTTCTCAGGGCATTTTTCTTCTCTCCCTTTCTGAGTGTCTGTGTGATTCAGATATGTCTATCCAGTTAAAACCAGTACAATTTCTAAACTTTAGTTACTAATGTGAAGCTGAATCAATTGTCAAGAACAAATTAGAAAAAAAAAATCTTTTGAGAGAGCTCTGTAGAGCTTACTTGTGTGTCTGGCTCCTTCTCCCAAGCAAAGAAAATTTGAGTAGAGTTAGAAACATTACGCATAAAATAGTGTTTCATGTTCAATTTGGTAATCATTCAGATTAGAGGAGAATATGTATTCCCTGAGAGCTTTATAGGTCCAAGATACAAAAAATTTTGCCTTGTGTTAAAAACAGAAGTAGTTGTACTTAAGTCTGTGCTTTCAATATCAAGTAAACAATGATGATAGAATATATTTACTATCAGATAAAAAAGATTTAAATTATCCAGTAGAAGTTATGATGTGCATAAATAGATGCTTTTCTAAATCCTAAGCCATGGGATAAATTTCTAGTACCATTGCAATGTTAAAAACAATCTATATTACAAGTATAAATTTTTCAACAACCACTGGGAAGAGGAGAACCTATTCAGTAAATGATGCTGGAAAACTGGCTGAACACACCCAGAAAATTGAAACAGGGTGCCTACCTATCACCAGACAGCAAAACCAACTCTAGATGGACCAAATACTTACATGTAAAACCTCAAACTATAAGAATCCTAGAAAAAAATGCAGGAAACACTCTTGTGTACATTGACGTAGACAACCATTCTTGATAAAACTCCCAAAAGCGAATGCCATAAGAGATAAGATAGACAAGCGAGACCTCATCAAACTGAAAAGCTTCAGCAGAGCAAAATAAACCACCAAGAGAGTGGGGAGGCAGTCCACAGAATGGGCAAAAAATATTTTCCAACTGTACATCTCACAAAGGCCTAACATCCAGGTTCTGCAAGGAACTCAAGCATGACAAAAGGAAAAAAATAAACAGTCCTATTAAAAAAATGGAAAAAATATATGAATAGGCATTTCTCAAAACAAGGCTTAAGAGCAGCCAACAGATACATGAAAGTATGCTCAGTCTCACTAGTCATCAAATAAATGCAAATTAAAACCACATTGAGATACCACCTAACTCCAGTCTAGATGGTCATTATCAATAACTCCAAAAATCAACAGATGCTGGTGAGGATGTGGAGAAAAAGGAATGCTTCTAAACTGATGGTGGGAATGTAAACTCGTTCAACTTCTATGTAAAACAGTGTGGGTGGCAATTTCTAAAAGAACTAGAAATTGAGTTTCCATATGATCCAGCAATCCCTAGTGGGGAATATACCTAGAGGAATTCAGATCATACCACATGCATGTTTATTGTAGCAATATTCACAATAGCAAAAACATGGAACCAACCATGATGCCCATCGAAAGGGGACTGGATTTTAAAAAGTGGTGCATGCTGAAATATTATGCAGCCATAAAGAAGGATGAAATTATGGACTTTGCAGCAACTTGGATGAATTTAGAATCTATCATACTCAGTAATCTATTATAGAAACAAAGAACTGAGTATGACACGTTCTCATTCATAAGCAGACCCTGAACATTTATCATAATACTGTAAGAAACAATGTGACAGAAGCAGGACACTGCCTGGGGAGGAATTGGGTGGTGGCACATAACTTCAGTAAGGGTACCTGATCTCAAACCAGGAAAAGTGGGGGGATCAAAGGGAGGCCGAAACTTTCCCTGTACGATAACCACTTATCTCCCTAATCCTGAATTGTATCCCACATCTTTAAAATAAACTATGAACATGTGACAAGAAAGAAATCATCTTATTACACTTAAAATCAATTAAAAAAATTAAAAATAGCCTCAAAGAAAAATAGACAAAGATCATGAGTAAACTCTCTATAGAAATAAATAAATGCTCCAACTCATTAATGATTGAAAAGATGCTAATAGAAACAAAGTGACAAATCACTTTATATTAGACAAATTTTACATTTTGTTATACTTCTTTTAGGTGAGGGTCTTGGGAAAACCTCATGCTAATATACTATTTTAGGAAATATAACTTACTTCAACTTTTTTTTGGCAGACACTTGCACTTGAGAACCAAAATGTATTACTTAAATATATTCTTTAGACATAGTAGCAAAATTGTCATAATATTTTAAATAGAGTTTATATTGTTTGTAACAGAAAAAATTAGAAGCAATAAAATAGTGGATTAATGAGATAAATTATGATAGAATCATGTGATATAACATTATGCAATAAGTAGAAGTGCTTCCTTTTGTTAATATGGAGAAAGGACAAAAGAGAGAGAGAGCTAATTTTAATTCCTATGAAAATGTTTTCATTAGTTTGTCTTTACAGATGAGAACTTGCTTCTTCTGAAACCTACACCACCTCTGAAATTAGCATTTCAAGTTCCTATTTTCTGAGTCTTTTCTATTGATCACTATAGTATTCCTATCACAAATAAATTTAACTTTCATTGGAACTTCCATTTCATTGACTTCATCTCCCTTTATTCTCATGTTATTTGCAGAATGTCACTCCAATTTTGTATTACATTTTCTAAGCATGCTCCATGCACTCACATTAGGAGCTGATGTTTGTTGAACTAAATCTCACAACTAAAGTCCACTGATTTTATTTTAATTCAATGATCTTAAAAACATCAACCATACATTGATTGCCTGATAAGTTGACTTCGCTTTGATCTAATAATATATCGATGTTATGAGCTCTCTCTTGTCCTAAGACACAATTACATGTATTTTGCCAATAGCCTGTCTTCATATGTCACTGAGAAAACAAAAGCTTTCAGGTTGGATTTATCCACATATTCCTAACAACATATCCCAAAACCTACTTATTTACTCAGTTTACCTGTCTTCTCTCTTTTTTATCATGGAACAATTTCATGTTTTATAAAGGAATATTTTTCTTTGTGAGTCTGATCTCATGCACTCTTACTCTTTCAAAGATCCTTCCTCATTTTCCTTCTCTATCGTCAAGCAAAATCAATCTCTTATACACAGCATTTTTTTTATTTTTTACTTTATTTTATGATAAAGATGTGGGACACAAGTCGAGATTAGGTACATAAGATTTCTTATCTCAGCCAGGCTCGGTGGCTTAGCCTGTAGTCCCGCGCCTTTGGGAGGCTGAGGTGAGTGGATTGCCTGAGCCCGCGGGTTCGAGACCTGCCTGGGCAGCGAGACCTCATCTCTACAATAAATCAAAAAATTAGCCAGGCGTGGTAGTGCCCGCCTGTAATTCCAGCTACTCGGAAGGCTGAGGCGGAAGGATCGCCGGAGCCCAGCAGGCGAGGCTGTGGTGGCCGGGAGCGGCCACCACACTCCAGTCTGGGTGACCAAGTGAGAAGACTCCAACTCAAAAAAAAAAAAAAAAAGATTTATCTCCCATCCTAGAAATCAAAACAAAATAACAATAACAACAAAAAATTTATCTAGCAGTTTACCTTCTGTTACTCATTAATCTTTTAGGCTCATTTGATACATTTTCAAATGAGTTTTTGTATTATCTGTCTCTTCATGTATAGACAATTTTTGTACATGCAGTAAACTGTTTTTTTTTCTTTCCTTTTATCACTAAAATGTTCTGTTCCAGGTACTCAAGAACAAACATGGTACCAAATGCGTGTGTATATCTCATATATGCATGTATGTATATACATTGCTCTTAACTTCTTAGAATTTTGTGCAACTTCTAATGTTGGTGACTTAATGAAAGGCCTTCTAGTCTTTATTCTGTCACAAGGGTATCACATTCTCTGCCTCTATTACTGGATCTTTCTCTTATTCTTAATTCTGTATTCTGGAACTTCTTTGTTTTGTTAAAAAAAACAAACAAACAAACTTTCCCTATGAGATTATGGTAAGGGTCATGGTTTTAGATAGTGGTAACCAAACTTATATTTTCCAAATGCATACTTAGCAAATATCTACCAATTTAGCTGCAGACCTTACATTCAACTATTTCTTTGATATTTGTTTCTACCTAGAGATTTGTGGGAAAAAATTCAAGGGTAATATATCCAAAACAATGTTTCTGATTTCCAGGGTTGAAAATGGTACCACCTACCCTCATGACTCAGGTAATTTCTTTTTCCTCCATCACGACTTCTTTACAAAGGTATATTTCGTTCTTCTCCAGCATATATTTTGATTCAGACAATCTCTATTGATCTCCACTTGAATTACCATTTGCCATGATCACCACTATTATTTCTCCAAAGTTATCTCCCTTCTTTCAAATTATTTTATTTGAAGTTATTTTAAAATTTTCAAAAACATTCTTTACAGAACAATTGGAATCAGTTATTTTAAAAATACAGCACAGCAAAACAAAAACTCACTGAGCATCTAGCTCTACTACTAAAAATGTGACAATGACATCATTGATAAATCCAAATTCTTTTTTTAGTCATAATTCTCCTTTCTCACTAACCTCATCTAACACTGTATTTTACTCTTTACCTGCTGTACTCCTGAAACTGGGAGATTATCTCTTCACTGACCATGCCAATAATTTTTTGAACTTAGGGTATTTGCTTATTGTTTTCTCTAGTGCTATTATTTTTACTCTAGCTTTTCCCAAATTTGTCTCATTTTTTTTCCTTTCTGTTCTATATCATCTAATATTTTCCCCCTGAATATGTCATAACCTTTATTCAGACTGGTCTGTTGTTCCATTACTGAAAGTCCAGATGGAATGCAGACTATAGCTTACTTTAATCCAATGGTGTCAACTCCATTTTTTAAAAATTTTTTTACTAACTGAGGGTTACTTTTCTTGGGTAGTTTTGCAGAATTCAAACAAATGGCTACAGCATTTCCAGGTTTTATAGGTATGTATCATTTTATTATACATAACACAGGGATTATTTTCTGTTGCTAATATTTTAAAATCAAGCTATCTTTTTAATTATCTCAGAAAATCAACTTTATTTTCCAAAATTAGAGTTCATGAATTTCCTTGAATCCACAGCTATGGAATAGAAAATATCAGAAGCTCTTTAATGAGTCCTATATAATCTGCACAGTTCTGTATCACTTGCTTCATTTCTAGGTACTGTTAGGATCTCTCAAAACAGAAAAGTTGTGGTTATGTAAATAAAAATAACTTTAGCTTCTAAATGAAAGATGGAAGTTAACTACAATGTTCTCAGTTCAACTATCACATTTTCCAGGCCCTCACTTGTTACCATACTATCTACGAGAGCTTCCTCTAGAAACTTTCTATTCTAGTATTATGAATTTTCTTCCATGTACCTACCACAATCTGTAATTATATTTCTATTTTATGCTATATTTTAACTTGCTGAATGCCTGTATTTTCTACTGCTCTAAATGGTGCAGGAAGATAGAGACTTATGATGTTACTTTTGTTTTACTTCCACAACTAGTTCAATTCTTGATATATATTAAATGCTATATTGGTTTTTCTGTTGCTACTGTAATAAATTGTCACAAACAGAACAAACAGATTTATTGTCTTACAGTTGTGAAGATAAGAAATCCAAAATATTTCTTTGAGCTAAAATTAAGATGTACAACATCTCATATATCCCTACCAGTGAGTCTTTTCCAGAGTCTCTAGAAAATGGACTATTTTCTTTCCTTTCCAGCTTCCAGAAGCTTCCACATTCCTTTGTTCATGGGCCCCTTCCATCTTCAATGCAAAAATGGCCAACTGAGTCTTTCTCACCATGCTGTATCTCTCCTTCTGATTCTACCCCCTTTGTCTTCCACAGTTAAAAGATATTTGAGATTATATAGGAAACAATGAAATAAATCAGGATAATCTTACTTTAAGATCAGCTGTTTCGAAATCTTTATTTCATTTACAACTTTAATTTCCACTTGCTAGATTATGTGACATAGTCATAGATTCCAAGGGTTAGGATGTGAGTATCTTTGAAGAACAATTATTCTACCTGCCACACATGTTCAAAGTATTTATACTATGTAAAAAAAGATAAAGAAAAATTACTGACATGGTAAGAAATATGAGGTCCAAAATAAATTACAAAATAACAAAAAAGTTAAACTCATAGTTGAGTGGTGGTTATGAGGGACTTGGGGTGGAAGAAAAGGGAAGTTATTGATCAAGTATACAGACTCTCAGTCGTAAGGTGAACAATTTTTTAGAGACTGAATATACAACATGGTGAATATAGTTAATAATTATGTACAGTATGATTGAAATTTTCTGAAAGAATAGATCTCAAATATTCTCACCACAGAAAAAGGCAAGTATGTGAGGTGATTGATATGTTTATAAACTTGACTGTAGTATACATTTCACAATGTATACACATATCAATACATCATGTTGTATATCTTAAATATATACAATTTTTACTTAATCATACCTCAATAATGCCGGGAGAAGTAAAAGCAAAACCTTGTACTCATGAATTATTAATGATTAAATATTACTTAAAATGCATCAAAGAGGCAGTCACTTATAAAGAATATATTAAGTAATGACTGCCTTGCAGACAATACTATAAGCTATTTATAATAGTGAAGCAAACAGTTCTAGAACACACCTAAGTTAGATAGCTAGACAAGTAAAGCTTACTAAGTAATATTAGAAATCTAAAGGTTGATAATTTTCAGAAAAAAAGATAGCCATAGTTTAATTTGTTAGATTAAAATTGTGGATAATGTAGGTAATACAGTTACCTTGAAACAGACATAGAGACGGAGATGAAGCAAAAGCAAAGACAGATGGAAAAACAGGATGAAACTGAGGAATAGGAGAAAAAAAAGTAGAAAGTAAGGAAAATGAAAAAAGAGGATGAGGATTAGAACAAAAAAGAGGTCACAGAAGCTGGATTGATAGAAGGAAGATTAAAAACAATAAATAGAAGTATCAAATCTAGAGAGAATACATAATGTTACAAAATCTGGCTGGGCTCGGTGGCTCAGATTGTAATCCCAGCACTTTGGAAGGCCGAGGCGAGTGGATTGCCGGAGCCAGTTTCAAGACTTGGTTAGAGACCAACCCAGGCAACTTGAGATCTCATCTCTACAGTCAATCAATCAATCAATCAATCAATCAGCAGGGCATGAGTTGCCCGCACCTGTAGTTCTGGTTGCTTGTAAGGCTGAAGTGGAAGGATCGCTAGGGCCTAGCAGGTTGATGCTGGAGTGACTGTGAGTGTGCCACTGCACCCCAGCCTGGGCGACAGAGTGAAACTCTAACTCAAAAAAAAATAGCTAAATATAATTTTTTTGCATGTTTATGTTATACTGAACAATAGCTGGAATAAATTGACAAAAATTGAAGGAAAATGGTGGGAAAACTGTATCTTCTAACACCTTTAGGATAAAACCTAGGAATTGTAAGTGTAGGTTAGTGGTTAAGTTACTGCAGATAACTTCAACATCATAATTTATGTATAGAGATAAATTGTTTATGGGTCTAATTTAAAGAAGCTGCAAAGACAATGGACAAGTACAAGTTGAAGAAACGAGAATTATAGTAAGTACTTACCAGAGGAAGAATGCTAGAGCAATTCAGCAGACGCCTATAAATCCTAGATAACAGTACAAATAGATTATATAAAACTACAAGAACTTCAATTTTCTACCTGTCCCCAAGCCCTGTTCATTCCAGACATGTCTGCATCTACACTCCTGAAAGTGGCCTCTTTCTTTTCCAAACAAATAGATTTCCTCATCTTTCGTCTATACTTAACCTATTTATTGCTGTACAATAAATAGGTCATGATGGGTCTTTGTCACATTTCTCCTTTCTTGGGAATATGTTAAGGTGTTTTGTTTCAAAGAATTCATTTTCTATGAGAAATACACATTATGTACAAGCTTAAATCTTTCCCATTTTAGAAAAAAAATGAAAAATCCTTTCTAAACTACAGGATTTTTTGGTTCAAATTAATTGACAATCTTATAATTCTTAAACTGGAAACTATGTTTAAAAAGTTTGGTGTTTCTGTTGTTCTTTACAAATAGTGTAAAATATTTGCATGTAATATTTAAATTTTGAAAACATAAATCAATATTATGTTTCATAACATTTTTTGGGAGGATTTTAAGTAGTGCCCAACACACTTCTAAAACCTGAGGAGGCAAAATAAGATAAGAAACTACAGCAAAAATAAAAGTTTTAAAAGAAAGAGAAGGCTACTGCCTTGCTAAACTATGTTGTGGCCATGTGCTCTTTGAGCTATGACCAGGTCATGTTTCCTAACTTTTTTCCTCTCTCCTACATTGGGGGGATGAATCTTCTCTCTCTCTCTCTCTCTCTCTCTCTCTCTCTCTCTCATTTAGTTTTTAAGTAAACTATATTTCCAATCTGAAAAAAAAAGGCAAGAGAAAAGAAAGAGATAGAACTGATATGTATTTATCTTTTATTTTTTTGAAATTAAAATAAAAGAAACCAAGTTTAAGACACTGGGTACTGCTAAAAGAAGGAGAGAAGAGGAAGGGAGGTAAAATGAAGAATGCAGAAGAACTCATTGTGTGCCATGCCCATCATTGGGGGGAGGGGTCTTGCCAAATGCCCAAACTTCACCTTCATAAAAAATACTGACATAACAAACTTTAAAATGTATTCAAAAATTCTAAAGTTTAAAAAAGACAAACAGAATTTAATTAAGTCAGTTTTACTGTGCATTATGCAATATTTGGTGTGTTCTTGACAAACTAATTTATATTTACACAATAAAATATTATAAAGCAGTCAATAAAAAATGAACTTCAGTGACTCACAGCAATAAAAAAAATGAAGCAATTAGGGCTCGCACTATAGTAACATAACTGCTTACAAAAAGAAAGAAAGAAAAAAGTACACTAAGAAAATTCTTTAATTTTTAAAACTCGAATGAAATAAATTATAGAGGACACAAACTGAGAAACACCTCATGTACATGGATTGGAAGAATCAACAGTTTTAAAATGATCATAATATCTAAAGTAATGGTTATATTCAGCATAATCCCTATCACACTACAAATGTCATTTTTTATAGAATTAGAAACAAAAGTCTAAAATTCCTATGAAACTATGAAACCAAAAAAAAAAAAAAAAGGCAGAATAGCAAAAGTGATTCTAAGCCAAAAGAACAAAGCTGGAGGCATCACACTACCTGACTTCAAATTATACTAGACTGTAGTAACAAATACAGCATGGTACTGGTACAAGAGCCAACACATGGACCAATGGAGCAGAGTAGAGAACCCAAAAATAAACCCAAATACCTACAACCATCTGATCTCTGACAGGACAGACAAAAACATACACTAGGAAAAGGACACCCTATTCAACAAATGGGCCTGGGAAAATTGGATAGCAACATGCCAAAAAATAAAACTTAATTCCTATTTCTCCCTGTTTAAAAAAAATTAACTCAAGATGAATTAAAATCTTAAATGTTAGACCTGAAACAATGAAAATCTTAGAAGAAAATCTTGGAAAAGCTATTCTGGACATTGACTTAGGCAAAGAATGTATGGCTAAGACCCCAAAAGCAAATGCAGCAAAAACAAAAATAAAGAAGGGGCACTTAAAGAAAGTAAAACCTATGAACAGCAAAAAATATAATCAACAAAAAAACATAGGCAATCTACAGAATGGTAGAAAATATTTGCAAACTATACACCTGACAAAGGACTAATAACCAGAATCTACAAAGAACTCAAATCAGCAAGAAAAAAGCAAACAACCTCATTAAAAGGTGGGCAAATGATGTGAACAGACATCTTTCAAAAGAAGATACACAAATGGCCAAAACACAGAAAAAAATGCTCAGCCTTACTCATCATCATGAAAATACAAATTCAAACCACAATGTGATACCCCCTTACACCAATCAGAATGACCATTATTAAAAAATCAAAAAGTAATAGATGCTGACACAGAAGCAAAGAAAAGGGAACACTTATACACTGTTGGTGGAAGTGTAAATTAGTATAACCTCTATAGAAAATGTTATAAAGATTTCTCAAACAATTAAAAGTAGATCTACCATTTGATCCAGCAATCCTACAATTAGGTATCTACCCAAATGAACAGAGGTCATTATATAACAAAGGCGCCTGCATCTGCATGTTCACTGCAGCAGAATTCACAATTGCAAAGATGTGGAATCTACCTAAATGCTCATCAACTGATCAGTGGATAATGAAAATGTGACACACACACACACACACACACACACACACACACACACACAGAGAGAGAGAGAGAGAGAGAGAGAGAGAGAGAAATATTATTCAGTGATCAAAAAGAATGGGATAATTTATTTGGCAGCAACTTGAATGAAATTGGAGAGCATCACCTCGAGTGAATTAACTCAGAAACAGAAAACCAAACATTGCATGTACTCACTTATAAGGATATGCAAAGACGTACAGAATGGTATAATGAACACTGGAGACTCAGAAGAGGGAGTGAGGAAGAGATGAAGGACAAAAAAAATCACCTATCAGGTACAATGTGCACAGGTGGAGGTGATAGGTACATTTAAAGCCCAGACCAAAACTATTTGTACCCCCAAAGCTATTGAAATAAAAATAAATAAATAAATTCAACAAAAAATAAATAACTTTTTTTGACTATTCCAGGTCATTTACATTTTCAAATATATTTTAGAATCAGCCTGATAATTTCTGGAAAGAACATGGTGATATTTACTGGGATTGTATTGAATTTATAGATCAATTTGGAAGAATTAATATTAGCAAGTTAGAGTCTTCCAATCTTTGGATTTATTTAAGACTTTCTTAATTTCATCAATGCTTGCAGCTTTCAGTGTGCCAGTTCTGCATATATTTTATTCAAGATATTTTAAGAGTTGACTCTTTTTGTGATGTTACTGTAAAAAAAGTTAAATTTTTAAAATACAGTAAGAAAACTTTAAAATCTATAATTAAATCATGGGATAAAACACTCTAATTAGAGTTGTATTCTAATGAGATTTGCAGGTATAATTCTTATTATCATTCAGTATGAAAACCTAAGGGAATGATAAAGATGTAAGGATTATCAACCAGTCTTATAATACCTACATTATTGCTAATCTTGGCATGCCAAGTTTTATTTTGTACAGACCAATTCTCACACTTTTAAATTTCGCATGAACAAACAATACAAAATAATGCCAAATGTGACATTATTGATGGAAAAAATGCTTTATTTTAGCAGATAAAAAATAGACTAGCACTTTAGAAAAGTCATTGTTTGGGACATTATGTTTGTTGATAAGACTCATGGGGGTGGAAAATGAGTCTCTAAAACAAGACTGAAAGAAAAAAAATGAAGTCAGCTAAATTGTCCTGAGAAAAGAATTTAAACTTGTATGGGGAGTGAAAGAACACAAACACAAAAAAGTGTGTTGGGGACACAGGTTCAGAGAGGAAAGGGTTTGAGCATAACAGTGATAAGGTGAGGAACACTAAAGCCAAAATGAGCCAGTAGATAGAATGCACTGACCAAATTAAATTCCCTGAGATGGTATGACCACAGGTACTATAAGACTGGAGATGTATAATGTGTAATTTTAATTTACCACATTTTCTGTAACGTAAAGTTTAGTTCTCTGAGCTGCTGGTAAGTTTAGCACTCATAATAGCAATAACTTAAGGCATAAAGGAGTAAGGCAGTAAGAGGATTGAGAAATGGTTTTGTATTCATCCATTTATTGCTGATATCCATGCTGATATAGTATCCTTTCTTCTCTAGTGAGAGTGGATCCAGAGGGTTCAGATTATGAGCATAACCAAGGTGAATAGCTATCACTACTGAGCCAAAGAGTTGCAATAAAGCTGCAACAGCATGGGAATAATTCAGGACATTACGTGGGGCAGCCTCAGTTCTCAAATACATTAGAAGGAAGTATGTTTTAAAAAGGGGAAGACAATATCTGGATCTCAGTGATGTAACCAGTTACTTGCAGAGGGAGGATGATCTAATTATTCCAGGAATTTCTATGTCCATTGATATGCAATTAACATTAAAAAAGACCCCCAAAACAAAACTCTGATGATGCCATTTGGAATCCTTCCAGAGAGAACTTACTTCATTCAAACAAGAGACATGGCAGTATAATATGATGTCAATATTACGTTCTATAACCATAGAGAGATAACTTTCTGGCTCCAAATAGATAACTTTTACTGAGGGTTAGAGGTAGACACAAAACAAGAGGAAATGGATGTGACAGCAATATGAAGAGGGAATATAATTTAAACTTTGAGGTTTAGGAAATAAACAAAGATAAGAGGCTTTTGAGTCATGTTCTTTTACATTCAATAATCCATCTGTCCAGTAATTTTTTAGTCATGTAAAGGATGGCATGTTTATGAACACCACCACTTTCCAAAAATGCCCCATATGCAGCAATACCCGCCAACTTGCCAAGGGCAGAGAATATCTAAAGAAGCCATTTGTGTTCCATATTAACACACAGATTCTGGTTAATATACAGATACAAGCAGCAATACTTAAGATGAGAAAAATAACTGTACTGTTGCTGAGTTCTAAACAAGTAAATTAGAAAGTTTCCGCATCTACAGACAGATGGGAAATAAAAAGAAAAAAAATTCGGCTTAATTGCATAATTGTAGTATCAAGTGAAATAGCAATAAACACCAGATTAGAATGAAACATAAGAGTGAGAGACAGTGTACAAGATAGCAGAAGAGGTTTTAGTTGAGAATCAATAAAATAATTTTTCTATTGCTGTACAGAATTATACCTTTATCTTCATTACAAGACAACAAACATTACCATCAGGTCTATTGCTTGTGCTGTTACCTATATATTTTTTGTATGTGTATTAACACAATGGAGAAACAGTGAGGAATCAACTAATTCTGAATACATTGTTTTATTTTCTTTATATTATGTATAGCTAAAGCACATCTTTGGATATTTTTAGGAAGAGTTATTTAAATTGATAGAATAAACTTATTCTGAGATTTGCTCTTCAACTCACCAGAATATGGTCTGTACAAGGAATACTGCAAATTGCTGTCATCCTTAATATATACACATGAGCTCCAGCAAGATGTGAATAGAAAAAACACAAAAGCTCAAGGTGTGCTTTTCATGATTTCTCTGTTTATTCTTCTTTCAAATAATAGTGTTGTTTGAGTGATTATTTATTGCAGAGACTACTATCTACTCAACTGTGCTAGTCTGATTGCATCAAGGAATACGGGGACAAAGAAGGGGAATCTTTAGCAGCATCAGTTTAAGATAGCTTCCTAAACAAGATGAATTTTTCCTTAAAATTAACAGTGAATTAGGCAATAAAATCAGGGTTGTCATTTTCAATGGCACAATGCTTGATTGTCAAATTAATGTCACCCCTCCCAAAATAACCAAACTATGCTTCAATCATACTTTTGTGTATTCCCTACCAACATTGATCTGAGCTAAGATACATGGCTTAACACTATCAATGGGATCTTAGCAAGTGTAATGTAAGCAGAATTAGTTATATACTGTTATGTACTGAATGTTTGTGTCTCCCCAAAACTCATATACTGAAGATTCACCTCCCAATGTGATATTTGAAGATGCGGCATTTATGGAAGTAATTGTGGTTAACTGAAGTTACAAAGTATAAATGTAGGACCATAATCTGACAAGATTAGTGTCATTATAAAAAAAGACATCATGACTTCTTATTCTTTGTGCTTTTCTTTCTCCTTCTATGCAAGCAACAAGCAAATGTTATGTGAGGACATAGAGCGAAAGTGGTCATCTTCAGACTAAGAAGAAAGAAAGCCCTCATTAGAAACTAAATTGGCTAAACTAATTTTGAGCTCCTAGCCTTCAGAATTGTGATAAATAAATTTACATTTTTAAGCCACCCAGTCTGTGGTATTTTCTTATGGCAGTCTTAGCTGAATAAGATATACACTTGCACATAATTTAGAATGGTCCCTGTTGGTTTCCATCTGGACTATAGGGGAGTCCAGATTATCTTCCTGTGGAGAGAGTCTATGTGAGGGAGCCCTACAGTGTGCAACACCATTTGAAGAGAGATAAAATGTGAAAAATAACTCCATTTGAAGAGAGATAAAATGTGAAGATTCAACTCTTGTTCCCCTAGTCAAGCTTCCAGTCTCATGCGGACATATGCATGACCATCTAACAAAACATGAAACATGAGTCACATCAAGTTTATACAGAAGATGCATAGCAAATACTGAATCATTATCATTTTAAGCCATTCAGGTTGTTATTGTTTTGCAGCAAAACAGGCAAGTGGCTTTAAAATGAAGCTGTGTTTGGGAATACATTCAGTATTAATAAAAAAAAAAGATATAAGATGGGAGAAAGATACAATTCATTAAGGATACTATCAATAGATATTTATAATTGGCTTCTCAATAGAAAATTTGGTATGACAATTCATTCTTTATTTTTAAGTAAATAAGCACAAATTCTGTATGAGTAGATGCACGAGTCTGTTCATTTACAATGTTAAAATACAAGTATAATCTGGGTATCCATAGCCCTTGCTTTCAAGAAAGCTTAAAGAGAATTTTGTTAAAAAAAAAAATTTACCCCAGACCTTCCAAGCTTCTCCCTATGCAGAAGTTCCCATCCTAATAGGAAAAAGCTGAATAATCTACATTATAAGTTTTACAAAACCCACCAGGCACCTTTAGAGTCACAGGGTAATCAAGTAGTATGACATCTTAAGGAAAGACAGGCATCTCAAAAGGAGGCACGGGTCACCTGTAACAAAAGAGGACATTGTGGCATTCATAGAGGCAGTAGAAGAATTCAGCCACAAAGTTTAACACGTGTGGTTCTGTGCATTAGTATAAAAATTCTAGGAGCTGTACACACAAGGTTAAAACACACACACACACACACACACACACACACACACACACACACACACACGTCTTTCTCTGTGGACCACCTCTGGCACTCTTGAGAAAGCCCATGCTACTTATTCAGTATAACATTACCTTATTTTGACAAATGTGAACAGAACCCTTAATAGTGAATGAATTCCTAAATTCAGTTTCTAAATTCATAAAGCTGAAGATTTGTACAATGATCTTATCTATTAGATGCCTGGATATTTTTTCCAATAAGGTTGGGTGTATTGAGTACTGAATAGAACATTTAAGCACATACTCATCCCTTCTGATGACTAAACACACAGCTTTCTGCAGTTGTTGGTCCAGAGTGTGGCTCTAGCCCAAATACTTGGGATTGAGGAGGTAAAGAACCACGGAGTTTTTTTCAATGTCTTCAGATCTCTGAGACTGCTGTCCATGTATAAACAAGCATATGCAACAGAACAGTGGTTTGATGGGGCCAGATTTGGAATATGAGACAGTCATGGCAGAACTTTTACTCTATTTGTGGATTTTGCATATCAAATTGACAATCTGCGGCATTATTTTATAAAACAGTAGGTATTTCCAGCTGATGAAAGTAAATTCAGCCTTGCTTAAATATCCTATATTTAAATGTTTTAATACAGAATTTTAAGCTCATTTGGAGAAACACATTTATAATTTTTCAACCCAGAGATCTATTTCCCAAGTCATGAGACCTGGCCTAGGACTCTAATGCAAAAAGGAAGTAGCACCTTTTTAATAATTTGCACAAAATTGTTCTCTGGGTTCGTTTAAGATCTAAAGATGATTAAAAATGCATATTAATAAATTAAGCAGGATTTTCAGATAGAGATAAAAATGATACTTATCAAGGGTTTATTATACACTGGGTATTATACTACTTGGTTTAACATGTTATATTTCAAAGAAAATATGTTATAGACAATATAATAACTATATAACAGATACATCTTTTTCTTTCTCTGTCTATTAAAAATAAATTATAAGAATTATGAAAACAAAATCAAATGATATCTGACATAATAATGGCTATTTAATAATATACATATTATCAAAGTAAGCAAAATAACTTTCCTTTGAAAAGTTTAGAACATAACCTATGACTAATAGAAAATATATTATTTTTATTTATTTTTTAAAATTTTCTTTCTTACTGTACTTGAGTTTTGATTAGAGATATGCCACAAACCTTTATAAATGTACATAACCAAACCAAAACCCAACATCAACCCACATATTATTATATTTTCATAAGAGTTACATAAATCCCCAGACATAAGGCAGATATGCTGACACCATCAAGCTTGGTATAGTATATAAATAAATAGTGTTACCAACCAGTAACTGAAAAACACTAAGGAGCATTGCATAAAGTAATAGTAGAGATTTTTTTTATGGACTTGCCAATACAGTTTACTAATGGAATTGCTACACAAAACTTTAGGGCAACAAGTTTCATTTGTATCTTGAATCTAAAATCTATAAATTTAAAATATAAAGCAAGTATAAACTCTTGATATTATAACCAATTGACCACAGAAATTTAATCTCAATAGGTACAGAATATATTTACTGTTTTATTTAGATTTTCAAGTCTGTCTCAAGTTTATTAATAAAGGATATCTCATTTTTGTTAAGAAACCCATGCAGATCTTCATTGTTTATCTTGTGTTTTATCTTGTGCTTTGTTTACTTGTGTTTCTCATTATTTATCTTGTGTTTATCATTGTTTATTTTGTGTTAATCCTGTGTTTTGAAGAGCAGATACGCAATTTTGACTCAGAAGTATTTGAATGCTAAATGATAAATGAGTCATAAACGTTTTTATTGTCAAAATCATATTGGAAGACTATTTACATTTGTTTTGAAATACAGTTTAGCTTTTCCAGTTTGAGCCAAAACCATAAGATGAATTGATAGCAAATAACTTATTTTTATATAATTATCAATATAGTGGTAATTTTGAGAGATAGTAATAAAAATTAACAAAAAGTATTGATACTGAATGTCTCAAGGCACAAATTACTTTGAAACAACTTGCCAACCCATTTAAGAATCTTTGTAATAAACAATTCACTAAGTTACTTCTCTAACTCCCAGAAATATGCTTAAAATAAGAAAACCTAAATTTAAATCCTGGCTCAGAAATTGGCTATCTTTTGGCTCAGAATTAAATAACTTACCTAATAAATCTTAATTTCTTCTTACACAGTAGAATGTTTTAAAGATGAAATGAAATAAAACAAGTAATGTATACATATACTGGACTGTCTTAGAGCTGAATTATTGTTAGTTTGTCTTGCTATTGTGAAGATAAAACATTGTTTTTTCTTTCCACTGTTTCTAGGAAATGTTATTTTTCCTATACAACTCTGGTCATTGGACAGATACTTAACTACTACCTAAGGAGTTACCTCAGTGGTAGAAGATGAACACTGATAAAAAAAATCTTCAAGTGAGTATTGCTGGTCTATCAAATCTCCTAATTCTCTTGTCTTAGACTTACCCTCAAGGGACAGATTGGGAATAAGCAAGTTTACTTGTCTCTCACAGATTAGTCACAGCCCTTATCTTCATCTTTATTACTGATAAAAGTGATATGGATGTTCCATATGATATCTCTTTTGTGTTTTCTGTATCAATTATTTTTTTCTGTTTTAAACACTTTATTGAGCTATAATTGACATGCTAAAAGCTGTACATATTCAATGTACGCAACTCAATGCACTTGGAGATAAGAATATACCTGTGAAACCATTATCACAATGGATGTCAGAAACATATTCATTACCTTCAAGTGTTTTCCCTGCCCTCCTTATTATTAGTTTTAGTAATGAGAACACTTGACATAATTTCTACCTTCTTAACAAATTTTTAAGTATGCAATATACGATCATTAACTATGAACACTGTATTGTACAGTAGCTTGATAAGTACTAGAACTTATTCATCTTGCATACTTGAAACATTGTACCCACCCCTCAGACTGCCAAAAATCATCCTACTTTATACATCCATAAAACTGACTACTTTGGATTCCTCACTTAAGTGGTGTCTGTTAGTTTAGAATTGGATAGAGGGTCATTAATTATTGTGCCCTATCAAAACCCAAGAAGTATTATCTACTTCATGGAGTAATTTTGAGAAAAAGGATATAATTTATGCAAACGGATTTAGTACATCATGTTATATTACTGCTAATTATTATAATTCTTAATATTTATTTTAAAAATTCCAAACATCCTCAAGAGCTAACTAAACTACAAAAGAATCAAGAGTTTTGTGTTTTAAATAGAATTGGAGGTGCAAACAATTTCAGCAATAAAATAATGACTATAATTTTGTTAATGGTTACATAAACAAGTAGATTCTAATATTATATCATCTTTTAAATAATATAAAATATTCTAATAACCATTTTTATCCTCATTTCATTTATTAAGAATTTAATCATCTTTGGTTACTAAAACATGTTGGGAGATAAATCTAAGCATTCAGGTAGTAAATAGGCACAAATAAGTAAGTTGTATTTGGACTAGTTTTACATCACTTTTTTGCCATAAACATAGACCTAAATTAAACCTTTTCATGACTCTGGACCATGGTTCAAGAATGAGTCTCATATACATCGTGCTAGTTTTTAAATTACTAGAACATATTAGAACATATTAGAAGATTCATTCAGGTCTGATGTGATATTCTCACAATATGTCTAATATTATATGAAACACTATATCCTTTGAGCAAGTTTAAATCAGTAAACTATTATTCTTATCACACAAATTCTTTAGGTAATGTAAAGTATTATAATTATATAACAAGAACAGAGACAGAAAAGTTAAAAAAAATCCTCTAAAAAATGAATAAGTAATAGTCACATTTAGAATCGATATTACAACTATGTCTCCAGTGAGATCTAACCATCACACCATTGTTTCTATTTTTAGAACATGTAGAAAATTATATTGTTTGTAAAAAACACTAAGATTTTCCCAAGGTTTTTCCAAGTCACAAACTGTCAGCACTGAACATTCTACTACCCCTGAACAGTCCTCGCAAATGGGGAAGATTTTAATATCCAGTACCAGTAATAAAATAGCATAATACTTAAACAACCATGAGAAAGCTTTGATAGTACCTTTTATGTTTACATTTTGTGGTGTCAAAATATTGTTAATTATTCATTGAAATGTGTAAATTACTTTCAGGGATCTTAAGAATCCTTTATAGTTTTGGTGATATGCCTTAACTAATATATAAACAAACAAACACACGTAATAAGAATAAGGATAAGAATAAGATGGTGATGGAACCAGTGGGATATTGAAAGTCTCTGCAAGGGCAAGTGTCCATAAAGACAGCCTGCGTGAATGGAGACCTGCATTGACCCATTGAGCTCTGTTCAACCTGTAACCTGGGACTCAGAAGATCTCTGCACCCCTCTGGGATTGACCATCTCTGACTCAGAGAAGATACTTCAGGAGCAGACACAGAGAGATGGACAACCCATCCCCACATTGGACCAGACTCAGAAATATCTGACCTGACTGGGGACTTAGCAGCAGCAGTGGAAGAGTTGGGTGAGTCTGGCTCTGATTCACCCTCCTCCCACAACAGTCTGTAGGGCATCTGAACCATGCTAAGAGTGACCCACTGGCTCTCACTGAAAGCAGATGGGAGGAGCTGGAGACTGGAATCCACTCCGTACCACAGTCATGGCCAGAGTGGCAGTGATGTTTGGGAAAGTCACCTGAAGTTCCAGAAATGGTCACATAGGAAGCTCTTTTTTTCTCTCTGTTTTTGTTTATGTTTTAGTACTTGTTTTTTGTTTTGAGGTTTTTTTTCCCCTTGGTTTTTTGTAGTTCTTCTGTTTGTGTATGGGTATTTTTGGGGTGAATGCATCATCAGGTTTTTTTGTTGTTGTATGTTTATATGTTTGTATGGTTTTTTTTTTTTTTGTATGTCCTTGTTTGTTTCTTTGTTTATTCATTATTTGGTATGCCTGTCTGTTTTCCTTCTTTTTCTCTCTCTTCAACTTCTTTTCATTTCCTTTCCTATTTTTTTCTATTATTTTCCTTTTTCTTATCTCATTTTGCATTCAAGGGGCATATATACACCTCCAAAGTATGGACAGATTGTAAGATGGTGGGAAGTGGGTTCCAAGAGGCCCACACTCCTATCAACAGATGCTGTGATCTGCAGATAGCTTCTGACCAGTTTCCCAATCACACCTTAATCAAATCCCAAAACTGCAAAAAAACACAGCCCCCAATCCCCAGTCTGACTTCAAAATTGAACAAACCCAGAGGATCTACATGAGGAGGATTAGGGAATTGAGCAAACAATTAAAACTATCCTCTCTATCACTGAGCAATGAAATTAAGGAAGGAAGAAAAAGGGGAGGAAAACTATCACAAATAAAGAAAAATTCAAGGAAGACTACAGGTCCCACCCAGACCCCTGGGAAGACGTCACTTGAGAATACAAACTTCGAACTCAAACAATGAAGAGCTCCCAGAATAACTGGTCTCAAACCACAAACCCAGATATAAAGATATTAATAGAGAGAACAAATAGAAGTGAAGAGAGGCAAGAGGAAAGAATGAAGGAGTTGATAGCTGAGACAACAGCAAAGAAAGCATACAGTAAGCAAAATAAATAAGAAACTGACAAGAATGGAAAGCAGAAGGAAAAAAACCCTCAGAGTTTGAGGATCAAAATATGGAACTAACCCAAACTGTTAAAAACATAGAAAAGAAGCTTTAAAAGATTGAACAAAGCCACCAAAAGATGTGTGGTTATATCAAAAGACTGTACCTATGACTAATTGGCATTTCTGAAGCAGATAGAGAAAGAAGAGACCACCCTGGAACAAACATTCCATGAAATTATCCAAGAAAACTTCCTTCATCTCATCAGATATGTGACCATTCAAACACAAGAGTTTCAGAGAACCTCTGTAAGACATCAAATGCAAAGACCAACTCTTAGATACATAGTAATTCATTTATACAAAGTAGGTATAAAATAAAAAAATTTTAAGGACAAGAGAGAAAGGTCAACTTACTAGGGAAGACCAGTTAGAATAGCAGCAGACTTATGTACAGAAGCACTGCTGGTTAGAAGAGACTGAAATCCAGTCTTCAAAGTTCTCAGAGATAAACAATTCCAACCAAGAACTTCCTACATAGCTAGGTTAAGCTTCATTAGTGATGGAGAATTGAAATTCTTCCCATACATTGAATTCCTGAGAGTTTATGTTCTCTCCAGATCAGTCCTACAAGAAACACTTAAGAAAGTAGTAAGCACAAAAGAAAGAAAAAAAGGAAATACCACACTCTTACCAAGAATGCAGAAAAAAGATTGAAAATGCACACATATATCAACACTCCCAAAAAAACCTAACAAATAAATAAACAAACAACAACCAACAATGTAAGAACCTTATGACAGGAATAAACTCTCACATCTCAATAATTAGTCTGAACATGATTAGACTAAAAACACTGCTGAAAAGATAGAATGGCAAACTAGATTTTTAAAAATGACACAGCAATATGCTGTCACCAGGAGACTCATCTCACCAGAATGGATACTCACAGACTAAAAGTAAAAGCATGGAAAACAAATTTTCAGGTGAATGGAACACAAAAAGAAAGCAAGCGGAGCAATCTTAATATAAACAAAATATCCTTTAAGCTAGCAAAAATTTAAAGAGATGAAGAAAGTCACTACATAATGCTAAAAGGCTCAATCTATCAACAAAAAATATACATCCTAAATATATATGCACCAAACACAAGAGGACCAACCTTTATAAAGCAGCTTCTAGATTAACTAACAAAAGATAGTGACTCTATCACTACCATAGCTGGGGACTTAAATACCCCACTAACAACCCAAGATAGATCACCAAGGCAAAAAATTCAACAAGAAGATCTGGAAACTCAACTTGATAATTGAGCAAATGGACTTAATAGATACCTACAGAACACTCCATCTAACAATCATGGATTATACATTCTACTCATTACCACATGAAATGCACTCCAAAATCAATCCACATCATCGACCATAAATCAAGCATAAACAAATTTCATAAGATCAAAATACTGCTATGCACCTTCTCAGACCACAGTAAAATAAAAATAAATATCAACAGCAACAAAGCTACCCCAAAACCCACAAAGACATGAACACTAAACAGCATGATGCTGAACACTCCTGGGTCAACACAGAAATCAAAGCAGAAAATAAAAGATTTCTGGAAGCAAATGAAAGAAAAGACACATCTTACCAAAATCTCTGGGATGCCAGGAAAGCAATACTGAGAGGAGAATTCATCTCTTTATGAGCACACATCAAGAAAATGGAAAGATCACAATTTAGCCTAGCAAACCACCTAGGGAGCTTGAAAGACAAGACCACCAAAACTCTAACTTCACCAGAAGAACCCTGAACACCAAAGTAAAAGCCCAAATACAGTATACAGAAGAATAAAATGTCGTAGAAAAAAAAAATCACTGAAGTGAAAAGTTGCTTCTTTTAAAGAATAAACAAGATTGCCAGACCCCTAGTCAGACTGACCAAGAAAAAGAGAGGAAAGGTCTAAATAAACACAATCAGAAATGCAAGAGATAAAATCACATTGGATCACAAAGAAACCAAAAATTATCAGCTGTGCACAGCTCTATGGAAACAAATTCAAAAACCTAAATAAAATGGAGAACTTTCTGACATCACACAATCAATCAAGGTTGAAAAAAAAATTGATATGTTAAATAGACCAATAACAACTCAGGAAATCAACTCCATCGTAAGAAAACTACCCACGAAATAAAGTCCTGGACCAGACGGCTCTCCAGCAGAGCTCTACAAAATACACAAGGAAAAGCTGATACCAATGCTATTTAAAGTATTCCAAGGAATCAAGACAGATGGAACTCTTCCCAAATCATTTTATGAAGATAACATCACACTGATACCCAACCCGTGAAAATATCCAGCAAAGATTGCTACAGGTCAATATACCTAATGATCACAGATGCAAAAATACTCAAGAAGATTCTAGCAAATTGGATCCAACAACACACCTCAACAATCATCCACTATGATCATGTAGGTTTCATCCCCAGGATGCAGGGCTGGTTCAACATCTGCAAGACAATGAATGTAATTAAATACATCAGCAGATGTAAAAATAGAAATCACATGGTTATATCATTAAACACAGAAAAATCTTTTGATAAAATTTATATTTCTCCTTGATAAAAATCCCTGAACACCTAAGCATAGAGGAAATATACTTCAAAGTAGTAATAGTCATCTATGATATACCCACTGCCACCAAATTGCAAAATGGACAAAAATTGGAAGCATTTTTCCTAAAAAACTGAATCAAGACAAATCTGCCCACTTTTACCCCCTCTGTTCAACATAGTGCTGGAAGTCCTAGCTAGAGCATTCAAACAAGAGAAGGAAGTGGTATCCAAATAGGAAAAGAGGAAGTCAAATTATTCCTCTTTGCTGGTAATATGATTCTATACCTCAAAAATACAAGAGAATCTGTTAAAAAATCTTCTTGCGCCGGGCTCTGTGGCTCAGCCTGTAATCCCGTGCCTTTGGGAGGCTGAGGTGAGTGGATTGCCTGAGCCCGCGGGTTCGAGACCCGCCTGGGCAGTGAGACCTCATCTCTACAATAAATCAAAAAATCAGCCGGGCATGGTAGCGCATGCCTGTAATTCTGGCTACTTGGAAGGCTGAGGCGGAAGTATCGCCGGAGCCCAGCAGGTCGAGGCTGCGGTGGCCGGGAGCGGCCACTGCACTCCAGTCTGGGCTACAGAGTGAGACTCCAACTCAAAAAAAAAAAAAAAAAAAAAAAAAAATCTTCTTGCATTAATAAAGGACTCTGGCAAAGTCTCAGGGTACAAAATCAACATGCAAAAGACAATTGCACTCTTACACATCAACAACAAACAGGCAGAAAACCAAATAAAAAGCATAATCCCATTTGCAATAGTAACAACAAAAATGAAATGCCTTGTCATCTTCCTAACCAGACAAGTGAAAGACCTTTACAACAAAAACTACAAAACACTGCTCAAAGAAATCAAAGATGAGACAAACAAATGGAAAAATAGTCCATGCTCCTGGATTGGAAGAATCAACATTGTTTAGATAACCATCCTACACCAGCAATCTACAGATTTAATGCAAAATCCATTATATTACCAGTATCATTCTTCTTTGATCTTGAAATGATAATGCAAAAATTCATATGGAAAGAAACAACCACAAATAGCTAAAACAATACTCAGCAAAAGTAACAAAACTGGAGGTATCACCCTTCTAGACTTTGAATTTTATTATAATGTTGCAATAATTCACATAGTCTGGTATTGTACAAGAACAGGCATATAGACCAATGGAACAGGATACAGGTTCCATAAGAAAAACCTCAATTTCTCAACCAACTCATCTTCAACAAAGCCTCTGCTAACAACCACTGGGAAGAGGTGAACTTATTAAGTAAATGATGTTGGGAAAACTGGCTGACTATGTGCAGAAGAGAAAAACAAGACCTCTACCTATCACCATACACAAAAACAACTCTAAATGGATCAAAGGCCTAAACATAAAACCTCAAATTATAAGAACCTTAAAAAATGCAAGAGATATAACTTATGAAAATTGGAACTGGCAACCAATATCTGCTCAAACCCCCAAATGCCCATGCCATAACAGACAAGACAGACAAATGGGATCTCACCAAATTGAAAAGCTTCTACAAAGCAAAAACAAAACAAAGCAAAAGAACAACAACAACAACAACAACAACAACAAAAATCAAGAGAGTGGGTAGGCAGCTCACCGAATGAGAAAAAAATATTTGCAAACTATATATCTGATATATATATATATATATATATATATATATATATATATATATATATATATATATATCTCCTAACAGCTAGTATCTACAAGGAACTCAAGCTTGCTGAAAAGAAAAAAAAAAAGCCCTATTACAAAGTGGGCAAAATATATGAATAGACACTTCTCAATAGAAGATATATGAGCAGCCAACAGATGCATGAAAAAAATGCTCAGCCTCACTAATCATCAAAGAAATGCAAATTAAAATCACACCGAGATATCATCCAACTCCTGTCAGGATGGTCATCATCAATATCTCACATAACACATGCTGGAGACAATGCAATGAAGAGGATACATTTCTACAGTATCGGTGGGAGACCAAAGTAGTACAACCTCTGTGGAAAACGGTGTGGTGATTCCTAAAAGATCTAAAAATCGACCATCCATATGATCCAGCAATCCTCTTTCTGGGACTATAGCCAGAGGACCTCATATCACCCTATGTAAAAGCATGCACACACATACTTATTGCAGCATTATTCATAATAGCAAAAACATGTACTTGACAAAAATGTGTAGCATATATATACAATGGAATATTACACAGTCATAAAGAAGGGACACAATTATTTGTGGCATATATATACAATGGAATATTACACAGTCATAAAGAAGGGACAAAACTTCACAGCAACTTGGATGGATTTAGAGTCTATAATACTCATGATCTATCACAGAAACAAATAACTGAGTAGTACATATTCTCACTTATAAGTGGACCCTGAACAATTGACAAAATACTACAAGAAAGGGATTGGCAGTAGTTGGAAACTGCCAGTGAAAGGGGTGGGCACACATCATCAATAAGGGTACCTGATCTCAAACAAGGTGAAGTGGGGACCAAAGTGAGGCCCAAACTTTACCTGTACAATGACCATTTGCATATCTAACCTTGAATTGTAATCCACATCTTTAAAATAAAAACAGTATTGTTGCTTATCGAAGCTGGACTGGATTAAAAAAAAATGTGGTACATATACACAATCGAATATTCTGTGATCATAAAGAAGGACAAACATATGGACTTTGCAGCAATTTGGATGGATTTAGAGTCGATCATACCTAGTAATCTATCACAGAAGCAAATAACACAGTACCATATGTTCTCACTCATAAGCAGAACTTGAGCAATTATAATACTATAAAAAAGTGATTGGCAGTAGTGGGAAACTGTGGTGGGTGGTGAGATTGGCAGTTGAGGGAAACCGCTAGGGGAGGGAGGGGCATACCTCATCAACAAGGCTACCTGCATAATAAACTTTTGTATACCTAACCCTAAATTGTACCCTACATCTTTATAATAAAACACACAAACTAGTAATAATGAAAACAAATGCTTTTTGACCAATGAATCGTTTTGTGAACTAGTGTTAGAATAATTTTGTATTACCACCATTATTTATTTTATTTTAATTTAAATTCTTAACCAAATTTTTATTTTTTATTGACAAATTACATTGTATACATGTATGGTGTACAAGATGGTGTTTTAAAATATGTATATATTGTGGAGTGACTAAATAATGCTAATTAACATATTCATTACCCCATATATCATTTCTTTGTGGTACGAACACTTAAAATCCACTCTCTTAGTAACTTTCAAGTGTCCAATATATCGTTATTAACTTTAGTTAGCATTAATCAAATTTGTAAGGCATATTCTGAGCTATTACATCAAACAGTTTAGTACTATTGATAACTGAGTTCTTCCTGATTTTTCAAAGAGCATGTGACACTAGAAACACTGACAGAAATGAGTAATTAAATATCTAGCTGTATGTGGTATGACAGATATTTAAAACTAACAGAACATAAATTACACTTCCTCATTGTTTATATTCATTACTGTTCTGATATGAGCTTTTGAATATGGTTCTACATTAAAATGTATAAGTAATGTATTTGACTCTCTAAACTTCAATAGAAAACATATTGTTTTTAAAAAGTATATTCCAGACAAAATGATTTGGGAGATGGCAAATTGTAAAGCTGTATATTAGCAATAACACTTTGAAATGCCAATTGATGGTGGTGATGCTAACTCTAAAACTGTTTTTCAAAATAAATGTTCTTTGCTAATAGAACATTTGATTAATTTTTGAGCAAGTAATATTTTTATTTTAATACATATACTAAAATATACTGTATATTTTAATACATACGCTGTCATCTTATTAAATTATTACTAAATTCATAACAGCATGTAATATGTTATATCTTTCTGAACCCATTTAATTCCATCATGCTTAAAAATCATCATTTAAGGACTATTATAGCAATCACTACCTAATTGCACATTCAGAGAAGAGAGTAGGGATTTTAACCTATCAGGAAGCCACATTTAAAAACTGGAATTTAAAAATTGCCAAGAGCCTATCTTTAAGCGTATCTTATATACCTAGTTATTTATTAATGAAATTGTTAATTTTAAAAATACACTAATGTAAGTGTGTATACTGTATCAGAGTCCATGCTAATTTTTTGGTTAGAAAACTTACTCAAAGCCATATCTAATTAAAAAGTTTAAGGACTTGGTTAATTCACTTTGCTGTGATTTAACTAATAACAAAGAATAGTGACCCCATAATTTCTAGGACATAATGGCCTATGTTGAGATATTCCTTTATAGATAAATCAAAATGATTTTGAATGTTAAAGAAAATTCAAAGGCAGCCTAATTGCATCTTAAAGAAGGAAGTAAATCTACAATAAAATGTGGAAAAGAGTTAAGGTTTCATTTGCCCAGCAAATAAGATTTTGTCTGGAACTTTTGGATAATAACTTCAACATATTCATTATGTTTTACATGCCATGTGTATATTTTTTTAAATATATCCAATGAAGGCTATGAAATCCTAATACTCAGCAAAAAATCTCATTCACATTTCTGAATCAAAACTGTATTATTCTATCCTGCACAATAATAGCATTACATCTTATTGTGAATCATATTATGAAAAGTTTAGAAAAGATTTTATGAATCTCTGAAGAAAAATTCAAGCATGTATTATCTGCATTCTTATATTTCATTTTATAAAATATGTAATTCTCAAAAAACCTTTAATCTTTTAAATCAAAATATTTCAAAACAAACAAGATTTTAAGTATTAAAGGAACTATAAATATAAACCAAATATGGATACTTAGAGAATGAATAAATTTCCCCAAGCTATCCTTCTTTACAGAAATATTACTTTTGCAATAAAACAGAAGGAACAGTTGCCTTCTGACAGCTATGTTCATGTGACTCTAGTCAGCAGCAATGTTTTATGTCCTCGATGCCCATGTAAATCATCAAAACATGTTTTCATTGAGAAGAGAGTGATTAAGGAAATTTTTATACAATGTCATGTCCTTATGGGAAGTCATCATTAATTTGAAATTTTGCAGTCTAGCTTATGTTTCTTTTCTTTTACCTCATTTTAAATCAGAAATGCATTTGGTTTATTCTGTCACTTAATGGATATAAATTCTGAAAATGTGCCTATCAAGCATGCTGTGTTATTTTAGATGAAATTTTATTACAGGAAGTCAATGTACCTATGCACAGTACCACAATTAAATACCTTAATTAAGTAGTTTTGTTTTGTTATTATTTTCTCTAAAATTTATCCTTATCTATTCTGTGTTGGCTTCATCCTCAGGCTTCTGGAAAGGTGGCTTTAGCAAAACAAAAGTTTAATGCAACTAGAGGAAGAAGTAAGATTATGACTTCTTGGGGAATTTGAGAGGAACAAGGGAACTCCTTATCAAATTGCTTCTCATGTTTTATTGGCCAGGATGGGATGTGCACATTTCTGAAATTATCCCTGACAAGATAAATGAAATTATTCTTAGACCTGATATGGAAGTAATTGAGTTTTCAGCTTCTCCTTCAATACAAGTCTGTAAGGAGAAAGCATGGAGACTTGAACATCCTAGAAACTATGAAGAAAAAAGAAAGAAAAAATGCTGAGTAGGCAACTAATAATTTCTATTATATAGTGAGAAACTGCAACTACAAGTTTTATACTATAATTTCTATAAAACGTAATAAATATTTTCAAATATATGTTACATTATTCATTAAAATCAATGCAAATCTGGTACTCAATTTTTTCAGTGCAAGTACCAAACAAAATTGTTATTTTGCCAAAATTTTATTCAAATAACTATGTCAATCAATCAGTGAATACCAATTGAGCACTTTTTAATGTATATGTAAGCTATGATGGATAAAAGCAAGTAAACATTTACTTTCATTGAATTTACAGATTAACAAGTGTCCCTTATTAACCCTTTAGGAAATTTTGAAACCATGCAAGCAAAAGTATAACCAACTATAATTGAATATTGAGAATTAAGAAAAAAGTCCAGAAGCCAGCATCCAGACATAGAGCAAACAATAACATGGGTAAATTCTGTGAGAAATTATTTTATTTATTTATTCATTTTTTTGTGAGAAAGCAGACATTTATTAAGAAGACAAAAAAGCACCCAAGAGGGAAGGGAACTGAAAGAGTGTTACCTGAGAAATTATTTAATGTGATTCACTAAATATGATATTAAAAATTATTTTGTGGTGCACTGAACCTTTAAGAAACAGACTTTTATTTTTCTTAGTCATAAATTAGCTGTGACTTTTCCTTTTTTTTTAACAAGTACTATTTTCTTTCTCTCTGTCCATCTGTCTTCTCTGCTTTCCTATCATTTGTTTTAATTTCAAACATGCTTTCCTCATGTATCAATTAAACTGTCTCTGATAGTTTTAGGGTCATAATCTTTACCCCCAGTACCTGCTCCTACAGGACAACAAAAGTTAAATCTCTCCCTTCTCACATCTATATGAATCTCTAAAAATGATTTGATTGACTAAACTAAATGCCCATACCTTAAGCAAGGAAAGTAAAACAAGTTGACATGTGATAGAGAAGACTGCTTACAAAAGGAAAGGACATTCAAACTAATGAAAGTAAAAGTCTACAATATAATATTCAGAAACAGAGGAAAGTTTATTGGTAGTTTATGACAAATGGTGGGAGAGTTAGACCTGCCCTGAATATTGAGCTTTGTTTTATCACAGAAATGGGAACAATAGAAGTTTCATTGAGAGAAAATATAAGACATGTCATTCTTCTTTTATGATCTTAAAACACTTAATAAAATGGCTAAAAGTGGACTTGAGTGAATGTGTGACTGCATGAGTGAATAAAGGTTAACTTGTACATACGATCAGAATACTTGCTATGTGTTAAACCATATATTGGCAAACTTGAAAAATGCTGGACATTAAATGGGCTAGTCTTTATCTTCAAGTATTTGAATCCTGTTATAAAAAAATATACGTTAACATAATTATGATAAAAATCTTATAGATTATGATTACTAAAAAAAACACACCAGCAAAATACACTAGGAGTAGAGTGAAAGGTAAGATAATTAATTTCAGGTAACTGAAAGAGTGGGAAAGATTCAAAGATTTTTTTTTAAATATACAAATGTTTATTTCAAAAATATATTTCAATGAAAATATATTTACTTTGGACTTTGATATTGGATAAGACAATTATTAAATATTGGAAAAGAGACTATTCAAGAATGGAATATATTACACATATGACTTACTATGGCTTGAAACAATAAAAAAAGGCATTATTTTATATAACAAACATTATTGAGTTCCTACAGTATTAGACAGTTCTCAAAACTGGGATTAGAGATATAAATCAAACATTTATTTCTTATCTGACCTACTAAAATGTAGAGGAGGAATAAAAAGCAGAAAACTAGCCATCAAGAAATGTACAAATATGACGACGGTTCATTATCTATTATTCACTACAGGTACAAAAATAAGATTAAAGCTAATATTTTCCAAACAATATGGGTAATCAGTGCTGTAAGCAACAACACATAAGCAACATCAACAATATAATAGCACTTTATGAAGAGAGAATCAACATAACTGTGGCAATATAGGTCATGGAGCAAATCTAACTGGTCACAGAAATTTAATTTAATAGTTCCTCTTTCTTCTATAAATTAGAAATGTAAAAATACTTCCAGAAGAATTGACAGAAATAATTCTTAATTTGTGAATGCTTGCTTCATACATTTTTATTGTACACAGTATTGTCAGTAAATACCATTTGAGAATTCAAATAAATGATGTCATTAAAATAGATGCACTAAGTGAGGCTCTGTAGTGGACTGATAATATGAACAATTATTTAAATACCTGTACATATTTAGGAAAATTATATGTTATTGTTGAAAGCTGCATCTGTGTTTATATTTGTTGTCTTAATATAACAAAATATACCATATTAAATTTATTTATGTATTTCAACTTATAGTTTGAATATTTTAGTGAGAAAGCCATACATTAAGATATTTTATTCAAAATAGCAAAGAGAAATTTTTTGTATCTTTTGAAACAAAAATTGCAATGTCATAATTAAGCCTTCCTCTTCATTTAAAAAGAGGTTTATTGGCATTTAAGAGGTTATAAGTTAATTTGACATAATTTTTAAAATACTGACTTAAAAACAGGTATGTTCTACTAATAATGAGGGTGCTACGCATTTACTATGAACTATATGATAATACAGAAGACCTCAATGACAAATGTAATACAGCAATGTAGCTAATCATTTAAAATTTTTAAATAAATACTTTAAAAATAAATATCAGAATAGTTACAATTTTCATAGTATTTCTTTCCTCAACTTTGTTATTGTTGAGTCTGTTCAAATAAATGCAAGGCAAGATTTATCAGAAACCAGCTGGGCTCCCCTGGCAATCCTCCACAGTGGCTTCGGGGAAACTCTTCTGGTGTTAATTGGCAGTCTGTTTTTCAAGAGACCACTGTGGCTAATTGATATCCCTGGAGCTGTAATAAAGAGAGAAATAGTCCACTTTCCCACTTTAATTTCTTAATCCTAGAAAATTGCCGAAACACACAAATAAAGAGTATATATAATCTCCAAACATTATTCATTGCCCTTTATTCTCACTCAATTTTATATTCACTTAGTAATGCAGATTTCGCTCAGAGTTTTATATCTGATGAAAATGGATTCTGAACAAATATTTTTTTTTCTCTTTAGAAAGACAACACTTACACTCTGCTGTAATAGCATGAGATGATTCATATTCTTTTTCTTTTTTTGAGATGGAGTCTCACTCTGTCTTCCAGACCGGAGCGCAGTGGCCGCTCCCGCCGCCAAAGCCTCGACCTGCTGGGCTCCAGCGATCCTTCCGCCCCAGCCTTCCGAGTAGCTGGAAGTACAGGTGCGCGTTACCACGCCCAGATAATTATTATTATTACTGTAGAGATGAGGTCTCGCCAAGTAGCGCAGGTGGGTTTCGAACCCGTGGGCTCAGGCAATTCACTCACCTCAGCCTCCCAAAGCGCGGGATTACAGACTGAGCCACCGAGCCGGCCAATTCATATTCTTTTCTGAGGGAGAGACATGGTTACATTAGGGAAACCAAGATGTACTTATTTATTGCCAAGCTTACAGTTATTATTTTATTAGAAACACAGATTTAGATTTAGTCCAAATTATCATATATATTTAAATTTTCCACCACATAGCTATCTTTTGACTCAGAAGATTAACTTGATGTTGCAAACTATTCCTCTCACCTCATTCCAACATGATCTAAATAGTTGCTGCAAAAGCATTTTATATAGCAATGGTCACCAATCTTTTTGGTGTCAGAGACTGGTTTCTGGAAGACAGTTTTTCCGTGGACCGAGGGGGTTGGGGGAAGGGAATTATTTTTGGAAAATTCAAGCACATTATATGTATTTTATACTTTATTACAATTATTATTACATTGTAATATATAATAAAATAAGTATACAACTCATCATAATGCTGAATTAGTGGGAACCCTGAGCTCGTTTTCCTGCAACTAGATAGTCCCATCTGGGGGTGATGAGAGACCATGACATTGGAAGTGTGTTGCTTATGTCCTGTCGACTCCTTAATCTTTCTTTGGTTGCTGTCACTGTAGAAAACCCTACTTCACAAAAATAGGATTTTGGAAATGGAAGCAGACATTTGAGTGCTTTTGTGACAATCTCAGGATAATCTGTCTTGATTTTAATCCAGAATGTATGGAGATTTGAAATTGTCTCAAACATACTTTTAAGGTCACCGTCATTTGCATTTCCAAACAGTTTATCCTCTTCTAGCACAGAGGAAGTCAAATCACTGAACTTATTCACAAATTGGTCATAGATCCGTTCTCTTCCAGTTTGTGGAGGTCTTTTGTGATTGGGAAGTAACGCTCAAACTCTTTTGAAACCTTAGCTGGGTAACCATGTGCCAGCAGGGAGGAAGAGTACTTTGGCTCAGTTTCTTTCAAATTCTCTGCTAATGTTTAAAACATGTTGTTCCTTGCCCCCATCATTCCAGTTTTGTTTTGAATGTAGCCATTAGTATGTATCTGCTGACTTCAAAACAGTTGTTGTTCTACCTTGAAGTGAGAGATTGAGTTCATTGGGCAGGTTGAATATGTCACATAAGTAAGCCATCTAATTTCTGTATATAAGAGAAGATATCTATGAGCTGTTTCCATCTCCTAACAGAGCTGTGTGAACAGACATGACTTAAGGCCATGCAGTCATTTTGGTTATGGTGGCTTGTGGACTTATCAAAACTGCGACTGAAACAAGTGTGCAGTGTAGTAAGAGGCCCAGATGGAAATGGTAAATAAAATAATGGACTAGCTACACACAGTCTAAGTAAAGTGTTGGATTCTGACTTAAAGCCTTTCACCAGATGCAGCTTACAATTGAAGTACATCAACTCATTTACCATTCACAGATAGGGTTACAATGTGAGTCTGAAAGCAATTGATGATGCTCTCTTTGCAACCTAGATCCCTTGCATGCACAGCTCTCAAAATGATGTGCACTCCTATGAGAATCTAACACTGCTACTGATTTGACAGGAGGGGAGCTCAGGCAGTAATGCAAGCAGTGGGAGTGTCTGTAAATACAGATGAAGCTTCACTTACTCACCTCTTGCTCACCTCTTTGCTGTGCAGCCCGGTTCCTAACAGGTACCAGTTCATGGCCCAGAAGTTTGTAACTCCTGTTCTATAAAAGAAAATTATTGATCCATTCTGTTACTATTTTAACGTTTCTTCTGGAATATGCAGTCTTTATTATAAAGGAGTGGTTTTATGCTGCACTCAGGGAACAGAAATCTAGGCCAAATTCAATATGATTAATTGAAGATATGATGAATTGAAGCTAAGAGACTGTGAACTATTTTTCAAATCCATTTCCCACTCTTCTCCACCCCAAGGAGAGCTTAAAATAGCTAGCCCTAAGTAGGGAGGGTGGTCATTATTTTCTTGTTAGGTTACACTATTGAAGAACACTAGCAAAGTGTCAAAAGACAGGAGATTGGCATTGAGATATTATTATCTTGGCTCCTTTACCATAGTGTCCTTAATGGTGGTTTTATTATCCGTCCAAAGTAGGAGATTCTACCACTTGGCTCACTTCTTTTTCTGGTTTGGTAGATAATCTCTTCTCTCATCCTTCAATCGTAAGAATGACAAAGGATACATACAGTTCCAGGACTGCAATTTGTCTAATTTCCCCACATCTTTGTTAAACAGATCCTTTATTATTTTCAAATTAATGTGTGCACCATCATTTTCTTCAAGACCCGAAATGAACTAAGTAATACCCTTTTTCTACCATTACCGTTCTTATTCTTCTGATTAACTCTGGTGATCTCATTAAATATCTATCAACATATAGTGACCTATTATATGTAGCACAGTAATGTGTGTACTTGCTTTCCATTATATCACATAGTAAATATTTTGCAGTAAATAACTTATTTAACACATTCTGATCTTCTATTGAATATCTAGCACTGGAACTTGTAAGAACTGAAGAATATTTTCTAAGGAGTGAATTACTTATGAGTAAATTAATTATGGGTAATTTTTTTTTTTTTTTTTTTTGAGTTGGAGTCTCACTCTGTCACCCAGACTGGAGTGCAGTGGCCGCTCCCGGCCACCGCAGCCTCGACCTGTTGGGCTCCGGCAATCCTTCCACATCAGCCTTCCAAGTAGGTGGAATTACAGGCGCACACTACCACGCCCGGCTGATTTTTTGATTTATTGTAGAGATGAGGTCTTTCTACCCAAGTGGGTCTCGAACCTGCGGGCTCAGGCAATCCACTCACCTCAGCCTCCCAAAGGTGCGGGATTACAGGCTGAGCCACCGAGCCCGACTAATTATGGGTAAATTTATTTATCTCCTCTTTGCATGCAGGGGAAATCAAATTCTCACAAAATGCATATATACAAATTTTTATATATATACATATGTGCATATTTATTTTATACACACTGCTTTATTGAGTGAATAAACAATTCATTGTTATAGGAAATAATTCATCCCTTGCTAGTGTCAGTAACATGGCATTACAAGGTTTGTAAGTGAAAGCTATGAAGTAGAAGACGTGCTTTTGTAATTCTTTTTCAAATTTCTAATCAAAGTAAATTGATTCTTAAAATATTATATACGATATAAATATTTATGAAGGTATATGGATAGCATACACAGGTAATTTAAATACATATATAAATTTTACCTACATATGTGCTTCTCTATAACTATATGAATATTTTTACATAATCCTTGGCAAATGATGAAGCGCTCAAAAGTGTATCTATAAGCTAGCTTTTCTTTAGACTAAATAGTTACTACTACTCTTCTTTTTCACACTAGATGCATTTATTGTCTTGAATAAATAAAATATCTCTCCATACTATTTCCTCCTTAATTTCTTAAATTTATATTACAGCCTGTAACTGTGACTAAAAGTTCGTTAATAGTTCACAATTATATTTTTAAATCAACTTTTGTTTGAACTAAAAAATTTCACAACCTGCAATTAAGTATGATGGAGTACTTTATTTATTCATTATTTCTTATTTACTTTTTAAGTTGTTTGTTTAGCTTGTACATAAAATTATAGACTCAATTTTAAATAACTCACTAACGAAAAGAAAGACTCCCATCACCCATCCTCTTAAGATGTGTGCTATTTTGAGCAATTTTTAAAATCAATTTTATTTCTCACATTCTTTTATATTTGATCTTATTTACTTTCAATTTACTGCATGTTGACAACCTTTCATGTTGATTACAAAAATATTTTAACAACTTCAGCCTACTCAATTGTTAACACCACAGTGCTATTATGCTAGCCTGAGAAAAACTGCCCAAGAAACAAACTTAAAAGTAATTGTTCATTTTATGTGTCAACTTAAATGAGTTAGGACTACTCAGAAGTCTGGTCAACTAATATCTTTTGATATGTCTTTGAGAGTTTTGGCAGAAGAGTTATACATTTGAATTCATATATAAAGAAGATCTATCTTCACCAGTGTGGTTGGGTATCTGTTGAGGACCCAGGTTGAATAGAAAGGCAGAAAAAGGGAAATTTACTTTGTCTTTTGGAGCTGGGACACCCATCTTCTCCTGCCCTCAGACTCCAGAACTTACATCTCTGGTTCCCAGGTACTCAGGTTTTTAGACTCAAATGCAATTACATTACCGGTTTCTTTGATTCTTCAGTTCAGAGATGGCAGATCATGGGACTCCTCAGCATCCATAATCCAATTCCCATAACAAATCCCCTGTTATATATCTATATCTGTATCTCTCATTTACTATCTATCTGCCTCTCTATCTACCTCTCTAATCTATCTGAGATCTTATTCGTTCTTTATTAGGATAATTCTGACTAATACAACCACAGGTATAATCATGTCACACTTTACATACATGACTATGATTACACATTTGCTACTCAATGAGGCTGTAACTCTGTAACTTGACATTTAGATACTTCAGATTCTGTATTTTCAATTTTACCTCCCATCCTTATCTCCTGTGCTATGCCATCTTTTGTATCTTATGTTCTATACTCATTAGCCTGCCTAAAGATGTCATAATGCTTTACATACCCTCATTCATCAGAAGTCTTGCTCAAGATTTTTCCTGTACTCATAATGTCTTTTTCATGTTTACTAATATATTAAAACTTCATCTTTTAAAACTAAAATTATATCTTACCTGACCTGTGAAGTTGTATGCTTTCTTCTCAATAAGAAAAAGAATTCAAAACACGTTATTTTTAGATATTTATTCAGAAATGGGATTACTGGATCATATAATAGTTCTGTTTTTATAATTATTTTAATGGCCTCCATGTTGTTTTCCATAGCAGCTACATAATTGGCATTGGCACAAACAGTGGTGTGAAGTAATATCTCATTGTGACCTTGATTTGAATTCCTCTCATAATTATTGATATTGAACATCTCTTCATATACCTGTTGACCACATACCTATCTTTTGTCTTTTTTTTTAGCCTGTTTAATTCCTTTGCACATTTTTATATAAAGTTCTTTTCTGCTATTGAGCTGTGGTAATTATTTATATATTTGAGAATTAACCCACTATCAGATATATGGTTTGAAAATATTTTATTTCATTTTTAGGTTGACTTTTTACTCTGTTGATTGTTTCCTTTCTGTGCAGAAGCTTTCTGGTTTGATAAAATCACATTCATATGTTTTTGGTTTGTTTCTTGTGATTTTGTTGCCATATCCAGTAAATTATTGTCAAGGCCAATGTCATGAAGCTTTTTCCTTTTATTTTCTTCTAGAAGTTTTACAGTTTCAGGTTATACAATAAAGTCTAATCCATTTGAAGTTAATTGTAGTGTATGGTGTGAGTTGGTAATCTAATCTCATTCTTCTGCATATGAACATTCAATTTTTCAACACTACTTGCTGGAAAAATATTTTGATCTCCATAGTATATTCTTGGAACTGTTGTGAATGATAAGTGGGTTTATTTCTGCTTTGTTCTTCTGTTGTGTGTGACTGCTATTATGTCATTATATACTGTTTTAATTACTATGGTTTTTTATATATTTGTAATTATATTTAAAATGCATGTATATATAGTATAATTGAAATTAGGAAGTATGATGTCTCCAGTTTTGTTTCTATTTTTCAAGATTGCATTGACTATTCAGGGTCTTTTTTGGTTCCATATAAATACTAGAATTTTTCTTTCTCTAAAAAAAATGTCATTGGGATTTGAATAGGGGTTGAATTGAATCTTTAGATTGCTTTAGATAGTATGAATCAGAATCTCAAAACATCTGCACTTGAATGTTTTTTGCAACATGATTCACAATAGCCAAGATATGTAAATGAGACATCCTATATGCCCATATACAAATGAAAGTATACAGAAGAATACAGTATATAAACAAAATGTTATACTATTTAACTTAATAAAGGAAGAAATTCTACCCCATTTGACAGCATGGATGAATCTGAAAAACGTAATGCCAAGTGAAATTAGCACTGTAACAGGACAAATACTGCATGATTTCACTAATATAGGTTATCTTAAAATAGTCAAAATCATAGAAACATAGAGTATAATTGTGATTTCCAGGGGCTGGGGGGAATGGGGTAATAGAGAATGACTATTAAACAGGTTAAATAATTTCTGGAGATGTGCTATACAACATTGTGTTTATATTTAACAATATTGTATTTTGTACTTTAAAATTTGCTCATGTTAAATGTTTTACCACAAAATAATAAATTTCATTTTTTAAAATAAGAATAATAAATATTTAAAAATCATTTTATGTTGTATATGGTACATTCAAATATATAAGTAAAAAAGTAACATTTTTTTCCCAAATACTTAATTTTTTATATTATATGTAGTTACTCATTGTGACAGTGATTCTGAGTGTGTGTGTGTGTGTGTGTGTGTGTGTGTGTGTGTGTGGTTTATGTGTGTCAGGACTGGTCTCTAGAAACTTGTAGCTGAAAAGAAGATTTATGCTGCTTTTGTTGTTAATTTTTAATTTGACTTTCTGAAGCAGGTTTCCTGTTTTCTGGGGTAATCCTCTTTGGCAATTGTAATTTTTTGTTGCATAAAGATTAAATAAGTGATTCATTACCTTAAACCAGTAGGTCTCGACAGGGGTTGAATTCTTCCCAGGAGACACTTGGCAATGTCTGAAGACATTTTTGGCTGTCATATTGGGTGGGGAGAGCTAATGTCATCTAATAGGTAGAGGCCAGGGATACTGCTAAACATCTTACAATGTACAAGACACCATTGCCAGAAAGAATTATCTCATCCAAAATGTCAATAATGACAAAGTTGAAAAATTCAGGCTTAGATCTTGTGCCTAACACAGTTTTACATGATTAAAGTTCAGTTCATATTTATGGGATTATGTTGAAAATTACCACTATGACCAATGTTTATAACAGGAACTGGCAACATTGATACACAGTAATAATATGCTTTTTCCTAACAATTTTTTTCATGTGAATATCTATAAACACCAACCATTCTAACTGTTTTTGTACGAACTGTTCACTCTTGTTCAGTTTGAATGCACTAGGTCAGATTATAAATACACATATATCCACACAAACATACCAACCTACTGGATGAATAATTCTTTTAAATCTATGGTATTATTTCAATCATTAAAATGTTGAAATACATTAAGGATAGTTTTGGTGCTTGTAGATTATAGTAATTTAATAAATGATAATGATATCTTCTTAAGGGTTTTCAATTAATCAATTCATCAATGTGTTAAATTGTAATTTGGCTAATATAGTCAATTAAATATAAAATTAAATCATCCATCATGTAACAAGACTTAATCTTGCTTGTTCAAATATAGCATCATAGAATCAAAGAAATTAATATTAAAATGGCATTGTGTAGCACAATATAGATTACCCCTCCAAGACATTTATATAAAAATTTGTTTATATAGCCGGGCGTGGTGGCACGCGCCTGTAGTTCTAGCTCCTTGGAAGGCTGAGGCGGAAGGATCGTCAGAGTCCAGCAGGTCGAGGCTGCGGTGGCTGGGAGCGGCCACTGCACTCCAGTCTGATTGACAGAGTGAGAATCCAAACCACTCCCTCCAAAATTGTTTATGAATCAAAAATAACTTTTCTTACTCTAACAGCTAAAATTTAATTAAGATTTGCAAATAAATCTTTGTCATAACTCCTCTTTGTCCTCCCAAGCAATGAGGCTGAGGTGAGTGGATTGCCTGAGCCCGCGGGTTCGAGACCCACCTGGACAGCGAGACCTCATCTCTACAATAAATCAAAAAATCAGCCGGGCGTGGTAGCGCATGCCTGTAATTCTGGCTACTTGGAAGGCTGAGGCGGAAGGATCACCGGAGCCCAGCAGGTTGAGATCGCAGTGGCCGAGAGCGGCCACTGCACTCCAGTCTGGGCGACAGAGTGAGACTCCAACTCAAAAAAAAAAACGAATTACTACATGAGTGTCACTTGTTTTTCTTTTTTTTTTTTTTTTTTTTTGAGTTGGAGTCTCACTCTGTCGCCCAGACTGGAGTGCAGTGGCCGCTCCCGGCCACCACAGCCTCGATCTGCTGGGCTCCGGTGATCCTTCCGCCTCAGCCTTCCAAGTAGCCAGAATTACAGGCATGCGCTACCACGCCCTGCTGATTTTTTTTTTATTTATTGTAGAGATGAGGTCTCGCTGCCCAAGCGAGTCTCGAACCCGCGGGCTCAGGCAATCCACTCACCTCAGCCTCCCAAAGGCGCGGGATTGCAGGCTGAGCCACCGAGCCCGGCTCGTCACTTGTTTTATTACTCTTTTTTATTGAAAAAGTATAAAATCTTATTTAGATCTTCTACCACAGTGATACCAGAAAATAAATTTATGAGTTATTATTTACATTTATAGGTTATAACTGAAGGAAAATGAGATATTTACTGGAAGTTGAACAACTATATGGTTTTAAAAGTTGGCTAGATGTCAGGCAAATTAAGAAAAATTTTACTCTTTGTATGGGAAGTAAATGGAGGTGTCATCTAAGTTAATTTATTAATTGGTGTATCATAGATCTTATGACTGGCAAGAGTGCAGGGGCCCAACTTCCTGAAATACAAAGAAATTAAGAAAAGAAGTATACTTACTTTTAGAATATGAGACAGTAGGGGAAATGAAAGTTTTCATGCACATAACAGTGTCTGTTACTCAGCTTGACCTATGGTACAGGCTTTAAGTAGGTTATGCAGAAAGGATTAGAGAGAAGTAAAATTTTTTACTGAAATCTCTACAGGACAATGTGAACCAAAGCAGAACAGTTTTGTGATTACAGGGAGTTAGCCCTGAATGGTGATTATCTTATTTGAGTTACTTTAAAGCACATTAGGGCATGAAAAGAATAGTGTGACCTAGGTATAAAGTGCTAAACACCATTTACGGTGAGGAAGAAGTGGTCCAGTTCACCAATATAGGAACCAAGACCTAGACAGAAAGAGTGACGGATGCTGTACTATCTTTGCAATTTAGCTTAGGAACTTCAATGTTCAACTGGAAAGAACACAGATTCATTAGTTGAGAGGACATCTAATCAAAATATTTGATTAATAGTGAGCATTAGCAATTTTGATTTATTTTAACTTTCTTAATGACAAAAATAATTTTGCTTTGCTATAGAAGTCTGTTACCTGATTCTGTAATTATATATTTTGAAGGTCTTTGAAAAAAAACAAAATTTAAATTATATTTGTATATGTGTGTATATATATTCCTATAAAAATGTTTATTTCCTTTATATCAGCACTTTTTCTATCACTAGTTAGCTATCTTTCTTTCTTTGGCACTCTCTCTCAATATGCAATTTACTAAAGTTAAGTAATATCTACATATTTTTTCCTAAGTTGTATATGAAACATTCCAGAATCAGATATAATTAATTGCTCATATTTATCAGATTTCTGTGAGTAAAACCCTTGAAATTAATTAACGACTTTCCAAAACTATATGAACATTTTCAGAATATATTTTAATCTTTAATATATTCCAATACATATTGACTATCTAATACCAAAATTTTACTATAAAATAGTATATTTTTCTACTTAGTGACAATAATTTTATTTACTATTTTGCCCAAATCAAAGGGAGTGCTTAACAAAATCACTGTGGCATCTTGAAATTAAGCATGTATGTAGTACAGTGGTGAGAAAACTATCCAGATGAGTCATAAAAAAAATTCAGAAATTTTTATCCTTTTAAATTAAATGTACTTAGTTTCTTGAAGAAAATCTTTTTTGAGCTAGGTCTTTTATTTAAAAAGAAAGTGCCAATTTTAAAATAATTAAAATTAATATTTGGGATTATTTGCAAAGTGGCTTCATTTTGCCCCTTATATCTGTGCAGTGTTTTGGAATCCACAAGATATAGTCACACATCTAATATGACTATATACTTAACAAAAAATTACGATGTGGGTTTGAAAAAAACTCAGCATCAGAAAAAATAAAATATTATCATCAGAAAAATAAAATATTCAACTAATAACTTTCAAATGATTTTAATAAATGGACTAGCCTAGGAGTATGGTACTATTAAGGAAAAAACAAAAGATGCCACATCACTCATATATCAGCAACAACAAGAAGCAATTCTGGCCACTAGGACGCCTACGAGAAATAGGGAGTAAGCTGTATATTTGTTGACTAGTGAGAAGTTGATCCCCACTTTGCATTAGCAATAAATCTTGGAACTATCATCATTAAGTTGAGTCACTTCCAGAAAGATGACTCAAAGAGGGGGAAGAACAGAGAGTAAATACCCAGATATTCTCCCGTTTGTATTTTCATGAGTCCATTTGTTGACAGAAATAAAAACAAACTTCCCTTACAATTGATCTGTCATATAACTAATTTCTGGTGAATATGACAAATGTAGAGGTGAGGACAATTTCTGAGATATGTCCCTAAACGAAGGAATGTTACCTAATTCCTTTCTGAGCTATTTCCTGCTAGGTTAACTCCAGGTATATAGCTACAAATCAAGAAGCTGTCTTAGTAGGAGCATTATGTTGAGGAAAGCTGTGTTAGTATCATTCTTTTGCCCGTCCAGATTGATTCTCCATTCTTTATCCTGTTTAGTATCCTAGGAGGCTATCTGCATGTGTTACATTAACAAGCTCACTTGCCTTCTGCTTTCCAGTTGCATTTAAGCAATGGAAACCTGGCAGTAAATCGGAGAAAGAAATGAGAGTCAGCTCAGGTTATTTCCCACCGGCTTCCTCCCAGTTGCATCATCTTCTGCTGACAGTGCTTTCAGTTGAAAGTCACAGTTCCTCTCAAGGTGGTCTTCTCTACAAAGCTCTCTTCTGTTGGGTTTGGGTAACTGTGTCCCTAACTCTATTGCTCTGGCCAAAGATTAGTGGTGATTGCTGACACTATCCTTAGGTTTTTAGTATATTCCAATCAGTCTTTAAAATTATTATTTTATTATTAAACTCTTCCCAAGTTATCATAAATTAAGTGACTCATATGTTTCCTTTTTGGGACTCTAAAGATAAAATGGTGGAACAAAAGAAGATTAGTAAGAACCCAGGGCACATTAAGCACCAGATCCATAATGTATTGTCAACATATAGGTTTATTCTATATGAGACAAAAAGTAAAACCTCTAATTTTTAGTATCCAGTATAGTTTTTTGTTCACTGACAAGTTGCTACTTACTAACCCAGTGCGTGTTATGATTGTCTATAATTTCGATGCTTCAGTTGAAGTTTAATAAAGAAAGTAGTTTGCCCAAAGGTATACGTAAAAGAGATAGAAATAGGCCTACAGCTAGCTAGTTTGATTAAATCATTATTTGCAAAGTTTCTATTATGCTCCAGACTTCTGTAGCATATTAAAATATAAGAATGAGAAAATGTGGCTGATTTCTCATTTTAGACCTCCTTTTTTACCTACATTATAAGTAGTATATTCTAATTGAGATAATTAGGTCAAAATGAATCCTACATTTCAAAGAGCACTCTCATTTCCCATTTTCTGGAAGGAGCAACTGTTTGGAGATACACACACACACACACACACACACACACACACACACACACATATGTATATGTATCCATTTTTAAAACCCTAAAGCCTTATATCTATTTTGGATATTTTAAATTTACTTAATTTGATTATTTTTTTTTTCTGCCTTCCAACAAAACCACACTATATCAATTATTACAGTCTTAAAAAAAAAATAATATATGGTAGGGGAGGTCCAGTTAACTTTTATTTTTCAAGATTTTATTGGTTATTCTTAGTACATTGCACTTCCATAAACCCTGTAATAGTCTTATTTACTTACGAAAAAACATAATACTAAATTTTGAATGAAATAGTATTATATTCATAAATTAATTTCGAAGAATTTGTGATATTAAATATTTAATTTATTGAAACCATACAATGATATGACTCTTTACTTAAACTTTTTAAATTTAGGTAGATAGTATAATATTTTATAATTTTTTGGAAGATTGCACATCTTTTATTACATTTTTAAAAATTTTTCAATCATTATTCATTTATTTCTTGTTTTAAAGATATGGGGTACAATTCAGGGTTAAGCACATAAGTGGTCATTGCACAGGTGAAGTTTGAACCTCTCATTGGTCCTCACTTTGCCTGGTTTGGGATCAGGTGCCCTTGTTAATGTGATTTGCTCCCTCCTCCCCAGGCAGTGATCTGCTACTGCCAATCTCTTTAATTTAGTATTAAGATGAAAGTTTAAGGTCCGTTTATGAGATACTCAGTTATTTGTTTCTGTGATAGATCCCTGAGTATGATAGACTCTAAATCCATCAAGTTGCTACAAAGTTCTTAATTTTGTCCTTCTTTATGACTGCGTAATATCCCATTGTGTATATATTGCATGTTTTTAATGATATTTTAAATTGCATTACTTTTAAATTTTATCCGATCTGTGGCTTATATAAAAATAAAATTGGTATTTTCCAATTGATCTTACTACTTCACCCATTAATTCTTATGATTTATCAGTGGTCTTATATAGTATAGGAATAGAAAAATCAGAAAAAATGTCAACAATTTACAGGTAAAAATGTACAAATACCTATGTAAATTTTTATTATGTGCCCTGCACCATGATAATGAATGTTTTGATTTTTTTCCTCATACTCTAGGACTAGCTTTGGCATACTTATAACTGTTTTTGTCTCCCAGGATCTATGTTATCCTGCTCTGCCACTCATATGAACTCTTTCAAGTTATCCGAACCTTGGATTACTTCTGATTATCTTTTCCATTTCTAATTTGATAGGTATCATTTGTATATGTAGGTTGAACCTTTCACAACTATAATTCATTCACTTGGTGTATTCCAGTACAATAATCTTATAACTTCAGTCACATATTTATTGATTTTTTTAGGAAGTATTTGTGGAGAACCCACTCATTGTCAGGCACTTTTCTGGTGACTGCACTACATAAGTAAACAAATATTAATCTTGCTCTTAGAGAGCTTAATTTTAGTGAACAAATATAGACAACTAACTTTCAAACTCTCACTGAATCATCATAACTGACTACATATTTCATGCATTTTTAGACTTTCAGTCAATGTCAATCTAACTGTATTTTGGTTTCTGACTTGATTCATTCCATGCCTACTTATGGATAGTTAGGCATTGGGTATGCTCTTATTGGGTATGCTCTTTTGTAAGACTTGAGCTATTGAACTATTTAAATTAGCGGTTTCTAAATTTGTTTTCTCTAATAAACTGTGAAATGAGCTGCTTCATTGTTCATTTTTCACATATTCAAATGTAAAATGAGAATGTATTCCTATGACAGCATTTGTTCATTTTTCTATACGGGAGAACGAACTGTTTCATTACTTATCATTAGTGGCCTATTTATATAATAGCATGGTGAAAAAATAATGTCATAACCAATTGCACTTGTAAGAGAACTTGAGGTTTACGGACTGCAATTAATCAAATTTGTGATGACACTATAGTAACAATTCTACTTGGTGAAAAGTACTGAAGAATCATTAAAGGGTCAGAAGTAGGTTTTATGCTTTATTCTAAAGAAAATGTGTCAATTTAGCAAAAAAATTAAAATTGAATTTTTAACTACTTAATTGAAATAAAGATTAACTCTTAAAGACAAACTATTAGCAAACAACTTGTAACCTTACCCACAACACATATTAAAATTTTCTTTGACATATTAGCACTAAGCAAATATATCATCTCTATTCTAATTTGAGATAATTCCTGGTGATTAACACAATATTATTTTAGAAGTTTGCCTGTGTTTTCCTGTATTTTTACTAAATCTTTAATAATTATCAGTGCTTTGAAAGTTTACAAGATCTTGGGGAACTGGACCTGGTTCTTTCTAATCAAATCTTGTGAAATACGAAGTCAGAAGATATACCGGGAACAGAAATTATGTTTACATAACTTGAGTATTGCTCATTCAGGCGAATATTTTCTCACTGATGAGGACACCAAAGAAAAATATGTTATTTGATTACCCAGTGCTACTTATAGTATTCTAAACACATGATCATGTTCTTTATGCCATCATACTTGAAAACTATGCTGAACCATCTCTCTGGAAAGTTTTCTTAAATCCCTTTCTTTTGCTTTACCTAAAAAGCAAAGAAATAAACAGAAAATCTCTACCAAACCTACAAGCATAAGCTCTAATGTTACAGCAGAAATATTTACTCTTTTTACTTAGTTTTTTTTTGCACTAAAAGCAAAAATGCTTTTATGAAGGAATGCAAATTTTCAGTGAGACTGGATGTTACAATCTGTGTAGTAAATCAGAAAGAGGAGTGAGTTGAAAGTCTTAGGAATGAGGCCACTGAACTTGCAATTTATTTTATAAAACTGGAAATTATTATCAGATTTAAAATAGCAGTGAGTATGCATTACATTACAGTTTTATTGACTATACCTGACATTTGATAAACTGCGCAAATTTAAGGAGGTCAATTTGATGAGTTTTGACACACATATACACATATCTGAAACTATCGTCACAATCAACATGATGGACCGATAATTCACCCCTAAAAGTTCTACTTTATTGCTTTGCCACTTCTTTCTCCCACCTTTGCAAGCCTAAACAATCAATTCTGTGTCTTTTGTCACTATGTCTTTTCTAGAAGTTTATATAAAGAGAGTCGTGTAATAGACATTGTTTCTTATCTGGCTTATTTTACCTAGTATGATTATTTTGAGATTTAGTCAAGTTGCTGTATCTATACTTTGTTACTTTTAACCGCCAATTAGTATTTTATTGTATTTCAGTACCACAATGCTGTTATCAATTTACCTGTTGATGGGAATGTTTATATCCTATTATAGGCTATTACAAAAAGCTATTATGAATATCCATATATGAGTCTTTGCATGGAAATATTCTTTCATTTGCAAAATAACCAGCATGTCTAACATTATATACATATAATAAATATCATATATATAGTAAATACATATATTCTATAAATTTGTGACATATATGTGCATATCTCACAGAAATATCTGGAAACATCTAAAAGAAAAATTAGTAAAGAGCTATTATCATGGACTATAATATAGTCCACTTTTGATGATAAGACAAGGAGCAATAAGTCAATAAAGCTATAAAAGATTTGAGCAAGCAGATTAACAAAAATGATCTAATGCACATATAGAAAACATTATAATTAATAAATTGATATATGTAGAACATTCTACCAAAAGATTTCTCAAAGAAGGACAGCGGGTAGTACCATCTAATCACATATACCTAAAGCATTTGGAAAGAAAATAGAATAAGGAAGGAGAATGGTCCAAATCAGAAGCAAAATATCAATAGTAAAGAGAACATCTACCCATGGTACACCCTGTCCCAGTGATATAGGCAGTGAGAGAGTAACCAGTCACCACTTACAAGGGAAAAGATAGTCTCAGGGAAGAGCCTGAATGCCTGGAACCAGAACAGTAGAAAATAACTTGAGTTTGAAGAAAATTTTGTTGATGAGTGCTTATGACTTGCAGAAAACACTGAAAATAATTTCAAGAGTTTGGAAATTGAGTCAGGTTAGAATATGTGTAAAAAGCAGAGTAAGAGTGAGCATGAGTGATGAGGAATGACCTAGATCTCTTGGATTCCTTTAGTTGCTTGGGCACTGAAGTAAACCAAGTTAAAGGGTAAGTCAGAACTGATCTGTGACTGGAAAGAGATCAACTGTCAGTGGTTGATGAGCAGTAGGGATGGAGGATTTGTCATGAATAAGCAGAACTCCTGAGTCTTTTCTTAAAATGTTGATCATACTCATTTCTAAGTTTCGTGTGGTTAAGTAACATCACTATTCAATAATGCTACTTCCCTGAACAATCCACAAGTATTTTGCTCATTGTTCACTTGACTTGATGGACTTTTCCTGAGAAAAAACTCCAAAATTTCTATCATGAGCAAAACATTTGTGTGTTGTATAAAGGTCTGACTTTTTTATAAATCATACTTATTTTCAGAATGAACAAAGCATAAACACCTTAACAGACGAGACCTTTCATTAACTGGTATTTGCATGGTTCTTGAGCCCCATCTTTTGTCCCAGACATGATATTTTAGTCATATTTAGTTTAACCTTCAGAATGCCTCCCCCTACATTATCTCCCAGAAGTGATTCAAGTGCTATGAAATACAGGCTTTTATAGCAACCTGGCTTATGGATATAAACTGCCCTGTATAGTAGGACTAACTGCTATACCATATACAATTTGTCTATTTCTCTTCATGTGATATTCAGCTTTAGAAATTGATGAGGCAGGAAATACATTTCTTAAAGAGGAAAAGAAGGATAAGTACATAGAATTTATCTGAAGTGTTCACACACGAGCAACTGTGTGATTAACCTTAAGAATATCCTATATATTATGTTATTATAAATGGTTTTTGAGTTAGGAAAAGAGTTTTGAAAAGAGGGTGGCAGCTATGAGAAATAACTATTTATTGTAACTACAAATGTGAAATGTAACAAGATCCCAACTGAAATAAGTTAATGTAAGGTCCATCCAAGATTAGGGCAAGTACCATTCGAATTTGCCTTGGTTTTGAGAGTCCCTTTCTTGAGGAAGTAAAGAAGAGAAAAAATAAGAAAAGCAGGAACAGGTACAGAGCATCACATAATTCGTTACATCAGAGTCTTCAAGGAGAGACTGCCCTGGTGTTTGGGAGAGGTTTGAGTCCAAACTAAGTCTGACATTGTAAAGAAGAAAAATGCCTTAAGTGGCATTATGGGATGAATTGTATTCCTTCAATATTCATATGTTAAGATTTTAAACCTACATACCTCAGAATGTGACTATATTTGGAGATAGAACCTTAAAAGTGGAAATTAATAAGGTCATCTGGGTGCGTTCTAATGTGATATGACTGGCGTCATTTGTAAGATGAAGAGGTGGGAACACAGAAACACAGAGGGGAGACCATGTGAATATACTGGAGGAAGACTGCCAAGGAGAGATGCCTTAAAAGAGTTCAACCCTGTGGACACTTTGTTCTCAGCTTGTGATCAAGCCTCCAGGATGAAGAGGAAACAATTTTTTGTTGTTTAGGCTAGTATATTTTGCTTGGTTATAGCAACCTTAATAAGTTACTATAATGTGTATACCTAGCTTTCCCAAAAGAGGGTATCTTGGCAAAGATACTTGCTTAATAATTATTTTTGTTTTAGATAGTGGTTATAATTAGGATAAATGGACTATTTTTTTTTTAATTTTGCTCAACTCTCTCATTCTAACTGGCAGAAACTATTCAGTTGGTGGTTTTCTTCAGTTAATTTTAGTAGATGGTGGAAACTTGGTAAATTAATTGCTTTCTCTGATTCTTGTTAATATTCAAGACCTTTGAGCCTGCTCAAAGGAAGAGAAAAATGATAAAATAGTGGTTCATTTGCAATCTTGCCTACAGAAGTTTTATTAATGATTTTTGCCAAAATATTAATATGTATTTGACTACATATACTAATGCATTCATATTTGTCTATGTGTTTTTCTTGATTGTCTCAACATTTGAGGTGATTACCTCAAAGACACCAATTACAAGAATAAAGGGAGAGAGAAATAATTATTGTGAAAACAAGAGGGAATGAATAAGACAAAGAGAAGATATTATATTGAACATATGATATATATTCGTATACTGTTATCAAAATGTAACTCTATAAAGATAGACTCTGATATTAGATCATTGCATTTGAAAGTGCTATTTAAAATGGTGTAAGGTTTAAAAGAACATTTTGCATTATTTGTGCATAAACTTTATTTTATGCTATTCCAGAATAGAAGTTCATATTATAATAAGAATTGAAATCAACTTAGCAGGGTAAATATGGGAATATTTTAATTGATTTCATAAAGGATCTGTACTTAACATTGTTAAATGATCTAATTAGTTGACAGTATGCTATCCTCATTTCAGAACCATTTATGTGGGAAAGTTTAGCACACAGTCAAGACTTTGGTTAAGAACTTCTTGAGGAAACTACAATTTAGAAGTAATAAAATGATGAGGACTGCTGATACATGTGGAACTGTGGTGAGAAAGATAATCTTGCAAACTGATTCGCCTGGTGATTCTGTTAAGGTGGAAGTCTGAGCTGGCATTTTTATTAAAAAGAAAATAAATGAACATGAGAAAAGTGAGATCTTAAGGAAATTAAAAATAATAAAGGATTATATTTGAAAAGACAGATTACAATTTTGTTCAATTAATTGTAAATCCACCTAACTCATATTTTATTGTGTAGTTTAAAATATATCCTTATTTTATTTAACATCTACCAAAATATCCACATTTTTCCCTTTTGCTCTAGTCATTGAAATCTGAAGATATGAGAAAATCACCAAACTTCAAGTCAAAAAATTGTAATAAATTACTATTTTTAAGAGAATACATATTAAAATATTCATGGTTTTAAAATATTCTGGAGATTTTAAGTAACATATATTTACATTTTAAGAGATGACACAATAACTTAATAGTAGGATTTTGATTATTTACAAGATGACAGACACATTTTTATTTTTTATAATTGCAAATTATGAAGGCAGGCATGCTTTTCTTCTCACATGCCACCTACTTGTTTCATCACATTAATTGTAGTAAAACATATCTAATGTCAATTTAGTAATCATATCACACACGTATGTAATATATATAATTTTTCCTTATGACCTTACATATTTTATTCACTTAATAACACAATCTTATAAAATAATTTATTGTTATCATCTCATTTCAGAGAAAGAGTACCTAAATCTCCGAGAGATTTATTGATTGATTAATCCCTCTAAGGTAATATATTTATGTAATTACTAAGTGGCAGAGCTAAGAATCAAACCCATCTACTCTGAGACCTACTGTTGAGGGAAAAAAGTGTATATAATACAACATAGAACGAATTTAGCAACAAACTTATCAGCATGTGATATCATGTCATGTTTTTATTTCAGAGGAGAAGCTAACATATAATTTGAGCATTTCAATACTTAAGAAATAATGTAACTCTGTATATTGTATTTGCTGCACTTTAAAAATTCTGTTAACATCCATATAACCTTCCACAATTTATTTTTATTTTTATTTTTGGTCAGAATACCTTTTTTTGTTTGTGTTTTTGTTTTTGTTTTGACTTGGAGTCTCACTCCTGTCACCCAGGTTGGAGTGCAGTGGCATGCTCATGGCCACCACAGCCTCGACCTGCTGCGCTTAGGCCATCCTTCTACCTCAGTTTTCAAGTAGTTGCAACTACAGACACAGGCCACCATGCCTGAATAGTTTTTATGATTTGTTGAGACAAGATTTCACCAAGTTGCCCAGACAGGTTTTGAACCCCCAGGCTCAGGCAGTCCTCTTGCCTCAGCCTCCCAACACGCTGGGATTACAGGCTGAGTCTCCACACCCGTCCAGAATACATTTAATGATGGAGGGAAAGACACTAATATCTCTCCTGTCTGTTCTTGACATATTACTATATTAGGAAGCACCGGAGCGTACAGCCTTGGAGGAGATGCCACCATTCAAATCAGTCAACAGTAAAACCCCCACTCTCTCCTCCTCAGAACTTCTGTTCCAAATGATCCTATATTAAGAGTAAATACTACATCTCAATACAAGATGGAGAGGCAGGGAAGACACCACCTGGAACTCATCTCCCCAAGTCTGGAACTTTTAAGAACTAGAAAGTCACAAAGAAACAAGCCCAAGGAAAATGGAGAAGATTAGAGTCTTGAAAGTAGAAGATGAGGAACATTGTTCTCACCCTAAATATAAACAAAGTTTGGGGGTTTTTTTTCCTTATCTAAGATGGGACCTTGTCACCATGTTAAATGGGGACAAGAAACAGACAGAGGCTACACACCTCTCTTAGTAGCTGAAAGACTCGACATTGTCACTGGATTCTTATTAGGTTCTGGGATTTTTATATTGATTTGCATTCAATTAAACATTATACCAAATATTATTATAATTGTCTCCAATAATGGTTTTCTGTTCATGAGAATTCTAGCCTTGTCTTTATTTCTCCACCTTTACATTACCAAATCTTTGTTTCTGTCACTGTGTTTTCTTGGATAACTCCTTATCTGTTTGCCTAGGACATTCCAAAAAATCTAAGGATGGAGAAATGAAGATAGGACTCAGAGTCAACCTTGGATTTGTTTGATTTGCTTCCAGAAAGTATTTGCATTACCTACTGTTAAATCTTCCTTGTATTGAATGCCTCATTGCCTAGCTCCACTATCACATGCTTGTTAAACAGCCATCAATGTAATACTTGGCTCGGTTCCATAGTTTTTTTCAAATTTCCTGATGACAGCATTACATGCACAGTCATTTGTATAGTAATTGTGTACCAGGTGACAGGTACAACTCCATTACTGACTGAAATACTGCACATTGTATGGTGAGGTTTATGATTATCTTTGCTAATTTGAAGATTATAAAGGGAAATCATGGACATTATTTTTATTATCATGGTCACACTACATTCTTATCAAGCAGAAACACATGAGTAGGAAAATAAAACTAGTTTAAAATAATAATTTAAGTTAAATTAACCATGAAATATAAAACTTACAGAAATTTAAAGCCCTATCAAATGACTACTTGATGTAAGGCTCATTGAATACTGTTTTCTTCTGTGTGCAGATTAATTTTATTAGCCATATCAACAACATGTTGTTTCATTTCTAGTCTCCTCAGATTTATGGTTTTCCAGACATTTGGTATGGTCAATTTACTTTCTTTGATAGTTTTTATTAGATAATTATATTATAGTCAATGCCAAAATGATAGCAACAGAGAATTTTGTGCAAAAAAAAATTCAACACAAATACATTTTATCCTCCTTAGAAAAATATCATCAAATGCTCATCAAAAATCTTGCAAAGGTTTTTTAAAAATGGTTTGTGACTTGAACAAGAAGACTTAACTGAACAGCTTAATGCTTTTCTACTACAGTCTCAAAAAGAACATCAGGTTAATTGAGGACATGACTGGTTTTTTTTTTTATCAGTATTAACTTTGATTTCTGGTTAATTGTTTTAGTACTCTTCTTAATTGCCTTAACATCATTGCTAATTTTATGTTTGTATACATGCTTAAAAAAGAAGACTATGTAAGGATAAATGCAAACTTAAAATAATAGGATTAATTCCCCTTGCTGAAAAGTAGGGAAGAGACATCCCCCCTTTCATTTGAGAGTATTTACTTTAGAAAACTTGTAATTGTTAATTATTTATCTGTCTGTTTGAAACGTTTGTAAGTCTTTTAAATGCTAGCTAAGACTCTTGTCAGCTTCAAGACCCAAGAATGGCTTTTTTTAAATTGATAATCATCTCTTTGTAATGTAATCGTGATAAAGATAGTGCTCCTATCCCCTGCTTTCAGCAAGAGACTAACTTCAGCTGATATCTTCCTCTGTTACTAAATTACCTTTTGTCATAAAGACATACAGAGTTTGTTGTTCCTTTGAATAAAGCAAATAAGCAAACACAGATGGCAAACACAATGAACAAAAATGGTGCCCTTAAGTCCTCTTATGTGAGCACTAGTATTTGTTTATCCTAAAAACATGTATGGATTGGATAGTATCTGCTTGGCTACATAAAAAAGTGAGATTTCTTTTGGCCTTTGCAATTTTTAGTGAATTTTCTGTGATGCATATCATATTCTGTTGTAATGCATGATTCAATAATAAAATGCTTTCATTTTCTTCTACTTTGGCAAAAGTTTTCTGGTTGGGAGAAGATTTTGTTTTTAGTTATATTTTCCAAGAAATAAAAATACTACATTATTTTTAGCATTTGCAATAAAAAATTAATTAAAGCATAATGAGCAGAAAACTCTTATCAACCAAATAAAATAGCAATAGCTTTTTTAAAACAATAATACTATTAATGACATCAAGATATATACAACCACCCGTCTCATGTTTTGAATATATAAACTTCAAAGACTCATAACCTACAGAAATACACATTTTTAAAATAGTTTCTAAGCATGGGTTGTAGATGTTTTTCTTATTTCATTAATACTTGTGAATTCAGTATGACTTATAGATTTTACATAATTTTCCCAAAAAATAAAGTTACACTGATTTCTGGAAATAGTTCTTGACCTTAAGCCAATAATTTGAATGGCTTCCAAATAGAATTTCTCTGTTTTACCATACAAAGATTACATTTTCAAATATATAAGCTTATTGGGAATGAGGACATGGAGAATTCTGCCATATTTCTAGATTAATATTTGAATTCTTCATACATTTATATATTGGTATTTTGAAATTATCTTTTTAGCAAAGATTTACATAACATAAAGGTGGCAATTACTGAAAAGGTTTATGTAAAATCTATATTGCATGAAATAGTTAATGTAAACAGCCATTAGTGTACTTCTAAATCTTTTAAAATTCTTTCTTGGTTATACATAGGATATATTTATTCAGAGATAAAATATAATTTAACAAAACTTTATTGACAACCTAATTTATACTGGGTAGAGGAAAATACATTGTCTCTGATATTTTAATGCTTTTATTTTTTACTTACACATCATGAATATTTACTGTGTTAAAAATATTCTTTTAAAATATTTTTTTAATTATTTAAAAATCTCCATCCATAGCAATTTAATTCTTTTAGTGCAGGCCATTTTTATTTGCTTACAGATTGCTTTTCCACTAACACTGCAATAGGACAGACTTGAATATACATTGAAGCAACAGGTATCACTGAACTCCAAAATAAAGGGCCGCATATTTTTTAATGGGTAGCCTTTAGCAAATTATTTTACACTTCCATTATTCAACTTTCTCATCTGTGAAATGGAAATAATAAAACTAAATTAATCCATGACTTTTTGACATTTAATGATATGATATTCATAATGCAAATGACACAATTCCTGGAAATTAATAGAATTAAGCAAATGTCAAGTGCTTTAGTTATCATGTGGTAAATAAGGAAAAGTTTGACCAGTGCCTACATATACATTTGGAATATCACAGGCTGCATATGTAGGTTCAAGAAGAGATTATTATAACATATTTTATTAAGAGAAATAACAGTAAAGTGAACTGATTTGTTTCTAAAGATATGGGAAAAACTGTCTACTAAATCAGAAGAGTCAAACAAAGCTTTTAGATGGAGGTAACACTTATGAGTCTTAGAAGATGAATAAGAAGATGAATAAGAAGATGAATAACACTTATGAGTCTTAGAAGATCTGAGGAGATAAGCAAAACATCAGCATGGAGAAAGAGAGGTAAGACAATACATTATTAAGGATAACTATTAGTGGTACTGAAAAAATAAAATGGGAATCAGATTGGAGAAATGTATCTACTCATCACAGATAGACAACAACAAATCCATAGCCAAATACTTTCCTAATTAAACACCTAATAACACCCAGCCTGAGTTTCAGTAACAAAGTTAGTTAACCCTACCCTTCATTCTCCCTTGTTATGCTGTGTGTTGACTGGCCATGTTATAGGAACAAGAGAAAAGAGAAGTAAGGAATCATATAGTATTCCAGAATCATATCTGCTTTTTTAAAGGACGCAGTTGAAGAAAATCAATTAAGATTCTAATTGTCTACTAGACTATTTGTCTAGACATGACGTTATTCTAGACAAAGAGTAGAATCTTAAGATTGAGTAATGGAGAATCACCAACTTTGTCTATGGAAATAAACTCTTGATCCCATACTCTCTGAAACAATTATATTCAATTGACCCTAATACATCCATTTTGTCAACAACTTTGACACCAGTACCTTTAGTTATACACATATACATTTGTAGCTTTCAATCATCTACTCCAGTTTATTGCAACAAAAGTGATGTTTTGGAGAGAGGGTAATGACAGCATAGTACCTGGTTTCAGATGACAAGGCTTGAGTGAGAAGATAATTAGACACTGTGAACACTACATTCACTTAATTTGGTAGAAAGGAAAATATTGAGGATTAATCATATTTATTTGCTGTGTTTGTTTTGAAAACGTGTTTTACAATATGAGCTAACTAATTACAGAAGCAATAAATATTAGTATTAAGTACGAATCAGAATTTCAGAATAATGCTTTTTAAACAGCAAAAGCTTAGTCTCAAGGATGTTGTTCACTGAAGCTGTCCAGCTGCTGTCTAGCCAACTAAAACAGCAGTGGGAAGGAGTTAAGACTGTGGAGCTGGAGAATTGGAAGGTATGAGTCATTATAACTGAATGAACAAAGTGTGTAATAGACTCTAATATAGAAAAATGTTACTCTAGGAAGGAAACTAGGAATGATGAGTAGAGATCTAGACTTCTGTACTCATTAAAAGAGATGCTCAGAAGACTTGCAGTAAATAGTGGAAGAAGACTCCAAGACAATGAAGAAATTGTTTTCTGACTGGCACTGAGGAACATAACTAGGACCTTGTCAATCATTCAAACATTTTCATTCACTTAAAGATAATTTTGGCATTCTTAAAATATAATTCTTAATATAATTATGTGCTAGTAGTGTTTGCAAGAAAAAAATTGGTGGACTATGACAAAAAGCTGAATTAGAGGACTAAAATAAAACATAATACTATTAAACGAGGCTGCATATTTATAACACCCTTGATCTAAGACTTCAGGGCAACAATAGAAAGACAGAGTGTAAATGTCCAAATGTTATTTATATATAGGACTATCTTTCTGTCCCATTAATACTTTTATTGTATCTCGATGCTTATTCAGTTTGTGTAACCCTTGAAAGCTTGGCTTAGAGGCATGTTTCTGAAATCTAACATAAATTCACATTGAGTGTAGCGGTCTCCCCTTTTAGATATCTCCATTTAGATGGTCACTCTGATCTTCATCTTCACTCAAACAGATTTCCAACACTTTCCTTCTTAATTGAATAAAATTATTGTTCAACCAATTGTACAAGACACTACTCTTACCCTTATTCTAAGCAATATAGATCCTCTGGTTTTCTTTTTGACTTTCAATGGGTCAGATTTGCACATTCTTGACTTAGTGAGGCAACATTTGAAGCCAGTTTAAAGCTAGACTTCTTAGTTTATCAGCTATTTGACTTTAAGCAAATTACTTAAAATCTCTATACCTTAATTTCCTCATCTATAGAAAGTTTACAATATTACCTGTCCCACCAATTGGATATGAAGTTTAGCGAAGAGCAGTTTTTCGAACTTTTGTGTACATCAGAATCACCTGGGTACATTTTGTGGACACTGAGTCAAGAATAAGGCTTGGAATTCATTTGACCAGTCTCTACAAGACAGTAAACACCCAAAGAGTGTGAGGCTTTCTTTTATATTTCAAATTTCAGGTCAGATATCAATTCAATAGGTAGATCTTGTTATACTTCAACTCAGATGAGTCATTCATCTACAAGCCTTTATTGCATTTTTGTGTATTAATACTACTTTATATAATTTTTAAAGTTTTAAAGAATTATACATAATTTATATATATAATCATTATAATTAATGTTATTTTATTAATGCATATCTCCCTAACTCATTTGCTTCATAATTTAAAAAATCTTATTGGTGTCTACTTTCAATTGTTAATAAATAATTAAACACTCTTGTTCCCTGGATCTATTATGATAACTTTCCTTTAAATTGATGCAAAATTGATATTTGGATGCTTATGTCTATATTCACTGAGAAGTTGAATGAGAAGAATGACTTGATATTTGAAGACAAGTGAAGAATTAGAATACATCTTGAAGAGATTTGAAAGAGATTATACATTATTTATTCTTTCAAAGTAATATTCTATAATAGAACATATGACTTTCAAATATTATGTTCTACAAATTATTGTTTTTAAAACTGTGTTCTAGATCATATTAGCATTTCTCAAGGACCAGTATAAGTTTCAAAGGTTTATAATATTTTGCTGCTCTAAACTCCAATTTAGGGATTCTGAATATATATCAGCATATTTTCTCTCAAAAAATTCCCATGCAGAAAACTTGCTTATTAAAATTACATTATATTATTGTCAAACTCTTCTTTTGAAGGAAACAATAGCTCTTTAAAGACTGTCAAGTTTTAGCAAACATAATTAAGACAATATTAATTCAACTGCCTTCCCACTTCTTCCTCTCCACCATTATCACAGTATCATAAACATAAATGATTTTGTATAGTCGCTTTACAAGCTGGAGAATTATTAGGTTCTGAGTATTTCTCATTTTTTTCATTTCTGGCATCATCTGTGCTCTTAAAAGATTTTATTCTTGGCAGTCATACAATTACTGCTTTATCCAAAGATCAAACATTAATTATTTTCTCTGTTGTTGATCAGTCTTCAAGAACCATATTAAGTAATACTAGTAAAATATATTTATTTTTTCTAATAAATTCTAATAAATGTTATAAGAAATTAATTTACATGTTGCCTTTTTTGACCCTGTAAAGTATAATATTGACTGCAATGTATTTGAGCTACAAATTCCTTATTTTTAGAATGCAAATTTTTGTTCTATACTTTTATTTTTATTATTTTGAGAACAATAACTAATATTATGGAGATTTTTATCTCAAATAAAGATATGTTATTTTATGAATGCTAATGATGAACTTCAAGCAATAAATGATATGACTGAAGTGTCAATGAGAATATTAGGATAGGATTGCAGTTCACCCAAGAACAATACAAAAAGAAGCTAGAGAAGAATTGAAATAATTCCCTAGTCGTGACTACTTCCATACACAAACTTATTAGTATCTCTACAATGCAGTCTGCATCCTGAATCCCAAATTAATTCTCACGGAAGAGACGTTGGAATGATTCTTTTGCTGCCAAGTTTGAGAACAATATATATTTCCAAGAAGTTCATTTTACCCATTTGGTTAAATCTCCAGTGATCAGTTGCAGAAAGTTCAGCATATGCACACATTAAAAATGCCAACTTCAGCTCTAACATTAAGGGTTAAATTTTATCTCTGACATCAAAGTGCCTGGAAATCATCCGCCTTATCTTTACATCAAGAAAGTGTTAAAAAATCTTAATATCGAGAACTTTTCATAGTTTCATCAGATTACTGCGTTTGTAAGGAAAACTGCCACTCCAAAATATGGAAAGACAGGCCAATCCGATGAGTCACTGTGGCCAAAATCCAAGGTCTCTATCCACTAAAAAGAAATTTAGTAATGTGATTATAGAACGTCCTCTTCTCCACACCTTACTACAACACCAAAGGAGCTCCAGTATAACAATTGTGCATTACAGCTGATAGGAGTGCAAGACATAGACTCCCTGAGGTAAGTATATAGAAAAGCTTAATGTTAAGTGGGGAGATAAAAACAAGGACAGTAGAAGAATTTGAAGTTTCTGGCACTCACAGTCACCTACAACCTTGAACAGAGTATCAATCTTATACAAAAATAGATAGAAGACCTAACACAAGACCTGAAACTTAAAATCTCTTGAATAAAGTTGATTTTTACAGAACAAAAATTTTGTTTAAGTACAAAAATCATAAATACAAAAGAACAAAATTATCAAATTAGATTTTATGAAAATTCAGAACTTTTTCTCACTAGGCACACATTTTTAAAATATTAAAAACCAAGACACAAATTGTTTAAAACAGTATTCTTGAAAGTTATATTTAACAAAGTATCTATATCCAGAATATGATACTTTTATAACTATAATAACACAACTCTATAAATTATGACCACACATTTTGAGCTATCACATTATTAGGAACAATTTTTAGTGGCCAACAATCTCATAAAATAGTATAAAACATCTTTGGTCACTTAAGAAATCCAAATTAAAACCACGGGGTGTTACCGCCACATACCCAGTGAAATATTAAAACATACTAACTGTTGAAGACATGGAACATCTGAAATCCCTTTATAAAACTGGTATGATTACAAAATGGTATACCCTCTTCAAAAAGTTTGGCAATTTCTTAAAACATAGTGCATGCAGTTGCCTTATGACAAAGTCATATCATACATGGATATTAACTCAAGAGAAAAACGTCAGCACATTTTAAGTGAATATACACATCAATATTACTCTTAATAGCTAAACACTAGAAAGAAATCAACTGTACATCACCTGGGGGGAAAAAAGCAAAATATGACATAGTCTTGCAAAGGCATACAATTAAAAGTAACTAGTATCACACTTTATAACACAGGTAAATCCCAGGAATGTCATACTAAGTGAAACAAGTCAGACACATGATTTTTATATTCTAGAAAAGGCAAAAGTAAAGGAAGCATCAGTAAGCAGATTGGTAGAAAACAATTGCAAAAAGACCCAAGGAAATACCTTGGATATATTCTGAAATCTGTGTATGGTTATTGTTGTGAGAAATAAAGCAGTCCCTGACATCCAGGAGATAGTTTGGTGCTATCAGTAGGACTTGGTGTTGCTATGAGATGACCTAGCACATACAACTTTCTTACTGTATTTCTTTAGAATGTAAACATTTTTCATAGACCACTAATTTTAAACAAGATCCGTTTGGAACATGATAGGTCAAAACAAAACATGACCACTCTGTAATCATATCTGAACATGTATATAATAACAACATTGTCTGAGTGGTCATTTTATACATGTCTAAGACATGTATAAAATAATAACATTGTCTAAGACACAAAAATAACTAAACATTTCCCTACCTTGGCTAGTAGAAGTATCTATTCAATTACATCCTTAGCCTAAGTCTAATCTTCCCTGCTATTTTATAAGTTTTAACTTACTTAAGCATAAAAATTACTCCTGCTTTTTTACAGCAAAGCCCTGTTTCCCTAAATTCTTCACAAAGTAACTTAATGCAAGCCCGGTTCTAAGAAGTTATCTTTAATTTCTGTTACCATGACACCATGTCTTTCTCCATATTGTGTCAAATCTAATTTGTTCAACTACTAAGGTGTTACTGAGTTTCTTTATTTGGCGGTATTGACAGTTACCTATCTGTAAACTATTACAAAACTCATCTGTCTGTAAATTTTAAAATGTCCATTTTTAAAACATATAAAGTAGATTTAATAAAGTTTTTAAAAAGCAAAGGATGTTATGTCCTTTGAATAAATTACCCAAGAACTAAAGGTAAAATAAGCTTTTAGACTGCAGAGTCAACTTTTCAAAACGTTGTAGAACCTCTAAATTTAGGTTTAAGTATCCATTGTGCAGTGCGCCAAACACTGAAATATTAGCACTTAGGAGCAGAGGAAGATTTATTTAATTTGTCCAAAGTATGAGGGCAAGAGAGGCAAACTCTTACATCCAAACTGCTTTGCAACATAACTGGGCTTTTATGAGTAAGGTAGATACACAGGGAGTGAGATTCCACAATGATCAAAGGTATTTGCATTTCTTGGTCTATCAAACTTTTGGATGCCACAAAGGAAGTCTTCATGGCCTAAGAATCATCTTTTAAAGGAAAAACATGTTCATTAATCTTGCAGACAAGACCAGGGGATAGAATAAAGTTAATCAATTATTATGACTTCTACCAAAATGACTACCTGCAATCATGCATGGAGAAAGAGCAAAGAGAAAATAAATAAGTAAAATAAACATCTTGGTGTTTTTTATAACATATGCTCAGAGACAAAAATACAGAGGCTAACCGAGTTGGGTTCACCTTAATTTAGCCTACTGTTCGAGAGGTCCCCCAATTTGTTCGTAAGCTGTCCTTTGTGCCAATGGTAGTGTTATTTTAAAATGTCTGTAATCTGTCTTCTACTCTTCAGTCATTCCTTCCAATTCTATTAATTTGCCCTTTATTCATTCTCGCTTCATATGGGTCCATTTTGTTGAATCCTCTTTCCCCAAATATAATCAATATGACATGATAATAAGAAAAAGTTCTGTTAATTGCTTACTTTGACAACTTAAAGACGTTTGGTAGTCTCTCAGAGGGAAAAACACAAGATCAGAATTTGGGGGAAATTGGAATTTACCTTTAACAATTATTTTAACTGAAGGGCTTAAGAATGAGTAAGAATCATGACCTAATAGTTTATTATTGATGAACAGAACAAGGTGAGAATTTTGAAGCATAGAAACAGCAGACAACATAAGTTGAAGTTTTCTTTGTATGGAAGAGTTGATGTGTATTTTAGGAAGTGAACAAAGTTATTTTCTTGGGAAAAATCCTCCTAGAATACTGACGTTATGTTAAAGAAGATAAGAATAGTGAAGTCATATTAATATAGGCAGTAAACTGTGTATGGAGATAGTTTACGTTCTCAAAATTCAAACTCTATGTGTGTTAGGAAAGTGTAGTAGATAGTGTTTGATCTTGGGTTACAATTGGTGTGTGTGTATATATATATGTATATGAATATATGTAATAATTAGTTTCTCTCTGTTATTACATATATGTTTACTAAAAAATAATTAATGTTTCCTACAGTAATATTTTTCTTAGGACATCCATGAGCCTGCAATGTCTTACTGTTGCTGATTTAAATTTTTAAAAAGAGCTCTTCATCTTTTTTAGTAAATATCAAAAAACAACCATGAATTAGACACTATTAAATCCTTATTCCTTGGATAATCTTTCTATTTTCTCTATAGTTATACTTCTTTCTTATATCCTTGCTTCATCTTTAATAATTTTGTTTCTCACTTTGTGTTTCTAAGTACTCTTTATTCTTTACAGATACATTCATTGTGCCCATTTTCCTGAATGAATAAAGCTTTATGTTCAACCTGGGAAAAAATTCTATATACTGGGATAATTTCTATAAACACCTTAGCATACAGGCTTTCTCATGTATTCTTGGTAAGAAAAATAGTCTCACTCAGTATAAAGGTACTTTCCTTTTAAGTTACACTCTTCTTAAATGGATTATATAATGCCTTTTCCCTTAAGTGATGCAGTTTAAGATTCTGTTACTGATACCTCAGTGTAATAGCCAGCAGCAATAGCATAACTTGAGAATTTGTTAGAAATGCAGAATCTCAGGCTTGACACCAAATCTACAGAATCAGGTCTATATTCTAGCAAGGATCTATATTTTAACTAGCCCCTTAGGTAATTTATATGCACATTAAAGTTTAGGAAGTACTAGCTTGAGTTATTTGCAACATCTCTGAGACAATATGTCAAACACCATTAATAGTGAATTGGAGTTAAATATTTTTCATGAATTAGTAATTTGCTTCAGGCACAATTACTTCTCTGTATGCTTCTCTTTGCTTCTCCAAACACGGTGCCCAGTTGGAATTCTTGTTCTTTCAAATTTAGCAAAGATCTTTTCTCCCTGAAGTCATATGTGGCAAGGAATGGGTTTTAGAAGTACTTCAAACCCAGGTGGGCCTTAACTTCAAGCTATATTCATTCTGCAGAAGAAATCTTTAATTTGACTGACATAGATTATTGAGAATGCTAGAACTTCTGTTATTTTAGTTTTAATATATTCTGTATATAGAATAAAACCTATATTAGGAGCCTCTGTCAGAAAATGTCTTCAAGAAGAAGGAGAAATTTCAACTGAGTTCTGAAGGATGAATAAAAAAAGGTCAGATAAAATGTCATGGGAAAAAGTGAAGAAGAGCATATTAGACATAAAAAGAAGAAATAAATACCCTCTTGTATGCTCAGGAAACAAAATTCTTAGAACATGGAACTGCAAAGAACATTTGGTAAAATATAATTCAACCAGTCAAATATGGTAAATGGTTATTTCATAAATTCATGTGAATTTTTTTATCCTAATAGAAATACAAGCAATATCTTCGATTAGAATGCTATTGTGTTATACTAGAGTAGTGAAAAATTGTGTCTGGACTATTTGAATTGCAGATGGAATGAAGAAAAGCTTGCTAATTATGTAATTATTTAGAAAGTGAAATCATTAAGATTTACTGCTTGATTAAGAAAACATAAAAAGAATGAAGTTGTCCTTCCCTCAACAGGACAACACAGGAGAAAAAAAAATTGAAGAAAAAGGATGAGTTCTGACTTGGTTACTTTGATTTCCAGGTAGTTACTGAGCTTTCAAATGAATTAAGTTGTAAATTGCATAATCTCTGTCTCTCTGTCTCTCTCTCTCTCTCTCTCTCTCTCTCTCTCTCTATCTATCTATCTCTCCCCCCTCCCCATGTGTGTGCGCTTTCTCTCTCTCTCACACACACACTAAGGTAAACCTTAACAGATTGCTCTTCCATTGAAAATGATGCTTGCGAGCCAGGCTCCGTGGCTCAGCCTGTAATCCTGCGCTTTGGGAGCCTGAGGTGAGTGGATTGCCTGAGCCTGCGGGTTCGAGACCCACCTGGGCACCTTGGTGAGACCTCATCTCCACAATAAATCAAAAATTAGCCAGGCGTGGTAGCGTGCGCCTGTAGTTCCAGCTACCTGGAAGGTTGAGGCGGAAGGATTGCCGGAGCCCTGCAGGTCGAGGCTGCAGTGGCTGGGAGCGGCCACTGAACTCCAGACTGGGTGACAGAGTAAGAATCCAACTGAAAAAAAGAAAAAAGAAGATATTTGCAGTATAATAACATCAAGGAGGGCATTAAATTGCATTTTCCACAATATTCTGTGAGCAGGATGGAGACTGAATGAATGTATGAGAAATAACAGGAAGTAAGTTCAGTTAGGAGACTTTTTAGGCTATCTGGGTATTTGGCGATTGTAGCCTAAAAGTGTGATCTGAGCGTGAGTGTGAAAAAGATAAGATCAGATAACATTATTTATCATTAAATAAAAGGCTAAACATGAGTGGAAAGGAAGGCCCAGGGTTGTGCCCCTGATATGACATTAAGTCATCACTATGAATCTTCCATTCCTGTCGCCTAAAGATGTGTCTGCTCAGGCTTTACCCTCAGGTAAAGTTAATAAAAATTTGAAGCATCGTATGAAGGAAAATGGATGGGTTCTGAAATCCCAGTTAACTATAATTTCGGCCTCAAATAAACCAAGAACTATTTTTGAAACCTAGAAGCCAATAACTTACTTTAATTATACTATAATTATTCTTGGTCATTCCCCATTCACCTTTGCCCATTTTATTTCCTTCCTTTTCCCTCTATGCCTTGATTTATTTATAAACTACCTGCATATCCTAACTCTTTGCCTGCAACCTTTAGAACATAAAAAGCTCAGATATCCCCTACTGTAAAAAACAAATGTCCTTGAAACATTCAAATAAACATGCAAGGTTTAGTGGGTACAGCTACAATCATTCCTTCAAGTTCAAAGTAACCACTCCACCACAATCCATAGAACCTTCTCATTTCCATGCTTACAGTTTTCTCAAAGGTCATGAAATATGTCCTAATTTTCTTTTTCTTTTTTTTTTTTTTTTTTTTTTTTTTTTAGTTGGCGTCTCAAACTGTCACCCAGACTGGAGTGTAGTGGCCGCTTCCGGCCACCGCAACCTCGACCTGCTGGGCTCCAGCGATCCTTCCGCCTCAGCCTTCCAAGTAGCCGGAATTACAGGCATGTGCTACCACGCCCGGCTGATTTTTTTTTTTTTATTTATTGTAGATATGAGATCTTGCTGCCCAGGCGGGTCTCGAACCCGCGGGCTCAGGCAATCCACTCACCTCAGCCTCCCAAGGCGCAGGATTACAGGCTGAGCCATGTCCCAATTTTCAAAGTCAATCTTGTTAGAGTTATTTGCAATTTACTGAAGACAAAAATTTTGAGGGTAAATACAGTATAGATCTTAGAGTCACTGGGCAAAAAAGATATTTTAAAAATGAGATTTGAGAACACAGACATATTGAGAAGCACAGGAAAAAATCAAGTCTGATTCTCACATAAGTTCTCCAAAACAATTTCAGAAATTGGTATTAGATGATATTATTTTGCAGATGTACACTCTCAAATCTATGGTCATGTGTTAATATACAGGAAAAGTATTCATTATAGGGGTAGATGTAATATGATAGAAAGACCCTTTTAGAACTGTTGAAAACATGTCCATGTTTTTGCATGGTTAGGGCTTCCTGAGTAAAGAAATTGACACCAAATTATAAGACAAGTCTGGAAACAAAAATTGAATAGCAACTCTTAGCTAGTGAGAGAACTTCAGCAAAATTTAAAGTACTCATCTTCCCTCAGGGGAAGGCTGCTGTTCTGCTGCCAACATAAATAGTTCAAAAAGCAATTCCTTGAACAAACAGCTGTAAGTAAACTACATTCCAGAACAATATACTCAACGCTTACTAAAGTAACACAGCAAAATCTAAGATTCAATAATGTAAACGTAGCAATTTATGTCATACAATAAAAAAAATTACAAGGCATTCACAAAAACAAGAAAATGTGACAGCTTAGTTCTAAGGAACATAAAAAGAAATGGTTGATGTAATGGGACCAGTAGGAAGTAATCTTGAAACATCTAAAGAGGTTTGACTGGATTAAGGGATGCCTAGAGGGCTGGTGAAGTATTGTTTCTGTGTGTGTCTGTGAGTATGTTTCCAGAGGAGATTGACATTGAATCAGTGGACTGGGAAAGGAAGACCTGTCCTCAGAATGGACAGTACCATCCAATCAGCTTCCAACACCTTTATGAAAAATAGGAGGAAGAGAGGAAAGATCAACTAGCTGAGTCTCCTCCACTGTCTTTCTCTCTCTCTTCCATCTCTGACAGGACACTATTGCTTCCTTTCTTCTTGCCCTTGGGAATTAGAATGCAGATTTTTCCACCTTTGCACCAGAGACCTCCTATAGGCTTTTGAAGGGTACCTTCTACTTTAGACAAAAAGTTGCATTGTCGGCTTCCTGGGTTTGAGACCTTTGGACTTGGAATTAATCACTCTACATCTTTTCTCATTGCACAGCTTGCACATAGCCTATCTTAGGATTTCTTCCTGTAATGTGAGAACAAATTCACCCTAATAAGTTATTTCTTATGTATACATAGATCCTAGTGATTCTGTCCCTCTGGAGAGCCATGACTAAATACACCACAATATAACATATACTCAAGTATTCAAAGGAAGACATGTACATGGTAATGCAATAAATGGAAAATATAAGAAATAAAATAGCGATTCTACTCATGAAAAATTATCACTGATATAAAAAATGTTTTGGACGGGATTGACAGCAAATTCAATAATGTGGAATAAATAAAATTACTGACATTAGAAAACAGAAGACAAAAACTATTAAAAATGAAACAGAAGAAAAATAAATGATGAATAGAGCCATATTGACTGTACAATGACTAGAAATTTTCAAAATGTGATGAAAACTACAAGTCTACTGTTTAAAGATTAATATTCACAGGCAGAAGAAATACTATAATCCTCCTTATCCACAGAGAATATGTTCTAATACCCCCTCAGTGGATACCTGAAACTCTCAAATAGTACCAAACACTGTATATACTATCTTTCATCATATACTTACCATACATACCTACTACAAATATTAATTTATTAATTAGACACAGTAAGATAATCACTAATAATTAAACAGTACAATTATAATGATATGCTGTGGTTAAAGTTTTGTAAATGTGGTTGTCGCTGTCTCAAAATATCTTATTGTACTCACCTATATATACACCATGATTGACTGCAGGTAACTAAAACCACAGGAAGCAAAACTACAGATAAAGAGAACTACTTTAATAACACCTGTGCGTGCACACGCATGCACACACACACACACACACACACACATACACATACACACAAAGATGTATCACCAAGTTACAAGGAAACAACTGTAAAGAATATATCATAAAAATAGCAAAAAATGTTCATCAGGAAAGACAATATAAACAAAAGAAAATGACAATAATAAATGATGGCAAATTTTTTCCTTATAATTTGAGCAGACTAGATGACTATAGAATGGCAGCTATATAACTCAAGGAAAGAAATGTATTCTAAACTAGAAGTTTTCATCCAAAAAAAATACATTTCACAATAAAAGAAATAAAGACAATTAAAATTGTGAATGTTTATCACCAGCAAACCTACATCATAAGTGCCAAGGAAAAATTTGGGCAAATGAAAATGGCAACAGATAGCAACGTGAATTAAATTAATAAAGAACACTAGAAACTGGAAATATAGGGCATAATGGCTCACACCCATAATCCCAGCACTTTGGGAAGTCACAGCAGGAGGATTGCTTGAGGCCAGGAGGTCAAGACCACCCTGGGCAATGTAGTGAGATCCTGTCTTTACAAAAAAAGAGAGACAGAATTTAAAAACAAAAATATAAATATAAAAAAGAGAAACTGAAAATACATAAGAAAAAATAGAATTCTTATTTTTAATTGTTAAAAAATATAATTTATGGTTTCAGGGAAAATGTTATCAATGTATCCCATTGTGGTGTTTATAATACATGAGAGATAGAGCGTATAACTACAATAGCAAAAAGGATTAAACAGGTGAATAGAAATATGCAGTTAGCCGGGCTTGGTGGCTCAGCCTGTAATCCCACACCTTTGGGAGGCTGAGGTGAGTGGATTGCCTGAGCCCGCGGGTTCGAGACCCGCCTGGGCGGCGAGACCTCATCTCTACAGTAAATCAAAAAATCAGCCGGGCGTGGTAGCGCATGCCTGTAATTCTGGCTACTCGGAAGGCTGAGGTGGAAGGATCGCTGGAGCCCAGCAGGACGAGGCTACGGTGGCCGGGAGCGGCCACTGCATTCCAGTTTGGGTGACAGAGTGAAACTCCAACTCAAAAAAAAGAAATATGTAGTTATAATGATCTTACATCATAATACATGAACTGGTGACACTAATCTTATTTTTGTTTTTAAGCAGGATTTATTAAGAGGACAGAAAATCTCCCACCATGAGAGAGGATATGAAGGGATTACCTGGCACTAATCTTAAAACAACTATAACCACTGCATAAAATATGCTCATGAATTTAAAGAATAGCATGAATATAATAATTAAAGAAATGAAATATGGAAAAATACAAACAAGGAGAAAAGATACACACAAACTACAGAGTATATATCCTTTTCAAGTTCACATAGAATATTCACCAAGAAAGACTATATGCTGGATAATAAAACAAGACTTAATGAAGACTTCTGCTTTCAAAATTTACAATAAAGATACAGTCAATATGGCTGTATGTCATTATTATAAGTATAAAATTTAGATTAATTAAAAAGGATAACAAAATTTGACCTACATAAATTCAATAGATTTTTAGCAACAAAAATAATACAAGGTAATTTATTAGGCAAAAACATACACTATTTTTTTTTTCCTCAAAAGAGGTTGGAACAACTGATTATCTGCATGGAAAATAAATTAGCGTTGACCCTTTGTAAACCACAGTCATTTCCTCTGTCCCAGGACCAGACAGAGACCTGCATTGCCCCACTCAACCCCACCCAGCTCCACCCAGCCTCCAACTTGGGACCTAAGGTAATCTCATCAAACTGGGAGAGACAGAAGCCATTCCCCCATGCTGGATCAGACACAGATAGGTCTGATCTGAGTGACAGACTTGACAGGCAGCAAGCCACGTAAGTCCAGATCTGATCCACCCTCCTCCCATAGTAGGCCTGGGGCATCTAACCCAAGCTGTGAGCAACCCTATCAGCCTGTGCTGAGAGCTAGAGATCAGAGCTGAAGGGACATTGGACTTACAGGAACCACCTCAGAGCAAGTTTGGTTCCTTGTTTTTATTTATTTATTTTACTTTTTGTCTGTTTGTTTTGCTCATTTTTGCTTGTTTTTTTGCGTTAGTATTTTTCTTTCTGTTTTTGATAACATTTTCATACTTGCTTTGTTTCTGCAATTTTGCTGGGTTTTTTTTTCCTTTAGATTTCCTGTTTGTGTTTGGGAAGAGTACATCAATAGAGAGGTTTTTGTTGGCTTGTGTGTTTGTATGATTGTCTGCATGTTTTAGTTTTTTTTTTTTTTTTTTTTTTTTTACTCTTTTCTGTCTTTGTGTCTTTTTACATTTGTTAGTTGGTACATCTGTCTATTTTCCCTCATACTCTTCTTTCTCTCCTCCTTCGCCTTGCCTCCCTCCTGCATTTTTCCATTCTTTTCCTTTTTCTTACTTCATTTTGCTTTCAGGGAGCAAATCTATATACCCACTGCATGGACAGATTGTAAGGCAGTGGGTATTGGGTCCAAGGGTGCTCATACATCAGTCATTGGATACTGGGATCTACAGATAGATTGTGAACCACAGCTCACCTCTCAATTAAATCTTAAAACTGCAAAAAGTACAGTCCTCAACCCAAAGACCAGCTTCAGAATTGAACAAAAGTAGAGGATCCACATAAGTAATACTCGAAGATTGAGCAAACAGAAGCAAAAGCAACCCTGCCATCCCTGAACAACAGAATTAAAGAAGAGGGAAAAAAATCTACATAAATAAAGAAAAAACAAAAGAAGAATATTGGCCTCACGTAAACCCCTGGGAGGACAGACACTGAGAAAACAGACTACAGAATGCAAACAATGAAGAGCTTCCAGAATGAGTGGTCTCAAACTACAAACCCAGAAAACAAGACATTAATAGAGAGAATAAATAGAATTGAAGAGAGACAAGAGAAAAATAGGAAGGAGTAGATAACTGAGATAACAGCAGTAAAGAATATTGTGAATGAAATAAATAACAAACTGTTAAGCATGGAAAGTAGAATTAGCCAAGTGGAAGAAAGAATCTCAGAACTAAACCAAACTGTCAAAAATATAGAAAAGCAGCTTTAAAAGACAAAACAAAACCTTCAAGAGATGAGCGATTATTTCAAGAGGCTGACCTAAGAGTAATTGAACTTCCTGAGGCAGAAAGAGAGACAGAGACTACTCTGCAACAAACATTCCATAAAATTATTCAGGAAAATTTACCTCATCTCATCAATTATGTAACCATTCAAGCCCAAGAGATTGAGAGAACTCCTGCAAGACAACAAATGAGAAGATCAGTTCATAGACACATAGTAATTCATCTAACCAAAGTAGTTATAAAAGAAAAAAATCATAAAGGCAGCAAGAGAAAAAGGTCAGACTGCCTACCAGGGAAGACCAATTAGAATAGCAGCAGATTTATCTACAGAAACCCTAAGAGAACTTGGAGCCCAAACTTCAAAGTTCTCAAAGATAAATAATTTCAATAAAGACCTACCCATATAAGCTAAGTTTTATCAGTGAGGGAGAATTATGATCTTTCCCAGACATTCAATCTCTAAGAACTTACACTGCCTCTAGACCCTCTCTATAAGAAACACTTAAGAAAGTATTAACACAGAAGAAAGGGAAAAAAAAGAATGACATTCTTCACAAGAGTGCAGGAAAATGATTGAAAACACACAAGAATCAATCCCAAAATCAAAAGAAAGACAACAAACAAACAGAAACAACAACTCTTTAAGAACCTCATGACAGAACCTCATATTTCAATAATTAGCCTGAATGTGAATTGACTATATGCACCAATGAAAAGACATAGAATGTAAAAATGAATAAAATATTATGAGGCAACAGTATATTGTCTCCAAAAGACTCATCTCACCAGAAGTACATTCACAGACTCAAAGTAAGAGGATGGGAAGCAAAATTTCTGGTGAATGGAAAACAAGAGAAAGCAGGAATTGTGATCTCAATATCACAAAAAAATCCATATAAGCTATCAAAAATTTAAAAAGAGACAGAAGTTCACTATATAATGATAAAAGTCTCAATCCATCAACAAGAAATATCCGTCTTACATATATATGCACCCAACATAGGAGCACCAATTTTCATAAAGCAGTTTCTAGGAAAACTTAGAAAAGATATTGACTCTAACACTATCATAGTGGGGACATTAATACCCCACTGACAACACTAGACAGATCATCAAGACAAAAAAAATCAACAGGAAGATCTGGAACCTCAATGTGACTCTTGACTAAATGGACTTAATTAATACATGCAGACATTTCACCAAACAACCACAGAAAATACATTCTCCTCATCACCACATTGAACGTACTCTAAGATCGACCACATCCTTGGCAATAAATCAAGCATATACATATTTCATAAGATTTAAATTTTTTCATGTACTTTCTCAGACCATACTGGAATAAAAATAATTATCAGCACCAACAATGTTACCACAAAACCCAGAGAAACATGGTCACTAAACAGCATGATGCTAAGCAGCTCCTAGGTCAATATGGAAACCAAAACAGACTTTTAAAGATAGCTGGAAACAGATGAAAATGAAGAAACATCTTAGCACAACCTCTGGGATGCCATGAAAGTAGTAGTAAGAGGGGAATTCATATCTCTACAAACACACAGGAGGAAAATGGAAAGATCACAAGTTAACAGCCTAACAAATCACCTAAGGAAGCTGGAAAAACAAGACCACCAAAACCCTAAGTTCAGCAGAAGAATCTAGATCACCAAAATAAAAGCCCAAATCCAGGACATAGAAGACAAAAAGATAATACCCCCCTCCCCAAAAAAGTCAACAAAACAAAAAGCTGGTTCTTTAAAAGGGTAAATGAGATTGAGGGTCCCCTAGCCAGAATGACCAAGAAAAAGTACAAATAAACACAATCAGAAACACAAAAGATGAAGTTACAACTGACCCTGAAGAAATACAAAAGGTTATCAGAGACCGCTAGGTACACTTCTATGGAAACAAACTTGAAAACCTAAAGGAAATGGTGGACTTTCTGACATCACACAACCTCCCCAAGTTGAAACAAGAAGAAATTGAGACCCTAAGTATACCAATAACAATCCAGGAAATTGACTATGTCATAAGAAATCTTCCTACAAAAAAAAAAAAAAAAAACCTGAACCAGATGACTTTCCCACAGAATTCTACAAAATATACAAGGATGAACTGATGATACCAATCATATTGAAAGCATTCCCGGCAATTGAGAAAAATAGAACTCTTCCCAAATCATTTAAAAAAGCTAATATCACATTGATACTCAAGGCATATAATGATCCAGAAAAGAAAGAGAACTACAGGGCAATATCCTTGATAAACATAGATGCTAAAATTCTCAACAAGATCCTAACAAACTGGAATCAACAACACATCTCAAAAATTATCCACCATGACAAGTAGGCTTCATTCCCGAGATGCAAGACTACTTAAACATTCATAAGACCATAAATGTAATTAAATACATCAACAGACATAAAAACAAAAACCACATCATTATATCATTAGATGCAGAAAAAGCTTTCAATAAAATCCAGCATACCGTCTTGATAAAAATCCTCAGATATTTAGGCATAGGTGGAACATACCTCAAAATAGTAAGAGCCATCTACAAGAAACTCACAGCCAGCATTCCGCTAAACAGACAGAAATTGGAAACATTTCCCCTGAAAACTGAAACAAGACAAGGATGCCTGCTTTCACCCTTCCTGTTCAGCATAGTTTTGGAAATCCTAGCTAGAGCAACCAGAGAAGAGAAGGAGATCAGCGGTATCCAAATAGGAAAAGAGAAAATCAAGTTATCCCTCTTTGCAGACCACATAATTCTATACCTTGAAAACTCAAGAGAAGCTGTCAAAAATTTCCTTGTACTGATTAAGGACTTTGCCAAAGTCTCTGGGTATAAAATAAATGTGCAAAAGACAATTGCATTTTTATACACCAATAATAAACAAACAAAAACCAGCTAAAAAGCATAATCCTATTCACACTAGTCACAAAAAAAGAAAAAAGAAAAAGAAATACCCTTGCATCTTCCTAATCAGAGACGTGAAAGATCTTTACAATGATAACTACAAAACACTGCTCAGAGAAATCAAAGATGGCACAAACAAGTAGAAAAATACTCCTTGCTCATGGACTGAAAGAATCAACATTGTTAAGATGTCCGTTCTACCTAGGCAATCTACAGATTTAATGCAATACCCAGCCAATAACCAACAGCATTCTTCTCAGACAAAAAAACAACAATACAGGAATTCATATGGAAACATAAATGACCACGAATAGTCAAAACAATCCTCAGCAAAAAAAAAAAAAAAAGAGCAGGAGGTATCACACTCCCAGACATTAAACTTTATTATAAAGCTACAATAGTCAAAGCAGCCTGGTATTGGTGCAAGAACAGGCATATAGACCAATGGAATAGAATTGAGATTTCAGAAGCAAAACCTTAATTTATCAAGCAACTCATCTTCGACAAAGCCTCCACCACCAACCACTGGGGAGAGGAGAACCTATTCAGTAAATAGTGTGGGAAAAACTGAGTGACCACATTCAGAAAGTTTCAACAGGGCCCCTACTTATCCCCATACATAAAAATCAACTCTAAATAGATCAGAGACCTAAAAGTAAAACCTCAAACTATAAGAACCTTAGAAAATGCAGGAGGCACCCTTAAGAAAATTGGAACTGACAACCAATTCCTGATTAAAATCAAATGTGCCCATGGCATAAGAGATAAGATAGACAAGTGGGACCTCATCAAACTTACAAGATTCCGCAAAGCCAAAGAAACCATCAAGAGAGCAGAGAGACAGTCCACAGCATTAAAAAAAAAAAAATTGCCAACTGTATGTCTGCAAAGCCTAACATCTAGGATCTATAAGGAACTCAAATGCACTGAGAAGAAAAAAAACAAACAGTCCCATTATGAATTGGGCAAAAGATATGAATAGACAGTTCTCAAAAGAAGACATACAAGCAGCCAACAGATACATGAAAAAATGCTCAGCCTCACTAGTCGTCAAAGAAATGCAAATTAAAACTACACTGAGATACCACCTAACTCCAATCTGGATGGCCATGATGAATAAGTCAAAAAAATAGCTGGGCTCGGTGGCTCAGCCTGTAATCCCATGATTTGTGAGGCTGAGGTGAGTGGATTGCCTGAGCCCGCGTGGTCGAGACCCACCTGGGCAACTTGACAAGACCTCATCTCTACAATAAATCAAAAAATCAGCCCGGCGTGGTAGCACATGCCTGTAATTCTGGCTACTCAGAAGGCTGAGGTGGAAGGATCACCAGAGCCCAGCAGGTCGAGGCTGCAGTGGCTGGGAGCGGCCACTGCACTCCAGTATGGGCGACAGAGTGAAACTCCAACTTAAAAAAATAAAAAATAAATAAACAAATAAAAATAACAGATGCTGGAGAGGATGTGGCAAAAAGGGAACACTTCTACACTGTTGGTGGGAGTTTAAACTAGTACAGCCTCTTTGGAAAACAGTGTGGTGATTCCTAAATATGCTAAAAATTGACCTCCCATTCGACCCCACAATTCCTTTACTGGATATATGCCTGGAAGAACTCAAATCACTCTATAAGAAAGATACCTGCACATGTATGTTTATTGTAGCATTGTTCACAATAGCAAGAACATGGACAACCATGTTGTCCTTCAAAAGAGGACTGGATAAAAAAAAAAATGTGGTACATATACACAATGGAATATTATGAAGCCATAAAGAAGAACAAAATCATGAGCTTCACAGAAACCTGGATGCACTTAGAGTCTATAATACTGAGTGATCTTTCACAGAAACAAATAACTGAGTATTACATGTTCTCACTCATAAGTGAACTTTGAACAACTATTGTAATACTGTAAGAAAGGACTTACAGTAGATGGAAACTGCGGGGTGTTGGGAGGGCAGGGAGTTGGGATTGGCAGTAGTGGAAATCTGCCTGGGGGAGGGGGGTACACCCCATCAACAAGGGTACCTGCAAAATAAGCATCTCTTTTAAAGATGAATATGTTCTGATTCTAAAGTTTTCTTTTCTTCACCCAAATACTGATTCTCTAACCCTTTGGCTCAAGCTGTACTTGAGTAGGAAGTGCCCAGAGTTCTAACTTCATTCTTTTTCATCTGAAGCTGATAGAACTGCCCAGAAAACCCAGCTAGCTTTCGAGTATGTATTTCACAGTCCTAGCCTTCACAGAAATGTACTTTCTTTTACTAGAAACCTCCCTTACTTCCCTTGCCTATTTCTAATTTATACCACAAATTCCAAAATTTGTTTTTGTGCCTTTTCCCACTTTTTTCACTACCAAAGCTCTAGACTATTGTCACATGCAGTTCAACTATCATGATGAATCCTCCAAGCTGGACAATCAATAAACACGTATTTTCTTCATGTCTCTTTTCTACTGCAGCTATTTTGTATTTGTTGGTTCCAGTTCCTCTTCTACTAAATATGCTTAAATTCATCCTGATTTGCACAATTGTTCTCCCTTGAACCTGTACCCAATTCTAGTTATAAATCTCTCATTTTCTTCCTTGCTAAGATTATGGAGTCCACATTTACCATTCCAAATTTAATAATTTCCCACTACTTCTCATTATTTCATATGTCATTAAATACTTCAAAAAATGGACATAGATCTAAAGATGCAAGGCTATGGATTTAATAGTGATAATTATTAACATTATATCTTTCATAATACTTTTTACAATAATTTCTTAAGGAAAAATATAATAATTAACTATATAGGTGACCATATGTCCTTCTACCACCAGACAATCTTATCTGATCCAATTTGCCTCCTTTCTAATTTCTAAGCCATGTAACCATGACATTAGTGTTTATTCTTTATAATCAATTATAGTTTAATATTTAACACATTACTACATTGTAGTTATACAGATTAAACATGTTATGAATGGTATTATATTCATGTAAACTGTCAATGTTAATTTTCTGATTTCTCCATTGATACATGTCATGTTACTCATTCATTTTGATTGTTGTGTAGTATTCCATTGCAGAAAATCAGCAGTTTGTCAAACAATTTTCTATATAATAATCATTAATTAACTTATAATTTGCTATTAAAACAATGTGACAATAAGAAAGCTTGTTTACATTTCTATGTGAGCATATCTTTAAGCGTAATTCTGGATATCTGTCTTACATGAGCTTAAATACATACCAATGTGAGAAGTTTTTGATCTTTTAAATAAAGGTTTGTAGTTTCTTGTTTTCTGTAAAACAAAACTTACTATTCTCCAAGTTCATAAAGAGATGACTGATTAGTGTGTTTGCAACAACGTGAACTTTTTTTTCTGTTTCACATTTAGGTAACAAAATTTTTTCTTCATTTTTATATCTGTACACACATATGCAACACTGAAAATACTTTGGAACTTAAGATGAGTATATCCATTTCTATAAATAAGTATTTAATTTCTTCTTTTAAAATACATGATTTCTTAAACTATTCTTATTTTCAATTATTTATATGTGGAACCTAAGAAAGAATTAGAGAGTATAATAGTGGTAACCAGGGGCTAGGATAAGAGTATGGGTGATGTGAGGCCAACACACCAGTAAGCAGATACTGTAATCTGCAGGTAGCTTCTGAACTTTAGCTCACCCCACTACACTCTGATCAAATCTCAAAACTGCAAAGAGACAGCACAGTCCCACACCCCAGCCCAATTTAACAACTGAACAAATCCAAAGTCTCTCTAAGGAAGAATAGGGAATTGAGCAAACAAAAGTGAAAGCTATTCCCTCTCTCACTGGGTCATGAAATTAAAGAGAAAAAAAAGGCAGGCATGCATCACAAATTAAGAATAATTAATAGAAGAGCTCTGGTATCTCCCAGACCTCTGGAAAGACTGCACACCTGAGAATACAGACTTCAGAAATCAAACAATGAAAAGCCCTCAGAACGACTGGTCTCAGACCACAAGTTCGACATCACAGTAAGATGAAGATGATGAATAAAAATTATGAAAAGCAAAAAGAAAGAATGAAAGAGTTATGTCAATACAGAGCACAATAAATGAAATAAATTAAAAACTGACAAGCATGCAAAGCAGAATTAACCAAGCAGAAGAATCTAAGAACTTGAAGACTAAAATATGGAACTAACCCAAATTGTTAAAAACATAGAAAAGAAGCCTAAAAAGATTGAACAAAATCTCCAAGAGGTGTGCAATTATATTAATAGGCCAAATTTATGTCTGTTCAGCATTCCTGAGGCAGAAAAAGAGACAGAGAACACCATGAAGCAAACATTTCATGGGGTTATCCAAGAAAACATCTTTCATTTAATCAGACATGACCATCCAAATGCAAGAGATTCAGAGAACCCCTGCAAGAAACCAAATGAGAAGGCCAACTCCCAGATACATAGTAATTTGCTTACATAAAGTAAGTATAAAAGAAAAAATCATAAAGGCAGTGGGAGAGAAAGGTCCAACTACCTACTGGGGAGATCAGTTAGAATAGAAACAGATGTATCTAAAGAAACACCATAAGCTGGAAGAGACTTGACTCCAATCTTCAAAGTTCTCAAAGATAAACAATTCCAATCAAGAATTTCCTACCCTGCTAAAATAAACTTCACCAGCAATGGAGAATTAAAATAGTTCCCAGACATCCAATCCATAAGAGATTATACTGCTTTTAGGCCAGTTCTACAGGAGACCCTTAAGAAGGTATTAAGCACAGAAGGAAAATAATAATAATAATAATAATAAAAACTGTGCACTTTCCAGGAGAACAGGAAAACAAAATCAGCAGAGAATACATCAACTGCAAACTTGAAAATACATGCAAACATCAACCCCAAAGTTAAAAGAAGACAAATAGACAAGCAAAAAACTTTATAAGAGCCTCATTACAGGAATAAACTCTCACATTTCAATAGTCAGCCTGCACATGAATGGACAAAATGCACCACTGAAAAGACACAGAATGGCAAATTGGATAAAAAAGCATGACTCAACAATATGCTGCCTACAGGAAACATATCTCACTAAAAAGGACATCCACAGACTCAAAGGATGGAAAATAAGCTTTCAGGCAACCAAATCAGAAGAAAGCAGGAGTTATGAATTTAATATCAGACAAAACAACCTTCAAGCTATCAAAAATTTAAAAATGATAATGATAATGATAAAATGTTCAATTCATCAAAAAATATTCATCCTAAATATTCATCCTAAATATATATGCACCCAACACAGGAACACCAGCATTTATAAAACAACCACTAAGTAAAATGCAAAAAAAAAAAAAAGAAAGAAAAAAGAGTCTATTGCTATCATAACTGGGGAATTAGATCCCCACTAATAATGCTAGATAGTTCATCAAAGCACAAAACCAATAAGGAGATCTGCAACCTCAATTTGACGCTTGACCAAATGGCCTTAATAGATATCTACAGAACACTCCACCCAACAATCACAGGATTATATAATCTACTCACCACCACATAAAACATACTCCAAGATTGACCACATCTGTATCCCTAAATTAAGCACAAACAAATTCCATAAGATTTAAATACTATTATGCACCTCAGACCACAGCAAGATAAAAATAAGTATCACCACCAACAGGATTCCCCCTAACCCACGAAGATGAGCACACTAAACAGCATGATGCTAAACAACTCCTGGGCCAACACAAAAATCAAAACAGAAATTAAGAAATTCTTAGAAACAAATGAAAACAAAAACACATCTTGCCAAAACTTGTGGGATGACATGAAATAAGTTATAAGAGGGAAATATATATCTCTACCAACATATATCAAGCAAATAGAATGATCACAGGCTAACAGCCCTAAAAATCACATAAGGGAGCTCGAAAAGCAAGACAACCAAAATCCTGACTTAAGCAACAGGATACAGATCACCACAGTAAAAGCTCAAATATGAGACATGGAAGACAAAACTATCAGATAAAAAAATCAGTGAATCAAAAAGCTAGTTATTTGAAGGGATAAACAAGGCTGATGGACTCCCTAGCCAGACTGACCAAGAATGAGAGACAAAAAGCCCAAATAAATACACCCAGAAACACAAAACATCAAGTCACAACTGAGCCTAAAGTAGTACAAAAGATTATCAGAGATTACTATGAACACCCTGGAAACAAACTAAAAATCCTAAAGAAAATGGAGGACTTTCTGACATCTCACAACCTCTCAAAGTTGAAACAAGAAGAAATAAAGACCCTCAATAGACCAATAACAATCCAGGAAATTGACTCTATCATAAGAAAACTCCCTACAAAAAAAAAAAAAAAATCCCTGAACCAGACAGCTCTTCAGTGGAATTCTACAAAACATATGAAGAGAAGTTGATACCAACCCTATTGAAAGCATTCAAGTCAATCAACAAAGATAGAACTCTCCCCAAATCATTTTATGAAGATAACATCACACTGATACCCAAATCAGGCAAAGACCAACAAAGAAAGAGAACTACAGGCCAATATCTTTAATGATTATAGATGCAAAAATTATCAACAAGATTCTAGCAAATCAAGTCCAACAGCACATCTCACACAATATCCATCATGACCTAGTAAATTTTAGCCCTGGGATGCAGGGCTGGTTTAACATCTGCAAGACCATAAATGTAATGTAATTAAATACATGAACAGATGTAAATGCAAGAACCTCATGATTATATCATTAGATGCAGAAAAGACTTTTGACAAAATCCAGTATCCATTCTTGATAAAAACTCTTGAACACCTAGGTATAGAAAGAACAAATAGCAAAAGTCATCTACGATAAACCCTCAGTCACATATTACTAAATGGACAGAAACTGGAAACATTTCCCCTGAAAACTGAAACAAGACAAGGCTTCCCATTGTCACCCCTCCTGTGCAACATCATGTTTGAAGTCCTAGCTAGAGTAATCAGACAAGAGAAGGATATCAGGGTATCCAAACAGGAAAAGAGGAAGTGAAGTAGGTGATATAATAATTCCTATACCTGGAAAACTCAAGGGAAGCTGTCAAAACCTCCTTGCACTGATAAAGGGCTTTGGCAAAATCTCAGTGTATAAAATCAACTTCAAAAGACAGTCACATTTTTATATGCCAACAAAAAACAAGCAAAGAAACAAATAAAAAGCACAATCGCATTCACAGTAGTCACACACAAAAAAATGAAATACCTTAGCATCTTCCTGACCAGAGAAGCGAAAAATCTTTACAACAAAAACAATAAAACACTGCTCAAAGAAATCAAAGAAGACACAAATAATTGGAAAAATACTCCATGCTCATGGATTGGAAGATTTAACATTTTTAAGATGTCCTTCCTATCAAAGACAATCCACAGATTCAACACAATACCCATTAAATTACCAACATCATTCTTCTCAGACCTGGAAACGACAACACAAAAATTCATATGAAAACAAAAATGACCACAAATAGCCAAAACAATCCTTAGCAAAAGAAACAAAGCAGGAGATATCACACTCCCAGACTTAAATTTTATTATAGGGCTCCTAATAATCAAAACAACCTGGTATTGGTACAAGAACAGGCATATAGAACAATGGAACAGGATAAAGATTCTGCAAGCAAAACTTCAATTTCTCAATCAATTCATCTTTGACAAAACCTCTACCAACAACCACTGGGAGAAGCTATTTAGTAAATGGTACAGGGAAAACTGGCTGATCCCATGCAGGAGAATGAAACAGGACCCTTACCTATTACCATACACAAAAATCAATTCTAAATGCATCAAAGACCTAAACGTAATACCTCAAACTATAAGAATCTTAGAAAATGCGGGAAACTCCTTTTTGATAATTGGAATAGGCCACCAATTACTGATCAAAACCTTAAATGCCCATGGTATAAGAGACAAGATAGACAAATGGAGCCTCAGCAAACTGAAAAGCTTCTGCAAAGCAAAAGGAGCAAGAGAGTGAGGAGGCAGCCCACAGAATCAGAAACAAAAATATTTGCCAACTGCATATCTGGCAAAGGCCTAAAATCCAGGATTTACAAGGAACTCTAACGTGCAAAACAAAACAAACAAGCAACACCATCAAAAATTGAGCAAAAGACATGAATAGACATTTCTCAAGATAAGACGTATGAGCAGCCAAAAGGCACATGAGAAAATGCTCAGCCTCATTGACCATCACGTTGAGATACCACCTAACTCCAATAAGAATGGCCAGCATTCATAAAACAGAAAACAACAGATGCTGGCAAGGGTGCAGAGAAAAGGGAATACTTCCTCCCTGTTGGAGGGAGTGCACACTAGTCCCACCGCTATGAAGATCAGTGTTGTGATTTGTAAAAGAACTAAAAATTGACCTTCCATACAACCCAGGATTCCCCTCCTAGGAATATACCTGGAGGAACTCAAATCATTCTACAAAAAAGGCACCATACCTGTGCACACATGTTTATTGCAGCTCTGTTCACATTAGCAAAAACATGGAACCAACCATCCTACCCACCAAAATTGAACTGGATTAAAAAAAAAAAAAAGTGCTACATATACACGATGGACTATTACTCAGCCACAAAGGAGGAAAAAACGATGGACTATGCAGCAACTTGGATGTATTGATAGTCTATTATACTCAGCGAACCATCACAGAAACAAAGAACTGAATAACACATGTTCTCACTCAGAAGTGGACCTTGCACCTATCATAATACTATAAGACAGAATTGGCAGTGACAGGACGGTGCTGAGGGGGCACATAAAATCAATAAAAGTGCCTAATCCTAATCCAGGCAATGTGAGGCCTAATGGAAGGCCCAAACTTCACCAGTACTTAGACCACTTGTGCACCCAATACTGACTTGTACCCCACATCATTAAAACAACAACAAAAAAAATAAAATAAGTGCATATACACGCCAAAAAGAAAGAAAGAAAGAAGAAAGAAAGAAAGAAAGAAAGAAAGAAAGAAAGAAAGAAAGAAAGAAGGAAGGAAGGAAGGAAGGAAAGAAGGAAGGAAGGAAGGAAGAAAAGAAAGAAAGAAAGAAAGAAAGAAAGAAAGAAAGAAAGAAAGAAAGAAAGAAAGAAAGAAAGAAAGAAAGAAAGAAAGAAAGAAAGAAACACAGGGTATTAAATCATAAACCGCCAAACTCGGTGGCTCAGCCTGTAATCCCGCACCTTTGGGAGGCTGAGGTGAGTGGATTGTCTGAGCCCACGGGTTCGAGACCCACCTGGGCAGCGAGACCTCATCTCTACAATAAATCAAAAAATCAGCTGGGCGTGGTAGCGCATGCCTGTAATTCCGGCTACTTGGAAGGCTGAGGCGGAAGGATCGCTGGAGCCCAGCAGGTAGAGGCTACAGTGGCTGGAAGCAGCCACTGCACTGCAGTCTGGGTGACAGAGTGAGACTCCAACTCAAAAAAAAAGAAAATCATAAACCTAGGCTTTCAGATTTCAGGATAAAAATCTTTCAAAATGAAGACTTCATTGACAGTTCTGACTTTCAAATGTACACATATATACAGATACATACATATGCATATGTATAGACACATATACATTATTTTATTTTTATTGTTAAAAAATAAACGAAAGTAATTAATTCAAATTGTAGAATCAATCAATATTCATGTAATTAATAAATATAAAAGTGCTTCACCCGAAAATATATCAGTGCCTGATAATTTTATTGGTAGATTAAAAATAAATAAGAAAATTAACCTCTTTAATGATGTATATCTTAGAGAATAACATAAAAAAATCAAATGGCAACAACTATATTGATGAAGTTACCAAAACCTTTTAGTCATCTAAAAACGGAGCCATAAAAGAAAGCAAAAGAAACTAAATTATAGAATAATATTGCTTATAAAATAGTCTGAAAAAAATCTTAAGACATTAGCAAGTTTACTTGATTTTTAATTATTTTATTATAGATGGCTATTTTCATAAATCATATGCAAGTTATTTGTTTTAAATAGTTTCTGTATCCACAAATCATTGATCAATTTTCTTTTCCTTTAATATTATTGCTTAATATTTATTACTGTTAAAACATAAAAACATATTTATTCAGTCTGATTGGCACATTTTTGTGTCATGCATGAGTAAACTAAGTATATTTATATTTTTCACTTTTGAGATACAGTTCAACTACTTTTATCCTTTTCTGTTACATGCCATATTGCATCAAATAAGCTTTTATATGCCTTATAGAATATATTGTATTCAAGCTTATTAGATATTTCTAAATTGCTATTCCTGTGTCTATACCTTGACTCAGACATACTAGCATATCCTGCAGTTTACTAATAAAAATGACAATATTAAAAATGATTACAAAATTCATGAATATAACATGTTTCTCTTTCTGGCATATGCTAAAAAACCTATATTTACCTTTGCTTCTTTGTTTCTTCCGAGTATACTTAATCCATTAAAAATATGTAAATCATTTTGTAATATGATAAAAAATAAACCTTCATCTTTTTTGATTATTTATTATTTGATTGCATATTATTAGATAAGTTAACTGCAATAATGACCATTACCTTAATTAATATAACAGGGTCTGTCTTGACAACACTCTTAGAATAGGATTTAGAATCTGAAGTGACTTTTTTCCTACCACTTGGGCAGATCCCACAGAACACAACAGAGCAGAACAGAAAAAGAGAATGGCAATTTGCCAGGTAACATAGGTTGTGCAAAGCTTTACAGTGTACTCTCAATTCAGAGCAATGAAGAACAGAAAGCTGTCTTGCTCATAGTGATGATATCTAAGTACCACTAGACTTCTTAGACTTCACAAACTTTCTTAAGAACCAATAAGGATCAGACAGATCCCATGACAGCACTGAAGGAGATTTGCCAACAGAGAAAGAAAACCCAATCACGCATATTATCTTGCTGAACCACAGCCAGAAGTAAAATGTGGTGAAGGACAAACTCATTTGTTATGAAAATGTACCAGACAAAACTGAGAATAAGATAAGAATTTTTTCATAATCTGTCATTATTTAAGTTAAATTGGAAATATGAGTGTCATTGTAGAAAAAAATAAGGGGTATAAAATTCAATATAATTGAAATTACTTTTGCTAATTAATCTGAATTGGGACTTGAGATAAAAAATGTTTAAAAGTTATATTTCTTGAACATCTATAATTGTGTAGAAGATATATGTATGCATTATCATAAACATTACCGTTAATTCATATGTCTGAATGAATTTGTGGATTAAGCTCACCATGTAATTTTCCTTCCTGAGTCTTTGAAAACTAAACAGAAGTGAATACAATGGTCTCTAGAATAATAAAAGCTAAAAAAAAAGTCAATCAGAACTGAATTAAACTAAAAAGTACCTGCATAACAAAAACCAGTAAAAACTATAAACAGACAACCTACAGAAAGGGAGAAAATAATTGCAAAGTATGCCTCTAGTGAGACTTATATTCAGAATCCACAAGAAACTTAAATAATTCAAGGAGAAGGTGGCGGGATGACAGCAGCCAAGTCAGACTATGCGAGTCCTGGTGTGAGTGAGTGTGTGTATGGAAAATTTTGTGTACGTGCTAGTGAGTGAGTGGCTGACTGAGTGAGGGCTAGGGAGTTAGTGGCCAGTGATCTCCTGGTCTGGGCTTGGACCCTAGCAATTCCCGGGGTTGAAGAAACCAAGCACCATTTTTTTTTAAATTAACAAACCCTTCTTAGGAAGAAAATGTTGAGAGAGACTGACTAAATGGTAGCTCATGAGCAAATGGCCAGGGCCCTGGTGCAACAGCAGGTGCCGCAGCTTCTCTGCTTGGTCCCTGGCTCTTCCCAGGTCACAGAAGCGGAGTGCCATTTTTTTTTAACAGACAAGTTTTTCTGTGAAGAAATGGAAGGGAGAGACTACGGTCCCAAGCTCTGCCTCACCACTGCAGCAGGAGAGACTGTCAGCTCCAGGCTTTGCCTCACCACTGCAGCAGGAGAGACTGTCAGCTCCAGGCTTTGCCTCACCACTTCAGCACCAGGAAGGGTATTGGCAGCAGGGTCTGTGGAGGGAGTCCAGAGGCAAAGTCCCATGGAAGAGGACAAGAGAGGCACCCCACCACCATCTTGAAGGTGGGGCAGGAAAGTGCTCTGACTTGCTCACAATGGAGCAACAGACCTGATCTCTGTGACTGGCAGATCACTACCCAAGGATTGATCATGACCCAGAGGGAAGATCCTGAAAGCACAAACTTTGGAGGGACCTGACTAGTGTTGAGTTCTGGGTGCCACACCCCCTACCCTGGTCCAGTCATGGGACAAAGATTGTGGCCAGAAAAGGATGAGGAAGGACTCCAAAGAGTTCAGTGGTGAGTCTGGGACTGACCCAAATCCTCTCCTTCCTGGCAATCCTCTGTATGTCAGACCACTGGGCCACTGCTGAGAGGGAGAAGCCCAGGCAGATCCTGGACATCAGTTGCAATAAGAGAACTCCATTCTGGGATAGGCCTGGCTGAGGCACCTCCCTCCCCACCCAATAAGTACATACCTGGAAAAGAGACAATCCTGCACCCCCCCCAGAAGAGATCTCCCTGAACATATGAGAGTGGGAAGAGAAGACTGCAGTCCCATCCACCTCCACCATCATTACTCCTTCTCTGCTCTGGACACTGAGAAGAGAGTGAAAGAGGTGGCTCTGAGGTAGAGATATGATTAGAGGAACAAATTCAGAGCCAGCTGCAAGAAGGCAGGTTTTTTGCTTTTTTGCTTTAAATTTTTTTTTGCCTATTTGTTTATTTCATCTATTTTATAAATATTTTCCATTGTGCATGAATGTGTAAGTGAGGGCTTGATCTGCATCACCCATCAATTTTTTTCTTTTTTTCCTTTTTCTGTTTCTTTCTTTTTTTATTTCTTTTTTTCTGTTTATGTGTGTATGTGAATGATTGAGTGTCCATCTTACAATTTTGTCACTGTTGGTTTGTTTTTGCTCTTCAGTTCTTCTGAGTTTTTTTTTTTTTTTCATTTTTAATAGTTTAAAGTATGTGTCAATATATGTGTGAGGGTTTGATCTAAATTCATTTTTTTTTCTGGTCTTTCTCTTTGTCTTCTCTATTCACTTTGTGCTAGGTGTGTGTGTGTATGTGTGTGTGTGTGTGTGTGTGTTCAGTTTTCTTGGTTTTTGCTGTTGATTGTTTTGTTGCACTTTGTTGTTTTTCCAGTTTGTTTTGGGGTATGTGTGCATGTCTGTGTGTGTTCAATTGTTTTTTGTGTTGGTCTATGCTTTGCATCATCATATAGAGTGGTAGTGGGGAGTGAGTCTCAGGGAGCACATACCACAATAAGTGAACATTGTAATTTGCAAGTAGTTTCTGAATCCTAGCACCTCATCTCCTACATTATTGGATTTTCAAAAACTACAAGAGACAGCAAAGCTTCCCATCCACCATCCTATTTCAAAATAGAACAAGTCTAGAGCATAGATGAGGAAAGAAAAGAAGACTGAGCAAATATCAGAAGGGAAAACCTCTTCCTCTGACACTGATTAACAGACCTCAAGAGAAAAACAAGAGATCTGTCACAAAGGAGGAAAAAACAAAGGAAGGCCTCAGGTAATTTCAAGTGTACCAAAGAGAAAACTCCTGAAAAATTAGAACTTGGTGCTCAAACAATGGAAGTCACCAATGACTGGCCCCAGAATATGACAGGGATTAGGGAATGGATGGAAAGAGTGAATAAGACTCAAAAAAGACAAGACATAACACTGAAAGAATTTGTAGCAAAGATTTTGGCAACAAAAATTACATCCAGAAAATAAATATAAAGATGAGAAGCATAGAAAGCAGAAAGAAGAAAGAATCTCAGAACTTGAAGACAGGAACATGAGATTAACCCAGTCTGGAAAAAAACATAGAAAGAAGGCTCAGGAAGATAGAACAAAGCCTACAAGAGATGTGTGATTATATCAAGAGGACAAACCTATTCTTGATTGGTATCCCAAGAGAAGAAAGAGAAATGGAGAATAACTTGGAGCAAGTATTCCAGGAGGTAATTCAAGAAAACATTTCCCATTTCACCAGAGATGTGACCAGCCAAGCACAAGAGATACAGAGAATCCCTCACACATCAAATGAGAAGACCAACCCCAAGAAACACAGTAATTCACCTACACAAAGTAAGCACACACACACAAAAAAAATTCTAAAGGCAGGAAGAGAGAAAGGCCAGCAATCTATCAGGGAAAACCAATCAGAATAGCAGCAGACCTATTAGCAGAAACACTACAAGCAAGAGGGACTGGAGTCCTATATTCAAAACCTCAAACTTAAACAATTTGAACTAAGAATTTCCTATCCTGGCAAGATCAGCTTCATCAGTAATGGAGAATTAAAATCCTTCCCAGACATCCAATCCCTAAGAGATTATGCAGTTTCCAGACCAGCTCTACAGGAGACATTTAAAAAGGTATTAAAAACAGAAGAGAGAAAAAAAAGAATGACCACACACTTCCCAAGTGAACAGCTAACACAATCAACAAAGAATATAGCACAACACACACATACATTAACCCCGAAGCCAAAAGAAAACAAGTAAACAAAGAAAAATCTTTATAAGGACTTCATAACATGGATAAAACAATCACATTTTAATAATCAATCTGAATGTTAATGGACTAAATGCACCACTGAAAAGACATAGAATGGCAAATTGGGTAAGAAACCATGACCCAATTATTTGCTGCATCCACAAAGCTCATCAAAACACAAGGGACACACACAGACTTAAAGTTAAAGGATATAAAACAAGTTTCCAGGCAAATGGATCACAAAAGAAGGCAGGAGTCACAATCTTAATATCAGACTAAACAACCTTTAACCTATCAAAAATTTTAAAAGATGCAAAAGGACACTACATATTGATAAAAATTTCAATCCATCACAAGAAATATCCAACCTAAAATACATGCACCCAACACAGGAACACCAGCATTAATAAAGCAACTACTAACGAAAAAAAGATATTGACTCTAACATTATTATAACAGGGGACTTGAGAACACCACTAACAGCCCTCTTAGATCATCAAGTAAAAAAATAAATCAACAAGGATATGCAGAACCTAAATCTGACACTTGACCAAATAGACTTAAAAGATACCTACAAATTATTCCACCCAACAACCATAGATATACATTATACTCATCACCACATGGTACGTGCATCAAGATCGATCATGTTCTTGGTCATAAATCAAGCATAAACAAATTCTATAAGGTTTAAATCTTATCATACACCTTCTCAAACCACAGTGGGATAAAAATAAATACCAACACCACCAAAATTTCCCCAAAGCCCACAAGGACATGGATACTAAACAGCATTATGCTGAACAACTACGGGGTCAACACTGAAATCAAAGCAGAAATTAAAAGATTCCTGGAAAACAAATGAAAATGAAGAACCATCTTATCAAAATTTTGGCTGCCCGAAAACAGTTTTAAGAGGGGAATTTATATCTCTATGAGCACACATCAAGAAAATGGAAAGATCACAAGTTGAGAGGCTAACAAATCACCTAAGGGAGCTGTAAAAAGAAGACCACCAAAGCCCCAACTTTAGCTGAAGAAGACAAAAATATGATAGAAAATATCAACAAAATAAAATGCTGGTTATTTGAAAGAATTAACAAGATTGATGGGCCCCTAGCCAGAATGACCAAGAAAAGGAGAGAAAAAAACCAAATAAACACAATTTGAAAACAAAAGATTAAATTACAACTGACCCCAAAGAAATACAAAGATTACTAAAGATTGCTATGTACACCCATATGGAAACAAACTTGATGAAATGGAAGATTTTCTGACATCACACAACCTCCCCAAGTTGAAACAAGAAACCATTGATACACTAAAGACCAATAACAACCCAAGAAATTAACCCTGTCATAGGAAAACTACCTCCAAAAAAAGTCCTGGACCAGATGACTTGCCAGAAGAATTCTTCAAAACATACAAGGAGGAGCTGATACCTGGAATATAGAACAAATTCCAGGAAATTGAGAAATATGGAATTCTCCCCAAATCATTTTACAAAGCTAACAAAATACTGATACCCAAGCCAGGTAAAGATATAACGAAAAGAGAGAACTACAGATTAATATCCCTTATGAACATAGATGTCAAAATCCTAAACAAGATTCTAGCAAATCGGATCCAAAACACATCTCAAAATTCATCCACCATGACTAAGTAGGCTTCATCCCCAGGATGGAGGACTGATTCAACATGTTCAAGATCATAAATGTATTTAAACACATCAACAGATGTAAAAACAAGAACCACATAATTATCTCATTAGGTGAATAAAAAAACTTTTGATAAAGTCCGGAATCTCTTCTTGATAAAAACCCTCAAAGACCTAGGTATAGCAGGAACATACCTCAAAGTAGTAAGGGCCATTTACAATAAACCTACAACTATCATATTGCTAAATGAACAGAAACGTGAAATATTTCCCCTGAAAACTGGAACAAGGCTGCCCACTCTCACTACTCTTGTTAAACATTGTGTTGAAATTCCTAGCTAGGGCAATTAGATAAGAGAAGGAAATCAGGGGTATCCATAGCAAAAGAGGAAGTCAAGTTATCCTTCATTGCTGATTATACAATTCTATACCTTGAAAATCCAAAAGAATCTGTCAAAAACCTGCTTGCACTGATAGAGGACTTTGTGAAGTCTCAGGGTACAAAATAAATATGCAAAAGACAGTTGCATTCCTATACACCAACAGCAATCCGGCAAAGACCCAAATAAAAAGCACAATCCCATTCACAATAGTCAAAAATGAAATGAAATATCTCGGCATCTTCCTAAACAGAGAAGTGAAAGACCTTTACAATGAGAACTACAAGACACTGCTCAAAGAAATCCAAGAAGACACAAACAAATGGAAAAATTTTCAATGTCCATGGATAGGAAGAATCAACATTGCTAAACTGCCCATCCTACCAAAGGCAATGTACAGATTGAATGCAATACCCATTAAATTACCAACGTCATTCTTCTCAGAGTTGGAAATGACAATGCAGAAATTCATATGAAGACATAAACAACCACGAATAGTCAAAATAATCCTTAGCAAAAGAAACAAAGAAGGAAACAAAAACAAACAAACAAAAAACCTAAGGAACAACAACAACAAAAAGGAAAAAAAGCCTTTCCAGACTTCAAACTTTACTATAAAAATACAGTAATCAAAACAGCCTGGTACTGGTACAAGAACAGATATATAGACCAATGGAAAAGGATAGAGATTCTGGAAGTAGTCTCAATTTCTCAACCAACTTGTCTTTGACTAAGCCTTTAACAGCAACCACTGTGGAGAGAAGAACCTATTCAGTAAATGGTTCTGGGAAAACTGGCTGATCACATGCAGAAGACTGAAACAGGACCCCTATCTATCACCATACCAAAAAAAAAAAAAAAGAAAAAATCTAAAGGGATCAAAAACCTAACATAAAATCTCAGACTATAAGAATCTTAGAAAATGCAGGAGACACCCTTATGGAAATTGGAACTGACAACCAATTCCTGGTCAGAACCCTAAATGCCCACACTTTAAGAAATAAGATAAGCAATTGGGACCTCATCAAACTAACAAGCTTCTGCAAAGCAAAAAAAAACTATCAAGAGAGCAGGGAGACAACTCTAGAATGGGAAAAAAGTTGCCAATTGTATATCTGACAAAAGCCTAACATCTAGGATATACAAGAAACTCAAACACACCAAAAGGAAAAAAATCAAACAGCCCCATCAAAAAATGGGCAAAGGACATGAATAGACACGTGTCAAAAGAAGATATATGGACAGTCAACAGACACATGAAAAAGCAGTCAGTCTCATCATCAGAGAAATGCAAATCAAAACCACATTGAGCTACCACCTAATTCCAGTAAAAATGGCCATCATTAATTAAACAACCAATACCAGATGCTGGCAAGAATGTGGAGAAAAAGGAACACTTCTACACTGCTGCTGGGAATGCAAACTAATGCAAATTCTTTGGAAGACCGTGTGGCGATTTCTAAAAGAACTAGAAATTGACCTTCCATGTGACCCAGCAATTTCCCCATTGGGAATATACTGCGAGGAACTCAAATCCTTCTATAAAAAAAGATATCTGCAAACGTATGTTTGTTGCAGCTCTATTCACAATAGTAACAACATGGAACCAACCATGCTGCCCATCGAAACTAGACTGGATAAAAAAAAGTGCACATGTACACAATGGAATATTATGCAGCCATAAAGAAGGACAAACATATGGACTTTGCAGAAACTTGGATGGATTTAGAGTCTATCATACTCAGTGATCTATCACAGACACAAAGAACAGAGTACCATATGTTCTCTCTCATAAGTGGACCTTGAACAATTATAATACTATAAGAAAGGAATTGACAGTAGTGGGAAACAGGGGTGAGGGTATGGGAGTGGCATTTGAGGTAAACTGCTAGGGGTGGGAGGGCCACATCTCATCAACAAGGGTACCTGCATAATCAACATTTGTATATCTAACACTGAATTGTGCCCCACATCTTTATAATAATAAAAAATAAATAAATAAATAATACCACACAAAAATTAATAATTTAAGGAAAAAACAACCCCACAAAAAGTGAGCAAAGGGCATGAGCAGACAATTAATCAAGAGAACATAAACAAACTACCAAAAACTATAAAAAAATGCTCATCAACACTAACCATTGGAGTAATACCACATTAAAATCACAAGGAGTTATAATCTTACATCAATCAGAATGACTTATTAAAAAAATCAAAAGACAACAGATGTTGGCATAGATGCAGAGCAAAAAGAGTATACATACACAGTTGGATGCAAATTAGTATAACCTCTATGGAAAACAGTACGGGAATTTTTCAATGAACCAGTAATGTTTGTTCCATTTGCTCCAGCAATTCTACCACTGGTTATCTACCCAAAGGAAAATAAAACATTATTTTAAAAAGGCACCCACACTCATGTTTATTGCAGCACTATTCACAATGGCAAAGTCATTGACTCAGTCTAAGTCTGTGTCCATCAATGGATAATTGGAGAAAGAAAATGTAATTTTATATTATATATATGTATGTATATATATATATATATATATATATGTTCACGTATATATTTGTAATTGAAAGCTATTCAGCCATAAAAAATGAAATTATGTCCTTTAGAGCAACATAGATGGAATTTCAGGGCATTACCCTAAGTGAACTAACTCAGAAGCAGAAAATCAAATACCACATATTCTCAATTATAAGTAGGAGCTGAACAATGAATGTACATTGTCATAAATTTGAAAATTATATACACTGAGAATCCCAAAGAGGAGAAGGATGAAAAATAGATGAAGGTTGAAAAATTACTTATTGGGAACACTGTTCGCTATTTGGTTGATGAGTACATTAGAAGTCCAAACCTTACTGTTACACAATATCCTGCACATATATTTCTGAATCTGAAGTAATTTCAAAAACTTAAATAAGTAAGATTCCAGCTGGGCTAACTTCATATCAGTGTACTTGATTTTTGCTGACCTTCACATAAAACATGTTCTCTCCGGTCTCCTTGCAGAAATTAAACTTTGCTTAACTTAAATCAGTTTATTTTGCCTTCCAACATTTTCAAATTCTGTAGACTCACTTACAAATTCTCCAGAGATTATGTGTTACTTTGTTCCTTAGCCTTGTTTTTTTTTTTCTTAATTACCTCATTCATTCTTTTATATGTATCAATTCCCTCTTTGTCTAAGAGAGTCAAAATCAATTTTGGGTGTTTAAAAAAGAAAAACAATTATGTGTAACTATTGGCTTCTGCTTCTAGCCACAAAGAAATTACTTGTTATCATAAGAACCCTCCCACTTAGAAGAGTTATAAAGGGTGGATGTAAAAAAATAACTCTTTGATAACACCAGACAGAAAAATATGTTGCTTGGACCTGAGGAGTAGAGATTCCAGAAAGAAGGAAAACATGATGGTACAAGTCCTAGCACTTACAACTTTTTTTTTCTTAGAAAGATGTTGATGTTTGAGAGAAAGAAAAGTGACCAGTGAAACAAAACCATGGGCGTAGTAGATAGAATAAAAAACAAAATTATAAACGCTCTTCTTGTAAGATAATATCAGTCAATATCAAGGATGTAGAAAAAATTAATGTTAACGGATTAGTGGAGAGAGTGTAAAAGCATCCTAGATATACTTACTAAAATAAAATTTGTTTATATGTACAGCAAACACTCAGTTATTTCTGACTATCAGAAAAAGTATACATAAATAATTATGTTCTTTTCAGCTTTATTTATAAATATTGATCCAGAAGCAAACTAAGAAACAGTGAAGTAATCAGCAGCAATAAACTAGATGATTTGCAGCAAGAAGAACAAAACCTATCAACTCTCTGTTGATTGGTAAAATAATGAGGTAAAACTAAACATGCATAGGCAAACAAATAAATATACACAAACAGTACTAAATATCTTGGTAGAAATGAGATCTTGGCTATGTAAACACAATTGTTTTCATTTCCATTATCTTGCTGTTAGCAATATTGAGTATCTCTTCACATATTTTGGTTATCTATTCTTCTCCTGTGAATCCATTACCTTACCAATTTTTTTCTATTAGATTTTGAAATCTTTTTCTTTATAGCTTTCAAGACTTTTTGGTAAAGTCAATATATAAATACTTTCTTTATATAGGATGTTGTGAATATTATCTCCCATTCTACTCTCTTTGTAATTTTACAATTAGATTTTGTACAGTGTTTTCTGTTCATTTTATTTTGAAGATCACTGTTAAGTATTTACATATCTGTATAAAAATTTGAATGGGAAATTAAGCAAAATGAATATATGAATCTAGCTCTGTTTCCCTTTTATTGTCTAAACACTAGTTTGCAGTTTGCTTTACCACCTAAAATATTTTCCAGCCTCTTTTTGAAACTAGATGTAGTCATGAAATTAAGTTCTAACACAAGATTTAGCAGTAATGTTGTATACCCGTTCCTTTAGTATGTTTAAAAAGAAAGTAATTCCCTTATAGATTCTCCAATTTGGCCTTTATTTGTTTCTCCTTGCACTATAAAAATTTGTTGTGAGAATTAGAATTCCAGCAATCATTCTGAATTATGAATTTACCTTGGCAGTAAATAGAGGGTAAGAATAATGTTTCCTATGTAGAAAGGCTACATTAATAATTTGTAAATACAGGCATTAAAGTTGCTGTTGAAGCCAGTATTAAACAAGAAGGAACTGCTTCTTTGTTCTTACTCCATTACAAATTTCAAGAGTCGTGTCAACTTATCTGTGCCAGTTAGCAAAACAGATCTTTAACTTGAATTGTCACTGTAGTTTATTCGAGATTGAATTTCCAAGACTTTCTCAAAATTATAATTAAACAAAAATTTTAAGTAATGCAGAAAGTAATACTATAGAGTAATCAGACAAAGGAAAAAAAGATTTTAAAATGATTTAATTAAGAGTCATGGTATAAGGACCAAATAAGTTGGTTATATAAACTACATTAAAAATATAAATACAAAAAGAGAAGTAATTTCAGTATCAAGAATACTTTCCTTTTCGGTGGGGATGCTCCACAAGATTGCGACAGGACAAGTCAAACTGTGAAGATCTCCACAAAAGATCTCCTCAGGAACTGCTCCTGAGGGCAGTTCCACACACCCCCTGTGGCCACCACCTACATGGGGGGGTGGCTGCTATAGCCAGTCCCATGCAGCAAACTGCCTCCATCCCACTACAGCCTCTGCAGGAGATTGCTGCTCTGGTGGTTACCTGGTGCTGAACAGCTGCTGTCATTGCTGCTCTCAGTTCCAGCCCCGAGTAATTCCCAGCTCGCTCTTCCACCCCAAGCCACCTGTGGCACACCAAGTTGCAGCTGCTGATTCCCAGTGCCTGATGCTGGACACACACCATTGTCGCCCATCATAGCTGATCAACTGGGGCCTCAATGAAAGGAGAGAAAGGATCTTAGAAAGAGGAACCGCCCAACGCAGTCATTTTCCAGGTAGAGTTTCACATTGCCCCACCCATCTCTGCACAGTCTCCACCTTGTTCTCTAAGGTAACCTCACAAAAACAGGAGACAGAAGCCCCTCCCCTACACTGAATCAGACACTGACAACTCAGTCCTGTGTGGCAGACTGTCAGGCAGCAAGCCAAGGGAACTGACCCAGGATATGAGTAACCCTGTTTGCCTACAATGAGAGCAAAGGGGAGGGGCTAGAGATCAGAACTGAAGAGACTTTAGACAAATAGGAAAGAGTTCAGAGCTAGTTTGATTTCTTATTTTGATTTTTTATTTTATTGTTTTGACTGCTTTGTTCACTTTTTTGCTTTTTGATTTAAACAACCTTTGTGTTGGGAAAAAACACATCAAAAAGCATGATTTTATTGGACTGTCTTTGTGTGATTACTGGTATGCTTTAGGGAATTTTCTTCGTTTGCCTGTTTTTTACTCTTTTCTGGTCTTGTATCTCTATTTATTCGCTAGTTGGTATGTATGTCTGTTTTCTTTCTTACTCTTCTCGCTCTCCAACTTCCTCTTGATCCCACTTCTTTTATTATTTCCTTTTTTCTTACCTCCTTTTGTTCCAGGGAGCAAACTTATAACCTCACTGCATGGACAGACTGTAAGGAAGTGGGAAGTGGGTTCCAGGGTGCCCATACATCTGTCAGTGGATACTGGGATCTGCAGATAGATTCTGAATCACAGTTTTCCCCTCAGTTCAATATCAAAACTGCAAAAAGTACAGCCCCCAACCCACAGTCCAGCCTCAAAAGTGAACAAAGCCAGAGGATCCTCATAAGGAAGACCAGGACAAAAAGAACAAAAAGAAATAAGAGACCCCAATTTCCTGAAAAACAGAACAAAAGAAGGGGAGAGAAAGGGGAAGAGAAAATTTTACATAAATAAAGAAAAAACAAAAGAAGAATATTAGTCTCTCACAGACCCCTGGGAGGTCAGACACTGAGAAACCAGACTTCAGAATGCAAACAATGAAGAGCCCCCAGGATGACTGGCCTCTAACTACAAACTCAGATATCAAGACATTAATAGAGAGATTAAAATTAATTGAGAGAGAAGAGGAAAACAGGAAGGAGTTGCTAACTGAGATAACAGTAGTAAAGAATACTGTGAGCCAGGTTCGGTGGCTCAGCCTGTAATTCCACACCTTTGGGAGGCTGAGGTGAGTGGATTGCCTGAGCCCGCGAGTTCAAGACTCACCTGGGCAGGTGAGACCTCATCGCTACAATAAAATCAAAAAATTAGCCAGGCGTGGTAGCGCATGCCTGTAATTCCGGCTACTTGGAAGGCTGAGGTGGAAGGATCACCGGAACCCAGCAGGCCGAGTCTGCGGTGGCCGGGAGCAGCCACTGCACTCTAGGCTGGGTGACAGAGTGAGACTCCAACTCAAAAAAAAAAAAAAAGAAAAAGAATACTGTGAATGAAATAAATAACAAACTAATAAACATGGAAAGCAGAATTAGCCAAGCAGAAAAAATAATCTCAGAGCTTGAGACCCAAAATATAAAACTAACCCAAACTGTCAAAAACATGGAAAAGAAGCTTAAAAAGAACAAAATCTTCCAGAGATGAGCAATTACTTCAAGAGACCAAACCTAAGAGTAATTGAACTTCCTGAGGCAGAAAGAGAGGCAGAGACCACCCTGGAGCAAACATTCCATGAGATTATTCAAGAAAACTTCCCTCACCTCATCAGTGATGCAAAAATTCAAACACAAGAGATTCAGAGAACACCTGCAGACAACAAATGAGAAGATCAACTCCCAGACACATAATAATTCACCTAAATAAAGTAGGTATAAAAAAAATCCTAAAGGCAACAAGAGAAAAAGGTCAGACTACCTATCATGGAAGGCTAATTAGAATAGGAACAGATTTATTTACAGAAACCCTTTAGCCTAGGAGAGCTTGGAGCCCTATCTTCAAAGTTGTAACAGATAAACAGCTTCAACCAAGAATATCCTACCCAGTCAAGCTAAGCTTCATCAGTGAGGGAGAATTAAACTCTTTCCAAGATATCCAATTTCTAAGAACTTACACTGCCACCAGACCACCTCTACAAGAAACACTTAAGAAAGTATTAAACACGGAAGATAAGGAAAAAAGAACAACAACATTCTTCACAAGAGTATAGGAAAAATATTAAAAACACACATGAGCCAACACCCAAACCAAAAGATAGACAACAAACAAACAGAAATAACAACTCTATAAGAACCTCATGATAGAGATCAACTCTCACATTTCAATAATTAGCTTGAATGTGAATGGACTAAATGTACCACTAAAACGACATAGAATGGCAAAATGGATAAAATATCACCAGGCAACAATATATTGCCACCAAGAGACTCATCTCACTAGAAAGGACACTCACAGACTCAAAGTAAGAGGATGGGAAGCAAAATTTCAGGCAAACAAAACACAAAAGAAAGAAGGAGTTGTGATCTTAATCTCAGACAAAATACCCTTTAAGCTATCAAAAATTAAAAAGATACAGAAGGCCACTACATAATGATAAAAGGTTCAATCCATCAAGAAGAAATATCCATTCTAAACATGTGTGCACCCAACATAGGAGCACCAACTTTCATAAAGCAGCTCCTAGGTGAATTCAAAAAAGATACTGACTCTAACACTATCATAGCTGAGAACTTTAATACTCCACTCACAACCCTAGACAGATCATCAGGAAAAAAAAATAAGCAACTAAATCGGAACCTCAATGTGACTCTTGACAAAATGGATTTAATTGATACTTACAGAACACTCTATCCAATGACCACAGAATATACATTCTACTCATCACCACATGTAACGTACTCTAAGATCAACCACAGCCTTGGGCACAAATCAAGCATAAACAAATTTCAAAGGATTAAAATTTTGTCATGCACCTGCTTGGACCACAGTGGAATAAAAATAAATATCAGCACCACCAAGTTTCCCCCAAAATCCACAAAGACATGAACACTAAACAGCATGATGTTACACAACTCCTGGGTCAATGATGAAATCAAAACAGAGATTAAAAGATACCTGGAAACAAATGAAAATGAAGAAACATCTTACAAAAATCTCTCGGATACCATAAAAGCTGTAGTAAGAGGGAAATTCATATCTCTACAAACGTGCATGGTGAAAATGAAAGAATCACAAATTAACAGCCTAACAAGTCACCTAAGGAAGCTGTAAAGGAAGATCACCAAAACCCTAACATCAGCAGAAGAATACAGATCACCAAAATAAAAGCCCAAATTTGGGACATAGAAGACAAAAAGATAATACAAAAAAATCAACGAAACAAAAAGCTGGTTCTTTGAAAGGATAAATAAGATTGATGGTCCTATAGCTAGACTAGCCAAGAACAAAAGAGAAAAAATCCAAATAAACAAAGTCAGAAACACAAAAGATAAAGTCACATCTGATCCTGAAGAAACACAAAAGATCATTAAAGACTACTATGTACACTTGTATGGAAACAAACTTGAAAATCTTAAGAAAATGGAGGACTTTCTGACATCACACAACAAGCCTAGGTTGAAACAAGAAGAAATTGAGACCCTAAATAGACCAATAACAATCAAGGAAATTGACTATGTCATAAGAAAACTACCTACAAAAAAAAAATCCCTGGACCAGATGGCTTTCCAACAGAATTCTATAAGACATTTAAGGAGGAACTGATACCAATCCTACTGAAAGCATTCCAGGTGATTGAGAAAGATGGAACTCCCCCCAAGTCATTTTATGAAGCCAACATCACATTGATACCCACGCCAGATAAAGACCCAACAAACAAAGAGACCTACAGGTCAATATCTTTGATGAATAGATGCTAAAATTCTCAGCTAGATCCTAGCAAACCAGATTCAACAACACATCTCAAAAATCATCCATCATGACCAAGTAGACTTCATCCCCTGGATGCAAGGCTGGTTCAACATACGTAAGACCATAAATGTAATTGAATACATCAACAGATGTCAAAACGGAATCCACATGATTATATCATTAGATGCAGAAAAAGCTTTTGATAAAATCCAGCACCCCTTCTTGTTAAAAGCCCTCGAACTTCTAGGTATATGTGGAACATACCTCAAAATAGTAAAAGCCATCTACAAGAAACCCACAGCCAGCATACTCCTAAGCACACAAACATTGGAACCATTTCCCCAGACAACTGGAACAAGACAAAGATGCCCACTCTCACCCTTCCTGTTCAATATAGTATTGGAAGTCCTGGCTAGAGCAATCAGAAAAGAGAGGCAATCGGTTATCCAAAGATCAAAAAAGGAAGCAAGGTTATCTCTCTTCGCAGATGACATGTTGTATACCTTGAAAACCCAAGAGAATCTGTCAGAAACCTCCTTGCACTGATAAAGGACTTTGGCAAAGTCTCAGGGTATAAAATAAGTGTGCAAAAGACAATCGCATTTCTTTACACCAATAATAAGCAAACAGAAACCCAAATAATAATCACAATCCTATTCACAATAGCCACACACACAAAAAAAGAAACGCATTGGTATCTTCCTAACCAGAGACGTGAAAGACCTTTATAATGAAAACTACAAAACACTGCTCAGAGAAATCAAAGATGACACAAACAAGTAGAAAAATATCCCATGCTCATAGGTTGGAAGAATCAACATTGTTAAGATGTCCATCTTACCTAAAGCAATCTACAGACTTAACGCCATACCCATCAAATTACCAGCAAAATTCTTCTCAGATCTAGAAAAAACAATACAGGAATTCATATGGAAATACAAACGACCAAGAATAGCCAGAACAATCCTCAGCAAAAGGAACAAAAAGAAAAAACAAAGCAGGAGGTATCACACTCCCAGACTTTACACTTTACTATAAAGCGCAAAACTCAAAACAGCCTGGTATTGGCACAAGAACAGGTATATTGACCAATGGAATAGAATTGAGATTCCAGAAGCTAAACCTCAATTTCTCAACCAACTCATCTTCGACAAAGCCTCCATCACCCACCACTAGGGAGAGGAGAACCTATTCAGTAAATGATGCTGGGAAAACTGGCTGACCACATGCAGAAGATTCAAACAGGACTCCTATCTATACCCATACACAAAAATTAACTCTAAATGAATCAGAGACCTAAATGTAAAACCTCAAAACATAAGAACTTTAGAAAATGCAGGACACACCCTTATGGAATTTGGCACTGACATCCAATTCCTGAGCAAAACCCAAAATGCACAGACCATAAGAGATAAGATAGACAAGTGGGACCTCATTAAACTGACAAGCTTCTGCAAAGCCAAAGAAACCATCAAGAGAGCAGGGAGACAACCCATAGACTGGGAAAAAGTATTTACCAACGCTATGTCTGACAAAGTCCTAACATCAAGGATCTACAAGGAGCTCAAACGTGCTGAAAAGAACAAAACAAACAACCCCATTATAAAGTGGGCAAAAGATATGAACAGATACTTCTCAAAAGAAGACATAAGAGCGGCCAACAGCTACATAAAGAAATGTTTAACAGATACATGAAGAAATGTTCAAGGAGATGCAAATTAAAACTACACTGAGATACCACCTAGCACCAGGCAGAATGACCATCATCAATAACTCAAAAAATAGCAGATGCTGGAGAGGACGTAGTGAAAAGGGACCACTTCTACACAGTTGGTGGGAGTGTAAACTAGTACAGTCTCTGTGGAAATCAGTGTGGCAATTTCTAAAAGTTCTGAAAATCGACCTGCCATATGACCCCCACAATCCCCCTACTGCGAATATACCCTGAAGAACTCAAATCACTCTATAAAAAAGATATACCCGCACATGTATGCTTATCACAGCATTGTTCACAATAGCAAGATCATGGAACCAACCATGCTCTCCATGAAAAGAGAACTGTATTTTAAAAATGTGGTACATATACACAATGGAATATTACACAGCCATAAAAAAGAACAAAATCATGAATTTCACAGCAACCTGGATGGACTCAGAGTTTATAATACTGAGAAATCTCTCACAGAAACAAAGATCTGAGTATCACATGTTCTCACTTATAAGTGGACCTTGAACAACTACCATAATACTGTAAGAAAAGGATGGACAGTGGTGAGATACTATGGGGGGGGCAGAGAAGGGAAGAGAGGTGGGATTAATGGTAGTCAATATCTGTCTGGGGAAAGGGGGACACACCTCATCAACAAGGCTACCTGCATAGTGAATATTTGTATACCTAACCCTTAACTGTACTCCACAATTTTAAAATTAAAAAAATTTTTAAAAAGAATACTTTTCTACAGCCAGTTAGACTGATATCAACCTTGTACTTGACTAAATAACCTAAATATATTCACAGCCCACTCACTGTGGACAGCTTCAGAAACAATGATATGCTTTCTTCTCTGTCCTTCTCTGTAAACCCAAATGAACAGTGTGAGTCTCCTCAACCTTAAACTGCTCCAAAGCCATATGTATTACTGAAATATAATTATAATTTATTTAAACTTCTCTTATTTTATGATCTCAATAACCTTCATTAATCAGTTTATAGCACACATTTCTCACATTGCATATATCTAATTTGGGATAAACATACTATTGCTGTTAAGCTCTCAGTTCCATGATAATGTGTCAGGACAAATCATCATTTATAATTTGGTGAATATATTGTACATTCATCTACATTATGTATACTTAGATATTCTTCTTGAAGAGGGAATTTCTGCATTTTCTGCCATAAATCAAACCCTAAATTCAGCTTAGTTTCCTAAAACCTTGCTTCAGTGACACATATGATAATAGAGTCAGAGTTATTTGCCTTGCCAAGTCAGTTAAGGTTAACTATTATTTCTTTAAAGTGTCTCATTATTAAGATATACAAAATAATCCCACATCTCCAATAAAGAATCATAAATGTAACAGAATGGTATAAGAACAAATAAGTATCTTTATAATGTGCTGAATATAAATTAAGATCCACATACTCACTTTTACACAAAACTATCCAGTCATGTGATATCTTTATACCCACGTACTATTTTGCTCCACCAAATGCATAGTATTTAAAGTAGGTTATGTCTTAACATTTTTGCTTATGCTCTTTTACTTGATAAGTGATTTTACTGGTCATTTTAGGATATATTTTGACTTCCTGTGGGCAAGAATACACTGAAAGACCTGGTGCATCTTCTAAATACTCGAATACTAACACATTGTTGTGTTTCCTGGACATTTTGTTATTTTTAAGTGAGTTAATGATTACGTTTTAAGTGAGTTAATGATTACATTTATCTCACTTTTAAAAACCTGTTAAGGAAGTTTTATCAAATTAAAATAAAAATATAGAACTTCTGGTTTCAACATGAATACAAAAAGAGATTAGAAATTTCCATGCCTATCCTTACAATGATGATCTGTCATTTTTTTCTTGTTAAAGAAAAAACTGAAATAGCTTAGCAATCTACCACCCTGAAATCCAAAGAGGCAAATGATCCAAAGATTCACAGTTGAAATTTACTAACCCAGAACAGAAGTGTTAACATCATAACCTGGTATGAACATTTATATAGCAGTTTGATGTGTTGCTGGAATCTGAACGTAGGCAAACATGACAGTAACAAAATCCAGGGAGGTGCAGTCTTAGAAATATATCCATACTTTCCTGGGTATTAATTCAAGGAATCCCACTCAATTCTCATTTGTCATAGTCAAGATCCAAAAAATATTTCCATATGACACTAGCAAGGCAAAGAGAAGATAAATCACTGGGGAATATACTCAGGGCATTCTTCATAACAAAGCTTATCTCTAGGGGAGAATACTTTATCACAACCTTATTCTACCTAGAGGAAGAGCATTTCTCCCATTCTAGTCCCACTAGCTTTCTTGTCGCATTGAAGGATGAAAACAAAATACCAATAAAGAAACACTTATGAAGGTCACAGCCCAGACAGATAGCATACTGAAAGTCTAAAATTTAATCATGAGATTGTAATGATTTCTCTCTCCTATACTTTATCAAAACACCAACAAGCCTTTGGTATAAAAATAATGAATTGTAGTTAAAGAGCTATAAGATGCAGATTTCCTCTGAAAAATAATACATATGGAAGCACAAATTCAAGATTGGAGGCAAAAATAAGAACACTAGAGGAATTTGAAACCTATGCATCCACAGATAAGACAGACATTATGCACAAAACAGCTCCTATCCAAAGTAACATAAACTCTCACAGCAAAGGTAATTTACCTCATTTCCAATTGCATTGTATACCATATCCAATTTTCAGCAAAAAAATACCAAGCCCATCAAAAGACAGTAAACAAAATACAGACTGGAAAAAAAAAAATAAGAATGACAATCAGGATCAGATAAAACACAAATGTTTAAGTTATTAGGTAGGGATTTTAAAATAATCATAATTTGTATATTAAAGGTTCTGATAAGAAAGAACAGAAAGCATGCAAGAATAAATGATAATTTAAGCAGAAAGATATAAATGATAATAAAGTATCAAAAATAAATGTTAAAAAAATTAAACTATAAATAATATAAATAAAGAATGTCATTCTTGGCTTCATCTGAAAACTACTACTGGCTGTGAACTTGAAACTATGTTTAATAAAAAATTTCAAACAGAAATACAGGAAAAAAAAAGAAGAAACAAATGCAGTTAATAGAAAAGAGTTGCAAAAATCATTTGACAAAATACAACACCCACTTATGATTAAAAAACTGTTAGCACACTAGGACTAAAAAAATATTTGCCAACTAAAATAAAGAATATCTACAAAAATGCTGTTGATTACACTATAATCAATGACCGGCAACTGGAAGCTTTTTCTCTAATAATGAGAAAATGGCAAAGATATTGTCTCACTATTTCTACTCAAAATTGTACAGTAATATATAGGTGTTTCAATAAGACAATAGGAAGTAATAACAGGTATACAAATTGGAAATAAAGAAATATAATTTTTCATTAACAGATAATATAATTACACATTAAAACATCCTAAGAAGGAAAATAAAACACAATTTCTAGAATGATTTCACAAACTTAGCAATGCTGAAAGATATAGAGTTAAAATACAAAACCAATTACTTTTCTGTATATCAACAACAAACATTAGAATTTTAAATGAAAAGAACACCATTTTCAATGGCATCAAACAAGTGAACTAATTGTGTATTAGTCTAACAAAATATGTAAAGAATCTATACTTGGAAAACTACAAAACTCCCTGGGAAGAAAAGGAGGTAAGTAAATAGAAAGTATGTGCTCATAGATTAGAAGGAGTTAATATGGACAAAACACCAATTCTTCCTATGATTTATAGCTTCAGTGCAGTTCCACTCCCAATCCCAGCAAGCTATTTTGTAGAGATCCACAAATCTACTTTAAAGTATATACGGAAAAACAAAAGATCTAAAATAGTCAACATAATATGAAAAAGAGTAAAGTTGGAGAACTCACACTACTCAATTTAAAGAATTAATATGAAGCTACAGTAATCAAGGCAGTTTGTTAGTAGTGAAAGAATAAACACTTAGGTCAAGAAAACAATAGAGGTTCTAAAAATAGACTCAAAAATTTGTTCAATTCCTCTTAGACAAAGGAACAAAGGCAATTCAATAAAGTAAGGATATTCTTCTCAAAAAATGGTTCTAGAACTATTGAACTCCATATGCAAAAGTTGGACCTAAACACTGAAATTACACCTCACAGAAACTGATACAAAATGAATTACGATCTAAATGTGAAATGTAAAACTTTGAAGTTTCTAGGAGAAAACATAGGAAAAAAATCTATGTAACCTTTGATTTGGTGATGAGTTTTTGTATATAGCAAAGCATGAAATCACAAAGCATGAAAGAAAAAAAGGTGGGGGGATGGCTATATTAAAGTTTAAAAAAGCTTCTCTGTGAAAGAGAGTATGGTACTAAGAGAATGAAATGACACTTGACAGACTGGGAGAAAATATTTAAAATACACATATCTGATACAAAAAAAACTTTAATCAAAAATATTTATAGGATACATAAAACTCAAAATGAAAAAAAAAAAAAAAATGGGCGCAAGATCTACACAGACACATCAACCAAAAACAAACAGATGGCAAATAAGCATATGGAAAGATATTAAGCACTATTTGTTATTAAAGAATTACAAGTTAAAACATCAATGAGATTAAATAAATAAATAGACAAACATCAATGAGACACCACTACACACAATTAGAACACCCACAATTTAAAACAATTACAATAATGTATTGGTTTTCTAGGACTGTCATAACAATGTGCCACAAACTTGGCAACTTTAAACAATAGGAGTGTATTGTGTCAGTCTTGAAGGCTAAAAATCTGAAATCAAGATGTTAGCAGTGTTATGCTCTCCCTCTAAAGATTCTATAGAAGGATGCATCCTAAACTCTTATAGTTTCTGGTGATATTTGGAAATTGTTAGGATTCTCTGGCTTATAGGCATGTCACGTCATTCCAGTCTGAGCCTCCATCATCATTTGTCATTTTCATTGTGTGTTTCTATGTCCAAATTTCCCTTTTCTTAAGGACATCATACTTTGAATTCAAGCCCTCCAAAATCCAGTTTGGACTTATTAACTCGATTATATCTGCAAAGACCTTATTTTATGTAAGATCATATTGACTGGTCCAAGAGGTGAGTTTGTCAAAGACACAATTCATCCTTCAACAAACACCATTGCTGTCAAGAATGCACAGCAATAGAAGTCTCACGGTGACAATGAAATATAATACTATCAACTTGGAAGAAAATTTGGCAGTTTCTTACAAGGCTTAATATAGTTTCAAAACGTGATTCAAAAAATAAATAAATTTCAGAGTTTTTTGGGAGATCACCACTTGTATTCTTTAGTATAGACTATACATAGTGACATTTTCTAATCAGCATATTTCCTCTAAATACTATATTACAAAAAGGGAAAAGAAAGAGTAACTTTGCAGTGGAGAAATCAAAAAAAATATATACCTCAATCATGTGATTGAATCTATAGCGACATAAGATTTTTACCATGTGCCTTTAATACCTTGAAATGAAATTATACTTTTGTAGTCTTTCTCAGGTATATATAACCCCAGTCTAATCATGAGGAATCATGAGACTCAAATGTATTGAGGAAATTTTGAAAAATACCTGAATACCAGTCCAAACTACTTGGCCAAGCTATCAGTGTCATCAAAAACAAGAAAAACTCAACAATTCTCATAGTCAAGAGGAACCTAAGGTGACTAAATGACAACTAAATGTCATGTGGGATCCTGAAAGAGTAAGAGGATATTAGATAAAAACTAAGTGTTCTGTAGTTCCAGCTACTTGGAAGAAGGCTGAGGAGGAAGGATCACCTAAGCTGAGCAGGTTGAAGCTGGGGTGGCTGTGAACATGCCACTGCGACAAGAGTGAGACTCCAACTCAAAAAAAAAAACCTAAGAAAATTTGAATGAAATATGGATTTTAGTTAATACTAGTAGCATATTAACATTGATTAATTAATTCTAACAAACTAATGTTAGATGTTAATAATGAGGGAAACTGGTGTGGGCTATATCACCTCCCTCTATTGTCATATCCTTCTACAAATCTAAAACTTTCCTAATATATACTAAAAATCATATTAAATGTTACATATATTTAGAGCTTTATAGATGATAGATAAAGATATTGTGAATACTATAAACTTACTAAAAATATGATTTATATAAGTGGTACATTACATTCATTAAGACATGTACTTTCTGCAGGAAACTAATATTTGTCTTCTTGAGAAACAACTCTTCTTGATTCCATAGAAAATTATTTCACAAATGGTCACTGTTGGATATGATAGACTATTGCTAACAGTACATATGGGAAGATGGTTCAAATGCTAAATTTCTTGGTACTATCTTGTTCTAGGTTCTACTCTCCTTCTAGTTTCTATTCTCTTTGTTCTTGTTTCTACTCTACTTTCAACATGTCGTATCAGCAAGATAAATAATAAGGGCAGAAAGAGCAATTTGTGATAGCCTGCCTAAATAAGTCTCAATCCCGTCAAAAATACACTATGCAGGAGACAGTAAATTCTACATTCTCCCAAGCATTATTCTCTTCCACAAAGTTGTTCCAATGAATGTAGTAGGGAAAACAGCATAGATTTGTATCCACATTGTTGGTTAACCACACTTAACTTGGTTAGATCAGTGTGAAAGCAATAGGCCAGAAAAATTCGGAAGCTCTTGGAAAGAAAAATACTCAGGATTATATAATATTATTTTCTTCACTTATAACTCTGGCAAAAGGACCTGCCAATTTCCTCCCCAGACATTGGAAAGTATGGAGCAAACTATAGATTAATTATATTTACTAGATGAGTAAGTACAATTTCCACCCTAACGTTACTATAGGAGTTCTATTTCCATCAAGCAGGACAGGGGACTAGGAATGTAGTCTATTGTCAGGATAACCCAGAATGGGGTAGTTCCAGTTAAAAGCTTCACCCGGATTCTAATTGTATTTGGTCAGATAACTGGTATGTGTTGCTGTTTTGTCTTTTCTCTTTAAAAAAAAAAAAAAACAAAACTTTATTTTATTGTAGAGATGTGGGGTACAAATCAGAATTAAGTACATCAGTAATCTACATACAGGTGAAGTTTGGGTTTCCAACTCGTTCTCACTTTTCCTGATTTAGAACCAGGTATCCTTTATATTGTTATGAGTCCCCTCCCCCGACCCCACACTCCCTTGGCAGTGTCCTGTGACTAACAATACCTCTTTTCTGCTAGTCCAGGTCCCACTTATGAATGAGAACATTGTTTCTATGACAGATCACTACGTCTGCAACGACATCCTATTTGCTTTGAAGTCCATGATTTTGTCCTTCTTTATGGCTGCATAATATTCCATTGAGTATATGTACCACATTTCTTTATTCTTTCCACTTTTGATGGGCAGTAAGGTTGGCTCCATGTTCTTGCTATTGTGAATAGTGTGGCAATAAACATGTGTGTGCAGGTAGAGTTTTTGCAGAACTATTTAAGTTCCTCTGAGTATATTCCCAGAAGGGAGATTGCTGGACCATATGGAAGGTCAATTTCTAATACCTTTAGATATTGCCACACTGTTTTCCATAGAAGTTGAACTGGTTTTTACTCCCACCAACACTGTAGAAGCATTCCCTTTTTTCTGCACCAGTGGCAGCATCTGTTGTTTTTTGATTAATGGTGGCTATTCTTACTGGAGTTAGGTGGTATCTCAATGTGGTTTTGATTTGCATTTCTTTGATGATTAGTGAGATTGAGCATTTTTTTATGAGTCTGTTGTTATCTGTATGTCTTCTTTTAAGAAGCATCTATTTGTGTATTTTTCCATTTTTTAATTTGACTTTTTTGTATGCTTGTTTTATTTTATTTTCCTTTCAGCTTGTTTGAGTTTCTTGTAGATCCTATATGTTAAGCCTTTGTCAATTACATAATTAGAAAATATTTTTCTCCCATTCTGTGTGGGTTGTCTTCCCATTCTCTTGATAGTTTCTTTTGTTGTGCAAAAGGTTACAGTTTGATGAGTTTTCACCTGTCCATCTTATTGTTTAAGGCATTAGCTTTGGGGAATTTGATCAGGAATTGTGCATAAGAGTGTATCCTATGTTTTCTTCTAGTATCCTTATAGTTTAAGATTTTACTTTTGGGTCATTAATTCATGTAGAGTTGATTTTTGAATATGATAATATGTAGAGGTCCAGTTTCATTTTTCTGCATGTGGTAAGCCAGTTTTCCCAGTACCAAATAAAATCTCCTCTCCCCAATGATTGTTACTAATGATTTGTCCAAGATGCATTGGTTGAGAGATCCAGTATTTGCTTCCAGAATCTCTGTCCTGTTCCATTGGTCTATATGTCTGTTCTCTGACCAGTTTTGATTGTTGTAGCCTTATAGTAGAGTTTAAAGTCTGGAAGTGTGATATCTCTCATTTTGTTCCTTTTGCTAAGAATTGTTTTCCAATAAGGTCCCCCCAAAACACACAAAGATATAGACACTAAACAACATGCTGCTGAATAACTTCTGGGGCAACATGGAAATCAAGAAGAAATTTAAAAATTCCTGGAAACAAATGAAAACAAAGATACATCATAAAGATCTCTAGGATGTCATAAAAGCAATATTAAAGGAAAATGTATTGCTCTGCATACACATATCAAGCAAACAGATAGATCAAAAGTAAACAGCCTAACAGCACATCTAATGGAGGTAGAAATGTGGGCCCATCAAAATCTTAGAAATGTAGGCCCATCAGAATCCAGAGTACCATAATAAAATCACAACTGCAGGGCATAGAAGACAAAAAAATCACAGAAAAAAATCACCAAGATAAAATTCAGGTTCTTTTCAGAAGCTTGTCAGTTGGATGAGGCCCCACTTGTCTATCTTATCTTTTATGGTATGGACACTTGGGGTTTTGATCAGGAATTTGTTGCCAGTTCCAGCTTCCATAAGGGGGTCTCCTGTATTTTCTAAGACTCTTATAACTTGAGGTTTTAAATTTAGGTCTTTGACACATTTGAAGCTAATTTTTGTGTAGGGTGATAGGTAGGGGTCCTATTTCAATCTTCTGCATGTGATCAGCCAATCTTCCCAGTACCATTTACTGAATAGATTCTCCTCTCCCCCGGTGGTTCTTGTCAGAGGCTTTGTCAAAGATGAGTTGTTGACAAATTGAGTTTTTGTTTTCAGAATCTCTATCCCATTCCATTGGTCTGTTTACCTGTTCTTGTACCAATACCAGACTGTTTTGAATACTGTAGCCTTACTGTGAAGTTTAAAGTCTGAAAGTGTGATAACTCTTGTTTTGTTTCTTTTGCTAAGGACTGTTTTCACTATTCATGGTTATGTTTCCCTGTGAATTTCTGTATTGTCATTTCCAGGTCTGAGAAGAATGATATTGGTAATTTAATGGGTATAGCATTGAATCTGTAGATTGCCTTTGGTAGGATAGACATCTTAACAATGTTGATTCTTCCTATCCATGAACATGGAATATTTTTTTTTCCTTTTTTTGTCTTCTTGGATTTCTTTGAGCAGTGTTTTTTAATTCTCGATGTAAAGGTCTTTCACTTCTCTGGTTAGGAAGGTGCCAAGGTATTTCATTTTTTATGACTATTTTGAATGGGATTGTGCTTTTTATTTGGTTGTCCATCTGTTTGTTGCTGGTGTATAAGAATGCAGCTGTTTTTTGCCCATTTATTTTGTAACCCAAGACTTTGCCAAAAGCAAAAGAAACCATCAAGAGAGTGGGGATACAGCCTGCAGAATGAGAAAAAATATGTATTTTCCAACTCTATATCTGACAAAAGCCTAACATCTGGGAACTACAAGGAACTCAAATGCACCAAAAGGAAAAAAGAAACGAACAGCCCTATTAAAAAGTGGGCAAGCCGGGCTCGGTGGCTCAGCCTGTAATCCCGCGCCTTTGGGAGGCTGAGGTGAGTGGATCGCCTGAGCCTGCAGGTTCGAGACCCACCTGGGCAGCGAGACCTCATCTCTACAAGAAATCAAAAAATCAGCCAGGCGTGGTAGCGCATGCCTGTAATTCCGGCTACTCGGAAGGCTGAGGCGGAAGGATCACCGGAACCCAGCAGGTCGAGGCTGCGGTGGCCGGGAGCGGCCACTGCACTCCAGTCTGGGCGAGAGAGTGAGACTCCAACTAAAAAAAAAAAAAGTGGGCAAAAGACATGAATAGACACTTCTCAAAAGAAGATATATGGGCAGCTAAGAGAAATGTGAAAAAGTGCTCAGCCTCACTAAGCATCAGATAAATGTAAATCAAAACCACATCGAGATACCACCTAACCCCGGTAAGACTGACCATCATTAATAAAACAAACAAAAGATGCTGGTGAGGATGTGGAGAAAAAGGAATGTTTCTACACTGCTGGAGGGAATGCAAACTAGGACAATCTCTTTGGAAGACAATGTAGTGATTTCTGAAAGAACTAGAAACTGACCTTCCATATGACCTAGCAATTTTGCTATTGGGAATACACCCAGAGGAAACAAAGTCATTCTGCCAAAAAGATACATGCACATACATGCTTGTTGCAGCTCTATTCACAATAGCAAAAACATGGAATCAACCATGCTGTCCAATGACGCTGGACTGGATTTAAAAAAAAGTGTGGTACATATGCACAATGGAATATTATGCAGTCATAAAGAATGACAAACATATGGACTCTGTAGCAACTTGGATGGGTTTATATTCTATCATACTCAGTGATCTGTCACAGAAACAAAGAACAGAGTACCATATGTTCTCACTCATTAGCAGACCTTGAACAATTATCACAATACTATAAGAAAGGGATTGGCAATTGAGGGAAACTGTCAGGGGAGTGAGGGGCACACCTGTTCAACAAGGGTACCTGCATAATTAACATTTGTATACCTAATCCTGAATTGTAGCCCACATCTTTAAAGGTTTAAAAAAAAGGTAAACTGCATAGAGCTAAAGAATAAACTAGAAAGCAATTATTAAAAACACTCTGGTTCTTTGAAAGGATAAGTAAGTTTGAAGGACCCTCTAGCAAAATTGACTAAGAAAAAGAGAGAGAAAGTCCAAATAAATTCAATTTAAAAAACAAAAGATGAAGTCACAATATCCCTGAAGAAATTCAAAACATTTTTCAAGAAATGTTTTTAAATGATGATCAGAGATTACTAGGCACACTTATATGAAAATGAACTTGTAAAGCTAAAGGAAATGGAGGATTTTCTGGCATCATATAACCTTCCAAGGTTGGAAGAAGAAGAAATTGAAACCCTAAACAGACCAGTAACAATCCAAGTAATCCTCTCTCTCACAAGAAATCTATCAACAACAACAACAACAACAAATTCCTGAACCAGATGACTTTTCAGCAGAATTCTTCAAAACACACAAGGTTGTGAGCTGATATCAATCTTATTAAAAGTATTCCAGGCAATCAAGAAAAATGTGTCTCTCTAAATCATTTTATGAATCTAACATCACAATGATACCCAAACCTGGCAAAAATCCAATAAGGAAGAGAATTAGAGGTCAATCTTCATGAAGAATATAGATGCAAACATTCTCAATAAGATTCGAACAAATTGGATCCAACAACACATCTCAAGAATCATCCACCATGACCAAGTAAGCTTCCTTCCTGGAATGCAGGGCTGGTTCAACATCTACAAGACCATAAAAATTATCCAATAATTTAACAGATGTAAAAACAAGAGCCATGTAATTATATCATCAGACACAGAAAAAAACTTTCAACAAAATTCAACTTCCCTTCTTAACAAAAAAATCCTTGAACATCTAGGCATTAAAAAAAAAAAATTCCTCAAAACATTAAGTGCCATCTATGATAAACCCACAGCCAACACATTGTTCAATGGACAGAAGTTGGAAGCATTCAGCCTTAAAAGGGAACAAGACAAGGCTGTCCACTGTCACCCCTGCTGTTCAACATAGTTCTGGAAATACTTACTAGAGCAATCAAACAAGAGAAGGAAACCAGTAGTATCCAAATGGGAAAAGAGGAAGTTAAGCTATCCTTCTTTGCAGATGTATAATCCTATGCCTTGAAAGCTTAAGGGAGTCCATCAAAGACCTCCTTGCACTGATAAATGACTGTGGCAAAGTTTTGGGGTATAAAATCAACATGCAATAGATGGTTGCATTTCTATACAGCAGCAACAAACAGACAAAGCACCAAATACAAAGCATAATCCCATTAACAATAGTCACACACACACACACACACACACACACACACACACACACACACTCTCACACACACACACACACATGCACACACACACACACACAACGAAATACCTTGGCATCTACTTAACCAGAGAAGTGAAAGACTTTTACAATGAAAACTACAAAACACTGCTCAAAGAAATCAAAGATGACACCAACAAATGGAAAAACATCCCTTGCTCATGGATTGAAAAACTCGGTGTTGTCAAAATATCCATCTACCCAAAGCAATCTACAGATTCAATGCAATACCCGTCAAATTACCAACATCATTCTTCTCAGACCTGGAATCATACTGAGAGTCCTATGTTTTCTTTCAAATATGTGTTTTAAAGACTGAAAAACATCCCAGTGATTTACTTTTTTACTCTTCTTTGTTTGCACTTCTTTACAATATCTCAATCCCCTCAGTATCCAGAGTCAGAGTTTACTACAATCATGCATCATATAATAACATTGAAGTCAATGATAGACCATACATAAGACAGTGGTCCCATAAGATTGCAAAACTGCTTTTAGTGTGTCTTTTCTATGTTTAGATACATTTAGAGATATAGATATTCACTATTGTGTTACCATTGCCTACAGAATTCAGTACTGTAACATGCTGTGCAAGTTCGTATCCTTGATGTGGAGTAGGCTGTACAATCTAGGTTTGTGTAAGTGCATTCTCTGATATTCACATAATGACAAAATTACCTAACAGTACATTTCTCACAAGTATCCCTGTTATTGAGGCATGACTGCATTCAATTTGTTTGTTTGTTTGTTTGTTTGTTTGTGTGTTTGAGTGAGAGTCTCACTTTGTCTCACAGACTGAAGTGCAGTTGCATGGTCATGGCTCATCACAACCTCAACGTCCTGGGCTCAAGCAATCCTTCCTCTGTAGCCTCCCAAACAGTTGAGACTGCAGGCATACACCACTATGTCTGACTAATTTGTGTGTGTGTGTGTGTGTGTGTGTGTGTGTGTGTGTGTGTGTGTGTGTGTGTGTGTGTATGTAGAGACGAACTATCACTATGCTACCCAGACTGGTCTCCAACTCCTGGCCTCAAGAAATCATCCTGCCTTGGCCTCCCAAAGTGCTGAGATTACAGGTTTGAGCCACTGTGTCCAGCCTATATCTAACATTTTTCTACTTCCCTTTGAACGTTCCTTGGTGGTCAAGAGTAACAGAATTATAAGGGATTCAGATATACTAAAATGGAGTTTTCAGACACAAAGTTTAAAGTACTTGTGTTTGATATTTGAAAAAATAAAAGACAAGAATAAGAATTCTGTTAGTAATGGATATATATGGGATATATATTTGCAACAAATAAAACTGGCAGACTCCTACAAATAAAAGTAATAAAAAAAGACAGACAATCCAATAGAAAAAAATGGCATGGAACTTGAATAGCAATTTCACATGGTTTTATAGCCAAAAGTCATTAATTTGTGAAAAAAATGCTCAGCTTCATTAGTCATCTGGGAAGTACACATTAAAACAGCAGTTAGCTACCTCTAAATGCATACCAGAATGTCACAAATTGACGAGTGATAATACCAAGTGACACTGGGAAGTGGAGCAGGGGGAATTCTCTTCCAGTGCTTATGGGAGTATAAATTTTTATATGTAACAAACTTAAGGAAAAAAACTGAGGCAATTTTTTAAATGGTTAAACAATACGTATAAAAAATAAACCTAACAATATGCCTTCTAAGCATATGGCCTAAACTCTTCTAAGCATATAGTGCCCCATTCTATGGGTATATAGTGTAAAAAATGTCAAAAAAATGTCTGTAGTCAAAGCCAAAAACTGGAAACCATCCAAATAATCAGTAACAATGAAACTGATCAATAGCATGAGATCATCTCATACAAACTCCCCAGCAATAAAATATAAGAACTGTAACTCCAAACAGCAACTTGCACATATCTCACAAATTAAAAATATATATAAAATAACTTTGATTATTTTATTTAGTAATTTCACAATGTATGCACCAATAAAAGGGGAGTGTGGAGGGACATTAAGGTTCAGAAACAACCTACTGGACACAATGTTCACTATGTGAGAAGTGGGTCACCTGACACCCAATCACCACTACTAGACAGTATGTCCATGTAACGAACACACATACGTACCCCTATATTCAACATAAATATGCATGTATAAGAACTTTAATTCTTTTACTTAGTCATTTCACAATGTATATATATGTCAAAGCATCATGCTGTGCATGATAGCATATACAGTTTTGCCAATCAAAATAAATTAATTAAGAGAACCAGATACAAAAAGTTAGTTCATGAAGATTCAATTTATATAGTGTTCTAAAGCAGTCATGTAGTGTAATGAATTATGAGCTCTAGAATAAGAGAAGGGTATTACATAGGAATCAGTATGATTGAGAGTTCTGTACTGGTAATGTCTTGGTGAGTAATGTGAGTAGTGGCTACACATATCTGTTCACTTTTTGTTCATTTTTTGTTATCATTTTTTCCATGCACAGTTATGACTGGTGCATTTATATGTGTTCATTTTAACCAGAATAAAAATTCCACTGCATGACTCATGTTTACTGAACAAATATGCAAATAAGACTACAAGATATAACAAAAAAGAGAAAGGATACCATTTCCCAAATCTTACTCTTTATACTATGCTCCACTTGATTATTTTTGCACAGTAATGAATATAAATGCTTCTAGGATTATATCTTTCACCTATTTCTATCTACCTCATACTTTTAAAATTAAATGTAGCATTCCATTCTATGGGTGCTGTTATAATATTTTCTATCACAGTATTGCCACCTCTCAAATGCTAATCACAAACTTATCCCCACACTCTCCTTGATCATTTTTACAGCCTCGTACTAGCCTAAAGAATTTTCCACTTCTTGTGTCGGTCAAGGAGATTCATTCTAATACATTCACAAATTAGCTTTGGCGTATCTTGTTTTACCACCCTGAGATGTGTCTTCCAGATCTCTGAGAGTGGGTTACAGCCAGGTTGGAAACCAGGACCCAAAGACAGGTTTTGCAAACCACTTACAACTCTTCAGCACTTTGAAATCTTGATTGAACATCATTCTTTTTTTCGTTTGTTGACCTGCTACTCTTTATGGAAGATAAGTGACAACGGGGACACATAAAAAAAAAGGTCCCTTCCTCAAAACGCACCTTCTTGGGGCCTAGACTGGGCTAGATTGGGCTTATGGGTCATGCTGTCTCTAAAGTTCAACCACTGCACCACGGGGATAAGCAAATGTGCTTATTCTAGGTTTTTGTTTTCATTTCAGTCTGTTTGTGTAATGAGACTTTTATACTCTTCTAATCTTCATTCTGTTCTTCCCATGCCCTGGTTAGAGTGCCTGGCACCATCCTAGTTATAAGCACATCCTTTAAGGCATGGCATACTCTTCTCTTTCATACCAGCTAATGGAGTAGACCTAAGAGCCCAATATCTTCTCATCTATTTCCATGATCTCTTCCCTCACAGACCTGTTCATCATCTCCATGAAATCATTCCTCCTAGGTAAGCTTTGCCCTGCCACATCCAGAACTGCCAGGCTTTTCAGTTTTTCTGGCTGCTGGAGCTTAGCCACATTTTAGAGCTCCTCCACCCCACATGCTCCAGGTTATACCATGCATCTATGCCTTATGTTCTCTATTTTGTCCTTTGCATCCTCTCTGTTCAAGAACTCCATCATTCTTCTTCTAAGTGCCCTCATATTTCTTCATATTAAAAATGTCCTACTGATCTTGTATCCAACACACTTGAAACCTGTTTTCTGTCCATTTCTTCTCATGCAAGTTTAACAAACATGCAATCACTGTCGTTTCTTCACTTCTGTTTGTTACAGTTTAACAGTAATACCTCAGAAATAACACAAAGTATAGACTGTGATTCATCTCTAAGTCTTCAAATATTGCCATATTTGTTTCAGAGCACTTAAAAAGAAGTTAAAACTATATATAACAACCTACCCCAACCAATCACTGTAATCTAATTTTCCTCTTTTCTAACATAGAGGTAAAAATCATGAATGTAGTAGCTTTCTTTGTATTAATGCATGTTTAATTCAAGTGTGTATATATACTCATAAATTATTTATAGTAATGTTTTATAGTTTTAAAATTATAGCCGGGCTTGATGGCTCAGCCTGTAATCCCAGAGCTTTGGGAGGCTGAGGTGAGTGGATTGCCTGAGCCTGTGGGTTTAAGACCTGCCTGGGCAACTTGACAAGACCTCATCTCTACAATAAATCAAAAACTAGCCAGGTGTGGTAGCGCATGCCTGTAGTTCCAGCTACTTGGAAGGCTGAGGTGGAAGGATCGCTGGAGCCCAGCAGGTTGAGGCTGCAGTGGCCAGGAGCGGCCACTGCAATCCAGTCTGAGTGACAGAGTGAGACTCCAACTAAAAAAATAAAAATAAAAATAAAAAAACAAAATAAAATTATATAAATAGTATTATACTTATGTTTATTTCTGTATCTTACTGTTTCTCTCAATATGATGTTGTTGAAGCTTATCAGCATAGGCACATGTAGTTCAAGTTATTTTTTGTGTATGTAACATTTTATAACATGAATATAGTACAGCTTTGTCAATTATTCACCTGATGAAACTTAAATTGTCTTTAGTGTCTTTGTTGTTATTAAAAACTATGGTTCATTCTGCATGTCTTGTCCCCTTGTGACTGTATCTGAGAGATTCTCTAGAGCATTTCCCTGGAACCAGGATTTCTGAAATACAGTGCCTAGTCAGTTTACAAAAATTTTATTTTGTCAAATAACTTTCTAAATGTTTGTTATAATTTGCATCTCACAAGTACTGAATGTGTTTTCAGGACTATGTATATCATTACTGAGACTGAATAGTGTTAGAATCTCTAATAATTATGTGATTTCATTCTCTCATTTTAATTGGTAAGTTCCATGCCACTGCGGTAATTGAGTATCCTTTCATACTTTATAGTTCATATGATTTTCTTTTGATATTAGTTTTCAATTTCAAACTATCTATAAGTTTCCTAACCATTATTAACTCTTATTCTTAATTGGTTTTAGATAATATATGGACACATTTATATCCTGACACAACTTCTTCCTTTTTGGTTCATGATTATATTTGTATGTGATTTCCATTGTTATGGAATGGTTTAGGTCTAAATATGACTAAAAATTTCTTCTTTTCTGTTAGCTGTTTTTTTCCCTAAGTCTCACTCAGTTAAATCTTCCAGAATGCACTGTGACTGAGTGTTATCTTAGCAGGTTTGCTCTCAAGTATGCTCTTGAGTCATAACCAGATGCAGCACCCTGTGTAGAATAGGGTGCAATAACAGGAATAGGGTATAATAACATAAGGAGCAAGACTTGGGTGGAGAGGATGGAAGAAGGTGGAGGGATTTGCATGAAGATTGGATTTTTGAAAAGGAGAAATGAAGCATGTGAATCTATAAAGTCAATTTGGTTGGCTATCTAGAAAATGGCTGTTCAAATTTTAAAAGGAGTTATGTCTGCACATGGGCATCCATGATAGAATATACACTGTAGACCCAACTATCATATCCTAATCCCAGAAATGTGTGCAAGAGTGCTTAAAAAGACTATCTTTTCACACAGATATGTGTGCTATAGAGAAGGCCTGCTCTTTGGTGACTTTTCTGAAAAGAGTGAACCTCAACCTAGTCATATTTGGAGATAACAAAAGATCCTGTCCATAACATACATTCTTACTTCTACTCTGTACTTGATATATCCAAGTGCTTGGAATGTATACATGAAATAAAGGGATAAGCTTTCCCTTTTTTTTAACCAATCTTGATTAAAATTTAAGAAAAAAATTGTGCAGAAAATTTTTGTAATATTTTTGATATAGTTTCAGATATCTTTGATTTACATCACAGGCAATATGAGAAATAAAATTATAGAATATTTACATTCTGGTGATAATATTATGATTAGCAAAATTACTATTATGAAATCAATATACAAATTTACTCACAGAAGGAAAGCTAGAAGATAACTTTTTAGAATGTGCAAAGATAGCATGCAAAAATTTTAAAGTTAAGAATACAAGAAAACATGCATAAAGACTATAGCAAGGAATTCACAACAGAGGAAGACTGACCAACATCACATAAAGAGAAGTGCAAACTCACTAGTAATTAGGGAAATTAAACTATGAGAGCCTACATTAAAACCATTAAGTTGGTCAACATGAGAAAGTCAAATAATTACCACATCAAGGATATAGGAAATAATGGCCACGTGTGGTGACTTACACCTGCAATCTCAGCAATTTGCAAGGCCAAAGGAAGAGGATTGCTTGAGGCCAAGAGTTTGAGACCAGCCTGAGAAAAAGAGTGACATCTTATCTCTCCAAAATATAGAAACATTAGCTGAGTGCAATGGTGAGTGCTTATAGTCCCAACTATTCAGGAGGCTGAAGTGGGAGGACCACCTGAACCTGGAAGTCGAGATTGTGGTGAGCTGTGATCTTGCCAGTGCTCTCCAGCCTGGTCGAGAGTGTGAGACCATGTCTCAAAAGAAAAAGAGGTATATAGCAAATAAATAAAAGAGTCTTTACATACTGCTGAAGGAAGTACAATTTTTTTCATTTGTTTCTTCATGTTTATTTTATTTTTAAATTGTGGAGTACAATTCAAGGTTAGGTATACAAAAAATTCATTGTGCAGATACCCTTGATGAGGTGTGCCGCTCTCCCCTGCAGATCTCAACTACTGTCAATCCCACCTCCCTACCCCCCGCAGACCCCCACGCAGTTTCCCGCTGCTGTCAACAGGAAGTACAAATTGTAAAAGCTATTGAGGAAAGCATCTAAATGTATTTTATGATATTAAAGTGTGTATATCCTACACAAACAAACACTTTTGTAAGTATATTTAACTTAAGAAATGTTGGTAAACTTTTATAGGATTTTTTTTTGTAGATTTGTCACAAGCCTAAAGCTGAGGCAAATTAATTATCTGTGTTTAGGAGGAAAGATAAGTAAAATATGATGAATGAACACAGTGATCTACTGTGCACTTGCCAGACTCCCCAATCACATGGGTCAATTTTTAATATATGTTAAAAACAAACAAACAAACAAAACTTCTCTCTCCAAATCTGAAGGATAGACCAGTAGGTAGGAAAAAACTGATTTTGCATCTCAATTTGAAAAGCAGTGTCAAAGCAGAATATCCTGTTCTTTAGGGGACTCAGTCTGTTTTCTTTAGGTCTTCAACTGATTGGATGAGGTCCACCCATATTGCAGAGGACAATCTGCTTCACTCAGTCTTCTGATTTAAACTAATCTCATCTTTAAAAAAAAATAATAACCTTCACAGAAAAAATCCAAATGTGTTTGAACAAACATCTGAGTACTTTGCCCTACACAAGTTGACACATAAAATTAACCATCACAGGAATGTCATAGGAAAACGGTTTTGCTCCTAGAAGAAAGCAGCCAATCCTGAGAATTTACAAAGACTTCAAAAATCCTTATGTCAATACTATGTACACCTGAATGTTGACACACAGTCCTGAAACCTCCATCCCTCTCATTATAAGTTTGAAGAAGGGGAACTTAGCAGGATCCACAATTTGAGTTTCACTGTGAATATATATGCCAGAATATACTTTTCTGAGCCTTGTAGACTCATAATTTTTACAATCCATAAGCTCTCTTTTATTCCCCCTTCAAGTATTTTCTTTCCATTTGCTTACTACACCCCATTTTTCCACTTATCCCACTGCACCTTTTTTGCATTTTACTCTTCATCTTGTTGTCATACTTTATACCACACTTCACAGCTTATAAAAATGATTTCTAAAATTCCTTTCCTGAAATAAGACTTTTCTATTACTGTACATCACCCACACAGTGCTACTTTATTTTAATTTCAGCTACCAGAATAAAATTATCTATACTTTGTCTTCATTTCCTAACTGTCCATCCCTCCTCAGCCTACTATAAAGTTTGGCTGCTTTCTTTATTTCTCCCACCACTGAATTAGCACCCACAAAAACCTTCAAAATACCTAGATTACCAAATTTAATGTACTCTGAGGGAACCATTTACATTGTACCCAGCTAAAATAAAATCTTTATGTCAGAAATAGAAATGATTCCAGTGGCCATCACTATGATTTTATAGATGTAAAGAGATACTTGTATCCAAACTTCATGAATTTCATGTTATGATTCATTAAATCTTGAAGAGCTAGATGCTAGAGTGAAGGGATATTGTAGATTTAGTTGAAGTCCATAAAGATACTGATTATGTTTTAGGGATCAGAGTAAGTCAGATGCAGAAGCAGACAGGAAAGTACACTGAATTATTTCTGCTTTCTTTGACCCCTAGATTCAACTCTATTCCACTTATTGATAAGTAACCGTCAAGGGTCTTCTAGGTAAGTATACAAGACAGACAAGGAAGCAAGAACTTAAGTTGAAATAATTTTGCTTTCTAAATTTTACTATATATTTATGGAAGATAGATTATTTAGAAACATGTTTATCTGTTTATTCATCTTTCTACTACTTTCATTTTGTTTTTTTAATTCAATTTTATTTGTAGTGACACATTGTAACTGTACATATTTATAGGGTTTATATTTTGATGCATATATTGCACAATAATCAAATTGGAGTAGCTACTGTATCCATTATATCATCTATTTATCATTTATATGTGGTGAAAACATTCCACAAGCCTCTCTACTAGCTATTTTAAAATATACAATATTTTAATATTAGCCATCATCATTCTATTGTGCAAGAGAACACCAAAACTTCTTCCTCTTGTCTAATTGCAACTTACACCCATTGGCCAACCTCTCCCCACCTTTCTGATTTCACATCCCCTTTTACCAAATTTAACAAGAAATTTAACGTTTGCTCATTGCTCTGATTCCAGCTCCGATATTCTCACAATAACACAAAAAATATGTAACAACAATAATGAACACCACTCAACAAGACACCCACACACGTCAACATGAACACAGCTGTGCAACACTGATATTCCAAGGTTATGAAACTTTACAGAATTGTTTGTCCAGTGCTGCCAACATAAGTAACATGGTGGCAAGTTCGTGAACTTAATTGTCCATAGATGATTTCATCCACATCCTATCCAATATTCATTATACTATTACAATGTTGCATCAAGAGTATAGCATAGGCCTGGATTTTTAATATAAATAATAATATCGGCCGGGCTAAGTGGCTCAGCCCATAATCCTAGCACTTTGGGAGGCCAAGGCGAGTAGATTGCCTGAGCCCGTGGATTAGAGACCAGCCCAGGCAACTTGGTGAGACCTCGTCTCTACAGTAAATCAAAAATTAGCCGGGTGTAGTAGCGCACGCCTATAGTTCCAGCTACTAGGAAAACTGAGGCATAAGGATCGCTGGAGTCCAGCAGGTCGAGACTGCGGTGGCTGGGAGCATGTCTCTAGTCTGGGCAACAGAGTGAGACTCCAACTCAAAATAATAATAATAATAATAATAATAATAATAATAATAATATCATGTAATAGTGATGAGCAACCCTATTTCACTGATTTTGATAAAATTTTCTTCAGTGGTGTCTTGTGATTTGTTAGTTTAAGGTTGAATATTTATAGCACATTTAGCATGAAAATAATCTATTATTTGGAATTTAAATAAAATGACATCATTATGGAATCTGCCAAAAATCATAGAAAAATCATTTTTCTCAGCAAATGCACATTATACTTTGATTATTCTACTCACCGTGGCATACACACGGTGATTGCAAGCAGGAGATACTGATCAAATTTTGCACCAAACTTTTATAGTTTATTCAAGGTAATGACTGAAACATGTGAAGGTGGGAAACAACAGATAGCCACACAAGCCCAAGCTCATTTTGATGTTCTGTATTCTCTTTGAATATACATGAACAGAACTGTCAGGTTATCTAACCAAGCAACAAGAAAGTGCTTGTGCACTTTTAAAATTTTTTTTTATTTTTATTTTTGTAGAAAATAGCAGTTAAATTTCATGAGAAAATTTAATTGTCATCTTCCCAGGGACATATTCGAACCTTTCCCAGTTTTTTCTTCAAAAAAGGGTGAGCTGTGTCTCCCAAGTTGATAAAAAATATGTAGCCAGGAGAAACTTTTAAAAGGTAACTAATATAAATTTATTACTATTCCATTCAAACAACAAATGTGATTTTGAGAAACGACCTGGTCTTCTTTAGCCCGAGTTGTTTAGAAACAATGATAATAAAGTTATTAATAAAACCCTTTCCTAGCTTAAAAAATAACATATAAAAGTTTATGAGAGAATGCATATTCTAAGACTTTCCTAAATTAGTTATATTTTTAAATTTATTCACAAACTGACTCTTCATTAGTATACAGTTTTCTTCTTTTAAAAAAATTGTTTCTCTTAGTTACTTTTTTTTCCATAAATTTTAAAGATAAACCTTTAGAAAGAAACATGTCAAATCAAAATAAAACTTTGTGGTTAAAGACCACTGAGAAGATACATGAGAAGACCACTGAGATAGCTACAGAAAGTTAGATTTTTAAACTAACTTTAAAGGGAATGGTTCTAATATGTCCCTGGGAAGATGACAATTCAATTTTCTCATGAAATTTAACTTCTATCTTCTCAGCCTCAGTTCTACTAAAAAAAAATTTTTTTTAAAGTGCACAAGCACTCTCTTGTTGCTTGGTAAACTTGAGAAGCTACAGAAAGTTAGATTTTTAAACTTGAGGCAGCAAGGAAAGATAACATCCTTCACAGCAATTCTGGGGAACCAAAGAGGAAGTTAAGAGGGGCTTTAATAGTATTTGCATTATATTTGGTTATGGGGGAGGATTCAAGGAAGTAGGGGGTCATTCTGGATTGAGTGTTATCAAAAAGTGAGAGGAGATTGAGGACCAGTAAGAATTCCAGCTTCACCTGTATGCAGCCTATTTTTGTAATTAATCCTCATTTATACCTCATATCCCTATAAATAAATACAATTTTAAAAAGTGGGTACCACTGGTGACTAGATAAAAACGTTCTTCCAGAGGATGAAGGGGTGGCACCAAGAATCACCAAACTCAAGCACAGCTGTGTGAAAACAGCCTCTGTCTTTACCTACTGATAGTGATAAGACTGAACAGCATTCACTGATTTTCAGCAGAGTTGTCCGACAATTTGGGGCTCTATCTTTGCTCTGTTCACTTAGAAAAGCAATCTGAAAAATACTGGCATGCTATAAAGGAAATAATGGCCCACTGGGTTAGGATTCAAATCTCAAATCTGGCCCCACATTAGTCCCACCTAGGGCACCTTAACAGAAAACCATACCTGCATTCCACCCTGAGCCAGCTAAATGAAAAATTAGGTCAGCCTGCATATACTTTTGAGGCCTCCCTGCTGCAGTTTGGATATTCATCCTCTCCAAATCTCATATTGAAGTTTGATCCCCAGTGTTGGAGGTGGGGCCTAATGGTAGATGTTTGGGTCATGGGAGCAGAGTCCTCATGAAGAGATTAATGCCCTTCCTGGGAGTGAGGGACAAATGAGTTATCGCTCTATTGGTTGCCACTAGAGCTAGTTGTTAAAAAGAGCCAAAGAAATTCCCCATCCCCTTTTCACACCATATGGTCTCTGCACATACCAGCTTCCCTTCACCTTCTGACATAAGTGGACCCAACCTGAAGCTCTCTCCAGAAACGAATACTGCCACCATACTTCTTGGACAGTCTGTAGAACCATTAGCCAAGTAAACCTCACTATAATTTTTCTATAAATTATCAAGTTTTGTCCATTTCTTTATAGCAACACAAACTAAGACACACCCCTCACTATAAGGTACAACTAAGTCAGGAAATCACTAATTTATCAGCACTATGACAGAAGGAGATGTTCGGGCTATGCTGATAAAGGTCCGCCGGAATGTAAAATGTTCAGCATAAATTATTCCTTATTGCATCCTGTAAATTCCAGATTAGAACCAACACATTATTTCTGATCCAGTGGTCTGGCCTAGTATTTACCTGTCCCCTGGGCAAAGCAAAGTAAATTCAAGGTTTTGTGTTGAATCACAACCAGTCCTTTTCTTAAGGTCTCTCTTTCCTTTTCAAATATTTGATCTCTTCCACCCAGAGTACCAACTCAAAGTTGCCTCTCCTCACACAGGGGATATCAGCTACCTCAATGGTATACTTGGAATCTGAGCCCTCAGAAGCCCCATACATTAGAAATAGTGCCCACTTCCTTTTAAGGTTGATATACTTAAAAAGTGTAGTCAATTTTCATTTTTTTCTTTTGATAGAAATTTCAATGTTAGGATATAATTATTTTGTTTTCTTCAATTCATAGATTCTTGAATGAATTTCAGATTTTAAAGCACTCTGGAAAGTAATTATTTTTCTGGGTCTAAAAACTACAGCTAGAACATATAGCCCAGGGAGAAAAGATCTGGAGATAGGTGGAGCAACTCCCAGGGGGAAACTGATGCCACAGATTCTCCTCTACAGCATCTGCTTAGTGGTCCACCAGGAAGCAGCTGTGTAACATCAAGAGCTAGGTCTCTAAATTCCTTGGGTGTGTGTTTGAATCTATTGCACCACTTTTTACCTTTACCATCTGGGATACAATATCCTCATGTCAAGTGGGCTAATATTACTCACTTGAAAAGATGCTTGGGAAGATTAGACAAAATATATATCATTGTTCTCATTTCGTCAGAGCTTACCCAAGTTCATATCACCTGGAAGATGCATGACAGTGAAACAATGGTAAACTTCTTACTGTAATACTTGCTTCTACTACCATTTTTTATTAAGAAATCAATTTATTTTATATGTAACTTCTGACATTTCTCCTTGCTAACATTGAATGCAATTGTGAATAAACAACTAAACTGTTGAATGTCTGTCTTTTCTCCTAAACTATAAGCTCTGTTGGGGCAGAACCCATATCTGACCCATGTATGCTATCTCTCCAGTGTCTACCATAGTGTCTGCTGTGTGCGTGCGTGTGTGTGTGTGTGTGTGTGTGTGTGTGTGTGTGTGTGTGTGTGTCTTCAGTAATGAGGCAGATTTAGTCAGGAAATAAAAGTCGTTAAAAAGTGTTAAAAGACTGAATCCTAGACAGAAGAGTTGCATCTATACAATGGCCAGGCTTAAGAATCTAGACTTTGTCTTCTTCTTTTTTTTTTTTTTTTTTTGAGTTGGAATCTCACTCTGTCACCCAGGTTGGAGTGCAGTAGCATACTCATGGCCAACCTAGTGTCGACCTACTGGGCTCCGGTGATCCTTCCACCTCAGCCTTCCAAGTAGCCAGAACAACAGGCCAACAGGCACGTGCTATCATGCCCAGCTAATTTTTTATTTATTGTAGAGACGAGGTTGCACCAAGTTGCCCGGGCTGTTCTCAAACCCAAGGGTTCAGGCAATCCAATCACTTCGGCCTCCCAAAGTGCTAGGATTACAGGCTGAGCCACCAAGCCAGGCCTAAGCATTGTCTTCTAAACTCTGGAAATCCACTGAAAAAGTTTAAGCAGTTGAGACGCATAGCTATTTATTTAAGAAGTTAACAGAGTCCCCAGATTTACTTAAAGTTATATATTCACAGTATTTCAGGCTAAACAAGAATCTGCTGGACAAATTTTTTGGATGAGAAATTGTGATGAGAAAGAATGAGGTCAAATAGACATAAGTTAGCAAACATTATTTCTGGAATGTATTACAAATGAAATATTAATAAATACAATTTAAACCCTTTGAAAAATAAGATAGTTTAATGAAAAAAAGACAATGATCTCCATGGAGTATATTAGAAAGGCAAAATACCCCATATTTTAATACAGAATTGTTTATTACTCAATCTGGCCCAATGAGTCTCAGGAAAAGTATACTCTATTTATAAGCATGCATAGTATATCAGGCTTTTCCACCAAAAAGTTGAATATCCTTAATGACTTTGGTATTCACCTTATCAAATTCCACCCCACTGAGCAATTCTCTAATGATCAGTTAAGATCTTTTTGGCTCTGTCCACCAAAATGAGGAGCACTGACATTATTTGGGAACTAGAAAGGATTATCTCTTCCTGTCTTGGTTTTTCAACAGCAAACAGAATTTCTTAGAAACTGTGGGCTTCTTTTCCACCTACTTTAGACTTGCAAATATTTTTTATGTGTCCTTCTTGTAAATGTATTTTTCTTCTTACTGCATCACCAATACTGTTATTGTCATTCTATATATGGGGCCATAGAGAGTCAGAGAGAAGAAAGATCTCTCCAAGGTCACAGGGTGATAATGCTGAGTCCCATGCACAGACTATTAATTTAGTCTTTGGACTTGAAATCTACTGTTCTGTCCTATAACGTACAGCCTTAAGTCATTGCCTGTTTAGCCTGAGAGACTCATTGATGATGCCATTCATTAATGATGTGTGTATCCATATCCATACATAAATTAGTATATATATAGATATATTCATGTGTCCATGCATATGGTTTCATACATCATACATTCAGTCATTTATATACACATTAGGGAATAAATATCCATGTTAGAATATGCACACATGCAAATAATTTCAGACATTTCCTAAGTTAGATCAATTTCATTTTTTGCTTTATAAGCATGTATATTATATTCATATAGACAATCACTTTTTAATGATTTAGCACATTTTTACATACTTTTTGTAACTTTTGTTTTACTCACAATATATTGTAGGCACTGGTTCATAGCATTAGATTGATATTTAATTCATTAATTTAAAAACTAAATGCTATATTCTGTTGTATAGATAATTGTAGTTTATTGAATCAATATCTTGGATAAACAATTATTTTATTTTCTATTTTTTTAAACTCTTACACATAACTGTAATATGGATACCATTGCATAGATCTACTTACACAATTTTAAGTGAGTTTCTCTATAAGATACTTTTCTACAAATAGAATTACTGGTTAAAAAAATGCATTCAAATTTTGATAGATGAAGTCAAATTTGCAAAAAAAAATATGTTAGCACCTTATATAGTTACCTTATGTAAGAGTATATGTTTCCAAACATCCCCACCAACACATAATATATCAGTTTACATTTGCTATTTAACAAATTATATAATAGCTTAAAAGAATTGTTCATTTAGCTAATAGTTTTTTACTCATATGTTGGTAGTGTTGAGCCAGGTTCAAGTGGGAGGTTTTTCTGCAAAATTTCAATACATAAACACTTTGTAAGTCTCTGCTTGAATGGTTCATATATACTACCATCCCATTGACCAAACAAGTCAGATGGCTACGTCCAGATTCAGTAAATAGAGAATCAGACTCCACCTTTTATTTTATTTATTATTATTATTTTTGAATTGGAGTCTCACTCCTTCACCCAGGCTGGAGTGCAGTGGCACACTCACTGCCACCCCAGCATCGAACTGCTGGGCTCCAGAAATCCTTCTGCCTCAGCCTTCCAAGTAGCCAGAACTACAGGTGCACACTACCATGTCAGCTAATTTTTTGATTTATTGTAGAGATGAAGTCACGCCAAGTTGCTGGGATGGTCTCAAACCTGCGGACTCCACTCACCTCAGCCTCCCATAGTGCTGGGGTTACAGGTTGAGCGACCAAGCCTCACCTTTTAATGAGGGAAGCTGAAAATTTATAGGCAGTATTGTTTTATAGGACAAGCTGCAATTTAACCTTATAAATGAGTATATAGACATGAATTTTAAAAACTGTTGCCATTTTTGCAATATATCATATTAATTATATATTAATAAATAAATAACAGAGTCATTGTCTTAGGATTTTGCATTTATTCTTCACAATAACTATGAAGAAGAGACAGAGCATTATTACACAATTTATAGAAGAATAACTGAGACAAATAAAGAATAAATTAACCTATCCCAAAGTTACTTTTTCTTTTTCTCTTGCAAAGACATTCTTATCTCCACAAAAACCTTTGTATTCTGTGATATCTTTGCTTCAGTATTTTTGTTTTATGTGATATTTAAGCCACAAAATATTTAACAGTATTTTCTTCTCAAATATGTGTTCATTCATTTATTTTAACTAATTTATTCATGTATTTTGAGCTCTAACAGCATCCTCAAGAACTGCATTCTATTAACTCCCATTCATACTTCAAAAATCATCTCAACTTTGCAGTCTTCTGAAAAATGTTCCTTGATTTTCAACACCCCATTCTCACCACATTGTTTCTCTAATTTTAACTTGTATTTAAATATATGTTATCTATATAATAGGTGTTATATATGTTCGATATAATATATATGTTGTATATAATATGTACATTATATATGTATTTTATATATGTATACTATATATTGTATATGTACTGACAATGTATACAGAGGATGACAAAAGATGTATAAATATTTTAAGAAAGGAGAAAATTATATTAAAATTATAGTACGCTATATACACTGATAACAGAGGTGTTAAGAGTGGTTACCGTCCGTGTACAGACACTTTTGATTACAGTGAACTAAAGTAATATATAGTCAACTCCTCTTAAAATGTATATACATTGTTGGCCCCTCCAGTATCATATATATATATATATATACTTGCATTCGCCATTTTATGGTTGCAAATTGTATATTTTAATTTTTTCTCTATTAAACTGTGACTTCCTTAAAGGCATTTTCATGTTTAGGAACCCAATAAGCTCTAAATGCTGTTTTGTTTTGTTGCTTTTTTTCAATAAAAATATACGCGCCCTTGAGCAACTCATTGATTTTTTGTGATAACAAATGTGCAAACATTTGATCATGTAAATCTATTAAAATTCTACCAATTTTTCTAGGCCCTAACATTTCCCTTACTAATATTTGCAGAATTTCTCTTAAATTGCTCTTTTTCGCCAGTATTCCCAGAGGTCATTATTTAAAGACTTATCATAATACTTATTACCTTTGAACATCTCTCTTGAACATTAATTTTCTAGCACATAGCAGACTATAAAACAGAAGTTATAAACTAGGCAAGCTTCCTTTACCAAATTTTGTTTTAACCTTTCTTTAATTTATAAGTTTTTTATTATAATAACCATGTGTTTTTAATATTAAGGAAAGTTTTAAAATAAGTACACTAGTACATCTGACCCAGTTTCTCTGTACCAAACTCTCCTACACATGATCACCAGATTAATCACTCATAACCTACATTTGTCCTTTCTCAACTCATATATCAGTTCCCAGGATTCTTTACTTCTCTTTGGCCATATTCTTAGTCATAAGTATATCTAATCACAAGGACTTCAACTCAAATGATTATTTAGTAGATGTTGTTTGCTTGTTGTTTGTTTGTTAAGAACTTGGTTCTTTCCTGAAAATGTTGAGATGATTGCCTTATATCTCTGAGAATATTTTAGAAATGGACTCAGGAAGAAAAGCAACATGAATTTTGGAATACATTCCTCTGTCAGCTATCTGGTGTTGCAGAGATATGTTGTGACCTTTCAATCTGTACAACCTCTGCTTTCTTCTAGGTGAGCTACAGTCTGGTATAAAGAGAAAAAAAAATCTTATCATCTCACAGGAACCCAGGCTCTCTGCTTTTCCTTAAACCTCCCAGGGAAACAAAATGAAGCATAGCTGGATGACGAGGACTAGGTTAAGTGGTAACTATGAGTCTATCAGGGCTTCCCTGAGGCAGGTCTAGTAGGAAATGTAGTCTCTGTGTCTCACTCATATCTGTGACTCGAGTTTTCTTTTTCCCAGTACTTGCTTTCTACTCTGCTCCAAGTACTTGGTAACTCTCATTAGCTACAAGACAAAAATCAAGCTTCTGAGAACTGATCTTTAGGGAAACAAGGAAATGTTGGCTTTTCTGTGTTCTCAGAACTTGACAGAAGCTTCCAGAGAAGTTTTGGGGCTTGGGACCTGAAGGTCACCATCACAACGCTAGTGGGAATGACACCTTATCTGATACTTGTAAAACAAAATCAGAACAATGAGAAAAACAAAACAAAATACAAAAAAAAAACAAAATTATAAACCAAAACAAAATAAGTACAATTAGTTGCAGAAGAGTCTCAATTTAAAGACAGTTGGCTTTACCAATGATGTAATATGCAATTATGTCCGTGATTATAAAAATGGTCACTGTGTTTCAAGGACCACAGTTATATTAGGACAAGTATTTGATGGATTAGTGCATAACTTCATTACTTCAAGAAACTTTATACTTCCAGAAGTTTAAAGTTTAAAGCAGGATGTGTGAGATATTGAGAAACAGAGAAGAAAAATCAGGATACCAAACTTATTAAGAAAATATGTATTAATTGAAATTTATACATGAGTGAGGAGACTGACCTGTTTAGAACAGAAAGTAAATGTCAGTGTATACAGGATGGAGGCTACTGTGTGAGACTGTGGTATCCCTGGGATTCCATGAAGGTCGTTTACATTTATGAAGATTCTCAAAAGTCTGAGGAGATATTTGCGCATGAAAAAGAAGACTCATGGCTGTTTTTACATTGTATAGTGTTCAATTTATTAAATTCGCTTTTTATTAAACCACACCTGAAGGTCAAGTTTTTTAAGCATTTAAACATTGAGTATCTATTTGATTAAGTAAATACTTTTAAAGACTCTAAATCATAGTTATTAGCAGAAATAACTAATAGAATAGCGAATGATAGTTTCATGCTGTCTCATGTGGTGGACACTTTGTGGATGAAAATGAGAGACTAAACACCCCGATATGCTAAAGATAACTACTAAAAAATGTAACCCAGCAGACATTTCACTTCAGTGATGATATGCGGCTGCACACTGCTACTATTACTCTTTCTAGGTTTCCAAAAGCAAAGTGGAAACTTAAGAAATCTTAGAAACAATGCGTCATCTTCCTAATGGGAGACTGTTTGGCTTTTCCCTTCTCTCCTGAGAGAGAGGTGCAGTGGCACTGCCTCTCTTCACAGTCCTAGAAGTTAAAGTAGCTTTGAAAGTATCACCCCAGGAAAGGTTCAATGCTTGGAAGATGAGGGATCCTTTAGTCTGACTGTGCTGCTATTCAAAAATACTTTGTATTTCTTACAGTTCTGGAGGCTGGGAAGTCTAAAATTAAGGTGCTGGCAGGATTGGTGTCTGGTGAGGACTGCTCTCTGCTTCCAAAATGGTACCTTGTCACTCTATACTCTGGAGGGGAGGAATGCTGTGTCCTCACATGGCAGAAGGAATACAAGGACTGAGAGTCCATGATGGTCATTTACATTTATGAAGATTCTCAAACGTCTGAGGAGATATTTGCACATGAAAAAGAACACTCACTGCTGTTTTTACATTGTATAGTCCTCAATTTATAAATTATTTTTCCTTCAGGTGTGAACCCTTTTATAAGGGTGCTAATCCTATTTATGAGAGCAGAGCCCTCATGACTTAATTGCCAGAGGCCACACCTCTTAATAGTGTTGCATTGGGGATTGTTTCAACATAAATTTTGGAGGGCACATGATCATTAAACTAGAGCTGGAGAGCTGGACATTGTCTTATTTAACCCTTATTGGGCTAGATTTTTTGTACAAATTTGAACCAGGGACTAAATATCAAAGAAAAGACATAGGACAATAGGGACTTTGAAAGTCCTTGCACATTGTGATCTGTCAACATTTTGAGGAGTATTCAGGCTTGATCTCTCTTTTTGGTACCCTAACCAAGAAAGCTGTCTAGTAGGGAAAGTTATCTCAGATGCAAGAAACCATATGATATGCCATAGGCAACAGGAGTGAAGGACTCGGACAGAGATCAGATTGGAGCACTCATCACACTCATTTCAGGCAGCAGTGAAGTGGGGAGATGATGAAAAAGGTAAAAGATACAGAGTCCTGGTTTCAGGTCGCTCACAAAGAGTTGGACACATGAACAAGGATACAGGAAACTTCCTCTATCTTTTTAACTAGTCATGAGATACGAAAATAACTTTCAAATAATATGAAGCATGATGCAATGGAATCATACATGCGATACACATATTCTTAAGTTTTCAAAATCTGGGGTAGAATTCCACTGTGAGGCAGATTTTACTTGGGAATAAAAAGTGAAAGAACATTGGTAACATAGATGGTTAGAGCAGTTAGCTATTGTATTATGAAATATCTTGAAATCTCCTCTGTCAGATCTTTCTCTCTCCTTCCTTCCTTCCTTCCTTCCTTCCTTCCTTCCTTCCTTCCTTCCTTCCTTCTTCCTTTCTTCCTTCCTTCCTTCCTTCCTTCCTTCCTTCCTTCCTTCCTTCCTTCCTTCCTTCCTTCCTTTATTTTTTGAGTTTGAAATTTCATTTTGTTGCCCAGGCCAGAATGCAGTGACACAATCCCAGACCACTACAGCCTCAACCTCCCGGACTCAAGTGATCTTTCTGGCACAGCCTTCCATAACAGGGCCTACAGGCACTTGCTGCAATGCCCAACTAATTTTTTTGTACTTTTTGTAGAGGCAAGGTCTTACTAGGTTGCTGAAGCTGGTCCTGAACCCCTGGGCTCAAGCTATTCTCCTGCCTTGGCATCCCAAAGTGCTGGAATTGTTGGTGTGAGTCACTGCCCTGGCCAAGCAATTTATATATAGAATGCTATATATACATATAAAACATTCTTTTCCCAGACCTCACTTTATCAATCATCACATTTTTTCTTCAACCTCATCTCTCTATTAATTCTCTGATCTATGCTTATAAATGTTCAAATATCTCCTGAAATAAAATATATTTCCTCAATTGGATCCTCCTTTAGTTATGTGCTTACCTCTCTGATTCCCTTCTCTCTGATTCTCTGCTTTCCTTCTCAAATGATTCTAACCTCACTCCATTTACACTATGTACATTTATTGAATTTATCATTTATTCACTCCAACATGTGCAGCCTATAAACACCTCTATTAGTGGAAATTCCTTTTTATCAACTTATACTTATTTAATCTATAGATCATATTTCATTATTTTCTTCAAAATATAGGTTAAACTAAAGTATACCTGTAACTCTTGATTGCTCTCTTAAGTATTATTGAAAAACTATTTGATAATAGTCTATATTAATATTCTATAGTATTAAATAGGCTTTTATTTATTCAAAATGTTTTTACATATGTATAGGGTACATGTGAATATTTATTACATGTATAGAATTTGTAATGATCAAGTCAGGGTATTTGGAATATCCATTACGTTTAGTATTTATCTTTTCAACCTGTTGGTAACATTCCAAGTCCTTTCTTCTAGTCACTGTGAAATATATAATACATTATTGTTAAATATAGTCACCCCACTCTGTTATCAAATGTAGAGGTCTATAATTTCTATCTTTATCAGCTACAAATATATTTAACAGGGATTCTTATAAAAAATATTGGATCTACATGCTCTTTTTTCTTAGAATAATTCATCTTGAAATTTTCTGAAAGGTTTTAATGGGTATTCAGAAAGCAACTTGATTTATAATTTATACATAGTAAGATAGCTTCCCCTTTAAAATATGGAATGTATCTCATATTTTTGCCTATTTGAAGCTAATTATGTAAGCTAAATTAAAATAATTATTTGGTAAAGAATAATGCCAACTATTTAAAATAATTAGACTATTAAGAATAATTATAAGGCAAGAGTTCTTTCCTAAGGCCTTTTACCATTGTTGTGATCTGTTATTTTAAAGAAAATAGAGTTATTTAATTTTAAGTGAGAAGATTCTTGAGATATGTAAATAGAAAGATACCATCATAGGATAGGATGAAAGTAGTAATGCTGCTTATTTCTTTAAAACAATAGCTTTAAAAATTGTTACATATTTGTGAATTTTATTTCCTTTCTTCAGAATTATTGTAAAATAATAACTTTATTTTACAAATGGATGAATCTTAAATCTTTGATTTTAAAATCTAAGTTTTATGATTAAAAAGTAGCCAAAGTAGTTCCAAAGTCAAGTTTCTTGGGGTCTTATTGTAAGGCTCTTCTTGAAATAAATGTTACAATGAAAAGATAAGCAGAATGGAGGGAGTAAAATGGACTTGATCTTAGATTAAATTGTTTAGAATGCCTCTAGAAGAAATAAAATTTGAGCAAAAATCCCAGTAAAGTGTGTGAGTGGTCCATGCAGAATGTGGATCTAGAATGTTCAGGAAGAGGAAAGAGTAAAGGGAAAATTTTAAAAAAGGTGTCATGTGTAGAGTGTCCTGTGAATAACAATGAGACCAATACTGCTACGAGAGTAGAAAGGAGGTATGGCATGCTAAGGAGTTTGATCTTATATTATGTGTTTTAAAAATGTGTTGCAGGGCTGTGAGAAGAAACATGACATCATCAGATTTATGTTTTATAGAAATCACTTTGATTATGATATGAAAGATAGACTCTAGTTGGATAAAACAGAAGTAAAGATGTCCTCAGGAGACTATTTTAATGTTTCAAATGAAACATAATGCTTGCATTGAGCCATTGTAGAAGTGGTAGAAATAATAGACATCTCTCCCTAAACATAGATCTAGAATATATTGGAAAGGCAGTGAGTGCCATTGAGATTTATTGATAAATTGTAAATAAAGTATAAGTGCAAAAGATAAGTCAAAAATAAATGTAAGTCTTTGTCCTGAAGAACTGTAAGAATGGAGTGTCATTTACTGAGATAAATACACTGGATAGAAGAGAGTTGAGGAAAGGAAATAATTGTTTGTTTTTTATGCTTTGGAAATGACTATTATGCATCAAATTCAAAAGCTTTTTTCTATGGACAGTTCGATGTATACTATCTAAAGATGAGTCTGGAGATATTAATTTTAAGTAATTAGGAATTAACTGCCTTTTAAACTATAGACTAGATGATATCACCTAGGAAGTGAGTGTAATAAAGTCAATAAGAGGTCTAAAAAATGATCCTGTAAAAACAAAATATAAAGGTTGCAAAGCTGAAGAAGCCCACCAAAAAAATTGAGACAATACGGTAAAGTAGAAAACAACACAGAAGAGAATAGAGTTCCAAAACCTAAGACAATGAAATATTTCAAGGAAGAATAAATGATAAACTATGTCAAGTAATATAGATAAAAATGAGAACTGAAAATTTACCATTGGATTTGGCAGTTAGCAATTATTGATCACCATGGAAGGAATGGTTTCTGTGAAGTGGTAGGGATAAGGACCTAAGTAAGGGGGTTCCAGGGACTGGGGGAGATGGAAAAGCAGAGGCTCTGAATACAAGCATTTCTTTCTAGAAATTCTTGTCTGTAACAAAGCACAGAAATGGAGTAATAATGGGATTGGGACCCAAGGAGGATTTTTTGTTTGTTTTTTGTTTTTCATATGAGGTAAGAAATATTTTGGTGTGTTTATTTGCTGATGGAAATGATTCAAGTAGTGAGAAACATAATTATGAAATCAAAGGGGGTGGAAACAAATGTAGAAATTATTTAAATCAGTAAGAATTTGGTTCTCTTTGGAGAACTGTAATTTAATTTATTATAGCTCCCAAATTTTCCCTGATCTCCTTCATTACAACCCTTTGCCCTTTAGTTAATTTTACTGGAGGGAAAGAAAATATTACTCTGTGACTTGAATTTGTACTTGGCCATGTGACTTAGTTTGATCTGTCAAATGAGACATAAGTGACAGAGTGAAATTGCCTTGTTCAGAAAGTCTTCTTTAAATTTGCTTATTTGAGACTCTGTCATCGTCAAGAGAAAGAATGTCCATGTACAGTTTCTGCATTCTTAGACTTGACATCAGAATAAGCCCAATTGGAGATGATGTAGGTCCAAACCTCAGCAAAGAACTGAGACCAGATAGACTTGTTTAAACTAAAGTCTAGATCAGGCAAGCTGCAGCATGCTTGTAGATATGTGAGTGATAAAAATAAAAATGTTGTCTTTAGCCATAAATTTTGGAGTCATTTATTACATGAAAAAAACTGATACAATATCTATCATACAAGTGATGATGTTGGCTTCAGGAAGGAGTATAAAGAGTTGGCCCATGGTAACAGGAAGCAAGACACATTGAATAAGTCTAGGCTATCGAAGATGGTCTTGTAGGTTAGTTTTAACAAATATTTTCTGAAAGTCTCTATTTCATTGGTGATATTAAAAAAAAAGAGTTAGGGATTAAAGTACCATTTGATGAAATAGGACAATGCATGAAATATTATCCTCGAATGGAATAGTGAATTTACTAAAGCAACATACTCATATTTTCAAGAAGCGCTGAAGGTGCAATTACGTTTTCTGGTCATGAATTTGTCTTCCTTTACCTTTAGCTGCTTTGATGTACTACTGAGAGGTAGTAAGTTTTCCAGGTCAGTAGTTTATATAGAAAAAAAAAATAAGTTGAGGGTCTATGCAAAGAAAAAATTATGATAGGTCATGGAATCTAGGGCAAGTTACCAGAAAATTGAAGACAAACAAGATGATGGACTGTATCAAAGAACATATTTAGTATACTATAGTTACCATTGAGATCAAACAACATTTGGCCTCCAAATGCTAAAGTAAATAAATTTCAAAGATACGAAGTGATTATCAGAGAATGGAGGCTTAAAAACAAAATTGTGGAGAGGTTGCCATTATTACTAGTAAGAAGATATGAGTATGACCAAGGAAGTTCGTGACAGAGAAACATGGGGAATAAGATAATCAGATGGGGGAGGCAAGCAAGCATTGGTTGTTTAGAGAAGAAAAAAAATCAGTCAGTCAAATGCTAAAACATTTTAATGAATGAGGAAAAGAGAACAGGTTTATAAGTGACTAGAATAAGGAGAAGTAGCTGATCATATAAACTAAGAGCTATGCGTCAAAATAGCAGGGGTTCAAAGAAAAAAGAAAAAAAAATGATGGTCTGCTATTTGCAATGAGGACCAAGAAACACATCTAAAGCCTATTTATTTATTTATTTATTATTTTTATTTTAAAGATGTAGGGTACAATTCAGGGTTGGATATACAAATGGCCATTGCACAGATAAAGTTTGGGCTTCACTTTGGTCCCCACTTCACCTGCTTTGAGATCAGGTGCCCTTATTGATGAAGTGTGCTCCCCCCTCCCATTCCCTGGCAGTTTCCCACTGCCATTCATCCCTTTCTTAAACTATTATGATATATGATTAGGATTCACTTATTAGTGAGAGCATGTGGTATTCAGTTCTTTGTTTCTGTGATAGATCACTGATTATTATAGACACTACATCCATCCAAGTCGCTGTGAAGTCCATAATTTTGTCTTTCTTTGTGGGTGCATAATATTCCATCATGTATATATACCATATTTTTATCCAGTCCACTTTTGATAGGCAGCATGGTTGGTTCAATGCTTTTGCTATTGTGAATAATGCTACGATAAACATGCGTGTGCAGGTATCTTTTTCATAGAGTGATTTGAGTTCCTCCAGGTATATTCCCAGAGTGGGGATTGCTGAGTCATATAGAAGGTTGATTTTTAGAACTTTTAAAAATTTCTACACTGTTTTCCATAGAGTCTGTAAACACTCCACTAACAATCCTAGGTAGATGGTTAAAGCCAAAAAAAAATCAACAAAGAGATTTAGAACTTCACCTTGACACTTGACCAAATGGACTTAATAGATACCTACAGAACACTCCACCCACCAACCACTCATCACCACATGGAACATACTCCAAGGTCAACCACATCCTTAGCCATAAATCAAGCATAAACAAATGCCATAAGATCGAAATACTTCCATGCACCTTCTCAGACCACAATGGAATAAAAATAAATATCAACACCAGCAAAGCTACCCTACAACCCACAAAGACATGGACACTAAACAGCATGATGCTCAGCAACTCCCAAGTTAACATGGAAATCAAAGCAGAAATTAAAAGATTTCTGGAAAAAAATGAAAATAAAGACACATCTTACCAAAACCTCTGGAATGCCATGAATCCGTACTGAGAGTGGAATTCATTTTTTTTATGAACACACATCAGGAAAATGCAAAGATCACAAGTTAACAGCCTAAAAAACCACCTAAGGGAGCTTGAAGGACAAGGCCACCAAAACCCTAATTTCAGCAGAAGGATCCAGATCACCAAAGTAAAGGCCCAAATAAGGGACACAGAAGATTAAAATGTCATAGAAAACAATCAACGAAACAAAAAGTTGGTTCTTTGAAAGGATGTGAAGAAAAGGAAACACTTCTAAACCCTCTTTAAAGTCCCAGTAGAATGTAGAGTGGAGGAAAATAACCATGATTTTAAAGACTGCAATAAAACATCAGCTTTATGAGATAGTCAATTTTCACATACCGCAAGAAGCAAAAGGAAAAGTTACAGCTATACTGATAGAACTTTGCTGATTTCAAAAAACAAATCCCAAAAGACAATCGAGATTTGGGGGAATAGGAGTGAGACTAAAGAATGGTAAATTAGATCAGATAAAAACATATTCCGATCTGAATGAAGGTAAGATTCCAGATGAAGGATATCTGAAAGTACCTCTGTAAACTAAAGACAATAGGACTATAGGTATGACAGTATTACTCCTGGGTGATAATACACACTTACCTTTCAAATTTTGGCAGCAAAGGTGGGTGATGCTTGGTAGACTTCAGGCTCTCACCAACATTATGAGAACTCCTCAACTCTTAGAAAGGAGGAAGTAAAAGATGAGAGAAGAATAGGAATATTAATTCCATTATCTTCTTTTGGAAAATGGCAAGAAAGTCCACTTATCAATATAACTTAATAATGATACACTATCTATCACAGCAACAAATAAGTAAAGAGCTTTTTGCCATGATCAAGAAAAAAATTGCGTATTTGGATATGATTCAAAATAGTGACTTTCAGAATGAAGTATCAGTAAATATTTTTGTGATGGTAACTTATGATAATGGACCTGTGTCTCTTAAATCATTTCTAAAAGATTTGGAGTTGATGATCTATTGTTCCTTTAAAAATCTTATATCAACTTAAATATTTAATCAGGCTACTATATACTTTACAACTTTAAATAAATCATTATATTTTGTGTCCATTTGTAATATACCCCTAATGTTTTTAATATAAAAACAACAATAATAGAGGATCACAGAACATTGAGGAGAAAATTGCTTCCTTCTGAAAGCAATTATCTTATTAATATCAGTCACAGCACATTTAATTGCTATTTATAATTCTCTGAAAATAATTCAGAAAAATATATAGTTCCTCAAGATGTTGAGACACAGGCTTTCAAAACTGAGTAAATTAATTTTGAAAAATAAATGTTGCTGATCGTCTGATATACTTTGGGTAGTGTTCTGAGAATAATTTTACTACTATTTGTTTTACTATTGAGAATGTCTAAGCAAATGATGTTCTTCAACACAATAAATGACTAGTAAACAATCTGGGCATTTTCAGCAGAAATTAGCCAAGCTTAAATTTAAATATGCAAAGAAGCAGTATTCCTATAAATTGATACTTTTGCTTTTTTCTTTTGAATCAGTAAATTCAGATAAATAATGAATTGCAAAAATAAAAATAATCATATGTTAGCAGGATCTTTCCTTTTTAAAAAATCATACAATATCATCTCTACATTAAGAGTAGAATCTCTGAGAGTCAACTTTGTCACACCTAAATTTGTTTTCATCTAACATATTAGAAAGTTGATTTATCAAACATTTATAGTTTCCCAACATCATAGAAATAAGTGTCCCCAATACTTAAAAGTAAATGGAAAGTGAAAATATCAATTCATGCCTGAATAACTATACAGGATTCTTTTTGTTAGGTAGTCAATAAATATTTGCCAATTAAATTAGTAAACAGTAGAATTTAAATCTTCTTTAAAAATATAATAGTTGATCTTTTGAAAAAATATTAAACTACTTAAAGTTGAGTGATATGTAAAAATTAAAGCTGTGGTAAGAGAGGTTTTGGCTAAAATCCTGATTATTTTTAAATGTACCAAAATTTTATTTTTAGACAATTTACTTCATTATGTATATTATTTGTATTATAAAGGGACAGGAAATCTCTTTCAGTATTGCAATGAACTTAAGTAATGTTTTTGAAACAGGTACCTCTGATTGTGTCATCTGGAGATCACCTAACAAATAATAACAATTAAATACAGGTTGGTTTGGCCAGGGAAGTGTTTGTGGAAGAAATGTAGTTACAACAGAAGGAATGATGTATTAGCCAAAGTTCTCCAGAGAAACAGAATAAATAGGAGATGTGTATATAGACACAGATGAAGAAACAGGTAGATGATGATGATAGTTGATGATAGATAGATAAATAGATAGATAAAGATCTAATAACAAATTGGCTTATGTTATTATGAAGATTGGCAATTCCAAATCTGTAATTTGGGACAGTAGGCTGACAACCCAGGAGAGCTATTTCTTCAGTTGCAGTCCTGAGCTGGGAAGCCTGAAGGGCCAGGAAAGCAGATGATGCAGATAAAATACAAAGGCCATCTCTAAAAAGTGATTTTTTAATTCAGGGAAAAAAATATTTTTTTTTTTCAGGCCTCCAACTGATGGTATGAGACCCATCCACATTATGGAAGGTAGTCTGTCTTGTTCTACCCATAAGACTGTTGCCTCATCCAAAAACACCCTCATGGAAACACCCAGAATAATGTTTAGTCAAATATCTGGGTACCTTGTAACTCAGTCAAGATGTTACATCAAATAAACTACAACTGATGGAATGGACCACAACAAAAATTCATAAGCCACATTTGCTTAACTGTAAGTAGCTAAAAGACCAAATAGCAGCTAAAAAAAGAAAACTCAAACTTAGAGCATCTAGGAAATAAACAAGTAAGAAAACTGTCACATAAAAGTTTTCAATCTCCGGTAATTGTTTCATGCTTCAGCATATAATATAAAATGTTACTCTTGAGTTCATGAGGAGAATACACTGGAAATCCATTTTTACAATAAATGTTTAGTGAGTCTTCACTATAAACAAAATATCGTTTTAGACATTTCTCATACAGTATGGAGTAATCTAGAAAATATTTATCTTATCTTATATCATACTTGGTAGAAGACAATAATGTACTAAATATATGCATGTATGCTATCCAAAAGTCATACAGGCCAGTTATAGCAAACTGAATAAAAATTTTAGCAGACCAAACTAAAAGTTGTGTTACAGAGAAGCAGAATGGCAGTTCCTGACAACATTTTTCAGCTATGGGGCAAAGAAAAAAGAATTCAAAAAAGTCCTGTGGTGATGAGTCCAACAACTGCAAGTATAAAGTTGAAATTGATGGAAACTCCTTTTGATACTATGAAAATAAAGGACAGTGTTTATTGTTGCAGGTTAAAATGCAACAATTTTAAAGAAAAAAAAGCTCATATTTCACATAAAAATGAATACAATGTCATTTAGACTATCTATAGTTTTAAATTAAGTAATAATTATGCCAGGTTTTATGAATAATTTTAAAAGACTGAAATCAAAGTAGTTTTATCATTTAGTACTAGATTTACAGATAGAAGGTGAAAAGTTTAAGCATTTTAAAACATATATTTTAGCCAGGTCAGTGGCTCAGCCTATAATTCCAGGACTTCAGGAGACTGAGGAGAATGCATTGCCTGAGTCTGCAGGTTCGAGACCTGTCCAGTCTACTTGGCGAAACCTCTCTACAATAACTAAAATATTTGCCTATCGTGGTAGCACACACCTGTAGTTTCGACTACTTGGAAGTCTCAGACAGACGGATACTGGAGCCCAGCATATTCACTGGTGTCACAGTGAATGTGCCACTGCACTCGCGCCTGGGCAAAAGAGTGAGACTCGGAAAAAAAAAAAAACTCTCTCTCTCTCTCTCTCTCTCTCTCTCTCTCTCTCTCTCTCTCTATATATATATATATATATATATATATAGTTTTCATATGTATGTTTCATATGTTTTTTTGTTAAAATACTATGTAGAATTTCTTTCAATTTGTACTATTTCTTATTATAACTTATTCCATTGTTGTAAAATGTTGATTAATGTTGATTTCCTATTTCTTTATTACAACTGAATCTTTATAAATGTACATAAATTAATTAGTAGAAACTTATATTACTTAAATGGCAGTAATTGAAGTGTTTCTTGACCTTGGACTGTGTTTATTCTTTTTTTATTACCTATAATATACTTGTGAATCAATAACTGTCTAATCACTGGGGGAAAGTAATCCTTTTTATTCTCTAGCCTTGCTTTATTTATGACAGTTCAGCTGGCTGTTGACATTTTATTCTTCTGGGCATTAGCTGCTAAAAATTCTTGCCTCTAGTTCATTATTTTTTCCCCAAATCATGAGAATATAAGAAAATAAAAGGCAAAGAGTAGAAATTAAAATTATAAGTCAAACTATATCTTTACTTTGATATCAGGCTTATTTGTTTTTATTTCTTGCTAGTGGCCAAAGCAGTGAGGTAGCAAATTCAATCTCATTTTTAATTTAACGATAATTTCTAATTGTCCTATCGTATTAAGTGCATCTCTGTTGAAAATAGGGTGTAAAAATTTCTAGATGTATTGGTAGTATTGACATTAGTACTAATACTCATACAATAATATTTTTTTGAATTTTTATGAGTATGGAAAATAGCAGGGAACATGCTTGAGCTTCTCTTGGTATTGCATAATCTTGAGTATTTTGTACCACAACAACCCTTTAATATTTGGACTTCTCTCATTAATTTGAAATAAAGATATTGCTAAAACATTCATAAGGTAGAAGAAATCTTTGCATATAAATTATTTTTTAAATGTTTGTTTTATATACGCCACTAAAATATTTTATTTGATTTATAGTCTGTCACTGCAATTATAACAAAATAATTGGTTCAAGAAAGGGGTTATTCAAACGTAGTGATATCATCATTAAGCGGTAATCTTTTTAAAAAAGAATACATTGTTGAATGGGAGGTAGAAATGCTTTTTCACTAAAAATATTTTCTACTTTTTTATGCAATAATATTAAGATAGATAATTGAAGACAAACAAGATTGCTATACATATAATTGATATATTAGAAATTATATCAAACACAAGATACTATAAACTCAATAATCATAAACTTCTACAAAAGATGTTATTGTGACATTTTTAAAAAGTGTATGTTATGTAAATAAAACTATATGCTGCATAAACATTTAGCTCATTTAATCAAGATAAAGGAGTATGTGTTATAGAAACATTTGGTTGAGTTATAATTCATTAACATATTATCTATAAATGGTGATTTAACATTTTGCATAAGAGACAAGAAAATTGTGTCAATGGTGGATAATAAGTACATATGTAATTCAAAGACCACTCATGATTACACATGTAAGGCTTAATCTGAATATGTAATCAAACCCATATGATTTTACCAATACTTAGTTTGATTAAAAAGAAAACACAAATGAGAAAGAGAGAAATTTCAATGACCAAAAGAAAAATAAAACAAGACCTCTGAGTTTTAACACATACGTAATTACACAAATGTAAACAAAAGAAGGCCTCTGAATTTTAACACATGTAATTACAGAAAAACAAAATTGCACTGATGTAAATTTGAAACATCTCCAATATTGCTGCTTTGTGTGTTCTCTTCCCACATTGACTCTAAGCTTGGTGGTGACTGTTTTGCCAATGGGGACTTCAGTTGAGTGGTGCAAGCAGACTTGGCAAGTCCTTTAGCACCGGGACTTGCCCTGTTGGAACTCTGCTGCCATCATGTGACAGAATCTGGTCTAACATCTGTCAGAATTAAAGAGTACTAATGTGGAGAGGCCCATGGGAAACTTGGCCTCGGTGCTATTGCTGTCTCCGCGGAAATATAGCCAAGAATCAGGTTATTGGTGTGAGGTCATTGCAGGTCAAGAGGGCCAGCAGTCAGGACAAAATGGATGCAGAACATAACAGAGTGAGGGAACCCACCAGACACCTCTGATTCTACCCATTGCCACCTTAGGTGAGTATGAAAAGACCTCAGAAAGAAATGACTCAACTTCACATCCACATTCATCCATTGTGTACATTTTCCCTCTAACACAGAAGCATTACAAGTGATCCTGGAAATGCATTTCTCAGTTTAACCAAGTTATCCAACAAGTTGAACACCAGAATCCACCTCAACAGAGTATCTACAAACACCTCTTTTAATTATTTTTAACATCCTCACAAAGTAACAGTAAAATCATACCTCCCCCTAACATGGTACAATACATATTATTGTAAACATATTAGCCCTCTTTTCAAAAGTCAAGATACAAGTGCCATGAAGTCCTTAATTTATCTTGGAGTGAGGAGTAGTTCATACTTCAATTTTGTTATCTGTAAGTTAAGTACAGATATGGACCACAATTACATCTATGTAACAAGACAGAAAAATGTTTAAAAAACACAAAACAAATAATTTGTATATATTTATATCAATATATCAAATATTGAACTAATATTTTCAATTTAGTTTCTCATAGAACTGGAAATTTGCTTGTAACTGCTACAATCGCCGGTTAGGTTCAGTCAGAAGAATATGGGATAGCAATATATCATATGAATTATGTTTTCCACAGTTGTTGGTGTAGCTAATAAAGGACTAAATATGTAAAATGAAGGATCAAAAGAAGCATATCCAAGGAGTCATCCTGAGAATCCAAGTCTTTATAGTACCAAAGAAAGAATAAGAAATGCAGTTACATAAAACGGTCTGTGGAAAGTTGTTGTTTCATTGTAGGTCTTCAGAAAGCACCTAGCAATGTGGCCAGGGTTCCCACAGATGCAGCAAATACAAGAACTGGGCATTACTTCAAGGAAGAATGAAGACAAACTGGAACTCAGTACCTCTGCATATGTCTGAAGCTACATCTTTAATGGAAGTCACCATGCACAACCAAGATTCCTTATTAGGACGTATCCTTCTGATTGTAGGAAGCACTGTTGACAGACATTAGCTGTCAGCCTTCTCCAGGAATATCTCTAAGCTGAAGAGAATCACCTTGTCAAAAGTCACACTCTGATTCCAGGGACAAATTTTATTCAAACAACTGACCATATAAAGATACAAGTCTGGTCAGGAATGGTGGCTCATGCCTGTAAACCCATCACTTTGGGAGGCTGAGACTGGAGGATCACTTGAGGCCAAGAGTTCAAGACCAGCCTGGGCAATAAAGTGCGACCCAGTCTATATTTTTAAAAATAGATAAGATATAAGTCTGTGGTCTTTTCACTTTGATTTCAGAACAACTCTGAAAAGTCTAGCTTCAAACATCCCCTAGGGGTTTGCTAAGCATTTTGACAGTGTATCAGAACCTGCCTTCTCTCTTTGCATAATCTCACTTCCTTCCCTTCATGGCAACCTCTACCCTGGAGTCTACTTCCTGGGTTCTATATTGGTACCAGAGAGGAGTCTGAATAGTAAGTGTTAAGTGGGAGCTGGATCACCGCTCAATTGACTGGTGATAAGGAATTCATTCCTGCAAAAGACAGAGGGCTGAGAACCTCACCAAGCTGTGCCAGGGAATTTACTAAAACTCTCCACTTTATGAACTGGTAAGATGCAATACAAACAGGCAAACAAACAAAATGCATGCACTCGAGCAGGGACTAGTAAATGATAGCCCATCACTTGTGTAAAAATTTTATGGAAACACGGCCATATAGGGTCTCTGATCGCTGTCATGCTGCCACAGAAGACTAGAGGAGTAGCTACAGAAACCATAGCATACAGAAACTATGTGTCCCTTTACAGAAAAACTGTGTTGATCCATGCATTAATAAGTGAGATTTAGTAGGCATTTGAAAAATATGACAGAAGTAATAAGGATAATAAAACTGGATAGCTGTTGCTGGAGTTAATTGATGCTTGAGAGAGAATATAAAACTAATCAATTAAAAGCTACGTGTGAGAGCCAGAGGGACTTTTTTGGCAGTGTGTAAAAAGATACCAATCCCTTGTTGATAGAGAACTGACCATGCTTAGGACTAGGAGCAAAATGCAATTACAAAGAGTAGAAGAGTGTCAGAGAACATTAAGTTGTTATTATATGTGGGTCTGCTTTACCAAGATCAGGGCCCTAATGAGGAAATAATGGGACTATCAGAATGAAGTGAAGCTATCTAGGTTGATACGCTTAAAAACTCTGGAATTCTTACATGTCCTTCAAACCCTCTGATCCTTCCGCCTCAGCCTTCCAAGCAGCTGGAACTACAGGCGCGCGCTACCACTCCCGGCTAATTTGTTCATTTATTGTAGAGATGAGGTCTCGTCACGTTGCCCAGGCAGGTCTCAAACCCGCGAGCTCAGTCAATCCACTCACTTCAGCCTCCCAAAGCGCTGGGATTACAGGCTGAGGCACCGAGCCTGGCTAGAGGAAAGTTTTAAGTGGAGAGGATAATGGTCTCCAAGTTGCCACATTCTCCTGGAAGGTCACAGAAAGAGAAATGGCACACAGGGTCATCAGATCCATAGTCAAGGGCAGGGGCCTTCTTCTCCTCCTCCAAGTACAGTACTCCTGAAGAGGAGAAACAAACATTAAAGTGATCCTGTATCAATCTGTCCCCATTGGTTCTGGAAAGAGAAATGTTAAAATAAAATCCATAAAAAGTGATGTTAACATATTTATTTTAGCTGGATAAAACATGTTGATGAATGAGAAAAAAAAATTCCATACTTAATGGTTATTTTTAAAATTATCTGGTCTGTCTGTAAACCTTTTGTCTGAAAACTGGGTTTTTGGAACTATCGATAAATTTTCAACAAGTTTTTAGATTCTGAGTGAACCTACATTTAATTTATAGATTCACTCTGAGAAAAATCTGTGTTATTGTGATAGAAAATCATGTCCATTAACGTAATTTTTATCTTCAGTTTGGTGATTCTACACAGAAAATTGGATCTCTTATGTACTGCTGAGGAAAATATGAATTGGTGCAGCTACTAATAGCAATACCAAGAACAGTTGAGTTTGACTATTTTAGCTACCTCAAAGAAACAGAGAGTAGAATGACAACTTCCAAGTGTTGGGGGAGGAGTAAAAGGGGAGCTGCTGTTCAACAAGTGTAAAGTTTCAGTTATGCAAGATGAGTAAGTTCTAGAGATCTGCTGCATGACACTGCACCTGTAGTTAATAATAATGTATTGTGAACTTAAAACCTATAGTTAATAATAATGTATTGTGAACTTAAGAGGGTAGATCTCATATTCTTAACATAATAAAAATTAATTGACAATTAAAATGAACAGTTGGAAATGCAGAAATCATATTACCTAGGATTTCTAATATACAAACACAAGAGGCAGGTAAAAAGACTTTTTAAGAGTAAAATATTGAAAGCAACTTGGTTGTGCACAAACATGAAACTACATAACTACTATGATTTGTACACAAAGTATTAATTAATAAATAAATTATATTTATATGCATCTGCTTAAACCTTTGTTAAAAAGTTAATACTGGGGAAAGAATATTTGTAAACCACATATCCAACAAAGGATTTCTATCTAGTTTTTTTTTTTTTATTATTTTTTTTTATTTTTTTTTTATTTTTGAGTCGGAGTCTCACTCTGTCACCCAGGCTGGAGTGCAGTAGTCCGCTCACGGTCACTGCACCCTCGACCTGCTGGGCCCAGGTGATCCTTCCTTCCCAGCCTTCCAAGTAGCTGGAACTATAGGCAGGTGGCACCATGACCAGCTAATTTTTTTATTTATTGTAGGGATGAGGTTTCACTAGGTTGCCCAGGCTGGTCTCGAACCCGTGGGCTCAGGCAATCCTCTCACCTTGGCCTCTATTTTGTTTTTATAAAGACCAAAATAAGCTCTCTATTTTTAAATTACAGTCTATGTGAAATCTGAATTTTTGACTTTTCTTATAAAATTAGAAAATTTGGGAATGTTACCTACAATCTTGATTTCAACTGTGAGTATACTCAAAATGCAGCTGCTGTTTCACTTATTTCTAAACTGTTCTTATTTATGTATGTGCTTATTTATTTATCTTTGCTTGCAGAGCTATATTTTGGGATCAGCTGCTGTTTGTACAAGGCACATGCTGTCCAGATTGCTAGAATGTTCACTATTCCTGATTATTTCTTACTCTAATACCTTTAGCTTATTTACACAATCCTTTGCCAAGAGACTAACTCTGTTAAACCTCACATTCAAGATTGAGCTTTTAGCAACTTGAATGGATTTAGATTCGATCATACTCAATGATCTATCACAGAAACAAAGAATGGAGTACCATATGTTCTCACTTATAAGCAGACCTAGAACAATGATGATACTATAAGAAAGGGATTAGCAGTAGTGGGAAACTGCCAGGGGCGGGGGGGAGGCAGTGAAATTTGCAGTTGAGGAAAACTGCTAGGGGAGGAGGGGCACACCTCATCAACAAGGGTACCTGCATAATCAACGTTTGTATACCTAACCCTGAATTGTACCCCACATCTTTTTTTAAAAATTGAGATTTTAATATGGATGTGGAGATAATGAAGGAAAGGTTTCCACGTTCTTTTGAAACCAGCAATTTGGAGAGATAACCACCTACCTTGGGGAGTTTTCTATAGCTATCATTTACTCTAGTCCATTCTACCTGATTACAGCTTTCTATGTTTTGTGAGATGTCTAATTTGCTGATTCTTTTCTTATTTGCAGCAACATTAAATTCAAGTAATTTTTTAAGAACATGATTCAATGATATACTTCCTGATTGACTGTATCTCTCAGAATAACTTTTTATTCTTTTATCACAGATAATTCAGTTAAGGATCATTTGGGAGTCACAACTTATTTTTACTCAGGCTACTAAAGGAAAAAGCATTGCCACATTATCTTCTAGCATTTAGTACAAGGAAAAAGAAATTTTAATTAATGTAACTATAATTTAATCTAAATGAAAACTATATACTTATGAAAAAATAGATGTATGCTATAATGAATATGTTAATAAATTTAATTTAATAATTCTGCATTGTATACATATATCAAAACATATTGTATAACAAATATATACAAATTTTTATTTATCAATTAAAATAATAAAATGAAGATAAATTTTACTTTAGTGATTAATTAATTAAAGCTATATAGTTGTATTATCTGGGATATTTATAAACATTTTTATATTAATATGAAAATAAATTAAAAATCTAAGCATCTGAGTGGTACTTTATCAGTACATTTCTATAAAATATACTGAGGTCTTTTCCATTTTCAAATTCAGACACTTCAATCTTAGAACATGATTCTGTTAAATCTTTGAATGTTGATTATAAATTCTTCCACAGAAACTACAATTATCATTCATAAGAGGATTTTCCACTGTTGTCATACTTTTTTGGAATTCTAATTTATTAATGATAATAGAACTATAATTTATTGAGCTATAATTTATCTTACTGTATGCCTAGCAAGTTATTAGCTACGCTATCAATTTATATAACCAAATTACCTTTAATAAAATCCTTCTGAGATTAGCATTTATATATGGGACTAACAGATGAAACAATGGGAAATTGATATCAGTATTTGAAGCAGATCTGGTCTTTGTTACACCAGTATACATTGCCAGAATTCTACTTTCCAGGGTAAACTTTCAAATTCCATTTCTGCAGTTTAAATTTTGCTTGTCATAACTTCTTCTTCTTCTTTTTTTTTATTTCCTTGTTTTGGGTACACAAAGAGTAACATGCTAAATATGCTTGACTTGTATATTTCTTTTCTCACTTAACAAAATATCCTGGAAGTCACTTCTAATCAGGTTGCTGATTTATTTCTCACTCTTTTGTTCAGTTGTCTAGTATTAAATTGTACAGACGATCTATAGTTTATGCAAACAGTCTCTTAAGATTGGTCATTTACATGATTTCCAGTAGTTTGTAATTGCAAATAGTGTTGCAATGAATAGTCTTGTGCATATGTATTTCCACTATTTTAGAAGCATAAATTTGGGGTAATGCCAGTTAATCATATTGCTGAATTAAAGGAAACAAACAATTGTATTAGTTACTCAAACATTTTCTTCCTTTAGGGATATAATTATTTTATATTCTGTAACAATGTATAAAGGTGCCTATTTACCTGTAGTCTCACCAGCAGAGTATATTTTAAATTTTTGCTAATGTAATGTTTGACAAATTATCTAATTGTTCATCTTAAAATATCTCTCTTACTCTAAATGAGACTGATGATTTTCATATGTTGAAGAGCCACTCTTATAACTGTGAATTGTTGAATGTAAATGTTTCAATTTTTCTGTGAAAATTTTGTTTTTATTTCTTCAATTCTTACTAGTCCATATATTAGTAACAATAAGTTTTAATTTGTGTTTATTGTGTTTTAATATGCAAGTTTTTATGTGGTCTGTTCTGTCATTTGTTTTTCTTTTCCTATGTCTGTAATTTTAAAACCATGGCTAGAAAGCTTTCCCAACACAGGGAATATAAAAGAATTTGCTCTTATTTTCTTCTAGTATAGTTTGCGCTTGTATATTTAGTACTTTGATGCATTTGGCATTAGTATTTGTGTATTGAATAAGAATTAAATATAAAGTTTGTTGTTTTTTTCTTTTTGGAGGGGTTTGAAATTATTCATAATTTTTTTATTAATCAATATTTTTTATTATGATTTTGTGGGGTACAGTTAAGGATTAGGTGTACAATTACATTTCATTCAGGCACCCTGTTGATAAGAGGTGTTTCCCCATCCCCGGACAGATATTTGCTACTGTTAATACCATCCCCCTCCCCCCCATAGTTTCCCAGTACCGTCAGTCATTTTCTTATAGTATTACATTGGATGTTCAAGGTCCATTATATGAGTGAGAACAAATGATACTCAGATCTTTGTTTCTGTGAGAGGTCACTCAGAATTATAGACTCTAGTTCCATCCAGTTTGCTGTGAAATTCATGATTTTGTTCTTTTTTATGGCTGCATAGTATTCCATCATGTATATGTACCACATTTTTTAATCCAGTCCTCTTTTGATGGGCAGCATGGTTGTTTCCAGGTTCTTGCTATTGTGAACAAGGCTGCGATAAACATACGTGTGCAGGTATCTTTTTTATAGAGTGATTTGAGTTCTTCAGGGTATATTCCCAGTAGGGGGATTGCGGGGTCATATGTGAGGTCGATTTTTAGAGCTTTTAGGAATCACCACACTGCTTTCCACAGAGGTTGCACTAGTTTACACTCCCACCAACAGTGTAGAAGTGTTCCCTTTTCACCACACCCTCTCCAGAAGCTGTTATTTTTTGAATTGTTGATAATTGCCATTCTGACTGGAGTTAGGTGGTATTTCAGTGTGGTTCTGATTTGCATCTCTCTGATGATTAGTGAGGTTGAGCATTTCTTTATGTGTTTGTTGGCTGCTCAGATGTCTTCTTTTGTGAAGTGTCTGTTCATATCTTTTGCCCATTTTATAATGGGGTTGTTTGTTTTTTTCTTTTTGGTACGTTTCAGTTCCTTGTAGATCCAGGATGTTAATCCTTTGTCAGACCCAGAGTTGGCAAATAATTTTCCCAGTCTGTAGGCTGTCTCCCTGTTCTCTTGATGGTTTCTTTGGCTTTGCAGAAGCTTGTCAGTTTAATAAGGTCCCACTTGTCTATTTTCTCCCTTATGACCTGTGGGTTTCGGGTTTTGTTCAGGAATTGGATGCCAGTTCTGATTTCCATGAGGGTATTTCCTTCCTTTTCTAAGGTTCTTATGGTTTGAGGTTTTACATTTAGGTCTCTGATCCATTTGGAGTTAACCTTTGTGCATGGGGATAGACAGGGGTCCTGTTTCAATCTTCTGCATGTGGTCAGCCAGTTTTCCCAGCACCATTTACTGAATAGGTTCTCCTCTCCCCAGTGGTAGGTGGTGGGAGCTTTGTCGAAGATGAGTTGGTTGAGAAATTGAGGTTTTGCTTCAGGGATCTCAATTCTATTCAATTGAAATATATGCCTGTTCCTGTACCAATACTAAGCTGTTTTGATGATTGTAGCTTTATAGTAAAGTTTGAAGTCTGGTAATGTGATACCACCTGCTTTTTTTTTTTTTTTTTTTTTTTTTTTTTTTTGCTGAGGATTGTTCTGGCTATTCTTGGACATTTGTGTTTCCATATGAATTCCTGTGTTGTTTTTTCTAGGTCTGAGAAGAATGTTGTTGGTAATCTAATGGGTATTGCATTGAATTTGTAGATTGCCTTAGGTAAGATGGACATCTTCACAATGTTGATTCTTCCAATCCATGAGCATGGGATATTTTTCCACTTGTTTGTGTCATCTTTGATTTCTTTGAGCAGTGCTTTGTAGTTTTCATTGTAAAGGTCTTTCACGTCTCTGGTTAGGAAGATGCCAAGGTATTTCATTTTTTGTGTGTGGCTATTGTGAATGGAATTGTGTTTTTTATTTGGGTTCTGTTTGTTTATTATTGGTGTAGAGAAATGTGATTGTCTTTTGTACATTTATTTTGTATCCTGAGACTTCGCCAAAGGCCTTTATCAGTGTAAGGAGGTTTTTGACAGATTCTCTTGGGTTTTCAAGGTACACAATCATATCATCTGCAAAGAGAGATAACCTGACTTCCTCTTTTCCTATTTGGATACCTCTGATTGCCTCTTCTTCTCTGATTGCTCTAGCCAGGACTTCCAATACTATGTTGAACAGGAGGGGTGAGAGTGGGCATCCTTGTCTAGTTCCAGCTTTCAGGGGAATTGGTTCCAATTTTTATCCATTTAGGAGTATGCTGGCTGGTTTCTGGTAGATGACTTTTACTATTTTGAGGTATGTTCCCCATATGCCTAGATGTTCAAGGGTTTTTATCAAGAAGGGGTGCTGGATTTTATCAAAACCTTTTTCTGTTATCATAACTTCTAATGCATATTTTAATTAGATATTATCTTTTTAAATTTATTTGCTATTTTATCTTACCTTTTTTGCTTTTAAGTGTACTCAAATTCCTTGTGTTTCTGTCTCCAAAATTTTATTTTAATTTCCTCTTGAGAAAACATAATAGATACTTAATATATTTTCTTTCGATATCTGAAGTAAATATATTCAGAAATAATTATTTTTCTCTGATTCTCAAGGCAATGTGTTCCTTGCAAAAGTTTCATCATTGCCACCATTCTATTTTTATTAATTTTGTTGTGTCATTTAGTAGGTTACTCAATGCTTAATGTGATAAGATCAATCTATTAGGTTGTGAAAAAAACTAGGGCACTGTTATGCCTCCTCAGTCACCTTATTTCAAACTTATAACTCCACAGTGCATAAAACTTATGAACAAACTGGACTGATGAGCACACTTGTGGAAGAGATCTTTTTTGTATGTATGAGACTTACTTAAAAATTTCTACCCATGAGAGAGACCTTTGAGTCTCAAAATATATTATATTACTTCCTTATTTCCTTATATAAAAACTTTCATTTCTCTCGTTACTACAATATTGTATAATTAGAGTTAAAATTCTGTTTGGAAATAAAGAGAGTAGTATTTTAATTAAAAAGGACGGTGTCAAAGTAGAATACCACAGGCTATGTGGCTTATAAAAAGCAAAAGCTTATTTCTTATGGTTCTGGAAAAAGGAAAGTCCAAGAAAAAGGTGCCAGCAGATTTGGTGTGTAGTGAGGGCCTACTCTCTGATTCATAGAAGCCAACTTTTCACTGTGTTCTCACATTTTGGAATGGGGAAGAGAGCTCTCTGACACATCTTTTATAAGAGCACAGATCTTATTCATGAGGGCTCTGCCCTCATAACCTACTCATCTCTCAAAGGCCTACTTACAGATACAATGGAGATTAAGTTCCAACATATACATTTTGGGGGCATAGGGATACAACATTCAGTTTATAATAAAGTGTACACATAATTCTGTATTGGTATAAGCAACTACGCAATTTTCTTGATAGCTATTATTTTAAACTGTAACATGTTATCATATTAAAAAATTTATTTTTCTAAATAATATTTTTCCTTCATAAAATCTTTCTTATTTACCAGATTTTAATGTTTTGCATTATTGCCAATACTTTTTGGTAAATATACATTTCAGTTTTAACAAAATAGTCTTGATTTACACCTGTTGCTCCAGCATCCCATCTGGCTCAACATTTGTCTCTAAAATAAAGTGTCTCCATTTAGACAATATATTATACAGTAACCTTATCTATAACCAGAAAGTTTCTCAAAGAACACTTTAAAACATAATCTAAACATTAGGTAAGAATTTTTAACCCAATAATTTTGAGTTCTAATTTAAAACTTAAAAATAATGGCCTCTGCCTCCACACAAGTCACTTTGGCAAGAATATAAGTATTATGTTATATAAAAATATTTGTAGCAGATGAAATGCTATGCAAATACAAGAAGCTATATGAACCCTATATAAAGTCAGCAGTCTAGGACTTTATTTCTTGAGACTTCTGAAGTCCATATCAATCACTTTTTCATTCCCTACAAATTGATAATGAAATTAAGTTAAAAATGTAGGGTTAAATAATAAATTTGCACAGTCTAAAAAGTCACAGTCAAGAGGTTATTACTCAGCAGGCACTTGAAGAGTGAACCAAAGTTTTCCTAAAGAGTGTATTTTTAAAATTACTTACATTAAAATATTTTCCCCTAGAAACTTCCAGAACATTAGACCCCCTACATATGAACCTTCAAGTTACAAACCTTCAGACATGCAAATGTGCATTTGAATGTACAATCACATAAGCTAGTTCACGTGTCTAGCATATGTTGTTCTGCACATGCATCCTCTCAAGTGGCTGTGATTTTTTTGCACTTTACTGCACAGTATTGTTTAGTGTAGTATCTGTATTTCAAGTCCAGGATGATCTAAAGCAAGCATAAAAGCAATGGTGATGTAGCTGGTACTGTACAGCAATTGTGCTTATTGAATATCTAAACTAACTTTGTTGAACTTACAAACAAACGGGACTTACAAGCACACTCCTGGAATGAAGCTTTTTGTATGTAGGGGAATTACTTTTGCCCATCAGCAGAAGGTCACTCAAAGCTCTTCACTTGATTATTTCTCAATCTTCTTTCTTGAAGACTTCACAAAGTACCTCCCAATGAGTCCCTAATTAATTCCTAACTTGTAATATTTAATTTTATGTGTATTTGTCAGGGATCTCCAAGAAACAGAATCAATAGAATACATATATGATTTACTATAGGATTGCATCCCACAGTTATGGAGGCTAAGAAATTTCATGATCGGCTATCTGCAAGTTTTTGAATGCTCCAATAACTCATTTATTTTTATTACTGAATAGTATTCCATAATAAAATTGCAACACTTTGTTAAATCACTCAACCACTGACAAAAATATGAATCCTTTCTAATTTTGTGACATTAAAAATAAAACTGTGAATTCATATATATAGTTTTTTGTGTGGATATAAGTTTCCACTTTTCTGGGATTAATTTCCAAGAATACAATGACTAGATAATATGGTATACTGTTACATATTTAATTTTATAAGAAGCCGGGCTCGGTGGCTCAGCCTGTAATCCCACGCCTTTGGGAGGCTGAGGTGAGTGGATTGCCTGAACCCGTTGGTTCGAGACCCAACTGGGCAGCAAGACCTCATCTCTACAATAAATCAAAATATCAGCCAGGCGTGGTAGCGCATGCCTGTAATTCCGGGTACTCGGAAGGCTGAGGCGGAAGGATCGCCGGAGCCCAGCAGGTTGAGGCTGCGGTGGCTGGGAGCGGCCACTGCACTCCAGTCTGGGTGACAGAGTGAGACTCCGACTTAAAAAAAAAAAAAAAATTTATAAGAAACTCTCAACATGTTTTAAGAATGGCTGTACCATTTTTTATTTCAACCAAAAATATATGAATGATACAGTTTCTCTACTTTTTGCCAGCATTTTGTGTTGCTACTTTTTATTTTAACCTTTCTTATAGATGTGTACTGATATATTATTTCTGGTTTAATATGCATTTCCCTAATGGTTAAGGAAGTTGAACTTCTTCATGTGCATATTCACAATCTGTATATTCTTTTCAGTGGAGTGGCTCTACCTCTTGTCATTTTCTAATTTAGTTGTCTGTTTTTATTGTTGACTTTTTAGAGTTCTTTAATGTTATAAGTTTGATACGGTCCAATTTTGTCATTTTTTAAATTTTATGAATCTTTCTTATCATGTCAAAACTAAGAACATTTTGCTAATCACAGATCCCAAAGATTTTCCTCATTTTTCCACATACAATTTGACTTTTTATATTTAAATCTTTGACCCATTATTAGTTAATTTTTCATTAAATATGAGATTTAGTTTAAGACAATTTTTTTTCTACTAGTGTCTAATCATTTTGTCTCTCTTTTTTTTTTCAAAAAAGCATCATTCACTCATTGAATTCCTTCTGCTCCTTTGTCAAAACAGAATCTGGTGCTATTTGTATGGGTCTGTATCTGAGTTTTGCACCTACATTAGTGTATCTGACTATCCCTCTACCAATATCTCACTGCCTCGACTACATAGCTGTTTGGAAGTAATATCATATTTAGTAATTTCTTCCACTTTATTCTTCTTTTTCAAAAAAAAAAAGATTTTAACTACTCTATGTCTCCTGGCCTTCCATATAAATTTTACAATAAGCCTGTCTATTGATAAGGATTATACAAAGCCAAAAATCAATTTGGGAAAAATTAACATTTTTACTATATTTAATATTCAGATCCACAGACACAATATGTCTTTCTGTTTATATAGGTCTTCCTTTATTTCTTTAATCAGTATTTTAGAATATTCAGCCTATAGTACTTGCACATTTTTCTTAGGCTTAGAATTTAGTATTTCATCTGAAGTCATAGCAAATGGTATAATATTTTTTAAAACTTAGTCTTTATATTTTTATTGTTAGCATGTTGCTTATTTCTAAAGTACAGTTTTGTCAAAGAAAACAAAATTACAGACCAAATCTCTCCTATAATCTACAAGTTTACAAACTTTGCTCTAGGTAGTGGAATTGACACAAAGTCAGTGATGAAAATATTACACTACTTAGTGAAGACAAATAGCTCCTAAGGCTAGTAAATACACATAGCTGACTAGTTTCTCAGTACCAAAATCAAAGGGTTAGGGTTTATGGTAAAATTCTTATCCCAGCAAAGCTAAATACAATTAAAACTGAGGCAGAATCATTCTACAAAAAAGATACCTGCACATGTTTATTTGTTGCAGCTCTATTCACAATAGCAAAATCATGGAACCAACCACGTTACCCATTGAAGCTGGACTGGATTAAAAAAATGTGATCCATATACACAATGGAATATTATACAGCCATAAAGAAGGACAAACATATGAACTTCTCAGCAACTTGCATGGATTTAGAGTTGATCATATTCAGTGATTTATCACAGAAGTAAAGAACAGGTTACCATCTGTTCTCACTCATCAGTGGGCCTTGAATAATTATCATAATACTATGAGAAAGGGAATGGCAGTAGTTGGAAACTGTCAGGGGAGGGTGGGTGGGCCTGACAATCGAAGGAAACTGCTAGGGGAGGGAGGGGCACACTTCAACAAGGGTACCTGCATAATCAACGTTTGCAAACCTAATCCTGAATTGTACCCCACATCTTTATAATAAAAAAATAAAAAATAAAAATAAAATAAAAAAGATTAAAACTTGGATTTACAAAAAAGAAGGGAGTTGAATTAAAAATAAAGATTAAATATTTTAAAAACTGAGGCAGAAACAATGTGGAATACAGGGATTCAGAAAAGTATTCAAGAATATCACATACTGGACATATGGCAGAAACAATACTCAGATAACTCAAATGCAGTTGGGTTTGAGGATATTAGCATTCTGCTTATGTTGATTAAAATTGACTCAGAAATGTGTTGGCTAAATGTCTCTGTGTATTGAAGAAACCTTAGCAATTGCTATGGTATAAGGATGGGGAAAGGACTGGTAAATTGTTCTTATTCATAGATTATGGGAGAAGTATCATTTTAATTTTCCCATAATTCTCCTCCTTACAAAAGTCAAATTCTAAATGACTGGAACGTGTTCATAAGAAACAAGAAAATGGGCAACTCCCACAGGTCCCCTCCCTTTGTGATAGCTCTTGTGTCCTCTCAATAAATCAGGCTTTTAAAAAATGAAACAAGCCGGGCTCGGTGGCTCAGCCTGTAATCCCGCGCCTTTGGGAGGCTGAGGTGAGTGGATTGCCTGAGCCCGCAGGTTCGAGACCCGCCTGGGCAGCGAGACCTCATCTCTACAATAAATCAAAAAATCAGCCGGGCGTGGTAGCGCATGCCTGTAATTCCGGCTACTCGGAAGGCTGAGGCGGAAGGATCGCCGGAGTCCAGCAGGTCGAGGCTGCGGTGGCCAGGAGCGGCCACTGCACTCCAGTCTGGGCGACCGAGTGAGACTCCAACTCAAATAAAAAAAGAAACAAGATAGCAGTCAACATAGAGAAGATATGTTTGGTGTGGCAGATTGAAAACACAATCACAATATTTCAGCTTCCATCAAGAGATAGAATCTATTTCTTCACACCTGAACATATGCTGGATTTGTGGACTGCGTTAACCAATAGATTGTGAAAGAACATTTTTAAGCCTTTGGAGCATAGGTCCTTAGAGCTTAAAGCTTCTGATCTTGCTTTCCTGGAATGCTACACTGAGGAGATTGCAACGTGAACAAGCTTGATCTAATCTATTGGCATATGAGAGGTCACATGTGCAGAAGCAAGGAACCCAGATCACAGCCACATGAACTGCTGGACATGTGAGTAAAGACATTTGGACCTTCCTTGAATGTACCGTTATGAATGAGCTCAGGCAAAGTCATCAGATGTAACACCCATCCATTCTATGGAATTGAGAGTAATAATAAATCATTTATTGTTTTAAACCAATGAAATGTGGGGTGATTTGTTATACAACAATTAAGACCTAGTGCACCATGTATTTGATTAGTTGATAAACTCAGGTATAAATTCAAATATACTTTAAAATTTTTGAAGAATCATATAGAGTAGGTGGGAGGTACTAATGACAATGTTTAAATTCCAGCTTTATGATTCTTTGACTTTGTATTGCCTCTTTTGTAACCCTCAGACCTTAATAGATGAGCTGTATGAAGTCAATTAGTAGGACAGAGGCCTTATTATTATTAGTAGTAGTAGTAGTATTACTATTTTGAGTTGGTGTCTCACTCTATCACCCAGACTGGAGTACAGTGGCCAGGAGTGGTCCTTCGGCGATCCTTCCGCTTCAGTCTTCCAAATAGCTGGAACTACAGGCGTGTGCTACCACGCTCAGCTAATTTTTGATTTATTGTAGAGAAGAGCTCTTGCCAAGTTGCCCAGGAGGGTCTCGAACCCACGAGCTCAGGAAATCCACTCACCTCAGCCTCTCAAAGCGCTGGTATTGCAGGTTGAGCCACTGAATCTGGCTTGAGAGGCTTTTTTTATTGTTTTTAAAAATAAATGTCATGCTAGTCATATTCAGCAAAACAACTATCATAAATAATACATTTCTCTTACCAATAAAATTAAAGGTAATAAAATATTTGTATTTTAATAAAACACAATGTCATATACTAGCAACTGGAATTAAAAAATTATTTGACTTATTACCTTCATATTTATATGCAAAATGAAAAGTTTAACTCTTAAATGATATGGGTTTTAAACACAGAAACCACCAATATTTATAGCACATGGCTATTATAAACTTAGCAGTTTTGTGTGCTATCATTTTTTACAAATTATTAGGCCAATAAAATTAAATTAGCTAAAATAAAACTAGTGAAAAGCACCATTATGTTTTTTCTATAAATATGAATGCAGATACACGTGGAAGTTAAAATTACATGTATTAAATTAATTGAAAGTAGTTTTTTAAATCAATCATAATATGGACTTATTTTGAACTTCACCAGAATGTTAGATTTAGAGGAAAATAAGTTATAATAAATCTTAGGGAAACAAATCATGATTTGTGCCAAAATGTAAATGTAGCAAAACACTTAGGCATTCCTTTCCCCTTACTCTTCTGTCCAGTAGATACAAAAATTGCTCTTCTATTTTCATTCAGTCAAATTCTAAAGCAAGCTCAAGTTCCTTTCAGACTCCTCAGACTTATTACACTGTCATACCTACACTTTGAGTTTTGAGTCAGAAAGAGGAAAAAATGCTTATTGTAGAGTCTGGAATATAAAGTTGCTATTTTTATTTTCATTTCAGGGCTCTCAACTTGTGATAGGTTCTGAGAAGAACTGAGATTGTACAGGGAAATATAATGTAACCCTAAAAGTTACATTATATTGAAATACAGAGCTTTGTCCAGCTTATGAGTGTGCTTAGGCATCATGTGTATCCTGGTGTGTCTTTTCAGCTCCTCACTACCATCATGGACAGAAAGAGAAACTCCACCAGTTTGACTTGCATTCACACATTTGCTCAAAGAAGGTCAAGGGAAAAAGTATATGTTAAGCCATCTCAAAGTAGACTCTTCCATTATTTTAATAAGTTAAAAGCAAAATAAGCCACTTCAAGGCTCTGTTACAAAAAGTTTGCCGGCAGGTGACCAAAAATAATCAGGCTGATAAAATGCACTAAGCGAACAGTTGCAATCTAGATTTCTAACTTTCTTAGACAAGAAGGAAGGTCAAATTCAGTTCTATTTTCATTTATGTGTTTGGTGATAATAAAGCTTTTTCCCCACTTAAAAAATGAAATCAAAAGAATTTATTGGACTTCAAAATTCAGCCACTGTAATAAAAATGCTTTGAGTTAAAAAGGGCAAGTATTCACAAAATTGAGGCTGAAGACATTTTAAATTAATATTACATCTATTATAAAACACATTACCCAAAATATTTTTGCTTGTATGCTATAATCTGAAATTGATAACATGGAGTTCTTTCAGAGGTAATTTTAGTGGCCAAAAGATACAAGTAAAATGAACAAAAATTGGAACCAATTCCCCTGAAAACTGGAACTAGACAAGGATGCCCACTCTCTCCCCTCCTGTTCAACATAGTATTGGAAGTCCTGGCTAAAGCAATCAGAGAAGAGGAGGCAATCAGAGGTATTCAAATAGGAAAAGAGGAAGGCAAGTTATCTCTCCATGCAGATGATATGATGGTGTACCTTGAAAACCCAAGAGAATCTGTCAAAGGCGTCCTTACATTGATAAAAGCCTTTGGCAAAGTCTCAGGATACAAAATAAATGTACAAAAGACAATCGCATTTCTCTACACCAATAATAAACAAACAGAAACCCAAATAAAAAACACAATTCCATTCACAATAACCACAAAAAAAATGAAATACCTTGGCATCTTCCTAACCAGAGATGTGAAAGACCTTTACAATGAAAATTACAAAACACTGCTCAAAGAAATCAAAGCTGACATGAACAAGTGGAAAAATATCCCATGCTCATGGATCGGAAGAATCAACATTGTGAAGATGTCCATCTTACCTAAGGCAATCTACAAATTCAGTGTAATACCCATTAAATTACCAACAACATTCTTCTCAGACCTAGAAAAAACAACACAGGAATTCATATGGAAACACAAACGTCCAAGAATAGCCAGAACAATACTCAGTAAAAAAAACAAAGCAGGTGGTATCACAATACCAGATTTCAAACTTTACTATAAAGCTACAATCATCAAAGCAGCTTGGTATTGGTACAGGAACAGGCATATAGATCAATGGAACAGAATTGAGATTCCAGAAGCAAAACCTCAATTTCTCAACGAACTCATCTTTGACAAAGCCCCCACCACCTACCAATGGGGAGAGGAGAACCTATTCAGTAAATGGTGCTGGGAAAACTGGCTGACCACATGCAGAAGATTGAAACAGGACCCCTGTCTATCCCCATGCACAAAGGTTAACTCCAAATGGATCAGAGACCTAACTGTAAAACCTCAAACCATAAGAACCTTAGAAAAGGAAGGAAATACTCTCATGGAAATCGGAACTGGCATCCAATTCCTGTACAAAACCCAAAACCCACAGGACTTAAGAGAGAAGATAGACAAATGGGACCTTATTAAACTGACAAGCTTCTGCAAAGCCAAAGAAACCATCAAGAGAGCAGGGAGACAGCCTACAGACTGGGAAAAAGTATTTGCCAACTCTAGGTCTGACAAAGGTTTAGCATCCTGGATCTACAAGGAACTGAAATATACTGAAAAGAAGAAAACAAACAGCTCCATTATAAAATGGGCAAAAGATATGAACAGACACTTCACAAAAGAAGACATCCGAGCAGCCAACAAACACATGAAGAAATGCTCAACCTCACTAATCATCAGGGAGATGCAAATCAAAACCACACTGAGATACCACCTAACTCCAGTCAGAATGGCAATTATCAACAACTCAAAAAATAACAGCTTCTGGAGAGGGTGTGGTGAAAAGGGAACACTTCTACACTGTTGGTGGGAGTGTAAACTAGTGCAACCTCTGTGGAAAGCAGTGTGGCGATTCCTAAAAGCTCTAAAAATTGACCTTCCATATGACCCTGCAATCCCCCTACTGGGAATATACCCTGAAGAAGACAAATCACTCTATAAAAAAGATACCTGCACACGTATGTTTATCTCAGCCTTGTTCACAATTGCAAGAACCTGGAAACAACCATGCTGCCCATCAAAAGAGGACTGGATAAAAAAATGTGGTACATATACATGATGGAATACTACGCAGCCATAAAAAAGAACAAAATCATGAATTTCACTGCAACCTGGATGGAACTAGTGTCTATAATACTGAGTGACCTCTCACAGAAACAAAGATCCGAATATCACATGTTCTCACTCATATAATGGACCTTGAACATCCAATGCAATACTATAAGAAAATGGCTGACCGTATTGGGAAACTATGGTGGGGAGGGGGATGGGATTAACAGTAGCAAATATCTGTCGGGGGATGGGAAAACACCTCTTATCAACAGGGTGCCTGAATGAAACGTAATTGTACACCTAACCCTTAACTGTACCCCACAAAACCATAATAAAAAATACTGATTGGAAAAAAAAAGATACAAGTAGATATTGTGAGGGTTGAATGAGAAAATATAACACAAAGAAGATGGAATTGAAATTAAATATTAATGATCTTTTATCATTATTTTAAATGATAATATTATCCAAAACAAGGTCTTACATTATTTGCAACCTTTAAGTCTAACTTTGTGATCATATCATCACCTACTTCCCACCTGCGCCCTATAGAATACCAACAGGATGAAAAATGTTAGAATAGGTCTTCTAGCACAGACATTATTAACACATTTTTTTGAAAATGATATCTAAGGGTTACTTATTATATTAGATTAAAATAAAATTGTGAATATTGCCATTTGACCTTCCAAAGATCCCAAACACAATAAGAATAACAACATTAGAAGTAAAATATAAACATATACAATTCTGAAATCCCAGGAAATGCTATTCAAGCTTAAGATAAAGAATAAAAATATGCACACCATTTTTATACATTAGAATGCATGTCAGATATTTACTTACTCTTTGCTACATTAATATATTTCATTTTTAATACATCACAATAAAGTATTATCACTACATGGTGAGCAAGCAGTATCAATTTTTGAAATAAAAAATAAAGACTGGGTGAAAAGTATAAGATAAATATAATAAGACTCTGTCTAAAAAAAGCCTAACTGTGGAATTTTATGCAAAATATAAATACTATGAGTAAATAGCACAAATATTACTGGATACATACTATTTACTAGACACAATGTTAGCCTCTTAATGAATACTTTGCTCTAAATATGTACAATACTTAGTTACTATTAACCTCATTTTTCAGATGAGAAAATTAAAGTTCAGAAGAATCAAATAATATGTCTAGTGTTATCTAGTGAGTTTAAATTCAAAGTTGTTTGAGTCCAAAATATGTGATCATTTCACTCTACCACACTGCAAAAAACCACTCTTTACCTACATAAATGTATAGTGCAACATTACCTGGAAATTCTTCATTCACATACATGCTGCTAAGCAGTGCATCATCAGGAGCATCATCACTATTCAAAATATAATGAGAAACCTCTATTACCTTGTGCAAGCAGTTTACTAAGCTGAGTGACCCTATAATTCTTAACAAACTTATTTTAGGCACAGTCAAGGATTTTCCAAGTTCATTTAATGGAAGAAATATTCCAGATAATTTTTAAGGTTAGAAGAAGAATCCGTAAGCAGTCCACAGGTTCAACTGATTATCACTAATTTAGGAGATGGTCAGTATCAGACATTCAGAACTTGTGACAATATATTTAGTTTTTCCACATCTGATAATGCCTAAAGTCAGAGTCTTGTTGAACCTAGAATGAGAGTAAATGAAGAAATATAAAACAGACACACATGTAGAATCACATTTGGAGAGGTATGGCCTTTATAATAATACAGTTTTTACGGTGTTTTTCATAGGAGCAGAAGACTTGGATGTGTTTTGAAGGAGAATAAAAACATCCTATAGTCAGTTATCCTACTCCTATCATTGGCACCAGTTGGTATATGCTTTATTGTACAATTGAACTAATGAGGGGTGAGTTGCAAGTTATCTTGAGTGTTGGAGAGTAGCTTGTATGACATAGAGCCACCTAAATATTTGCTGTATCATATTTCAGACATGCAATATAATGGTTTTGGAGACATTCATTTCAATGGATTTAGGCTAGTGTGGCAAAATAGTCTAAGAACAAAGCAAAGGTAAAAAGTGTTCAGTTATTTGGAAGAGGCAGCTATGATCAGAGACACCTAAGTTTGTGTGTGTGTGTTTTGTTTTTCTTTCTGAGGATATTAGTTATGGAAGAAGTTATAGAAAATTAAGCAATGCATGGAAAGCCAGTAATAACAGACAGAACCCAGCATCTGTTTGATGTCCTTGATTATGCTAGTGCCCTCAACTTCAGAACTGATGATACCTTGTGAATAATGACCTCCAGCAATATAGTTCATCTAGGTCCCACATGTGAAAAAAAAGTACAAATGTAATCAAAATAAGGATCTTGAGAAGGGGTGATCATCCTGGATTATCTGGGAGTACCCTAAATGCAATTATAAATGTTCTTATGATAGAGTGGCAGAGGGAGAAGAGAAATAGGCACAAAGAAAAACGTGTAACCTTGGAGGCAGAAATGAGTGATGCAACCATAACCTAAGGAATGCTGGCAGCTACCCAGTAACTGTAAGAGACAGGAAAAAAGAAATTCTCCCTTAAAGCCTCCAGAGGAAGCGTGCTCTTATTAACATCTTGATTTAAGTTCAGTGATACTGATTTTGGAATCTGGCCTCCAGGAACATGAGAGAATATTTTAATAATATTTTATTTTATGGTGGCTGTTTAAGCCACCAAATTTATTGCAATTTTATTGCCGCAACCACAGGAAATAAGTGTACCATGTGTCTTAGTCAGTTTGGGCAGCTATAGCAAAACACCATAGACCTGTGGACTGGGTAGCTTATACACAACAGTAATTTACTTCCGTAGGCTGAGAAGTACAAGATAAAGGCACCAGTAGATTCTCTGTTTGATGAAGGCTCGCTTCTTGGTTCATAAATGGCCATCTTTTGGTTGTGCGCTTACACGGAGCAAAAGGCAAAGGAGCTCTCCCTCCATCAGCATGTCTTTTGTAAAGGCACTGATCCCATTTCTTAGTGTTCCAATCTCATGACTTAATCACATTCCAAAGGCCTCACCTAAAAATACTATTGTACTGACATTAGTTTTAACATAAATTTTGTGGAATCACATACCTTCTGTCCATAACACCATGTGTAGCATTGATATGGGCATCTTTGGTGAATAAGACATACCTGGTAACTTCAAATTTTGTCTTTTGAACCTACTTTTTAATGTTTTTCTCGGATACTATGTTTTAAAAATTTATCTGACATTGCTTAGATAAGAGATGTGTGATCCATGATATTATTCAAAATGGAGATTGAGACATTTTTAATCCCAGGAACTAATTGCTAAAAGGTGATTGGTGGGATTGAAGGAAAATTGAAATTTCTTAGTAAGGACACCAAACATTTGTTACTTTTCAAATCTGGACAAGATTTATTTGCCTATCTCCCTGACTCTGAATAGTTGAACTATATGGTGAGACTGATAATTGTGATAAGGATGATTATGCTGAAACATTAGTAATCATTAAAGTGATGGCCCTTATAATTTTTTTTCCAAAGAAAAGAAAAAGAAGCTTAGCCACTTTAGGGCTCTCAGCCTTGGCAAACAATTATATTTATCTATAAGAAGCTAAGTCAAACATACCAGATTTATCAAGCTATGATTCTCATAACCCAAGGGGAGCTACCTCACTTCCAGTATGGAAGATATAATCTGAAAGTTTATACTAGAAAGTGTTCATCACCTGTTTATTTTTTATGTTTTCCAGTGAAGGACAAGTACCTTCAATTGGTAAAGTAGGTTTCTTTCTAAACTGAGGAGGTGAAATTACTTGTCTGATTTTTTAATTTGGAAAGCCTATCTGGGCAGAGATGGTTACCTTAGTTCTTCTCTATGTGGTTTCTTTTTGGAATAAGCTATTTGAAAGAACAAATGTTCTTTATTTAGTGATAGTCTTGGTGTATGATGAGTAAGTCTGACTCATTCTGTGCTTCAAATATATGGTCTGTTTGACTTTTACACTAAGCTGCATCTTCCAGCTTTGCTTCTTACATACTTTAGGTGCCTTTTTGTTCTCTATGCTTTCTTTTTCTTTCACAACATTTCCAGAATGTAGTTGGTAAATTGGTGGAGATGATATTTTTCAAAGCTCTTAGATCCCCAAATGTTGCAATATTTATTTCAAGCATAAAAATCCAGAGTCACATGGGAAGTCTATTGGAATACAAACATTAGGAATTTCCTGCAGGGCACAGTCCACTGTTTAAATTTTAACAAGATTATATGATTTATTCTTCAGTTTGCTCTTGAAAACCAGGCATAATTTTGATATCAGGGTCTTCAAAGTTATAATCAAGAAACCACTTATTGTAATACTACCACAAATTGCACACATATAATGACACTCAAAGTAATTTTTAGAACTAGAACCACTGGCTCTGATTTTAAATGTACCTCCAATTTAAATGTCAGTTTGACTGAAATTGTGTCTCTCAAGAGGAAATGGGTGTGAGTTGAGTACACAATTAGTAGTTCTCCTTTTGCCTCTGGAGTATAATATTAACTGTCACAAACCGGATTTGGAAATCCATGTTTTGAGGTGGTAATTTTATGTTACCATTGTAAAAGTCATAGAGAGATTTCACTACAGCACTAAGGACGTGTTGTTTACAATACCCTGACAGCCAAGGAACTGCTCCCTCACTGATGAAAGAAGTGAAAGTGTACTTACTGCAGGAAGTGCAGCATCCGTGCTGCTGAGTCTGGCTGAGATTGTGTCTCCTCAAAATCATCAAAATCCAAGGATCATATGAGTATGAGGGAGGGAAACACAATTAAGCAATTCACCAATGGGGCTAGTAAAAACGATGGCTAAATTTATCATTTTTTTCTTAAATTGGATATTTTGTGTCTGACCTTTTTGGTGCTTGAAATATACATTTTTGATATATATATATAATTGCATATATAAGCAATTTATCGTTTTTCTATTTTAATTTAGTCCTACAAATGTAAAGTGATATACAGCAAAATTTGCCAATTTTAGATGTATCATTAGATGAATTTGTGAACTGTGTGTGTAGTTGTGTAACTACTACATAATCAATATAACTTCTTTTTTGACAAACTCAGTGAAATAAAGATAGGTCCAAGATGATGTCAAAATGATCCATAGAAGCTAAAAAAATAAATTGCCAGTACAGTGAATTTGTAAATTGTAAATAAATAATATTTTTCTAATCACTGGTAGATAGAATGTAAGACAGTAAAGAAATAGAGCAAGAAAAAAATTAACTACACTGAGTTAAATGATAAAATTTGGGACCAAGAGGTATTGGGAATTATTTGGAACAAAATTTTTACTTGAAGAAGTACAAAAATAATAAGTTTCAAAACAAAAATAACAAAAAAAATAGATCAGTCTGCTAAATTGTAATTTTTCAAGATCACCTCAGAAAGCCAAAATTGAGAGTTACTTTGTCTTTGTTTTGTGATATCTATACATAGGATACTTAGATTGTGTTTTTAAACATCAATATAAACACCTACCTTATAAAAGAGGGTCCATTATAAGAAAATACAGTTTTTAATTATTTCAAATTGCTGTACTTCTTTTCCCTCTGCTTTTATTTCAGAAATATATATTTTTTAACTTACTGAAAAACAATCTTCAGTAATTTCAAATCTAGAAAACTAATATGTAAACTTTGCATGAATTCCTTATTGTCTTTGTAGAACATATTAGCGTTTGGAACACTGCACTCATACCAATAGTGGCAAGTCACAAAAAGACAGATACTTGTGCTGTTTCTTTTTTTAACAACCAATATATGCAGTTACTGTTTCTGTCATGATGTAAGTAAAAAAAAAAAAAAAAAAAAAAAAGACCTGGAAACTACCATAGATAACCAAAAACATAGGCACAGTATTGTTGAGGAATATAGGGATACGCTCTACTTTGTAATTATCGTGTGTGTGTGTGTGTGTGTGTGTGTGTGTGTGTGTGTGTGTGTGTGTTTTACCCACAGTATAACATTTTATAAATAGTCTAAAGATTTTTAGATAGTTTGAAAAATGGCTGAAATGCATTAGTTAAACCAGTGCATCAGCAGATACTGAAGAAAGATAGAAACAGTGAAGAAAAAAGCAATAAGATCCCAGTCAGCTGAGCTACCTAATATTAGGTAGGTTTCTATCAGAATTGCATGAGTTAGAGTTTCTATCTTGATTGCAATAAATTAGTAATTCTTTGTTACCAACCTCAGGAAATAGCCTCAAGGAAACTGCCTAGATGTTAAATTGTCACAGGTTTCAATGAAGTTAATCCATCTTTACTTATCCTTGGTTGTTTAGTAAACACAAAGAAAGGAAAGAGAAAGGAAAGAAAGAGGGACACACCAGAGAAAAAGAAAACCTCTTCAGGTATTTTGCCTAAAGACCTTTGACATCAGTAAAGCTCAACTTTTAACTTACTGTTTCCAGACCCAACAGCCTTATTTTTATAGCCTTATTTCTGAACTTATTTAGCAGAAAGCAGAGGTGGCAGAAGATTCGGTAGGAGATTAACTCTCCAGGGCATATCTGCCAGTATTTTCCTTTCCTAATACATCTTATTTTAAACTATAGCAGCAGTAAAAATCAGAACCCTATTCAGCAAAATGAACATTCTCTCACTACAGTGTTTCTCTGCCATGGTGTTCACCCCAACACCAGAATATAATCACTTGGGCCTGGGTTATTGTACAGTGTCAATGCAAGGAGACTAACTTTCTTCCTGGTTTTCAGGCTAAGGGAATTAAAGCACAGTGAAACTAAAACTGAATTGCCTTTTGTATAACATTGATTCAACCCATATTTATTAATCCCTTTTACTGTGAAAACAGGATTAAAAACAAAATATTTTTTCAACCTAGAAGTTCTCTCCACAAAAGTATAATAAAAAACGAAATAAATAAACGCACACACTTTTATTATTGGGTAAGCATTAAACAATAATGTGTGGTGTACAATACAGACAATCCCACTAAGGGATTAAGATAGAAAGAAATTTCACCTTTTTCTATAGCCAAGTAGATACAACTTATTGCATATCTGTTCTCAAGATAAACAACTAGTCCTTAAGTAAGAGGACTTGAGCACCATTGATCAGAAAGCCTATCCTAGATTCTCCTGTAATCATGGTGACCCTCTATGTCAGCTAATGGGCTTTATCACAGGGAAAACACATTTCTTAGATCTTTTATGACAAGAGGCAACTTTGCAACCTGAAGCAAGTTAGGCTCCCTACCCTTGCACAGTAAAAGGAAAATAGATTTTGTTAGCTCTCTTTGGTGGTCACAATTCAAAGAGATGGCTTCTAGGTCCTTGAGAAAGACAAGGCTGAATCTTAAAGTTAACAAATGGTCTATTTAGTTTTCAAATGTCCTTACATACCTTTCAAACTTACAATGATATATTTACTAAAGCAAATGCACTAAGAAAAGGGAGGGAGGAAGTGTCTCCTCCCTTATTTTCAACAAAGAGAATTAAGCATCTTATTTTTAATTTTTATTTGTTCCCCATTTTTCAGTTATTTATTTATTTTTTATTTTTTGAGTTGGATTCTCACTCAGTCACCCAGACTGGAGTGCAGTGGCTGCTCCAGTCACAGCCTTCCAAGTAGCTGGAACTACAGGCGCGTGATACCATGCCCGGCTAATTTTTTGATTTATTATAGAGATGAGGTCTCGCCAAGTTGCCCAGGTAGGTCTTGAACCCGTGGACTCAGGCAATCCACTTACCTCAGCCTCCCAAAGTGCGTGATTACAGGCTGAGCCACCGAGCCTGGCTTCAGTTATTTATTAATTCAAATGTATGCAATAAGTGTATATTAATGTGTTCTTGCCTAAAACTACCAACTCTATTATCATTACAACTTGATTTTAAAAACAAAACAAATCAAAACAAAAACACAATGTGTGTATATATAAACATAACAACAAAGCAGAATAGAGGATATATATCTCAAGCCAAAGTGTTCTAAGGAAATTAAGTGAAATTAAGTTTAGTTATTGTGTTGCAGTTGTAGCCCATAAATAGCTCAGGACTTCAGGTAAAACAAAATTTTAGTGTCACATAAAGTCAAGTGTTCCATAAGAATAGAAGATAATCCTAGAGGCAAATATATTATAACTTCTACAGATATTTAAGTATTTACATAGTAACTAGGGCTAATCAAATATCAATATAAATCACTTTCATTTTTTGTAATAAACTCAACTCCTCCCCAATCCAATCAGAAGAGAAACAGAATGTATTGAAAGATTTTCTAAAACATAAAGTAAAAATAATTAGCATTATAACTCCAAACTTGTTTAAATTTGTGTGCAAATTTATGTATAAAATTGTAAGTAAATTTATAAATCATCAAAAGTAAAAATTTTCTTATATAACATCATGAGAATTGTTTTTCTGTACAGCAGTAGCTCTCATCTAGGGATTCCTACACCACCACCTCCAGGGGACATTTAGCAATGCCTGGAGCATTTTTGGGGGTTGTGGCAACTGGAGGTGGATAGCACTACTGAAATCTAGTGGGTACAGGTCTGGAAAGCTGCTAAGCATGCAACAATGCACAGGTCAGCACCCACCGCAAATAATTATTATCCAGTCCAAAATTTCAATGGTGCTGAGTTTCAGAAAACCTGATATGGTAAATTTTGTGATGGTGGCTAATTAGCACAACTCAACTTTTCTTTCACACTGAGTTGTCTAATATTGTATTTGCTGACTGATCTAAGTTAAACTCAAGTTGGTACTGATTTGCACTGAAACAACAGGACTTATAAAGAATTAATAGAAAATTATTTTTAACCTATAAGAAGTTTAATAATTTGTTTTCATTATTGAATAACCTGACACAAAATACTTAAAAATGATAAGGCAGCATTTGAAGTACAGAGGTAAAGTTAGCCTAAAAATCTTCTGTCTCAACAATTAATTGTGAAATGATTTAGTAACACATAAAGAAAACCATATCAACTGAGTTTATGGAATAGCCCCAGTTTAGCAGACTAATTCTGACATGGGCAGTGTTTCAAGTTTTTAACCAAACAACATGTACAAATTAAACCACACTAATATCTATACTAACAGCTAGAAGCAAAAAAAGTGACAAATTTTTGACTACAGAAAATTAGATGCTATAAAGATATAAAATTTAAAAATTTTCAAGACTTGAATGTGAGACTTTCTTTCTTTCTTTTTTTTTTTTTTGAGTTGCAGTCTCACTCTGTTACCCAGGCTGGAGTGTCATGGCACATTCATGGCCACCCCAGCATCAACCTGCTGGGTTCTGATGATCCTTCCGCCTCAGTCTTCCAAGTAACCGGAGCTACAGGTGAGCGCTACCACGCCCAACTAAGAGACTTTTCATAAAGCACTATCTAAAATAATCTGGGATGGGGTTAAATTGTGTTTTATACAATGAAAATTTATATTATATGAGAACAGGGCATTTCTCATAAACTCATATTTTTGTCAAAATTTGTTTCTTAAATATGAAAGAGACAACTATCTTCAAAGGTGATTTAGGTATTAGTTTAGTTAATTCAAATTATCGAAAATAGAAAATTCATTACCAATGCCAGAATGAAATTTAATTCTTTGCTATAATTTAATTAAAATAAAAAGCTCTATGTCCTTGGTTTGAGTGGTAAAGGCATGAAATTCAATTCTGGTCATGATAATTGTTTTATAATAATTTATGGAGAATATTTAAAACCCTAATTTTCTACTTATGCAATAATCTTAATTTATGCTTAGAACTTATAATTTTATCAAAGTAAAGTTATTCATAAAATTACTTTATGCCCAGACACCTGAAATTCCCTTTGCTGTGATTACATTGTTTCAAAATCCATTATTTCTCCAAAACCATCTCTGAAACAATTTTACTATGATTGTATTGTATCAAAAACTGTATGTCTTATTCACCAAATAATAGAACTTTTTTTAAACTTTCCTGGCACATGACAGAAGAAGCATCCTCACTTTGATTATGCTTGAACAAGTCTAAATAGTTTACTTTCCTTTCAGACAAGGTTTCCTTTGTATTTGCCATTTCCAGGATTCAGTGCTATTTGCAAACCACTTAAAGTTCTATTCAGAATAAACATAAATTCTCATTATAAAGGAGAAAAAGAAAAAGCCCTTTGGGATATAGCTAAAGTTTATGTGCCTACTCTATTCAGAATTTTAAAAAATCTAAAACCATGTTTTAAACAAAACAGAAAAGGGTATTTTTTAATTTAAATAAAAAATATCTAAAGGCTTCCCTGGCAATGGGTTAGGGAAACATACTATTTTAGTATATCACAACTGAAAGATACTTTAAAGGGAATTTGAGCTAACACATCCATGTCTTTCTCTAAAACTTAAGTCCAAAACCAAAAACTAAATTTAAAATTATGTCAAAATAAGAATAAACTTTGGATTAGAGTGAGGTACTTTGGAAACAGTATTAAATATTATTAAACAACTTATTACATGTATGGAAGCATCATTTTCCTTCTTCCCTCCTTTCCTGTCTTCTTTTATTAATTTCTTTATTTCCATCACTGAGAGAATTTACACATAAATGATTCTTCCTAATGATACTGATAATATTTATCTCTATCCATTTTCTATTGTTGCATAAATTACCACATCTTCAGTGAATTAAAACAACATATGCTTATTATCTCATGATTTTTATGGATCAGAAGTATTAGCATGAACTAACTAGGTTCTCTGCTGGAAGTACTCTTACGGTTGTAATCAAGGTGTTGACTAGAGTTGTGACATCAACCAAAGACGTAACTGGGGAAGGACCTGATTCCAAGTTCACATATGTGGCTTTAGAATTAATTTTCTTGCAGGCTACTGAATCACGAGCCTCAGTTTAGTGTCTTCCCAGCTTTTGGCCAGGAAGAGTCTCAGTTTCTTGCCATGTGGACTTCTTCTCAGCCAGTTCATGCATGGCAACTTGGTTCATCAAAGTCAGCAAGGGAGAGAGTCTGTCAGAAAAGACATACTACAGTATTACATATTGTCACCATGAAATGGCATTCTATCACCACTGTATTCTATTGGTTAGAAACAAGTAATAGATTCTGTCTACATTCAAGAAGAGGAGATTACAGAAGGATATGAATACCAGAGGAAGGGGAGTATCAAGTATCACCTGAGGGTCTGTCTTACACAAAAGCTAAAATATATCGAATGATTTCAGTTCCCCAAACATCTGGTTGTTCCCAATTCTCCCTACCTCTATAGTACTAAAACAAATGAGTCTTCTTTAGGCATATAACTCCCAGGAATACATGCTACAGATTTTTGCCTCCCTTACAGGTATTCTAGTTAGGTGACCAGTGGGATAAGAGAGGAAGTTTTATAAGCTTGGATGCATTAGTGAATTATCTCTGATTGCATGGCTTGTATAAGCACACTATATGAACAAGCACATTTAATAACCACACACTTTTAACAAGCAGAGAATCTAATTATTCTGATATAGATAAGCCAAGTGAGGCCAAAAAGCGAAATATTTTGTCCAGAGAGACACAATAATCTAAGCACAAATAGTATAAATGTAGAGTTTATAGTTTCTATTTTATTCTTGCTATTATTTTTCTTGTTTAAAACATCACAAGTTGTACCAGTCATCTAATTAAACAAGAGTATTTTAATTCAGAATAACTTTTATAAGAAGAAAAAAAAAACATCCGCATATTTTTAAAAAGATTTTCTAAATACCTATCTGATTTCACTAGAGATGATCTTCAATATTGGTATGACTAATTAAAAACAAAACAACAAGCCGGGCTCGGTGGCTCAGCCTGTAATCCCGCGCCTTTGGGAGGCTGAGGTGAGTGAATTGCCTGAGCCCGCGGGTTCGAGACCCGCCTGGGCAGCGAGACCTCATCTCTACAATAAATCAAAAAATCAGCTGGGCATGGTGGTGCATGCCTGTAATTCCGGCTAATTGGAAGGCTGAGGCAGAAGGATCGCCGGAACCCAGCAGGTCGAGGTTGCGGTGGCCGGGAGCGGCCACTGCACTCCAGTCTGGGCGACAGAGTGAGACTCCAACTCAAAAAAAACAAAAACAAAAAAAACGAAAAAAACAAAACAACAACACAAACACACAAAAAAACTCAGGTGACCAGGCTAAGAATATTTTGTAATTTTATAAATAAACTTTGCATACATCCTCTATCTATGATAGTTTCTGAACATTTTATGAGTACCATCTGATAAGAAAGACATAACTCAAATAAGACCTATATATAACAAGAAAAACCTAAAGTTTATGTTGAATGTTATTAGCAGTGAACATTATTAACTATAATAAATTATGTTGGATAACTTAAATAATAAATTAACTGATTCCATTGCCCCAATAAGACATCTTTACCTAAAGTATATAGAGGTTGAACTAGTTTGCATTCACACCAGCAGTGTGAAAGCAATCACTTTTCTCTGCATCCTGTTTCAATTCCTGTCTGTTTAGCAATATGTTGGCTATGAGTTTCTCATAGATGGCTCCTACTATTTTGAGGTATGTTTCCTCTATGCCTAGGTGTTCAAGGGTTTTTATCAAGAAGGGATGCTGGATTTTACCAAAAGCTTTTTCTGCATCTAATGATATAATCAAGTGGTGCTTGTCTTTACATCTGTTGATGTATTTAATTATAGTTATGGTCTTACAGATGCTAAACTAGTTCTGCATCCTGAGGATGAAGCCTATTTGGTCATGGTGGATGATTTTTGAGATGTGTTATTGGATCCTATTTGCTGGAATCTTGGTGAGAAACTGTGTATCTATGTTTTTCAGGGATGTTGGCCTGTAATTCTCTCTTTTTGTTGGTCCTTTATCCTGTTTTGTTATTGGTGTGATGTTTCATGAAATGATTTGGAGAGAGATCCATCTATCTCGATTGTCTGGGATATTTTCAATAGGACTGGTATCAGCTTCTGCTTGTATGCTTTGTAGAATTCCACTGAGAAGTCATCTTGTCCAGTGCTTTCTTTTAGTAGTTTTCTTATGACAGAGTCAATCTCCTGGACTGTTATTGGCTAATGAAGGTCTCAGTTTCTTCTTGCTTCAAACTTGATAAGTGATGTGATGTTAGAAAGTCATCCATTTCAGGGTGGAGCTGAAGATGATGACCGACAGGTCGGACTGAAAGAGTCTACGTGGAGGCAAGTGTTTATAAAGACTCTCCTAGTGAGTGGGCAGGTGCTGATGGGCGCATGAAAGTTCATCTGAGGGGATCCTTGGTTGTATGCACCCAGATCCCCCTTCTGAGTGTGACTGCAAGCCCCCACTGCCCTGAGATTGGAGTGTGGCCAGCAAGATTGCATGCAGGATGATCTGCTGCTTGCGGGAACATGCCTGGAAAAAGCCTGCTGAATCCAGCTGATTCCCATCACCTGGCACCTGACCCACACCATCATCTGTCATAATGGATCAGCTGGAGCCCCAGATCTGCTCAGTGGAGAGAGAGGATCGGGAAAGATGGAGATGAGACCATGCCCAGTGAGGAGTCAAACACCACAGCCATTTTCTTTGACCTAGGACCAGGCAGAGATTTGCCCAGCTCCACCCAGCCTCCAACTAATTGCCTAAGGTAATCTCATCAAAGAGAGACAGAAGCTCCTCCCCCAGGTTGAATCAGACACAGACGACTCAGATCTGTGTGGCAGACCTAACAGGCAGCAGCCGAGTGGACCCAGATCTGACTCACCCTCCCTCCCAAAGTTTGCCTGCAGCAACTGACCCAAGCTATGGTTAACCCTATCTGCCTGTGATGAGAACAGAGAAGAGGGGCTAGAGATCAGAGCTGAAGGGACTTTGGACATACAGGAAGAACCTCAGAGTCAGTCTGATTCCTTATTTTTATTTTTATTTTTTGTTTTTCTTTTTTTGGTCACTTTTGTTCACTTTTTGTTTTAGAGATTTTTTTTCTCCTTCACTCTGGTTTTGATGACATTTCTATACTTGTTCTACTTTTGTTATTTTACTGATTTTTTTTCTTTCTTCTTTCTATTCTTCAGACTCCCTGTTTGTGTAGGGGAAGAGTACATCAATAGGCAGGATTTTGTTTGCCTATGTGTTTGTGTGATTACCAGTAGCTCTAGGTTTTTTTTTCTCTTCTCTTTTCTATCTTTGTGTCTCTTTTCATTTATTAGCTGGTATATCTGTCTGTTTTCCCCCTTACTCTGCTCTCACCCTACAATCCTCTTGACCCCCACTCTTCCTTCTTCCATTATTTTCCTTTTTCTTTCTTTCTTTTTTTTTTTGAGTTAGAGTCACACTCTTTCTCCCAGACTAGAGTGCAGTGGCTGCTCCCAGCCACCGCAGCCTTGACCTGCTGGGCTCCAGCGATCCTTCTGCCTCAGCCTTCCAAGTAGCTGGAATTATAGGCATGCACTACCACACCTGGCTGATTTTTTTTATTTATTGTAAAGATGAGGTCTCACTGCCCAGGCGGGCCTCGAACCCATGGGCTCAGGCAATCCACTCACCTCAGCCTCCCAAAGGCATGGGATTACAGGCTGAGTCACTGATCCCAGCTTATTTTCCTTTTTCTTACCTCATTGTGTTTCAGGAAGCATATCTAAACCCCCACTGAATGAACAGATGGTAAGGCAGTGGGAAGTGGGTTCCAGGGTGCCCATACACCAGTCAGTGGATAATGGGATCTGAATAGATTCTGAATCACAGTTCCTCCTTAACTAAATCTCAAAACTGCAAAAAGTACAGCCCTCAACCCACAGTCCAGCTTCAGAAGTGAACAAAGTTAGAGGATCCACATAAGGAAGAATAGGAGACTGCTCAAAAACATGTAAAAGCAACCCCGCCATCCCTGAAAAACAGAATTAAAGAAGAGGGGGGAAAATGTAAGGGGGGGGGAATCTACACAAATGAAGAAAAAACAAAAGAAGAGTATGAGTTTCTCACAGACCCCTGGAAAGTCTGACACTGAGTAAACAGATTTTGGAGCACAAACAATGAAGAGCCCCCAGAATGACTGGCCTCAAACTATAAACCCAGATATCGAGACATGAATAGAGAGATCAAAAAGAATTGAGGAGAGAGAAGAGGAAAAGACGAAGGAGTTGATAATTGAAATAACAGTAGTAAAGAGTACTGTGATTAAAATAAATATCAAACTGATAAGCTTGGGAAGCAGAACTAGCCAAGAGGAAGAAAGAATCCCAGAGCTCGAGAACCAAAATATAAAATTAACCCAAACTGTCAAAAACATAGAAAAGAAGCTTAGAAAGACACACCAAAACCTTCAAGAGATAAGCGATTACTTCAAGAGGCCAAACCTAAGGGCAATTGGACTTCCTGAGGCAGAAAGAGAGACAGGACTACCCTGGAACAAACATTCCATGAAATTATTCAAGAAAACTTCCCTCATCTCACCAGTGATGCTACCATTCAAACTCAAGAGATTCAGAAAACACTTACAAGACAGTAAATGAGAAGACCAACTTCTAGACACATAATAATTTGCCTAAACAATGTAGGTATAAAAGAAAAAAAGCCAAAGGGAACAAGAGATAAAGGTCAGACTACCTACCAGGGAAGACCAATTAGAATAGCAGCAGATTTATCTACAGAAACACTTCAGGCTAGGAGAGTTTGGAGCCCAATCTTCAACAGTCTCAAAGCTAAACAATTTCAACCAAGCTTTATCAGGGAGGGAGAATTAAAATCTTTCTCAGACATTCAATCCCTAAGAATTTATGCTGCTTGTAGACCAGCTCTACAAGAAACACTTAAGAAAGTATTGAACACAGAAGAAAGGGAAAAAATAACAACAACATTCTTCACAAGAATGCAGGAAAATGATTGAAAACACACATGAATCAATCCCAAAATCAAAAGAAACAAAACAAACAAGAGATACAAAAGCACCTCTATAAGAACCACATGACAGGGATAAACTCACCTTTCAATAATTAGCCTGAATATGAGTGGACTAAATGCACCACTGAAAAGACATAGAATGGCAAAATGGATAAAATATCACCAAGCAACAATATATTGCCTCCAAGAGACTCATCTCACAAGAAAGGACACTCATAGACCCAAAGTAAAATGATGGGATGCAAAATTTCAGGCAAATAGAACACAAAAGAAAGCTGGAGTTGCAATCTTAATCTCAGGCAAAATATCCTTCAAGCTATCAAAAATTTAAAATGATGTCGAAGTTCACTATATAATGATAAAAGGTTCAATCCATCAACAAGAAATATCCAACCTAAACATATATGAACCAGCATAGGAGCATCATCATTTGTAAAGCAGCTTCTAGGCAAACTTAAAAAAGAGACTGACTCTAACACCATCATAGCTGGGGACTGTAATACCCCATTCACAACCCTAGAGAGATCATTAAGGCAAAAAATCAGCAGGGAGTTCTGGAACCTCAGTGAGACTCTTGAACAAATGGACTTAATTGATACCTACAGAACACTCCATCCAATAACCATAGAATACACATTCTACTCATCACCACATGGAATGTACTCCAAGATCAACCACATCATTGGCCATAAAGCAAACAAACAAAAAAAATAGTAAGATTGAAATTTTGTCATGTACCTTCTCAGATCACAATGGATTAAAAATAAATATTGACACCAGCAAAGTTCCCTTCCAAACCCACAAAGACATGGATACTAAACAGTATGACGCAAAGCAACTCCTGGGTCAACAATGATATTAAAATAGGGATTAAAAGGTACCTGGAAATAAATGAAAATGAAGAAACATCTTACAAAAACCTCTGGGATGCCATGAAAACAGTAGTAAGAATGGAATTCACATCTTTACAAACACACATGAAGAAAACAGAAAGATCACAAGTTAACAGCCTAACAAACCACCTAAGGAAGCCAGAAAAGAAATATCACCAAAACCCTAACTTCAGAAGAAGAATCCAGATCATCAAAATAAATGCCCAAATCTAGGACACAGAAGACAAAAAGATAATATAAAAAAATCAATGAAATAAAAAGTTGGTTCTTTGAAAGGATAAACAAGATTGATGGTCCCCTAGAAAAAGTGACCAAGAAAAAGAGAAAGTCCAAATAACTCAATTAGAAACACAAAAGATGAAGTCACACTTGACCCTGAAGAAATAAAAAAGATTATCAGAGACTACTATGAACAATTGTATGGAAACAAACTTGAAAGCCTAGAGGAAATGGAGGACTTTCTGACATCACACAATCTCCCTAGGTTGAAACAAGAAGAAATAGAAACCCTAAATAGACCAATAACAATCAAGGAAATTGACCACGTCATAAGAAAATTACCTACAAAAAAACAAAACAAAACAAAACAAAAACCTGGACCAGATGGCTTTCCAGCAGAATTCTACAAAACATCCAAGGAAGAACTGATACCAACCCTATTGAAAGCATTCCAGGCTATTGAGAAAGATGGAACTCTCCCCAAATCATTATATGAAGATAATATCACATTGATACCCAAGCCAGGTAAAGACCCAATAAAAAAAGAGAGGTACAAGCCAATATCTTTGATGAATATAGATGCTAAAAGTCTCAGCAAGATCCTAGCAAATCAGATTGAACAATACTTCTCAAAAATCATCCATCACAACCAAGTAGGCTTCATCCCCAGGATGCAAGCCTGGTTCAACGTTTGTAACACCATAAATGTAATTAAATACATCAACAGAACTAAAAACAAAAACCACATAATTATATCCTTAGATGCAGACAAGGCTTTTGATAAAATCCAGTGGCACTTCTTGATAAAAACCCTTGAACATCTAGGCATAGATGGAACATACCTCAAAATAGTAAGAGTCATCTATGAGAAACCCACAACAGCATACTCCTAAACAGACAAAAACTGGAGCCATTTCCCCTGAAAACTGGAACAAGAAAAAATGCCCACTCTCATCCCTCCTGTTCAACATCATTTTGGAAGTCCTCACTAGAGCAATCAAAGAAAAGAAGGTGATCAGGGGTATCCAAATAGGAAAAGAGGAAATCAAGTTATCTCTCTTTGCAGATGACATGATTGTATACCTTGAAAACCCAAGAGAATCTGCCAAAAACCTCCTTGCACTGATAAAAGACTTTGGTAAAGTCTCAGAGTATAAAATACATGTGCAAAAGACAATCACATTTCTGTACACCAATAATAAACAGAAACCCAAATAAAAAGGACAATTCCATTCACAATAGACACACAAATAAATGAAATACCTTGGCATCTTCCTAACCAGAAATGTGAAAGATCTTTAACATGAAATCTCCAAAACACTGCTCAAAGAAATCAAAGGATACAAACAAGTGGAAAAGAGTCCAAGCTCATGGATTGGAAGAATCAACATTGTTAAGATGTCCATTCTACCTAAGGCAATCTACAGATTTAATGTAATATCTATCAACTTACTGGCAACATTCTTCTCAGACCTAGAGACAACAATACAGGAATTCATATGGAAACATAAATGACCAAGAGTAGCCAAAACAATCCTCAGCAAAAAAAAAAAAAGAAAGAAAAGAAAAGAAAAAAGAAAAAAATGAACAGGAGGTATTACATTACCAGACTTTAAACTTAATTATAAATCTACAGTAATCAAACATCCTCATATTGGAACAAAGACAGGGATATATACTAATGGAATAGAATTAAGATTCCAGAAGCAAAACCTCATTTCTCAACCAACTCATCTTTGACAAAGCCTCCACCATCCACTACTGGGGAGAGGATAACCTATTCAGTAAATGGTGCCAGGAAAACTGGCTGACCACATGTAGAAGATTGAAACAGGACCCCTACCTATCCCCATACACAAAAATTAGCTCGAAATGGATCACAGACCTAAATGTAAAACCTTAAACTATAAGAACCTTAGAAAACGCAGGAGACACTTATGGAAGTTGGAACTGGCAACTAATTCCTGAAAAACCTGAAGTACCCAGGCCGTAATAGATAAATGGGACCTCATTAAATTGACAAGCTTCTGCAAAGCCAAAGAAACCATCAAGAGAGCAGGGAGAAAGCCCACAGACTGGGAAAAAATATTTGCCAACTCCATGTCTGACAAAGTCCTAACATCAAGGATCTACAAGGAACTCAAACATACTGAAAAGAAAAAAACAAACAGGCTCATTACAAAGTGGGCAAAAGATATGAACAGACACTTCTCAAAAGAAGACATATGAGCAGCCAACAGATAATAAAAATATGTTCAGCCTCACTAGTCATCAAGGAGATGCAAATTAAAACTACACTAGATACCACCAACTCCAGTCAGAATGGCCATCATCAATAACTCGAAAAATAACAGATGCTGGGTAGGATGTGGTGAAAAGGGAACACTTCTACACTGTTGGTGGGAGAGTAAACTAGTACAGCCTCTGTGGAAATCAGTGTGGTGATTCCTAAAAGTTCTAAACACCAACCTTCCATATGCTCTTGCAATCCCCCTACTGGGAATATACCCAGAAGAACTCAAATTGCTCTATTAAAAAAATACCTGCACATGTATGTTTATTACAGCCTTGTTCATAATAGCAAGAACATGGAACCAGCCATGCTGCCAATCAAAAGAGGACTGGATTAAAAAAATGTAGTACCTATACACAATGGAATATTACACAGCCGTAAAGGAGAACAAAATCATGAACTTCACAGCAACCTGGATGGAATTAGAGTTTATCATACTGAGTGATCTCTTACAGAAACAAAGAGCTGAGTATCACATGCTCTCACTCATAAGTGGATGTTGAACAACTACCATAATACTATAAGAAAAGAGGTGACAGTAGTGGGAAACTGTGGGGGGCAGGGGTGAGGAGGTGGGACTGACAGTAGTCGAAATCTGCCTGGGGAAGGGGGGGCACACCTCATCAACAAGACTACCTACACAATGAATATTTGTGTACCTAACCCTGAATTGTACCCCACAATTTTAAAATAAAAATTAAAAGAGGAATAAATAAATGAATAAATAATCTTAAAAAAAAAGAAAAGAAAGTCATCCATTTAATTTAGGTTATCAAGTTTGTTTCCATACAAGGTACAAAGTAAACTCTGATAATCTTTTCCTTTTCTTCAGGATCAGTTGTGACTTGATTTTTTGCATTTCTGATTGTGTTTATATGGTCTTTTTTTCTCTTTTTCTTGGTCTGTCTGGCTAGGTGTCCATCAGTCTTGTTTGCCTTTCAAAGGACTAGGTTTTCCTTTCATTTATTTATTTTTTTAATGATATTTTTTGTCTTATTTGTCCCATAATTGGGTTTTTACTCTGGTGATCTGGATTCTTCTGAAGAAGTTAGGGTTTTGGTAGTCTACCATTCCAGCTCCCTTAGGAGATTATTTAGGCTAACTTGTGACCTTTCTGTTTTCTTGATGCATGTTCATAGCTATATAAAGTCCCTCATAGCACAGATTCTATGGCATCCCAGAGGTTTTGGTAAGATATTTGTTCATTTTCATTTGTTTCCTGAAATATTTAAATTTCTGTTTTGATTTCTGTGTTGACCCAAGAGTTGTTCAGCATCATGCTGAACATAATAGCTCCTTCCCCAGCAAGTACAACCATCTCTGAATCTCAGGTCCCAGTGACGGGGTCCTGCAGTCCAGCCTGGTGCTGGAGGCAACAGCAGAAAGTCCAGGCTTAGAGTGTCTTGCTGCTTCCTCAGGGCTCTGACTCTGGCTCCCTTGCTATGCTTCCTTTCAACTTGCTGCCAGTGTCCTGCTTTGAGCCACAGTGGTGGGAAGCTCAGTCACTCTGATGGCTTCTTGCTAGGAAAAACTCTGCTGAATTTAGAAAGTGATACTAAGCTTCTGTGCTCCGGGAAGTGCTAGAGTCCGAGTAGAGTAACTGCGGCACTGGCAGCTTCATCAAGAAAACCCTGGCTACTTGCTCTCCAGTCCCTACTCAGTCAGCCTTTCACACATGCCCATTTACATAAAGACACACACACAGAATCATCTATACATTAACTCACACACATAAGGACTCATACTTTCAAACTAACTTTCCAGCATCTAAATATAGCTTCATGTGTTTATTTTTGTTTCTCCAGCACATTTAAGTAGTACTTTATCCTTTGTGACCAAAATAAGCCTTCTTGCTGTATGACTTCATCTCTATTACATTTTTTTTATTTTCAACCAGGAGTATAAACATACAAATACATACACACACACACGTGCATGCACACATATACACACCAACAAACTAAGTAGTGACAAATAGTCAATAATTACTTATTATAATATTACAAAACCCCATCCTATTGATCCAGGACAGGAACTTCTTGCACTGCTCTGCTTGGTCCCTACCATCTCCATTCTCTGATCATCTTTTGTGAGAGTCGAAAGATGGCAGAACACTCCCCTATTTGACCTCAACTAGGAACATACATATATGGTGATTCAAATTCTTCATTACTCTGTCAGGTCCTTAGACGACAATAAAAATATTTCTAGTGTTGATTTTAAGGTTACAAATACATTTTAGCAAGTAGGCAAATTTGCAAAGACAGAATATGTGAATAATGAGAATAGACTGTATATCATTTTAGGAGACTACTTACAAAGCTCTTTCCCACTTTACTACTTGCAGAAGTTACACTATTCGTTAGTCATATAGAAAGAACTATGTGACTCTATAGAAATTTTAATTCCTTTGACCAACAACAGAAGAAAAAATGATAAGAATTTCACTCCAAATGAAAAAAAATTAAAATCACATTTAAATAGTCTATGTAATACATTTGTAAAGAGAAATAACTTGGGCATGGTCACAGTGACAACACAACAAACAAAATGATCATAAACACATGTATAATTTTTGGGTTTGAAAAGGAGATGAGGAAAAAAAGCAAGTTATTTGCTAAGACATGGCTTTTTGATACATTTTAAAATTAATCTGCCAGCATTATTTAAAATGGTCTCCATTTCAGGCTAATTACAATTTTTTAATCTATAATTCCCCCATTGTCATGCTGAGTGCCTTTTTTTGTCAATTAAATTGCTTTGTGTATCCATCTAAATGAAGTTCTCTCCTTCACTACCTCATACACATGTGCCTATTTGACAAGAAAGTAAAACAATTCAATATTTTATTTGATCACTTTTTTCATTTACTCACTAGCTCTAAACTTAAGTTTGTATGTATAAAACTTACATTGTTTTTGTCATGGGCACTTGCCTCCCAAATCAATAGTAATAAATTTTGTCCTTCATTGCATATTAGCTTCTCTTTAATATATAATGTTAATATATAATGTATTATTAAATATGTGAATACTATTCTGTTTTTCATGTAATATATAAAAGAACTCCATCTCCACCAATTGTTACCTGACCTCCAAATTAAAATATATATATATATTTAGAGTGTATCTGGAAGATGAGAAAGCTTTTATTTGTTTTTACACATTTGCATGGCAATAGTACTGAACTAAAAGATTTTTGGTTTGTCTTCCCAACAACTTTGTTAAATCACTACTTTCTCTCAACATGATTTATTTAATCTACACAAATGAAATAATATTGATAGTAGATGACATGGTTACATAAGTATCAAATAAAATAGATGTTATTTTAAATTGTAAGGCAAATATATGCAATGAGTTTTTCATTTGGTATTTTTATAAAAAGAGATTTTAATTAAGTGAACAAAAATACAATATATAATTATTACATCTTTTCATGCAAATGTATCTATGTCCAGTGCCAAATTCTGTGTTAATATTCCCATTTTCAAAGAGGATGCCATCTATCTTCTCTTCATCAAAATTCATAAGGCATAACATGAATTATAAATTATATAAAAATAATTATGTTTTCTGTGTAGTTTACATGTTAAAGGTTTGAAATCAATAAAAGGAAGTTGTGGTAAGCAGAATAATGCCTCCCAAAGATGCCTGTGCTCTAAGCCCAGTAACCTGTGAATATGTTACATGAAAAAAGGAACTTTGAAGATTTGAATGAGTAAGGATGTTGAGATGGAAAGATTATCTCTAATTATTTCAATGGACCCAATCTAATCATATGAGTACTAAAAGTGGAAAAGAAAAGCAGAACAGTGAATGTGAAAGATAAGATAGAAAAAGAAGGAGTAATAAAAACCATAGGAAGGACTAGACTCACTGGCTTTCACTGGCTTTGAGGATGTAGGAAAGAAGTCAAAGAATGACAATTGCCTCTAAAAGTTGGGAAAGGCCCTCAGCTGACAGACAGTAAGACATTAGAGACGTGTTCCTACAACTACAAATTACTGGATTTTGTCAACAACCTGAATATGCAAGAAAACAGATTCTCCTCTAAAATCTCTAGAAAGTAATGCTGCCCTGCTGACAACTTCATGTTAGCCTGGTGAGAGCCATGTTGGATTTCTGACCTACAGAGCTATGTTAATAAATTCTTATTGCTTATGCCACTAATTTTGTGGTAATTGGTTATGACAGCAACTGGAATCTAATATAGTTGTTGGTATAACAGGAGGGAGAGTTTTTCAAACTTAAAAGGGACTGTAGTATTATTGAGGAAGTTCAGCTTTACAAAGACATTTCTACATTATCTTTGTATTCTCCTCTTTTAATTTCTTCTTTTATTTTAAAGATGTGAGGTACAAGTCAGGATTGGGTCAACTTAAAAGTGGTCTCAACTTAAAAGTTAATAGTTATAAACTCTACAATATATTTCAAGAACTAACATCAAGCACATCCTCTCCCAAGAAGTTTCCAAATAATTCCTCTAATTGTCGGTGTTCCCAGATCATACTAATCTTAGACAGTGCATTTTAAATTGTTTTCATGTATGCTCTTCCATTAAAAGTTAATTTTGTTAAGGTCAGATTATTATTGTTTTTATTGACGTTTCCTTCCTCTATACCATCTGGCCCAAAGAAAAATCTAAAAACTATATGTGCTAAGTAAATAAATCAAGATAAGCTCTTTCTTCCCAAACAAATTATTAGCTGGAAACAAACAACAAAAAAAATTCTTATGTTTAACCATTTTATAATACATATATACTATATAGTAAACGTCAATATATAGTATGTAGTATATATATTATATAGAATATATGTGTGTATAGACATAAGTGAGAGAGGATTTCCCCCCAAACCAGAATTTATTTAGAAAATATTGATTATTCACTCATATATTTAAACTTCATTCATCTTCAAGGTACTCTCCATTTGATGCAATACACCTATGGAGATATTTTTTCACTGCTCAAAAGTTTTTGAACTAATCAATTTTGAAAGTCCTTTTCATGTGCCTGCTGTTTTTTGTTTGTTTGTTTGTTTGTTTCACCTCTTTCACATAGCCAAAACATTTCCCTTTGAGTACTTTTTTTTATCCAGGGAAACAAACAAACAAAAAATGTTGCTCAGGGTGAGAGCAGGTGAATAGGGAAAGTGGGGCACAGGGGTCATGCCATTTTTTATGAAAACTGCTGAACACTCAGTGCAGTGTGGGCAGGTGCACTGGTAAATCACTCATCATGCAATGGACAAACGTGTTGAAAGAGCCTCCAAAAACAAACAGGCAAGTTCACTGACGTCAAACATAGCCTTTCACAACAATAAGAGCTGGTATACTGATGCAGATGAGTTCCTTGAACACGTGTCTAGCAGGGGAAGTCTGTGCTGTAAAGGATCCACCCTCTAAAAAGATAATTCAAGTTTTTTGTTTTTGGTCCCCTCTTATATGCATTCATATTCGCCTAATAAGAACACACACATATGCAAACATTCGTTAACTACATTTCAATAATACATAGTTTTGATTCATTTAAAAAATAAATGTCAGCTATCAACAAGAAAGCAAAAGTAATTTACAGTAAATAAAAGATTATTAAAAATTTAGAGATAAACACAATTGAGTCTATAATAACACTGTCTTAAATCTTATTGAGAATAGATGAAGGTTAGGGAACTGGAGAGTACAATTCAACATCTTTTTTCCTTGGAGTTGTTAATTTTATCATGATACTGACTTAGTAATTGGTGGCATGGCTTATTAAGACACTATGAATGTCTATTTTGAAATAATAATGCTAATTGTTTTTAAAATTTGTAAATAGTATGCTGAATAATGCCTCCCAAAGATATCCATGCCCAAATCACAGAATATGTAAATATACTGTCTTATGTGATTAAAAAGTGACTCTAGAGTTGTGATTTAGTATCTTGAAATGGAACAATCACCTTATATTAGCTACTTGAGTCTAATATAATCACAGAGAGAGGCAAAAGATCAGACTGAAGAGAAAGCAATGAGACAATAGAAGAGATTGAAGTGGCATGCCACAAGGTAAGGGATGTCAACAACCTCTAGAAGCAGAAAGAGTAAGAAATAACTTCTTCCCTGAAACCCACAGAAAATACCAGCTCTATTGACACCTTAGAACTGCATGAGCAAAATATATGTTGTTTTAAGCCACTAAGCATGAAGTAATTTGTTATAGTAGTAATATAAAATGAATAGTTTTAGATTGTGATAAACGAAATAAGGATGAAAGTGCTGTTATTATGTATGTTCTTCATAAGATTAGTGTAAATTTCTGAAAAGAAAATGGAATAAATAACTTTTCAGAAGGTCAATGATTATATGACAATCTAGGTATTGTCATGAAGGAATAGTTATAATACAATGCAAAGATACATGTGGAAATCATTTAAATTGGCATTAAGTCATAGTATGTTTTCAAAATTGTGTTCTATCATGACAAAGAGGAAGCAATCAGACCGAGAGTAGATTCAGAGTACTCAAGAAATTCCTTCAGAATCAACAGAAAATATGCATTATGTGTATCTCAAAATCTACTAAAAAGACTTTTTTTTAAAACTTTTTAAAAATGGCAGTAGTAAGTTCTTACCTATCAATAATTACTTTGAATATATAGAGATTAAATTCTCCAATCAAGTGACAGAGTGGCTAAATGGGTGAGAAATCAGCAACAACCAAAAAAGATCTAACAATATGCTGCACACAAGAGACTCACTTTACCTGTAAAGACACACACATAGACTGAAAGCTAGGGAATTCAAAGATATTGTATGCAAACGAAAATCCCAAAAGATCTAAAGTAGCTATACTTATGTAAGATAGAATACATTTTAATTAAAAACTGTAAAGAGAAATGTAAGATCATTATATAATAAAAAGGGTCAATTCAGCAGAGAATACAGTTGTAAATAGATTTGCATCCAATGTCAGAGCATCAAAATACATAAAGTAAATATTAAGAAGAAATAGACTGCAATACTACAATAGTTGAGGACTTCAGTACTCCACTTGCAACAAGGGACAGATCATCCAAATAGAAAATCAGTAAGAAACCAAAACATTAAACAAAATGTAGCTAGCAGTCATATAAAGAACATTTTGTCCAACAACATCAGAATACATATTCTTTTCAAGTCTACACCCAGACCATCCTCCAGGAGAGATCATAGGTTAGACCCCAAAACAAGCCTTAACAAATTTAAGATAATTAAAATCATATTAAGTGTCTTTTCCAACCACAATAGTATAAACCAGAAATCAGTATCAGGATTACACATATATAAAAACTAAACAGCTTGCTCCTAAACAACCAATGTGTCATAGAGTTTTAAAATTTAAAACAAAATATTCAGAAAGGTGAAAGTGAAATATAGCATACCAGAAACTTATGATAAACAGCAAAACAAGTGGGACGTTTATAGCAATAAACACCTGCACCAGAAAAGAAACAAGGTCACAAATAAACATCTAATGATATACCTAAGGGAACTATAAAAATAAGAACAACATGTCTATGTTATTTACTTGAATCTTCTTTTTTTTTCTTATTCTAGCTAAATATTTGTCAATATTATTTGAGAGACAGCACTGAAAAAATATCCACACTTTTTTTTTTTTTTTTAGTTGGAGTCTCTCTCTTTGTTACCCAGGCTGGAGGGCAGTGGCATGCTCATAGTCATTGGGATCTCCACCTGCTGGGCTCAGGATATCCTTCTGCCGCAGCCTTCCAAGAAGCTGGAAATACAGGCATGCACCACAATGCTCAACTAATTTTCTAAATTTATTGTAGGGATAAGGTCTCACCAAGTTGCACAGGCTGGTCTCAAACCCCTGGGTTCAGGCAATCCTCTCACCTAGGGGCCTCCCCAAATCCTAGGATTATAGGTGTGAGCCACTGCTCCCGGACAACTAACCTATTTTCAAAAGAGATGCCAAGAACATAGAATAGGAAAAGGATAATCTCTGCAGGAAAACTAGAAATCCCCATGCAAAATAATAAATTTGGACTTTTATTTTACAGCATATGCTAAACTCAACTCTAAATGGATTAAAGACTTAAATATAAGACATAAATTTATAAAACTACTTGGAGAAAACATGGAAAAAGCTTGATGACATTGATCTAAGCAAAACTTTTTTGAATATGAACCAAAAAGCAACCAAGAACCAAGAACAGAATAAAATATGTGCAAACCTGATATCTAAAAATATATAAAAAACTCAAAACACTCAATAGCATGGAAACAAAAAAAAAACTAAAAATGGGCAAAGAACTTGAGCAAACATTTCTCAAAAGAAGATATACAAATAGTAAATAGGTACATTTAAAAAGTTCAACATTATTAATCATCAGAGACATGCAAATCAAAACCACAATGAAATATCAACTCACTCCTGTTATAATGGCTATTATCAAAAAGACAAAAATAAGTGTAGAAGAGTATGTAGATAAAAGGGAACTTTTTCAAACAGTTAGTGGGAATTGAATTTAGTACAACCTTTGTGGAAAAAGTATGAAATTTCTTCAAAAACTAGAACTAGAACTACCATATGATTCAACAATCCTACTACTGAGTACATAGGAAAAGAAATTATATCACTGTGTCAAGTAAAGTATCTGCACTCCCATGTTCATTGCAGCACTGTACATAACAGACAAGATATTAGATCAACTTTAGTGTCTATCAGCAGACAAATGAATAAAGAAAATGTGATATATATTCACAATGGAATACCACTCAGTCATTAAAAAAAGAAATCCTGTCATGTACGACATGTATGAACCTGGAGAATATTATCTTAACTAAAATAAGCCTGGCACAGAAAGACTAATATAGCAAGGTTTCTTTTATGGGCAGAATCTAAAAATGTTGAGCTCATAGAATAACAGAATGATGATTACCAGGGGCTGGAGTGATATGAGAAAAGCTAGGGAGGACATGTGAGTAAAAGAATACAAAATTTCAGTTAGGAGGAATAAGTTCATGAAATCTGTTGCACAACATGGTGGCTATAGTTGATCACAATAGACTGTACTCTTGAAAAATGAGAAAAGAGTAGGTTTTGTGTTCTTACCACATAAATGACAACTATGTGAGGTAATGCATATGTTAATTTGCTTTAATCATTTTACAATGTATATATATTTCAAACATCATGCTGCTAATAGTGTATATTTTGAAATTTTTAAAAATAAAATTAATAAAGGAAGATAAATAATTTTGTTTAGATACAGAGAGCTGCACATGAAGTACTTTGCACACATTAAGAAATGAGTGCCTATTTTTTTCTGGAATAACTTATAGCTATAGAAATTGTATAAAAATTCAGTAGGGTTTCAGAACATAATTAGGAACTTGTTAATTATTTAGAACAAAAGAAGGTATTGGAGACAGAAAGCAGATTGTATTCACAGTCATTGAAGGCCCATGGTACTTTCCCTGTTAGTGTCAATGTGGTTAATGCAGTTTTAAATTAGTGTGGTTAGACACTGCTTTCTAATAATAAGTGATTTGAGAAAATTTAATACTGTGCACTGAAGCTTACCTCTAAAAATTTTGAATGTGGCATCATGATATTGTATTTAGTAATATGAGCAGTGGTAATGGGCAGTGGTTTGTAATTTTTAGCAGGTAAATCTACTATAATTTTTAGCAGTTGCTACCAACTAAAAGTCTTGAGTGAGAAAAATTTGTAACAGTATAAAGGACGACAACCTTGCATTTATTTGTTGGTTTGTTTGTTCATATATTCATTTCGAAAGCATTTATGGACATATCTGTCAGATACCATTTTAGACCCTCCCCCCCGATATGGAACAAACATAGCCCACAAATTTTCTGCTCCCAAGAAAATTGCATTCTAGTGGGAGATTAGATGTGGGCATGTAAAGTTGGAAGAGCAAAAGAAACAAGCAAATATATTCTCTCATTTTCTCTCTCTCTCTCTCTCTCTATATATATATATATATAATGTAATTATATTAATTTATTTATATATGCCTATATACAAATCTAAATGTATACCTAAAATGAAATAAGAAAATTCTAGTCAATAGTAAGAAAAATATAATTAAGATAACTTTAAGATAAACAGTAGCCATCATTACTGTAGCAAGGGAGGCTAAAGAAGGGTGTTCTGAGGAGAAATGCCTATTGAAAACCATAATTGGAAGGGACCGGCCAGCAAAGATCTTGCTAGGAAAAGGTAACAATTTTAAAATGTCAAGACATTCCCAACTTTTTGACTTTCCTGAAAGCAATTAGGATTATTTTTTTAAAGGTAGTTTAAATGCAATGAATGAGTCTGAGAAAGCTGGGGGGGGGGCGGAGATCTGGATGGTAGGTGACAGATTATTTAGTCATTATAGGCTAAGATACAAGAAAATCAATTACATTACTTCAATAGAAATGCCTCAACATTCAGTGTCGACATAAAAAAAAAACATTCTGCTCACTCTGTAATATGAGTAAAGAGAGAGAATAGAGAATAGTAGGAGGTGACCAGGAAGCCTATTTAACGATTCCATAGACATACATGAAAGTGACCCTAGGACAGTAGATAATAGATGCCCAGAAACAATATTTACACTTTTATTTTTATTTTTATTTATTTTTTATTTTTTTTAGTTGGAGTCTCACTCTGTCGCCTAGACTGGAGTGCAGTGGCCGCTCCCGGCCACCGCAGCCTCGACCTGCTGGACTCCGGTGATCCTTCCGCCTCAACCTTCCAAGTAGCTGGAACTACAGGCGTGCACTACCACGCCCGGCAAATTTTTGATTTATTGTAGAGATGAGGTCTCACTGCCCAGTCGGGTCTCGAACCCGCGGGCTCAGGCAATCTACTCACCTCAGCCTCCCAAAGGCGAGGGATTACAGGCTGAGCCACCGAGCCCGGCTAATATTTACACTTTTAAAGAAGTCCAAAGAAATGATAAAAAGGACCAGGACGTAGGATATAATATGTATTAATGGGATGAGAAGGGTTAATGATTACAAAAAATATGTAGAAGTTAGAAAGTGTAGGGCATAATATTTATCTGTATGTGTATACACACTTGTGTATGTGTGTATCCCTACCTTGTTTCAAATGTGTTTCATACAGGTTACACATACTGCTTTGATTTAAGCCATCATTACCATATTATGGCAGCCCCAAGGAAAATAAATTGTTTATTTCGGGACATAATTAAAATAGGTAAAAAATTTTTTAAATCACAAAGAAAATTAACATGCTGCTGCAACTATTTGTACAGCCAAGACAGAGTGGCATAATAAGCAACTCCAAAATATGAACAAATTCTATCACATAGTATTTCTGCTTATTTTGTGGATGTATTCGTGTATGTATAATCATTTATTTGTATCTCTAAACTAGTTTGATAGTTTTTCTTTTTTTCAACTTGATTCCCTTGTGAAGTAGAGGCAACCTGATTTTACTTCCTTCCTTAAATATATAATTGGTGTTAGAACATAACATTGAAGTAGACAGTCTATTCAATCTCAAATACCACCATTGTAAATATTATTGCATTTTACAAAATGATTGTTTTGCCAGAGTTCCCCTTAGAGTTTCATACTCCTTACAGTGCAGTAAAGAAAAAAGTTAGCTTAAACCTTTTTTCTTTGTGTCTTTGAAGAGTCGTAATTGCCCTAATTATCTGCTCCAGTGCAATGTTAAAATGTTTTAACACTCCACTTTGTCTCCTGAGGAATGTACTTAACTTCTAAGAAGTTGCCATCTGTTTTTTATTTGAAAATTCACTGTAGGTTAAAAATTCACTTGTGTGTTCAGTGCTATCAACATCATCTGTCAAGATCTTTCTACTCTAGGAGCAGATACTCTGAAAATGACAGTTGGAGGTATTAAAGCAAGAGCCGAAGTGCAGGGAAAACCCCAGATTTATACCATCTCCTCCCTTTTCTTTATCTAGAAAACAGAGAGACTCATCATTCTTTTTTCAACTCTCTTATTTTTCCTCTATAATGGACTTTTTCTACTATTCATCCACAGTAGAATTGTATTTGCAACCTCCTTAATTGTCTCTAGTTCTCTTTGTTAATGGGCATACATCTATGTACATGTATCTAGGAATTATGTAAATAGTATCATTTGAGAAATGTATGATAGTTGATCAACTAAAGAGATTGAATGACACAAAATCATCACATTTGGATTTGAAGCCATGTAGACAACATCTACATTTGACAAAAATGATATCAACCAGAAGTGTCAATTTATATCATTTATAGTATCATAAACTTCCAATTATTTTTATTTTATTTTCAATTTTTATTTTAAAAATTGTTTTTATTTTTAATTAACTCACAATCATTGTTATAAACATTTGTCATTTTTTGTGATGGGAACATTTAAAATCCTCTCTTCCTGTTGTTATGGGACATACAATAACTTTTTGTTTAGTATAGTTATATCGTGCAATAGGACACCATATTTTATTCTTACTTTCTATTTGTAACTCTATATCCATTGACCAACACTTCCCATCCTCCTCTTTCCCTTGGCTGCCAGAGTTGCTGGTAATTGCTATTCTATTCAATACTCCTAGGAGATAAAGTTTTAAAAATTCTTCATGAATGAGAACATCAGGTATTTATCTTTCTGTGCCTGGATTATTTTACGTTATATAATGTACTTCAGGTTTAGGCATGTTGTTACACATGGCAGGCAGGATTAGCTTGTTTATGGCTGAATGGTATTCCACTGTGCATGCTACATTTTCAGGACTATTTACTCATTATTTCACACTGAAGTTACTGTTATATCTTGGCTATTGTAAATAGTACAGCAATAAGCAAGAGTGAAGATAGCTCTTCAGCATATTGATTTAATTTCGTTTGAATATAAATCTGATTGTAAGATTACTGAAGCATATGATTGTTCATTTTATTTATGTATTTATGTATTATTGTATTTATGTATTTATGCACGTACATAAGTATGTATTTATTTATTTGGGGGAAACTGCATATTGTTTTCCATAATGTGAATGCACAAATTTACATTCCCCCAAGTGTTGCCTTTCCTCCACATCTTCCCAAACACTTGTCATACGACTTTTTTAAATATATAAAATAGCCAATTAAATTGAGTATGTTGAATAGCACTGTGGTTTTGACTTGCATAATTAGTGATATTGAGCATTTTTTTCACATACTTGTTGGCTATCTGCATGTCTTCTATTAAGAAGTGTCTATTAAGGTCTTTTGCTCATTTTACAATCGTATTATTTGAGGTTTTTCCACTATTGAGTTGTTTGAGTTTCTTATATATTTTGGTCATTAGCCCCTTGTCAGATGAATAGCTCTCTCCCATTCAGAAGGTTGTCGCTTTACTCTGTTAATTATTTCCTCTGATATGCAGAAGCATTTTAGTTTAGTGCAATTCCATTCACCTATTTTTGCTCTTGTTGCCTATGCTTGTGAAGTCTTACCCAAAGATTTATTGCTCAGTCCAATGACATAGAGGATTTCTTTTATATTTTCTTCTTGTAATTTCATAGTTTTGAGTTTTACATTTGTGCCTTTAGTACATTTTTATTTGATTTTTGTACAAGATGAAAAATAAGGGTTGTTTTGTTCTTCTGCATGTGGGTATCAAGTTATCCCAGCACAATTTTTTTGAAGAAACTACCCTTTTCCCCATGTGTATGCTTGGCACCTCTGTTGAAAATCAGTTGACTATGAATGTGTGGGTTTGTTTCTGGACTATTTTTTTCCATCAATTTCTGTGACTGTTTCTATGTCAGTATAATGCCGTTTTGGTTATTACAGCTTTGTAGTTGGTTTTGAAGTCAGGTAGTGTGATGCCTCCAAACTGTTAAAATTTGTGCTGTTGCTCAAAATTTATTTAGCTATTTGGGTTATTTTGTGATTTTATACAAATTTTAGTATTGTTTTTTCTATATTTCTGTGAAGCATTCCACTAGTATTGTGACAGAAATTGCATTAAATCTGCAAATCATTTTAGACAGTAGAATGTTTTAACAATATTAATCCTTCCAATCCATGAACACAAAGTTTTTTTTTTTTATTTACTTGTGTCTTTCCAATTGGTTTTTATCAATGTTTTATAGTTTTTGATGTAGAGTGCTTTCACTTCCATGGTTAGTTTATTCTTAGGTATCTCATTATTTGTGTGCAATTAATGTAAATGGCATAGTGTTCTTTTTTTATATAGTCCATTATTAGCATACATATACATTATTTTTGTACATTGATTTTGTGTCTTTCAACTTTACTGTAGTTGTTTATTAGTTCTATCACTTTTATAGTGTAGTTTTGTCTTTTAACATTTTACATATATAAGATCATGTCATTTGCAAAAAGGGTCAATTTGACTTCTTCCTTTCCAATTTGGATGGCTTTTATTTCTCTCTCTTGACTAATTACTCTGGTTGGGACTTTCAGTACTATGTTAAATAGATATAGTAAAAGAGGGCATCCTTGTTTCATTCCAGATCTTAGAGGAAAAGTTTTTAACTTGTTCTCATTTAGTTTAATATTGGCTGTCAGTTTGTCATATATTGACTTTATTCTTATTTAATTTTTTCAAGAATATTAATTTTTAAATACTTTTTTTAATCTACAGAAATTATCATATGATTATTGTCCTTTCCGTTATTATGATGCAACACAATTATTAATTTGCATATATGATAAGCCATTCTTGTATTCCTGGGATGACTCTCACTTGATCTCACTGAATGGTCTTTTTAATATGCTGTTGATTTCAGACTGTTAAATTTTGTTGAGAATTTTTGCATCTATGTTCATTCTTGACATTTTCGTGTAGTTTTTGCAGTTTTTGTGTCCTTCTCTGGTTTTGGCATCAGAATTTGGGAAGTATTCCCTCTTCATTAGTTTTTTTAAAAAATACTTTGAGAAAAAAAATTGCATTATTTATTTGTTAAATGTAAAATGCATTCAGTAAAGCAGTCATTGAGTTCTGAGATTTTCTATGATTAGAGATTTTCTTTTTCTTCATAAGACAATGTTAATAGATTTCCTGTGTCCATGAATTTATCCAAGATTATCAAATTTGTTGGTGTATATATGTTCATAATAGTCTCATAATCCTTTGTATTTCTGTGGTACTACTTTTTATGCCTCCTTTTTACACTCTGATTTCTTTGTTTGTATCTTTTCTCTTTTTTCTTATTTATTCCAGTTAAAGTTGTGTTGATTTGTCTATCGTTTCAAACAAGCAACTATTTATCTTACTGATTATTTATATTGTGCCCTAATGTCTATTTCATTTTATTTTATTATTTCCTTCCTTATACCAATTTTGGATTTAGTTTGTACTTGTTTTTCTAGTTTCTTGAAGTCCATCATAATTTTGTTTATAGGAGTCTTTCTTCTTTTTTGATGTACAAGAGGGCACTCCCTAAAAAAACTGGAATTATCTTTTGAAGGGTAGGCCCCTTGTAATACACAAGGAATTTGTTTCTTTAGATAAAATGGTCAACCAAACTTTTTATCTCTAAGTTTTGTGAAGGTTGAATCACAATTTGTGGGAGAAGCATCCTGAGTTGTGGCAAACAAGTGACTGGTTCTTCCACCATAACAATATACCTGCTGACACCACACTGGGTGTTCAACGTTTTTAGATCAAAAATGGCATGACCACCACATCCCACCCTCCCTATTCACCCAATCTTACTCTGAGCAACTTTTTTTGTTTGTTTCCTTAGACTAAAAATGTCCTCTAAGGAAAACATTCTGCCAATGTGGAAGAATGTAAAACAAAAACAGCAGAAGCACTAAAAGGCATCAAAATTGATGAGCTCAAAAACTGTTTTAAGCAGTAAGAAAATAAAAGCATCTCAATTGAGGTATTTCATCAAATGAGGATTACTTTGAAGGTGGCTAAAGTTTAAACATGTAAAAATAAATACAAATTTTTTTAATAAAAAAATTCTGTTTTTTTGGGGGGGAGAGTCACCCCTCATAGTTGATTACTGCTTTTAATTCCATCGTAAACAGTATTTGTTGCATGTCATGTTGGTATATTTTATTTCCATTCTCATTTCTTCCGGAAATTTTGTAATTTTTATTTTATTTTTTTCATTGGCCTATTGGCTGTTTGGGAAATTAAAGGTAATTTCCATATACTTTTAAATTTTCCAAAGTTTTTCTGTTACTGAGTTTAAGTTTCATACCATTGTGGTCAACAAGATAACTGATATGATTTCAGTCTTCTTAAATTTATTAAGACTTGTCTCACAGCCTGTTATCTACCCTGGAAAATGTTCTAAGTACAGTTGAAAAAAAATGTGTATTCTGAAGCTGTTTGTTGCAATGTTCTGTAAATATCTGTTAGGCTTATTTGACCTAAGGTGGCAGATCAAGTCCATTGTTTCCTTGTAGATTTTCTGTGTAACCTGTTCATCATTAGAAGTGAGATGTTCAAGTTTTTTTACTATTATTGTACTGTGGTCTATCTCTCCATTTAGATTTTTAAATATTTGCTATATTGAAGCATAATTGACATACAATAAACTGAACATGAAGTACTCAATAAGATAAGTTTTAATATTCATAAACAGTCATAAGACCATCACCATCATCAAAACATTCAATATGTATTTAACTCTCAAAATTTCCTTATGCCATTTGGGTGCGGTGGCTCAGCCTGTAATCCCAAAAACTCAAAATAGAATTATCATGCATACTATTCAGTCAAAAAAAGAAGAAAATTCTGTTATTAGTTACAATATAGATAGAAATGGAGAATATTATGCTAAGTGAAATCAGGAACAAAAAGACAAATACTATACTATATGTTTTCATGTGGTATATGTGAAATCCAAAACAATCAAACTCATAAATTCAGAGAGTAGAATGGTAATTACAGAGACTAGGCGATGACAAGAATGTGGCAATGACCGTCAAATGGTACTAAATCTCAGATAAAGCCAAACCTCAGTTTAAAAACATGCTTTTATTTTGAGATCTATTGCACAATGTAGTGACTATAGTAAATAATAATGTATTGCTGAATATAGTTAACAATAGTATATTGTACATTTCAAAAGTGCTAAGATTAAATTTCAAATGTTTATACAACAAAATGATAATTTGAAGTTATAGATATGTTAATCAACTTGATTTAAGTATTCTACCTTGTATTCATAAGTCATAGCATCATTTTGTACCCCATACAGTTATAAATGACCAATTTATAATAAAATAAAAAGTTGGGAAATGATTTATTCTATTTGAAGAATTGCATTGGTGAAGTGTTGCTCATTTATGAAAAAGATATTTTTTCTGCATTAAAACAAAAAACAAAACAATATTAAATTAAATTAAATTTTTTGTTGAATTTAGAATGCTCCTGGAAAGTATAACTAATATCCTACTATCAACTTTGTGCATTATAAGAATACTTTTGCATTGGAAGGCTAGAACAACCAAAAATAATGCCTTGGAAGGAAGGAGCCAAGATGACCACCAGGGAGCAAAAGATCAGCACTGCTCTCACCTAGCAAGATAGACAGCAGGGATTCCTCCATTGTTAGACAGAGTTTCCCAGAGCACTTTTGGAGGGGTTAATCATCATGAACCCAATGATGATCTCTCTGAGTGCCCAGACTCCTGAAAGCCAAACAGGTGCAGAATTCTGGGTGCCTGTGCCCTGTTCTGCACCAGCTGCTCTGCATCAAGTTTGGAGAAGAAGAGGGGTGAGTGATTAAAGACACTCTGAATTGGTTCACCCACTTCCAGCAATGCATAAAATGTCAGTTTCATGTGGGAGAAAACCTGGGGAGACACAGTGGTGGGCGCCAGAGTCCAGGTGGAACGGGGGGCAAATCTGCATGGGGTTCCTTGTAGATTCTAGATGTTAGACCGGAAACTGCTAGGGGAGGGAGGGCCATATCTCATCAACAAGGGTACTTGCATAATCAATGTTTGTATACCTAACCCTGAATTGTACCCCACATCTTTATAATAAAAAAAAATTTTTTTTTAAACATCTGCATGGAGATGTCCCATCTGCAGAGCAAATCTAACTAACATGTCCACTCACAGCACCTGGTAGAGCAACAGATATGTGCCTCCCTTGCAACACAGGGCAGAGAGTAGGAAATCCAACTGCCAATTAAAGGAGGCAACCTGAACATATTTAGAAGGGTGAAACTCCTTGCAACCAGTGGGGACTCCTTGAGCACACAGAGAACTAAAGGCAGGAGTGGAAATCCTGGTGACCCATCCCTCTGCTGTAAGCTAGGCTTGTGCAGGAGCTGAGATCATACTGAGAGGGGAGGTCAGCAAGCAGGATTTTGTCATGGGCAGTTGATTAACCTCTCATTCCTAGCTGTCACTGGCCATGAATCACACAGCAGGGGGGTAGAGAATCTAGTCCCTCCAGTTTAGCAATGGAGAAAGAAGCTGCTTTAAAGAGACCTTGTCACAGGGTGGAGCTCCTCACTCTCTCACTAAGTAAAGCAAATTCTCAGACAAATGAGGTGGGGGGGGACACAGGATTTTAAAGAGACAGTGCACAAAAAGGCAGCCTTCAGAGTACAAACAATGGAAACTTTCCAGAAGCACCTGTTCCGGTGAACAAACACAGAAATCAAGAAATGGATATCTGAAATCAACAAGAACCAAGATAAAAAGAAAAGTAAGTGAAAGTACAGGAGTAAAAGTGATGTTGGCCAACTTCAAATAAAAGCCTACACTGAAATAACAGAAATAAAGAGCTCCATCCTCAAAATCAATAACAAAATAACAAGTATTGGGAATAGACTCAACCAAGAAGAGGAATTATTTAATAATTTCAAAAAATATTAGACTTTGAAGACCAAAGTGTGGAACTAACACAGGCTGTTAAAAACATAGACAAACACTCAAAAGGAAGGAAGAAAACTTCCAAGAACTGTGTGACTTGTTCAAAAAACCAAACCTACGTCTGATTATACCTGAAGAGAAAGAGAATATGAAAATAATATGGAACAAATACTCCATCAAGTCATTCAAGAGAACTTCCTCTATCTTGCTAGAAAGATGAACATCCAAGTACAAGTGATCCAAAGAACTCCTGCAAGATATTAAATGAGAACATTACCATTTACACATAATAATTCTCCTCCAAAAGGTAAACATGAAAGAAGAAAGTGTAAAGGCAGCAAGAAAGAGAGACCACACTATCTTTAGGGAAACCCCCCCCCCCAGACTTATCTGAATAAATACTACAAGCCAGAAGGGAATGGAGTACAATTTTTTATGTTCTTAAAGACAAGCAATTCCAACCAAGAATTTCCTAACCAGCCAACGTAAGCTTTATTAGTGACACAGAATTAAAATCTCACCCAGACATACAAACCATAAGAAAATATGCTGTCTCCAGAACATCCATTTAGAAGACAGTTAGAAAGGTGCTGAGCACAGAAAATAAAAAGAATAGTCATGTCCACTACAAAAATATAGGCAAAGACAGAGTTAACAGAGCATATAGAACTCCTACAAAAATAAAAATTCACAAATATATAAACACAAAAGTTAAAAGGAAACAAAGCATCCCCATAGAAGTACTATGACAGGGATAAATGCTCACATATCAATAATAAACTTGAACAAAAATGAACTAAATACACCACTGAAGAGACATAGAGTGGCAAACTGAATTTTAAAATGTGATTCAACAATTACTGCCTCCAGGAAACTCATCTCACCGCAAAAGACATACAAAGACTCAAGGTTGGGAGCTGGAAAATGATCTTTCAAGTGAAAAGAAAACAGAAGAAAACAGAGGTTGCTATTTTAATACCAACAAAGTAGCCTTCAAGCTATCAAAAATTTTAAAAAGACAAGGAAAGATATACTACATGATAAAAGACTCAATCCACCAGCAAGAAATATCCATCTTAAACATATGTGCAACCAACACAGGAGCACCAGGCTTTATAAGATAACTGCTAAGAAAACTAAAAGAGCACATCAGCTCATACAACCATAGTAAAGGACCTAAATACACCACTAACAGCTTTAGATAGACAATCGAGGCAAAAAACTAACAAGGAGATTCAGAACCTCAACTCAACGGTCAATCAAACAGACTTAAGAGACATCTACAGAACACATCACCCAACAACTACAGAGTATATTTCCTATTCATCAGCACATGGAACTGGTAACATTCTTGGGCATAAATCAAGCATGAGAAAATTTTGAAAGATAGAAATAATGCCATGCACATTCTCAGATCACAGTGGAAAAAAAAATATTGTTACCAACAAATCCCTCCAAAATGCACAAAGACATAGACTCAAAACAGCATGTTTTCAAATGACTTCGGGTCAACACAGAAATCAAGATAGAAATTAAAAGATTCCTAAAAATAAATGAAAACAGAACTCATAATATTAGAATCTCTGGGAGGCCTTGAAACCAGCATTAAGAGAGACATTTATATCATTGCATGAGCAAATCAAGAAAACAGAAAGAAATAATTAGTCTAATACCACACCTAAAGGAGCAGGAAAGGTAAGATGACCTAGATCCTAACCTCAGTAGAATAATCTTGATCACCAAAATAAAATCAGAATTACGGACATATTAGACGAAAATATCCTGGAAAGGATCAACAAGACAAAAGGCTGGTTCTTTGAAAGGATAAATAAGTTTGATGGTTCCTGGTCAGACTGACTGGAAAGGACAAAGTCCTGATAAACACAGTTAGAGATACAAAATACAAAGTCACAACTGACCCTGAAGAAATTCAAAAGATTATCAGAGCTTACTACAAAGATCTGTGTGCAAATGAACCAGAAAACCTAAAGGAAATAAAGGGCTTCCTGACATCACACAACCCAACAAGGTTGAAACAAGAAGAAATTAAAACTCTAAATAGATCAATAACAATTCAGTAAATCAATTCAAACTTAAGAAATGTAACCACTATAATAAGCCCCAGATACAATAGCTTCGCAGCTGAATTCTACAAGGCATACAAGGAGAAAATGATACCAATCTTACAAAAAAGTATTCCAGGCAATCAAGAAATATGGAATACTTCCCAACTCATTTTATGAAGCCAACATCATATTGATACTGAAACCTGGCAAATACTCAACAAGGAAAAAGGATTACAAGCCAATCTCCTTGATAAACTTAGGTGCAAAAATTCTAAACAAGATTCTAAAAAATTGGATCCAACAACACATCTCAAGGATCATCCACCATGGCCAAGTTGACTTAATTCCTGGGATTCAGGGCTGGTTCAACATTTGCAATACCACAAATGTAATTGAACACATCAGCAGATGTAAGACCAAGAGCCATGTGATTATGTCATTAGATGCAGCAAAAGCGTTCGACAAAATTCAGCATCCCTTATGACAAAAACCCTTGAGTACCTAGGCATGGAAGGAACTTTCTTCAAAACAGTGAGAGCCATGTATGATAAACCCACAGTCAATATTTTGCTCAACTGGCAGAAATTACAAGCATTTCTCCCGAGAATGGGAACAAGCCAAGGATGCCCACTCTCATTCCTCCTATTCAACATGGTGTTGGAAGTCCTAGCCATAGCAATCAGCAAGCGAAGGAAATCAGGGGCATCCAAATAGGAAAAGAGTAACTCAAGCTATCTCTCTTTGCAGACTATGTGAGTCTATATCCTGAAAACCCTAGGGAGTCTGTCAAAAGTCTCCTTGCACTAATAATCAGCATCAGTAAAGTTTCAGGATACAAAATCAACATGCAAAAAGTAGTTGCATTCCTATACACCAACAACAAGCAGACAGTGTCAAATAAGAAGCACAATCCCATTCACAATAGACACACACACACACACACACACACACACACACACACACCTTGGTATCCCCTAACCAGAGACATGAAAGACCTTTACAATGAGAACTTCAAAACACTGTTCAAAGAAATCAAGAATGTCACAAACAAATTGAAAAAAATTCCATGCTCATGGATTGGAAAAATCAGTATTGTTAAGATGTCCTTTCTATCTAGACAACCTACAGATTGAATGCAATATCATTCAAGGTACCAACAATACAGAAATTTTACATGGAAACAAAAAAGAGCACTAATAACCAAAACAATCTTCAGAAAACGGAACAAAGTGGGAGGTATCACATTTTCAGACTTTAAGATTTACTATATGATCAGAGTTATCAAAAGAGCCTGGTACTGATACAAGAATAGGTACATAAACCAATGGAATAAGACAGAGATCACAAAAGCAAAATCTCTATCTCTCAACCAAGCGATCTTTGACAAAGCCATCAATAACAACCACTGGAGAAAGGATGCCATGTTTAGCAAGTGGTGCTGGAAATACTGACTGACCACATGCAGAAGAATGAAATAGGACTCCTACCTATCACCATATACAAAAATCATCTCTACATGAATCAAAGACTTATAAAACCTCAAACTATAAGAATCCTAGAAAAAATTGGTTGGAATAAGCAACCAATTCTTGATCAAATCCTGAAAAGTGAATGTCATAAAGGCTTAAGACAGGCAAATGAGGCCTCATCAAACTGAAAAGTTTTTGCACAGCAAAAGAAACTATCAAGAAATTTGGGGAGACAACCCACAGAATGAAAAAAAAAAAAGAAATTCTAATTATGTATCTGACAAAGACCTAACATCCAGGGTCTACAAGGAACTCAAACAGGCTGAAAGGGGGAAAAAACTTAAAAAGTGGGCAAAGGGCATAAATAGACACTTTTCTTTTCTTTTTTTTTTTGAGTTGGAGTCTCACTCTGTGGCCCAGACTGGAGTGCAGTGGCCGCTCCCGGCCACCGCAGCCTCGGCCTGCTGGGCTCTGGCGATCCTTCCGCCTCAGCCTTCCGAGTAGCCGGAATTAAAGGCATGCGCCACCACGCCCAGCTGATTTTTTGATTTACTGTGGAGATGAGGTCTCGCTGCCCAGGCGGGTCTTGAACCCGCGGGCTCAGGCAATTCACTCACCTCAGCCTCCCAAAGGCGCGGGATTACAGGCTGAGCCACCGAGCCCAGCTAAATAGACACTTTTCAAAAGAAGATATTAAAACAGTCAACAGATACATGGAAAAAAAAAACTGAACCTCACTAATCATCAGAGAAATTCAAATCAAAGCCACGATGAGATACCACCTAGCTCCAGTAAGGATTACCATTATTAATAAATCAAAAAACAGATGCTAGAAAGAGTTCAGAGAGAAAGGAATGCTTTTCAGCTGTTGGTGAGCATGCAGGCTAGTTCAAACTCTATGGAAAGCAGTGTGGAAAGCAGTGTGGCAATTCCTAAAAAAACTAAAATTGATCTTCCATTGAACTAAAAGAACTAAAAATTGAAGAAGGGAGATGGAAGTTTAATTTTTACCTCTCACGAAACCTCTACTGTAATGTAGACTATTATAATTAAGAGGGAAGGTGAGTGAATTCATAGTGTACCTGTTTGTTATCTAAAATCTCTATATAAACCCTAATGGAATACCAACATTATTGCCTGTACTCTAGAATTATATTCGGAATTAGATCACTTCTTACTATTATTGTAATCCCCTTGCAAAAATATGTCTATCTCTCTCAGATTAATACACTAGCTCTTAACTAGTTCACTTCTTTCTCACTTCTCCTGATCCTTTACCCCTAATCGTTTTTAAAAGTGCATCTATAGTGAACCTGTTAAAAAGACAAGTAAGATCATATTATTCCTCTGATGGACAATTTTCTTTTTTTTTTTTGAGTTGGAGTCTCACTGGGTCACCCAGGCTGGAGTGCAGTGGCCGCTCCCAGCCACCGCAGCCTCAACCTGCTGGACTCCGGCGATCCTTCCGCCTCAGCCTTCCGAGTAGCCGGAATTACAGGCGCGCACTACCACGCCTGGCTATTTTTTGATTTAATGTAGAGATGAGGTCTCGCTGCCCAGGCGGGTATCGAACCCGCGGGCTCAGGCAATCCACTCACCTCAGCCTCCCAAAGGCGCGGGATTACAGGCTGAGCCACCGAGCCCGGCTAATCAGATCTTTTTTTTTTTTTTTTTTTTTTTTTTTTTTTGAGTTGGAGTCTCACTCTGTCACCCAGACTGGATTACAGTGGCCGCTTCTGGCCACTGCAGCCTCGACTTGCTGGGCTCTGGCAATCCTTCCGCCTCAGCCTTCCAAGTAGCTGGAACTACAGGCGCGCGCTACCACGCCCAGCTAATTTTTTTATTTTATTGTAGAGATGAGGTCTCACCAAGTTGCCCAGGTGGGTCTCGAACCCACGGGTTCAGGCAATCCACTCACCTCAGCCTCCCAAAGTGCTGGGATTACAGGCTGAGCCACCGAGCCTGGCTAACAATTTTCACTGTCTTGCCAGCATTCTCAAAGTAATGGCCAAAACCTTAAGTATGGTTTACTGGGATGTATATGATCTAGCTCCCCCTTGCTTCTATAGTTTCTACTCTTATTGTTGAGTACCTACTCACCTCCAACATGATTGGCATCCTTGTTATGCCTGGAGTATGTCAGGCATGTTTCTGGCTCAAATTAATTTTATACCCAGCAATTAAAACAGTTCCTGGCATATAGTGGGAGCTCAATAAATATCTATTGACTGAAGACTTTACATATTTATTCTTTTGAGTATCTAACAATTGGCCTAATTAATACCTAGATCAGCAATGATATCATTGCCAGTAAAGTGACTTAAACTAGAAAAAAGCGATTCACCTCCCATATGAAATCTGGGCATGTAGTAATTCTAGAGTTGCTTTAATAAATACAACCTACTCATGTCCTGAGGAACCAATACTCTTTCAATTTCTCTACTTAGCAATAATTTGCTTTGTGATGACTCCTCTTATACTTACTTACTTCTTGATCAAAATATCTTTGCTTTGACAACAGTTTATAGGGGCTTAAAATAAAATTGTTATTGCTGCAATTTCTTTTTTTTTAATAAGAAAGCCTTTCACAAGAGTTTCACAAGTGGATTTATTCTCATTTCTTTTTGACTAGAAATTGGCTGTATACCTCTACCTAAGTCAATTGCTAGCAAAGAAATAACATTTTCATGAAAACTCTCTCTAGGCCATTGGTTATTAATTTTGTTTACATTTCAGAATCATATGGAAGTTTTTCAGTAACAAATTTTTATAACCCAGTTCAAAATATTTAAAGAAAACTCTCTCATGCAAGGGTCTAGAGAGTATTAATTTTTAAATGCATACTGGTCATTACAATTTTAAAAATAATGGTCTATCTTCAGATAGAGCTGAGGTGGACACAGAGGCATTTGTAGCAAATGGGGGTAAACATCTGACAGCATGAAGTTTCTTCCAGAAGGAGTGGGACAATAGAAATAACTAAGCAATGACAATGTCGACTGCCTAGTATTAATTTTTTGTCCTTGCAAATTTTTAGAATAATGTAAAATTATATTTTTAAATAAATAAAATATATTTATTTCTTCTTGACTGCAAATACATTGGCAATTTTTCTTGATCGAAATAAATATTTCTATTCTTTTTATTTGCATAGATTTACAGATGCTGCATCATGCAAAGGGTAATATAAAAAAGAGACTCTGGCCTTCAGAAAACCCTCTGAATAGGATTTAAAGCTCCAGGATATTCTTTTCACACAGAGAACTATCCTGCTCTGCTGTACTTTAGTACTTTAGGATCAGTGATGACCAATTATTTCAACTTTCATTGTTTACCTACTGTGTGTCTGACCTTCCGAAAATCAAGGGAAGTAGTTAACCCCTCACCAATCCTCTAATGAATGAAGGCTTCTTTAAATCTTATTTTCAGTAGACTTTCTGTTGCAGACTTTTTAGATAGCAGTTTAACTGCAAAGTTTCCTCAAGGCAGTTACTCAAAAATTACAATTATAATTCTCTATTCTGTGTGATGCAGATAAATCCAATTTATATATGTGTCTTCATATTCAGCAGTGGCCAGGGTATTCTTAAGAGTAATACTATTATATATAATAATATATATATACACTGCAACAAACATGTGTGTGCAGGTATATTTTGAGTATATAAAAATATGTATTTATATATAATATAAAATAATATTTCCTAATTTGTAAAGATATGCTGCTCTGATTAGACTCACGCTGATTTGAACACAGGCACTTTATAAATAAGACCCACAAGGTGAAAGACAAATTGCATGTCAGATTAGTCAGCATACAAATATGTAATAGCTAACTTTTGAAATTTCAGGTTGTTGTTAACATAAACACAATTACTTGACCATGGCGCTCATAATTTAGTAAGTCCAAGGAATTACATGTTTCAAATACAAGCGGTGTTTCCACAAGGCATACTTTTTATTGTTTTATTATTTTTATTTTAAAGATATGGGGTACAATTCAGGGTTAGATATACAAATGTTCATTATGCAGGTACCTTTGTTGATGATGTGTGTCCTACCCTCCCCTGGTAGTGTCCCTCAACTGCAATCCCACCCCAAACCCAGGCAGTTTCCCACTACTGCAAATCCCTTTCTTATAGTATCATAATTGTTCAAGGTCTGTTGATGAGTGAGAACATATGGTACTCTGTTCTTTGTTTCTGCAGTGGAGCACAGAGTATATGGACTCTAAGTCCATCCAAGTTGCTGGGAAGTCCATATGTTTGTCCTTCATTATGGCTGTATAATATTCCATTGTGTATATGTGTCACTTTTTTTTTTTCATCGAGTCCAGCTTCGATGGGCAACATGGCTGGTTCCAGGTTTTTGCTATTGTGAATAGAGCTGCAATAAACATGCGTGTGCAGGTATATTTTTGGTAGAATTAGTTGAGTTCCTTCGGGTATATTCCCAATAGGGGGATTGCTGGGGCATATGGAAGGTGAATTTCTAATTCTTTCAGAAATCACCACTGTCTTCCAAAGTGGTTACATTAGTTTGCATTCCCACCAGCAGTGTAGGAGCTTTCCTTTTTCTCCACATCCTCACCAGCATCTGTTGTTGTTTGTTTTATTAATGATGGCCATTCTTACTGGGGTTGAATGTGGTTTTGATTTGCCTTTCTCTGATGATGAGTGAGGCTGAGCACTTTTTCATGTGTCTGTTGGCTGCCAGTATATCTTTTTTTGAAAAGTGTCTATTCATGTCTTTTGTCCATTTTTTAAAGGGGATGTTTGTTTTTTCCCTATAGGTTCATTTGAGTTCCATATAGATCCCAGATGTTAGGCCTTTTTCAGGTATATAGTTGGCAGATATTTTTACACTCTGTGGATTGTCTCCCCACTTTCTTGATTTTTTTTCTGCTTTGCAGAAGCTTTTCAGTTTAATGAGGTCCCAGTTGTCTATCTTATCTTTTATGATGTGAGCACATAATGTTCTGATCAGGAATTGGTTGCCAGTTGCAATTTCCGTAAAAGTGTCTCCTGCATTTTCCAAGATTCTTATAGTTTGAGGTTTTATGTTTAGGTCTTTGATTCATTTAGAGTTGATTTTTGTGTATGGTGATAGGTAGAGGTCCTGTTTCAATCTTCTGCATGTGATCAGCCAGTTTTCACAGCACCATTTACTGAATAGGTTCTCCTTTCCCCAGTGGTTGTTGGTGGAGGCTTTGTCACAGATGAGTTGGTTGAGAAATTGAGGCTTTGCTTCCAGAATCTCTATCCTGTTCCATTGGTCCATATGCCTATTCTTGTACCAATACCAGGTTGTTTTGATTGTTGTAGCCTTATAGTAAAGATTGAGGTCTGGAAATGTAATCCTCCTGCTTTGTTTCTTTTGGTAGGAATGGTTTTATCTGTTTATGTTCACTTATATTTTCGTATGAATTTATGTATTGTCATATCCAAGTCTGAGAAGAGTGATGTTGGTAATTTAATGGGTACTGCATTGAATCTGTACATCATTGCCTTTGGTAGGATGGATATCTTAACAATGTTGATTCTTCCTATCCAGGAGCATGGAATAATTTTCCATTTGTTTGTGTTCTTGGATTTCTTTGGGCAGTGTTTTGTAGCACAAATTGGAAATTTTTTTTACTTCTCTGGTTAGGAAGATGTTGAGGTATTTCATTTTTTGTGTGGCTATTGTGAATGAGATTGTGCTTTTTATTTGGTTCTCTGCCTGCTGGTTGTTGGTATCTTTTGCACATTTATTTTGTACCCTGACACTTTGCCAATGTTCTTTATCAGTGCAAGCAGATTTTTGACAGATTCTCTTGGATTTTAGGTGTAGCATATCATCAGCAATAAGGAATAACTTAGTCTCACCCTTTTCCTATTTGAATACCCCTGATTTCCTTCTCTTGTAAAATTTCTTAGCTAGGACTCCCAACACAATGTTGAACAAGAGAGGTGAGAGTGGGCAGCCTTGTCTTGTTTCAGTTGTCAGGAAAAATGTTTCCAGTTTCTGTCCATTTGGCAATATTTTAGCTGTGGGTTTGTCATAGATGACGTTTACCATTTTGAGGTATGTTCCTCTATACCTAGGTGTTTGAGGGAAACAGCATGATGCTGATCAACTACTGGGTCAGCACTTAAAGCAGAAACTAAAAGATTCCTGTAAACAAATGAAATTGAAGAAACACCTTACCAAAACATCTGGGATGCCATGAAATCAGTACTAAGAGGGGAATTCATATTGCTATGAATACACATCAAGAAAATGGAAAGATAACAAGTTGGCAGCCCAACAAATCACCTAAGGGAGCTGGAAAGAAAAGACCACCAAAACCCTAACTTTAGCAGAACAATCCAGATCACCAAAATAAGAGCCCAAATGCAGAACACAGAAGATAAAAATATCATAGAAAACATCAACAAAACTAAAAGCTGGTTCTTTGAAAGAATTAACAAGATTGATGGGCCCCTAGCCAGAATGACCAAGAAAAAGAGAGAAAAAACTCAAATAAACACAATCTGAAACACAAAAGATCAAATCACATCTGACCCCAAAGAGATACAGAAGATTGTCAGATGTTGCTATGCACATCTGTATGGAAACAAATTTAATAACCTAAATGAAATGGAGGACTTTCTGACATCACACAACCTAACCAGGTTGAAACAAGAAGACATTGAGACACTAAATAGACCAATAACAATCTGGAAAATTAATTGACTCTGTCATAAGAAAACTATCTACAATAAAAAAAAGCCCTGGACCAGGCGGCTTTCCAGCAGAATTCTTTAAAACTTTGAAGGAGGATCTGATACCAATCCTATTGAAAGTATTCCAGGCAATTGAGAAAGATGGAAGTCTCTCTACATCATTTTGCAAAGTTAACATCACACTGATACCCAAACTGGGTAAAATCCAAACAAAAGGACTACAGACCAATATCCCTTTTGAACATACATGTAAAATTTCTCAACAAGATTCTAGCAAATCAAATCCAAAAATGCATCTCAAAAATCATCCAACATGAGATACACGGCTGGTTCAACATTCACAAGACTATAAATGTAATAAAACACATCAGGAGATGTAAAAACTAAGTCATAATTAACTTACATATTTGGTAGTTCTTTTTATTGCAAATGAAGATGTCATTTGAAAAAGAGGTTATTTCTTATTTACCTTATTTTTTTTTACTCAGATGACTTTTAAAATTTAAAAAGTAAGGAAGATACATTTGTTTTGTATATTTTGTAACCCGAGTACAGAAAAACTTAAGTTTTCTCTGGGCACATATAAACAAATTAACTTACTTGGAATTGCAATGTTAAGAGTGTCTAAGTCTTGAGTTCCCTATTAGGGACCTCCATGTCACCAAATTTAGCTGCATTTTTTCCAAAGTCTTTGGCTATAATTTGTAGGTAATTTTTTTCTCAAAAAAATAAAAGAAAGAAAGGCATAAATGAAAGAAGGGAGAAAAGATGGAAAGGACAAAGGGAAGAAGAAGAGAAGACATTGAGATCTGATGATTTTTCCCCCTAAAATAATGAGTATAAGTTCATACTAAGACATTCTAAACTCAGCTTTCTGAATTATGTGCACATAAGAGGGTAAAGTTGATATAACTGCTGATACAGACACTAGCTATGGAGTTTTGCAAAATTAAAAGAAAATGTTGAGAAGAATGGCAATATTAATATTTTGTTTTTAAAATATATAAATTACACACAAAATGTATGTATACATTTATATATGTATGTATATTCATACATATATTCATAAAAATACATGTGCATATACACTCATACACATACACACATATATACATACATATATAATTTTATCTTTAAATATAAAAATTACACATTCAGTATACACACATGGATTATTATTGTTCATGTGTGTATATTTAGCTCTTAATGTAGGATAAAATATTTTAGGCTATAAAATGCAAGACAAATATGATAAAAAGAACTATAAATGCTATATCATCTTATACAATATCTTGCTTGCAAAAATTTTGCAATCAATTTGGCAAAATAAGGCATGAAATAAAAAATAAAATGTGATCTTTTTTTTTTTTTTTGAGTTGGAGTCTCACTCGGTCGCCCAGACTGGAGTGCAGTGGCGGCTCCCGGCCACTGCAGCCTACCTGCTGGGTTCCGGCAATCCTTCCACCTCAGCCTTCCGAGTAGCCAGAATTACAGGCATGCGCTACCACGCCTGATTTATTGTAGAGATGATTTTTTTTTTTGATTTATTGTAGAGATGAGGTCTCGCTGCCCAGGCGGGTCTCGAACCTGCAGGTTCAGGCAATCCACTCACCTCAGCCTCCTAAAGATGCGAGATTACAGGCTGAACCACTGAACCCGGCTATTGTGATCATATTTTAACAGCTATGAGTATTAAATATGTATACCTGACTTTGAATCCTTAATCTTTAAGAAGTTATGTCACCCTGGATGAATTACTTAAATTATTTAATCTTCAATTTTGTCATCCACAAAAACATTTTATCTATCTCTCCTAATGGTGGATAAAGTATTTAGCAGAGTACTGAAACATCCTCACATTCTCAGTAAATGCTAGCATATTACTTAAATGACAGTAAAATATAAAACAAATATCAACAGAATATCTGCAAGAATAGTTATCCTAAATTACAAGATCATCATTCTGGCAATCTGGGAAAGAAAGCAGACATCTAATACTGAAATAATCAAGGAAGCTTCTTTGGAAGAGATGAAAATTGAGATGAGCCTTGGAAAATGTTATGTTATAATAAAATATGTAGGAGAGAATGGCTACATAAGCCAGATCACAGTATATACCTGATATAATCTTTCTTTAATCCTAAAACCATCCTATGATATAGGCATTTTTTTTTTGAAGATGTGGGGTACAATTCAGGATTAGGTACACAAATGCTCATTATGCAGGTACCCTTGTTGGTGAGGCATGCCCCTGCCTCCCCTGGCAGTTTCCCTCAACTGCCAATCCCACCTCCCCCACCCCTTGGCAGTTTCCCACTACTGTCAATCCCTTTTTTTATGGAATTATGATAATTGTTCAAGATCCGCTTGAGTGAGAACATATGGTACTCTGTTCTTTGATTCTGTGATAGGTCACTGCATATGATAAACTATAAACCCATCCAAGATACTGTGAAGTTCATACGTTTGTTCTTCTCTATGACTGCAAAATATTCCATTGTGTATATGTACTACACTTTTTTATTCAGTCCAGCTTTGATGGGGAGCATGGCTGGTTCCATGTTTTTGTTATTGTGAATAGACCTCCAACAAACATTCATGTGCAGGTATCTTTTTGTAGAATGATTTGAGTTCCCCCCAATAGGGGAATTGCTGGGTCTTATGAAAGGTCTATTTCTTGTTCTTTCAGAAATTGTCACACTGTCTTCCAAAGAGATTGCACAAATTTGCATTCCCACCAGCAGTGTAGAAGCATTCCATTTTCTCCACATCCTCGCCAGCACTTGTTTTTTATTTTTTATTAATGATGGCCATTCTTACTGGGTTTAGAAGGTATCTCAATGTGGTTTTGATTTGCATTTCTCTGATGATTAGTGAGACTGAACACTTTTTAATGTGTCTGTTTGACTGCCTATATACCCTCTTTTGAGAAGTGTCTGTTCATAACTTTTGCCCATTTTTTATTGGGTCTTTCTTTTTTACTTTTCAGCGCGTTCGAGTTCCTTGTAGATCCTAGATGCTAGGCCTTTGTCAGATATACAATTGGCAAATATTTTTTCCCATTCTGTAGGCTGTCTCCCTACTTTCTTGATAGGTTCTTTTGCTTTGCAGACCCCTCGTCAGTTGATAAGATCTCACTTGTCTATATTATTTCTTATGGTGTGGGCACTTAGGGTTTAGATCAGGAGTGGTTGGAAGTTTCAATTTCCATAACAGTGTCTCCTGCATTTTCCAAAATTCTTATTGTTTGAGGTTTTATGATTAGGTCTTTGATACATTTAGAGCTAATTTTTGTGTATGATGATAGGTAGGGGTCCTGTTTCAATTTTCTGCATGTGATCAGCCAGTTTTCTCAGCACCATTTATTGAATAGGTTCTCCATTTCCCAATGGTTATTGGTGGAGTCTTTGGCAAAGATGAGTTGGTTGCAAAATCAAGGCTTTGCTTCTGGAATCCCTATCCTGTTCCATTGGTCTATATACCTGTTCTTTTACCAATACCAGGCTGTTTTGATTACTATAGTCTTACAGTAAAGATTGAAGTCTGGAAGTGTGACACCTCCTGCTCTATTTCTTTTGCTAAGGATTGTTTTGGCTATTCGTGGTCATTTATGCTTCCATATGGATTTCTGTATTGCCATTTCCAGGTCTGAGAAGAATGATGTTGGTAAAATAATGGGTATTGCATTGAATCTGTAGAATGCCTTTTGTAGGATGGACTTTTTAAAAATGTTGATTCTTCTTATCCATGAGCATGGAATATTTTTCCATTTGTTTGTATCTTCTTGGATTTCTTTGAGGAGTGTTTTGTAGTTCTCATTGTAAAGGTCTTTCACTTCTCTGGTTAGGAAGATGCTGAGGTATTTCACTTTTTGTGTGGCTGTTGTGAATGGGATTGTGCTTTTAATTGGGTCTTTGCCTGCCTTTTGTTGGTGTATAAGAATGCAACTGTCTTTTGCACATTTATTTTGTATCCTGAGACTTTGCCAAAAACACACCAACAACAACTAGAACCTGAAACATGAACACTCAGTCATTCACATACACATATAAACAGAAAATCAAAAACAAAAGAAGAAGAAAAAAGAAAAAAAGGGAAGATGCAGATCAAACCTTCACATACACAAAGGAAAAATATTTATAAATAAATAAACAAACTAACAAATAGGCAAAAAAATAAATTTTTTTAAATTAAACAATACAAGAAAAAAATCCCCTTCCCTTTTGTGGCAGGTTCTATAATTGTTCCTCTCACCTGCTCTTTCCTGCAGAGCTTCCATATCTTTCACTCTCTCCCCAATGTCTAGAGCAGGGAAGTAGGAGGGGCAGTTGGGTTGCATTCCAGTCCTCTCCCTCTGTTTTATGGTCAGGAAGATTTCCTACAGTGGGAAGGTGTGGGATTGTCTCTTCCTCAGGTATTGCTCATGGGTGGTGTCCCAGCCAGGCCTGTCTTAGAATGGGGTTCTCCGATTGTGACTGATATACAGGCTCTGCCTGGGTTTGTCCCTCTCAGTAGTGGCCCAACTGTGTGGGTCTGAAGTTCAGAGGATTTCTGGGGAGGAGGGTGTTTGGGTCAGCCCCAGACCCACCACTGATCTTTTTGGAGCTCTTCTTTGTCCTTTTCTGACCACATCCTTTGTCCCACGGCTTGACCAGGATAGGGGATGGGGCACCTGGGACTTAGCACTCATCAGGTTCCTCCAAAGTTTGCGCTTTCAGGATATTCCCTCTCCGACACAACCAACCTCTGAATAATTGATCCACCAGTTACAGATTTGGGTCTGTTGCTCCATGGTGAGCAAATCAGAGCACTTTCCTGACCCACCTTCAAGATGGCAACAGAGTGCCTCTTTTGTTCTCTCTAGTGGGACTCTGCCTCTGGGCTCCCTCCACAGCCTCTGTGGCCAGAGTCCCTCCAGGCACTGAAGTGATGAAGCAAAGCCTGGAGTTGGCAGTCTTTCCTGCTACAGTGCTGAGGCAGACTCTGGAGCCGGTAATCTTTCCCCACCACTTCTTCACAGAACAACATTTGTCATTTTTTAAAAAATGGCGCTCAACTTTGGCAACCTGGGAAGAGCCAGGAACCAAGGAGAGAAGCTGCATCACTAGCTGCTGCATCAGGAGGGGCTGGCCACTTGCTCACAAACTCCCACTGGGAAGATTTTCTTCCCAGAAAGGGTTTTGTTGATTTAAAATTAAAATGCTGTTTGGCTTCTGGGTCCTGGAAATCACTAGGGTCCATGCAGCAGCAGCCACTGCCCCAGGAGAGTTCTGACCACTAGATCCTTAGCCCTCACTCAATCAGCCACTCACATGCCCACTCACTCACCAGCACATACACAAAATTTTCCACATACTCACTCACTCACACTGGGACTCACATAGTCTGACTGGCTCGGCTGCCATCTTCCCAACCCATCGGTATAGGCATTATTAATCTAGTTTTACAGATGAATGGTTCTAAAGCCCAAGGAAATAAAAATACTTGTCCACTGTTTCGATACTGTGGGAATGTTGTGGGGCTTAGATTTCAAGCAAGTCTCTAAGATCTCAAATTATCTACTGTTTTTACTATTTACTATAGTATTCCTAACTCAACAGAAGAAAGCATGAAAAGTGAATGAATGCTAATATGATGAGACAGAGAGAGATATTGGGGCCATGAGTTACTGAGGAGTCCATACTGTGGGATAGGCTGACTACAGAAGGATTAGAACTGCTCGCTGAAGGACAGTTAAAATTTAAATAGGAGGGGTAAATTTTGAACAAACATGTAGGTTCAAGAATGTTTAAAAGCCGGGCTCGGTGGCTCAGCCTGTAATTCCGTGTCCTTGGGAGGCTGAGGTGAGTGGATTGCCCGAGCCCACGGGTTCGAGACCCACCTGGGCAAATTGACGAGACCGCATCTCTACAATAAATCAAAATGAGCCAGGAGTGGTAGCATGCGCGCCTGTAGTTCCAGCTACTTGGAAGACTGAGGTGGAAGGATCACCGGAGCCCAGCAGGTCGAGGCTGCGGTGGCTGGGAGCGGCCACTGCACTCCAGTCTGGGCGACAGAGTGAAACTCCAACCCCCCCCCAAAAAAAGAATGTTTAAAGTTTTTTTACATGATGCAAAAAGTATATAACAAAGGAAAGGGAGAAAATGAGTGGAAAATATTTTCTGGGCCAGTAGTCTGCAGGGCTTAAATGCTAATCAAAAGAGTGTGTGAGTTTGTATTTTAGCCAATAGATTGAAGAAAGCTATGCAAGCCTTAAAAATAAGAGGATGGCAAAAATAAAATAATGTTTGGGAAGATTTATTTGCATACATAGCAGCATAATTCGGAAAGCAAAAAGCAGGAAATAGTTTAATCAATTAAGGACTATAACAATGATTTAATAGTGAGGAAGGAACTGACACAGGGGCCCTAGGGACAAAAGAGAAGAATGTAGTAGACATTAGCTGAAAAGAGTCCCCTGAACTTTGTGTTTGACTGCCCAGGGACTGGAATTCGGGGAGGAACAATTAAAAAATAACTATGAAGCCGGGCTCAGTGGCTCAGCCTGTAATCCCACATTTTGGGGTGCTGAGGTGAGTGGATTGCCTGAGCAACTTGGCGAGACCTCATCTCTACAATAAATCAAAAAATTAGTCTGGCATGGTAGCGCACGCCTGTAGTTCCAGCTACTTGGAAGGCACTTGGAAGGATTGCCGGAGCATAGCAGGTCAAGGCTGCGGTGGCCAGGAGCATGCCACTGCACTCCAGTCTGGGCGACAGAGTGAGACTTCAACTCAAAAAAAAAAAAAAAGTAACTATGAATATTTGATATTTATTATAAATGTTATAAGTAAAACAAGATAAAACAAATAAGTGAAGAGAGAATGGCTCTTTGTGTCAGTAAATAAAATATTTCATTCATCATGAGAACAGGTTTTTTTGAGCATTTGTCTTTCGAAATGATAATAGAAAATTATAAAGAAAAAGCTATTTTTTTATTTTTAGCAATATTGGTCAAGTTTCAGCAATGTGCAAAATCATTATTCGAATGGATAGTGTTATTGTGATAAATAAAACAGATTTTTTATTGTTGTCTAGTTTCTGCCTCCATCTCCTCCTTCAAGAACATGTTTGGGGCAGAGATACACAATAAAATGATGTGAATTAGTAAAATAAAATGTAATTAAGGAAATAAACAGGATAATATGGAAGAATGTTATTAGAGACTGTGAGCACTATCTTTGGATGATCGAGAAAGCCTTCTAAAATATGAATATTTGAGTTGTTTACTGATAATAAAAAGAAATCATGCATTCAAATAACCTGTGAAGAACACTTTGATCTAAAGTTGTTGCAGGCATAAAATTCCTGAATGCAGATACAAGGACAGCGTAGTTAGAGCACAATAATCAGTGAGGCTAAATGCAAACTGAATTACATAGTGCTAAGGAGATCAGCTAATGAGTCAAGTATTATTTCAAGTTCAGAGTAGTCATTGAAGAAATATAAGTAGGGGAGTGCCATCACCTTCCAGAGATTACCCTGTGTTCTGCGTAGAGGAGTGGAAGTAGAGGTCTAGTATGAAGGATATTGAATTTAGAGCAGAGAACCATGATGATGACTTGGACTGGGAAGCTGACGACTGAGATGGAAAATAGCAAAAGGATTTGAAACCTGCTTCAGGAGTAAAAATAACAGGACAAGCTAATGAAATTGACTGGACTATGGGAGATGAGAGAATTTGAGGATTTAAGTTAAGGTCCTTTTTTAAAATTTGTTTGTGTGTGTTTATTTGTGTTAGCAATTGAATGGTGACACTGTTTACCAAAATGAGAGCAGATGGAAATGGAATTGTAGGAAGGAATGCTCTAAGCATTATATGGATGTGTACATTTGTGTAAAATATCATGATAATCCAATAGAAAGCAAGTGTCAACTATATAAAATAATCAAGTAACTTTGTAGAATTGTATTTTTTAATCATTTGAGATATTAATGCAAGCCATTTTGTTCAAACTTTTTTAGTAACTGTGGTAATTTCTGACTTTTTAAAATAAATTAGAGTAAATAAGTAAACAAGAAAGAAAATTTAATTGAAACTACAGTTATTTTGTGAGATTCGTTCTCCTCCAATTTCTTGGTGGGACTAAGTAGAGTATGTATCACCATTGGCTCTTTCGGCACTGCACATGTCACCAAAAAAAAGTAAAACCAGAAAATCTGATTCTAAAAAATCTAAAAATGCTGAAGTTTCTGAAATTCATTATATATGTCTGCTCTAACACATTTTCTAGAAATTAAAACCACACATTTTACATCACTAAAAATTAAAATGTTCCATTATATTCTATTGTTGATAGAACTACAAGCAAAATTTTACAATTGTCTTTTTTTCTTTTGATGAATTTTAAAGGAATATTAATCCAAAGCAGGCTAGTATAACAGCACAAACTATCCACCACATGAAAATCCCTTTCAAATGTGATAAATTTGAAAAATTAATATTTTTTACAAGCATTATAAGCTATCTTTTCCTGGTACCAATATTTACTTTTCTTTATTAATCAGCACACACAAAAAATAGTTACAATAAATAGCATTCAGAATTTTTAATATAGTAATATGTATGTGTCAAATGTTCGTTGGAGATTAGTTTTATTAAAGACAACTACTATATAATTGGTTTCATCCATAGTGAAAGGAAAGAATTATGGCCACACAATGAAAACACATATTCTAAATGTCTTCATGAATTACTATAATAGCAAATCAACTAAAAATTGTATCCCAGTATACAATGTTATATTCTTCTATATGGTTCTTTCCATATAGAATGAATATTTCCAAATAGAAAGTCTATTCAGTTTTGATTCACCCACATGATCACCAACATAGTCTAGGGGTTCTGGCCATTCTTTGCGATAAAAATAAAAGCTGATCATGTTCTTCTTAATTTAGTGATTAATTCCTTTTACTTTTTATATTTTTACATTAAATACAGACCAATTTTCTCACTTCATGACTGTAAACACATTTTAGTTCAGCATAAGTTATTTTGTTTCATATAAGTCATATGGCAAAAAAACACTAAACAAAAAGCATGGGAACGTATTTGACTCAATTTTATGTAAATCAGCCTTTTCCAGCCGCTTCTCATTTGAGAAAACAAAATGCCACTGCATCCATCTATTGCTCCTTTAATGTACTTCTTATTAACAAGATAATAAGAACCAACACCACATCCAGTGGTGACAATGGTAAGTAGACTGGTGGCAATTACATTTATAAAGTTTATCCAGGCATAAAATGAAATTTATTGCAAAATATGCGCTGCATATTTTGCTAGACTGTGTGTAGATTACAAAAACAAGGGAGATGTCACTGTGCTACTCAATGAATATACCTGAAATGCTGGCATTTATTTCCCAAGTAGTAAGTAAAATCCTACTGTGTGTTTGGATAAAAAAGAAGAACAAGAAACAGACAAGCATCCACCTACTACGTGGCAGGTTATTTAACTTTATTTAATCTTTATCACAGCACTTCAGTTGCTTATGATTTGTTTTCAATTTTGTAAGTTAAAATCATGATGGAATGGCTGACATCAGGCAAGTCAGGTGGAGACAGAAAGCATGGGTCTGATAATTTGGTGTCTGCTTTGTTGTAGGTCCAAATTATTCCACAATTGTATTCTGTTGTTCAGCGGTTTTAGACACTCACCTTCTTCTTTACTCTTTCCTTCTAAATTTTCTTATAAATTGTCTAGAATTCTAGTCTGTCTTGGTTGGAAACTTATGCCTCAACTGCAGCTCTGGAGATTACTTTCTAGGAACTTTCACTATTATCTATACTTCTTTGATTCAGACTGCCCGGATCTAGTTGTTGATCTACACTGTAAACAAATACTAGTACAAAATTTAAACTTATACTTTGCTAATTAAACTGGAAAGCTAGACTGTAGGACAAGCATGAGATTTAGGAAAAATCATACTCTAATTATATCAATAAAGACTAGCAACATGAGATATGAAAAGGGAAGAAAAAGAGGGATGTCTACTGTCAATTTCCATAGGACTCCAGTTTTGGTGCAAAAAGATTCTTTTACCTTGACAGGTTATGAAGCATCCTCAATTTATCCTGTTACCAAAGGAAAAGGCTCCAGGCCAATAGTCAATAAATCTGGAAAAGAGGAGAAGAAAGTGTTGACTCTTCTCTTATTGCATTGTTCAGAAATTAGTCTATTAGGTCAGTAGCCGTGTTCATTTTTATTAATAAATTGCCCTGTGATTTTGTTATTTTTATTTTATAAAATACATTAATCTAGAGTATTATGAAAATATCAAATCATATTAATTAAACTTAAGTACATTTGTATCTATATTTCAAAAGAAATATCTAAAAATACTATTAATTCACTTTTTTAAAAATTGAACTTAAGTGGCATACAAATGGCCAACAGGTATATGAAAAGATGATCAACATCACTAATTATCAGGGAAATACAAATCAAAACAACAATAAAAGATCACTTCACACCTGTTAGAATGACTATTATCAAAAAGTCAAGATTTAGCAAGTCTTAGAGAAGATACAGAGAAAAAGAATTCTTTGTATACTGTTGGCGAGAATGTAAATTAGTGCAGACATGAAAACAAGTACAAAAGTTCTTCAGAAGATTAAAAATAGAACTACCATATGATCCTGCAATCTCACTTCTGGGTGTATACTCAAAGGAAATAAAATCATTATCTTGAAGAGATTTGCATTTCCATGCTCATTGCAGCATTATTCACAGAAGCTAAGATATAGAATCAACCTAAGTATTCACCAACAGATGGATGGATGAAGAAAATGTGGTAGACAAAAACAATAAGATACTATTCAGCCGGGAAAAAAATAGGGAAATCCTACCATTTATAACAACACGGGCAAACACGAATAATGTCATGCTAAGTAAAATAAGCCAAGTGGGGCACAGAAATACCAATATTAAATGATTTTATTTAGATGTGGAATCTTTAAAAAATGGTGAAATGATAACAAAGAGTAGAATTATGATTACTAAGGGCAAGAAGGTAGGAAAATAGAGATATTATTAGTCAAAGGATACAAACTTGCAGTTATAAAGTGAATACATTCTAGATACCTAATGTATAGCACAGTGACTACAGTTAATAATAATAATTTGTATGTTTTAAATTTGCTAAGAAAGTATATCACAAGTGCTCTTACCACAAAAAAAAAGTAGTAATATAAGTTGGTGTGTATATTAATTTTTTAAACTGATAAATATCCTTTAAATTTTTTTGGTTTTTTTGTGAATATCATAAACTCAAGTTTTTATTTTTATCCATTAATTGAATATTACTTAAAATACACCAATAAAACACCAATAAATAAGGTCCTAGATTAGAGCATTAATTTAACATATGTTAATTATTGTATAGATTCTTGAAATTTTAATAGACATTGGGGATATAAAACAGGGGAATATAGGTAATATCTATTTTCATGGAAGATAATAAAGACAATAAACAAAAAAAAATGTACACATATGCCATGTGAAAAGTATCATGGGAAATAATAAGGTAAAATAAGAAAATTGTATGTGGCAATCATTACAAATGTTTGGGAATGGGGCTGCTAGTTTATCTAGGCTGCTCAGAGAAGGCTTCTGTGATAAGGTGTCATTTGAAAAGAAACATAGTGGTTGAGAAGAAGTGAACCATGTGGATATCTGGGGAATGAAAAGGGTGGACTGGAAACACAGTAGAACACAAGATCCGAAAGGTAAGGGGAAAGGATGGATCCTAAAGGGCCCCATAGTTCTTTGTAGAACACTGGGAAGTCCTCCCAACGAGCAAACACATGACAGTCAAAGGGTCACTCTGGCTACTAGAAGAAAAAGAATCATTAGTATTGCCAAGTGTATGACCTAAATTTGCTCACTGAATTATTATACATTTTACAACCTTGTATTTCAACTGAAATGTTCTCAACGTTATTAAGAACCAGAAAATGAAAATACCTAAATTATATTGAGAAAAGCAAGCAAGAATTATTCCTCCTCAACATCGCCATTAAAAATATTTGAATGATTTAATAAACAAGTTTCCAGGCAAGATATTATATTCAGGCAGCAAAAGAATGATATATACTATTGAGTAACCTCTTAGCATTTCGAATTATTGTTTCCCTCTCCTCATGAATGCTCTCTGTTTTGAAGTCATTTTCAAAGCCTGACTTCATTTTTTTGAATGTAAAAAGAAACTCTTCACTGAGATATACAGACTTGTAAAAAGCATTTCTACATTGAGACAAGACCATATTAACTCAGTGCTTAGTGATTAAATGAAGTTCATAGGAAGAAGGTTTTTATTGACCATAACCTTTAAAAAACAATCTGACTTTGAATCTGTGAGCAACTGTCTTGACATTTCCTCTAATCTGGGCTGTAGTGGATTATTACATTATATTGCTTTAGCACCAGTTGCATAAAATTGTTAGGTGAGTCAATTTTCATTTTATACTTTCTGTGTAATAAACATAATAATGCTGAACTATCCAACTTTATTATTTTTTAAATGTAGAATAAATAATCCAATACATTACTTTTCTCAGCTCAAGTTTTTTAAACACACAGACACACAGACTTTTTCTAACCAGGCCTTTGCAAGTGCTGCTTCTTCACTCTCTGATTCTCTTTGTTCTAATTTTATTGCCTCCTTCTTATGGCCGCAGTATAAATCATGCCTTATGGAATAAAGGGCTGAAAAAGTAATCTAAAGTAGATCCCTCACCTTTGTCTGTACAGTTTCTCTACTTCCCCCACAATGACCATTTTATTGCATTTGTACTAGTTTGCTAATACTTCGTTTGTAATATCTTAAAACAGCTTTCCCCATTATGGTCTAATCCTACTCATGTGCACTCTGTTTACCACTAACACAATTCCTAGCATTTAATGGCTACTTAACATATCAGCAAAATAATTGATGACTACTCAAATGTCTGCTTATTCTCACAGATATACATAAATATAAAATGTAGAACCATAACTAGAGTATAAATATATGCCTCAATTTAACATTTTTTAAAAGAAGAAAAATAATAGAAAAACTCTTTCTCAAATGAGATATATAAAATATTTTCTGAATTCTGAAGTTTGTCTAAAATAAGCAAGAGAAAATGGTATTTAATATTTTGATGGCACTTTGTGACAACCTAGCATTGTGAAAATTAGTGTTCTGTATAATAGCATAGCCTTGGCTTAAGGAACCAGATGGAAGCATGATCCCACCATAGTCAAAGCCATTTTTATAGCAGTACAAATTACTTCTTCACTTAATCATGTTATGACAAAATCCATTATAATGATAGATAGACCCAAGAACGTTGTTAATATTGAAAGAAAATTTAAAGAAACTGGTTGTTTCAAGTTTGTCTCACAGATTTTTCTCAGAATAATTATGGATAATCAGATAAGAAGAGTAGATTTTATATGAAGATTGATAAAGGTTTTGCTTAAAGAAAAATGTAGATTAAAATTATGATTAATGAGCATGACTATTTTAATGAAAAAACAAATTATAGGGGAAAATGATTAATAGCAAAAGTATTTATGATCATTATAATATATCCTTGACATTGATAGACTATACATGGGTTTCCTCGCATAAGTAACTAAAAAGCCATGTGTGTATGGCAGAAGGTGAAAGTGAGGAGCTTGTGGGCTGTGCATCTGCTTTGGCATAGAGTCTATTTGGATGATTTGTCATTTTGTTTAGGGCATTCATTGATGATTATGTAATGAAGCATTAATTATAAGATTATATAATATTCTGATATTTTTACTTAAATTTTGAAGAAGAAGCATTAATAAAATTAACTGGGATATTATTTGTGAGACTACACAAAAAAATCTTCTGTTAAAAAGCCTTCTTTAAAACTGAAAGCTTTTTCTTTTCTACTTTCATGGTATTCTGTAAATCATTATATAATGTTGAAATATTTAATTATGTAAAATATTTTCCTAATAAAAGTATAGTACTTAAAGGAAAAATGCTATATTTTTTTCTTTTGGTACAATGACTAGCAACTAACTGTTAAATTAATGAGTCAATGAATAAATAAATGAACACTCTAACAAAAGAATGATAGAACAAAAATCTAATTTCAATGAGGTAATTGTATAAAAATGTAAGTCATTCGTATATATTGTCATTAGATAGTATACTTTGTTTTTTCATTTTCTCTCTCTCCATTTTCTGTTTATTGAGTAACTAAGTATCATATACCAACAACTTTGCTAAACAGAAGTGAGAGTGGCAGGACGGATGTACAAATATAAATCTAAAAATAAAATATTTAAAGAAAAGACTTTTGAATTATGTGTTTAAAATAGAAGCATTTTCTTTGTGATAAAAAGCATGAGTTAGGAAGTTAATGTCATGGAAAGAATAATGCATGTGGAGCTATACAAAACAGGAAGAGATTTGGCATAACTGGTAAAAAAAAAAGTGGGTCAGTAAAATTGAAGGAAATGAGATTGGTAACATGAATTGATTAGGTTGTCAGAATCTTAGCATATATTGCTAAAAGGACTGGGCTTTATTAATGCTTTTAAATGTGGAATAAAAAAGATTCTCAATTAGAAGAGTGGAAAATCAATTTTTAAAAAATCTTAGGATCTTTATTACTAGTGATTTATCAACTGGCATAAAACAACTTATTTTCTTATTAACCACTTACACTTAATTTTTACTCAGATTCAAAAATATGCCATAAAAATATTAGAATTTATTTTTTTTCTCCTACCTTTCTCTTTTATTAGATCGAAAGAAATTAGCAGCTAACAATACTGGTGTATAGTTAGTGAAATTATACTATTTGTTATTGAATATGAGAAAATAAGTAATTATAATAGCTGTATAAGAAATAAACAGCTATCATACCTAAGACTTATTAACCAATATAGAATTATAAATATTATTTTAGTTACAAAAAGAGTATTTATTTCTCACAGATGACATTACATTTTACTAGTGGAAGTTTTGATTGTTTCTAACACCTACAGACCACCTTTCTCTGAACTACGAAATATTTATTTTCTTTTTTGCAAGTTGATCATGCTTGCATGATTGATCCATGTAATCACCAAGGCCACTATGAACAGACAAAAGAGAGGGAGTTTTATTTCTTCCTCTCTTTCTCTTTGGACAGGGTCTTAATGATCTCCTCCTTGGCCTCGAGTGCTCTTCATAGTGCTTGTCTGCTTCTTAGGTCTTAGAACTGTGGGCATCAGCCTGGTCAGCCAGAAGCTTCTTGCAGACTTTGTCTGCTTTCAGCTGGTGAATGTGTTCCATGGGAATCCATTTGTTTTTGAGCACATTCCCCTTTACCTTTAGATACTGGTTGTGATACATATGGTGGTCAATCTTGGATTCACGGTATCTTCTGAGCAGCCAGCACTGAACCCTCATCCTCCTCATTCTCTTTATCCAGGTTACCTTCTCTGGCAGTGGAACATTGGCTGTCTCCTTTTGCTCACCTGTGTCCATATGTCTGCCTGAGTATACTCATGGCTGAGGCTGCAGTAGCAAAAGGAAAGTGGAGATATTTCTTAAAACAAATAAAAGATGTAAAATAATACTGGCTATTAGACCATGTACTCAATTTGTATAAAATGTTATAGTACAGATGTTGGATTAATATTCACTTACATATAATTTTTTTTCAAAGAATGACTGAGTTCTTCAGGAATATACACTCCTTTCCAACTCTAGCATGACAATTGTGCATCATATTTCTTCAGTCTGAACAGGTCTCCCCAATCCGCTTCATTATTATCTATCCTTAAAACTCAGTCTGTGCCGGGCTCGGTGGCTCAGCCTGTAATCCCGCGCCTTTGGGAGGCCGAGATGAGTGGATTGCCTGATCCCGCGGGTTTGAGACTCGCCTGGGCAGGGAGACCTCATTTCTACAATAAATCACAAAATCAGCTGGGCGTGGTAGCGCATGCCTGTAATTCCGGTTACTCAGAAGGCTGAGGCGGAAGGATCGCTGGAGCCCAGCAGGCGAGGCTGCGGTGGCCGGGAGTGGCCACTGCACTCCAGTCTGGGCAACTGAGTGAGACTCCAACTCAAAAAACAAAACAAAACAAAAAACCTCAGTCTGTGAATCTTTCCAGTGACATAGTTGATAATTTGAACACAACTCAGATTTGTTGCCTCCCCTGTCCTGCAGGTGATTTATATGTCTGTTTCAAATATTTCTTTGAATAATTTTAGGCCATAAGCCTTTCTGTCTCCCTAGTAATAGTATTCTTAAGAAAGACGTTTTTCTTTATTATATATGTTTAGGATTCATTTAACCTGAAAGATAAATGAAGACTGAAAGATAAGAGATTCATCATGCAGCAATCGAGACTAAATAAGAGATAAAATGCCAAGGCAGTTGTACTCACATGAAAATAAAATAAGCCGGGCTCGATGGCTCAGCCTGTAATCCACGCCTTTGGGAGGCTGAGGTGAGTGGATTGCCTGAGCCCGCGGGTTCGAGACCCGCCTGGGCAGCAAGACCTCATTTCTGCAATAAATAAAAAAAATCAGCAGGGCGTGGTAGCGCATGCCTGTAATTCCGGCTACTCGGAAGGCTGAGGGGAAAGGATCAGGAGAGCCCAGCAGGTCGAGGCTGCGGTGGCCGGGAGCGGCCACTGCACTCCAGTCTGGGCGACAGAGTGAGACTCCAACTCAAAAAAAAAAAAAAAAGCACTTTTTCCTTATTACTGGGAAATTCAGGTGAATATTTAACATAATTCTCCTTTTGAGTTTAGTTTATGATACACTATATTCGTGTTATGAGAGAAGCCTGCCACCTCCAACAACAACAACAAAAATCAGGTTTTAAAAAAAATTCAGAGCCAGGTTCAGTGGCTCAGCCTGTAATCCCGTGCCTTTGGGAGGCTGAGGTGAGTGGATTGTCTGAGTCTGCAGGTTCGAGACCCACCTGGCAACTTGGCGAGACCTCATCTCTACAATAAATCAAAAATCAGCTGGGCGTGGTAGTGTGTGCCTGTAGTTCCAGCTACTTGGAAGGCTGAGGCGGAAGGATCTCCGCAGCCCAGTAAGTCGAGGCTGCGGTGACCGGGAGCAGCCCCTGCACTCCAGTTTGGGTGACAGAATGAGATTCCAACTCAAAAAAAAAAAAAAATTCAGGCTTAAAGATACTTACCATTTGTGACTCAAAAGGGATGCCTGTTCCTGGATACTTAAAAATTTAATAAAGATATTAACCCAGTGGTCAGGAACCACTGATCAGAGTCAACCCAAAGTCAGCTGTAGATGGAGGTTAAGGTCTGGTTTCCTGTCAGTGTTTGAAATTTCCTCTCCATCTGACAGTTTCCCAGAAAAACCTCTCTAATTTTAGGATTCTGTGCCTGTCAAAGTGATCTCTAAATGTAAAACATATGAGCCGGGCTCAGTGGCTCAGCCTGGAATCCCGTGCTTTGGGAGGCTGAGGTGAGTGGATTGCCTGAGCCTGTGGTTTCGAGACCCGCCTGGGCAGGTGAGACCTCATCTCTACAATAAAAATCAAAAAAACTAGCCGGGCGTGGTAGCGCGCCTGTAGTTCCAGCTACTTGGAACGCTGAGGCAGAAGGATAGCGGGAGCCCAGCAGGTCGAGGCTGCAGTGGCTGGAGCAGCCACTGCACTCCAGTTTGGGTGACAGAGTGAGACTCCAACTCAAAAACAAAACAAAACAATAAATATAAAACAAATGAAGGGAAGGGGAAAGATGGCCACTATGAAGCAGTAGACCGGTGCCTCTCCCACCTAGTGAGACAGAGAGTAGGGAGACAGCTGTTGATAGATGGAAATGCCCTGAATACTTTAAGATGAATGAAATACCATGCAACCAGAGGAGGTCTTTTTGAGAAACCAAAAAGTCACAGTTAATGTGAGATTTTGGTTGCCCCATTCCCCAGCCTGTTCCAGTTTTAGGCAAGAATGGAGGATCTGCTCAGTGAAGGAGAGGGAGTAAGTTATTTAAACACGTTTTGAGTTGGTTCACCCACTCCCAGCTATGTGCAAGCCATCAGAACCATGTGGAAGGAGGAGTCCTGATCAGAGCTCAACAGTGGGAAAGCAGAGCCCAAGTGGAACGGGGAACAAAACCTACATGCCAGCCTCTGCTGTGACAGCTAATTCCCAAGCAGGAAAAAAAAAAAAAAGAATTGCCTGCATAGTGAATCTGACTGGCACACCCACCTCCAAAAGCTAGTGGGAAAAAAGACAAGTGCCTGTCTTGCTGAACAAGGTAGAGAGTGGGGATTATGTTGCCAGTTGCCAGAAGCACCCTTAACACTTTTGGATGAGTGGAGCAGCATGAACCCAGCAAATGTCTCTTTGAACACACAGAGTCCAGAAAGTGATTACAGGTATGGAAATCAGGGCACCCTATCTCCCACCATGCAGCAGATTGGTAAAGGGACTGAAGTTCCACTAGCTGAAGAGTTGTGGTGATCAATTCTAAGACAATCTGAGTTGGTTCACCCATGCCCAGACAAGAACAAGCCAGTGGTCATGGTCAGCAGGTGCTGAAAACTGGTCTAATTTAGCAGGAGAAGTGAAAACCTGCAGTAAAGGAAGACTGCCACATGGTGAGTAAGGAGCAAAACTGAATACTTCTCCTACTCACAGAGTGATGGAACTATAGAGAAGAAAAAGAAATCTGTCAGAAATGAGGAAAAATCAACATAAACACAGGCAATTCTCAGAGTCCAAAAGTGTCAGTGCCCCAAAAAGCAGACATTAAAACACAATGGTAACTCCCTAGAACAACCCTTCCCATATGACATCCACAGAAATCAGAGATTGAATGACAAAAATGGACAGGAACCAAGAAAAACATGAAGTGAAACAAAATGAAATCATACAGGAAGCAAAAAATGGTGAGGGCCAGTTTTGGAAAAAGTTACTCTGAAATAATGAAAATAAATAATTCCATCCTTGAAATTAATAACAGAGTAACAACGACAGAGAGCAGGCTCAACCAAACACAGGGAAAAAAATCTCAGCTTGAAGACCAAAATATAAAATTAATCAAATCTGCCAAAAATATAGAAAAAAAAGTTTTAAAAAGAAGAAGCAAAACCTCCAAGAGATGTGGTACTATGTCAAAAAGTAAAACCGATGCCTGATCTTTATCCCTGAAGCAGAAAAGGAAATGGAAAACACCATGAAACAAGCATTTCATGAGGAATTCTCAGAAAACTTCACTATCTTGCCAGAGATGTGATAAGTTCAAGCACAAGAGATTCAGAGAATTCCCACAAGATATCACATAAGAAGACCATCCCCTAGACACATAGTAATCCACCTCCACAAAGTAATCATAAAACAAAAAGTCCTAAAGTCAGTGAGAGAAAGGTCAGATTGCCTACCAAGGAAGATTCACAAGAATTACTCCAGACTTATCTTCAGAAAGACAATTCAGAAGAAAAAGGAATCCAATTTTTACTGTTCTTAAAGAGAAACAATTCTAACCAAGAATTTCCACCCCAAGAAGCTAAACTTTATCAGTGATTGAAAACTAAAATCCTTCCCAGACATCTGATCTCTAAGAGAATATGCTGCCTCCAGAACAGCTCTTCAGGAGACCCTTAAGAAGGTGTTGGACACAGGGGAAAAATATTGCCATGCTCATCACAAAAGTACAGGCAAACACAGAGTTCACAGAGTATACAGAGCACCCACAAAAATGAACACACACATATATAAATACAAAAGTTAAAAGGAAACAACACAATTCCCTAAGTCCTATGAAAGATAAACTCTCACATTTCAAAAATCAACTTGAACATGAATGGACTAAATGCACCACTGAAGAGATATAGAATGGCAAACTGTATAAAAAGCATGATCCAAGGATCTGCTGCCTCCAGGAAACTCATCTCACTTCAAAGGATGCAAACAGACTCAAAGTAGTTGGAGGCTGGAAAACAATCTTTTATGCAAATGAAAAACAGAAGACAGAAGTACCTTTTCTGATATCAGACAAACCAGTCTTTAAGCCACCAAAAGTTTAAAAGGACAGGAAAGAACACTACATAATGATAAAAATCTCAATTCTCCAACAAGAAATATCCATCCTAAGCATATATGCACTCAACACAGAGGAACAGTTTTTATAAGGCAAGTATTATACTAGACAAACAAAAAGAGTACAATGATTCTTACACAGTGAGAGTTGGAAACCTAAATAACCCAGTAACAGCCTTAGATAGATCAAGGCAAAAACCAACAAGGAAATCCAAAACCACAACTCAATGCCCAATCAAATGGACTTAATAGACTTCTACAGAACAATTTACCCAACAACCACGCAGTATTCAATAGATCACATTTCAATAGATCAAAATAATCTGATGTATCTTCTCAGATCACAGCGGAAGAAAAATAAGTATTGCCACATACAAATTCCTCTAAAACATACAAAGACATGGACTTTAAACAACATACTGTTGAACAAATTCTGAGTCAACATGGAAATCAAGACAGAAACAAAAAGATTAATGAAAATGAAGACATATCTTATCAGAATCTCTGGAATGCCATAAAAGCAGTGCTAAGAGGAAAATTCATAACATTGCCACACACAAGAAAACGGAAAGATCAAAAGTAAACAGACTATCATCACACCTAAAGGAGCTGGAAGACAAGATCAGCAAAATCCTAACTTCAGCAGATAAAACCATATCACCAAGATAAAATCACAATTGCAGGACATAGAAGAAAAAATATTATAGAAAAGATCAACAGGAAAAAAAAAGCTGGCTCTATGAAAGAATAACTAAGATTGATGGGGCCCCTGGCATATTGACAAAGGAAGGAAGGAAGGGAAAGGGAAGGGAAGGGAAGGGAAGGGAAAAGGAAAGGAAAGGAAAAGGAAAGGAAAGGAAAGGAAAGGAAAGGAAAGGAAAGGAAAGGAAAGGAAAGGAAAGGAAAGGAAAGGAAAAAAGAAAAGCAAGGGAAATTCCAAATAAACACAATTGAAAATTCAAAAGGCAAAGGAAGGAAGAGAAAGAAAAGGAAAGGAGAGGAAAGGAAAAAGAAAAGCAAGGCTAATTCCAAATATACACAATTGGAAATACAAAAGACAATGTCATAACTTACCCTGAAAAAATCCAATAAAGCATCACAGATTATTATGAACATCTGCATGCAAATAAACTTGAAAACTTAAAGGAAATGAAGGGTTATTCGACAATGCACAACACCCCCAGTTTGAAGTCAGAAGAAATTGAAACTCTAAACAGACCAATAACAATCCATGAAATAGACTCAGTTATAGAAATCTCCCCACCAAAAAAAATGTCCCAGATCAGATGGCTTCTCAAAGGAATTCTATAAAATACACAAATGAGCTTATTGAAAGTATTCCAGGCAATTGAGAATGATGGAATTCTTCCCAAATATTTTAGGAAACTAACATCATACTGATACTCAAACCTGGCACAGACTCAACAATGAAAAAGTAACAAAAGTCAAATCTACTTGATGAACTTAGATACAAAAAATCTCAACAAGATTCTAGGAAATTGGATCCAATAACACATCTCAATAATCATCCACCAAGACTAGGTAGTCTTCATTCTAGGATGCAGGGTTGATTCAACACTCACAAGACCATAAACATAATTAAGTGCATTAACATATGTACAACAAGAATCACATGATTATATCATTAGATGCAGAAAAGACATAAAAGAAAATCTAGCATCCCTTCTTTTATCAAAACCCTTGGGCACCTAGGGATGAAGGACAAACTCACAGCTAACATTTTGTTCAATGGGCAGAAGTTGAAAGCACCCCCCAAGTTTGGAAAGATGACAGCTGAGTCAATCAGACTATGCAAGTCCCCATGTGAGTGAGAGAGTGTATGGAAAATTTTGTGTACATGCTGGTGAGTCAGTGGGCATGTAAATGCCTGACTAACTTAGGGGTAAGGAGCTGGTAACCAGGGTTCTCCTGGTGCAGTGACTGGTGCCACAACAGTTGGGCTTGAACACTAGCAATTCCCAGGATGCAGAAGTCAAGCACCATTTTCTTTCTTGCTTTTTTTTTTTCAAATCAACAAACCCTCCTTGAGAAGAAAATGCTGGGAGAGACTGTCTAAGTGGGGACTCATGAAGGAGTGGCCAGGCTTCTTATGCAACAGCTGGTGCTACAGTTTCTCTAATTCATCCCTGGCTCTTTCCAGGTCACAGAACCTGAGTGCCATTTTTTTTTAAATGGTCAGAAGTTTTCCTATGAAAAAGCAGCAGGGAGAAACTATCAATCCAGGCTCTCCCTCACAATTGAAGAGGAGAGAGACTGCCAGCTCCTAGCTTTGCTTCATCACTTCAGCACCTGGCAGAGCACTGGCAGTAGGAACTGCACAAGGAGTCCAGAGGCAAAGTCCCATGGAAGAGGACAAGAGAGGCACCCCAACACTATCTTGAATGTGGGGCAGGAAAGTGCTCTGATTTTCTCACCACGGAGCAACAGACCTAAACTCTGTGACTGGAAGATCAGGGTTTGATAGTGACCCAAAGGAAATATCCTGAAAGCACAAACTTCGGAGGGATCTGACCAGTGCTGAATTCCAAGTGCTCCACCCCCACCCAGATCCAGCCACGGGACAAAGTGTGTGTCAGAAAAGGATGAGGAAGAACTCCAAAGACATTAGTGGTGAGTCCAGGGCTGACCCAACCCCCTCCTCCCCAGCAATCCTCTGAACATTAGACAAACACAGCTGGGCCAAGAATAAGAGAGACAAATCCAGGCTCCGCCTGGATGTCAGTCGCAATAGGAGAACTCCATTCCAGGATAGGTCTGGCTGGGGCACCGCTGGGAGACTACATCACTTGGAAAAAGACAATCTTGTACCTCCCCACTGAAGGAGATCTCCCTGATCATATGAGAGTGGGAGGGGAGGACTGCAGCCCCACCCACCTCCACTGCCCCTCCTTCTTCCCTGTTTCAGACCCTGAAGAGAGAGTGAAGGAGGTGACTCTGCAGGAAAGACATGATTAGAGGAACAATTGCAGAGACTGCCACAAAAGGGCAGGTTTGTTTTATTACTTTCAATTATTTTTTAATTTTTAAAAATTTTTTGATTATTAGTTTATCTATTTTGAAATATTTTTCCTTTGTGCATGAATGAGTATGTGAGGGTTTGCTCTGCATATGCCCCAATTTCTTTTTTCTTTTTCTGTTTCTTTCTTCTTTTATTTGTCATTTTCTGCTTTTATGTGTATGTAATTGATTGAGTGTTCAACTTTCAATTTTGTTGTTGCTTTTTGCTGCTTTGTTGTTCTGTTTTTTTAATTACATTTTTTTATAGTTTAAGGTGTGTGTTAAAATATGTGTGAGGGCTCAATCTGAATTGCTGTTTTCTTTTCTTTTTTTACTTTTCCTCCATTCTTTCTGTTTCTCTTCTCTATTCACTTTGTGCTAGGCATGTGTGTGTGTTTAGTTTTCTTGGGGTTTTTAGTTTGTTATTCCAGTTTGTTTTGGGGTGTGTGTGCTCGATTGCTTTTGCATTGGTTTCTACTTTGCATCATCATATAGAGTGGTGGTAGGGAGTGGGTCTCAGGGAACACATATCACAATAAGTGAACATTGCAATTTGCAAGTAGTTTCTGATTCCTAGCATACCATCCCCTGATTTATTTGAATTTCAAAAACTAAAAGAGACAACAAAGCTTCCCATCCACCATCCTGTTTTAAAATAGAACAAATCCAAAGCCTGGAGCAGGGAAGAATATAGGACTGAGCAAACATCAGAATGGAAAGCCTCTTCCACTGACACTGAATAACAGACCTAAAGAGAAACATAAGAGATCTGCTACAAATGAGGAAAAGCCAAAGGAAGACCACAGACAATTTCAAGTGTGCCAAAGACAAAATTCCTGAAACATCACACTTTGGAACCCAAACAAAGGAAGTCATCAACACTGATCCCAGAATATGACAGGAATTAAGGAATGGATGGAAAGAGTGAATAAGACTCAAGAAAGACAAGGTACAACACAGAAAGAACTTGTAACAGAGATTTTGGCAATAAAAAAACTTCATCCAGGAAATAAATAACAATGAAAAGCATGGAAAGCGGAATTAAACTAGCTGAAGAAACAATCTCAGAACTTGAAGATCAGAATATGGAATTAACTCGATCTGTAAAACACATAGAAAGAAGATTCAGAAAGAAAGAACAAAACCTACAAGAGATATGCAATTATATCAAGAGGTCAAACCTATACCTGATTGGTATCCCAGAAGAAGAAAGGGACAATGAGGACAACTTGGAGCAAGTATTCCAGGAGGTAATCCAAGAAAACTTTCCCCATCTCACCAGAGATGTGACCAGCCAAGCACAAGAGATAAAGAGAACTCACAAAAGACATCAGATGAGAAGACCAATCCCTAGACACATAGTAATTCACCTACACAAATTAGGTACAAAAGAAAAAATCCTAAAGACAGCAAGAGAGAAAAGTCAGACTACCAACTGGGGAACACCAATCAGAATAGCAGCAGACCTAACAGCAGAAACATTGCAAGCAAGAAAGGACTGGGGCCCTATATTCAAAGTCCTCAAAGATAAACAATTTCAACCAAGAATTTCCTATCCAGGCAATCTCAGCTTCATCAGTGATAGAGAATTAAAAACCTTCCCAGACATCCAATCCCTAAGAGATTATGTGGCTTCCAGACCAGCTCTACAGGAGACACTTAAAAGTGAAGAAAGAAAGCAAAGAAGAAAGAAAAAAAAAGAATGACCATGCACTTCCCAAGAGAACAGCAGAGCACAGAACCAACAGAGAATACAGTGCAACAAGAAACTTGAAAACACACACATACAGAAACACCAAAGTCAAAAGAAAACAAAGAAAAACTTTATAAGAATATCATGCAATAAACAATCACATTTCAATAAACAGCCTGAATGTGAATGGACTAAATGCACCACTGAAATGACACAGAATGGCAAACTGGATAAGAAACCATGACCCAATTGTTTGCTGCATCCAGGAGACTCATCTCACTACAAGGAACACACACAGACTCAAAGTGAAAGAATGGAAAATGAGTTTCCAGGCAAATGGATCACAGAGGAAGGCAGGGGTTACGATTGTATTGAAAGTATTCTAGGAATTTGAGAAAGATGGAATTCTCCCCAAATCATTTTATGAGGCTAACATCACACTGATACCCAAACTGGGTAAAGCTTCAACAACAACAAAAAAAGAATTACAGGCCAATATCCCTTATGAACATAGATGCAAAAATTCTCAACAAGATTCTAGCAAATCACATCCAAAAATTCATCTCAAAAATCATCTACCATGACTAAGTAAGCTTCATCCCCAGGATGCAGGGCTGGTTCAACATTTGCAAGACCATAAATGTAATTAAAGACATCAACAGATGCAAAAACAAGAACCACATGATTATATCATTAGATGCAGAAAAAGCTTTTGATAAAATCTAGTATTCCTTCTTGATAAAAACTCTAAAACACCTAGGTATAAAAGGAACATACCTCAAAATAGTAAGTGTCATCTGTAATAAATCCACAGCTAACATATGGATAAATAGACAGAAATTGGAAACATTTCTCCTCCAAACTGGAACAAGACAAGGCTGCTCACACTCACCCCTCTTATTCAACATTGTGTTGAAAGTCCTAGCTCAGGAAATTAGTCAAGAGAAGGAAATTAGGGGCATCCATATAGGAAAAGAGGAAGTCAAGTTATCCCTCTTTGCTGATGATATGATCCTATACCTTGAAAATCCAAGAGAATCTGTCAAAAATCTGCTTGCACTGATAAAAGACTTTGGCAAAGTCTCAGCATACACAATAAAAGTGCAAAAGACAGTTGTATTTCTATACCCAACAACAAGCAGGCAGAGACCCAAATAAAAATCACAATCCCATTCACAATAGCCACAAAAAAAATGAAATACCTCGACATCTTCCCAACCAGAGAAGTGAAAGACCTTTACAATGAGAACTACAAAACACTGCTTAAAAAATCCAAGAAGACACAAACAAATGGAAAAGTATTCCATGGTCATGGACAGGAAGAATCAACATTGTTAAGCTGTCCATCCTACCAAAGGCAATCTACAGATTCAATACAATATTCGTTAAGTTACCAACATCATTCTTCTCAGACCTGGAAATGACAATACAGAAATTCAAATGACCACAGATAGCCAAAACAATTCTTAGCAAAGGAAACAAAGCAGGAGGTAACACAATTCCAGGCTTCAAACTTTACTATAAGGCTACAGTAATCAAAACAGTCTGGTATTGGTACAAGAACAGACATATAGACCAATGGAACAGGATAGAGATTCTGAAATCAAAGTCTCAATTTCTCAACCAACTTATTTTTGACAAAGTCTCCAACAACCACCACTGGGGAGAGGAGAACCTATTCAGTAAATGGTGCTGGGAAAACTGACTGACCACATGCAGAAGATTGAAAGAGGACCCCTACCTATCACCATGCACAAAAATTAACTCTAAATGGATCAAAGACCTAAACGTAAAACCTCAGACTATAAGAATCTTAGAAAACGCAGCAGACACCCTTATGGAAATTGGAACTGGCAACAAATTTCTATTCAGAACCATACATGGCCATACCTTAAGAAATAAGATAGACAAATGGGACCTCCCCAAACTAACGAGCTTCTGCAAAGCAAAATAAACCATCAAGAGCGCAGGGAGACAGCACACAGAATGGGGAAAAATATTTGCAAACTGTATATCTGACAAAGGCCTAACATCTAAGATCTATAAGGAACTCAAACGCCCGAAATGAAAAAACAAAACAAAACAAAGCAGTCCCTTTAAAAAGTGGGCAAAAGACATGAATAGACACTTTTCAAAAGAAGATATATGGGCAGCCAACAGATACATGAAAAAGTGCTCAGCCTCACTCATCATCAGAGAAATGCAAATCAAAACCACATTGTGATACCACCTAACCCTGTAAGAATGGCCATCATTAATAAAACAAACAACAACAGATGTTGGCAAGGATAGGGAGAAAAAGGAACGCTTCTACACTGCTGGTCAGAATGCAAACTAATGCAACCTCTTTGGAAGACAGAGTGGTGATTTCTGAAAGAACTAGAAATTGACCTTCCATATGACCCAGTGATTCTCCTATTGGGAGTATACCTGGAGGAACTCAAATCATTCTACAAAAAAGATACCTGCACACATATGTCTGTTGCAACTCTATTGACAATAGCAAAAACATGGAACCAACCATGTTGCCCATCAAAACTGAACTGGATAGAAAAGAAAATGTGGTACATATACACAATGGCAGCCTTAACGAAATACAAACATGAACTTCACAGCAACTTGGATGGATTTAGAGCTGATCATACTCAGTGATCTATCACAGAGACAAAGAACAGAGTACTATATGATCTCGCTCATCAGCAGACCTGGAACAATTATAATACTATAAGAAAGGGAATGGGAGTAGTGGGAAACTGTCAGGGGAGTGGGGGTGAGATTGGCATTTGAGGTAAACTGCTAGGGGAGAGGGGCATACATCATCAACCACGGTACCTGCATAATCAACATTTGTATACCTAACCCTGAATTGTATGCCACATCTTTATAATAAAAAAAAGAAAGCATCCCCCAATAATGAGAACAAGACAAGGTGCCTATGCTCACCCTTCCTGTTCAACATCGCGATCTGAATAGGAAAAAGGAAGTCAAGCTATTCCTTTTTGTAGATGACATGATTCTATATCTTTTTTTTTTTTTTTTTTTTTTTTGAGTTGGAGTCTCACCCTGTCACCCAGACTGGACCTGCTGGGATCCAGCGATCCTTCCACTTCAGCCTTCCAAGTATCCGGAACTACACGTGCACGTGACCACACCCGGCTAATTTTTGGTTTATTGTAGAGATGAGGTCTCGCCAAGTGGCCCAGGAGGGTCTCAAACCCGCGGGCTCAGGCAATTCACTCACCTCGGCCTCCCAAAGTGCTGGGATTACAGGCTGAGCCACCAAGCGCGGCTGATTCTATATCTTAACAACTCAAGGGAATACATCACAGCACTGATAAACAATTGTTAAAATTTTGGAGTACAAATGCAATGTACAAAAGACAGTTGCATACTTATACACCAGCAACAAGCAAGCAGAGAATCAAATAAAAAACACAATCCCAATCACAACAGTCACACAAAAACTGAAGTACTTTGGCATCCACCTAACCAGAGAAGTGAAAGTCCTTCACAATGAGAACAACAAAATACTGCTCAAATAAATCAAGGATGACACAAATGAATGGAAAAATACTTCTTGCTCATGGATTGGGAGAATCAACATTCTCAAGATGTCCATTCTACCCAAGGCAATCTACAGATTTGATGCAATACCCATCAAATTACCAAAATCATTCTTCTAAACCCTAGAAATGACAATACAGAAATTCATATGGAAACAAAATAGAGGATGAATAGCTAAACAATCCTCAGAAAAAGGAACAAATAAGGAGATAACACACTTCTAGATTTTATTACAAGGTTACAAGTAAAACAGCCTGGAATTGGTCCAATAATAGGCACATAGACTAATAAAACAGGGCAGAGATTCTGGAAACAAAAACAATCTCTCAACTAATTCATGTTTGACAAAGCTACCAATAACAATCACTGGGAAGAGGAGACCATATTTAGCAAAAGGTTCTGGGAAAACTGGTCAACCACGTGCTAAAGAATGAAACTGGACCCCTACATATCAACATACACAAAAATCAACTGTAAATGGATCAAAGCCCTAAATGTAAAACATCAATGTATAAGAATCCTTGAAGAAAACATAGATAACATCCTTATGCACATAGGAGTAGGCAAAAAATTCTTGAACAAGTCCCCAAAAGTGAATGCCATAAAAGCTAGGATAGACAAGTGGGACCTCATCAAACTGAAAAGCTTTTGCACAGCAAAAGAAATCATTAGGAGAGTAAAGAGACAACTTACAGAATGGGGAAAAAATTGCAAATTATGCCTAACATCCAGGATCCAAGTAACTCAAGCAAAGTGAAAGAAGAAAAAAATCATTAAAACTGGGCAAAGGAAATGAACAGAAACTTCTCAAAAGACGACATGCAAGCAACGTATAGACACATGAAAAAGTACTCAGCCTCACTAAACATCAGAGAAATGCAAATCAAAACTACTGTGAGATACCACCTAACTCCAGTAAGGATGGCTACCATAAATAAGTCAACAAACAACAGATGCTGGTACAGCTGCAGTGAAAAGGGAACACTTCATACTGGTGGTGAGAGTGCAACCTAGTTCAACCTCTATGGAAAGAAGAACTAAAAATTCATCTTCCTTATAGTCCAACAATCTCTCTTCTGGGAGTATACCTGAAGGAACATAAATTGTTCTACAGAAAAGACACCTGCACATGCATGTCTATTGCCACACTATTCACAGTAGCAAAAACATGAACATAATACTACTGCCCATCAAAATGGACTGGATAAAGAAAATGTGGTACATATAAAGAAAATGTGGTACATATAAAGAAAATGTGGTACATATACATAATAGAGTATTACATAACCATAAAAAAACATAATGGACTTTGCAGTAAATTGGTTGGAGTTGGAGACCACCATGCTAAGTAATCTATCACAGCAACAAAGAACTGAATACTTAGTACTGCATGTTCTCACTGATAAGTGAGCCCTGAACAATAGTCATATGAGCACAAGGGAGGGATTGACAGTTACTGGGCTCTGCTAGGAGTTGGAGGGAGGGAGACAGGTGGGAGACACATAACAACACAGTGGGTACCTGACCCACTACCAGGCAGAGTGAGGACCAGTTGGAAGCCCAAGTTTCACCTGAATGCAGCCTATTATGTAGTTAATCTACATTTATTCCCCATAAGTCTATAATAAAATTAAAAAGTTAAAAAGATATTTACCCTACTTATATATTATTACCCTAGATGCTCACTTTGCACAAGGGGAGAATTATTTTGAAGGGCTACCTTAGGTAAAATGCTTGGTTTTGAGGATGGTGGGTCTCTACATTCATCTCCATTAGAATCACATAGATTTAGGTAGAAAAGAGGATAGTTTTTAAAATGAAGAAATAGAGTCAGATATTGTACTGTGAAGCAGCATTCTGAGTCCGATTACTTAAATCTAAATTCTACCTTTGCCAGGTATGAACTGTTAAATACAAGAAAATTTACTTGAGCACATTGTGCCTCAGTTTCTTTTCCTGAAGTAGATTAGGAATCATACCCAGGAATAATAGGTATCTTCAGACAATGAGAATAAGGAATAACTGGCATAAGGCAACTACAACACCCAGAATAATGGCTCACAAACAATAATCACTCAAAAATATTTTCTATGATGACATTAATGCAATTTTTAATCTTAAGCATTCACAGTCTGTTCCTTTGATCCCTGAATATTTTTTAATGATGCATTAATGTACAGGGGAATTTAAAATAGTTATTCATTGTGGTCTAGACATAGTGCTCTCAGGAGATATCTATGCAGGGGAGGAACAGAGAGAATGAATTTCATCTCATCTGGAATTGTGACCTAAATTTATGAGCTTTGTATGTTGTGCCTCCAAGAAAGATTTTATTTGAAAACAGAATTCCACGGGTAAAATACAGTTTGTAACCCACTGGTGCTCTAAGACATCATCTTTATAGGTCTAGGTAAATCATAAATGGAACACCTAAAATAAAACCAAATAAAAAAATAGCAGTATGGTGCTTGTTACAAGAGGACTGAACAGAAAGCAGAGATGAATAATGTCATATATTGTATTGCTCCAGGAAAGAAATTTGTTGTCACCACTCTACTGAGCATTTTTCAGTAGTGTCATTTTTATAGAGAGACGACTACATTGTTATATTATAATGCTATTAAGCATATCAAATATCATATGTTTAAAGAACTAAAGATGCATATCTTCTTTTACATTGGAAAAAGAATCTTATTATTTCTTTCACAAGTGGAATCAGAACACTGACAGATAATATAGCAATTTATGAACTGTGGACAAAAATGAGAGCATAAAAGCACAATAATATTAGGATTCCAGCTATGCTTATCTCATTATCGCAGTCAGAGCAGAAGACATTTTAAGACTTTATGTACAGAGAATGTTAACTGTTTTCAAATGATCATTTTTAAATATTTGAAGATGGAAATTTAATAAGATTTGTCTGTAGAAGATAGGTATGGTTCTAGAAAAAGACTCAGTACTTTCTCAAACATTTACATGAATATAATGTAGCTTCAATACACAGCACTTTTTTTTGTTTTCCTCAATTGCTGAATTGTAAAAGAAATTAATTTTACCAATCATCTTCTGGAAAGTGACAGTTAAACTTGCAAGAGAAGAATTAGCAACTGAAGGTATCAAATTCTGGGATGAATGACAGAAAAATGTTTATGAAACTTAAAAAATATTTGTTTATTTTGATTACAGTCATCTAAATAGCTATATTTACACTGAGTCTATTCACCAATTTTGGATTTTTTTGTTTTATCATTTTTTAAAAATAAACACTAGTTTTAATAGGAAATCTTTCCTTATCTTTAAAAATGATAAGGAACAACAAACAAAAATCCTTTGGAAAGAACTTATTTAAAATTTTTATGTTTTTCTACGCTTTAGAGAATTGATTTCTGGGTTAATGATTCTTATCGAGGGCCCTTGCCGAGATCTGAGTGCGAGTCCCGCCTCTGCCCCTTCATCTGGGAGCCAGCCCTCGCCTCTCATCCCTGTCGTGGGGTGGAAGGGGGCTTCCTCGCCCTGTCGAGCTGGGGTCCCAGCCCCCGGCTGCGGGCCACCGTCGGAGACCACCAGGCCGGCGTCCTCCCTTCCAGCGCACCTCCAGGGCCCGCCGGAGTGGTGCCTGCACCAGGAGGCGGACGCGCAGCTGCCCCGGGTCACGCGGTCGCCGCTGGGCGCCACGGGAAATGCAGTGGGGGCGGCGCAGACCCTCCTGGCGCAGGGCATGCAGCGCCCGCCCAGCCAGCTGCGCTGGAGCCCCTGAGGCACGCGGCTGCGCCGGGAGGTGAGCGCGGGAGCTGGGTCTCGTGGGTGAGGGGCTAAGACACGGAGAGCTGCGTGAACCGCGTGTCTTTCCTGTTTGAGAGTCGCCTCCGAATTTTTTTCCAGGCTGCTTTTTCCTTGTGGTGGACCGTAGAGGACCCACCCCCCATCCTGGGGGACAGTTCACAACGTGGGGCGCGGTGGCTCGCGCTTGTAATCCTAGCGCTTTGGGAGGCCAAGGCGGAAGGATCTCTTGAGCCCGGGAGGTTGAGACTGCAGCGAGCTATGATTGTGCCACTGCACTCCATCCTGAGTGACAGAGTGAGGCCCTGTCTCCAAAACAAAGAAAAAAGAAAAAATGGTATGGGGGGTGGAGTTGGATGACAAGAGTGGCATTTTAGCAAAACCAGTCTGGGGTCATCCTACCCCCAGACGTCTCCTACTCCCCTTTTGGGTGGCAGCCCATTCCCTCCTCCAAACCAGATAATCCTGCTCCACGCAGGCCACCTCCGTGCGGCTGATACCAAAGGACCTCAGCTGTGTCCCGTGTGGCTGCCTTATCTCCATGCTGCCGTGGGCCGTTGTTGTCTGCAAAGTTCTTCTAGGCGTGCCCATTTCCTCTCAGCCATGCCAGCCCCGCGTGTTACGATTTTCTGAGGTTTTTGCATTTAATGTTGACTCCTGCTCTGCAGCTTTATCGCTAGTATCTTTGGCGATGGTCGTAGTGGGGGGGGGGCGGGGGTGTTCCCATCAGCGTGTCCCCTTTGGCGAGTTGGCTGTGAGATCCCTTGCCTGCTTGACTGACAGTGTTTTTCTCCCGCAACCACCGCTGGAGTACAGGTCCCTGCGTTTGGGGAGGTGCCCTGTGACCCAGAACTGATGCAGCCCTGCTACCGGGGGACCATGCGCAGCCGGGGCGCTTGGCACCGTTGGTGGCACCCTTCAGCTTCCTGGCGACACAGAGCCTGGTGTTTGGGGCCCAGAACCTCGCACAGCAGGTGAGGGCTCGCAGGAGGCTGGGAGGAGGCTATATGGGGACAGAGGCCTCCACTGAGTCAGTGCCGGCTGTGTCCTGGGGAGAATGTAAAATAATAATAAGAAGAATATCTAGTTAAAGAAGAAGGTTAGGTACCTGACCAAACACAGACATAGTGAACAAAATTTATGTCACCTCTTTGGGTGGGGAATTTTTTTTGGGGGGGGTAGGTGGGTCGGGTTTCAGGGTCTCACTCTGTCACCCAGACTGGAGTGCAGTAGCATGATCATAGCTTGCTACTGTCTTGAATTCCTGTCTCATCCTCCTGAGTAGCTAAGACTACAGACCTGGCTCCATGTCTGACTTTTTATTTTCTTTTTTTTTTTTGTATAGACAGTGTCTCACTATGTTCCCAAACTAATCCCACACTCCTGGATTTAAGCAATTCTCCTGCATCGGCTTCTCAAAGTATTGGAACTGTAAGCATGAGCCAACGCGTCCAGCCAGATTTTGTTTTTTAATTGAGAAAATATGATAGAACTGTCAACATAACATGAAAATAGCTAAATTGTGTCATATATGACATTATTAATTAGTAATATAATAAAAAATATTATAAATTTTATTCGGGCTTTATAATGACCATGTCCAGGCGCTCTGTGATGCTCTCCACACTAATGTTATTCATGCCATGCCTATGTAACTTTTATATGTGAAAAAAACACCTATACCAATAAATAGAAACTTAAAAGTGGATTAATTATAAAAATGTAAATTTATTTAAGTATGCTAAAATATACATTTTTTGTCTAGTCTTAAAGGATTTAGTAACAATTTGAGGAAGAAATGAGAAGCATTAACGTACACTAAAAGTGGCCTTGGCAAAGGCTTCAAGTCTAGTCTCTCAGGAAAATAAAACAGAAGAATATATTTATATATTGTTTATTGTAGTTGATATTGTGACTAGAGGAAATGTGATACTGACCTAGAGATAACTACATGTTGGAATTAACAGATAAGGATTTTAAAGGAGTTATTATAATTATGCTCATGGAAGTAATAAGGGATATGAATTGTAGTTGATAGGAAAAATGACTGGAGAAGTCAAGGTTTCTGTGTTATGTTTTGTTATCTTTAGAGCATAAATAACTTACTACAAGATATGGATTGATGGGCAACCCTTATAATACTACATGCATTATTCATGCCAATTAGTGAATTAAAAATGACTTAAGATACATCTAAAATGGTAGTTGACCTTCGAACAACATGTGTATTACCAGCATTGACCCCCAGTGCAGTCAAAAATTCACATATAACTAACTTTTGACTCCCCAAAAACTTAATTAATAATAGCCCATTGTTGACTGACAACCTCACTAATAACAGTCAACACATATATTATATGTTATAGGTATTATATGCTACATTCTTACAGTGAAGTAAACTAGAGAAAAAATGTTATTGAGAAAATCATAAGAAAGAGAAAATATACTGTTCATTAAGTGGAAGTGACTCATCATAACTCATTCACTTTGAATAGGCTATTTAGGAGGAGAAATAGGAGGGATCGGTCTTGCTGTCTTGGCATGGCAGAGGCAGAAAATGGAAGAGGAAGCAGACACACACAGTGTAGATTTACAGAAATATACACAAGTTTCCGTCTGACATTTTTGTTTTTTCATTTCTCTAAAAATGTTTCTATACCATACCAATCTTTCTTCCACCATCTGCTTTAGTTTCAGTGCCCGTATCATAGCAGGGCACATGTAAAAGAAGTCAAAGTCACTCTTGAATAATAGAACCCTTCTGCCAGATTGTCTGTTAGTTTGTTTCCTGGCACTGTTTTCTCTACATCTTCCTCACCGCCTGGCACTGGTTTGGGAACATTTATCTCCACTAGATTTTCTTCTGTTAATTTTTCTTGTTTCGCGTCTATTTTCTCTTTGATCCATATTTTTAAATCCTTCACTCTTAACTTTTTTGCCATATCCACAGTCTCTTTCTTGAGTTCCTTGATTGGGTTATTGTAAATCCTGTAAAGTCATGCACAACATCTAAACACAGTTTTTTCCAGCAGTGGTTTGTTTTGAGTTTGATGATTTTCATGGCTTTTTCTACAACAACGGCAGAATGTTCAATAGTGTATTCCTTCCAGACTTCCATGATGTTTTCCCTGTCAGGGTTCTCTCTTCCATAGCATTGATTCTTCCCATAGAGTCGGTGTATACTGAGCTTTAAAGATCTTTATGACTCCCTGATCTAGAAAATGAATTTGAAATCTTGTGTTTAGAGTGCAAGCAGACTACGTCAGCACATTCAGTGTTGAACTAATGGGGTTCCAGGTGGCCAAGAACATTGTCCAATATTAAAATAACTTTAAAAGGGAGTTCCTTATTGGCAGGGTACTTCATGAATTAAGGAACAAAGCATTTGTGGAGCCAATCGTGAAAAAAGGTTTTCATTGACCAGGCCTTCTTGTTGTACAACTAAAAAACTAGCAGCAGGTGTTTATCTGTCCCCATTAAGGCTCAGGGATGAGAAACTTTCTAGATAACGGCAATCCTGATTATAAGCACTACTGCGTTTTTATAAAAGAATATAATTAGCCTATCTTTTCCTGCCTTAAATCCTGGTACCTTCTCTTCCATCCTAGTGATAAATGTTCTTTGTGGCATTTCCCTTCCCCAACCCCCAGAATAGGACACTTTTACCTGCATTATAAGCCTCTTCAGGCAGATATCCTTTCTGTCCAACGATTACTTTGATAGTGTCTGGGAATTCATCTGCCCCTTCTTAGCAGAAGATACTCTCCGGTTATCTTGACTTTTTTTTTTTTTTTTTTAGGCCAGACTTCTTTCTAAAATTGCCAAGTCCTCTTTGCTGGCATTAAATTCTTTGGCTTTAGATCCTTCACCTTCCTCATGCTTTAAGTTGTCATATGGTGAATTCACTTTTTCTTGACTCATGTTAGAGTCTATAGGTATGCATTTCTTATGGCAATCCTGCACTTACATAAAGGTATATTTTCAATATAAGATTTTAAAAAGTATTTTGCAAGAAGTGCAAGGTTTTCAAGCCTGTTGGCATAGCTGCAGCAATGGTTTCACAGATGTCTTTTTCTTTTTCTTTCTTTCTTTCTTTTTTTTTTTTTTTTTGAGTTGGAGTCTCACTCTGTCACCCAGACTGGAGTGCAGTGGCTGCTACCGGCCACTGCAGCCTCGACCTGCTGGGCTCCAGCGATCCTTCCGCCTCAGCCTTCCAAGTAACCGGAACTACAGGCAGGTGCTACCACGCCCAGCTAATTTTTGATTTATTGTAGAGATGAGGTCTTGCCAAGTTGTCCAAGCGGGTCTCGAACCCGCGGGCTAGGCAATCCACTCACTTCAGCCTTCCAAAGCGCGGAATTCCAGGCTGAGCCACTGAGCCACCAAGCCCAGCCCCTTTTCTTTTTTATTAAGGTCCTTATGCTGAATTCATTTATCTTGAAATGGTGAGTAACCACAGCAGCAGAACTCAGTCTGTGTAGCATATCAAGCAATTCAACTTTTTCTTGTAATGTGATAACTTTTCTCTACTTCTTGGGGAGCACCTCCAGCATCACTAGTGGCACTTTGTATGGGTCCCATGCTGTTAGTCAAGGTTTATGTATTGCAATAAACATAATAAAAAATACCTGAGAATTGTTAAAGATCACTTTTTACTGCAACATGGAAATTACTGAAGAGACAAACTGTTAGCATGTAGATGATTAGCATAACATGGAGTTTTAAACAAATACAACACTTGAGCTCACCGCAACAGCAAAAGGAAGTGACTAAAAATTATTGCAGTAATATAGTATATACTACAATTAATTTTTATGCAGTTATGATTTAATACTGTGTTTTTAGGATTTTAACATTTTTCTTGACTTTAAATGATTTTATGCATGGTCTATAAGTGTTTGTGTACATAATTTTTGATAAATTTTGTTTTTCATAATATATTTGCATATATTACATGGTAGTAAATGATACAATAGAGTATCAACATATTTTATAGTTTCATGACATACTTAAATTTTAATAATTCCTTTGATATTTCATGTCACATACAACAGTTCATATGTGAGGTTTTTCAAAATGCTAAAAATGTTTCCAATATAATTACTGAAAATAATATTCATATAAGGAAACCCATGCAGTTCTAATCCATGTTGTTCAAGCGTCAACTGGATTTATTTTTTGTTCTGTGCATTCTACATATCACGTTTCACTCTCTAAAATTTTTATTAACTGGAATGTGATTCTATGAAGCAAAGGATGATGTGATATACCTTTATAAATCTTTATATAAACATAATATCCATGCTTTCTCTACCATGTTCCTTCTACTGAGTCTTCACCAGCAAAATTGTTACCATGCATATTTCTACTAAAGATCTGCTCAAGGCAACCCAAACTTTTACTATTCATGCCCCTCAATATTCTTCAGACTTTGTCCATTACCTACTTTCAAGAGGTAATTAAATTGAAACTAGAATCTTCAGGGTGGGTCCGAATTTAATCAGTAGAAGACCTTAACAGCAAATGAACTGGCAACCCCTAAAGGGATAGAGAATTCTGACAGCAGATTCCCTTGGTTCTGCAACAACAACTCTTGTCTGGGTCTTTAGCCTGCCAGACTACCCTGAAGATTTATAACTCTCCAACCCTCATAATTGTGTAAGCCAATTCCTTAAAATAAATATAACTCTTTCCATATGTGTGTGTATGTGTGTGTGTGTGTGTGTGTGTGTGTGTGTGTGTGTGTGTGTGTATAATACATATACATATTTGTGTATATATACATATATATACATTTTCTTTCTTCACATCTTTGATTCTCTGGAGAACCCTACTACAGAAGGCATAAAAGATTAAAGAAAAAATAAACATGTAATAATCTCAATAAATAAAAAATACATTAATAAAAGTCAACAATTAGTCATTATAAAATCTCATTATACATTAGAATTAAAAGTTAATTTGTATTCCTCAAAAGACACAAAAGTACAAACAAAAGGGAAATGTATAAACTAGCAGAAAAATTTATAACACATCTAACTGACAAAACAGTAATATACAGAATATATAATTTCTATAAATATATTAAAAAGTTAAAATTTAATTAAAAGTGGTTAAAGTTTATGAAGATACATCTAATAAAATAAATAAATTTAACCCCAAAACTTTAGAATGTATATTCTATCTCATAGTAATCAGGAAAATAGAAAAATACAAAATTCATTTCAAAATTTATCAGATTGCTAAAAATTAAGACATCTGAAGACATCCATGAGACAGAAAAATTTGAATATGATATTTGAAGAATATGAAATCTAAATTGATAAAACCTCTTTGGTAGAAAATTTACTTTTGTTTGAGATATAGCTACCATCTGAGCAATTAATTCCATTTTGAGGTGTATAATAGGTGAAATTTTGCACATGTGCACCTGGATACATGTAGAAACATATATAAAGCAACTTTTTAAACTTTCTACATTTTTTACAGCAAAACACACTGAAGATAGCCCTAGTATACATTGTCTAGTATATGCATAAATATATTATAAAATGTATTCCTACAGCTGTTTTTATCAGCAAAGATTAATATAAGAATATATTATATGTGGTAAAATAAAAATGTATAAAGAAAACAAAAACAGTATATTTTATCTAAACATATTACATAATTCATAAAAGCATAACCAAAATATAGAAACAATAAGCAAAGTTAGGGTTTAATGTAACTTTTTCTAACAAAACTATCTAATCCTGATTTCTATTTAATATACTATTGTTCTTCATTGTTCTGCTTACAATTTGTAAATAACAAAATTGTAATCAACATTGCATACGGTATAAGAATCTATAATTGATTCAAAGTTCTTGTGATAGTCTTTGTACATTACCATGAACTGAATTATTACAGTAAAATACTGGCTTAGTTAAAATTGAATCTCAACAACAACGTCAAGTATTTAGATTTTGAAGATTTAATATAAATTGTACTATTAACATATTAGAGACAAAGAACAAGCTAAATTATGAGCCTGAATATAGTATTTAAAATTCAAAAAATTAAATGCTTGCAAAGAATTTTATTCTTTCTGGGAAGTTCATTGACTTCCCAGAAGAAGCCAAACATCACTCGGTTACAGAAATTGTCTAGTTCATTCAAAATCTAAAATTCTATAATTTAGTAAAAGGCAAGCACTTTAAATTTAGAAACTTATTAAGTTAATCATGATATCCCAAATAATCTCATTTACTGAATAAAAATGGATAAATATAATGTAATAATTGTATACATCGAGTGCATAATTCTCAAATAATAGGCAACAAAATTGAGACTCAAAAATAGAAAGTAAGCATCCTCAAATCTCACATCACATAAATTAGAAGTCATGAAATCAATTATATCTCTAAAGTTTGGTCTCTTTTCACCACGCTCCACAAGGGGCAATAAATAAGGACACAACAGAGATTCCCCTACCCAAATCTTTTTCTTAACAGTCAATCATTGAAAGATGAAATTTCCAGCCGGGCTTGGTGGCTCAGCCTGTCATCCCGTGCTTTGGGAGGCCGAGGTGAGTGAATTGCCTGAGCCCACAGGTTCGAGACCCGCCTGGGCAACTTGGTGAGACCTCATCTCTACAATAAATTAAAAAAAAAAAAAAAAAAAAAATTAGCCAGGTGTGGTAGCCCATGCCTGTAGTTCTGGCTGCTTGGAAGGCTGAGGCAGAAGGATTGCTGGAGCCCAGCAGGTCGAGTCTGTGGTGGCCAGGCGTGGCCACTGCACTACAGTCTGGGTGACAGAGTGAGGCTCCAACTCAAAAAAAAAAAAAAAAGATGAAATTTCCAATACTGAAATTTTAATTGTTTGGCTAACAGCATTGTTCCTTTGATAAAAATTGATTATCTCCAAAAAATAAAACACTTTTTTTTTTTTTTTTGAGTTGGAGTCTCACTCTGTCGCCCAGACTGGAGTGCAGTGGCCGCTCCCGGCCACCGCAGCCTCGACCTGCTGGGCTCCGGCGATCCTTCCGCCTCAGCCTTCCAAGTAGCCGGAATTACAGGCATGTACTACCACGCCCGGCTGATTTTTTTGATTTATTGTAGCGATGAGGTCTCGCTGCCCAGGCGGGTCTCGAACCCGCGGGCTCAGGCAATCCATTCACCTCAGCCTCCCAAAGGTGCGGGATTACAGGCTGAGCCACCGAGCCCGGCTAATATAACACTTTTTTTGAGCATCATTCCTCAATACCATAGGGTGAATTCGTTAATAAGAGTATTTTGAAAAGTTTGCTTTGGATGAGTTTTATAAAGTGTAACACCTGGATTCAGGTGATAGAACAGCTGAAGTATAGAATGTTACCGGAGTCAGTTTCCTGTTTGCTTAAAAGCGAAGGCCTAGAGTCATACACAACTTGTGTTCATTTTTCTGACACCAACCACCACTTAGTGTGCTACTGTAGGAAGTCACTTAAACATTTCAGATCACATGACCTTAATCTGTAAAAGAGGGTTAATAACTAAACCTAAATCATAGACTGTTTAGGAATTAAAAATAGGAAAAAGCACTAAGCACAATTCGTATATACTAAATTCACTTCAGTACTAAATAAATAAATGGTAATTATTAATATTTTGGGTAACCATGCAAGAACAAAATGAATGTAAAGTTACAGAAGTCAGTGAAAATACAAATTTAATTAATTAATCCCTAATCAGGAAGCATGAGATTTAGCTTCATCAACAGCTCTCTGTGAACAATTGGGTAGATAATTTTAACCTCTTTGCATCTTATTTTTAGAATGAGGGGGAAATATAGTGTGTGGATAATGACTCCTAAGTGTCCTTTAATTTCAAATGTTTAGTGATTTTCATAATTGTATTTTATACTAACCCTAGCTACAATAACCTAAAAACAGCTTTTCTACACAGTAAATTTTAATGCCTAAGAAGTAGAATTCTTTGGAAGTTACTTTACAACAGACAATGGGCTGAGTGACAGAATGTAGAGCAAGACGATCTTATAGCATCTAGATTATTAAATGTCATACCAGTAAGTATAGAGAAAAATCATGATCATTATGATTTTACTTTTTAATTTTTATATTAGAATGCTTCAAAATACAACTATAAAAGGAAAAACTTGTTTTAGAAATATTTTTTATTCTTTGAATCAGATAAAGTCATAATTTCTTGCTCAGTCTAATTGGAGAAAGTTGTTGTAATAAAGCAAAAAGAGAAGAAGAAAAAAGCTCTTCCTGGAGGTTTCTACTGCCTTAAATTACAGCACAATCTCATTAAGCAGTAATGGAAATGGAAATTACTTGCTCATGTAGCCCTGATTGTATTCCTGTTAGGCCATTTGCATACTGTTCAATGATTGGATTACTGGTGAGACTGAGAGGTCTCAGAACTGCATTCCTATGCATTCTCATCTAATTCTCCTGCTGTGAGTATGAGCAGAAATCATTTCCTGAACTTTGTAACCTGATCCTTATGGAAGCATACAATTCTTCTTTAGATTTTAGATAAGTATAAGTGTAAACTCTTCTGATGTTGGCTCAAAGCTGCATCATTTAAAAAGTTTAAAATATTCTTCACCATGTTATATCATGGAATGTTAATAACTTTCTTAACCATTTCAAATATAATGAGCTATTACTTACTTTTTTAATAATGGCCTATGTGGAATGAAAAAAAAAAAAGAAAGGAAATCAGAAATAGCAAAGCAATTTCTGGTTAACATAGTCACCAGTTTTTGCGGGGTTTTTTTGTTTGTTTTTTCCCCACTTCCTCCTGTAGTCATTTTTTAATTATCTAAGGATTTTTTTTTTTTTTTTTTTTTGAGTTGGAGTCTCACTCTGTCGCCCAGACTGGAGTGCAGTGGCCACTCCCGGCCACCGCAACCTCAACCTGCTGGACTCTGGAGATCCTTCTGCCTCAGCCTTCCGAGTAGCCAGAATTACAGGCGCACGCTACCACATTCGGCTAATTTTTTGATTTTATTGTAGAGATGAGGTCTCGCCTGCCCAGGCAGGTCTCGAACCCGCGGGCTCAGGCAATCCACTCACCTCAGCCTCCCAAATGCGCAGGATTGCAGGCTGAGCCACCGAGCCCGGCTTATCTGAGGATATTTAATTCCTTCCCAGTTTAAGTCCCTATGAAGGTGAAAAGAATGTCTTTTTGTCTCCTTCAGGAACTAACATCTGATAAGCTACTTTGCTGTTTTAAACAAATAAACATATATTTTTAATAATCAATCTCTATATACTTATCTACCATCTATCAATCTATCTTTACATACACATACCCACACAAAGAAAGTTAAAAAAAAATAAAAGACACATGGAATTTTTTAAGTTGTCTCCTCCCAAGGTTTGTCACTAGTTTTAAACACATTATCAGCACTATTCAATTTATTTGACATGTTTTATTCATCTATATGTATAGAAATGTGAATAGTAGTCACACAAAAACATTAGATATAAACTGAGTGTTGGCATTTGAGTTATATCTGTCAGCATTATATATACACCAATAATATCGGAGGAACTAGCTTTTTAAGAGACCGATACCTCAAAACCACTGAGATTTCTAAAGTGCACATGGATATCTGTTTTTAAATAAAGTACTAATGTCATAACTGATTTTTTAAAAAAATGTTCAGCACTGGAAAAATACTCAAATAGTAGATAGGAAAAATGCATATTTATAAAATGTTCCAAAGCAATTTTTCCTTAGTTTGAGCTTATTTCTCCTTTTTTTTTTTTTTTTTTTTTTTTTTTGAGTTGGAGTCTCCCTGTCGCCCAGACTGGAGTGCAGTGGCCGCTCCCGGCCACCGCAGCCTCGACATGCTGGGCTCCAGCAATCCTTCCGCCTCAGCCTTCCAAGTAGCTGGAACTACAGGCGTGAGCTACCATGCCCGGCTAATTTTTTAATTTATTGTAGAGATGATGTCTCGCCTGCCCAGGCGGGTCTCGAACCCGCGGGCTCAGCCAATCCACTCACCTCAGCCTCCCAAAGGCGCGGGATTACAGGCTGAGCCACCGAGCCTGGCCCATTTTCTCCTTTTTAACCAATTAGTTCTCTTAATTATAATGCTTTTTCTTATGGAATGTTAAAACTTGAAATTGGATCAATTATAATAATGACATTAATAGAGACATATGTAACATTTTATCTATCAAGTTAGGACACATTATTAATAAGCTGTCAGAGGTTAGCCCCTTGAGATCTAGCCTTAAACTACTTAGATCTGAATTCTTAGGATGTAGAGCAGTGTCAATCAGAAAGTGAGAATTCAGCCGGGCTCGGTGGCTCAGCGGCTCAGCCTGCAATCCCGCGCCTTTGGGAGGCTGAGGTGAGTGGATTGCCTGAGCCTGAGGGTTCGAGACCCGCCTGGGCAGCGAGACCTCATCTCTACAATAAACCAAAAAATCAGCCGGGCGTGGTAGCACATGCCTGTAATTCCCGCTACTCGGAAGGCTGAGGCGGAAGGATCGCAGAGCCCAGCAAATCGAGGCTGCGGTGGCCGGGAGCAGCCACTGCAGTCCAGTCTGGGCGACAGAGTGAGACTCCAACTCAAAAAAAAAAAAAAAAAGAAAGTGAGAATTCAATAAAGATGCCTTAATAAATGTATTAAATAACTATGATAAAAGCTTTGTCACAAAATGGAAGAACTAGGTTATAACTCTAGTAAAAGACACATTTACTTATAAGTTAAGAACAAAGAGTAAATATATAGGAAACTTAAAAAATTCAGCACATAACGAAAACGGGCCCTAAATTCAGAGTGATCTAGGCTGACATTCCAGTTAAACATGTCCTCTCAGAATAATTTAAATTCTCCAGATTTAGAATAATCTCTGATTTTCAATGACCTCATTAGTAAATATAGACATAGTGTATATAAGTCCGAAGGTTCATAAAAATTAAATGTGATAAATTATATAAAATTCTAGACAATATATAATTTTCATCATTCTTTCCATTGTTTCTATGTTATAAAAATAAAAAAAAAATCTTAATTAGAAAACAAAAATCAAGAAGTCTAAATGGACATAGTATTATAAAATCCATGCTCACTTTCATCCAAAGCGTTATTTTCCGGAAGAGAAGAAAATACAACAGTTTGATTTTTAAAAAAATGTTTCCATTGGCAAAACAAACATACATCTACAGCCATATGAAAATAGAACAGAAATTCTATTAATTAGAATAAAAGCTAAACTGCTATAATAAAGAGATCTTCAAATATAGTGTTGTTCAAAGCACATAGGACTCCTGATACATTAGCTTTCACTAACCCAGGCTCCTCCCAATCTGTTGCTCTACTATTCCCTCCACATAGAGTTACACATAATAGGTAACTATATATTGTACATAACTCAAACCTAAAAGACCATTATCAGTTAGATATTATTATTATCCCCGTCTTCATCCATTCCTGCTGCTATAACAATATATTTTAGGCTAGGTAATTTATAAACAAAACACATTTATTTCTCACAGTTCTTGAGGCTGAAAGGATCAAGGTGCCTGTCAATTTGGTATCTGATGAAGGTAGCTCTCTCTTCTTCCAATATGGGTGCTTTGTTGTTTTGTCCTCACATAGCAGAAGAGATGGGGGCAAGGTGAAGTGGCTATCCAGTTCTGTCCAGCCCTTTTATAAGGTCATTAATCTCATTCACAAGGGCAGAGCCCTCATGACATACTTAATCAAAGATCCTACCATTTAGTACCACTTCCTCGAGGTCTGTGTTCCAACATATGAATTTTGGAGGGCCGTGCACATTCAAACCATAACACTGCCTTTAGAAGAAACATATTCTGCAATGCAAACATATTCTGCAATGCAATCCTTAGCTTCTCTAAGGTCACATAGTGATTTGACAGAAGTTTGTATATATTAAATCATTCTTCTTTAAAATAAATGTATATCAGGTATATATTTTTATCAATTACTATAGACAATAAGTATTTCTGTTGGATATATTTTGAGAAGTAGAATAATAGCTGGAAGAAAAGAAATACAGATTTTTTTTTTTTTTTTTTTTAGAAAGCAGGATTTATTGAGAAGACAGAGAAGCTCCCACAGTGGGAGGGGACCTGAGGGGGTTGCCCCAAAATACAGCTTTTAAATTTTGACAGTCTGACCTGATTCTCCAAATAACCTCTTACAGTTTAGAGTACAAGAATGAAAGTTTCCCAACATACTCACCCACACTGGATATCATACATTTAAAAATATATTAAAGTAATAAACAAAGTATTTTACATCATTCCTGCTTTATATTGAACTACCTTATTTACTTTTGCAGTTCAGTACCATATCACAAGTACGTGGTGAATCTTCATCTTTTGGCTTATGGAATGACTCTTCCTCTCCATTTATATATCATATTAGCTTCCTTAAGAAGATTAAAAGTGTTACATACAATTTTGCATCTGCCCTGGAGCCTAACTTTGTACATAGCAGGCTCTAAAATAACGCAAAAAAAAAAAAAAAAATCACTCTATTTGCCAAACAGAAAACAATAAAGACAAGCATATCTTAAAAAAAAAAAGATTAAACACAGAATTTCTGCAGTTACCCAGTTTCTTCTCTATGATTTTTGGAATATGATGATGATTTTTGCCAGTATATTACCTGTTTTTCAAATTTTTCTAGTATTATACACAAATTCAAAATTGTTTTAATATGCTTAAGCTTGACGATTTTTCTGTTGACTCAGAATTTTGTTCTTTTCTTAGTTAAGCCACTGCCATTTCATACATTTCATAATTAGTTACTTAATAATTTGTCTTGATCTTTACCAAAGTTTGGATAATCTTATATACTTTTCTAGTTCAGTTAGAGTTCATATGTGTGCATGTGCACATGTGCCTGTAGTTTCTGGACTCTATTCTGTACAATGTTTTATTATATTTTTTTCTCATTATATAACAGACTCTTAAAATCAATATTTATAGATTTTGATGTTAGTATGCCAAATTCCATTTGTTGTGCTTTGTTTTGTTTTTTCCTCAAAAATGTGTTGGTAGTTTGCCCACCAATTCTTATAAACAACCTTAAGAATTAATTAGTCTAGTTTGTAAAAAACAAAAACAAAACACTCAGGATACCTTTTTTCATATTAAGCTGAACACTTAATGGGTCTCACATAATTATGCTTAACATAATTTTAGTGCAAATTTAATTTAAGTACATATATGATTTTATTGTAAAATATTAACAGGAAAGAGAATGTGAGAATTTTGTTTGTATCAGATTCTTTATTTCCATTACACATATTATCAACTTTTAAAAGTTGAGCTAAAACTTTCCTTTGTTTTAAAGCTATGAAAATTCAAAAATCAAAAAAAACCCTTTTCTACTGTTGATAATTTTGAAGAAATTAAAGGCCCACAGGACACAGAGGAAGTAGGATATGGCCAAACCAAGAAACCACCGTTTGTTCTCTAACCTTGAGACTAAACCTAAGCATTCGTGCTTCATCTGTGCAGGTTTAAACTGATTGCAGAGCTGCCCCGAAGGTGTCCAGGTCATTGTCCTCCTCCCATCACACCCTTCAGTTCCCATTCCCCACTCCCACCCCTGTGGTATCCCTGGTTTTGAGGGAAGGACTCTGTGGTTGATGAGAGCTGTGATAACATTGATCAGTCCCTGGAGAATCCATCCCAGGTGTGGGCAACTTAGATCCACCATGTGCTTCCTAGGCTGGCACCCAGCAGCTCTCTGCATGTGATTCTGGGGCTGCACGCCCGATGAACTGAGTGTTCTCAAAGCTGCCAACAAAGTTGTTGAAAGCTGACAGCCCAGAGCTCAGTAGCAGGCACTTATTATCCACATGCACAAAGAGTAGCCAGCTCTGGTTCATGCAGTCTGTGTAGGGTGTAGATATTCATGGTTTCTTCTAGAAGTATTTTGATGAAACCATTGTCACGTCTTCAGCAGAAGCAATCCAGAAGGAAGAGAGGAGCAACTCCAGAAAGAACCTTTCAGGCTGTGGCTGCACCTGGGCCCTAGCCCTATCACCCAGCTGGACACCAGAGTACCAGTGGTTATTTCAGTCTTTCTCATAAGTTTTGAAAAACAGCTTTATTGAGATATAATTCACATAACATAAAATTACACATTTAAATGTATAGTTCAGTGATTTTTTTTAGTATATTCATGAGCATCACCACAATCAACATTCATAAGCACTTACTCCCCATTTCCTATCCACCCCACATCCAGCCTCATACAACCACTAGTTTACTTTTTGTCTCTATGGATTCACTATTCTGGAACTTCACATGATTGTTCCTACGTACTTTTATTTTTTAGTTATATTAATAGATCTATGGTGACCAGTGACCATAAATTCAAAGATTCTATAAACTTGTTCCATTAAATGATAAATTTTAAGCATGCATTTGAACATTTTTGACATATCAATATTTTTCATTTACAAAGGAGGTGATTTTGTGATCAACTTTTAAATATAATAAAAATATACTAAGTAAGGTAATATACAATGTATGCACTATTTGTGAATTTTCTAGAACTTTATTCTTGGAAAGTATTTAAAACTACTGCCATTCCATCAACTCCAAAATATTTCCAGAGTATTTTTTTTTTCATTAGTCTCTATGTATGTTAGTATATGCAAAATAGCTTTAAGGTTAGGCAAAGGAAAATACGATTTCAAAGATAAATCTTTCCCTAAAGCATTCAACTCACCCTCCACACACATATGCTTTGGTTTTTCTAAAAGTCATTGCATCAATTAAAACCATTATTCTTAAGCCTATTTGGCTGTTACTCTAGCAGTGAAGCCAGAGCCAATTTATTTCACAATGTTAAATTAGTTTTGCTTCTAAAGCAAGTCAGAAGAGAGGTTTTACATGTGGAAAATATAAATTATGCTACAGTGGTTTGTATATATAGAGCAAAGTTGCTTTCTTCATCCGTATGTTCATTAGTGTTTCTTCTAAGGTAGCGGTGCCCAGCTTTTTTGGCCTCAGGGACTGGTTTCATGGAAGACATTGCTTCCACAATGGTAAGGGGATAATCAGGCATTAGAGTATCCTAAGGGGTGCATAACTTGGATCCCTCACATATGCCGTTCACAATACGGTTTGGGCTCCTATGAGAATCTAATGACAATGCTGATGTTACAGGTAGAGCTCCCCTCGCTGCTCACCTCTTGCTGTGCTGCCCAGTTTTCTAACCAGTCCGTGGCCTGGGGTTGGGGTCCTGTGTTCTAAGAGGCCTAAGATTCACTCATTTGGTAACTATCAGTGAGAGTAGTACTGGCGTTTGGGCTCATCTTTTATTGTTCACTGCAAATCATTTTACATCTCTGACTTCAAATCACTATGTGTAGACTGTCCTATTTCCTTCATGGTAAAAACCAGAAAGCAAGGTTTCACTTGCTTCAAAACTTCTCTTGGGAGCATTACACCTTCCCTTCCCATCTTATTTGAGAATCTATGCTACAGTAAAAATCCAGTAACATTCCTATTAATTATGACTTCAGTTCAAATCCCTTCATCCAATGCACTAAACACATCATTAGTAGGAGGATAGGGCTTCCAATCTTTTTTTTTGGGGGGGGTGGTCACAATCTCTGTCCCTGATGCTGGAGGATAGTGGCATAATCGTGGTTCACCACAGCCTTGAACAATTGGGCTCAGATGATCCTTCCACCTCAGCTTCCCAAATTGCTGAGATTACAGGTGCATATTACCACACCCAGCTACTTGTTTGATTTTTTTGTAGAGATATGGTCTCACTACGGTACCTAGGCTGGTCCTGAATCCCTGAGCTCAGACAATCCTCCCACCTTGGACTCCCAAGTAGCTAGGACTATAGGAGCACATCACAATGCCTGATAATTTTTTTAATTCTTTGTACAGATGAGGGCTTGCTATGTTGCCCAGTCTGTCTCAACTCTTGGACTCAAGCAATACTCCCATCTAAGACTCCCAAAGTACTAGGATTACAAGTGTGTATCACTGCACCAAGCCTGGGATTCTACTGTTGATACTCAAGTTTTACTTCCCACTCCCTTTGTTTATAGTACTTTTTAATCAAAATTGCTGAAGATTTTTTTTCTGGCATATGATCCAACTGGTTACTTTATAACCTGGTGGTTATTATATATTCTTATTGTTTTCTATTTTCTGAATAGATAAAAGCTTTACACTGTCAAAATGCAGCTGTTTTAACTGAAGCAAAACAAAACAAAAATATTAATTTAATGCAAAAGTGATTAAGGAACTCTGGAGACCTCTATCACTCAGAAGTGTCTGTATTCTTATCCTTTCAGTTTTAAGAGAAACAGACCAAATGGAGAATTAAAAAACTGAAATTCACCAAATTATCCAAAGAATATCCATTGTCATGGCCAAAACTTTGAGTTTTCATGGTCATTAAGTGAACTCCAAAGAGAATTTATAGTCTATCCCCATATGATTTTATTACCCAGTGTCCTATGTCTCGCATCACACGTCTTTAATTCTGTTATTTTACAGGTTTATATAACCAGTTACTGGAAAGGTTAATGCAATCAAATTTATAGCTAATATGTACAAGCGGATTTTTCCATAAATGAACCAAAGGAACCTCTGCATAAATGACAGCCTGGAGTCCTGGTTTACTGGAAACAATACAGACGTAAGACCAGTTTTAAACTTTTTTGGAAAGGGTCATTTTAATTCCTATTAAATACTATCAAAACATTTAAACAACGTGGCACAGATCCCTTGGATCCACATTTCTAAACTCCAGGTAAACATGTTTTCACAACCAGAGAGCGCATTTACCACCTGAGGGTCTAAAACAGGATTCTCAAAAAGCAGACGACATCATAAAGGAGATACTGTTTTTTTTCCCAGAAACTCAAATTAAGCCACAAATTTCCTGAACTGGACAGTATCTCCTAAGATTCCTAAAGACATATAAATGCCACTGAAATTGTATCAAATGAAAAAACTTATGTACAGAAAAGGAATGTCTTTTGTGATTTCATGCAAATTTTAGAATTATTTTTTTCTATTTCTGTAAGAAATACCATTTGAATTTTTATGGGGATTGCATTGAATATGTAGATCACTTTTGGTAGTATGAGAACTTTAATAATATTCTTCCAATCCATGAGATGGTATATCTTTTGATTTACTTGTGTCTTAGTCAGTTTCTTTCATTTTTCTGTTATGATTTTTAGTATAAAGATATTTTATCTCCTTGGTTAAATTGATTTCTAAATAGTTTTTATATGTTTTGAAGCTATTGTACATTGGATTGTCTTATTATCATTTTTAGATAGGTTTTTATTAGTGTATAGAAACAAACTGATTTTTTGTATGTTGAATTTATGTTCCGCAGCTTTACATAATTCATTTATTAGTTCTAAGTTTTTTTGGCAGAATGTTTAGCTTTTTTTCTATATAAGTTCACATCATCTGCACACAGAGTCAATTTAATGTCTTGCTCTCCAGTTTGGATGCCTTTTATTGATTTCTCTTGTCTAATTGTTCTAGGTAGGACTTTCAGTATTAGTTTGATTAGAAATGGTGAGAATAAGCATTCTTGTCTTGCTCCTAATCTTGGAGGACAAGCTTTTGACTTTTGATAGTTAAATATGATGTTAGCTGTGGGTTTGTCAAATATGGCCTTTATGATGTTGAGAAATATTCCTTCAGTATCAATTTGTTGGAAGTTTTGATCATGAAAGAATGTTAAATTTTCTAATGCTTTTCTGCATCTGTTGAAATAATCAGTTTTTGTCCTTCATTCTGTTAACTTAGCATATCGTGTTCATTGATTTGCACATGGTGAGCCATCCTTGCATCCTAGGGATAAATACCACTTATCATGGGGTATGAAGCTTTTAATGTGCTGTTAAATTCTGCTTTTTATTATTTCGATGAGGATTTTTGTATCTGTAATCATCAGGAATACTGACTTGGAGTTTACCATTTTTGTAGTGTCTTTCTTTTGCTTTGGTATCAGAGCAATACTGGACTCAAAAAATGAATTTGGCAGTGTTTCTTTCTCTTCAATTGTTTGGCAGAGGTTGACAAGAATTATAATTATATTGTCTTTAAATGTTTAGAAGAATTCAGTAGTACAGCCAAAAGTTCCTGGCTTTTCATTTTAAAGATATTTTCCATTACTGATTCAATCACTGTACTTATTATAGCTTTGTTCAGATTTTCTATTTCTTTATGATTTAGTCTTGATTGGTTGTATGTTTTCAGGAGTTTTTTATATTTATTGTAGTTTATCTGATATATTGATGTATAATTGTTCTTAGTAGTTATTTAAGATACTTTATATTTCTGTGATATCAGTTGTAATGTCTCTTCTTTCATTTTTTTATTTATTTGAGGCTTCTGTCTTTTAGTAAAGCTAAACACATTTCAGTTTCAATTATCTTTTCAAAAAATTCAGGTCTATTGAACATTTCTAATTTTTTCTCATCTTTATTTTATTTACTTCTACTCTAATTTTATAGTCTTTTGAAGTACAGAGTTCGTTCTTTATTGAAGATCTTACTTTTTTCTTAGTGTAAGAATTTGCAGCTACAAACTTTCCTCTTAGAACTGCCATTTTCTGTATCTATAAGTTTGTTGTGTTTCCAGTTTTGTTTATCTGAGATATATTTTGATTTCCCCTTTAATTTTCTCTTTAACCTTATGATTGTTATAGAGTCTAGTCTACATTGTTTAATTTCCAACATTTTAAAACTTTCTATTTTTACTGTCATTGATTTCAGGGTTTATACCATGTAGTCAGATAAGATGCTTGATATAATTAAATATTTAAAAAAATTTTAAGATTTGTGACCTAACAAATGCTCAATTCAGAAGAATGTTCTCTTTGCTATTGTGTTAAATGAGCTATTGCATATTAAGCTTTTAACACACAACACAAGAATGTCAAATAATTACTATTTTCTTAAATAAGATATCATCATTTAATATTATAATCTCTTAAAATTATGTAAAAATTGAACTCTAGTTCACTTTTGCCCACTCATATTGCATTCAAATTAAGAGAGATGCAATAAAATCAATATTAATTGACATTATATGAAGCATTCAAAAAGTTTATATAAATTTTTTTTGAACTGCAGTGGAAAGCAATTTTAAAGGGATAGACGTAGGCAGTGTTACTGAAAAGGGCTATGGACTAATGGGAAGAGAAAATATAAAAAGATGCCACAGTAAAAATTCTTAAGAAATTTGGATGAGGTTGGTGTAGGCACACCTAAAAAAGTGGAGGATAGATGGAATTTTAAAAAATAATATATTTTTACTTAACAAATAAGTTTGTCTAGAGCCCATTGTAGAGACTAAGATAATCACCAAATATATTTTGTTTACTTTAGAATAACAGTGCATAGATTAGCTTGTCCAGAGTATATAAATATTTATGTATGGGCATTGTTGGTTGAAATTTAATTTTCATCTCTTCAATCTCTCTTGAGCTTTTTTTTTTTTTTTTTAAATACATGTTGAGCTTCCCAAATCTGAAAATCCAAAATCCAAAATGCTGTAAAATCTAAAACTTTCTGAGTGCTGGCACAACATTCAAAGCCAATACTTACTGGACATTTTGGATTTTGGATTTTGGGATTTGAGATCCACAGTCAACAAGTATAATGCAAATATTCCAAAATCTGAAAATATCTTACATATGAAATACTGCTGGTCCCAAGCATTTTGGAAAAGGCATACTCAATCTGTATTGATGAGTTCAATCTAATGTGTATATATATTATATATATATATATATATATATATATATATATATATATACATGAGAACTACTTGCTTTTAATCTCTTGGTAAAACATTAATTCCTTCTAGAATATAAGTTGGGGTCATAAATTTAAATTTTTTAGGTTGGCTATTTTTTTTAATGCACACAATATTTTAGATTCAACTTAATAATTACATAGCACTATTTAGTGCAGCCTATTTTTTTCCTCTACTCTTAAATAATTATCCTATTTTTCTAATCATATACTTTTTTGTATAATTTGGATTATATGACCCTCCTTATTTAAATTTCTACTAAAGCAAAACTAAATGTTTATCAGTTTGCTTCACTGATTTATTCATTATGTTTACACCAAATTTTCAGCCATATTGATCTTTTCACAATTGTGGCTTTTTTTCAAGTCTTCTTTATTACTTTTGTCAGTAATTTATTGCACGTGCATTTTCATTCATAACTTTATGATCATGAATCCAGAAAGTATGTTTTGTTTGCAGCATTTCCTTAGTGCCTATCATAGTGCTTGACTATAGTATGGGTTCAACTAGTGGTTAATCAAGAGAAAATCTTAACAGAGAGAAAACAAATTTATATCAGTCTAGACGGTCATTCTGGTAGACCATAGTTTTCCAGGGTTTTTTGTTTTTTTTTTTTTTTTTGATGAAATTATTGTTGCTGTTATTGTTGTTATTGGACCCCTTATTTCCGGTCTCAGTTCTACTTTCAAACTTTTATTTGTCCAACTAAGAATAGAAACCATTTGAGAATCTCTAAGTCAACACTCTGGAAATTCATACTCTCACTTTATTACTGTTTACTTTCTACTAATAATAACAACACATACATTTCTTTCAGTTTGAATAATTACTTAATTTGGGAACCATATCCAGTAGTTTTCAAAAACAATATTTACTTCAGTTTTTCAAGAGTACTTCACATACTACAACCCTAAATAGTTTGGGATCCATTTCAACATTGTTTTAGCTGTAATTAAGTCTGGACAATCAATCAGTTCTTCTTGTGTCTTCCAGTGATCGAACATGACTACGTTTTTCCAAAGTTAATTGATCTTTCCATTAATAATGTGTTTTCCACCCTAAGGCTTTCATCCTCAATATCTCTGAGGATATACTCACTATTATGTTGTGTGTCATATTGGAGGACATATTCATAGCATCCTTGAAAACTGGATTTCTAGATTGTAAACTATCTAGATCTTATTTCTTTTCTCTGAATAATCAAACAATTTTCTGAAAGTTAAAAATGCCTATCACAGTGCTTATATTTTTATTCAGGAGTGAAAGAGATGTGTTTGGGCAGGAAGAAAACATAAGATAATATTCAAAGTGCATACAAAGTATAATTTGATTATATGATTATTGTATTATTTTTCTACTCTGAAATAATTATCACATTTTTTTGTTTTTCTAGTTGTTTATATTCTATGCCATTAGCTATAGTTGTATACTCTTTATGACTTTTTGCCCTGGTTTAAACTATTTTGTAAATGTAGAAAAAACATTGTTTTAGGAATAACTTATTCCAATAAGTAACTCCCATGCTTTTATTTCTTTTTTGATACTAGTGTTATAATAATTTACTATTTCTAAAAGCTTCAAGAAGCCAGTAGGTTAAAAATGTCTTAAAAGAAAAAATAATCACTTATAAAACTCTGGAATTTTTTTATCTTGGGATTCTAAAACCACACATATGACGTCTGACAATTAAGTTTCCAAACTCATCTTAGAAAAATGTGTAACATACCTCATTACTGAATATCACTATGGTCACCTTTGAAGTATTCCCCTTTGGAAGCTATGTACCAAGCTACCACCTATCAAAGCAATTTTGAAGCTCTTTCTCTGGAATGACCATCAGAGCTGTCATCGTATTACCCTTCATGTCCTGAATGTCATCAAAATGTCTTCCTTGCAATAGTTCTTTTATCTTCAGGTAAATAAAAAGTCTTTGTGGCCAGATCAGGTGAGTAGGGAGGGTGTTCCAATGCAGTTATTGGTTTACTGGCTAAAAACTCCCTCACAGACAGTGCTGGGTGAACTTGTACATTGTTGTGATGCAAGAGCTCCTTTGAGACCACTTTTTGTACACACATTTCTCATGCCAACATTTGCCTGTTTTTGTCTTGTTTTTTAACAATGTTTAGTTGGTTTGCTATGCTTTTCACAGTCAAATGATGATTTTGACAAAATTTGCCAAATTTTTGCAGTGTTTTTGTCAGTTCTGCTCATTATTGGCCTTCCTGACCTCTCTTCATCAATGATGCTTTCTGTTGCCTCAGAAAACATTTAATCCATTTGTATACTGCTATTTTCTTCTTGACATTATCCCCATAAACTTGGACTAGGGTGTCTCTGATTTCACTCTACTCTTGTCAAATTTAATAAGAAATGTAATGTTTGCTATTTACTCTAATTCAAGGTCTGACATTCTTGTGAAGGCACAAAATAAATGCAACAACAATAATGAATGCTACTCAGCAAAACACCATCATATGTCTACATGCATACAGCTGTGAGACATTGATATACCAAGGTAATGTAACCTTACCAAGTTGTTTTTGCAGTGCTGTCAATGTAAGCACAAGTTGGCAAGTTCAAGAACTTAATTGCCAGACCTCTTATAAAATATTTAAAAATATCTCTGACCTAATTCTGCCAAAAGCCTACTCTGTTTGATACTGCACAGTGATCACATACAAATACACACACAAAAATGTTATTCCTTAATGAAAAGTGCCCAGTTCCCATAACTGCCTATAGTCCTGTACCTTCTCATTGTACCCATTTACATTAACAGACCTGCCTCCTCTACATTTAAGTATAGACCTCTGTTCTAAGTTAAAACATTACATAAATCTTTAAATTAGAATGTAAATGAGCAAGTATACTTTCAGTGAACCTTTAAGTGAACTTTTGTGTAAATATGGCCTAATAATCTTGATGAATTATCTTCTCTAAATTTATCATTAGAAATACAGAAGTAGCCAGGCTTGGTGGCTCAGCCTGTAATCCCACGCCTTTGGGAGGCTGAGGTGAGTGGATTGCCTGAGCCCGCGGGTTCGAGACCTGCCTGGGCAAGTTGGCGAGACCTCATCTCCACAATAAATCAAAAAAATCAGCCGGGTGTGTTAGCGCATGCCTGTAATTCCGGCTACCTGGAAAGCTGAGGCGGAAGGATCGCCGGAGCCCAGCAGGTCGAGGTTGCGGTGGCCGGGAGCGGCCACTGTGCTCCAGTCTGGGTGACAGAGTGAGACTCCAACTCAAAAAAAAAAAAAAAGAAATACAGAAGTATACAAAAGTCAAAATAAATAAATCAACAAATCTGTAAACAAACAAAACATTGGTCCCTTTTTAAAAACTCTTTTGAAAAAATGATTTACTTTTAAAAACGGTATGCCAACATGATTGAAAGATGACAATGGAGTTGGTCAGAGTATGTAAGTCTCTGTATAAGTGTGTGTGAGAATGAATATGCGTGCAAGTGAGTATGTGAGTGACTGAGTAGGGGAATGGGAACAAGCAGCCTAAGCTCTCCTGTTGAGGCAGCTACCCCATTCACTGCAGCTTAGATCCCAGAGCGCCATTCACCACCAAACAATTCACCACCACAACCTCTAGCACCAGATTGGACACTGGCAATGGAGACCATGGAGAAAGTATGAGGGGATCACTTGCTGAGTCCCAACAGAGCAGATGCAGAAGCACCACCACACCTTTGTCCTGGAATCTGGGCAGAGACATGCTCCTGCCTACCTATTTGAACAGGAGAGCTACCCCCTGAGACCGAAGAATGAATTCAGCACCTCTCTAAGTTTGATCACCATTAACCCAGAGAGGATAACTCAGGTGCATTGTCCCCAGAGGGACAGGGTCAGCACAGAGAATCATTTGCCCCACCCCCCACACAGTTACCATTCGTGGGTCTATGGGTACAATCAGAGGTGAAGAATCTAGCCCACAGCAAACAAACAGAGGTGAGTTTTGCACGTTTCAAACACCATCCCCCAACACTTCATGAGGCATCTGACCCATGAGGGGAATGACCTGATCGGCTTGTACAGAGATGGCTGAACACAGATGGATCAGTTGGGGGTGGTTTGTAGCCTCCCCCTAACCACATGGTGAACAGAGATGTGAGTCTAGAGGCTGGAGTTCCCTCCTTTCCACCTCAAGACAAGAGCAGTGATGCATGGGCCATACTAGCAAAAAAAGAAGCCAAATTTTCAGAAACTGTCGCAAGAGGGCACTGAAGGGTCACAACATTTTTCTTCTTGTAAAATGTATTATTATTATTATTATTATTACTGATCTCTCTATTTTTGTGTGGGAATGTTTTACTTCTTTTCCCTCTTCTTTTTTCACATAGCAGTATATATGATGGTGAAATTGTCTTCATTCTGTTGGTTGTAGTTTTTTTGTTTGTTGTACTGGTTTCTTTGTCTGTCTGTTGGTTTTTTTATTTTTCTTTTCTATTTCTTTCCCTTCATAGTTTTAAAAATCCCTTCTCCCTTCTCGGTTCTTTTGCATTCTCTTATGTTATTTTGTTTTCGGGGGGTATGGATACGTTTCAATCACATGGACATACTGTGAGGTGATGGGAAGTAGGTCGCAGGGGGCCAACATCCCAGTCAGCGAACATAAGTGATCATCAGGCAGCTATTGCATCTTAACTACCCAAATAAAGCTTATTCAGATCTCAAAACTGCAAAAAGAAAGCACAGCTTCCCAGTCCCAACCTAGCTTCAAAACTGAACAAACCCAGAGGCTTTACCTAGGGAAGAATAGAGGGTTGAGTAAACAGAAGATAAAGCTATTATCCCTCTCACTGAACAACGGAAATAAATATAAATGAAATATCCATCACAAATGAAGATAAACCAATGAAAAAACACAGGTACCCCACAAAGTCAGAAAAGGATAATGCATGGTAATACTGACTGTTGGAATTCAAACAATAAGGAGCACCCAGAATGACTAGTCTCAGACCACAAATGCAGAGATCAAAGAATGAATGGAAAGGATGAACAAGAATCAAGAAAGGATACTTTTTTACTTTCTCCAGCACACTCACTTAAAAAAAAAAAAAGAGGAAGAAAGGAAAGAAGAAAACATAAAAGAATTAATCACAGAGATGTTGGTCATAAAAAACACAATCTATGAATTTAATTAGCTGACAAGCATAGAAAGCAGTATTTACCAAGTGAATAAAGATCTTGAAAATTGAAATATGTAACTACCCCAATGTGTTAAAAACATAGAAAAAAAACTTAAAAAGAGAGAACAAAGCCTTTGAGCGATGTGTGATTATATTAAGAGGTCAAATATACACCTGGTTGGTATATCTGATGCAGAAAAGGAGACAAAAAGCACCTTGGAACAACCCTTCCATAAGATCATCCAAGAAAACTTCCCTCGTCTCATCAGAGACATGACCATTCAAATAGAAAAGGGTCAGAGAAACACTGCAAGGAACAAAATGAGAAGACCAATTGCTAGACACACAGTAATTGGGTTACACAAAGCAGGTATGAAAGAAAAAAGTCTTTAAAGCAGTGAGAGATAAAAGTCAGACTACCTGCCTGGGAAAGCCAATTAGAATGACAACTGTCTTATCTACAGAAATACTATAGACTAGAAGGGGCTAGGGTCCAATCTTCAAACTTCTCAAAGATAAACAATTCAAACCAAGAATTTCCTACTCAGTTAAGGCAATCTTCATCAGCAATGGAGAAGTAAAATCCTTCCCACATATTCAACCCCTAAAAGAATATGCTGCTTCCAGACCAGCTCTACAGTAGATGCTTAAGAAGGTATTAAGCACAGAAGAAAGAAAGAAAGAAAGAAAGAAAGAAAGAAAGAAAGAAAGAAAGAAAGAAAGAAAGAAGAAAGAAAAGAATGACCATGAACTTTGCAAGAGTACGGGAAAACACAGCACCAACAGAGAATTCACTGTGATGGCAAAATTTAAAGCACACATATATATCAACCCAAATATTCAAAGAAAAAAAAAAGCAAACAAAAATAACTTTATAATAGCCTCAGGACAGGGATAAACTCTTACATTACAGTAATCAGCTTGAATATGAATGGACTAAAAAGGCATAGAATGATAAACTGGATTTAAAAACACATCCCAACAATATGCTACCTTCAGGAAATACATCTCACTACAAAGGACACCCACAGACTCAAAGTTAGAGGATGAAAGACAAACTTCCAGGCAAAAGGAAAACAGAAAAATGCAGGAGTCACAAGTTTACTGTCAGACAAAATAGCCTTCAAGCTATCAAAAATTTTAAAAACATACAGAAGGACACTACATAATGATAAAAAGGTCAATCCATCAACAAGAAATATCCATCATAAACATATGTGCACCCAACACAGGAGAACTAGGCTTTATAATGCAACTACTAAATAAATTTTTTAAAATATTGTCTCTGACACTATCATAACTGGGGACTTAAACATCCCAGAAACAACCCTAGATAGATCATTGAGGCAAAACATTAATAAGAAGATTTGGATCATCAACTTGATGCTTAGTCAAATGGACTTAATAGATATCTACAGAATTCTCCATCTAACAACCACAGAATACACATTTGACTCATCACCACATGAAATACTCCACAACTGGTCACTTACTTGTTCATAATTCAAGCATGAACAAATTTCATAAGATTAAAATATCACTATGCACCTTCTCAGACCACAGTAGAATAAAAATAAATATTAGCAACAATAAAATTTCCCCAAAACACACAAAGACATGGACACTAAACAACATGATACTGAACATCCCCTGGGTCAACACAGAAATCAAAGCAGAAATTAAAAGATTATTGAAAACAAATGAAAACAAAGACACATCATACCAAACCTTCTGGGATGCCATGAAAATATTACTATAAGGGAAATTTATAGCTCTATGCACACACATTAAGAGAAAGGAAAGATCACAAATTAACACCCTAGCAAATCTAATAAGGGATCTGGAAAGGTAAGACCACCAAAACCCTAAATTCAGCAGAAGAATCCAGATCACCAAAGTAAAAGCCCAAGTATGGGACATAGACGAAAAAAAATTATAGAAAAAAATCAAGCAAAACACTGGTTCTGTGAAAGAATAAACAAGATTGACAGACTCCCCTAACCAGATTGACCACAAAAAAGAAAGGAAACCCCCAAATAAACACAACCAGAAATGCAAAAGGTTCAGTAACAACTGATCCAAAATACAAAAGAAAATCAGAGATTATTATGCACAATCACATGGAAAAAACTCAAAAACCTATTTAGGTTTTATTTAAAACTCCCAAGATTGGAACAAGAATAAAATGAGACTCTAAATCGTCCAACAAAAACCCCCAAATTAACTCTCTCACAAGAAAACTACCTACAAAACAAAGTCTGGATCTGATGGCTTTCCAGCAGAATTCTACAAAACATACAAGAGATGCTGATATCAATCCTATTGCAAGTATTAAAGGGCAATCAAGAAAGAAGGAACTTTCCTCAATTAATTTTATGACTTTAACAACACACTAATACCCAAACTGAGCAAAGATCCAAAAAAGAAAGAGAGTTGCAGGCCAATATCCCTGATGAACATAGATGCAAAAATTCTCAAAAAGATTCTAGCAAATCAGATCCAACAACACATCTCAAGAAATATCCAACTTGACCAAATAGGCTTCATTCCCAGAATTCAGGGCTGGTTTAACATGAGCAAGACCATAAATGTAATTCAAAGCATCAACAAGCTGGGCTCAGTGACTCAGCCTGTAAATCCGTGCCTTTGGGAGGCTGAGGTGAGTGTATTGCCTGAGCCCACAGGTTCGAGACCCGCCTGGGCAACTTGGTGAGACCTCATCTCTACAATAAATAAAAAATTAGCTGGGTGTGGTGGTGTGTGCCTGTAGTTCCAGCTACTTGGAAGGTTGAGGCGGAAGGATCACCGGAGCCCAGTAGGTCGAAGTTGCAGTGGCCGCTCCCGGCCACTGCACTCCACTCTGGGTGACAGAGTGAGACTCCAACTCAAAAAACAAAACAAAACAAAACAAACCATCAACAAACATAAAAACAAGAACTGCATGATTATGTAATTAGATGGCAGAAAGTGTTTTTGACAAAATCCAGCATCCATTCTTGATACGAAATTATTGAACACCTAGACATAGAAGGAACAATTTTCAAAATAGTAAGAGGCACCTATGATAAACTCACAGCCAACATATGGAAAGAAATTGCAAGTATTTCCCCTGAAAATCAGAGCAAGACAAGGCAGTCCACTCTCATCCCTCCAGTTCAAAACAGTACTGGAAGTTCTAACCATAACAATCAGAAAAGAAAAGAAAATCAGGGTTATCCAAATAGGAAAAGAGAAAGTTAACCCATCCCTCTTTGCTGACAATATGATCCTATACCTAGAAAACTCGAGGGAATCTGTCGAAAACCTCCTTGCACAGAAAAAGGACTTTGGCAAAGTCTGAGGGTATAAAATCAATGTGCAAAAGACAGTCACATTTTTATACAACAACTACAAACAGAGAACCAAATAAAAAGCACAAACCCATTCACAATAGACACACACACACACACACACACACACACACACACACACACACACACACACACACACACAAAGAAATACCTTGGCATCTTTCTCACCAGAGAAGTGAAAGATCTTTACAACAAAAACTACAAATCATGGTTCCAAGATATCAAAGAATTCACAAACATATGGAAAAAATATTTCATGCACATGGACTGGAAGAACAACATAGTTAAGATGTTCATTCTACCCAAAGCCATCTACAGATTCAACTTAATACCCATTAGATTACCAACATCATTCTTATCAGTCCTGGAAATGACAATACAGAAATTCATAAGAAAACATAAATGACCACAAAGAGCCAAAACAATCCTCTACAAAAGAAACAAAGTGGGAGGTATCACACTTTTGGACTCTAAACTTTATTATATATCTACAGTAATCAAAACAGCCTGGTATTGGTACTAGAATAGGAATATCAACCAATGGAACAGGACAGAAATTATGGAAGTAAAACCTCAATTTTTCAATCATCTCATCTTCAACAAAACTTCCAACAACAACCACTGAGGAGAGGAGAATCTATTCAGCAAATTGTGCTGGAAAACTAGCTTACCATATGCAGATAAATGAAGCAAGACCCCTAACTATCACCATACAAAAATGTCAACTCTGGGCAACCCCCTTGGGTACCCTCCTGCTGTGGGAGCTTTTCTGTCCTCTCAATAAATCCTGCTTTCTTAAAAAAAAAAAAAAAAAAAAGTCAACTCTAAATGAATCAAAGAGCTAAATGTAAAAATTTAAATTATAAGAATCTTAGAAAATGCAGCAGACACCCTTACAGACATTGAAATAGGCAACCAATTCCTGTTCAAAACCACAAAATCCATGCTATGAGAAATAAGATACATCATTAATAAAACAAACAACAACAGATGCTGGCGAGGATGTGGAGAAAAAGAAACACTTCTACACTGCTCGTGGGAATGCAGATTAGTACAACCTCTTTGGAAGACAGTGTGACAATTTCTGAAAGAACTAGAAATTGACTTTCCATATGACCCAGCAATTCCCCTATTGGGAATATACCTGGAGGAACTCAAATATTTCTACAAAAAAGATACCTGCACAGGTATATTTGTTGCAGCTCTATTCACAATAGCAAAAACATGGAACCCACCCTGTTGCCCATTGAAGCTGGACTGGATAAAAAAAAAATGTGGTACATATACACGATGGAATATTATGCAGCCATAAAGAAGGATAAATATATGGACTTTGCAGCAACTTGGACGGATTTGGAGTCGATCATACTCAGTGATTTATCACAGAACAAAGAACTGAGTTCCATATGTTCTCACTCATAAGGTGACCTCGAACAATTATAATGCTATAAGAAAATGATTGGCAGTAGTGGAAAACTGTCAGGGGAGGGGGGATGGGATTGGCAGTTGAGGGAAACTGCTAGAGGAGGGAGGGGCATACCTCATCAACAAGGGTACCTGCATGATTGGTGTTTATATACCTAACCGTTAATTGTACCCTACATCTTTATAATAAATAAATTTAACAAAAAAGAAATAAGATACACAATTGGGGTCTCATCAAACTGAAGAGTTTCTTCAAAGCAAAAAGCAAACTAACAAAAATCCAGAGAACAGAGAGCCAGACCACAGAATGGAAAAAAATTATTTGCCAACCACATATCTAACAAGGGCCTAACATCCAGGATCTGTGAGGATTTCAAACCTGCCAAAAAGAAAAAGCAAACACTCCTATTAAAAAGTGGGCTAAAAATATGAAAGAATAAAGATATGAAAGAACTTCTCAAAAAAAGACATACATGCAGCCAATAGACATAAAAAAGTACTCAGCCTCACTAATCATCAACGAAATGCAAATCAAAACCACTCTGAGCTACCACCTAATTCCAATCATTACTCAAAAAAAAAGAGGATAAGGAGAAAAGAGAATGCATCTACACTATTGATGGGAGAGTAAATTAGCACAATCTATGTGGAAAACAGTGTGGCTGTTTCTAAAAATTGACCTTCCATACAACCTAGCAATCCCCGTTCTGAGAATACACCCGAAGAAACTCAAGTCATTTTTAAAAAGATGCCTGCGCATACATGCTTACTGTAGCACTATTCACAATAGCAAAAACATGGACTCAATTGTGTGGCCCATTAAAAGGGTGCTGAATTTAAAAAATGGGCACATATACACAATGGAATATTATTCAGCCATAAAGAAGGACAAAATAATGAACTTTGTAGCAACTTGGATGGATTTAGGGTCCATCTTACTCTGTGATCTATTACAGAAACAAAGAACTGATTACTCTGAACATTTTTTATAATACTGCAAGAAAGGGATTGGCAGGACACTGCCAAGGGAGAAAAGGGAGGGGGTGCATAACATCAATGAGGATATCTGTTCCTAAACCTGACAAAGTGAGGACCAGTGGGAGGCCCAAACTTCACCTGTATGTTGATCATTTATGTACATAATCCGGAATCATACCTCACATCTTCAACATAAAATTACAAAAAAAGAAAAAGTAGAAAAAATCCTGGTAATCTAATAACTAAAAATAAAAAGTAAAAACTGTGTGCCCAGAAAGTGAACTAAAAATTTAATCATAACAGACAACAAAAAATTCAGTAACAGTACCCACAATAATTTCACAATTACTATATTTGAAAATTAGAAAGAATTCTAAATAGCATGTTAAAACCTACCAACAAAACAAAACAAAACAGTTAACAGACACATACAAGGAATATGTAATTTTAAAAATAACTCTTCTTTTTTGCTGAGTAAAGTAATATGGAAGTTCATTGGGAAAATGTGTTTTATGTGAAAAATTAAGTGTTCAGTGACATAAACTAAGCATTATACAACATGACTATGTAGAATTCTAAACTCAATTAAAAAATTTTTGCACATTAAAAAATATCTCCAGATGGCAGTAGTACAGAGAATATCCATATGGGTATTGTGCATTATTTAAGTCTGATTTTTATTCTGCTCACTGGAGCTGCAGATGGTGGTGTAATTAAATTTTGACAGGGACCTTCAGCTACCTGTTAACCTCAATCCAAATCTGAAAAGTCTGTACCACAAAATGGACTATATTTTCTATAATCTCAACTCCATTTGCTCCTCGGTGCATAATCTCTTTGCATGTCCACTTTTAAATATATCTGTGCTGTTTATATAACTATACACAAGACAAATTAAGAAAATTTCACAGCATAAAGATTAAAATATTAGACTCAAACCAAAGATAAAATTAGAAGTTTGATAGCATAATCATGTTTTATTCCTATTAGTGTTCCCCACACACACAATTTTTGATCAAATAATTTATCCCAAGAAAGGTTATAGAGTATTCTTTAAAAAGTAATTGAATGAATCATGCTTCTCTTTTTACATATTTTTTTGTGACTCCATGAATAATCAAATTAATGAGATGGTACACATTAGAGATGACTCCTTTTTTTCCCATAAGTAATTATATCACAATCAACCCAGTTACCCAAGCCAGAAACTGGGAAATAATTTTGACTTCTCTCTTTCAATTTCAAATATGTCAAGTATTCATCACAAAGTTTTTTTACAAATCTATCACATTTACTCTAGCCTCATTGTTATTCTATGTGCCCAGGACCTGTTTCTTGCTGGAGTTTCTGACCCGTACTTGTTTTTATCTGATATATTATCTACACTGCTATATAAGTGAACTGTGTAAAATACACAATTTAGTATGTAACTCTTTCCTATAAAACTTTTGATGGCTACCTAACTTGTTACATATACTATGTAGTCTTAGGTTCTTGGAATGGTATAAAAGACCCTGGGCCATCTTGGCATTACTTCTCAGCCTTATTGCTTGCCAGATAGATGCCATTTTATGTTCATAATCATTCTGTCTGCCTGAAATGCACTTCTTTTACTTCTTTGTGTGACATACCTCTCTGTATTTCAAACCTCAATTCCAGACCATCTCTTCAAAAATCTTTTTTTGACATTCTTCATCTGAATTGTGTATCACTCCCCCTTGTTCCAGTTATATATTTTCCCAGCCTCTCACAATTTACTGATTTAAAATTTTCTAATAAACCTTTGAGTATTATTAAAGGAAGGCTATTATGTATTTATTTATCTTATTAACCAGCATAATACCTGCATCAAAGGAAGTGATTAAAAGTAAGTAAAGGAGTTTCTTGTCTATTTATAGTACATGTGGTGATCAATATTAGGTGTCAACATAGTTGAATTAAAATGTATGATAAAGCATATTTTGGGGTGTATCTTTGAGGGTGTTTCTAAAAGATACTGAAATTTGAATCAGTGGACAGATTGAGAAAGATTCTCCTTCAATGTGGGCATGGACTATCCAGTTAGCTATGGCTGGGTGGAGCACAATAGCAGAAGAAAGGTGAAATTGCTTTCTGTTTTCTGGAGCCAGGACTCCCTTTTCTTCTTATCTCGAATCTCACAACTCCAGGTCCTCCTAACTTTGAACTTTGGAACTTTCACAAGTGTATCCCCCACCTGAAAATTCCCACTGCCATCCAGGATCTTTGGCCTTGGACTGAAAGTTAAATGGGGAGACATGGAAGATGGTGGGTGAGTCAGTCAGACTATGCAAGTCCCAGTGCGAGTGAGTGAGTATATGGAAAATTTTGTGTATGTGTTGGTGAGTAAGTGGGCATGTGAGTGGCTAAGTGAGGGCTAGGGAGCTAGCTACCAGGGCTCTCCTGGTGTGGTGACTAGTGTCACAGATGCTCAGCTTGGACTCTAGAAATTCCCAGGATGCAGGAACTGAGCACATTTTTTTTTAAAAAATCAACAAAACCTTTCCTGGGAAGAAAATGCTGGGAGAAACTAACTAAGTGGGGGCTCGTGAGCAAGTGTCCAGGGTCCTGGTGCAACAGCTGGTGCTGCAGCTTCTCTGCTTGGTCCCTGATTCTTTCCGGGTTGCAGAAGCCAAGTGCCATTTTTTAAAATGGACAAATGTATTCCCATGAAGGAGCAGTGGGGAGAGACTACTGCACTAGGCTTTACCTCACCACTTCAGTGCCTGGCTGGGCACTGGCAGCAGGGGCTGTGAAGGGAGCCCAGAGGTATAGTCCCACTGAAGAGGACAAGAGAGACATCCTGCCACCGTCTTGAAGGCAGGGCAGGAAAGTGCTCTGACTTGTTCACGATGTAGCAAGAGACCCGATCTCTGTGACTGGCAGATCAACTACTCAGAGGTTGATTCCAGAGAGAATATCCTAAAAGCACAAACATCAGAAGGATCTGACAAGTGCTGAGTCCCAGGTGCTCTACCCCCTACACTGATCCAGCCACAGGAAAAGTGTGTGGCCAGAAAAGGATGAACTTCAAAGAGATCAATGGTGAGTCTATTGCCTGTTTGTTAGTTCATCTATTTTAAAAATATTTTTCCTTTGTGCAGGAATGCATATGTGAGGGTTTGATCTGCATCCACCCAATTTTTTTTTTCTTTTTCTGTTTCTTTCTTCCTTTGTTGTTTACTGGTTTTTTTGTTGTTGTCGTTTGTTTGTTTTTGAGTTGGAGTCTCACTCGGTCGCCCAGACTGGAGTGCAGTGGCCACTCCCGGCCACTGCAGCCTCGTCTGCTGGGCTCCGGTGATCCCTCTGCCTCAGCCTTCCGAGTAGCCAGAATTACAGGCATGCGCTACCACACCCGGCTGATTTTTTTATTTATTGTAGAGATGAGGTCTCGCTGCCCAGGTAGGCCTCGAACCCGCAGCCTCAGGCAATCCACTCACCTTAGCCTCCCAAAGGCACAGGATTACAGGCTGAGCCACCGAGCCCGGCTGTTGTTTTCTGTTTATGTGCGTATGTGAATGACTGAGTGTCCATCTTTCAATTTAGTTGTAGTTGTTGGTTTGTTTTTGCTCTTTTGTTCTTTTTTTTTTTTTTAAGTTTAAGGCATCAATATATGTGTGAGGATTCAATCTGAATTCATTTTTTTTCCTGGTCTTTTTCATGTTCTTCTCCATTCACTTTGTGCTAGGCGTGTGTGTATGTGTTCAGTTTTCTTGTTGATGTTTGTTTTGTTTCACTTAGTTGCTATTCTAGTTTGTTTTGGGGTGTGTGTATGTCTGTATATGTGTGTATGTTCAATTGTTTTGGCATTGGTTTCTGCTTTGCATTGTCATATAGAGTGGTGGTGTGGAGTAGGCCTCAGGGAACACACACCACAATCAGTGAACATTGTAATTTGCAAGTAGTTTCTGAATCCTAGTGCCCCATCCCCTACTTTATTAAACTTTTAAAAACTACAAGAGACAGCAAAGCTTAACACCCACAGTCCTATTTCAAAATAAAACAAATCCAGAGTCTGAATCAGGGAAGAATAGATGGCTGAGCAAACATCAAAAGGGAAAGCCTCACCCACTGCCACTGAATAACAGAACTAAATAGAAAAACAAGAGAACTGTCACAAATGAGGAAAAACTAAAAGAAGATCACAGACAAACTCAAGTGTAACAAAGAGAAAATTCCTGAAAAATCAGACCTTGGAGCCCAAATAATGCAAGTCAACAATGACTGGTCCCAGAATACAACAGGGATAAAGGATGGATGGAAAGAGTGAACAAGACTCAAGAAAGGCAAGAAGCAACACTGAAAGAACTTGTAACAGAGATTTTGGCAATACAGAAATTTCATCCAGGAAATAAATAACAAGATGACAAGTATGGAAAACAGATTTAATCTAGTTGAAGAAAGAATCTTAGAACTTAAAGACCAGAACATGGAATTAATCCAATCTGTAAAAAACATAGAAAACTCAGAAAGAACAAAGCCTGTAAGAGATGTGCAGTTATAAAAAGAGGCTGAATTTACTCTTGATTGATATCTGAGAAGAAGAAAGGGAAATGGAGAACAACTTGGAGCAAGTATTTCAGGAGATAATCCAAGAAAACTTTCCCCATCTCATGAGAGATGTGACCACCCAAGCACAAGAGATACAGAGAACCCCTATAAGACATCAAATGACAAGACTAATCCATAGACACATACTAATTCACCTACACAAAGCAGACACAAAAGAAAAAATCCTAAAGGCAACAAGAGAGAAAGGTCAGACAACCTCCTAGGGAAAGCCAATCAGAATATCAGCAGAAACAATACAAGTAAGAAGGGACTGGATTCTAGTATTCAAAGTCCTCAAAGATAAACAATTTCAACAAAGAATTTCCTACTCAGCCAAGCTCAGATTCACCAATGATGGAGAATTAAAATCCTTCCCAGCCGGGCTCTGTGGCTCAGTCTGTAATCCCGCATCTTTGGGAGGCTGAGGTGAGTGGACTGCCTGAGCCCGCGGGTTCGAGACCTACCTGGGCAGCGAGACCTCATCTCTACAATAAATTAAAAAAACCAGCCAGGCATGGTAGCACATGCCTGTAATTCCAGCTACTTGGAAGGCTGAGGCAGAAGGATCGCCAGAGCCCAGCAGGTCGAGGCTGTGGTGGCCGGGAGCGGCCACTGCACTCCAGTCTGGGTGACAGAGTGAGACTCCAACTCAAAAAAAAAAAAAAAGAGAAAATCCTTCCCAGACATCTAATCCCTAAGAGATTATGCAGCTTCCATACCAGCTCTACAGGAGACACTTAAAAAGGTATTCAGCACAGAAGAAACAAAAAAAGAATGACCACACACTTCCCAAGAGAACAGCAGAGCACAGAATCAACAGAGAATGGAGTACAACAAGAAACTTGAAAACACACATATACATCAAACCCAAAGCCAAAAGAAAACAAGCAAACAAAGAAAAAAACTTTATAAGAACCTTATGACAGGGATAGACAGTCAAATTTCAATAACCTGAATGTGAATGGATTAAATGCACCACTGAAAAGATACAGAATGGCAATTTGGATAAGAAACCATGACCCAATTGTTTGCTTCATCCAGGAAACTCATTTCACCCCAAGGGACATACACAAACTCAAAGTTAAAGGATGGAAAATGAGTTTCTAGGAAAATGGATCACAAAAGGCAGGATTCTCAATCTTAATATCAGATAAGATAACCCTAAAGCTATCAAAAATTTAAAAAGATGCAAAAGGACACTATATAATGATAAAAAATTCAATCTATCAACAAGAAATATCCATCTTAAACATATGTGCACCCAACACAGGAGCACCAGCATTTATAAAGCAACTACTAAGTAAACTAAAAAAAGATATTGACTCGAACACAATTATAGCAGGGGACTTGAATACCCAACTAACAACCCTAAATTGATCATCGAGGCAAAAAATCAACAAGGAGACTAAACAACATGATGCTGAACAACTACTGGGTCAACACTAAAATCAAAGCAGAAATTGAAAGATTCCTGGAAACAAAAATGAAGAAACATCTTATCTAAACTTCTCGGATGCCATGAAAACAGTCCTAAGAGGGGAATTTATATCTTCTATAAGCACACATCAACTAAACGGAAAGATCACAAGTTGAGAACCTAGCAAATGACCTCAGGGAGCTGGAAAGAGAAAACCACCCAAACCCCAACTTTAGCAGAAGAACCTGAAATAGCTAATGAAACATGTAAAATAATTGCAATAGCTTGCTTGACATAAGTAACTCTGTTTTGTTGAAGTCCTTCATCTTAGCTGTCTGCCTGGCCTAAAAATGATCCCCTCACAGTGTGCACATGTGATTGTTGTAATGTTCCCATGATCACAGACACACAACCTTGTTCACCTGAGCTGTTCATACTGACCATTCTTGCTGACCATTTGAAAACTCCCTAACCACAAGTTCCGTGTAACTGTATGCCTTGTTAACTGAAATCCAAGAGATTGTTCCTTTTCTTTTTAGTTCCTTATACTCTGACCCCCTGCTATGTAGCCCACTTGCAGATTTTGCCTTTATAAGCCTCTTGCTGATTCCACTTAGTGTTGAGAGCTTTCTTGGCATGAGCCTACTCTTGACTGGACACTATTAAGGGACTCAAAATTTGAATTTGGTGTGCTGGCTCCTTTCTCACGGTTCGGCTATAACATTTGGAGGCCCCAGCAAGATATTTGCCAACCTCAGGAAGTTGTCTCACTTCAGCTTTCCATGACTCGATGGAGAAGTTACAGGGGAGGTGCCCCCTGAATCATTCCAGGGCCTCATAACCGCTCATCTGACTTAGAGGGAGAAGGAATGACTGCTGATTTCCTCCCATGTCAAGAGTCCCTGAACCTGTTTGTGTTCTCCTAGGAGGTAGGAATTTGTTCTCTTTACAGGTAAAAGTATGTTTTGTTCTGTTTGTGGCCACAATTCTCTTTAAGGGAGTCATAGTCTGATGAGGTTGCCCTTTGGGCACTATTCATTAGACCAAGATGTTGGCTGAATAGAGTACTCTGGTTTTCTGCCCCGAGGTTTCTCCAGGGATCCATAACTCTTCTGACTTGGTCCAGATGTACCCTGTCTGTCATTATGTTTTAACTGTGTATTTTAACTGCTTGTTGTTTGCTCATTGTTTGTTATAGGTTCACAGATTCACAACTTGTCAATGCTCTGGACTGTATATTGAAAAAATTCCCTGTTATATTTGCTGAGGACTACAGTGTCCACCTTTCAAAAGGTGGGCTCCAGGTCCTCTATAAAATAGATTGGTCTGCATTTCATGTTGGTTAACCCTTTACAGTGTCTTTGAATGTTCATCTTACTGAGTCTGTTTGGAAGGTCGTCTCAGGGATTCCTGGTCACCTGGATCAGTTTCCCTATATTGACCAATGCTTAAATTTAGTCCAAAACACCCCTCCATGATTAAAAATGTATTCTCCTAAAATCAGGAACCTTCCCATAAACTACCCTATACAGAGACAGAGCTTCTAACTTGAAAACACCAGGGTGCTATATAAAAAGACCCCTGGCTAATCTTCAAGGAAAACTTGTTTTACCTATTTCTCAAGAGAATAAAATATGCCAAAATACAAACTATAGATTTTAACCTCCCTAGTAAAATCAATCATGAGCACCCATCATCCCACCTGGGATGACTGCCAGCAGCCTTTTAACCCTATATATTTCTGAAAAGCCAGAACACATTAGAACTGAGGCTAAAAAGTCTGTCCTGGCCTCAGCAGCTAGAACAAAGGGGAAAAGTCAGGAAATATTGGAGGAGGTTTTTCCCTCCTCTTGCCTGGATTGTGATCCTAACACATTGGCAGGGACTAGAACATTAAAAACCTATCACCAGACTCTATTAGCTGGTTTGAAGGGAGTAGACTGAAAACCTGTTAATCTTTCCAAAACTACTGAGATTATTCTGGGTCCTGAGGAGTCACTGGGGACATTTCTTGAATGTTTTCAGGAGACATTCCATACCTATACCCAATTTGACTCCTCGGTATCCAAGAATGCTCCAGCTATCAATTTGACTTTTATGGCTCAGGTGGCTCCTGACATTCAGAGAAAGTTACAGAATTTCAAGGTTTCACACGAATAAACATTTCTCAACTGCTTGAGGTGGCTCAGAAGGTTTTTAATAACTGAAATGCTGAGAAACAGAAACAGGAAGACAAGAAAATGGACAGAGCAACAAAACCACAAACAAAATTATTAGTTACTGCCATCCAGCCCTCCCAACCTGGTTTGAGGCCAGTATGTAAAACAAAAAGAGAAACTAAAAAAAGATAAAAGTAAACTGGATGCATCCAGCTAGCCAAGAATCAATGTGCATATTGTAAAACGCTGGGTCACTGGGTAAAAAAATTGCCCTCACTGCCCAAAGACAGAGGACCCAAAGTCAGTTCTGGTCCTGCCCTCTACTGGTGACCTTCCAGTCGTGCCAACCTATTTTTTCTTTTGAATAAACAGATCCTGACTTGGGTGACACCAGGCAGCTAACTTGGACCTGGTTATCACAGGGTTTCAAAAACTCCCTAACCCTTTTTGAGGAAGCTTGGCAACAGAATTTGTCAGGGTTCTGTGCCTTACACCCCGAATATACTTTACTCCAGTTTGCAGATAATCTCTTACTTGCGGCTGCAGTAATGTTTAAAAGGTACTAAGATTTTGTTACAGCTCCTCCAAGACTTGGGCTACCCTGTGTCAGTGAAAAAGGCGCAGCTCTGCTCAACCAAAGTTTACTTCCTGAAATACTGGCTAAAAAAAGGGTAAACAAGGCCGGGCTCAGTGGCTCAGCCTGTAATCCCGTGCCTTTGGGAGGCTGAGGTGAGTGAATTGCCTGAGCCCGCAGGTTCGAGACCCGCCTGGGCAGCAAGACCTCATCTCTATAATAAATCAAAAAATCAGCTGGGCGTGATAGTGCATGCCTGTAATTCCGGCTACTCAGAAGGCTGAGGGGGAAGGATCACCGGAGCCCAGCAGGTCGAGGCTGCGGTGGCCGGGAGCGGCCATTACACTCCAGTCTGGGTAACAGAGTGAGACTCTAACTCAAAAAAAAAAAAAAAGGGTAAACAAGCCCTGATCTCTGCCCAGAAAGAAGCCATTCCTCAAATTTTCACACCAACTACAAAGAAACAGGTATGGGAATTCCTGGGGGCAGCAGGGTATTGCCAGCTGTTGATCTCAGGATTTGCTGAAATTGCCAAGCCTTGTACACAGCCACTGCAGAAAATCAGCCCCTAAAATGGACTGCTGCTAAGAAACAAGTGCTCCAGCAGTTAAAAACAGCTCTAACCTAAGTCCCCGCTCTTGTTTCCCAGATGTTACCAAGCCTCTCCACTTGTTCATTCACGAACAAGGAGGAATTGCAAAAAGGGTCCTCACCCAGACCTTAGGACCCTGAAAAAGACTGGTGGCTTACTTGTCAAAAAGACTGGACCCAGTGGCTTCTGATCCTCTTGTCTCTGGGCCATTGCAGCACAGCCATACTAGTTAAAAACAGATAAATTGACTTTTGGCCAGAACCTGGCTTTAACCTTTTCCATGCTGTTGAAATTCTGCTCTGAGGAGCCTCTGGTTGCTGGATGTCAAACACTCACATCATCCAATCTCAAAGCCTCTTATTTGACCAACCTAGACTAACTTTCTTTCCTACTCAGTGCCTCAATCCAACCACCCTGCTGCCCAATAATATTCCAGAAATGCCTGTTCATGACTGTGAAGACATGCTGGACATCTCTCAGGCTAGCTGGCCTGACCTTTGGGACACTCCCTTAAGTCAGGCTAATGCTGACTTGTTCATGAATGGTAACAGCTTGGTAATAAAGAAAATTCACAAGGCTGGTGCATCTGTAACCACAGCTCATGGTGTAATCTGGTCACAGGCATTGCCTCAAGATATTTCAGCTCAACAAGCTGAGTTAATTGCTTTAACTCAGGTCCTGCACTGGGAAACAGGAAAGCAGGTAAACATTTTCACCAACAACCAGTATGCTTTCATTACACTTCATGTGCATGACATGATCTACAAGAATGAGGTCTTCTTACCATGGCAGATAAGACTATGAAAAAACAAGTCCAGCTCCTTCTTTTCCAAAACAGCTTACTTATACCCAAGAGGAGGAGGAACAGACACACCTAGCAAGAGATCACAAAAGCTCCACTGGATGGTGAATCAAGGACTCTAAAATTATTTTAAGTCCCAGAGATAAATGGAAAATAGATTTCACTGAAATAAAACCTCTCCATGCAGGGTATGACTATCTACTGGTGTTTATTAATCCTTTTTCTGAATGGATAGAAGCTATGCCACCAAAAGTAAAGCCACACTTACGGTTACAAGGTTTTTGGTAAATAAAATTGTCCCTAGGTTTGGGTTCCCCTTCTCAATTTACTCTAATAATGTTCCTGCCTTTACCTTGTCCCTAGCACAGCTGGTTAAGTAAACCACTAATTACATTGTGCTTACTGACCACAGAGCTCTGGACAGATAAAATGCATAAACTGAACTATAAAATCTACCTTAACCGAATTAATAATAGAGACCAGTGAAAAATGGGTAAGCCTTTTGCCTTTGGCTCTCCTTTAGACCCAATGCACCCCATAAAAGGCTGGGTTTACTCCATATGAAATCAGGTTTGGAAGGCCCTCTCCTCTGTTGCCTCAGTTGCAGCATCCCATCCTAGAAAAAAATAACGAATCAATCTCTGTTAAAGTATCTTCAGTCCCTCCAGTAGGTTCAGGCCATTGTCCACTCTGGCATTCGTGCTGTTTTGCCCACTTTGTCTTCCATGCCTTGTCATCCATTGAAGCCTGGAGATCTGGTTTCTGTCAAGAAATTCCAGAATAAAGGAATAACTCCTGCTTAGAAGATACCCTTTATCATTATCATCACCACTCTAACAGTGCTCAAAGTCAACAGGATACTGGCCTGGATTCATCACATCTGAGTCAAGAGAAAAAAATCTTGGTTCCAATCCTTGTTTAACTGGAACCCCTAGTTAACAACTCTCATCAACAGTTTGACTGGTCCACTTATCCTCCTTGTCCTCAGTTTGCTTATAAAGCCTTGTATGTTCTATTGGTTTACCAATTTCATCAACAACAAATAGATTCTATAAAACTTATGCATGTAAAAGCCTATTATAATTCCATACCCATGACTGATGAGTCAATGAACTGACTCATGTACAACTAAAAGGGGGCAATGAAATAGCTAATGAAATGTGTAAAATAATTACAATAGCTTGCTTAATATAAGTAACTCCATTTTGTTAAAATCTTCCATCTTAACTGTCTGCCTGTCCCCCCAGTGTGTCCGTGTGATTGTTGTAATGCTCCCATGACCACAGACCCACAGTCTTATTCCCCTGAGCTGTTCACACTGACCATTCTTGCTGACCATTTCAAAACTCCCTAACCACAATTTCTGTGTAATTGTATGCCTTGCTAACTGAAATTCAAGAGATTGTTCCTTTTCTTTTTAGTTCTTTGCACCCTCGCCCCCTGCTTTGTAGCCCACTTGCAGATTTTGCCCTTATAAGCTTCTTGCTGATTCCACTCAGTGCCGAGAGTTTTCTTGGCATGAACCTACTCTTGACCATACACTACTAAATGACTCAAAATGTGACCCTAGTTTGCTGGTGATTCTTCTTTCTCATGGTTCAGCTATAACAAATCCAAATCACCAAACTAAGGGTTCAAATATGGGACATTGAAGACAAAAATACCATAGAAAATGTCCACAAAACAAAAATCTGGTACTTTGAAAGAATTAACAAGATGGATGAACCCCTAGCCAGACTGACCAAGAGAGAGAAAAATCCCAAATAAACACAATCAGAAATACAAAATACCAAATCACAACTGACCCCAAAGAAATACAAAAGATTATCAGAAATTACTATGTACACCTATATGAACACATACTTGATAACCTAAATGAAATGGAGAACTTTCTGACATACAACTTCCCCAGGATGAAACAAGAAGACATCGAGACACTGAATAGACCAATATCAACCCAGGAAATTGACTGTCATATGAAAAATACCTACAAAAAAAGCCCTGAACCAGATGTCTTTCCAGCAGAATTATATGAAACATACAAGAAGGAGTTGATACCAATCCTATTGAAAGTATTCCAGGCAGTTGAGAAAGATGAAATTCTCCTCAAATTATTTTATGAAGCTAACATCACACAGATACACAAACCAGGTAAAGATCCAACAAAAAAAGAGAACTATAGGTCAATATCCCTTATGAACATAGATGCAAAAAATCCTCAACAAGATTCTAGCAAATTGGATCCAAAAACACATCTCATCCACCATGACCAAGTAGACTTCATCCCCAGGATGCAGGGGTGGTTCAACATTTGCAAGACCATAAATGTAAATAGATATATCAACATATGTATAAACAAGAATCACATGAATATATCATTATAAGGCAAGTGTCAATAAAGACTCTCTGAGTGAGTGGGTGGGCACTGATGGGAATGTGAAAATCCATCTGAGGAGATACTCAGGTGCATGCACCCAGGTCCCCCCTGTGAGGGCAACTGCAAGCCCCCACTGCCCTGAGATGGAAGCACGTCCTGAAAGTTCACATGCAGGATTGTCTGCTGCTCATGGGGATGCACCTGAAAAAAACCTGCTGAATCCAGCTGGTTCCCATCACCTGGCACCTGACTCACACTATCACCTGTCATAAGGGATCAGCTGGAGCCCCGGATTTGATCCTTGGAGAGAGATGATTGGTAAAACTGAAGAGGAGCCCATGACCCTGATGAGGAACCGCCCACCCCAGTCATTTTCTTTGACCCAGGACCAGGCAGAGATTTGCATAGCCCCACCCACCTGTGCATCTTCCAACTTATTGCCTAAGGTAATTTCATCAAACTGGGAGAGACAGAAGCCCCTCCTCCAGGCTGAATCAGACACAGAAAACTCAGATCTGTGTGGCAGAGCTGACAGGCAGCAAGCTGAGTGAACCCATATCTGACTCACCTCCCACAAAGTTGGACTGTGGCAACTGACACAAGCTGTGAGTAACCCTATCTGCCTGAGATGAGAGCAGAAGGGAGAAGCTAGAGATCAGACTGAATAGAATTTGGATATATAAGAAGGACCTCAGAGCCAGTCTGATTCCTTGTTTTTACTTTTTATTTTTATTTTTTGACTTATTTTTGCTCACTTTTGTTTGTTTTTTGTTTTAGAGGTTTTTTTCCTCTTTCATTCTGGTTTTGATAATGTTTTCATACTTGCTTTGCTTTTGTGATTTTACTGATTTTTTTTTCTTTCTCGGTCTATTCTTTAGACTCCCTGTTTGTGTAGGGCAAGAGTACATCAATAGGTCAGATTTTGTTTGACTATATGATTCTGTGAATACCTGCATGCTCTAGGATTTTTTTCCCAAGCTCTTTTATGTTTTTGTGTCTCTTTTCATTTGTTAGCTGTTATGTCTGTTTTTCCCCTTACTCTTCTCTCACTCCATCTTCCTCTTGCTCCCTTCCCTTCTTTATTCCATTATTTTGCTTTTTCTTACCTCATTTTGTTCCAGGGAGCAAACCTAAGCCCCCACTGCATGGTCAGATTATAAGGCACTGGAAAGTAGGTTCCAGGGTGTCTATACACCTGTAGGTGGATACTGAGATCTGCAGATAGATTCTGGATCAAGCTCCACCCACAACTAAATCTCAAAACTGTAAAAAGTACAGTCCCCAACCCACCATCCAGCTTCAGAAGTGAACAATGCCATAGAATCCATATAAGGAAGAATAGAAGATTGAGCAAATAGAAGTAAAAGCAACCCTGCCATCCATGAAAAACAGAATTAAAGAAGAGGGGGAAAAGTTGTGGGAGGGGGAGGAAAATCTACACAAATGAAGGAAAAACAAAAAAGAATATGGGTTTCTCACAGACCCCTGGAATATCACACATGAGAAAACACTGAGAAAACAGAATGCAAACAATAAAGATCCCCCAGAATGACTGGTCACATTATACAAACCCAGATATCAAGACATGAATAGAGAGAATAAAAAGAATTGAAGAGAGACAAGAGGAAAATAGATGGGGTTGATAACTGAGATAACAGCAGTAATGATTACTGCGGTTGAAGTAAATAACAAACTGATAAGCATGGAAAACAGAATTAGCAAAGCAAAAGAAAGAATCTCAGAGCTTGAGGAACAAAATATAGAACGAATCCAAACTGCCAAAAACATAGAAAAGAAGCTTAAAAAGACAGAACAAAACCCTCAAGAGATGAGCAATTACTTCAAGAGGCCGATCCTAAGAGTAATTGGACTTCCTGAGGCAGAAAGAGAGACAGAGACCACCCTGGAACAAACATTCCATGAAATTTTTCAAGAAAACTTCCCTCATCTCATCAGTGATGCGACCATTCAAACACAAGAGATTCAGAGAATGTCTGCAAGACAACAAATGAGAAGACCAATTCCCAGACACATAATAATTCACCTTAACAAAGTAGGTATACAAGAAAAAAATACTAAAGGCAGCAAGAGATAAAGGTCAGACTACCTACCAGGGAAAACCAATTAAAATAGCAGTAGAAGCCGGGCTTGTTGGCTCAGCCTGTAATCCCATACCTTTGGGAGGCTGAGGTGAGTGGATTGCCTGAGCCTGTGGGTTCGAGACCCGCCTGGGCAGGGAGACCTCATCTCAACAATAAAATCACAAAATCAGCCAGGTGTGGTAGTGCATGCCTGTAATTCCGGCTACTTGGAAGGCTGAGGCGGAAGGATCACCGGAGCCCAGCAGGTCGAGGCCGCGGTGGCCAGGAGCGGCCACTGCACTCCAGTCTGGGCAACAGAGTGAGACTCCAACTCAAAAAAAAAAGAATAGCAGTAGATTCATCTACAGAAACATTTCAGGCTAGGAGATCTTGGAGTCCAATCTTCAAAGTTCTCAAAGATAATCAATTTCAGCCAAGAATAACCTACCCAGCTAAACTAAACTTCATCAGTGAGGGAGAATTAAAATCTTTCCCATTCAATCCATAAGAACTTATGCTGCCTCTAGACCAGCTCTACAGGAAACACTTAAGAAAGTATTAAACACAGAAGACAGGGAAAAAAGATCAACAACATTATTCACAAGAGTGCAGGAAAAAGATTGAAAATATATATGAATCAACCCCCAAATCAAAAGAAACACAACAAACAAACAGGAACAACAACACCTCTTTAAGAACCTCATGACAGGGATAAACACTTACACTTCAATAATTAGTCTGAATGTGAATGGACTAAATGCACCACTGAAAAGAAATAGAATGGCAAAATGGATAAAATATCATGAGGCAACAATATATTGTCTCCAAGAGACTCATCTAACCAGAAAGGACACTCACAGACTCAAAGTAAGAGGATGGGAAGCAAAATTTCAGCCAAATGGAACACAAAAGAAAGCTGGAGTTGAAATCTTAATCACAGACAAAATACCCTTTAAGCTATCAAAAATTAAAAAAGATGATGATCTCTATATAATGATAAAAGTTTCAATCCATCAATAAGAAATATCTATTCTAAACATATATACACCCAACATAGGAGCACCAATGTTCATAAATCAGCTTCTAGGCAAACTTAAAAAAGAGTTTGACTCTATCACTATCATAGCTGGTGGCTTTAATAACCCACTCACAACCCTAGACAGATCATCAAGACAAAAAATCAAGGAGATCTGGAATCTCAATGAGAATCTTGAACAAATGGACTTAAATGATACCTACAGAACCCTCTACCATGACCACAGAATATTCATTCTACTCATCACCACATGGAACATATTCCAAGATCAACCACATCATTGGCCATAAATCAAACATAAACAAATTTCATAAGATTGAATTTTTGTCATACACCTTCTCAGACCACAGTGGAATCAAAATAAATATCAATGCCAACAAAGTTCCCCCAAAACCCACAAATACATGAACACTAAACAGTATGATGCTAAGCAACTCCTGGGTCGATAATGACATCAAAACAGATTAAAAGGTACCTGGAAACAAATGAAAATGAAGAAACATTTTACCAAAACCTCTGGGATGCCATGAAAGTGGTTGTAAGAGGGGAATTCATATCTTTACAAACACAGATGAAGAAAATGGAAATATCACAAGTTAACAGCCTACCAAGTCACCTAAGGAAGCTGGAAAAGCAAGACTACCAAAATCCTAACTTCAGAAGAAAAATCTAAATCACCAAAATAAAAACCAAGATCCAGGACATAGAAGTCAAAAGTTAATACCAAAAAAAAAAAGGGAAAAAAAACTGATTCTTTGAAAGGATAAACAAGATAGATGGTCCCCTAGCCAGACTGACCTTGAAAAAAAGAGAAAATGCCCAAATAAACTCAATCAGAGACACAAAAGATAAAGTCACAACTGACCCTGAAGAAATACAAAAGACTATCAGAGACTACTATGTACAATTTTATGTAAACAAACTTGAAAACCTAAAGGAAATGGAGGACTTTCTGACATCACACAACCTCCCTAGGTTGAAACAAGAAGAAATCAAGAGCCTAACTAGACCAATAACAATCAAGGAAATTGACTATGTCATAAGAAAACTACCTGCAAAAAAAAGCCCTGGACCAGATGGCTCTCCAGCAGAATTCTACAAAACATACAAGGAGGAACTAATACCAATCCTATCAAAAGTATTCCAGGTGATTGAGAAAGATGGATCTCTCCCCAAATCATTTTATGAAACTAACATCACATTGATACCCAAGCCATGTAAAGACGCAACAAAGATAGAGAGCTAGAACTACAGGTCAATATCTTTGATGGACATAGATGCTAAAATTCTCAACAAGATCCAAGCAAACTGTATTCAACAATGCATCTCAAAAATCATCCACCATGACCAAGTTGGCTTCATCCCTGGGATGCAAGACTGGTTTAACATTCGTAAGATCTTAAATGTAATAAAATACATCAACAAACGTAAAAAGAAAAACCACATGATTATATTATTAGATGCAGATAAACCTTTTTATAAAATCCAGGACCCCTTTTTGATAAAAACCCTTGTGCATCTAGATGGTGGAACATACCTCAAAGTAGTAAACCATCTATGAAAAATCTATAGCCAGCATACTCCTAAACAGACAAAAACTGGAACTATTTCCCCTGAAAACTAGAACAAGACAAGGATGTCCTCTCTCACCCCTCCTGTTCAACATAGTTTTGGAAGTCCTAGCTAGAGCAATCAAAAGAAGAGAAGGCAATCAGTGGAATCCAAATAAGAATAGAGAAAGTCAAGTTATCTCTCTTTGCAGATGACATGATTGTATACCTTGTGAAAACACAAGAGAATCTGCCAAAAACCTCCTTGCACTGATAAAGGACTTTGACAAGGTCTCAAGAAATAAATGTGCAAAAGACAATCACATTTCTATACACCAATAATAAACAAACAGAAACCTAAATAAAAAGCATGATTCCATTCACAATAGCCACCCAAAAACTGAAATACCATGCATCTTCCTAACCAGAGATGTGAAAGACCTTTACAGTGAAAACTACAAAACACTGCTCAACGAAATCAAAGATGGCAGAAACAAGTGGAAAATATTCCATGGATTGGAAGTATCTATTCATGTACTGGAAGAATCAACAATATTAACATATCCATTTTACCTAAGGCAATCTATAGATTTAATGCAATACCCATGAAATTACCAGCAACATTCTTCTCACACCTAGAAACAATACAGGAATTCATATGGAAACAAAAATGCTCAAGAATAGTCAAAACAATTCTCAGAAAAGAAAAGAAAAGAAAAAAGCAGGAGGTTTTATACTCCCAGACTTTAAACTTTTATTATAAATCTACAATAATCAAAACAGCTTGATATTGGTACAAGAACAGGCATATAGACCAGTGGAATAGAATTCAGATTCCAGAAGCAAAAAGAATCAATTTCTCAACCAACTCATCTTCGACAAAGTCTCCAGCAACAACCACTGGGGAGAGGAGAACCTATTCAGTAAATGATGCTGGGAAAACTGGCTGGCCACATGCAGAAGATTAAAACAGGACCCTACCTATTCCCACACACAAAAATTAACTCTAAGTGGATCTCTGACTTAAATGTGAAACCTCAAACTGTAAGAACTTTAGAAAATGCAGAAGATACTCTTATGGAAGTTGGAACTGGCAATCAGTTCCTGATCAAAACCCCAAGTGCCCATGCCTTAAGAGATAAGATAGACAAGTGGGACCTTATCAAACTGACAAGCTTCTGTAAAGCCAAAGAGACCATCAAGAAAGCAGGGAGATAGCCCATAGACTGGGAATAAATATTTGCAAACTCCATATCTGACAAAGGCCTAACATCAAGGATCTACAAGGAACTCAAATGTGCTGAAATGAAAAAAATGGCCGGGCTCGGTGGCTCAGCCTATAATACCAGTGCTTTGGGAGGCCGAGGTGAGTCAATTGCCTGAGCCCATGGGTTCAAGACCCACCTGGGCAACTTGCCAAGACCTCATCTCTACAATAAATCAAAAATTAGCCGGGTGTGGTAGCACGCCCCTGTAGTTCCATCTACTTGGAAGGCTGAGGCGGAAGGATCGCCGGAGCCCAACAGGTCGAGGCTGCAGTGGCTGGGAGCAGCCACTCATTCCAGTCAAGTGACAGAGTGAGACTTCAACTCAAAAAAAAAGAAAGAAAAAAACAAGCAGCCTCATTACATAGTGGGCAAAAGATATGAATAGATACTTCTCAAAAGAAGACGTACGAACAGCCGACAGATGCATGAAAAAATGATCAGCCTCACTAGTCATCAAGGAGATGCAAATTAAAACTTCAATGAGATACCACCTAACTCCAGTCAGAATGGCCATCATCAATAACTCAAAAAATAACAGATGCTGGAGAGGATGTGGTTAAAAGGGAACACTTCTACACTGTTGGTGGAAGTATAAACTAGTACAGTCTCTGTGGAAATCAGTGTGGCAATTCCTAAAAGCTCTAAAAATCAAACTTCCATATGAGCCCACAATCCTCCTACTGGGAATAGACCCAGAATAACTCAAATCACTCTATAAAAAAGATGCCTGCACAAGCATATTTATCACAGCATCTTTCACAACAGCAAGAACATGGAATCAACTGTGCTGCCCATCAAAAGGGGACTGGATAAACAAAAAAACATAGTATATATACACAATGGAATATTATAAAGCCATAAAGAAGACCAAAATAATGAACTTCACAGCAATCTGGATGGAATTAGAGTTTATAATAATACTGAATGATCTCTCACAGAAACAAAGAGCTGAGTATCACATGTTCTCACTCATAAGTGGACCACGAACAACTACCGTAATACTATAAGATAAAGAATTGAGAGTAGCAGGAAACTGCAGAGGGGGGGCATGGGGCTGGGATGGTGGGAATGACAGTCATCGATATCTGACTGGGGAAGGTGAGGTACACTTTATCACAAGGGTATCTGCACAATGAATATTTGTATACCTAACCTGAATTGTATCCCACAATTTTAAAATAAAAATTAAAAGGGGGAAATAAAGAAAGAAATAAGATAGACAATGGGACCTCATCAAACTTTGGAGCTTCTGCATAGCAAAAGAAATAGTCAAGAGATCGGGGAGACAGCCCACAGAATGGAAAAAAGTATTTGCCAACTGTATATTTGACAAAAGCCTAACATCTAGGATTTACAAGAAACTCAAATGTGCCGAATGGAAAAAAACTGGGCAAAAGACATGAATAGACACTTCTCAAAAGAAGATTTATGGGCAGCCAACATACATATGAAAAAGTGCTCAGTCTCACTCATCATCAAAGCAATGCAAATCAAAACCACATTGAGTTACCACCTAACTCCAGTGAGAATGGCTATCATTAATAAAATGAACAACAACAGATACTGGTGAGGATGCAGAGAAAAAGGAAGGTTTCTACACTACTGGTGGGAATGCAAACCAATGCAACCTCTTTGGAAGACAGTGTAGTGATTTATGAATGAACTAAAAATTTATCTTCCTTATGATCCAGCAATTCCCCATTTGGAATATACCCAAAGGAACTCAAATCATTCTTCAAAAAAGATACCTACACATGTATGTTTATTGTAGCTCTACTCATAATAGCAAAAACATGGAACCAACCATGCTGCCCATCGAAGCTGAACTGGATAAAAAAAAGTGGTACATATACACAATGGAATATTATGCAGCCATAAATAAGGACAAGCATATGGACTTCACAGCAACTTGGATGGATTTAGAGTTGATCTTACTCAGTGATCAGAGAAACAAAGAACAGAGTACCATATGTTCTCACTCATAAGCGGATCTTGTCAATTATCATAATACTATAAGAAAAAGATTGACAGTTGTGGGAAACTTCCAGGGGGTTAGTGGGTGGGATTGGCAGTTGAGGGAAACCTCTAGGGTAGGGAGGGGTATACCTCATCAACAAAGGTACCTGCATAATCAACATTTGTATACCTAAACTTGAATTGTACCCCACATTCTTAAAATAAAAAATGAAAAAAAAAGAAAGTTAAGCCTGTGACTCTCCTGGTTCTGAGGCCTTCAGACTTGGACTAAGCCATGCTACTAGCTTCCTTAGTTCTCCAGTTTTCAAATGGCCCATTGTGAGATTTTTTTATCCTTTATAATCACATGAGCCCGTTTCCCCAATAACTCCTCTGTCATATCTTTCTTTCTCATTCATTATTCTTTTATATACTGTATATACATATATACTGTATATGCACACATATAAATATAAAGTATATATAGATATTCAGACATATTTATAAGTATTCATACATATTGATATGCATTTAATACATATTGAGATGTATTCGTACATATTTTTATATATACTTATACATATATTCATATATATTCATACATATATCCATATATATTTGTATATACACACAAACAAATATATATCCTACAATTTTTGTTTCTCTGGTGAATACTGACTATACAGTGTGTAATTCCCCAAAGTATATATATAATTTAAAAAGGAAGCAATCACATAATCAAATACAGGTCAATGTGAGTTTTCTAAGATAAATTTTTTCTCTTTATTTTTGAATAAAAATTTGAGTCTTAATGATACATAGCTTAATATAGTTGTGAATTTCAACTTCATTCTTTTCAGGGTGCATAGTCTCCCTGTATGCCCAATATTATTTACTTTGGTATTCTGAAAGTAGTCATTATGTTAGTTCATTAAGAATTTTAGCATTAGAAATTTTAGTATAGAGAAATAGAAAAACATTGTCAGACAGCAAAAAGAGAAATACCAATTGTTCATGCTTGACAGATTTTTTTCTTTGCATTGGTTATTATATTTTGAAAGGTTTTTTCTTTATTACTAATTTTCGTAAAGTTTGAATAGGACCATTTGATTCAAAGTGAAGACACTGTGGGGTTCGTTTATGAAGTACTGCTGTCCCTCAGGTATTGATCATAATGTCTCCTTGTTTGAAACTTCCTGTAACTGTGATCTTGTTCCTTCACAAATTTATTTTGTTAATGATGAAAGAAACTGTATTCTTTCATCTCAAGATGCAGTAATTGCTGAAGTTCTCTGTTCCCTTGCTACTTTCTAATTGCCTGACCATCTTAGTCAAGTTAAGCTTTAATATACATGACTTTTTTTATTTGAAGGACAAAACATGGGCTTTATTGTTGAGATGCCTACAGTGACACACCACAATAAACATTAAGTAGTGGAAATTGCAATCTGTTAGCTGATAGCCTCCAGCTATTAATGACTTCAAGGGCTTCCACAAGAGGCCCCTATTTGCCTCTTGCCTCATAGCTCTTAACACAAATCCAGGAAAACCAGCATCCTCAAATCTCAAAAAAGCTACAGCCCACAGCCACACTTTCCTGCATTTTCTCAGATAAGACCTTGCTCTTCACTGACAATCCCAGGCAGTGACCGAGCACATCAGAAGTACTAGGACAAAAACATTTCTGTCTGCAACACAGTTTTTCTTTTTTCTTTTTATATGTATTTTTTGCCACTTAATCTTTGCTTTAAAGCTTTCTGTTGAATTGGCCAAAACACATTTGGATCATCTTTATCTTCCATAGGTGTAACCCCACAATAGTCTTCTTTCATTAATAATTTTGTATCCAGATCTCCTCTTTGGAAGACTTAATATAGTTGTGTCAGAAGTGGGATTTGGGGTGTGCATCACTTGCCTTACTGACAATAAGAACAATATCACAAGTGAGTTATGACATGGATAATCCCTAGCACAAACTAGTTAGTTATTATAATTCTCTCTGATAGTGACTTGAAGAATGTTTCAGTGGAGGTGAATATCTTTGTCATTACAGTGATTTAGTATTTTGAAAAATACAAGAAGATTCATGCAGAACAATGGAATTGAGTGGTTGTTATTAAGTAGTATTGATGCTTGATGAAGAAATAACAAAAAGCTCAGGGATTTTTTCATGTAAAAAAATAACAGTAAAAGGATGGTTGGTAGCTCATAGAATAGCCTTTATTGAGTAAAGTAGGAAAGCAGATAAAGGATTAGCATATGAGAAAAAGGAAAGCGGAAGTTAAGTTCAGAATTAAATAGTTAAAGTAATTCAACTTGACTCAACTGAAGCAAGTCACTGTACTGAGTGTTTAGGAAAACTGGGACCCTTAAAGATGAGATGGGCACATCAAGGGACATGCCCTAAAGATTTTGACTTTGAGACTCTTCTGTATTCTCAAAACCTGAAGAAGTACCCTCCTCATTAAAAGATGATACTCTTGACCAGGCATGATGGCTTACACCTGTAATCCTGGCACATTGGTAGGCTGAAGCAGGAGGATTGCTTGAGCCCAGGAATTCAAGACCAGCCAGCTTGGCAACATAGCAGGACCTTGTCTCTATTTTTAAAAAAAGCACTCTTCAGAAAGGGAACATCAGTATCCAGGAGACACCACAGGGGCATCTCCTTTCTTGGTTGCCAGATGGATAACCATGCTAACTACCAGCATAACTCAATCAGGAATATCTGGACTTGATAACAAAGGAAAATACTGCACCCTAAAAAGTTAACTCATATCAACAGAAGTCAAGGGAATGTGGGACTAGTGTTTGATGATGTCTGATCAAGTGAGCTGGAATATAGAACTAAATAAGGAAGTGAATATTGACTTTCACTTACTTGAAACACAGACTTCAACATCTGACAATTATCCCAGGGCACAATGCAAATTTTACATGAGAGTGAGTTCTAGAAACCTGGAGAAAGTGTGGCCTATGCTGAATAAATTTGAAATATCATCCCAAATGGTAGAGAAAGAGATTTAAAGACTCAGGAAGTTGGGCACGCAGGGATGAATATATTCTGTGAGACTAGAGAACTCACAAAAGTATCATATTGCTTAGAATGGCAGAGATAATATACTATTTATCGACTATTAGGCATGTGCTGATGAAAGGGGCACATGAAGTTTTGTGGTTGCTCTCCTCTGCAAGCCAGGGATGATGGACGAAGAGGGTGTTGATGAGCTTGCATTTCTGATAGCAATGGGGATAATAGAGCTTAAGGTCACAGGGGTCAGGTAGCAGCATATAAACACTGAAAGGGCTGTCTTAAAGTTGAAGTGGCAGCCAAAGGAGCTTGACCTGCAGAGACTTAGCAAGTACTTCTATCCTGATGTTTACAGATACCTGATCCAAAGGCACAGGATTCCACAAAACAGCATCTGGACAGGGACCCACTTGACAGCAAAGAAACCCTGGGAACAGACCCATGCCCATGGAATTCACTGATTATGTCATATGGTTTACCATCCAGAAGTTACTAGATGACAGAACACTGGAATGGCCTGCTACAGATGCTGCTGAAGTGCCTTGTTGGAGCCAATATCTCCCAAGATAAGGTATACACACTGAATCAGGAAACTTTATATGACCCTGTGTCCACTGTAGGAAGAATGTGTGGGTCTGGGACCAGGGGATAGAATGAGTGCCTCACTTATAAATTATTCTCTGTGACACATTGAGGGACTTATGCTTCTTATTCTTGCAACTCTGTATTATGCAAGATTAGTGGTCACAGTTCCAAAATAAAGACTTCTCTTTCAAGCAACATACAAGAGAGTCATTGAGTTATAAGATACAGATATCACCTGGAAACTTTTGACTTCTTATATCCAAGGTTCTACAGGTAAGAAGAGGAGTCACCATATAAGCAGAAGTAATTGAGTCTGATTAGCAGGAGGAGTTGGGACTACTATGAAACAACTTGGAGAATTAAGATTATATGTGAAAGACCCCAGCCAGCCTTTCATTATATGTGAAAGGAACCCTCCCCCTCCAAAGGCTAAGCCTAGGCATGGCCCCCACCTAAAATGGCGCTCCCTCTTAAGAAGGCACCTGGACAAACTAACATGAAGGCTCAGACAAGGATTTCCGGGTTCTTCTTCCACAACAAAGCCCACCATTCTGTGCCACAACAAAGCCCACCGTTCCCATGCCTGTGAAAGCCCCCACCAATCCCAAAAATGCCTCACCTGCTGACCAATAGGTAACCGACAGGATGCCTTAAATTTCTATAAAACCTGCCACACCCCTGCCTCCATGCTGCAATCTGATTCTCAAGTTCTGTAGCCACCGCGCTCATCCCATTAAATCTCTTGGCCTTAAAGGGTGTTGAGTCTCACTGCACACCACTGTCTTTCATTGGTGCCATGACTTGGATCGGGGATTCTCTCACCCCAAGGGAGGACCCTGTCCCGGCGCCGGTGGGACTCACCCTTTAAGGCCTTCGCCCATTCTCCTGAATGCCAATGCTACATCCACCACCGGCCTTCAGATTGGTAAGTGTCCTCACACTTAAAACCTAAAACCTTGCCTGGGAAAACCGGGGAAACTGGTCGTTGATCGTCCGGCAGCTCCTTCATCCCCGGGCAAGGGGGGAACCACACCCCCGCCTAGGTCTTTATGACCGCAGCGGACCCCTATCAATTTTCCCTCAGCCGCTAGAGATTTCAAGCCTTCCCTCCTTCTGGTTTTGGGTAACTTTCTTGTCAAAAATCCCGGTACCAGGTTGTCCTTAACCCCCTCAATTCTCCAGGAGAATCCGGGTCTACAATAACGACGTGTAATGACAGGCTTTATTGTAATCCACCTGTTCCTCAGTGGTCACTTGTCCAGGGGACACCCTAACCAGCCCCCACTGCTAAAATGAGAAACTCGTCATCTCTTCCAGCCGACTCCCCCCTCAAGTACCTCTTAAATAATCTCTCTACACTCTCCCTCACTCCCGATATTAAGCCTAAGCATCTAATCTGCCTCAGTACCCAAAATTGGCCTACCTATCCCTTAGATAACCAAAGTAAGTGGCTCCCACATGGGTCCCTAAATCCCGACATTATTCGGGATCTCTATAACTTCTGCGAGCATTCAGAAAACTGGGCAGAGATTCCCTACATCCAGTCTTTCTCTCTTCTCCGAGAACATCCCCGCCTCTGTCTCTCTTGTAAACCCTCTCACCTCCTCTTGGCTAAAACCCCCTCCTCTCCAGCCACCTCTTCTAACTCCAACTTTGACCCCGCGGATGAGCCCCCTCCGTATTGACAACCCCCCCAACCTCAGCCGCTCAAAACCTCACCTACCCCTGCCGTTCCTAGCCTCTATGCACCCCTTCCCCCTTGTAGTCCTCCCGTAACCTGCTCTAAAACTAATCCTGCCACTCTCACACCTCTCCACGAAGTGGTGGGCCCTGAAGGCATTGTCCGAGAACACGTCCCATTTTCCATCTCAGACCTATCCCAAATAGAGAAAAATACTGGGGTCTTACACAACTAACCCAGCCACCTACACCAAGGAATTCCAATACCTTCTCCAGGCTTACAGCCTCACCTTTCATGACATTTACATGGCCCTCTCCAACACTCTTCTCCCTGAAGTATGCAGAAGGGTCTGGGAACAGGCAAGATCGTATGCAGATGAGGTCCACCAGACTTCCCCGACACATCCCCTTGGAGCAGTAGCAGTCCCAGACCAAGACCCTGAGTGGGATTATAATTCCCCGAATGGCCTCCGGGCCAGAGATCAATTTTCCACCTGTTTCCTTTCTGGGTTAAGGAGGGCAGTGCAAAAGCCTATTAACTTTGAAAAGCTGCAGGAAATAATCCAGGAAAAGAATGAAGACCCTTCCTCCTTCCTCAATCACCTCACAAAAGCCCTCCAACAGTTTACTAATTTGAACCCTGAATCTCCAGATGGGCGACAACTCCTTATGACTTACTTTTTCTCTCAAAGTTACCCTGACATTAGGTCTAAATTAAAAAGGCTAGATCAAGGTCCCCTTACACCCCAAACTGAGGTTTTGGCTACTGCCTTTAAGGTGTACCACAACCGATACAAAAAGGCTAAGCGACAAAAATATCAAATGCTAGCTCAGGCTCTCCATGGGACAGACACAGGCCCCCGTAACAGTAAAGGAGGCGTCCAAACCAAACATGACCCACCAGGGCCCTGTTTCAAGTGTGGCAAGGAGGGACATTGGGCATGAGTCTGAGCTAACCCCAAACCTCCATCAAGACCTTGCCCCAAATGCAACCCTCTGGGACATTGGGCGGTGAACTGCCCCAGCCCCCAGAGAGGAGCAGGGTCAGCCCCCAACTCCACCCTGGACCTACTGGGCATGGCTGCCTTGGAATGATGGAGCCCTGGGTTCCCCCACCTGACACACATCTCAAATCCTCAGGACCCTAGGGTCAAAATTACAGTTGATGGACATCCCATCCTCTTTCTGCTAGACACCGGAGCCACTCTTTCTGTCCTGCCAGAGTTCTGGGGGCCAACCTCACCGTCTTGGTCCCCAGTAGTCAGGGTAGGGGGCCAAACCATTATCCCACACATAACCCCTATGCTAACATGCATATTCACTAATATCCCATTTACCCACTCCTTCTTGGTCATGCCTCAGTGCCCCATACCCCTTATGGGAAGGGACATCTTGGTTAAATTTCAGGCATCTATTACTTTTAACCCCAGCACTGCCCTCGCTATCCCATCCCCAACAACTTCCTTACTCCTCCTTTTAGCCTCTACCTCCTCAACCCCCTCCCCACAACCCGCCTCACTCCCTCCCTCACTCACCTTGACTGTCAACCCGCTGATTTGGGGCATAAACACCCCTTCATTAGCCCAATGTCCGCCTGTTCGTATCCAGTTAAAAAATCCGTCCACCCACCCTAGTCAGCCACAATATCCCCTTTCCAGGGTCAGTCTGCTAGGTCTACAACCTGTCATAAAAATCCTGCTATAGAAGGGGTATTTGAGACCCACCAACTTGCCTTACAATACTCCCATTCTGGCCATCATAAAACCCAACAGAACCTACCGGCTCGTTCAAGACCTCTGACAAATAAACGCAGCTGTTCTCCTCATCCACCCACTAGTCCCCAACCCCTATACCATCCTGTCCACCATTCCTCCAACGGCAACTTATTTTTCAGTCATAGACCTCAAAGACACATTCTTTACCATTCCCTTGGCTGCTTACTCCCAAGACATTTTTGCCTTTACCTGGACCGACCCCATTTCCTGCCACTCCCAACAACTCACATGGACAGTCCTCCCACAGGGATTTCGAGATAGTCCTCACATCTTCGGTCAGGCACTGGCAGCAGACCTCACACTCCTATCACTCTCAAAATCCACTCTACTTCAATATGTACATGAGCTCCTGTTATGCAGCCCTTCTCTTACAGACTCTCACAATGACACGTCCCTACTCCTTAACTTTCTAACAAAAAAGGGATACCGAGCCTCCCCCCAAAAGGCTCAATTGTCCAAAACACAGGTCACCTACCTTGGGGTCGCCATCTCACACCAACAAAAGGCCATAACAACCAACCGTAAAGCCGTTATTCAATCCCTCCAAACGCCAAAGACAAAGGAGGAAATCCAGTTATTTTGGGGATTAGCAGGCTACTTCCGAGCCTGGATCCCCAATTTTGCCCTTCCCGCCAAGCCACTCTACAACCTCGCTAAAGGTGACACAAAGGAACACTTACTCTCCCTCTCAGCCATTAAACAGCCTTTTACTGCCCTCCAACAGGCTCTCCTCCAGGCCCCTGCCCTACGACTACCCGATATCCTCCGGCCCTTCACCCTGTACGTCCACGAAAATAAGGGTACAGTCTTAGGAGTCCTAGGTCAATTTAGCGGACAAACGTTTGCCTCCATAGCCATCTTTCAAAACAACTCGACCACACAGTCCAGGGATGGGCCCCGTGCCTGCGGGCTCTATCAGTCGCCCACTTCCTGGTGTGCGAATCAAAAAAACTCACATTTGGAGCACCTATCACCATAACTTTCCCCCATCATCTACATCACCTCCTAGGATATAAGGGCCTCAAAACACTTCCTCCCAGCCGGGTTCTTTCCCTTCTAGTCTTCTTTATCCAAGATCCTTCCATCTCCTTCCAAGCCATGGGAACTCACAAGCTGACAGAGCAGCCCGCCACGTGGCCCTAAAACCTCTTCCTGCCATACTCATTAATGCCTCCTCCTCATCAGCAAATGAGGCCCCACAACTCTCCAATATCATACCCTATTTACACTCAATTTTCCACCCTAACCCAGCAGCCCTCACCTCTTTCCTTAAAACCTTCTTTCACCTCACCTCGGAACATACAAAACTCATACACACTCGCTCCTCCCAATTCTCCACCTGCCTCCAAACAAACCCCAACACACCCTTGAAACCCAGAACATTCCCCACCCACCAGCGTAAGGGAGAGCTATCCGGGTCAGGCTGGCAAATAGACTTCACTGTTGTGCCCCCCCATCCGTAACAACAAATACCTTCTAGTCTTCATCAACACCTTTTCCGGGTGGGTTGAAGCTTTCCCCACCTCCAATAAGCGGGCTGCTATGGTAGGATCCATTTTAACCAACCATATTATCCCTCGGTTCAGAGTCCCCTCCTCTCTCCAATCAGATAATGTACCTGAATTTACCTCACAAGTCGTCCAGTCTCTAACGACAGCTCTTAACATCAAATGACACTTTCACATTCCTTATCACCCACAATCATCAGGAAAGGTTGAACGGACTAACCACACAATAAAAAATACTCTTACTAAACTCTCTCTCAAACTCCACAAAGACTGGGTGTCCCTCCTTCCCCTAACCCTCTTCTGCATTTACGTCCTCCCAAAGAAACCCAGTCAACTCTCATCTTTTGAGGTCCTATATGGATGGCTTGCCCTCCCTCCTGGTATCTCAACCTCTCTGCCTCCCATCCCTCTTCCTATAATCTACCCTCTCCTGTCCTTCATTCGATCCAACATCTGGCAGTATCAAGACTTCCTTCTGCCCACCCCCATAGACACACCAAGTTCACAGCCTCTCACCCCGGGACAGTGGGTCTACCTCTCAGATGCAGAAGCCAAAGCTTGCTTACAACCCAAATGGACGGGACCCTTCCAAATAATTCTCTCCACTCCCACGGCAGCCAAGTTGCTCATAGACAAAGGACAGCTCATCCCCTGGATCCACATCTCCTGCCTCAAGCTGGCTAAAACATCTCTTCTTCTCCTTCCCTCCACAGAAACGCCGACCCTTTCTTGTTCCACAGTACCAGGTCATCCTCTCAAACTTCGAATATCCTGCGTCAGTCACTCCCCCTCTCTGCCCTCCATCCAGGAAAACTCCACATAATCAAATTTCCATATGATAGTCCTCAATCTGGTCATTCCTTTAATAATAATCATACTCTTTTCCCTACTACTCCTATTCGTCCTCCTTTCTCGTTGCTGCCCATAAACGCCCACCTTCCTTAGCTCAATGGCTCAACTTTCACCCCTAATCCACACAAACATATCACCCCTAATCCTCCTTACTTCTCTCCTCCTTTCCACTCTAAAGGCAAGCCACCCCTCACCGTCTGGCCTCCATTACCGCTTCACCATCTGTGAACTTTATACTTTAAATGGTATTTCCCAGGTAAAAGACTTAGATATACAATCGTGCCTCATTGACAACTGCACATCCATTTCTCTTTCTCTGGAAAAGGTACACGCACTCGATGGCCCGGGTATCTCACTTGATGCATATGTCTGCCTAGTAGATGACCAAACCAACCCAAACTGCAAAAAATGGGCAGATCTCTATAGGGGTTGCCCCTACTGGTCATGTAAAATCCATTTCTCCAACCCTGACCTGGCCAGACACACCAACACTCCCTCCTATTTAATCCCTATATATAAACTCCCAAAACAAGCCATGGACGCTGGTAACCCACCATTCTTAGAATACGGTGGACTGGGGTCTGGCACCTGGCCCTCTCAACACCTCCCCTCTTGGCTCACCATCTTAAAACACACTCTACGTTTCCTAAACCAAACATTCCCTGACCTCCCTTCTTCACAATGCTTCCTCTGTGCCTCTTTACAGCGACCCTTACTAGCGGCCATTCCCCTTCCAGCTTTTCCCAACTACACTCTCAACACGTCCGCCCACGGGGAAATTATAGTCAAATCTCATGTACCCCTCTGGGAAATAGCCTCTAATTCCTCCTACCTCTGTATCAACTCGCCACATGCCCCCTATAACAATCTTTGTTCGGCCTACATAAACCTCACAAAGGCCCACTTCCTGCCGCCCGGCCTATTTTTGTGGTGCAATGGCACCCTCCTCTCCCAAGCTTCAAACCTAACTCATCCCTGCATAATTGTCACGTTGGTCTCTCAGCTCTCTTTACACTCCATGACCGACCTCCAGACACTTTTAACCCCCAGGCATTCACACAAAAGGGCCATCTTCCTCCCGGTTATGGTTGGATTGTCCCTCGCATCCGCTTTCACCTCCCTCGGCCTGGCGGGAGGAGCTCTCGGCTACTCACTATGGGCAGCAGAAGACCTACAAAACAAAATCCAAATGGCACTAGACACCACCTCAGAATCCATTGGGTCACTACAAAGACAAATAACCAACTTAGCACAGGTAACCCTCCAAAACTGCAGAGCCCTAGACCTCCTAACAGCCAAAAAAGGAGGCACCTGCCTCTTCCTCCAGGAAGAATGCTGCTATTATGTCAATGAATCAGGGCTCATTGAACAAAATATCAACAAACTAAATGACCTCTCCTCACAGTTTCAGTGAAAAAAGCCCACTCAAATTAACAGTTGGTTTCCAAACTCCCTCCTCACGTGGCTTCTTCCTATTGTTACTCCAGTCATTCTCCTTCTCGGCTTGTGCTCCTTTCTCCCTTGCATTATAAAATTTCTTCAATCTCAATTCCAAAAAATTTCAAATCAAACCATTAACCAGTTTCTTTTGCAGAGTTACAACCTCCTACCCACCGAGGACCCAGGCCTCAACAACACAAGCCTTACTGCCTCCTAAACCTTCTCGCCCCATTTTTCATTATAGATATGGCTTTCAGGCCTTATTACCTCCAACTCAGGTTTTCAGCGTTCCTTGACCATCTTTGTGACAAATGGCTACTTCCTTTCCCGTGTGCACTCCACGACTGGCCGGACCAACTTGCATTCTTCTACCTCCAGGGCACCTTCCAAGACTTCCACCCCAGCGAATTTTTTTCTTTTGGTGCCTTCTTATGGGGACTCATGTGGCTGGTCCTTTCACCCACCTCACCCAACAATGCCCTCCACCAGCAGGAAGTAGCCAGACTGATCAACTCCACCCCTTTATCCCTTAACCAAAGAGATGGGAATGAAAGGCCCCAGACAGCCACGAGGAACCCGCCCCCTCCAAAGGCTAAGCCTAGGGATGGCCCCCACCTAAAATGGCACTCTCGCCTAAGAAGGCACCTGGACAAACTAACATGGAGGCTCAGATAAGGCTTTCTGGGTTCTTCTTCCACAACAAAGCCCACCATTCCCATGCCCGTGAAAGCCCCCACCAATCCCAAAAATGCCTCACCTGCCAACCAATAGGTAACCGACAGGTTGCTTTAAATTTCTATAAAACCTGCTACACCCCTGCCTCCATGCTGCAATCTGATTCTCAGGTTCTGTAGCCACCGCGCTCATCCCATTAAATCTCTTGGCCTTAAAGGGTGTTGAGTCTCACTGTGCATCACCGTCTTTCAATATGTGCAACTCAGGTGACATCCTTGGCAACCTCCTGTATTCCCTTCCTGTCGTAGTCCATTTCTGTTGCTGAAATACAGTACCAGAGACTGGGTTATTTATAAAGAAAATAAATTTAATTATTATGGTTCTGAAGGTTGAGAAGTCCAAGATCATGGTGCTGGCATCTGATGAGGGCAGTTTTCTGAAGCATCATAACATGGTGAATAGGCAGAAGGGCAAAAAAAATAAAATCATAAGCAAGAGAAAGTTCACTTTTATAACTAACCTATTCCTGCAATGACTAACCCACTCCCATGATAATGGCATTATTCGGTTCATAAGTGTAGAACTCTCATGACCTAGTCACTTTTAAAGACCGCACCTCTTAACTGTGTTACATTTGCTTTTAAGTTTCCAACACATGAACTTTTGGGGGATTCATTTAAACCACAGTATTCCATTCCCGGCAACTAAAGTGTGTGTCCTTCTCATATGCAAAACACATTCATTCCATCTCAATAGTCCCCAGTGCAGCCTTAACTTATTCTAGCATCAACTTAAAAGTTTGCAGTCTCATCTAAATTAAATATAGGTGAGACTTTAGACATGATTCACCCTAAGGAAAATTCCTTCAACTGTGAGCTTGTGAAATTAAAACACGTTATCTACTTTCAAAATACAATGTTGGAACAGGCATAGGATAGACATTTCCATTCCAAAAGGAGAAATAAGCAAGAAAAGAGGGGTAATCGACCCCAGATAAGTTCAAAACATAATAAGGAAAATAGCGTTAAGTCTTAAAGCTGGAGAATAATCTTCTTTGACTCCATGTTTTGGATCCTGGATACACTGGCATAGGAGGTCAGCCCAAGACCTTGGGCAGTCCCATCCTTACAGCTTTGCTGGGTGCTGCCCATACAGCAACTCTGATGGACTGGGTCTCATGCCTGCCACTTTTCCAGGCTGGAGTTGCATGCTGGTGGTTTTACAGTTTTAATGTCTCAGGGGTAACCTCATTTCCATGGCCCCTCTGGGCATCACCCTTTTGAGGACCCTCCATGGCAGTTCCATTGCCCTGGTAGGAGAAATCTGTGGTGGTTTCATGCCTGTGGAAATTTTCTGCCTGGGATTTTATGCAGCCAGCACATCCTCTGAAATCTAGGTGGAGGAAGCCATGCCTCCATGTGGCTTGTATTCTGTGTGCCTCCAGAATTAGCATCACATGAATGCTGTGAGGGTCTGTGACTTGTACTTCTCTGAGTGGCAGGCTGAGTCACATTTGAAGCCACTTGAGCTGCAGTTCTGGCAGCTGAGAGATGGTGCGCCAGAATGTGGGAAGAAGAGTTTCCATGCAGCTCTGGGCCTGTGATGCAAGGGCAGCCTTGAAGATTTCTGAAGCGCCTTCCTTGTCTTTCTCTCATTCGCTTGGTGACTAGCACCTGATGGCCTTTTTTCCATAGTAATCTCCTTAGCGAATGGTTGCTTGTCCTTTAGAATACTGTCCCTTAGCATTCTCTCCCAAACATGACTTTTTACTCTTTACATGACCAGGTTGTGACTTTTCCAATTTTTTTCCTCTGTTTCTCTTTTAATTATGAATTATATCTTTAAGCTATTTCTTTGCTTTTGTATCTCACTATATGTGCTTAAAAGTAACCACTTGGCAACTGGAACACGTTGCTGCTTAGATATTTCTTCTGCCAGACATCCTGGTTTGTTACTCTTAAATTACACCTTCTGTAAAGCACTCAGGCATGAACAAAACTGAGCCAAGTTCTTTACTACTTTATAACAAGAATGGTCTGTACTCTAGTTTCTAATACCTTGCTCCTCATGTTTGTCTGAGATCTCATCAAAATGGACTGTACTCTCTATATTTCTATCAGCATTCTGTTCATGTCCACTTATATAATCTCTAAGAAGATTCTGACTTTCCCTGCAGCTCTCCTCTTCTTCTGAGCCTGTGCCATAATTTCCCTTAATGCTCTGTTCACTGCAGTACAGGCTATTTCTATCCTGCTCTTCTAAATTATTCCAGCCCATTACCATACCCATTACCCAGTTCTAAAACTGCTTTCATAGTTTTAGATATTTGTTACAGCAACATTCCTACTTCTCAGGACCAATTTTCTGATTTAGTTTATTTTCTGCTGCTATAACAAAATACCTCAGACCAGGTAATTTATAAAGAAAATAAATTTACTTTTCATGGTTCTGGCACCTGTGAAATCTAAAAGCATGATCGTGGCATCTAGTGAGAGCCATCCTACAATGACATCCCACGGTGGAAAGGGAGAGGACCAAGAGAGTATTCATAAGAGATATCTCACACCTGTAATGACAGCATTAATCCATTCACAAAGGTCGATCTCTCATGACCTAATCACTTTGTAAACTATTAATGCTATTATATTGGCAATTAAATTCCAACATACAAATTTTGGGGAACACATTCAATCCACAGCACTCACCAACTGTGAATTTTAAGGGGAAAGCTCATCAGTCCCAACCTGACAAGGAAATGCTTCCCAGGAGCTCAGTTCTTTTAGAAATATGATTTTGAATGACAGCACCAAAATGGAGAAAGTGGTATATAAGCACCAGTTCCATACTAAGACTCACTGTAGTGGTATTATAGTTTATCCCACTACCATTCCTCATTTAAGATTTTCCTCAGAAAGTGGTCCTTTAGAACCTTAGAGCAACTGCTGTCAAAATATATGGAAAAGTGGGTCAGTGTGGTTCAAGGGTTAGACTTTGCCACACATGAAGTTTTGCTTCTCAAATCTTTAATAAATGAATAAATCACCAGTGAAATGCACAGAATAACCAACTACAGAGCTTGTTGGAGGCACTAAGGCCTGGACATAAGGGGAGAAAAACACAAGCAAGAGAAAGCTCAAGCAAAAGAAAACTTCCCATTATGTTGCTAAGGATTTGCCATATTTGCATCATAATCTAAGTTTCTATATGCCCAATTCTGCTTCATCCTGTCTTTTCTTCCCTTTCCCAGATGTCAGCTCTACAGCATAGTCTGAAGACTTTCTCTGCCCGCTCTTACTAACCCTCTTGCACTCCTAACTCTTTCTCAGTGTCTGCTTCTCAGAGGACCTAATGAGAACAGTACTTAGCTTAATGATATTCTACATTAATCTTAATTTTAAAAATCCAAGACTCCTTAGGAAACTAGTCTCACACATAATCTTCACTTAGGATCTGGGACTAATGTAGATTTTTCTGTCCGCCTCCACAGAATCTCATCAGGAAGCAGATTTAATACTTTCTTAATTCTGGTGAACCTTATATCTCCATAGTCTTAAACTGACAAGATGAAAATTCTCATCTTTAGTCAATGTACTATAAAAACAAGTAGCTTTTATTCCTGTCAGAACCTGCAAATTATTCCAACATATTATTCAGTAAGATTTTGAAATGCAATTTTTCACCACCATTCATAACTAGTATTAATAACTACAGAACAATGCAGATGAAAAGTAGGAGTAGGTGTTTTGAAGATATGTGAATATGACTTATATGAAAAATGCTTGAAGAACAAGCTGAATGCAATTTTCTTATTCTAGGTTGTGAAAGTGGGTGATTTTTCTATCTAATCCTTCTTTTGTGTTACTTTATTTTATTAATTTAGAAAAGATCCACCATAACTGTTGTAAAAGAAATACCTCCTCAGACTTCTTGGTCAGTTAACGTGTGATCCCGAGTCAAAGTTAGCCATTACCACTCCTTCATAACACAGACATCCTTAAAACTATAAAATAAAATGTTACTTCTTTAAGATAAATTAAAAATGAAAAGTGGCAAGATAGAAAAGAACGACAGAGAAAAAATACTCTGCAGTTTAGTAGTTAAATGCAAGCAGACTGATAAAAAGTCACATGAAAAAATTCTGGATAATTGAAATTAATAGGGTATAGGTTCCTGCCAAAAGCATGTGAACAATATCTGTTTACATGATTTCCTAAAATATAAAATAGTGAATCTTTGCAGATACTTATGTTTAGAAATAGGAATATAATATATGTTCAAAATATAATTTATATACAGGGAAGAGATTATATTACTAATACTTGAATGCACTGTAAGCACTGAACACTATATGCTAGTTCCTGGATCATAGTGGGATTTAATTAACTACCATATTAAATGCTATTTCTTTTGCCCACAAACATTTGAATGAGCATTCTGGAGGAGAACATTATAATTATAGACAAAAAGAAAAGCGAAAATACGTTTTAAAAAAGTCAAATTCACTGATTGAAAGAAAACCAGAATCCCTAGATATATATGTTAATGCAAATATAGAGAAATGAATCTTATTCAACATGACATTAGAATATCGGCAAAATAACTCTGTTGAATCTATTTAGAAATATGAATTTAAGAGGAAAATGAAGAATAACTGAAGAAAACACAAAAGCAAACCCTTTGCCCCGAGGTATCTGCCTTTAGCTTAATTATAAATTCAGTACATATTTTCTTGTTTAACCTCAGTATTTATTTTTTTCTTTCCCTCTTCCTCACATTTTAAACACATTTCTTTGCTCTATTTAGTACTACATATCTTTAGTTTTTAAGATACTTTCAGACAAGATCTTTTTCTGTTATGTGTCCTCATCAGTAGATACCTATTTGTGAAGTTTGGGTTGTTATACTGGTTATTGTAAGCAGGAAATTGTCACAAATTATATATATAAGAACTAGACCAAATTCTGAGAACATATTGTTCTTCATATAAAATGGAAGTGGTACAACAAATTTTTTATCATTATTCAAAATATTATATTCATATAAACTTGATGTTTATTCAAAATAGGCTTAGATTTTTAAATTTTTATAAATTTGCACACTAAATTCTCAGTAATAAATTGAAAGTGTAATATTCACATAATAAACTTTTCCTGGAGTAAATTTTACAATGCTAAAGCTATTAATGAATATTATATTTTAGCAAGTACATTCACATTTATGAGCACACAGGCAAACACACAAATACCAAAATGTCTAATAATGAAAATGATGGCACTAGGATTATTAATATCTCCCATTGTTTAAGAAAAGAAAATAAGGTTCAGAGAATTTAAAGAATATTACACAGAGGTTGTAACGGAGGCTTTCGCCTTTAAATGCCACTTCTATTTCACCTGAAGTAGCAATAAATATCTATGAATTAAATATATTTTCTTGATCTATAGTTGTTTTTTTTTTTTTCTTTTTTTTTTTTTTTTTGGCGTTGGAGTCTCACTCTGTCGCCCAAACTGGAGTGCGGTGGCTGCTCCCGGCCACCGCAGACTCGACCTGCTGGGCTCCAGCGATCCTTCCGCCTCAGCCTTCCGAGTAGCCGGAATTACAGGCATGCGCTACCACGCCCGGCTGATTTTTTGATTTATTGTAGAGATGAGGTCTCGCTGCCCGGGCTGGTCTCGAACCCGCGGGCTCAGGCAATCCACTCACCTCAGCCTCCCAAAGGCGCGGGATTACAGGCTGAGCCACCGAGCCCGGCCTATTTACAATATTTTTTATAAACGGTAATAGTTCTGAAAATAACCAAGAGTGATTTGGAATGAAGTTAACTTGGTGTCAAAACTATTAATTGCAATGAAAACTGTATTATCAATTGAGAAAATTATTGGGCTCCATGAAAATCGATTGGTGTATTATATATATTTTATTATATATTCATGATTCTGTACACCATGTATATTATACTTCATTTACTATTTGCGTATTCAGTGCATAAATAAATGTGGAGTTACATGAAAATAATTTCATGAAAATTAAATATATCTATAATTCATTTCAGAAACTTTGGGGCCCAATGCATTTTGAAATTTTATTTAATTTTATAAAGATAATCTGATACAATCACAGATATATATGCCCCCGAACCATCCCACATACATGAAATGAACTAAAGGTTTTAAATAACCTAACATCAGTTCTGGTCAAACTTTATTACCAAAAGAATTAGTGAAGATCTGTTTGGAATCATTAGACAAGCAAAATATAAATAAAATCAGTAAGCAAATAAATTTGATTTTTAAAGCTTTTTGGATTGAAGATATAATTGACTTTAGACCTGTAAATTTGTTTTAAAAGTGTACTAATGTTGATAATAAAATAATTAGCAATATAGTTTGATATTACTGAAGGAACAATGTACTTTTCATTAAAGATATGCCATGCTGAAGACTAAGAAATTAGCCAATATTAGTGTAATCTTACCCATTTGACTAAAAATAATGCCTGAATATAAGTAAACTTATATTGATTATCATACTGATAAATAAATTTATTGAAATCTTATTAATTGCCATATACATATTTCAGTATTCAGGAAATGCTTAGAAATAGTTAATTTAGTGTCAGATTTGCAGATATTAATCAAGGTAACAAATCTAGTAAGTGCTCAAGCCACAAGGATAACCCAATCTGACTTTAGCACAACTTGAAATACTAGGCTAAACTGCATAAAACTCTCAGTTGTATGTAAAATATGACATAAATTTGTTTTATGTTACTGTATTGGATTCAACTCTCTCAGCAGCTTCAAGATGTAAATAACAGTAGCCCTGAAAAAATGGTTTTTGAAATTTTAATAGATTTTAATAATTGAAATATTACATATTGATAATGACAACCAAAGAGGATATTGTCATAGAATCTCGCGTTAGCAATAAATAGTTAAACTTACCACAATGTAAGCTTTTTAAACCATTGGTGGGTCTGATTATAAAATTTTGTCTGTATTTTCGTAGTATTTATCTTTAATTGAATAGTGACAAGGTATATACTATCAAAGTTTGGACTGTTCTATGTCATAGAGGCATTTTAATGTATTTAAGATATATTTATTGAATATATGAGTCTGTGTCAACTGTCTTTTTACATTCTTGGGATAAAACTGTAAATTTAAATTTATCCCTGCCCTCAATGAGCCCAATTTCTATGTCCTACATTGAAAGATTTAAAAAATCTTATTTCAAATTTATCAGAATTACATTTCATAATATATAATTTTTATTAGCATGACTATGCTATATTTATTTATACAAAATTGTGTGTTTATTTTTGCATATTTAAACTTTAATCACCTTCAAAGTACTCTCTACTTTTGATGCAATACACCTATCTAGATGCTTATTTCACTATTCAAAACAGTTTTTAAACTCAATTTTGATGACTTTTAGTGCTTCTGCCATTTTTTTGTTTTAACTCTTCTATATCAGCAAAATGTTTTCCTTTGAGGACTTTTTTTCATCAGGAGAAATACAAAAAGGTTGCTGGGGCAAGACTGAGTAAATAAGGAGGGTGGGGCATGAGGGTCATGCTGATTTTGGTCAAAAACTGCTGAACTCGTAAATCACCCATCATGAAATGGACAAATGCAATGAAAGAATTTCTAAAAAACAAGACAAAAAAAAAAAACCAACTGAAGCCTCTCACAGCCTCTCACAACAATACTAGCTGGTATGATGCAGTGGGTTCCTAGAACACTTGCCTAGCAGGAGAAGCCTGTATTATATGGGGTCTGCCCTCCAGAAAATAATTTTTTTTTGGAATCCCCTCCTGTATGAAAGAAATGATGATTAAAGTCATATCTAGTAGGTAAAATTGGCAGAATTTTACATCTGATTGCATAAGTAGAGGTTAAGTTAAAGAAAATAAATCCAGAATGACCCTCAGGTTTCTGTGCAGTGGCAAGGTGGAAGTTGGAAACAGCAACTGTGATAGAGATGACAAGAGAAACACTAGGGTTAGGAACATGAGAATCAGTTCAAATATAGACAAACAGAGTCTGAGAAGCCCTTGTGATAAAATTTCTTGCAGCAGGATCAAGTGGCAGGGTGAGGACCTACACGTTATCTCTTAAAATAAAAGATAACTAGCCCTTAAGCCTAGTAGATGGGCCAGAATCAAACCCAGTACAAGCCTACTACTAGGCTAGAAACCTGGCTACCAAAAGAACATGAGACTGTATATATAAACATTAATCAAATTCATTAGAATCTATTAAGTATAACTCTCCTATCCATCTTTACTTTTACTCATAGAGCAACTATATGTAAGTCTAGAAGTGAAGGTAACTTCTCCTAGAACATTTCTTGGACCAGCACTGCCAAAACGGAAATCTGTAATTATTCAGTTATGTGTTTATGGCCAACCAAGTCAATTTTGTACTTCTGTATATGCAACTTCTAATTTATATATTGTTTCTTTTGATAAGTTATTCATTCTAAAATTTGTGGTCATTTTGACCAGTTTTCCTAAATGAGAACTATTGTTTGCCCCCAAGGTACTTAGACATAAACTGAATTTTTTTATGTGTTCATTCAACAGCGTCATTCTCAGATAGTGATTTTATTCCCACTATTTCCTAGTTTTAGAAGTATGTCAATGGGAATGAGAGTGCATATTTAAATGGAGCCATCACCTACTGAGAACAGAGTTAGCAAATTATTGCTCCAAAGATAAACAGCTATAACAGTTTAGCAAGCAGAATGAAGTTTTGGAGCAGGAATGATATTTTGAAAATAAGAAATATACTGTAAAAAATTGCAATTTTGTGGTATACGTTTACATCTGTAGTGGCCTCCAGATTGTCCTCATTCTGTCCTCACAGAACTCTAAACATAAATATGTAGATGCCATTAATTTAAACTTCTTCCATTCGACCCTGGTGTCCTTAGGTCCAAGTCTTAGCTTGCCAGAAAGGAAAGATCTGCCTTATGCCTACCTCTTTAGCATCCTCTCTTTCACTCTCCTTCCAGGATGTAAATTTTATGTCACATCACCTACTAGTCTCCCCTCTCATTTTCACAGCTACAGTGCTGCCTGTCTGTAGCACTTCTTTAAAATTAAGCTTAGATATTTATTTCAGGACAATTCCTTGACCCAACCCCTTCTATTAGTGATTGGTAGGTAGCTAGCAATCAGTGAGGGTCCATGTGGCAGTGTGTCTACAACATGACCCTCTGTACTTACCTCTATCCTCTGATACTGTTGCATGAAGAGTTATGATATTATCCTCCTTGTTAAACTATGAGGAATCTTGACTGCAAGGAATGTGTCTTTTATTTCTGTAACATTAGTCTAGAAATTACCTGGGTTGTAGCAGATATTTGACGTGCAAATGACAAATGATGGGAATCTTCTGTAGCATTTTCCCGAGTGTTGTTAAGAAATATGCTAATAAATATCCTGCAGGGAAAAAAGTGATTCTGTGTTGTAAATCTGTTGTAAATCTGGAAAATGCTAGGATTAAATACACTTAAACAGTAAATTTTTAATAAGAATTCTGAGAGCTATATATATGCTAATTCACACTGTAGCTTTCTAAAAGATGGCTACTATATGTAGTATTTGCCAACTTTGTTTCAGAACCTCTTTTTCATTTAACATCTATAAACATTTCAAGTTAGTTTTTGGAACATAGTACTGAAAAAGCTAGATTAGTCTATCCTGTTTAGTTAATCAGGACAAATTTCATCTTACCACTTGACCAAAAGAAAAAAAAAGGGGAGGGAGAAGACATTTCTGTGACCTTTTTATCACAATTATACTTTGGGATTGATTAGTATTTTTCTTATATAACACTATTATTTTAGGTATTTGGCAACTTGAAATTTCTAAAACTTGGCACTTTCTTATTTTAATATAGTTATAAAAGAGTAAAGGACTGATAGTTGATACACTAAAATTAGCAGATGAGTCAACAACAAGGACTATACCTTTTTTCTGTTACTGTCAAGAAGATATGGTAAAAAACATGATACCATATGTCAATACAATCAATATAAGTAAACCATTATTGTTTGTAATATGTGCTTCTTAAAACAATACGTTCCTAATCAATTATTTTTCATTCAGCTCAACAACTTTGTTGAGCTATTTTAATAATATAAAATGATGCATTTTTTCTTTGTAAAGTGCTGACTATAGGTTTTCTAAAATTTTATTTTAAAGATCTGGGCTACAATTAGAGTTAGGTACACAAACGTTGATCATGCAGGTACCCTTGTTGATGAGGTGTGCCCCTCCCCCCAAGCAGTTTCCCTCAACTGCCAATACCACCCCACCTCGCATGGTAGTTTCCTCCTACTGCCAATCCCTTTCTAATAGTATTATAATATTTTTCAAGGTGCAATTATGAGTGAGAACATATGGTACTCTGTTCTTTGTTTCTATGATAGATCACAGAGTATGATCGACTCTAAATTCATTCAAGTTGCTGCAAAGTCCATATGTTTGTCCTTCTTTATGGCTGCATAATATTACATTGTGTATATGTGCCACTTTTTTTAATCCCGTCCAGCTTCAATGGGCACATGGTTGGTTCCATGTTTTTGGTATTGTGAATAGAGCTGCAACAAACATATGTGTTAGATACCTTTTAGTAAAATGATTTGAGTTCCTCTGCGTATATTTCCAATAGAGGAATCGCTGGGTCATAAGGAAGGTCAATTTCTATTTCTTTCAGAAATTGCCACACTGTCTTCCGAAGAGGTTGCAAGAGTTTAATTCCCACCAGCAGTATAGAAGCGTTCCTTTTTCTCTGCATCCTTGCCAGCATCTTTTGTTGTTTGTTTTATTGATGATGGCCATTCTTACCAGGGTTAGGTGGTATTTCAGTGTGGTTTTGATTTGCATTTCTCAGATAACTAGTGAGACTGAGCACTTTTTCATGTGTCTGTTGGCTGCCTGGATATCTTCTCTTGAGAAGTGTCTATTCATGTTTTTTGCCCACTTTTTAATGGGGTTGTTTGTTCATTTACTTTCAGCACATTAGAGCTCCTTGTAGATCCTAGATGTTAGACCTTTATCAGATATACAGTTGGCAAATATTTGTTCCTATTCTGTGGTCTGTCTTCTTTCTCTTTTCACAATTTCTTTTGCTTTGCAGAATCTTGTCAGTTTGATGAGGTCCCACCTGTCTTTCTTATTTCTTATGGTATAGGGATGTAGGTTTCTGATCAGGAACTGGTTGCCAGTTCCAATTTCCATAAGGGTGTCTCCTATGTTTTCTGAGATTCTTATAACTTAGTGTTTTACATTTAGGTCTTTGATCTATTCAGAATTAATTTTTGTGTATGATGATAGGTAGGAGTCCTGTTTCAATCTTCTGCATGTGATCAGCCAGTTTTCCCAGCACCATTTACTGAATAGGTTCTCCTCTCCCCAGTGGTTGTTGTTGGATGCTTTGTCAAAGATAAGTTGATTGAGAAATTGAAACTTTGCTTCCAGAATCTCTATCCTGTCCCATTAGTCTATACACCTGTTCTTGTACCAATACCAGGCTGTTTTCATTACTGTAGCCTTATAGTAAAGTTTGAAGTCTGGAAGTGTGATACCTCCTGCTTTATTTCTTTTGGTAAGGATTGTTTTGGCTATTTGTGGTCTTTTATGTTTCCACATGAATTTCTGTATTGTCATTTCCAGGTCTGAGAAGAATGATGTTGGTAATTTATATGAGTATTGCATTGAATCTAGAGATTGCGATTGCTTTTGGTAGGATGGACATTTTAACACTGCTAATTTTTCCTATCCATGAGCATGGAATTTTTGTCCATTTGTTTGTCTTCTTGGATTTCTTTGAGCAGTGCTTTATAGTTCTCATTGTAAAAGCCTTCCATATCTCTGGTTAGGAAGATGCTGAGGTATTTCACTTTTTTTGTGGCTATTGTGCTTTTTATTTGGTTCTCTGCCTACTTGTTCTTGGTGTCTAAGAATGCAACTGTCTTTTCACATTTATTTTGTACCCAGAGACTTTGCCAATATTCTTTATCAGTGCAAGGTTTTTGACAGATTCTCTTGGATTTTCAAGGTATAGGATCATATCACCAGCAAAGAGGGATAAGTTGATTTCCTCTTTTCCTATTTGAATATCCCTGATTTTCTTATCTTGTCTAATTGCCCTAGCTAGGACTTCCAACACAATGTTGTACAAAAGGGGTAAGAGTGGGCAGACTTGTTTTGTTCCAGTTTTCGGGGAAAATGTTTCCAGTTTCTGTCCATTTAGCAATATGTTAGCTGTGGGTTATGTGGGTTTATTGTAAATTGACACTTACTATTTTGAGGTATGTTCCTTCTATACCTAGGTATTTGAGGGTTTTATCAAGAAAGGATGCTGGATTTTATCAAAAGCTTTTTCTACATCTAATGATATAATCATGTGGTTCTTGTTTATACATCTCTTGATGTATCTAATTACATTTATGATCTTGTGAATGTTGAACCAGTCCTGCATCTTGGGGATGAAGCCTACTTGTTCATGGTGGGTGATTTTTGAGATGTGTTTTAGGATCCAATTTGCTAGAATCTTGTTGAGGATTTTTGCATCTATGTTCATAAGGGATATTGACTTGTATTTCTCTCTCTCTCTCTCTCTCTCTCTCTCTCTCTCTCTCTCTCTCTCGGTTGGATCTTTATCCAGTTTGGGTATCCGTGTGATGTTATCTTTATAAAATGACTTGAGGAGAATTCCATCTTTCTCAGTTGCCTGTCTACTTTCAATAGAACTGGTATCAGCTCTTCCTTGTATATTTTGTAGATTTCTGCTGGAAAGCTAGCTGGTCCAGGTTTTTTGTATTTGGGTTTTTTTTAGGTAGTTTTTGTATGACAGCGTCGATTTCCTGGGTAGTTATTGGTCTATTTCATGTCTCAATGGTTGTGTGATGTCTGAAAGTCCTTCATTTCTTTTAGGTTCTTAAGTAGCTTCCATATAGGTGTACATAGTAATGTCTGATAACCTTTTGTATTTCTTCATGGTCTGTTGTGATTTGATCTTGTATATTTCTGATTGTGTTTATTTGGGCTTTTTCTCTCTCTTTTACTTGGTCATTCTGGCTAGGGGTCCACCAAGTTTGTTAATTCTTTCAAAGAACCACCTTTTGATTTTGTTGATAGTTTCTATGATATTTTTGTCTTCTATATCTTGTATTTGGGCTCTTATTTTGGTGACTTGGATTCTTCTGCTAAAGTTGGGGTTTTGGTAGCCTTCTCTTTCCAGCTCTCTTACGTGATTTGTTAGACTCTCAACTTGTGATATTTCCATTTTCTTGATATGTGCTCATATAGATAAAAATTCCCCTTGTAGAATTGTTTTGTGGCCTCTCAGATTTTTAGGTAAGATGCTTCTTCATTTTCATTTGTTTCCAGGAATCTTTCAATTTCTGCTTTGATTTCAGTGTTGACCCAGTAGTTGTTCAGCATCATGCTGTTTAGTGTCCATGTTTTTGTGGGCTTTGTTGGTGTTGAGATTTATTTTTATTCCAATGTGGTCTGAGAAGGTGCATGACAAGATTTCAACCTTATGAAATTTGTTTATGCTTGATTTATGATCGAGGATGTGATTGATCTTGGAGTACACTACTTGTCTTGATGAGTAGAATGTATAATCTATGGTTGTTGGGTGTAATAATCCATAGGTATTTATTAAGTCTATTTGGTCAAGTGTTAAGTTTAGGTTTTGGATCTCCTTGTTGAACTTTTTTATCTCAGTGATCTATCTAGGGTTGTTAGTGGCATATTCATGCCCCCTGATATAACAGTGTTAGAGTCAATATTTTTTTTTGTTTACTTAGTAGTTGCTTTATGAATGCTGGTGCTCCATATGTTTAGGATGCACATATGTTTAGGATGGATATTTCTTGTTGATGGATTGAACCTTTCATCATTATGTAGTGTTCTTTTGCATCTTTTTAATTTTTTGATAGCTAAAAGGTTGGTTTGTCTGATTTTAAGATTTTGAATCCTGCCTTTTTTTTGGTATGCATTTTCCTGGACATCCATTTTCCATCCTTTAACTTTGAGTCTGTGTGCATCCCTTGTGGTGATTTGATTTTCCTGGATGCAGCAAATAATAGTCCTTGGATGCAGTCATGTTTTCTTATCAAGTTTGTCATTCTGTGTCTTTTCAGTGGTGCATTTAGTCTAATCACATTCAGGTTGATTATTTAAATGTTATTGTTTATCACTGTCATGAGTTTCTTATAAAGCTTTTTCTTTGCTTATTTTCTTTTGGCTTTGGGGTTGATGTATGTGTGTGTTTTCAAGTTTCTTGTTGTGTTGTATTCTCTGTTGATTCTGTGCTCTGCTGTTCTCTTGGGAAGTGTATGGTCATTCTTTTTTTTTTCTCTATTCTGTGCTTAATACCTTTTTAAGTGCCACCTGTGGACGTGGTCTGAAAGCTGTATAATCTCTTAGGTGTTGGATTTCTGGGAAATATTTTAATTCTCCATCTCTGATGAAGTTGAGCTTGTCTGGGTAGGAAATTCTTGTTTGAAATTGTTTATCTTTGAGAACTTTTTTATATTGGACTCCAGTCCTTTCTTGCTTGTAGTGTTTCTGCCAATAGGTCTGTTGCTATTCTGATTGGTTTTCCCCAGTAGATAGTCTGACCTTTCTCTCTTGCTGCCTTTAGGATTTTTTTCTTTTGTGCCTACTTTGTGTAGGTGAATTACTATATGTCTATGGGTTGGTCTTCTCATTTGATGTCTTGTGGGAGTTCTGTGTATCTCTTGTGCTTGACTGGTCACATCTCTGGTGAGATGGGGAAAGTTTTCTTGGATTGCCTCCTAGAATACTTGATCCAAGTTGTTCCCCATTTCCCTTACTTCTTTTGGGATACCAATGAGGCATAGATTCAGCCTTTTGATATAATTGCACATCTCTTATAGACTTTGTTCTTTCTTTCTGAGTCTTCTTTCTATGTTTTTTAAAGATCAGGTTAATTTCATATTCTGGTCTTTGAGTTCTGAGATTCTTTCTTCAGCTAGATTAATTCTGCTTTCTATGCTTGTCATTTTGTTACTTATTTCTTGGATGAAATTTTATATTGACAAAATCTCTGTTCTTTCAATGTTGCATCTTATCTTTCTTGGGTATTATTCACTCTTTCCAACCATTGCCTAATCCTTGTCATATTCTGGGGCCAGTTATTGGTGATTTCCATTTTTTTGGTCTTCAAGGTCTGATTTTTCATGAGTTTTCTCTTTGTTACACTTGAAATTGCCCGTGGTCTTCCTTTGGTGTTTCCTCACTTGTGACAGAGCTCTTGTTTTTCTATTTAGTTCTATTATTCAGTGTCAGTGAGATAGGCTTTCCCTTCTGATGCTTTTTCAGTCCTCTATTCTTCATTGATCCAGGCTCTGGATTTGTTTTATTTTGAAATAGGACTGTGGGTGGGAAGCTTGCTGTCTCTTGTTGTTTTGAAAGTTGAATAAGGTAATGGATGAGGTGCTACTTGCAAAGAAGCTACTTGCAAATTACAATGTTCACTGATTGTGGAATGTGTTTCCAGAGACCCACTCCTCACCACCACTCTATTTGATGATGCAATGGGGATGTTTGTATACCCCCTGTGTCTGAGATAAAGTGAGAGTAATGAGGAACACAGAGAAAAATAGAATGGAATAAGATGGACAAGAATAAAAAAGGAAAGAAAACAGAACAATGAAAGCAGAAAACACCACAAAAAACAATTGAACACACACACACACACACACACACACACCCCTAGCTCACAGTGAATGGAGAAGAAAAACAGAAAGACCAGGGGGAAAAGAAAGAATTCAGATCGACCCCTCACACATATATTGACACACACCTTAAACTAAAAAGTAAAATAAAATAAAATTAAAAATAAAAATGAAAAAAACCAGAAGAACAAAAAAGCAAAACCAAACCAACAAAAACTGCAAAACTGAAAGATGAACACTTATTCATACATACACATAAACAGAAAAAAACAAACAAAAGAAGAAACAGAAAAAGAAAAGAAAAAAATGGGAGGCTGCAGATCAAACCTTCACATACACATTCATGCACGAAGGAAATATATTTAAAAAACAGATGAACTAAGAAACAGGCAAAAAAATTTAAAAATTAAAAAATAAAATAAAACAAACCTGCCCTCTTGTGGCAGGTTCTGTAATTGTTCCTCTAGGTCTGATCTCTCCTGCAGCACTTTTCACCTCTCTCACTCTCTCCCCAGTGTCTGCAGCAGGGAAGGGGAGGGGGCAGAGGAGGTGGGTGCGGCTGCAGTCCCACCCTCCCACTCTCATATGGTCAGGGAGATCTCCTCCAGTGGGGAGTTGCAGGACTGTGTCTTCCCTAGGTATGTACTCATGAGGAGTGCCTCAGTTAGGCTTATCCTGGAATGGAGTTTTCCTATTGCAATGCACATCCAGTCTTCATCTGGGTTTGTCCCTCTCAGTCCTGGCCCAGCTATGTAGGTCTGATGTTCCAAAGATTGCTGGGGAGGAGGGGATTTGGGTCAGCCCCAAATTTACCACTGATCTCTCTGGAATTCTTCCTCATCCTTTTCTGGCCACACCCTTTGTCCCACAGCTGGATCAGGGTAGGAGGTGTGGTGCCTGGGATTCAGCACTCATCAGGACTCTCCAAAATTTGTGCTTTCGGGATATTCCCTCTGGATCATGATCAACACCTGAGTAGCAGGTCCACCAGTCACAGAGATTGGGTCTTTTGCTCTGTGGTGAGCAAGAGGGAACACTTTCCTGCCCTGTTTTCAAGATGGTGGCGGGGCGCTTCTCTTGTCCTCTTTGGTGGGACTCTGCCCTTAGGCTTCCTCCATAGCCCCTGGTGCCAGTGCTTGGCTATGCACTGAAATGGTGATGCAATGCCTGGAGCCGGCAGTCTCTCCTGCTGTAGTGATAAGGCAGAGCCCACCAATTCTTCACAGAAATACTTTTGTCCATTAAAAAAAATGGCGCTCAGCTTCTGCTACCTGGGAGGAGTCAGGGACCAAGCAGAGAAGCTGCAGCATCAGCTGTTGCACCAGGGACCTGGCCACTTACTCAGAAACCCTCACTTAGTATCTCCCAGCATTTTATTCCCAGAAAGGGTTCTATTGATTAAAAACAAAAAGTCACTTGACTTCTGTGCCCCAGGAATTGCTGGGGTCCAAGTCAAGCAGCTGCAGCACCAGCTGCTGCACCAGGAGAGCCCTGGCTGCTAGCTCCCTAGCGCTCACTTAGTCAGTCACTCACACACCCACTCACTCACCAGCACGTACACACAGTTTACACTGTTTTCCATATACTCATTCACTCACACCAGAACTCCCATAGTCCGACTGGCTCAGTCACCATCTTCTCCACTTCCCGGCTATAGTTTTTTTTGGGGGGGGAGGTGGGGTTGGAGTCTCACTCGGTCGCCCAGGCTGGAGTGCAGCGGCCGCTCCTGGTCACCGCAGCCTCAACCTGCTGGGCTCTGGCGATCCTTCCGTCTCAGCCTTCCGAAGTAGCCGGAATTACAGGCATGCGCTACCACGCCTGGCTGATTTTTGGATTTATTGTAGAGATGAGGTCTCGCTGCCCAGGCGGATCTCGAACCCGCGGGCTCAGGCAATCCACTCACCTCAGTCTCCCAAAGGCGCGAGATTACAGGCTGAGCCACCGAGCCTGGCTTATAGTTTTTTATATGTTCCTTTCTACAGGTAATTGGTGAAGAGATTATTCAAGTATTGAGTTACTTTTTAACAGCTGCCACTTTGATCTCCACAATATTACTTTTCCACCTAGAAATTTCCATAATTATATTAAAGATTTAAATTCCAAATAATTTTCAGCCTGTTGTTTTCACATCATAAAAAATCTTCCCAAACATATTTATATTAAGATTAATTGATTTTCTAAACTATACCAAGTGGTGTAACTGGCATAAATCCTAACCTCTCAGGGGTAACTATTTTACAAAGTTTTAAGGCAAGTATAACTCTATCTATATCCATATGATATTAAAAAGTATAAGTTAAGTGTTACGAGCACCTAAAAAAGAAAAAGAAATGTCAAAATTTGAGGGTAGTCAGGACCAGAAAGAAATTACAGAACGACATAATAAAGGTGTTTGTTTTCTCTCTTAAAAACTGGAAAGAATGCCAGGAGACAGAGTTTGCAGAAGTGATTCCAAACTAAAGGAATTAACAGGTCAAAAGAGTGAACATGGCAAAGTATGAAACTTGTTCGGGAGCAAACAGTTGTGCCATACAACTGCAATATTATGTAAGTATGCAGCAGAAGTGGGAAATAGACCAGAAACCTTAAGTTAAGCCATTTTGTGAAATTATTTGAAAATCAGGCAAGTGATTTGTATTTAATTCAATTGATACTTGGATATAATTTAAGGTGGTTGAGCACGAGACAGATTAAATCAGTATGGCACTTGAGGAACCTTGATCAGCCTAACATGAGCCAGAGACAGAAAGTCCAATTAGGCAAAAAGCAACAGACAGCAGACTCATAAGAGGATTAGATGAGTGTAGTCAAATAAGAGTGAGAGTAATGAGGATAGAATGGAGAGGGTGGATTTGAGAGTTAGAGGACACTGACCAACACAAAATAGTTGATGATGAAGGACTCTGCATTTACTCCAATGCAGAAATTTAGACATGACACAGAACTAAGAAGTGAAAATTAAATTTACCTAATGATAATTATTTTTGATGGCTTTACAACAGGTATTTGTATTTTTATTTATTTTGGGGGGCTGGAGTGTAGTGGCATGCACGCTCATGGCTACCCCAACATTGACCTGCTGGGCTTCAGCAATCCTTCCACCTCAGCTTTCCAAGTAGCTGGAACTACAGACACATGCCACATGCCCAGCTAATTTTTTAAAAAATCGATTATTGTAGAGACGAGGTCTCGCCAGGTTGCCCGGGCTGGTCTCGAACCCACGGGCTCAGGCAATCCATTTGCCTCGGCCTCCCAAAGTGCTGGGGTTACAGACTGAGCCACCGAGCCCAGCTGTACAGCAGGTATTTTTAAAGCAATACAATTTTTATTTTGTTTTGTTTGCAAATGTCATATAGGTTTTCTTTTAGAAAACAAACAAAAAAACAGCTTAGGCTGAATTCTCTTATATTGCCCTACCTAGTCATATCGCATCATCAGTATTATCACTGCACATAGTGTTCATGGTTTTTAAAATTTTCTATATACATATATGTATATATGCATATGCAAGAAAAATATGTAACATTGTTTTAGCATTGCCAGGATTTTAATTAAATCTTTTTTTCTTCATTTTGCTTCCAAAATTGTATGTCATTAGATCTATCTATATTGGCTAAATCATTGTTAATTAGTGTATAGTATTATGTATTTATGCTTTTTATTTACTTACAAATAATTATTCAGGTTGATAGTATGTTTTATTTGCATTATTTACATAAATTTGTTTTGACGTAATCTCAGATTATAGTTGCAAATATAGTAAAGTTACCAAATACCCCTCATCCAATTTCATTCATTCTTTCAATTAATTAACTAATTAATTAATTAATTAGAAACAGAGTCTCGCTGTGTTGCTCAGACTGATATCAATCTCCTGGGCTCAAGTGCTCTTCCTGTCTCAGCCTCCTTAGCAGCTGAGTTTATAGATGCATCCCAGTGCACCCAGCTGCCCTCACTTAATTTAGGTTTTACCTAAAGTTATGTTTTACATTACGGTGGAACGTTTATCTAAATTTAAGAAGAATTACTACTGTAGGTCATTTTGTAGAATAAAATTACATGTACTTATGACCCAACAATCCCACCTATAGTAGACATTCTAGAGACATCAAAAAGAGTGTTGGTAGAGGTAGGTGGGAAGGTAGATATATGATGCACACTGTAGCATTTTTGTGAATGCAAATAATTGAAAACACAACATAATATATCCTCTACAGAGCCATTTCAACTGACATAGGGAACAATGGGAAGTTTGGTGATTTTTATTTATTTCTGGAGAATTTTGACCTAAAATTACATGTTTAAAGTATGAATTGGGGTGATCCTTGTTAAAAAGGTATAAAAATAATTTATTTATCTTTGACTAATATGTGCATATCCTAGGCTAGACAATATTTAGATGTTTTTAAATTGACTAGAAATTAATTACTGGTTATAACATTCTTGACTGCATTCAGCAGAGAAAACAAATTGTGTATTTATTTTTTTTTTTTTTTTTTTTTTGAGTTGGAGTCTCATTCTGTTGCCCAGACTGGAGTGCAGTGGCCGCTCCCGGTCACCGCAGCCTCGACCTGCTGGGCTCCAGCTAACCTTCCGCCTCAGCCTTCCAAGTAGCCGGAATTATAGGCACGCGCTACCACGCCCAGCTAATTTTTTGATTTATTGTAGAGATGAGGTCTTGCCTGCCCAGGCGGGTCTCGAACCCGCGGGCTCAGGCAATCCACTCACCTCAGCCTCCCAAAGGCGCGGGATTACAGGCTGAGCCACCGAGCCCGGCTTTGTGTATGGTTTTTAGGACAGAGAATACTAGAAAAAGTGATGAAATTTAATAAGAAGTTGGAAGAATTAGAAGAAACCTTAGTTCTATTCAATTCCATTTTTATTATACAGACGAGGAAACAAGAAAATAATGAGGGAAAATGATTTCCTGGATGACGCTACTAATTTACAGGGAGCTAGACCTAGGGGTTCTTAGCCCAAAGCTTTTATTTTCACTGGAGTGCTGATTTGGAGCATAACAATAAGATAAAAAGTGGTAATTAATCTTATTTTCTTGATAAATTGCTTTTGACCTATCCCTATCAAAGAGAGATTTAAAATTTAGTGGAAAAGAGATATAAAAGTTTGCTCATGAATTTTAAAAAGGCCTCATATGAAATTATACAAATAGAACATTTGTAACACTCCCACTCTAAATAGAAGAAAAAAAATATTTTAACAATTCTTTAAAACTAATAGTAGATTTAAAATTTGACAAAAATTATTCACTTCTATACCCATAACCTTTGCAATATGACTTTGCAACTGCTCACATCAAGAGAGGAGTCTTTCTCCTTTCCTCTAGAACCTAACTTGTGACCTGTTTTGGTTGTAGAATGCATTGCAAATAAAGTGGTGCCAATTCCAATTCTGGGCCTCCAAGATGCTGTAAGTTTCTGTCCCTTTTCTTGAAACTCTTTCCAGCCACTCTGGGAAGAAGCCTAGGATGGCCTAAAGGAGTGTGAGTGATGAATCACAACAGCTGTGACTGTCCTGGACCATCCTATCCCCAGGAGACCCAGCAGGTAATCATGCAACTGACCACAGATGCAAGAATGAGCATATCTAAAGACTACTCTGGACCAGGTGAGCAGAACCATATTGGTGAGATAAATAAAAGTTTGCTATTTGAAGTCATTAAGCCTTGATTCATTTTCATGACAATAACTAAATAATTTTTTTAAATTGATAGGAAGGCCATTGTTTATATGAAAGCATTGCAAATTAGCTTAGGGGTTTCTTATAAAATATGTAAAAGCTTTTTGAAATAAATAAAATTGGATTACAAAATAAAATACCATTCCATTGGAAGACATAATTTTGGTCAGGTAAAAATATTTTTCATCAATTTTTAAAAAATACTAGACCCTGCTATGATCATTACTAATATCAATGCCTTTAATTGTGCATCTTATAATCTCCTCTAACTTGTAAATTTAAAGTATAGTTTTTATTTTTTATTATTTAAATTATGTTATTCATCAAAATTAATGCCAAGAAAATACAAATCAAAATTCTCAATTTTAGTAAATAAACCTGGTTTAAAAATGACCCTGTCACAGTCAAACTTGTAGAAGTAGAAGGTAAGATGATGGTTGCCCAGAGCTGGAGGAAGGGGGAAATGAGAGTTGCTATTCAAGAGAGACAAAGTTTTAGTTACGCAAGATGATACAGTTCTAGAGATCTGTTGTGTGACATTGTGCCTATAAATAGCAATTCTGTATCTGTAGCATTTTAAAACTTTAACATTTGTTAAGAAAGTAAATCTCGTGTTAAGTGTTCCTATTACAATTTAATTTTTTTTTTTTTTGAGTTGGAGTCTCACTCTGTTGCCCAGACTGGAGTGCAGTGGCCGCTCCCGGCCACCGCAACCTCGACCTGCTGGGCTCCGGCAATCCTTCCGCCTCAGCCTTCCAAGTAGCCGAAATTACAGGCATGCGCTACCACATCCGGCTGATTTTTTGATTTATTGTAGAGATGAGGTCTCACTGCCCAGGCGGGTCTCGAACCCGCGGGCTCAGGCAATCCACTCACCTCAGCCTCCCAAAGGCGCGGGATTACAGGCTGAGCCACCGAGCCCGGCTACAATTTAAATTTAAAAAAAAAAAATTTCAAAATAAGATACTGCCAATGAATAAGATGGGGTGAAAATTCCATATCTTCAAATCACTTGGCATTCACTTTACAAAAAAGTGAATTAACAGTAATAGTAGTAAATTAGGGCATGTTTCTTAATTTGGGTTTATTAACTAAGTGTAATATTTGTATGTGACCACTAGATAGAGCTACTATAATAATATCCTAAGAGAATAGCAAAACATTATTTTAAGCTTAGCATGTGCATAGATTGTTTTTCTTTACATTGTGTTCTATATGATCTCAAGAAGCTCTGAATTTGTTAATTTTAAACTGCTAAAATACATCTCTACTTTCAGTGTAATACATTCAACCACCAATTTAGTTTACCAATTGTGATATGTATACAATGCATTTTGAAGTGTAATTAATAATACTAATAGTTCTAATACCATAGCACAATATTTTTAAGCAAGAAATGTGTCCTAAAACCACCAAAACTGACTTTGTGCTGAGCTCCTAATATATTTTCAGATTTTTGATACTTTTATAAATTATTTATTATGTATGGAGCAAAGGAGACTTGCTACTTTCAGATAAATATTAAATGTAAAATAACGAATATAGAAAAATAATGTTTAAAACTAATTCTGAGGTTATTCACACAGAAGAAGTTAGATGAATGAAATGAAGCAGAAGTATACTCTCTTTTTATCAACAGACAGAAGACCTCCATTATGGAACTGACAAGGAACTATTCAATTTGTAAGAACAACTGAAGACAGAGATCATGTCTTATGCTTTTTTTATAGATCCTAAGAAACAACTACCACTATCATTATTATCATCATCATCATCATCATCATCATCATCAAAATCGAAAAGAATAGGAAAATAAATCCTCAGAGATTCATTCTTAAATATTACTTGATTATTTTATGAATAGGCAGGACAGTATATATAAACATCCAGGAAGTAATTTGATTCATATTTAATGCACTATATGCAGTTTATTACAGTTTCAAATTAATGATCTTTGTCAAACTCAATTTATTAAGTTGTAAAATTTTCTTAATGATATGTGATTTAGGAATTGACTCAGGATCAGTTGGCTTTGCTAGTCAATAAAACAACATTTCTCAGGTTTTATTGAATATCTGAATCACCTAGGACCATATAAAAATTACAGTCCTGGACTCTACCTCTGAAAAATTTGATTAAGAAATTCTGCATTTAGTCCTACAAATTTGTACTTTATCAAGCAAATCTGGTAGTTCTGATGCAAAAGACCATATTATGTAATTTCAGGAGTATAGAAGTTCAAAACATCAGCGTGGCCGGGTTCAGTGGCTCAGCCTGTAATCCCAGCATTTAGAGAGGCTGAGGCAAATGAATTGCCTGAGCCCGCGGGTTTGAGACCAGCCTAGGCAACTTGGCAAGACTTTGTCTCTAAAATAAATAAAAAATTAGCCAGGTGTGGTAGCACATGCCAGTAGTCCCAGCTACTTGGTAGGCTGAAGCGGAAGGATCGCGGAGCCCAGCAGGTCAACTCTGGGGTGGCCTTGACAGTGCCACTGCACTCCTGCGTGGGTGACAGAGTGAAACTCCAACTCAAAAAACAAAAACATAGGCTTAACTTAGAATAACCTGAACTCTAAGCTTCAGTTTCTTAATTATTAAAATGAGAGGAATAATACCAACACAAGTAGTTATGAGAATTAAAGCAGCTAATATGCACATAAAAAATAATGCTTGGTACATGGTAGCAACTCTGAAAATGATGTTTATTATATTTTCTTATCCAGTTATATCTAAATAGTGTAAATATTCACTGATAAGATATTCAAGGAAATAGACGATTATGCTAGTGATAAGCATTTTTGTTATGCTTCTGTGATTGTATTATTCCTTGTCATTTATTATATTATGCAGTTCTTATTAATCACATGCTTACATAAGTAGCAATATCACTTTACCTATTGATAATTACTTAGTATCTTGTTCATGGTTTTATTTATTTATTTATTTTACTATGTTCAGGAACAGATTATACTGTTACAAGGTGTATCTGCCTTGTCTACCACAAATATAACTTGTCAAGAAAAACATACAACATGCCTTGTCTCACAAAGCACTCTCAAATAAAAATTTTAGAACTTCCTTCTGAAGAAAATTATTCAATTGAATGTTATCATCTAATATTCCAAATCCCTTTTTTGTCATATGGTTGCTCCTAAAATTGTTAATGCATGACCCTCAGTGAGACAATTGAACTAAGCTGCTTTTATAGTCCTGTATTTACATAATCTGCTTGCCGGTATTATCCTATTATCTGAAGAAAAATATGTGATGAGTACAAAATACAATGAAAATAATTGTCTTTTTTTAAAACCAATCACTTTGAAAAGATGAACTTTGATAAAATGTATTTGTATCACTTTTGAATAAAAGAGTTGTCTCAATCTGATATATGAAAAATATTCTGAATTAAATCAATTGATAATAAGATAGGTCACATGATAATGTATTTGTCTAAATATTGAACCATATTTTCATCATGTGTTTCTTTCTCCCCACTCATAATTAAACTTAAGGGAACTAGAAACAATATTAGCTAACATTTATTGAGCATATATTAACTTCTGGGTACTCTCCTAAGTGCTCTGTATTTAATCCTCACAAACCAATTAGGTAGATATTATTTTCCTGCTTTAATAGGTAAGGAAACTGATACCCAGAGAAGGATAAGTAATAAGCAAAGATTATGCAGTAGGGAATTCCAGTTCACACCAAGGCGGTCTACTCCTACAGCTCATGACCTGAAATCACATCAGAACCTGCCCTCCCTTTTCATGATAACCTCCTCTCCAGTTGAGACTTACTATCTCCAGCAGGCCTTTAATGAGGGGTGAAGAGGGTAACCAAACTCATCAAAGTGTGGTTCCAATCTACTTTTCTGTAATTCAGTTTTTCACTGCTTCCCTTTCTGCTATTGCAGTTTCTTGAACTTGCCCACAACAAGTTATTGCTTCATCCACCTGAGTTCCTTTCCCTGTCTAATAGCATCCCAATATCATATTCATCATTTTACAGCCCAGTTAAATTCGTCGTGTTTTTTGTTCAGATGTCTCTTGTTCCTGGTAGGAGACCCTGAGAGCGCAATCAGAAAATCTTAAGTCCACATGTGACTAAACTCCAAAACCTTCTCTTTTTCAATATGCATTTATTTCTTGGAGGCAACATTTTGCTTTGGGATATTTTCCACCCATCTGGTGAGGACTCTTATGTCACATGCACAGCATTTAGAAGATTTAAGGATGACTCACATTTCCCTATAATTTCTATCTCTCAGTGCCGAGATCCAGGAGAAGAATAATTATTGGTCCAATGTTCCCAGGGATTCACCTACTGAAGGCTCAGTGTAATGGAAGAACTCGAGAGCTGATTGGACGTGGAGGTGCAAATGAAGGTGCACTGGTTACAGTGCTTGGGTTTTCATTTTGAAATTCCTGCTATATCTTTATGAAACATGATATCAATAGTCACCATTTTTTCCTTTGTTAATGTATAAAAAAACTATATAGATCCACATTTGCTACTGGTAAGATGTTTTAAAACAAAAGTTATAATTATTTCAGTAATACAGGTCAGATAATTTAAATGTTAGTCTCTATAGCACCTGTTATCACATAAATATGTGAGATAAATGTTTTATTAACTCAAGATAATGTGTGAAACCCATGAATCTGAGAATTTTCTGTAGTAACTCTGGAACCCTGGTAGTACTGAGTACTACAAGTTGATCATTTCTCATTAAGACTATTTCTAGCTGGGCTCAGTGGCTCAGCCTGTAATCCCGTGCCTTGGAAGGCAGAGGTGAGTGGATTGCCTGAGCCTCTGGGTTCAAGACCACCTGGGCAAGTTGGCGAAACCTCATCTCCACAATAAATCAGAAAAATCAGCCGCGTGTGGTAGCACATGCCTGTAATTCCGGCTACTCGGAAGGCTGAGGTGGAAGGATCGCCAGAGCACAGCAGATCGAGGCTGCGGTGGCTGGGAGCGGGCACTGCACTCCAGTCTGGGCAAGAGAGTGAGACTCCAACTCAAAAAAAAAAAAAAAAAAAAAAAAAAAGACTATTTGTTTGGAATTTAGTCGTTAACCAATCACAATAGTATTTCAGCCCCTCCTCTTTTTAAAATTTCTTCCTCTTTTTTTTATTTTCTCCTCTTCTTCTTCCTCTGTTCCTTGTATTTTAATTTCCAATCATGGTAATGTCTCTACATACTCTACTTATTAAGACTATGCAGACGTACTTTTAAAACACCTCAATTATCACTCTATGGTTGGGAACAGAATTTAGCTGATAGTGGTTGTCTGAAGTCTCACTCCTAGGCAATAGCCATTCTCCTTTTTCCAGGCTAAGAAGGCCCAATTTTATTCAGGTACAGTATTCTGGTGAGACAGGAGATAGCTAGAGAAAGGCTAGGCAGACAGACAGGCAGGTCCTCTGGTAATATTGTGGCAAATTCGTGGCAAACCTCTCAGGTTCAGCATTGGTAAACAAGCTTCCTGCGAGCCTTTCAAGCTAGCGCTTAGGTACTCACTGCTGAGATCAAAAAGCAACCAATCAGCTTGCCATTAGGACCCTACCTTAATACTGACCAATCAGAACAGCTACAGCTCACAGCTAGTGCTAGCCATTTGGCTTGGACCTAGGGCTATATAAGCACCAGGTTTTCAGTTCCAGATGGGCAGCCTCTTCAGGTCACTTCCAACATGGGAGCTTCTCCATCCTTTCAATAAATCCTGCTTACTCACTTTCTGACTGTCCATGTCCCTCATTCTTCCTGGGCATCAGACAAGAACCTCAACCCTGAAAAGGCAGAAGATCATCGGAGCCAGCTGAACCAGGAGAGCTCCAAAGCTGAGGCACCTCAGGGGCTAGGCTTGGCAGCCCACCAAACCAGCAACACTCTCAGGACTTGGTTTGCCAGTCCATTAGAGCCAACACTCCAGGGGCAAGGCTTGCCAGGCCACCAAATTGCAACACTCCGAGGGCTTGGCTTGCAGGCCCGTTAGAGCTGACACTTCTGGGACTAGGTTTACCAGCCTCTTGATGACCCTCTCTGGGGCTAGACTGGCCAACCCATTGAGTTGACACTATCGAAGCCCAGGCTGACCTGAAAAATCTGCATCACTGGCTTGCTTCTCCTCAATCACAGGTAGTAGATGTTGACTAGTCAAGATAATCAAGGTAATTCTTGCACTGGTGCTGATGACTGGCTTGTGCTTCAATCCTCATCAGTTAGATGGGAGGAAATGTGATTCTCTTATATTTGATTGAAGTTTATCTCCACAATACAAATAGAAAAACAAAAAATAATTGTCTTTTCCATCTCTGGATATTTTTCTGTGAGGAAGCCATGACTGTAACTCCTGAAACCATGTTGCAAGTATCAAGAACCCAACAGCATGTTGACAGTGGCAGAGTTTTAAATACAGCAGTTTCCCTTTATCCAGGTGGGTCGCATCCCAAGACCCCCCACCTCCCCAGTGTACGTCTGAAGTGGCAAATAGTAGGAACTCAGTTGTCAACAAATTTCTGTTCATGGTTTTCACAAACAAATTTATTTATTTTTTAACAAAGTACTTATGCACTGTGGCTATAACTTTTGCTGTTTGAGGTGAGGCAGTAAAACTAGCACAAATTTCTTTTTCCTTCAATTTCACAGACAGCAAATTCATTCTTGCTGTTGATCTTTGCAATCTCAGCATACATTTTTTTTTCTTATGAATTTGAAAACTTTCACCTTTTCACTTAAGGGATCGACCTTAAGTTTCCTTTCTGATGTGTTTCATATCTAAACTACCAGCATCACTACTTTTGTGCTTTGGGGCCATTATTAAGTCAAACAAGGGTGACTTTAATTCACAGAGCAATACCATAACAAGTGGTTGATCTTATAAATGAGAGGGTTATGTGACTAGTGGGCAGCTACTCTATTGTGGGGATGCTGGACCAAAAAAAAAAAAAAAAAAAGGATTTTACACCCAGGTAGAACAAGTACGACAGTGTGACTTTCCTGTCACTACTCAGAATGGTGTGCAATTTAAAACTTATGGATTGTTTATTTCTGGAACTTCCTGTTTATAATGTTCAGGCCCCAATTAACCACAGGTAACTGAAATCTTAAATAACAAAACCTCGGTTCAAGAGGTCTACTGCAGACAGATGGAAATAAAGCCCTTAATAAGTGTTATCTATTGCAAAGTCAATCTCCAGACATCTTATCCTGTGACTATTGTTAAAACATTTTTTATTAAAATTTTGTATTATAGAGAAGTGGGGTACCAGTGAGGATTAACTACATAAGTAGGCTGCACGCAGGTGAAGTTTGGGCATCTAACTTGCCTTCACACTTGTGGTAGTAGACCAGGTACCCTTTGTATTGTCATATGCTTCCCACTCTTCTCCCTTCCTTCCTTCCCTAACAGGGTCCAGCAATTGCCTATCTTACCTTTGTGATAAGGTGGTTACTGTTCAGGACCCAGTTATGAGTAAAACACATGGTGTTACGTCCTTTGCTTCTGAGACAGTTTACTTAGTATGATGGTCTTCAATTGCATCCAAGTTGCTGCAGAGTCCGTGATTTTGTTCTTCTTTATGGCTGCATAATTCTCCATTGTGTATATGTACCACATTTTCTTTATCTAGTTCACTTTCAATGGGCAGCAGAATTGGGTTTTTTTGTTTGTTTGTTTGTTTGTTATTGTGAATAGTGAGGCAATAAACATGCATGTGCAGGTGTTTTTTTGGAGAGCGATTTATGTTCCTCCAGGTATATTACCAGGAGGGATTGCTGGATCATCTGGAAGACCAATTTTTAGTTCTTTTAGTAATCACCACACTGTTTTCTATCGAGGTGGAACTAGTTTCATTATCACTAACAGTATAGAAATATTTTCTCTTCTCTGCACTCTTGTCAGCACCTGTTGTTATTTGACCTATTAATGATAGCCATCCTTACCAGAGTTAGATTGTAACTCATTGTAGTTTTGATTTGCATTTCTCTGATGATTAGTGAGACTGAGCATTTTTTCATGTGTCTGTTGACTGCTTGTATAATATCTTTTTGAGAAGTGTCTGTTCATGTCCTTTGCTCACTTTTAGTGGGGTTGTTTGTTTTTTTTCTTTCACTTTGAGTTCCTTGTAGAATCTGGATGTTAGGTCTAGGTCAGATGCATAATTTGCAAATATTTTTTCCCATTCTGTGGGTTGTCTCTTTGCTCTCTTGATGGCTTCCTTTTCTGTGCAAAAGTTTTTCAGTTTGGTGAGGTCCCACTTATCTATCCTAGCTTTTATGGCATTTGTTTTGGGGTACTTGATCAAGAATTTGTTGTCTACTCTGATGTGCATAAGGGGGTTTCCTACATTTTATTCTAGGGTTCTTATAGTTTGAGGTTTTACATTTAGCTCTTTGATCCATTATGCAGTTGATTTTTTAATACAGTGATAAGTAGGGGTCTAATTTTATTTTTCTGCGTGTATTTAACCAGTTTTCCCAGCTCCGTTTGCTAAATATAGTCACCTTTCTCCACTTCTTATTATTGGTGGCTTTGTAGAAGATGGTTGGTTGAATGACTATGTTTTTATTTCTGGAATCTCTGTTCTGTTCCATTGGTCTATGTGCCTATTTCTGTACCAATACTATGCCGTCTTGGTTAGTGTGGACTTGTAATAAAGTTTAAAGTCTGGAAGTGTGATACCTCCTGTTTTGTTTCTTTCGCTGAGAATTGTTTTGGGAATTAGTGCTATTTTTCGTTTCCATGTGAATTTCTGTATTGTCATTTCTAGGTCTGTGAAAAATAATGTTGGTAATTTGATGGCTATTGCATTGAAGGCCTTGGGTAGAATGTACATCTTGACAATATTGATTGTTCCAGTCCATGAGCATGGGAGGTTTTTCCATTTGTTTGTGTAATCATCTCTTTCGTTACACCTTTAAGCTCTCTGTAATAATTCAGAGAACAGTAAATAACTTCTTAAAATTACTACTATAGTAAAAGAAAACAAAAATTTTTTTGAGTCACATTTCACTCTGTCACCCAAGCTGGAGTGCAGCAGCACATTCACAGCCACAGCAACCTCAACCTGCTGGGCTCAAGTGATCCTTCTGCCTCAACCTTCCAAGTAGCTGGAACTGCAGACATGAGCCACCATGCCTGGCAATTTTTAAAAATTTATTGTGGGGACGAGGTTTCTCCATGTTGCTCAGGCTGGTCTCGAACCCCTGAGCACAGGCAATTCTCTCTCCTCTGCCTCCCAAAGTGCTAGGATTAAAGGAATGAGTGACCATCCCCTGCAATTTCTCCAAGATTTTTAGCATGCAGTAATAATTTAAGTATCATTATAGGCTTGGCTGCAACTTACGCTCAAAAATATAGTAATGCAATGAATGTGTTTATATATTTTGGGAATAACATAGCTTTTTGTGGGATTTTATAGGTTATTGCTACTACTTGTACAAATGTTTTTGTCATAATTTTTCATTTCAAATTAACACCAGTACAATTATGTATTATTTTCAATATTGTATACATTTAACTTTTAATATGTAAATTATAATTTTCTGGTTTTGACTTTATTTTGAAAAGTTCCTAAGAGCAAAGATTACTATCAATATGAAATTTTAAAGTTTACAATATTATTATTATTATTTTATTATTTTATTTATTTATTTACTTTTGAGTTGGAGTCTCACTCCATCGCCCAGACTGGAGTGCAGTGGCCACTCCCAGCCACCGCAGCCTCGACCTGCTGGGCTCCGGCGATCCTTCCACCTCAGCCTTCCGAGTAGCCGGAATTACAGGCGCGTGCTACCATGCTCGGCTAATTTTGGATATTTTGTAGAGATGAGGTCTCGCCAAGTTGCCCAGGTGGGTCTTGAACCTGCGGGCTCAGGCAATCCACTAGCCTCAGCCTCCCAAAGGTGCAGGATTACAGGCTGAGTCACTGAGCCCGGCTAAATTAAATTCTTAATGGGCAAAACAGGAAAGAAGAGGCAACATTTTAGACTGAAAAGGAACAGTCATGGGTATTAGGAGAATGATTTGGAAGACAGAAGAGAGGTTAAGAAATAAAAAAATAAAAAGAAAAATTAAAAAAAGAAAGAATACCAAAATTGTTGTAATAAGCAGACACAGCAAAAAAAAAAAAAAATGAATTCTGTAAAGTGTACATTGCATTTAACAATTCATGTTACCTTGTAGAAAAGAAAAATTGTTTTCTGAAATCTTGACAGTCACCATATTATATTAAAAATTAATCTTTTGTGGACCTATTATACCTGTCTTTTCTACATCATTGTTTTAAAAGAAAATATTTTATTTTGTGTTTGAAATATTTATTTTGTTGTTAGTGTCCCATTTGCCTTATATAGTGGAATTTCAACAAATGAAGTCTTAGGAAGCAGTCAGGCAAGTGTTTAACATGTATACTCAAGATCAATTACTCAGGAAAGGCTACTTCCACCAGTCCATTCTTGCTATGCCATTGACTACAGAGATACATTTGGGTTAACAGATCGGGAATTAACGGAGTAACGATGTTTTGACCACCTTAAGTTTCAGATGCATTTTGGACAACCAAATAGAATTTTTTTTTAGTGGGAAATTGGATGTAATTTTGTATAACTCTCATTCTAAGAAGAGGTCCATGCTGGAGACAATAATTTCAAAATTGCAATCTAATAGTATTTGACATAAAGAATAATGTGCAGTGAGAGAAGGCAGTGTTAGATCCCTGGGGCTTACAAACATACATAGGTTTTTGTAAGTAAGATGACGCCAGGAATTAAGACTTGAAGAGTGGAAAATGGAGGGAGGAAAATATAATTAAGATGGTGACAAAAAGACCTTTGAGAGGAAAGTGCTTCAAGAAGAAAATAATGACTAATTGTGATAAGTATTACTCATACTTTTTATAAGATGTAGAAGACTTGGCCATTGTCTTTGGCAAGATGAAGTCAATTAACACCTTTGATTAACACAGTTTTTGTTAAATGGTAAAGAAAGCAGACTAAGTAGAGGAGAAAAAGTAAGATGAAAATAGTAAATAAAACTTTTTAAAGAAGTTTTGGACCAGGTGCAGTGGCTCAATCCTATAATCCCAGCACTTTGGGAGACTGAGGTGAGAGGATTGCCTGAGTCCCGGGTTCAAGACCAGCCTGGGCAACATGGTGAGACCTCATCTCGACCATAAATCAAAAAATTAGCTGGGCATGGTGGTGCACGCCTGCAGTTTCAGCAACTTGGAAGGCTGAGACAGAAGGATCGCCTGAACCCAGCAGGTGCCACTGGAGACTCCATCCTGGGCGACAGAGTGAGACTTCAACTAAAAAAAAAAAAAGTTTTGATGAGAAGTGTAGGGAAAGAGGTAATAGTGGTATAGTGGTAGAAGGAAGTTATGTCGCAGAATTTCTAGTAGAGGATACAAATTTTGCTGTCAAAATGAATCAGATTCCCAGTGAAATATCAAGCCATTTTATATCTCTAGAGTAAACACTTAGAAATGGAATGACTGACCTAAAATGTATATGTTTAACTTTTTAAGAAATGGCTACACCGTTTTCCAAAGAGCTTGTTCCCCTTCCATTTGCAACAACAGGGCATAAGAATTCCAGGTGCACTGTTTCCATGGCAGTACTAGATATAAGGAGTCTTATTAACTAATCATCCAAATGAATGTGCAGTAGTTTTTAATTTATATTTACCTGATTGCTAATGACATTAAGCATCTTTTTCTGTGCTTATTGGCTACTAACATATTATCTTCATTTGTAAAGTGGCTGGGTGAATTGTTTGCCTGCTTGTCTTCTTTCCCTTTTTTTTTTTTCAAGGGTCAGGTTCTCTCTCTATCACCCAGGCTGAAGTACAATGGCATAATCACAGCTCACTGCAGCCTCAAACTCTGGAACTCAAGTGATCCTTCTGCCTCAGTTTTCAGAACTTTAAAAAAATGTATTTGTCTTTTATTGAGATGTAAAATATTTAGATTTTCAGATAGATAAATTATGAAAACTTTTTTTTCCAGGTTGACTTTTCTTTTAGATGACTTTCAAAAAGCATTTTTAAAAACTTTTAATTAATCAATTTTTTCAGATTTGCTTTTATGGTTCATAGTTTTTTTGTATCCTATCTAATAAATCTTTGCTAAAACTTAAGTCACAAATATTGTATGTTACTCTTTTTCTAGAAGTTTTATGGTGTTAGTTTTTATACTTAGGTCTATGGTCTATTTTGAGATTATTTTTGTGTGTAGTGTCATGTAAGGATTCATTAAATTTTTCCTCATAGGGATAACTAGTTCTTATAGAACTATTTGTAGAAAACAATATACCTTCCTCATTGAATTAGTAGGATCCTTACTTAAAATTATTTGTCTAATTCTGAACTCTATTATGTTTCATTAATCTCCTTTCACCAATATTTCATTATCTTGATTACTATAACTTTGTATTGTTTTAAAATTAGGTACTACTAATGGTTTTCTAGCCTTTGGAAAGTTAGAGTTAGACATGTGGAGCTTTTCCTTTTTTAATAGGCAAAAGATCCTTCATGTTCCTTAAGAAAAACAATTGGTAGCGTTACAATGCCCATAAACATCTAGGCGAGTTTGAAACCTTCATGAGAATTAAGTAGTATTGAAAAAGAGAACTGTGATGAGTAGGTCTATTGGTTAGAACTGCTATCATAACTTGGTTTAAGTATTGAAGGTAAAATAGAAGCTAAAACAAACATGACTTTTAATTTGTTTGGCATGAACAACCGGAGATAATTTTTTTTAAATAAAAGTTTGATAAAAATATATGTGACATAAAATTTGTCATTGTAATCATTCTTAAGGGCATTATTTACATTTGCAGTGTCTTACAACTCTTATTATTTTGTATTTCCGATTTTTTTTATCATTCCAAACAAAAATTCAGTAACCTGAAGCAGTAATTCCTCATGCTTTCCTTTCCCCAGCTCTTGGTAGCCTCTAATCTACTTTCTGACTTTATGAATTTGTGCATTCTAGAAATTTCATATAAGTGAAATCATGTAATACTTTCCCTTTGGTGCCTAGCTTCTTTCACTAGGCAGAATATTTTCAAGTTCGTTTGTGTTGTAGCATGTGCTAGAACTTTATTTCTTTTTACAACTGAATAATACTCCATTGTATAGAGCATGTTTTATTTATTCCATTCATCTTTTGATGAACAGTGAGTTGTTTTACCTTTTGAATATTGTGGATAATGCTGTAATACACAGTGATGTAACAGTACGTATTCGAGTTCCTATTTTCAATTTTTTGTGGTGCATACTTAGAATGAAATTGCTGGGTCATATAGAAATTCAATGTTTAACTTTTTTGAGGGACCACTATACCGTTTTTCACAGTGTCTGCATCATCTTAAATTTCTACCTTCTATGTACAAGGGTTCCAGTTTGTCTACATTTTCACCACCAAAAGTTATTTTTTGTTTTGTTTTGTTTTGTTTTGTGTTGTTTTGTTTTATTACGGACATCTTAGTATGTGTGAAGTGGTATCACATTTTCTTAATGACTAATAAGACTAACATCTTAGCATTTGCTTATTGGGCATTTGTATACGGCATTAGTCTGCTTAGGCTGCCATAACAAAATACCAGACCACAGATTGTGTGGCTTAAATAACTGATATTTATTTTTTCATAGTTCTGGAAAAAAGAAGCTATAGCTCTGGAGACTGGAAAGTTCAAGTTCGAGATCTGGCAGGGACTCTCCGGTAAGGACTCTTTCCCTTGTTTGAAAACAACTGCCTTCTTGTTGTGCCCTAGCGTGGCCTTTTCTCCGAGTGCTCTTGGTAGAAGGGAATGAGGGAGATGGAGGGGGATGGGGAGAGAAAGAGATCAGATCAGGGCCCCACTTTTATGACCTCATATAACCTTAATTACTTCTTAACTCTAAATATAGTCATATTGGGGATTAGGGCCTCGATATATTATTTAGAGAGCACAATTTAAGCCCATAGTATTCTACCCCTGGCTTCCCAAAAGTCATTTCATTATCCCACATACATTCACCTTATCTTAGTGCACCCTAAAGTCTTTTTTAAAAATTAAAATTTTTTTAAAGTTTTAAATATGTGGGATACAATTCAGGGTTAGGTATACAAATGTTCATTATGCAGGTACCCTTGTTGATGAGGTATGTCCCCCCCCGGCAGTTTCCCACTATTGCCAATCATCATCCCCACCCTCCTCTAGCAGTTTCCCACTACTGCCAATCCCTTTCTTATAGTATTATGATAGTTGTTCAAGATTCGCTTATGAGTGGGGATATGTGATACTCGGTTCTTTGTTTCTGTGATAGATCATTCAGTATTATAGCCTCTTTAAGTCCATCCAAGTTGCAGCGAAGTTCATAATTTTTTCTTTCCTTATGGCTGCGTAATATTCCATAGCATATATGTACCACATTTTTTAAAAATCCAGTCCTCTTTTGATGGGCAGCTCAGTTGGTTTCATGTTTTTGCTATTGTGACTAATGCTGCAATAAACATGTGTGTGCAGGTATCTTTTTCATAGAGGGATTTGAGTCTCTCTGGGTATATTCCCAGTAGGGGGATTGTGGGGTCATATGGGAGGTTGATTTTTAGATCTTTTAGGAATCACCACATTGTTTTCCACAGAGGCTGTACTAGTTTATACTCCCGCAAACAGTGTAGGAGTGTTCCCTTTTTGCCTCATCCTCTACAAACATCTGTTGTTTTGTATACTGCATTATAAATGATGGCTATCCTGACTGGAGTTAAGTGGTATCTCAGTGTGGTTTTAATTTGCATTTTTTGATAACTAGTGAGGGCTGAGCAATTTTTCATGTATCTGTTGGCTGTCCGTATGTCTCTATTGAGAAGTGTTTATTCATATCTTTTGCCCACCTATAAGGAACTCAAACATGCCGAAAAGAAAAAATACCCTTACCAACAGACACATGAAGAAGTGCTCAGCCTCACTCATCATCAGAGAAATGCAAATCAAAATCACACTGAGATACCACCTAACCCCAGTAAGAATGGCCATCATTAGTAAAACAACCAACAACGGATGCTGGTGAGGGTACAGAGAAAAAGGAATGCTTCTACACTGCTGGTGGGAATGCAAACTAGTGCAACCTCTCCAGAAGACAGTGTGGCAATTTCTGAAAGAATTAGAAATTGACCTTCCATATGACCCAGCAATTCCCCTATTGGAAATATACCTGGAGGAACTCAAATCCTTCTACAGAAAAGATACCTGCACACGTATGTTTGTTGCAACTCTGTTCACAATAGCAAAAACAGGGAACTATGCTGCCCGTTGAAGCTGAACTGGATTTTAAAAATTGTGGTACATATACACAATGGAATATTATGCAGCCATAAAGAAAGACAAACATATGGACTTCACAGCAACTTGGACGGATTTAGAGTCGATCATACTCAGTGATCTATCACAGAAACAAAGAACAGAGTACCATATTTCTCACTCACAAGTGAGAACTTATAATAATTATCATAATACTATATGAAAGGGATTGGCTGTAGTTGGAAAATGCCAGGGAAGGAGGATGGGATTGGCAGTTGAGGGAAACTTCTAGGGAAGGGAGGGGCACACCTCATCAACCACAGTACCTGCATAATCAATATTTGTATACATAACTCTGAGTTGTACGCCACATCTTTAGAATAAAAACATATAAATAATTTTTAAAATGGAAAAAAAGAAAAAATCCTAAAGTCTTAACTCATTTTAGCATTAAGTCTAAAGTCTCACCTAAAATTTCATCTAAATTCTCATCTAAATATCATTTAAATCGATATGGGTAAGATTCAAGATATGATTCAAGGAAAGTTTCAAGATTTTTTCTGAGTCCAAATTTCTCTCCAACTATGTGATATGAAATAAGTTATGTGCTTATAAAATATAATGGTGGAACAGGCATAAGATAGACAATTCCATTCAAATGAGAAGAGTAGAAAAGGAAAGAGTGATGGGTCCCAAGAATGTTCAAAACCTAGCAAGGCAAATTCCATTAGATCTTTGGTTTGGTCATTTACCTTCCAGACTCACTGGAGCAGTTTCTGCACCTCCAAGACTTCAATTGGTGACTATCTGGTCTATTGAAACCAAAGTAATGACACCGCCTTTTCAAATTCAAAAGGTAGCGCTGGTGATCTCTGAATCACATTTTGGGTCATTCTTTCTTTTTCTGGAAAGATAATGCAGGTTTGCAGCCCTCTTCCAATCTGTTCCTTTTTTGTCTTAGCTGCCAGTGTTTGTAATCCCATCATTATCATGAATTCTGCTGAGGTAATTGATTAAATTTGTGGTTTACACCCATACTAATCTCCTTCAGCTACATTTTTAGCATTCTCTTCAAAACAAACTTTTCATTTTTTTTTTTTTGCAATATGAATAGACTGATACTTTTTTTACATCTTCAAGTTTGGGTCACTTTTTGCCTAAAAAGCTTTTCAATTTTCTGCATTTTACTATAAGTGGTTAGGAGAAATCAAGCTGCATATTTAATATTTGTTTAGAAATGTCCTCTGCTGAATATCCTATTTTATCACTTGAAAGTTTCACCTTCCATAAAACACTAGAACACAATTTAGCTAACTTCTTTGACACTTCATTATAAAAGATAACTCCTCCAGTTTCCAATAACCTGTTTCTCATTTCAGTATGAGAACGTGCCCAAATGGACTTGGATGTCGATATTCCTACTAACATTCTGTTAAAAATTATTCATGGATTCTCTGAAAAGATAGAGGCTTTCTCTCTATCTCTTTTTTTTCTGTGCTCTCACTAGAATTGCCATTAACGTCCATATTTCTAGCATGAACTTCAAAACTCTTTCATCCTACACACATTACCTTCTTCCAAAACCATTTCTACATTTTTAGGTAATTATTACAGCAGCACTCCACAGTACCAAAATCTGTATTAGTCTACTAGGGCTACCATAACAAATGCTGTAGACCTGGTGGTTTAAACAACAGAAATAGCCAGGCTCAGTGGCTCAGCCTGTAATCCCACCCTTTGGGAGGCCAAGGTGAGTGAATTGCCTGAGCCTGCAGGTTCGAGACCCGCCTGGCCAACTTGGCGAAGACCTCATCTCTACAGTAAATAAAAAAAATTAGCCGGCGTGGTAGCACACGCCTGTAGTTCCAGCTACTTGGATGACTGAGGTGGAAGGGTCGCCGGAGCCCAGCAGGTCGAGGCTACGGTGGCTGGGAGCGTGCCTCTGCACTCCGGTCTGGGCAACAGAATGAGACTCCAACTCAAAAAAATAAACAATAAACAGAAATGTATTTTAATGTATTTTTCAAGTTCTAGAGACTAGGAAGTTCAAGGTAAGGCATTTGCAAGAGAGGTTTTTGTTCTAAGGACTCCTCCTAGCTTGTGGGCAACCACCATCTTGCAGTGTGCTCATATGACCTTTTCTTTGTGCATGTGAGGAGAGAAAGATAACTCTCACTTCCTCTTCTTATAAGGCCACCAAACCTAAAAGCCTCACTCTTATAAATTCATTTAATCATAACTATTTCCTTATATGCTGTATCTCCAAATATAATCACCCTGGGGGCTAGGGACTAAATAAATAAATTTTGGAGGAATACAATTTAATCCATAGCTTATATCTTCTTTAAATAAATAGCTATTCTCTTGCTCAATTTTATTTTATTTTTTTGTTACCGAGCTGTAGGATTTCTTTATATATACTAAAAATTAAACCTTATCAGATATTTGCAATATTTTCTTCTATTATGAAGACTTTTTTTGCTTTCTTGATAACGTTATGTGCAAAAGTTGATAATTTTGATAAAGTCTAATTTATCTACTTTTTCTTTAGTTGCTTGTTTTTGGCATCATAATAAGAGCCCATTGTTAAACCAAAGTTTATGAAGATTTTTCCCTAAATATTGTTCTAAAAGTTTTATGGTTTTAACTCTTTTATTAGGATGAGGTTGTTTATCTGTTTTGAGTTAATTTTTATATATAAGGGTAAAGTATGTGTCCAAGTTCTTTTTGTTTGTTTGTTTGTTTTTGCATGTGGAAATCCAGTTGTTCTAGTATTATTTTGTAAAGAGACTATTCTTTCTCCATTAAATGGACTTTTCACCCCGTCAAATATCAGTTGACCATAGATGTATAAGTTTATTTATGGGCTCTCAAATCTACTCGATTGGTTTATAGACGATGGTATAGTTATACCAATACCATAATGTTTTGACTATTATAAATTTGTAGTACGTTTTGAGAGTTCTCCAACTGTGTTATTTTTTCAAGATTGTTTTGGCAGCTTAGAGTTGTATTTCCATATAAATTTGAGTTTCGGCCAAAATGGCAGTTGGAATTTTGATAGGGATTGCATTGTGCTTTTAGATTGCCTTGGGTAGTATTGAAAACACATATATATGTATGTATCTATGTGTTAAATTTTTTTTTTTCAAAAAGTTAGTGTTTCATGATTTAACTATTAGAGGAACATACAGTGTCATGTTCCTTTTTTAATCTACATAGAAATTCTAATATGTCAAAACTAAGAAAAATTTTGTCCACAAAAGTATTTATTGGAGAAAAAATTTTATGTAAATTTTATGTCATTTCATAGTTTAGCAATACTAAATTTACACTTTCAATAGCCACTATAAATGCCGTACATAGCTTTTTAATCATCTCTGGAAGTTCTGTGCTTTGTATAAAAGAATCTCAACATTTAATTTTAAGTGAGAGATCAGAACAATTTTGAACTAATTTAAAAGAAAATATAAATGCCAAAAATATAAGTGCCAAAAATGTATACATATTAACTCAAAAGATGGCATTCATCAAGTGAATACTAGCATCACCATGTAACAGGCAGGAAAGTAGAATTGACCAGTGCAAGGATCTACCAAATATGACTTGTCTTCAGTGTATATTGAGTATTATAATTTTAATACTTTTTTCTATTTTTAAAATGTGTATACATTTTTGGTACCCTCTTGTATCTATCTAAGGAGACAGTATCAGTGATATTTATGTACAACATAGTCCCAGACATGTTGAAAGGGAGTATAGAGTAGTGGTGAAAAGGATAGACTCTAAAGTTAAACACCCTTCATTTGAATTCCAGCTGCACCGTTTACTAGTTATATAATATTGGACAATTTACTTAACATCTCTCTGCTTCAGTATTATAATCTGTACAAAAGTGTTGATAATAATAGTTAATTCAAAAGGCTATCATAAAAATTGAATTATTTTATACTTGCTATGCATATAGTAAGTGTTCAGTAAGGGTTAACTATTATTATTATGTGCAAATGATAATTTGTACCTATCACTTTACCCATTACAAAGGACTTTTTAATATGTTTTATAATACAGTCCCAAAATTGTGAAATAGAAGAAAGAGATATTATTAGCTCCATTGAACAGATGAAGGACTAAAATTCACAGAGCTTGTAATGTATCAAAGGTCATATTAAAAATTTAAACTTATATAATTAAATAATATTATAACCAAATACTTGTTTCTCATACCTACATTATTTCCACTATAGCAAAATGCTTCTGTTTTCTTAAATTTCACAGTAAGAATAATATAAAATAAATGTATGTAATATTGTAACAGAAGACAAAATAATGAATTTTTGCAGCAAGTTACAGAGACTTAATTTCCTTTTCCTACAGTCCATTTTTAGTTTTTTCTGGTTTTCAGATGAGAGAAAATGAATTACCGGTTGTGAAATTTATGCAGTGGTTAGCAATCTGCTGAATGTGGGATCATTTTTAAAATTTGTATTACTCTGACTTCATTATGATAACAATTTATCCCAGGTCCCATAACTCTGTGTGCTAGCACATCAACAATGTGATATGCTTGCATATTTGCTTTTTATTAGAATAATTCTCAATTATTGGCTCATATTTTAAGAAAATTTACCTTGTTCATTTTTGAAGCCTCATAAGCATAAGTAAAAAATGAAAGAATGTGCTATATTTTTAAAGATTCAGCAGTAAAACTCAGAGCAATGTAAACTATTTTAATAAGAAACATATTATTTTATTTTAGTGAACCAATTATCTAGTTAATAAATATATGTTTATATACGAATTTTATTGTTCTAATGTGCTATTATAAGCAGAGGTATTTAAAACATTTTTATTGTGGTCATGGCCTTGGATTAGATGCAGAAAGAATTATAGAATCTGGAAAAGTGGTTTCCATTGCCTTCAGATATCATTTGAAAGATAACAGCCCAAGTAGTACATCACCAGAATAACAAACACTGAGACATTCAACCCATGAATATAAAACTCACAGGGTTTTTTTTAAAAAAGCACGTTGTCTATTAGTGGCTAAATATAATGTTACTTATTGGCAAATCTACATACCTGTGCATACCTGAGATTATACCTATTTTGCTTGAAGATTTATTGGTTTTCCTGAACTCTAATTAGTTAACATAATGATGTTTAGACTTATCATTACTCAGTTAAAAGGTAGTTAATGTAGTACAAATAAATTATGATTATAATCTCAACAGTGAATTTTAGTAAATCATTATTAAATATCTACTCTGGTACAGAGACTTTATTAAATAGTGAAAATACTAAGAATAGGTCATGAGACCAAAAATATTAAACCCAACAGGTGTAATTAAAAAAATGAACTTGGATATAACTCATTCCAGAAAAGATATCCTAGGTACTACTGATCAACTCATTTAGAAATTAATCTAAAATCATTGCCAAACTTTTTCATCTATATTGCAATTGCTTGCCTTTCATTTTTGAAAGTCATTTATTCTAACTACAGATTTTTTTTTTTTTTTTTTTTGAGTTGGAGTCTCACTCTGTCGCCCAGACTGGAGTGCAGTAGCCACTCCCGGCCACCGCAGCCTCGACCTGCCGAGCTCCAGTGATCTTTCCACCTCAGCCTTCCGAGTAGCCGGAATTACAGGCATGCGCTACCACGCCCGGCTGATTTTTTGATTTACTGTAGAGATGAGGTCTCGCTGCCCAGGCGGGTCTGGAACCCGCGGGCTCAGGCAATCCACTCACCTCAGTCTCCCAAAGGCACGGGATTACAGGCTGAACCACCGAACCCGGCTCTAACTACAGATTTTAATTATTTTCCTGTGCTGCAGAATTCTTCCTTAAATTGTAAACTAATTAACTCATACTTAGTTAATTGTGAAATTATATGATGGCATATTATTTCTAATAAGTAGTTAATATTAAAACCTGTGGGTTTTTTTCAGTGACAAAGGATATGCAATTCAATAACAACTTTGGGACAATTGCATAACAATGAGGGGTGAAAAAACTAAGTTAGATTCATAAATCATATTATTCCTCAAAATAAATTCCTAATTGATTAAATGTTTACACATAGTGAGTAAAACTATAGAAAAAGAGAGTATGGAGGAGTCCTGTTGTGCATACCCCAAATTATCTCTTGGTAAGGCAAAAAACACCAGTTCATGATGTCCACATTTCAGTCTTTATTATTGCAGTAGCAATGTAGAAGCTGTATCCCAAAAGGAGAACAGTTATATGTAGAGAATGGTACATTGTCTCAAAATCTTAAAGGTCTGTGATATGATTCACATTTAGGGGCCTGATAAAAGTTCCATACAGCATTTCCACCTGTTACAGACACTTCAGGCACCATCATATCTGATGATCATATGGCCCAATAACAAAGTAGCTTGTACGGGAGCTTGTACTTGTTTCAGAATCTTTTCCTATTCCTGATGCCACTCAACATGAGCAACATTTTAGGTTACGTGGCGATTGGTTTTGAGTAGCACACCCAAACAAGGAATATGCTGCTTCCAAATGTCAAAGAATTCCATTAGCATTGTGACTTCTTTCTTAGTAGTGGGAGAGGAAGGTGCACATTGTAAGGAGTACACTGACATGCCCAAGATAATGAGGAATTTTATTTCTAAAAAATATAGACCCCTATATTTTTGTGGGGTTTATTTCTGACATATCTGCTTTTGTTTTTGTTCTTGTTTTTATTTTTTTATTTTTATTATTTTTTTTTTCCCCTCAAAATGCCTGAAGTAGTTGTAACATTCTACTCTCCTGGTCCAATTAACATATTGTCATCAGTACAATGAACTAGCATGATGTCTTGTATAGAAAAGTGATCCAGCCGGGCTGGGTGGCTCAGCCTGTAATCCCGTGCTTTGGGTGGCCGAGGTGAGTGGATTGCCTGAGCCCGCGGGTTCAAGACCTGCCTGGACAACTTAGCGATACCTCATCTCTACAGTAAATCAAAAAATTAGCCGGGGGTGGTAGTGCGCACCTGTAGTTCCAGCTACTTCAAGGCTAGGGCAGAAGGATCGCAGGAGCCCAGCAGGTCGAGGCTGCGATGGCCGGAATCGGCCACTGCACTACTCCAGTCTGGGCCTCAGAGTGAGACTCCAACTAGGAAAGAAAAAAAGAAAGAAAAGAAAAGTGATCCAGATTCCTGTTTACCACATTATGACTTATAGCTGGTATATTATTACAATCACAAGGCAATACAGTGAGTGTGCATTGATGACTTTTTTGAAAGGAAACAGTTTCCTGTAATCTTTTAAAACCATATATAAAGAAACAAGTGCTTATGAGATCAATAACTATATCTCATGTTTTAGGAGATGTTTTGATTTGCTTCAAAAACAAAGACATCTGGGATAGCAGCTGCAATTGGAATCAACACTCAAATAAGTTTATAATGATCAACTTTCATTCTCCAGAAACCACCTTTCACCACAGGTCAAATAGGAGAGGTGAAGAAGAGTATGATGGTCATCACCATCCTCGAATCATTTTTGCCCTTGATGGGAAGATTAGCCTCTATAGTGCCTCTGAGAATTCAGTATTAAATTTGCTTTATTATTTTGATAGGTAGAGGCAGTGCTAGCAGCTTTCATTGACTGTTATTGCCACTATAGCCCACTTCATGGTTCAAGAAACCAGTGTAGGGATTTTTCATGTTTCTAAATACATTTAAACTACACATCCTGGAACCAAGAAAACAATCACAGAGTGGTTCAGAAATTTCCTGGATCCACTGCACAATGATCCTGAGCCAAAAAAATCTATAAATTTCCATGCTTCACATTTCTCATCTGAAAAATGTGATCTGATAATAACACCTATTTCATAACATTGCTGTGAGGTATAAATGAGATAACTATAAGTGATGTTCTTGCAACAGTTGTGGCACATAGTAAGCCTCAAAAATATTACATACTATTTTTAAATTTGAGGTTCATAAAAAATATTTTTACTGTACTGACAATTCTGCATCAGCAGTCTGAGTTTAACACAGAAAATGTTAATATTAAAAAATCAAACCAACTAAGTACATAGTAATGATTTTATTATGAAATTATGAACTTTAAAATTAATCTTTATTATAGTTTACCTATTTTAAAATTTTAAAATAATCTATTTTAATTTTATAGTGCAAATTTGAAAAATAGTGTAACTATTCTATGCTATTTGTGTGTGTGTGTGTGTGTGTGTGTGTGTGTGTGTGTTGGAGTCTCGCTCTGTTGTACAGGCTAGAGTGCAGTGGTACTCTCACGGCCACCGCAGCCTCGACCTGCTGGGTTCTGCCGATCCTTCCACCTCAGTCTTCCAAGTAGCTGGAACTACAGGCACGTACTATCACTCCTGGCTAAATTCTATGCTATTATAGCTATAGTAAAATATGTGCAGCAAACCTTTGAAAATATACAACATAAATTTTTACCATGGATCATGGGTCATTTTTTTATTATTTTTGTAACTAGTATGTATTTGTATTTCCTTGTTTTTAAAACATGTTTTTGTTAAAAGTTGAAATAAATCAAACTCGAATATTGAAAAATAAAAAAATAGAAATCTCTTCTGCAATTCAGAACAGACATTTCATGAAGCATTTTGTCCATAATCTGTTAGTTTGAGGACAGCTGGGAAGAACCCAGTGAAGTTTCATATCTAGGAAGGGCAGTAAGAGCTGAAAGAGCTCCAGTCTCTGCCGCTTGTCAGGGAGTGGGCAGGGCAGAGAGACGATAACACATGGAGAACTACTGTCATTGGCAGGATGCAAACAAAGGATGCAAACGGGGCAAAGAGAACCCCAAACTCAGCATAGCTGTGGAAGTAAAGAGCAGGAAGGAATGTCCGTGCCCCAAGGGTTAGAAGCAGAAGCAACTGTGAATGCAGCAGGGAACTGAGGTCTCCTCAAGTTTTATACTCAGTCCGTCAGTACTTGTTCCTTATGGCAGCAGCATTCTTTCTGGATTCTTCTCTTTCTCATCTACAATATTACCACCCTGGATGAACTACTCGGCATTATTCAGAGTAGGATGGGCTTTGCTGGAACAATAAACAACACAATCTAGGGACCGGACACAACTGAATGCTTTGGTTCTCATGCCACAGTACGCAGAGCACTGAGCATTATCCTCTAAATACAGAGTCAGGGACACAGGGCTTCAGGATGTCTATGACATCATCCAGCCATAAGACCAGGAAACAAGAGTGGAGGGGTGGCAACCGAGAAACTATATCACCCTTCCCAGAAGTGACATTTTTTTCCTTCCACTCACATTGCTTTGCCCTCTACCAGTCTCATGAAAAACCGAATCTTCAGACAGACTGGGAGCCATATGTGGATATGGTCATCACTAACAGTTTCTTTCACTCATCTTCATCTATTTCCACCTAACTAAAATAGCACTGTTATTAATCTTCCTGAAAATTTTCTCCTCTGATTCCATTAAGCTTTCTTTAAAATTCCTTTTTCTTGGCTGAGCACTGTGACTTATACCTAGCTACTTGGGAATCTGAGGCAGGAGGATGGCTTGAGCTCAGGAGATCGAGGCTACAGTGAGCTAAGATTGCACCACTGCACTCCAGCTTGAGTAACACAGTGAAATCCTGTCTCAACTCTCTCTCTATATAATGTGTGTATATATATGAAATATATTTATTAACTGCCTTCAATGACAACTTATCACTTACAAGATCAAAACTAAACTCCAAGTCATGTTTTATAAAAAGCCCCACAATTTGTTTCTACTTATCTCAGCTACCCAGTTTTAACAACTGATAGCAAAAGAAATCTTTTTTATGCCTTCTACATAGTGCAGGTCACTTTAAACCTTGTTCATGCCATTTTCTTCACTTTAATGCTATTCTTCTTTCTGTTCACTTGGACAATCAGCACTATAAATTTCATCTGGGGACTAAAATGGGTTAACATCTGAGAAGACCTTGGGAACTGTAGAGGTATGCCTGCTGTCCTTGACTCCAGTTTCACTAAGTCCCCTAAGCTTTGTGACTGTGGGATGGGCTGACTATGGCACTATCCATATACAATATGGAAAGAGAATGGAGGTCACGGGCTCTACAAGGTGCTGGAAAGAGAAAACTGATGAAAAACATTTTCCCCATGAAGTGAGAACCAGACATGGAAACTCTATGATGACAGTAAGGGTAAGAGAAATCCTAGTAGTAGATTGGCAGGAAAGGTCAGTGCTGATCTCCAAGAATGTCCATAAAAAATTTGCTGGTATGCCAGAACTCAAGATAACTGCTAGGAAGAGCTGATGGTCTGAATTCTCTCTACCCCAGAAGTAGAAATAGTAGCAGGCTTTGCTGACGAGAGATTCAAGAATACACATACTTCATCAATGAATTTGATGACTGGTTTTCCACACTCCATAAGACAATTTTGGCTCCTCCCATTTCTTACGAGATTGTCGCCTCTTAGGGATCTCCAGAGCTGGACTTACATTCCAAAGGTGATTTATAAGTAAACAAAGGGGGAAACAAAAAACAAACGAAACAGCCCCATCAACCAAAAGAAGAAGAGGAAAAACACTCACAGCAAAAGATGGGACTGTTGTAAGAAAGATAGAATAACTTGGAACAAAATAAATAAGAACACCTAGAATGATTCAGTTATAGCACAAATTGTTCTCTGGAATAGGTAGGTAAACAGCGAGGTCATTTTTTAAAATTTGAGTGTAATATTTTATTTGAATTAAAAATCAGGAGAACAAACTAGTCACCAAATGAGGTTACTGAATGAAACTCAAATTAGGAATTTATTCAAATGAAAGAAATTTTCCAAATGCACAGCAAATAGAATTAGAGAAAAAAGTATAGTGGTGCGACTTAAACAAGTAGGAAAAAACATTTTTTTGAGTGAGGAAGAACACCTGATTATGTAAATTAAAAGGTTAAAATGAATTCTAATCAGGATCAAAAAATAAAGGAAAACATTTAGATATATTTTAATGTAACTCTTGAGCTCCAGGAGTAAAGATAAACTTTCATATATCTCCAAAAGAAATGGCTACTTAATTATTTAAAAAGTAAAAAGAATCAGAGTGAGATGAAGGGTTTGAATTCTAAGATTAAAGGTTAGAAGATAATAGAGCAATATAAATAATTAACAAGTCACAGCCATCTTACACACATGCACAAAACACACACAGTATAAAACTATATTTACAAATTTGAGATCATTTGAGAAACAGAGACCTTTAAATGAAAGACCATGGAGAGGAGAGAAAGAAAATCACCTGCTAAGTAGAATGTCACTATTTCTTTCAGTCAAACCTCAAAACATTTTCTTGTAGTCTGTGGTTCTAATACCATAGCTTGTCTATCTTTGATTGTACACAGTAAGATATGGAATCTAATGATTTGCTTAACCCAATGAGAGCATGTCCTCCTCCTGAGATTTATACCATGTTGGAGGAAGTGAGTTTTCTCAAAAGAAATGTGTGCCATCAGAAAAGTGAAATGAAAACTCGGTCTACTGCTTGTCAAGGCACTGCTAAGCAAATGAAAAGTATTTTAGAATATTTGAAGATTCTTCTGATGGTACTACACAACACAGTGACTCTTAAATAAGTAGCAGTACTCCTTGATAGTGCTCCGAATGAGGGAAGGCAGCCACACAGGGCCACAAAGAGGGCTGCACCAGAAACAGGGTAGCAGCAAGCTGGAGTGGCTTGTGTATAGCAAACGGGGTGGGAATAGTTATGCTGTGCAGGCTCCCTGGGGATAGGTTGATTTGAAAATTTTTATTGGTTCTGGACACAGGGGCTGTCCTTAGTTGTCTGGTGCCTGGCTTTGGGGCAATTAGACCAGGTGCATAGTGATTCCAGAGTATAGTAGTCCTATATAAGAAAAGAGATTGTTCTGTGGATTTGATCAGCTGCTCAAGAGGAGGAATGGGTATGCTTCTAGCCAGGACCTCACCCCTAGGTCAAACAGCATTTAAAAAATAACAAACCATATTACAAAAGGCCTGCCACAGACTATCAGATACACGTTTTGTGAACATATTTTTCAAAAGGACTTCTGTCAGGATATATAATACTTTCAAATCAACAAAGGAAGACAAACAACTTAATTTAAAAGAAAAATCTGCAAACTTTGAGTAGAAACTGCCGTAAGGAAAATAAAAAATTGAGAAATAAGCAGACTAAAGGATCTCATTGGTCACTAGAGAAATGCAAAGTAAAACCACAATGAGATACCACTAAATATCAATCAGAATAGCTAAAAGTGACATCAAGTATTGGCAGAGATGAAATTCAAGAAGTCTCACAGTTTGCTGGTAAAATTCCAAAATAGTATTGGCATTTTGCAGAACATTTTAGCAGTTTCTTGTAAAACTTAGGAATCCTTTCCTAAGGATTTACTCAAGATAAATGATAAATGAAAAGATGTGTTCAAATGAAGGCTTGTGTTTGGCTTTTCTTTTTTTTTTTTTTTTTGAGTTGGAGTTTCACTCTGTCGCCCAGACTGGAGTGCAGTGGCCGCTCCCACCCATTGCAGCCTCGACCTGCTGGGCTCTGGCGATCCTTCCACCTCAGCCTTCCGAGTAGCCGGAATTATAGGCATTCACTACCACGCCCGGTTGATTTTTTGATTTATTGTAGAGATGAGGTCTTGCTGCCCAGGCGGGTTTCGAACCCGTGGGCTCAGGCAATCCACTCACCTCAGCCTCCCAAAGCCACGGGATTACAGGCTGAGCCACCAAACCCGGCTGTGTTTGGCTTTTCATAGCAGTTTTTAAAAAATAATATCCAGATACTGCAAACAAATCTTTATGTTTATCAACTTATGACTTGATAAATTATGGTAGATCCTCATAATGGAATTTTGTACCACTATAAAGACAATTAACTGATTAACTACTAATACAGCCAACAACATGGATGAAATGCAAAATGCTAAGTGAAAAATTCCATACATAAGACTAAGAATTCTATGATTCATTTATGTGACATTCTAGGAAAGGTAAAACTACCAGCAGAAGGCAGAGCAATAGTTACCATGAGCAGTAGAGGGAAATAGGTTGACTGCAAACGGGGATGAGGAAACATTTTTTTAAAGATGTTTGCTTCTATTGATGTTTTAGTGTATTTGCTTTCTTTTTTTCCCCCACGCATGTTTCTTTTTAATGTATTGGTATACAAATTTACCAAAAATTAAAATATTTAAAACGCTAATTAAGAACAAGTCCACTATGATTTAGTTATTTCAAATAGCAACACTCATTTTGTTCATTGAATAATAGGATTTACTACTGTATTCCTTGTCCTACTTCATAGCATAACTCAGATTTTTTTCATGCTCAGTTAATCCATTTTATAACTGTGTAGTCAAAATCTCTGATTAATCTTTTGTACTCCTGTAGCTTCCTTATATCCTTAAGAACGTCAGTTTTTCACAAGTATTCCTATATCTCTCACAAGATAAAGAACACATAAATAGTATTTTTAAAATTGCAAAACACTATAGACATGGCAGTTACTATTATTTATTATCTCTGGATGTGGTAATTCTTCTCAATTCATCTTTGTATGGAAACAATGCATGCAACATACCTTTTGCTCAGCAAATATGCATTGAGTGCTGTTGAATAGATGATCATAGTCCTTATTTTTATTTAGATTATCCCAATTTCTGACATTTAATTTAGGCACAATATGATAGCAGTAACCTTGGTACAAAAGCTGAATAGTGACTAACAGTGACTATCTAGTTTTTCTATCGGTTTTACTCATCATCACATTTCCTTCAAGTGAACTATTTATTGAGTTCCAGTAGCACTGAGTGCCAAAGGACAATTAAATTGATCCTCAACAAATTACTAAGAAACACTTCCTTGATTTTAGTGTTTTTCCTTAATTGTGAAGCCATGGCAGTTCCACAAATAAATGGGTTGCTTAACAGACTTGACCGCTAATTATGTGAAAAGTTCACATTACCTAATGTCGTTTACAACATCTCTATTACCACTCTAGATGTAGCCAAATATGGAGCAATAAAGACAAGAATAGTTGCTATATTTTTCATCCCAAACTGCAGTCAATCCTTCACACACACACACACACACACACACACACACACACACACACCTCTACATACATATATACATAAAATATTAAACCCATGATTTTTTAAGTGTCTTATGGCAATTGTTCTGACATGAAAGATTTGGTCCTTATAAGAAATTTATAAAGTACATGAGAGGGCTCCATTTTATTAATAGGAAAATTAAAACTGAAAGTGTTAAAGAAACAAACAAAAACTTAATTTAGGGGGGTTGTGCAATTCTATTTTTATTTCACTATAAAATTGTTTACTTACCTAGAACTAATTGACTCTATTTTCAGGAAAATACATATATGCAACATGGGAGTTGTTTCTTGTATGCTTTTTCCCAGCATTTCATAAGTAATGCCTACCAATTTGGTTGATTCATAGTACTTGCAACAAATAGAAAATATATTAGATAATAACTACCAATTTTGAAGGTCTATGCTCTGGGAACTATGTTAAGTGATTTATATATATTTAAAGATGTGGGGTACAATTCAAGGTTAGGTATACATATGGTCATTGTACAGATAAAGTTTGGGCCTCACTTTGGTCCCCTCTTCATCTGGTTTGAGATCAGGTACCTTTATTGATGTTATGAGCCCCCACTCCTGGCAGTTACTTGCTACTGCCAATCACTTTTTTATGGTATTATGATATGATGATATTTAAGTGTCTGCTTAGGAATGAGACCACGTGGTACTCAGTTATTTGTTTCTGTGATAGATCACGGAGTATTATAGACTCTAAGTCCATCCAAGTTGCTTCAAAGTTAACAATTTTGTTCTTCTTTATGGCTGCATAATAGTCCATCATGTATATGTACCTTATTTTTTTTTAAATCCAGTGCAATTTTGATGAGCAGCACAGTTGGTTTCATGTTTTTGCTATTGTGAATAGTACTGCAGTCAACATGTGTGTGCAGATATCTTTTTCATAAAGTGATCTGAGTTCCTCCAGTTACATTCCCAGAAATGAGGGTTGCTGGGTCATCTGGAAGATTGAATTTCAGGTCTTTTAGGAATTGCTACACTGTTTTCCACCCTGGTTTATATATTTCAATCCCATTAGTTCTCACAAAAGCTTTGTGAAATGAGCACAACCTCCCCCATGTAACCTTTATGCCACCCCTCATTTCTTCCTAAATAAATTCCTTGTGTTAGTTTTATATAGCTGCCATAACAAAGTATCATAAATTAGCACTTAAAATAACACGAATGTATAATATTACAGTTTTGGAAGTCAGAAGTGTAAGGGTGCTTGCATTTCTTTCTGGAAGCTGTAAGGCAGGCTGCCTTCTCATCTGTTTTATCTTCCACAGGTCACCCACATTCCTTGGCACACAGTCAACTTCTTCCATTCTCAAAACAGCACAAGTCTAACTGATAGAGATTTTTCAGGTCAGCCTGAACTTCAAGAGCGTCAGCTCAATGAATCGGCCAGCTGAGCCGTAGAGAGGGTTAGCTCAAGGGGATGGTAAGCCTAACTCCAGAAGTGTTGGCTCTAATGGGCTGGCAAGCCAAGCCCTCAAAATGTCGTTTATTTGGTGGGCTGGCAAGCCTAGCCTGTGGAATATCTCAGCTTCAGAGTCCTGCCTTCTTCCAGCAGCTCTCCTGGTTCAGCCAGCTCCATCAACTGGTAAGCCAGCCTCTGGGGTGCACAGCTTGTTGGCTCCTACCATCTTCTACAGCTCTCCTTCTGCAGCTCTTCAAGTTGCGGTTCTTGTCTCATGCCCTGGAAGAATGAGAGACACGGACAGTTATAAAGTGAGAAATCAGGATTTATTAAAAGAACAGAAAAGCTCCCACAATGGGAGGCTACCTGAAAGGGTTGCCAGTTTGGGACTGAAACCTGGTGCTTACATAGTTCTAAGACTGAACCGATTAGCTAGCAGTAGCTGTGAGCTGATTGGTCGTTACTAGCTGTTCTGATTGGTCAGTAATAAGGACCAATTGGCAGGTGGTAGGGAACCTCATGGTACTTGGCAGCAAACTGATTGGTTGTTTTTCTATCCCAGCAGTGAGCACTTAAACTCTAGCTTGAGAGGTTCAGAGGGAGCTTGTTTACCAAAGCTGAGCCTGAGAGGCCTGCTGGAAGTTACTAAAGGACCCTCCCTGTCTCCCTGCCTAGTCTTTCGCCAGCTATCTCCTGTCTCGAAATCTCTGACCCTGTGTTTATAATCACACTCCCTTTGACCAAAACCTGGAAATGTTTTCTGCTTTTGAAGACTCATGTGAAATTTGGGCTCATCTACATAATCCAGTATAAAGTTTCCATCTCTAGATGTTTAACCTTAATCATATCTTCAAAATCTATTGCCACATAAGGCAACTTCATCACAGATTCAGGGCCATTATTCTTCCTGCAACATCTACATCATCAATTCTCAGTGAACAGTTTCTTATGTTACTGGCTGAAACTGATACCTAGATCCTCGCAGAAGGCATTATTTTTCTCACTATTTTCATAAGCAACCCTCTTTCCACTTCCGTTGTTCCAAAATTACCAGAAGTTGGATCTGTATTATCCTAGTTCCCTACTGTTAATTCCTAACCATTGTTTCTTATTTCAAAGTACTTATTCTTATGAGTTTCTTACCAGTGAGTCATTAAATGTCTATCTCACTTTTAATTTTTTATTTCAGTGATTAAGTTTAATCATCCACAATAATCTTTCTCCCTGCTTTCCACTGATTCTAATGGTCTTGTCTTCAATACTGCATGCCAACCTAAATTAAGCTACAAATATATCGACCACTTAACTTTTCCCTTCTTTTGTCTTTGCTTTAGATCAAGTTCCACCGAGCAGAGAGAATCAGGTGAACATTTTACCAGTTATCATTCTATTTCTTCAGATTCCCCAAAAGAATAGCCAGGTGAGGATCTAGGTCGGTGCTAATTGTCACATTTTAAAAGGCAATTACAGCAAAGAAGAGAAAGGATAAACTCTTGACAAAAAAAGTCCCGTCCTCCTCCTCAACCCCAAAGTTCAAGGAAAACTTTTTTTTTTTTTTTTTAAAGATTGGCTTTTTTGTGTGTTTACATGAGAGTTGTTTGTTTGTTGTTTTATGATGTGGGATACAATTCAGGATTAGCTAAACAAGTGGTCGTTGTACTGGTAAAGTTTAGGCCTCCCACTTCGCCTGGTTTGAGATCATATACTCTTATTGATGTGTTTTCTCCTCCCTCCCCTGTCAGTGTCCTACTGCTGTCAATTCCTTTCTTATAATATTATGGTAAATGTTCAGGATCTGCTTATAAGTGAGAACATGTGGTACTCAGTTCTTTGTTTCTTTGATAAATCACTGAGCCTTATAAACTCTATATCCTTCCAAGTTGCTGCAAAGTACATATGTGTGTCCTTCCTTATGATTGTGAATTAGTGCACCGTGTGTATGTACCACATTTTTTTATCCAGTCAAGTTTCAATGGGCAGCATTGTTGGTTTCATGTTCTTGCTATTGTGAATAGTGCTGTAATAAACATGCATGTGTAGGTATCTTTTTTGTAGAATGATTTAATTTCTTCCAGGTATATTCCCAGTATATGTGTCAAGTCATATGGAAGGTCACATGGAAGATCATATGGAAGGTCAATATCTAGTTATTTTGGAAATCACCACATTGTTTTCCATAGAGAATGAAGCAATTTGCAATAATGCCAGCAGTGTAGAAGTGTTCCCCTCTCTCTGTGTCCTTGACAGCATCTATGTTTTTTTGTTTTATTAATGATGACCATTCTTAGGGGTTAGGTGGCATCTCAATGTGGTTTGATTTGCATTTCTCTGATGATTAGTGAGGCTGAGCACTTTTTAGTATGTCTTTTGGCTGCCCATATATCTTCTTTTGAGAAGTGTCTATTCATGTCTTTTGCCCACTTTTTAATGGGACTGTTTGTTTTTTCCTTTAGGAACATTTGAGTTTCTTGTAGATCCTGGATGTTAGGTCTTTGTCAGATATACAGTTGGCAAATACTTTTCCTCATTCTGTGAGCTGTCTTCCCACTCTCTTGAAGAGTTCTTTTACTTTGCAGAAGCTTTTCAGTTTGATGAGGTCCCACTTGTCTATCTTACCTGTTATGGCATGGATATCTGAGAATTTGATCAGGAATTGGTTATCTACCCCAATTCCCATAAGGGTGTCTTTTGCAGTTTCTAAGATTTTTGTAGTTTGAGGTTTTACATTTATGTCTTTGATCCATTGAGAGTTGATTTTTTGTGTATGGTGATAGGTAGGGATCCTGTTTCAATCTTCTACATGTGGTCAGTCAGTTTTCCCAGCACCATTTACTGAACAGATTCTTCTCTCTCCAATGGTTGTTGTTGAAGATTTTGTCTAAGATGAGTTGGTTGAGAAATTGAGGCTTTGCTTTTGGAATCTCTATCTTTTCCATTGGTCTGAAAACCAGAACAAGACAAGGGTGCCCATTCTCACTCCTCCTGTTCAACATTGTATTATTGCACACTAATAAAGGACTTTGGCAAAGTTTTGGGGTACAAAACAAATATTCAAAAGATGGTCAATTCTTATACACCAGTAATAACCAAGCAGAGAACCAAATAAAAAGCACAATACCACTCACAACAGTCACAAAAAAGAGAAATACCTCAGCATCTTCCTGATCAGAGAAGTGAAAGATTTTTACAATGAAAACTACGAAACACTACTCAGAGAAATCCAAGAAGACACAAACAAATGGAAAAATATCTCATGCTCATGGACAGGAAAAAATCAACATTGTTAAAATGTCCATCCTAGCAAAAACAATCTACAGACCCAACACAATATCCATTAAATTGCCAATCTTTCTCCTCAGACCTGGAAATGACAATACAGAAATTCTTATGGAAACATAAGAGATCATGAATAGCCAAAACAATCCCCAGCAGAAAGAAACAAAGTGGGAAGTATCACACTTCCAGACTTTCAACTTTACTATGAGTCTACAATAATCAAAACAGCTTAGTATTGGCACTTTTGATTTTTATTCCCATGGTGAGCGCCACCATTTTTTCACCCACAACTTAATTTGTTTCTTTGCTCTGAAGTTGTTCTCCTTCTCATGACAAAAAACCTTATTCATCTCTGAAGAAAATCCACCCACATGCCGTAGGAGAAAAATTTTACTGCCTGCATCAGTATTCTCCATTCATTTGCCACAATTTGATTTTGGAATATCTTTCTTAGTAATGCCGTTTGTCACCAAAGTTCTATAGGTTAATGAGTAGCAGGTGGAGTGAGGTGTATGGGTGATAATGGAGAAGAAGGTCAAGGTGAAGATGATGGAATGAATTCTAAAATGCCACCATTAAAGATAGCCACGGCCCCATCTTCATTGTGATTCTCACACATGAAAGTTGAGAATCTGTTCATTTCTTCAATTAGTGATCCCACTAGCTCATGTTCATATAAATCATTCAAAGACAGAAACTCAGGTGGAAATATGGGCTAATCTAAATCCATATGGGGGAAGAAAATTTTTCTTAATTTATCAAGTTGTCTATCATTTCCTATAAAAAGAGTAATTCTCATTTATATGTAAAATATTGTTTAGTTTGTTTTTAGTTCCATCAAGTGCCTTGGTGACTAACAAATGTTCATAAATTACCTACTATTAGGTTTCTCCTTGGTTATTACAGGAAAGGGTTCTATTGTGTTTGTTCCAAAAAAGACAGGAAAGGGTTCTATTGTGTTTGTTCTATTGGTATAAAGAAAGAAATGGAGAAAGGATAATCATATTTCACAGATATGCTATGAAATATAATTTTTCTACCTAATATTTGCATTCCACAATGTCCTCAATTCTTAAACATCTTTAATTTTTAGTCTTTATTTTGGTTATAACTTGAATATCTTCACTAATACCTTTTTTCCATTGGCGTGTGAATTTGCTTTATCTCTCCTATGTAAAAATCATTGAAGAAAATAAGTTTAAAGGATTATGGGCAATTTTCCCTTATTCACAACCTTTGCTAGTTGTTTTCCCATTTGTCACCCAACTAACAACCTTAATTGTTTTGTTGTTGTTGTTGTTTTATTTTTCTTGTCCTGTTTTGTTTTTTGAGTTGATGTCTCACTCTGTTGCCCAGGCTGAGTGCAGTGGCATGAGTCCGACTCACCACAGTCTCAGCCTTCTGGGCTCAGGTGATCATCTGCTTCAGCCTCTGGAGTAGCTGGGACTACAAGCACAGGCAACCACAACCTGCTAATTTTTTTTTTTTTTGTAGAGATAAGGTCTCACTATGTTGTCTAGGCTGATCTCAAATTTCTAGGCTCAAGCAATCCTTCCACCTTTGCTTCCAAAAGTGTTGGAATTCCAGATGTGAGCCACTGCACCCAGTCATAATTGTTGAGATGATTTTCTGAACTTCCCAGTCTAATTTGTTCACTGATTATTTACTCCTCATCAAACTGAAATCAGGCTTCTGTTCTCAGCATGTCACCAAAATTTGCTTCTCCAGGCACTATTAGCGTCTATATTATAAAATCCATAGACTTCTCAGTAGCTTTTGGCTTCCTTTTAAAATTACTATTTTCTTAGCATTTCTTACTTCTTTCTCTTGATTGACATTTTCCTCAAGTGATTTCTTCTTTATTTTTTTAAGTTCTACCTTCCCACCATCAGTGCTTTAAATGTTAATGTTCCTCAACTTCTGGCATTTTCTCTTCTCAGTCTACAACTCTTGTGGCTTGACCCTGTCTATGAAGGTAGTTTTAGTTATCACCACAATTCTGGTGATTCCCAATTCGGTAAGTATCTTCTATTCAGACTTCAAGTTGAAGTTAACTTTTCTGAACTTCACATTATAGCTAACTTCTCCTGGCTAATATTTACATAGAAACCTCTAAAAAGTCTTATTTATGCCAGGTCAAAACCAGAACATTTTATTTCTACCTTCCATATAATACCTACTTAAAGCAAATAAACAAACAAAAAATAGTGTGTTCTATACAAAAGGTGATTATAAGTGATTGTAAACATTAAGATATTTTGACCATATTTAAAACATTAAAGTTAATGTTTTTTTTCTCTATAAAAATGTATCCTCATTGTTACTGTTACGGAAAATTACAACACTATGTATATTTGTAATGAAATATAATTCAAGAAAATGTAAAACTCTTGTAGAAGACTCAACAGAAGAAAACATTTTGAATGCAAATATTTCCCTTATGACATTGAGTGCTACTTAGTTGTATAAATTAGGTGTTTACATTACCAAAGCTATTACTCTAGAGGATTTGTGACTGAGTACAAATTATATAGTTTATTGTAATCCAGGAATTTGGTTAAAAGATCAACACAGCCCTGAGTCCAAATTCTATTTCTATTACCTATGTCTATTAGCTGTATTCACTGGAAATTTACCTACCATCTGTTCAGTTTCTCTGTCCATGGATATTTAACCTACATGGATATTTAACCTACAAACTTGATGTAAGGATCGTGTCACCTTAATACTCCAGGCATGTATCTGCCACTCAAAAAAGTGGAAACTGTTGTAAATCTTATTATTAACAAAGATAATACATTTTATTTTTATTTCGTTTCTCTTATGTGTGTTGTCATAAGAGAAATAATGAATAAACAGCAAATATAATTATCTGATTAAGTATTGTTATGTATAGTTTGAAGTCCATGAAAATACATTTGCTATCATTTATTCTTATGCTTAGTACCTTTTCATTTGAATAGTGTCAATAAATGAGCCCAGCCTACTAAACACAAGGTACACTGAAAAATCAATTTCAAGAACCTACAAAAGTAAGTCATAAACAAAATCAGTATATTATCCTTGAGGAATTTAGTGTGACAATACCAGATTATATCCTGACTGCACTTGACTAAATACCATGAAATTTTCCTCTGATGATAGTATCTCTTCTCTCATAGGTTGTAACTACTATTTGGGAAAGTTTTTTTTTTTTTTTTTTTTGAGTTGGAGTCTCACTCTGTCGCCCAGACTGGAGTGCAGTGGCCGCTCCCAGCACCGCAGCCTCGACCTGCTGGGCTCCGTCGATCCTTCCACCTCAGCCTTCCGAGTAGCCGGAATTACAGGCGCACGCTACCACGCCTGGCTAATTTTTTGATTTATTGTAGAGATGAGGTCTCGCCCGCCCAGGCGGGTCTCGAACCCGCGAGCTCAGGCAATCCATTCACCTCAGCCTCCCAAAGGCGCGGGATTACAGGCTGACCCACCGAGCCCAGCTAATATTTTCAATTCTACTACTTATTTGGCATTGTGGTAAGCTCCGACATCTTAATAGTGACTATGAAAGTCAAATCTCCTCCCTTCAAGGAGCTAAACTCCTTTTGTTGTCAAAGATAGACTTTTCATTAGAGAGATTATTGATTATATTATATGCAAGTAATTTTTTTCTATTTTGATTTTCATGACATCCTTTATATTCACATAATTGTTGCCCAAAATTTAAATGAGGATTATCCATGATAAAATATAGTACCTAGGCAATAATTAAAACATGTATTTAGCTTATTAATAGTGTCTACCACTTAAAACAAACATTCAGAACAAATCAAAAAATAAGATTGTTAATAAGTGATGACCAATTTTGATCATACATGTAGTTAAATGAATCATCTTGGTTTAGTTGTACCATTTGAGACTGAAATATAGCTATCTGCACTGGAGATTAGTCAGAAAATGTCTATTGAAGTTTCAGTCACAAAGGTTGATCCACCCTTGCTTATGGTTCAGACAGGGCTCCTGACTAACTTCTCATCTCCCGTTTGAAATTTGAGTTTGGACAGAGAAAAGGCTGTCTTCAGACTAAGTCACTGAAGATTCTTTGAACTATTAATACTAGCCCCCTACACCCTAATGGAGCATGAACATATAAGCTGTTTGCACATCTTGAAAGTCACTTTTTGTCTGAGACAGAGGCTCAGAAAGTAAGACAATCCTTTAAAATAGCATTTCTTATATGTAGGTATTTCCTCATTGTTTATATGCATTGCTTTATTTGAAAGTAAAATATCCTGATTTTTCCCCCATTTAAAAAAATATTTCTGTGCTATCATTATTTTATATTTCTGTGCTATATCTATTTGGTAATCCATCTTATTCCAGTCTAAGTCACTGGTCTTCTAATAGTTCCCTTTCTTCAGTTATTGTTTCTAATTTGCATAAAAATACCTCGCCCTGTGTATCATGATTACTGTTTATCAAACTCCTAGGGCTAGGCAGATGTTGAAAACTAGAATTGATTTAATAGACTTCTCACCATATTTTCAATGCTCTTCAGTGGTAATCACACAATGTCTACTTCAACTTCATAGAGGGATTGAGCTACTCTGTGAGGGGCCATCCATTTCATCACCGAGAAGCTCTGTGGTGAAAAAAACTTTTCTTATACACAGCCAAACACTACTTCCTTGTGATACCAATGATTTGTTAATTCGTCTCCCTGTCCATTGATCACTTTGTGATGTACTAGACTCTGAATAAAACAAAGTACAATACAATTTCTGCATTCAAGGACATTTATTGTCTGATGAAAACAAGCTATAATGGAAGAAGGACCTTGTTTTAATCAGATAGCCATGTAATCTCGCCTTCCTCTCTAAGTAGAAGATTCTTCCCAACCTCTGATTACACATCACTACCTGACTCTTGTACCTAAGAGAGGTTCTTTGTTATGTATGTGCAATGAAAAAATCATACTCTTACTTTAGAGCCCATAACTCAGTTTTTATAATTGTAACTATGTAACTTATATACTTTATGACTCTTGAAGTAGGGACTAGATTGTATAATTTTTGGCTCATCTTTATTCTAGTATAAATGCCTGGTACATAACAGGTAATTAGTAAATGCTACATGAGTGAATTAATGGATAAGGCTAGTAATCTTAGCATTGGCCCTGCTTTTTCACTACACCATTAGTTATCTATTGCTGTAAACAATTACCATGAAATTAGAAGCTGAAAACACATGATTCTTATCATACAGTTTCCATGGATCAGAAGTCCAGGAATGACTAAACTGAACTACAGCTAAACTACAATCTCTTAAATTGTGGCTGCAGTCACATTTCTATCAAATTATTTGAGGCTGGCCGGGCTCGGTGGCTCAGCCTGTAATCCCGCGCCTTTGGGAGGCTGAGGTGAGTGGATTGCCTGAGCCCGTGGGTTCGAGACCCGCCTGGGCAGCGAGACCTCATCTCTACAATAAATCAAAAAATCAACCGGGCGTGATAGCGCGTGCCTGTAGTTCCAGCTACGCAGAAGACTGAGGCGGAAGGATCGCCGGAGCCCAGCGGGTCGAGGCTGCGGTGGCCGGGAGCGGCCACTGCACTCCAGTCTGGGCGACAGAGTGAGACTCCAACTCAAAAAAAAAAAAAAATTATTTGAGGTTTAGAGTCCTCTTCAAGGTTACTTCTTTTTGTCAAAAATCTAGATTTTCGTAGTTTGCAGTTTTTAGAGGTTGCCTGCCAATGTCTGTCATGTCTCTACAGCTTGTCAGTTTTCTTCTTCATGATCAACAGGAAAGTGTCTCTGGTGCTTCTATTATCTCTGACTTCTAGACCCTCAGAGAATGAATAGTATATTGGTTGGATAAAAAAGACTCAATACAATTAATAAAGAGACACTTGGAATAATCAAACTGAGAATCATAAATATATAACCAGTTGATACTTTTTAATACTAGATAATTTATTATTTTCTTAGACCATGACATTCAGAATTGAAAAATATTTATTTAATAAGTAAAAGTTAAATCCTTATGGTCAATCTCTTACCACAATATGAAAATTATATTTCTAAATATAGTCTAATTATATATATAGATATAATTTAGGCGCTAGCATAAGTTTGGTGTAAACAAAATCCTTGAAATCCTTTTCCAAAAAAGCTCCCTCAAACTATGTTTTCTACATTCATATTTAAGTAATTGATTTAGAAACAAAAACAAAAAAGTATATTATTTGCTATAAATTATTTGTTTGTTTTACCTGTATGCTAACCCTTTAAAGCACTATATCTAGAGTTCTGAACAGCCTGCATCCTGAGACTGAGGGGTGATCTCCACACCCTTCTGAAATTGAGCATTGTTTGTCCAGAGAGGATACTCCAGGTGCATGATACTGGAGAGATAGATGACTATGCCACACTGGACCAAACACAGACACATGCAATCAGAGCGAGAGACCTGGCAGCAGACAACTGGGAACTTTTCCCCAAAAAAAACTGCTAGAGCAAGCTGAATGCTGACAGCAAGCGGAGGGAGCACAGCAAGGGAGTTTGGTGCGGAGTCTCAAAGAAGCAGTGGGGGATGATACCCAAGCCTGGACTGGGCTCCAGTGCCTTGCCACCAGGTCCTAAGATCCAGAGAATGGTTACTGCTAGAGAGGTAACTAGTGACTACAATACTGGCAGGAACAGCAGCTAGCAGAGACACTGAGAAGACTCTTTTATGCCTAGGCAGAGAAGTGCTCCAGGGTAGCCTCTGTGGAAGAGCAGACCTGCATCTTGAGACCAGGCACTGACTGATCTCTGCATTATGTTGGGGGCTGCTCTTTGCAACCTCAGAGAACATTGTCCCCAGTACACAATCCCTGGTGGCTAACGATTGATGCAGAACCCCAGATGATCCACCATCCAGCTAGTAGGCAATAGACTCAAATAGTGGAACTGACTGAGAAGGAGGTTGATGTGTGACTAGCTGACTACCTCTAGCAACAAGTAGAAGGACAGAGTAGAGACAGGAGGCCTTCATTTCACCACCATGTATAGGATGCCCTCGGAGCTGTGACCACACTAAGAAATGAAAGAAAGATGTGAGATTCCAAGAATTGCTGTGCCAAGTTATTTCATCCCGCTACCCTTACATGGGCATGCACCGGCTACCAATTGCAGGCATCAGGGGATAAAAATTCTAACATATTAAGTTTCAATAGTGAAGAAGCAATCTACAGTAATAGACCTGCAGTAGGAGAACTAGTCACAAGAAGGAGCCACCCCCAAAGAGACATACTAAAGCCAAGAACTCTTTTTATTTTATTTTATTTTATTTTATTTTATTGAGTTGGAGTCTCACTGTCATCCAGACTGGAGTGCATTGGCCGCTCCCAACCACCGCAGCCTCGACCTGCTGGGCTCCGATGATCCTTCCACCTCAGCCTTCCAAGTAGCTGGAACGACAGGTGCACGCTACCATGCCCAGCTAATTTTTTTTTAAATTTATTGTAGAGATTAGGTCTCACCTGCCCAGGTGGGTCTCGAACCCACGGGCTCAGGCAATCCACACACCTCAGCCTCCCAAAGGCATGGGATTACAGGCTGAGCCACCAAGTTGGGCGCCAAGAACTCTTTACGAACCTTATATGTATATATATATATATATATATATATTTTTTTTTTTTTAGGGAGGAATTGTTTTGTTTGATTATCTCATTTGGTTGCTTTCTTTGTTGGTTGGTCTCTTCTTTTCTTTACTCCTTCTGTTTCTCTCTCTTTGTTTTTTCCTTTTTTTAAAATTCTTTTTATCTTCTTTTTCTCTCTTTCTCATTCTCCCCCCCCCTTTTTTTTTACTGCTTTTTCCCTCTTTTTTCTCCCTTATATCCTGTTTTAGACTCAAGGGCTATATAAGTATACCCACTGTAAGTTCATATTGTACAGAGATGGAGAGCAAGTCACAGCTGGCCCATTCACTAGATAGGAAACATTATGATCTGCCAATAGACTCTGAATCCTTGGAACTCCCTCATCCCCAAGTTAGTGCTTAAAATTGTAAAGTCACAGAACAACGTCCCACCCCTAGTCTTATTTTATAATTGAACAAACCCAGAGCCCGTGATCAAGGAAGGACAAATGGTAGAGCAAATATCAGAAGTGACTACTTCTCCATTTTACACTGAGCAACAGGAATTAAAGAGAAAGATAATGGCTACAAATAAAGAAAAACCAAGGAAGAACTAGTGGTAGCCATCAGAGCCCCAGCAAAGAGTCAGTGCTAGAAAGAACAGCTACTGGGCCACAAACAATGGCTATATCTGAGAAGGACAGTACCTAGAAGGTACTTACAGATATCAGAGAATTGTTGGAGAGAATGAATAAAAATCAAGAAATGCAAGGACTAAAACTAAATGAAATTGAAACAGAGCTGAACAAAGTCAAGAAAGTGTACTTAGAAATAACAGAAATAAAGATCTCTAACCAAGAAAGAAATACCAAACTGACAAGCAAGGGAAGCAGAATTTACCAAGCAGAAGAAAGAATCTCAGAGCTGGAAAGCCAAGCTATGAAATTAACTTAATCTATTAAAAATATAGAAAAAAAAAAAAACTTAGGAAGACAGAGAAAACTCTCCAAGAGATATGTGATGTTATCAAGAAAGCAAACCTACACCTGATCAGAATACCTGAAATAGAAATAGAAACACCCTGGGACAAACATGTCATGAGGTCAATCAAGAAAACTTCCCTCATCTGGTCAAAGAAGATCATACAAGCACAAGAGATTCAGAAAACCCTGCAATACATTTTATGAAAAGATCAACCCCTAGACACTTAGTAATTCACAAAGTAGGTATAAAATAAAATCCTGAAGACAGTAAGGGAAAAAGTTCAGACTACCTACTGGAGAAGACCAATCAGAATTGTTGCAGACTTATCTGCAGAAGCACTACAAGACAGAAAGAATTGGACCTCAATCTTTAATGTTCTTAAAGACAAACAATTTCAACCAAGGATTTCCTAACCAGCCAAGCTAAGGTTCATCAGCAATGGAGAACTGAAATCCTTCCCAGACATTCAATCCCTAAAAGAATATGATGCTTCTAGTCCAGCTCTATAGGAGATGCTTAAAAAGATGCTGTACACAGAAGAAAAAAGAAACAAAAGAAAGAGCATATACTTCACAAGATTACAAACAAACACAGAAGCAGCAGAACACACAGCATACCCACAAAAATGAAAGTACACACATGCATGAACACAAAAGCTAAATGAACGCAAAACAGTCTTATAAGAGCATTATGACAGGGATAAACTCTCACATTTCAATAATCAGCCCAAACATGTATGGACTACATGCAACACTGAAAAGACACAGAATAGAAAACTGGATAGAAAAACATGACCCAGTAATTTGCTGTCTCCAGAAAATTCTACTCACCGCAAAGGTTGCCCACAAACTCAAAGTTAAATGATGAAAACAAATTTTTAGGTGAACAGATCACAAAAGAAGGCAGGAGTTATTATCTTAATATCAGACAAAACAACCTTTAAGCTATTAATAATTTAAAAGGATACAGAAGGATACTATATAATGATAAAAGGCTCAATTCATCAAGAAATATCCATTCTAAACTATACACACCCAACACAGAAGCACCAGCTTTTATAAAGCAGCTACTAAGTAAACTAAAAAAAGATATTGACTCCAACACTATCCTAGTTGGAGACATGAATACCCCACAAACAACCCTTGATAGATCATTGAAACAAAAAAATCAACAAAAGATTTTGTACCTCAACTTGATACTTGAACAAATGGACTTAGTAGATACTTACAGAACACTCCACCCAACAACCATAGAATATGTATTCTACTCATTACTACATGGAATGTATTCCAAGATTGACCCACATCCTAGGCCACAAATCATGCAGAAACAAATTTCACAAGATTGAAATACTGCTATATACCTACTCAGACCACAGTGGAATATAAATAATATAAGACAAATTTTCCCCAACAAAATTCCTCCAAGTTCCACAAAGATGGACACTAAACTGCTTGAACAACACAGAAATCAAAACACAAATTAAAAGATTCCTGGAAACAAATAAAATGAAGAAATACCCTACCAAAACCTCTGAGATGTCATGAAAGCAGTAATAAAAGAGGAATGTATAGCTCTATGAACATACTTCAAGAAAATAGAAAGATCATAAGTTAACAGCCTAACAAATTGCTTAAGGTAGCTAAAAAGGTAAGACCACCAAAACCCTAACTTCAGCAGAAGAACCCGGATTACCAAATTAAAAGCCTAATTACAGGACATAGAAGACAAAAATACAATAGAAAAAAAAATAGCAAAACAAAAAACTGGTTTTTTGAAAGGATAAACAAGATTAATGGGCACCTAGCCTGAATGACCAAGAAAAAGAGAGAAAAATCCCAAATAAACACAATCAGAGATGATAACTCAAGTCACAAATGACTCTGAAGAAATACAAGCGATTATCAGAGATTACAATGTACATCTGTATGGAAACAAACTTGTTAACCTAAATAAAATTGAGGGCTTTCTGATATCACACAAATTACCAAGGTTGAAACAAGAAGAAATTGAGATCATAAATAGACCAATACCAACCCAGGAAATTGATTCTATCATAAGAAAACTACCTACAAAACAGAACAAAACAAAAAACAAGCCCTGGGCCAGATGGATTTCCAGTGGAATTCTATGAAACATACAAGGAGGAGTAATACCATTCAAATTGTAAGTATTCCAGAAAATCAAGAACGATGAATCTCTCCACAAATAATTTTATGAAGCTGACATCATACTATTACCCAAACTAGGTAAAGATCCAGCAAAGAAAGAGAGATGCAAGCCAATATCCTTGAAGAACATAGATGCAAAGATTTTCAATAAGATACTAGCAAATTGGATTTAGTAACACATCTCTAAAGCATCCACTGTGACAGAATAGGCTTCATCCCTGGGATGCAGGGCTGTTTCAGCATCCTTAAAACCATGAATGAAATCAACAGATGTCAAAACAAGAACAACATGATTATCAAAAGCTTTTGACAAATCTAGCATCACTTCTTGAACACCTAAGCATAGAGGGAACAAGTCTCAAAATAGTAAGATTCATCTATGATTAACACATAGCCAACATATTGATAAATAGAAATTGAAAGCAAAACAAGAAAAGGCTGCTTACTCTCACCCCTCCTGTTCAATATAGGGTTTGAAGTCCTACCTAGAGCAATCAGACAAAAAGAAGGAAATCAGGGGTATCCAAATAGGAAAAGAAGAAGTGATGTTATCTCTCCTTGCTGGTGATATGATCCTATGCCTTAAAAAATCCCAAGAATCTGTCAAAAACCTCCTTGCACTGAAAAAGGGCTTCAGCAAAGTCTCAGGATACAAAATAAATGGCAAAAGACAGTCACATTTTTATACGCCAACAACAGAACAGGCAGAGAACCAAATAAAAAGCACAATCCATTCACAATAGCTCCCCCCCACACACACACATACACAAAGAAAGAAATACCTTGGCATCATCCTAACCAGAGAAGTGAAAGATCTTTACAACAAAAACTGTAAAACACTTCTAAAAAAGTCAAAGATGACACAAACTAATGGAAAAATATTCCATTCTCATGAATTGGAAGAATTGACATTGTTAAGATGTCCATCCTACTGAAGACAATCTAGAGGGTCAATGCTATTATTCTCATTAAATTATCCACATAATTCTTTCAGATCTGAAAACAGCAATACCAAAATTCATATGGAAACATAAAGGACCATGGATAGCCAAAACAATCCTTAGCAAAAGAAACAAAGTGGGAGGTATCACACTTCCAGACCTTAAACTTTTACTATAAGGCACAATAAACAAACAACCTGGTATTGTTACAAGAACATGTATATAGACCAATGGAACAGGATCGAGATTCCAGAAGCAAAATCTCAATCTCTCAACCAAATCATCTTCAACAAAGCCTCCATCAACCACCACCGGGGAGAGGAGAACCTATTCAGAAAATGGTATTGGGGAAATTGGCTGACCAGGTGCAGAAGATGGAAACAGGAATCCTATCTATCACCATACACAAAAATCAACTCCAAATGGATCAAAGTTCTAAATGCAGAACTTTAAATGTTAAGAATCTCAGAAAACACAGGAGACAAGCCTCCAGAAATTGGAATAGGCAACCAGTTCCTGATCAAAACCCCAAAAGCCCATGCCATAGGAGAAAAGATTGACAAGTGGAACATCATCAAACTGAAAAGCTTCTGCAAAGCCACCGCAGCCTCGACCTGCTGGGCTCCGACGATCTTTCCGCCTCAGCCTTCCAAGTAGCTGGAAGTACAGGCACTCGCTACCTTGCCCGGCTAATTTTTTGATTTACTGTAGAGATGAGGCCTTTCTAAGTTGCCCAGTCGGGTCTCGAACTCGTGGGCTCAGGCAATCCACTCACCTCAGCCTCCCAAAGCACTGGAATTACAGGCTGAGCCACCGAGCCCGACCATTTATTCTTTGATGAATACTTAGGTTAATTTCATATTTTGGCTATTGTAAATAATGCTGTAATGAACAGCAGGTGTCTGTTCAAAATATTGATTTCATTTACTTTACAAATATACCCAGTAGTGGGTTTGCTGGCTCATATGATAATTCTATTTTTAATTTTTTGGCAAACTTTCATAGTGCTTTCCATACTGGTACATAATTGTTCTCTTTTTTTCTACACCATTACCAACACTTATCTTTCATTTAAAAAAATAATAACATAAACCGGGTTCGGTGGCTCAGCCTATAATCCCGCGCCTTTGGGAGGCTGAGGTGAGTGGATTGCCTGAGCCCACGGGTTCAAGACCTGCCTGGGCAGCGAGACCTCATCTCTACAATAAATCAAAAAATCAACCGGGCGTGGTAGTGCATGACTGAAATTCCGGCTACTTGGAAGGCTGAGGCAGAAGGATCGCTGGAGACCAGCGGGTTGAGGCTGTGGTGGCCGGGAGCGGCTACTGCACTCCAGTCTGGGCGACAGAGTGAGACTTCAACTCAAAAAATAAATAAATAAAATAAATAAAAATAAAAGTAATAACAAATTAATATGCATTTCTAAGGAATTCTTTTCATCTAAAACTTAATCAATACTTTGATGAAACTGGTTTGGCTTGATTTATCCTTCACAGCAACAAATAGACTGCACAGAACGATCACTGGGCACATTTTTACGATACCTGTCAAAGAAAACTATTTTATTGCTGATATTTCAACCATGTGAAGATTAAGTTCTTGTGATTCCATACAGCATCCACATAGTTGAGGGACAATATAATTAGAGTTTAATTCACAGTAAGGAGCCTAACAGAGGAGAGATCCAAGATTGACTTAGCAATAGCACAGTCCCATCAAGGACTCAGGCTTTCTTCGTCTTTGTGATCTATGCTTCTTAGGATTGCTCTTCAAGCATAGTGTAAAACGGAGTGCCCAACTTCCTTTACCTTCCATAAGTCATACTGGTCATAGATAACGGTTGTTAACATTATGGCCTAAACAGAAAAAGCTAGACAACACAACCTACTGTATAATTTCATGTTTATGATGTTCTACAAGGCAAATTAAAGGGAGAATCAGATAAATGTCAAGAAGTAGGGGTGAGGTAGGACATTGCATACATAGGGGTACTAAGCAACAATTGAATGTGATGAAAATAATTTTTGCCTTTATCATATTGGTGGATACATGACTGTATATGTTTTTCTAACTCTTAGAATTACTATACACATAATATGGGTGGATTTCACTATGTATAAATTATAACTCAATTAAGCTGACCTCTAAAAAGAAGGAAAACAATGTGTTCAACTTAAGTTTAGCAAATATTTACTGAAATTATCAAGCAAATATAATGCAAGTAATCTAATCACATTATGCACCAAAACTGGTTTCTTATCCCTACTAGTAAAGCTGTGTAGAGTGACCATATAGTATAAAAAGTACAATTCATTGTCTTCCAACAGAGTTGCCAAAACAAAAAAAAAAAACCTAGAAAATGATGACAAGGCATTCTTTTCTCATACTCAATTTTATTAAAGATAATAATATATTAGTTTGAATCATTGTAGTTATGAAAGATAATTTAAAATTAAAGTATTTGTACCTGAACACTTTGATGAGATTGTCGAAAGTATTAATAAAGGTATTTTTTGAGAGAAAATGCAAATAAAAGGAATGACTAAAGATTAACTCAAAATGTACTTAATAATGTCATAATTTACCGAAGAGACATTTTAATATTATCTTTCAGTTAAAAAAACTGATAAAAATCCTAAAGAGATTTTTAAGCAATAAATCAATTTGTTAAAGGAAATATAAAATTTATTCATAACAAAATTATAATTTGAAGAAACGATTGACAATATTAACACGACTAACGTAGTCAAGTTTTTCACAGCATGTTGGCTACCTATATATGCATATATGTGTATTCATATTATTTTATATATATGTAATGTGTATATATATATATCTTATTTACAGAAAAAATTGTGTGTGTGTGTGTGTGTGTGTGTCTATCTATCTATCTATCCATCTATCTATCTATATCTTGATATATATATGAATGCTGTTTGGAAGGAAAGTAATAGAAAGTCCCTAGGCTCAAAAAAAGCAGAAGAATAAAATTTTAAATATAAAATAATTAACACTTGGTATATAGTAAAAATATTAATGATTTATAGAAGAAATGATAGATTTCAAACTATTTGAAGAAATGACAGATTTGCAAAATATTTGAATGTTCATGAAGGCAGAACTTGGCTTGATGATGACCTAAATTTTCACTCAACAACTTACAACCTAACTAGAAATACAGGGATCGTACTATCAAATGAATATTTCTGGCAGAGAGTGGAATTAGTGGAATATAATTAGTGGAATATAAGAAATGGAATTTTGACAATTATTGAGAGGTTAGTCTAAGATGATATTTTCCAATTATTAGTCTTTTTTGAATTCTAATACTGTATATATTCACGCAGCAGTGTAAAAAAATATAGATTTTTTTCCACTGTAGAAAAATAAGGTGGAGAAAAAAATCCTATTATAAATAGTAGACATTTCAAAGATTTATACTGATATTTAAATTCTATTTTCTATTTACTCTACAGTAGAGTAAAAGTTGGTCAAAGCCTTCTCATGTTCGTTCAATTAAAGTAACAGCTAAGGACTTATTATCCCTAGCTCAAAGCCAATTTTACTTTTATTATTTCAAGAAAATGCATAGATTCACACTCTATTATGGCTTTCCTCTTCAGTTTCAATAATAGTGAAGGGTACTTATTTGATTAAAAAGTAATGGCCAGCTGCCAGAGAATTCTGTTGACAATTTGTAAAGAAAGACCACACTTATCTAGAAAAAAAAATGTTGCCTGAAGTATTTTCCAAATGAATATTAGACATGAACATGGCAGAGCTCCTGGTAAATTAAATTAAACAAAGCTTACATCAGCTTTTACTTCCTAATTGAACTGGATGCTAAGTCCACACCAAGAAAAGTAAAGGCATACCAAGTAATTAGCACATTAAGCAGCGAGCATCCACTCCTCATCTGGATACCCCAGAGTCCCCATGTACCATTCATAGAGAGCAAAGAAATAAGCTCATTCTTAACGATATAGAAAAAAAGAATATGGAAGAACAAAGAATTGCAATGAATACTGTCATGTTTTGAAAAATCATGGTACAAGAATAGTATTTCTGGGACCCAAGGAATTATTCAAGATCCTAAGTTGTGATTCAAATAACACTCCATCGCCAACTTTCAAGAATCAACTTTTTTCAGTATATATTTTTGTAGTATGGAAATTAATACACTTTTTATTTTTTCAGTTGCATTTTTTCCCCTCAATCTGTTGTTCTTATGTGCTTCACCCAGTTCTAAATGTTCTGATCATTTTACCACATTTGATTGAAAGGTTCGCTAAAATTTAGTTTGTTCGGTAGGATCTTTTACCACTTAATGAACCCCAGTAAAGACACATTTTCCTTAACTGTACCAATATGAGTCCTGGCAGGAAACAGATGGCATATTTATTTGATAACAGGAGGAAAACTTAATAAGGGGCTATTTACTAAATTATAGCAGAGTATTACAGTGTGGTTCCCACCCTAATAGTGGATGCTTATAAAGATGAGCACTTCTAAATCTGAAAAGGGAAGGGAAGAGTTTTCAGAACACAGAAGGATATAGTCACATGAAAAGGGCCACTGTTGGAATCTTACATTGAGGAATTTACCCAACCAAAGGAAGCCCCCAGAAAAGGAGCTGGGTTGTCAAATAAGCCAACTTTACTGTTCTCTGACTCACCATTATCTTGCTAGGGCTTTCTACCAGAACAAAAGGCAAAAGAAAAGGGTGTCTCTTGATGTAGCTCCCACGAGTCAAACTCATGAGACCCAGAGCATGATGAAGAATGGTAGAGACAGTAGAGATTAGATCTGAAGGAACAAATGAAAGATATCCTTCAAATTTTTAAAGGCAGTGATGTAATATTTGCCAGTCTTTGTTGATGGGTTATAGTAATTAAGAGCACTATAATACAGAATAGAAAAATTAAATTATATGTAAATATGATTGTTTTCAAGTCCTCAGTGATTGTTTTCAAGTCCTCAGTGAAAACCTTAGATAGACCCCTTCACAGGGGTTCCCTTTTGTAATGTCCCCTACTTCCAACATTAAATCTACAATTTCAAGTTTATATCAAAGTCTGTAACTTTTTCAAACCATACTCCTTATACTCACAGGATTTATTCTTATCACAAGTTTCACTCCCTCTTTCCCACATGTACATTACTCATTATTATTCTTGAAATAACACACAGAAGGCTGCAGTAGAAATGCAGAAGGAAGGCACTTTCAGTAAGTGACTACTTGGAGGTCTCCCCACAGGTACACTTTTATATCTATTTGCTTGCACAAGTTAATGGTGGCATCCATCACACAAAAATATACACAAATGTACACACAGTCATACCCACATATGCCTGGGTGCACACACATGAGTAAAGCCATGATTTCTCTGAAACAGTATAGTATAAACCACAAGGAGAAAAATAAGCACTTTCCTAACTGGGACATATTTAAATCTCAAATTAACAAGTCAATTTTTTTCAGAATGAAATTATTTATTTGTGTTACTATTCAGAACCATGCTAGTCTTTTTGTTAATCTCCAACTTCTCTCTACATTCAAATAGTGCCTTTTGGTACTACAGAGAATAAGAAATACAACAATTATTGAGACATACACAGCAGAAGATTACTTATCTAGAGTCAGAATGCCAGAATAATCCGAATAATATAGTTAATCTATGATGACTTTCTGTGATCATCCATTTAACACAAACGAATAACAACTTAATGTAAAATAATTGAAGAATTCTACGCTCTATAGCACATTGCATGGTAATGGTAATAACATCTTCTAAGTGACCACTTGGCAATTTCAGAGGCCCAAACTTTTCTCTTTTTTGTTGGGTCATTAAGCTTTATTTTTAATAAATAAAAGAATACTATATACAGTATATACAGTTAAATTTAGTATTCAAATTTATTATTTAAAAATGTAACCAGTGAACAAAGCTATAAGAATTTGTTTTCTAATCATAGAGTTATTTTTACAACTGAGTATTGGAATTGTATCCCCTGGGCTGATAATCTGGCATAGTAACCTTTACTATGTGAGCTGAGAAACCAAGATGGATAAAAATAGCTATTTTAGAGTCAAATTAAAAATATAATGGCTGTTATAAATAAGAAACAAAATGAGAGTATATCACAGTTGTGCAAATTATATGCTAGCACATTCTTATGTATAGATCAACAACCATTTTTCATAAATTGAATTTGCATATATAATTATTTTTTTAATATTATATAATTTTAATTGTATATCAGTCTGTAAAATTCAGATTGCCTAAGTAATAAATAAAAAGTAAAATAATTATGTTTAGGCATATGTAAGATTTTTGCTTTAACATTTTCAGAAAATTTTTTATGTATGAAAATCTTCAACTCAGATATTTTAATATGCTTTTTAATGACTATTTTTGAAAAGCCAAGACCTAAAATTTGGAAATAATAGGTTTGTACTTAGATTTAGTAATTACGCAAGGTGCTGAACTCTTTCCTGATCTCTGAACAAGGGGAATTATTATATTTTTCTAGATTTTAAAAAGAGAAGATGGAATAGACAAAGGGGAAGGAACTCAAGCCACCATGCATAGAGTTTTGTTTATTTATCTGTTATCTACCTACACTGAAATCTACAACTTAGTTCTCAAAGTGACCAAAAAACAAAACTAAAATAAAATAAACACCTACTTCATAGAATCAACACATAAAGTTAACATCAATTGCTTTTCCTTCATCCAAGTCAGCAAAAGCAATATGGTGCAGGAAAAGAAAAACAAAACAAAAAAACACACGAGTACTGCACCCCAACACTATTATATGCTAGTTGTTTACTTTTGGAAAACTGCTTCAACTTTTTAAAATCTCAGTTTCAACTATTTATTCATTCATTATTAAATCATTATTGGAAAGCTGCTAGGTGTTGGAGACACAGCAGTGTTCTTGAGGATTTACCTTAGTTGGTGAAGGGGACGTTATACATTTAATTATACATTTAACAATTCACTAAGGCAATAATTTAAGTAATAATTAGGTGCTATAAAAAGCAGGTATTTTGAGTTAAGAGGGCATGTAACACAATCATATTTAAGGAAGTCAGGTAAAGTATTTACAGAGAGACACTTTTTAAAGTTATCTATGAAGGTAAAGAAAAAATGAGCTTCACAAAAAGTTTCTTGATGAAAAAACATTCAAAACAGCAGGTGATTTTATATGCATAGTTCCTGATGAGGGAGGAAAGATGATCATTCAAGTATAACAATGCATTAAAAATCCAGAGACAAAAACACAATGAGTATTAAAAAAAAAAATTAGTTCTGTCTTATTCTGCCACTGTAATCCATGAATTAAAAAAAGAGTGAATAAATCATTTTTTCAATGGTTAAAGAATATTTTTACAATTAACCATATATAAGATGTAATTTTAATAAAATTTTCGGTGACACTTTGTGCAAGAATAGAAAAACAATTTTAAAATATGGAACCACAAAAGACCTTGAATAACCAAAGAAATCTTGAGCAAAAAAACTAGCTGATTTCAAAATATGCTACAAAGCTATAGTCATCAAAATAGTGTGGTGCTGGCATAAAGCAGACACATAGATCAGTGGAACAGAATAGAAGCAGAAATAAATTCATGCACTATTGAAAACATTTTCAACAGAGGTACCAAAAACAAACAATGGGGAAATAACAATCTCTTCAATAAACAGGATTGAGAAAACTGTATATTCACATACAGAAGAATAAAATTGGACTCTTATTTCACCCCATATATAAAAATCAACTAAAAATGGATTTAAGTTGAAATGTAAGACCTGAAACTGTAAAACTACTAAAAAAAAATGCTCTGGGGAATGTTCTTGTCATTGGTCAGGGTAAAGATTTTTTTTTTTTTATATGACCCCAAATGCACAAGCAACAAAAGGAAAAATAGACAAATGGGATTGCACCCAGCTAAAAAGTTTTTTCACAACAAAAGAAACAGTCAATAAGGCACAAAGGCAACCTACATAATGGAAATTGCTATTTGAGAGCTATATATCTGATAAGGATTATATCCAAAATATGTAAAGAGTTCAAACAATGCTTAGCAGGAAGACAAATAATCTGAATAAAAAACAGACAAAGAACCTGAAAACTCATCAAAAGAAAACATACTAGTAGTCAACAAGTCAATGAAAAATTGCTCAACATCTCTAATTATTGAGGACATGCAAACTAAAACCACAATGAGATAATTAGATATTTCTTCACACGTTAGAAAGGCTATTATCAAAAAGAAAAATGATAACAAGTGTTGGCAAGGATGTGGAGAAATTGGAACACTTGTTCACTGTTGGTGGGAATGTAGATTAGTATAAGAATTATATAAAACATTATGGAGGTTCTTCAAAAAATTAGAAATAGAATTCCCATATGATCCAGCAAACCCACTACTGGGTATATATCCAAAGAAAATGAACTCAGTATGCAGAAGAGACATCTGCACTCCCATGTTCATTGTAGCATAATTCACAATAGCCAAGATATGAAATAAACCTAATGGCAGATAAATGGATAAAAAAAAATGTGGCATATATGTATAATGGAATTCAGCCTTAAAACATGGATAAACCTGGAGGACATAATGTTAATTGAAACAAACCAGACATAGAAAAGACAAATATTACATGATCTCACTTATATATGAAATCTTAAAAAAGTTAAACTCCTGGAAACAGAGAATAAAATGGAGGTTACCAGACTCTGACTGGGGAGTGGTATGATTAGAGAGATATTGGTCAAAGGATATGAAATTTCAGTTAGACTGGAGGAACATGCTCAAAAGGTCTGTTATTATAATTAATAACCATATACTATATTCTTGAAATTTGCTGAGAGTAGATTTTAAATAAAGTTTTATGTGACGACATGCTTCTTCCTCTGAGTTTAAATATATTATTTTTTAAAGTAATTAACATTGAAAGTTTTGTCTCAATTCTAAGATAAAATTTTTCCTTCTCACACACTGTTATAATCTCATTTGTTATTTTCTCTTATTCTACCATACTGAGGTAAGTAAATTCATTTTGTCAACAGGTAGAGATTGCTTTCATACGTATTCAAGTTCAACGTATGAGAAAGACTATCTGATTAGTAGATTCCATTTTTGTTTTAGGATTCAGCTTGTGTTTTACACAAAAAAGTATTGATCAGTACATGTTTTATAAATTCCAGCCTTCATTTTAAGACTGCTTTTACTGATTTTTTATTTTTTCTATTTTGTACCAGAAAAACTTGAATATTAAAATCTCCACATAAAAAAAAATTTGGCCGGTCACAGTGGCTCAAGCCTGTAATCCCAGCACTTTGGGAGACCGAGGTGAGAGGATTGCAAGCCCACAGGTTCAAGAACAGCCTGGACAACTTGGCAAGACCTCATCTCTACAATAAGTGGAAAAATTTGCCAGGTATGGTAGTGAACGCTTGTAGTTCCGGCTACTTGGAAGGCTGAGAAGGTAGGATTGCCTGAGCTCAGCAGGTCAACGCTGGGGTGGCCAGTGCCATTGCTCTCCAGCCTGAGTGACAGATGAGACTCCAACTCAAAAAAAAAAAAATCTCACAGTAGATCTTTTTCATCATAACCAATTGACAAATACTGGTCTGATTTTAAAAGGTCAAGAATTGACTGGCGCTTTTGTGTTTCTTTATATTTAATTTGTTTTACATTTATTTTATGAAATATGCTTTTTATTTTGCTTGGTCTTTTTTCATGCTATCTAGTCGCCTTGAGTGACCTATGCTTATTATTTCTCTACTTATATAAGTCAGAGAACATTCACTTAGTACCTTTAGGAATAAGCCTTTGGAATATTTTAAATTGTGAGTTGTCAGAAATAATGCAAATTATTAACGATTTTTATTTTTATTTTTCCAGCAGGCCTATGGTGGATGGATTAGCAATATGAGACTTCTTTGATTAAGTAGAGGGTGAGTGAAATGTAAATCATTATTGAAAGGTAAGAGAAAAAAATTCTACTTACAATAAAGTATTATGCAATGTGTGTGTATATATACATATATAATAAATAAATATATATATTAAAAAACAAGAGAATAGGCATAAAATAATATTTTTTGGTTGGGATTGCACTTTATTTTATTTTGGAAGGTACAAGTTTCACTGCACTATTATGAAATAACATTAACAATAGAGGATTTAAATATTAGCATTTTACTGTGCACTGGGTTCCACAGTATGAGTCAATCTATTAAACAAGTGCTGTGGACATGGTACTCAGTTCACAGATCAGTTGTTAGCAAATAAGATTTTTTATGTATATGTAACTCAGAATGTGTACTTCTGAGTACTCAATTTTTTTAACAAGCAGAATTTTTTTTTTTTTTTTAAATCACAACAGATGACTTAAACTAAGCATTTTCTGAGCTATCCTATTCCCTGGTAAAGCTGTGCCACAATTTCAAGCATTGCTGGGAAATGGAGGAGAGGAGATGGTAAAGTGCTAATATGGTTTCAATCTTCACTTGAAAAATTTCCCTGAGGTTTCCATCATCCATATAGGTATCACCCTTTCACATCTTCTGTGTTCTGCTACTTCACTGTCAACTAATTAATGCAGAAATCTTTTGAGATGCTCTATAATGGGCGTTTCTCCTGAGCCAGAGGACTTTTTTTTTTTTTCTCCCTCTTCTTTCAGCCTGGGGGTTCTCTTGTTAATGCATTTCTCCTTTCAAATATTTTCTTCTTGGGGGAAGAAGAAATACCAGTGTTTTAAACCCTGACCCAATCACCCTGAAAGGAACTCACAGATGAATATAGTCGAATAACTCATACAACTTGAAGTGGAGAAGAAAGAACAACAACAACAAAAAACTATGAGTTCGGAACATTCTAATCTACTCTATATTTTCATGCTAATTTGAAACATACGTTGAGGCTACCAAGATTATAAATTTGTGGTTCTTGACTTCTAAAGAATTGCAATCTAATAGAAGCTATATATTGAAAGAAATAAATACAGTAAAGCAAGGAAAGTATTAGTTCAATAATATTATATACGGACTTTTAGTATAATAATGATTCTAAGAAAAGTTTTAATCTTTTCAGGTGGTAATACTTCATTTTATGAAGTAAAATATAAAATGCAAAAAAATCATAAGGTCCGTATTCATAATTCTTTGGGGAGGACCCTCCAAAAATGAAACTATCTTTTGGAGAGTGGGCCCCTTGCAGTAGACTCAAAATTTGTTCCTCTGGATCAAAAGGTCAACCAAACGTTATAATGGGATTTTGAGAAGGTTGTCTCATGTAGCCATGAGTTGTGGCAAACAGATGACTGGTTCTTTCACCATGACAATGCAGCTGCCCATACCACATTGAGTGATCAGCAGTTTTTGATCTAAAACAGCATAACCCCTGTGGCCGCCCTCCGTATTCACTGGATCCTGCCTAAGCAACTATTTTATTGTTTCCCCAGATTAAATAAGTACTCAAAGGGAAACATTTTGCCAACATGGATGATATTAAATGGCAGAAGCACTAAAAAGCATCAAAATTGACGAGTTCAAAACTGTTTTGAGCAGTGGAAAAAGTGACTTGATAGGTGTATTGCATCAAACCTTTGAAGGTGACTAAAGTTTAAACATGTAAGAATAACCACACAGTTTCTAACAAATAAATTCTGGGTTTTTTAGGGTCCCACTCATAGATTTACTGAGACTCTTGGAATGCCCAATACATTTAAAATCATTACAAGAAGAAGATTTAATTTTACTGAGGTTTGATTTAGTCAATACCAATACAGATAATAAATATCTAAGAGGCAAAAACAAACAAACAAAACAAAACAAGAAATAGAAGTAGTTGGTATTGTAATTAATATTATTTTCTCTGTGGTATTTCAAATTAATTTCATAATTTCACCACTACTCACATCCTTTCAAAATTGTATGTGCAGTTGGTATTAAAAGATTTCATTGTTTAGTAATTAAAAAATTATCTCAGGATGTTTTTATTGATTAAGTTTTCTCTTGCTCTTATGAACTGGATTTTTGTCACCCCCAAATTCATATCAATGTGATGATATTAGGCAGTGGGGCCTTTGGAAGTAATTAGGTCATGAATGTAGAGCCTTCATGGATAGGATTAGTGCACTTGTTACGAACACAATGGTGGGTTTGATTGTTTGGCAAGTGATAGCCCAATGATCACATCCGAGGAGGATTTAACAAGGACATTTGATAACTTGCAACAAGTAAGGAGAATAGGGGGATAATTCCCAAAGAAGTTCCTCTCCCACCAAAGGTGAAAACATGGCTTTTATAAAGCTGATTAGCTCAGTCGTTGTGTTTAGAGGTAAAGGCAGCAAACAACTAAGAGGGCCTCTCTCCAGACACCGTTATCTGCTGGTGCCTCAATCTTGAACTTCACAGACTCCAGAATTGTGAGAAATAAATGTGTGTTGTTTACACCACCCACTCTATAGTAATTTGTTATGGCAGCATAAATTGTCTAAGGCACTTGACAAATGATTTACACATTTTACAGACTTGCACAAAGTATTGATAAAAAGCAAAAGCAGAATTACTAGTAGAATACCTTGTGCATTAATTGATTGATTAATAAGTGTTATAGAATAATTTTTATCATACCAGAAAAGTTTATTACTAACCTCTCTGTAGTTAGAAATTGGCCTCAGAAAGAAAAGACATCGTTCTCCAAGGAACTCTAAGTAGAAGACTCATCACTCAAATATATGATCATGATCCATCCTCTATCCCTTCTTTCCTCCTCCTCTCTCTCTTCTTCACTTCCTTCTCCCCTCCCTCTTCCTTTCTCTACTTCTTCCTTCCTTTTCTCTTTCTCTCTCTCGCTCTCTCTCTTTCTGTCTTTCTTCTGCTTTTTCTTCCTCTTTTCCTTTTATTCTCTGTTAATACATGTACTCAGTGTTCATTTAGCAAAGAACCAAATGTTGCTTTTGTTGTCCTATCTGGAATCAGAATATAAGATTGTCTTTTTGCTGTACACCTTAAAATCTATAAAGAATGGACAACTTTGTGAGAGGAGTAAACGAATATTTTTTTAATTTTTTATTTATATTTTCAGATTTATTTATAAGAAAAAATATAGTGATTGGAGCTACAGAAATAAAATTTTTCACATTTTTAAACTTTTTGAAACTGGAGACTGAAATTGAAGTACTAGATCTCTCAAGAGATAATGCTTCTCACATACTTCTCAGCCTTATTTCTTCATCAAAGGAAGTTCAGATAGAGAAAAAGAACTCAACCTCCCAAAGCTTTGCGATTCACCTATCACTAATTTAAGAAGAACATTACTCATTCTGTTTCATAGGTACACCAAGGAGATGTTTTACTGTATGTCTTTTAATCAATGAATGTGAAGTGAGGCCCTCCCAAGAGTTTGGAAGAGAAAATGAATATATAATTTCCAGGAACACGATTCCTCAGAATTGTTGGAGAGGCTTAACTACTCTTTATGATGAATTGCCTCAAATCTAACTTTCTGTGGTTTTGTTGACTATCATAACTTTTTGTGATTGCTAAATATATATTGTATTACTTCTCCTACAAGCAAGCTATTTTTCATGTATGTGATTCATTCAAGTTGTAATATTTAAAAATAGGGGTTTTTTTCCCTCTAAAAACACTTGGTACTTACTTTAGTTTAAGAGTTTAATTATTTAATTCCATGGAAAGAGGTGGAAAAATGAGAGAATTCTCTTCCATTAACAGAATTCAGGATAAAGTGAGATAAATACAAAGTGTTTAAGCTAAGAGCAAGAATGAAGTAATGATTCAAGGAAAGCACATTTTCCCTAGTTCTGGCTTAGACCATGTACATTTGAATCTGTGTATTTAATGTGTGTATTTAAATATCCATAAACTTATTTATTTTTATACCAATATACTTTAATTAATTTTCTAGTAATTCACTTTTGGGTTGTTTCAATTGACTTTATTATTTTAGATTTACTGTACTGGTTTTAAGTCAAAAATTCTTCCAGTGTATTTTTAGTTCTCAAGAGTTTTGGTTCTCAAGAAGAAACCCACTTTACCTGTGCCTGTTCCCCTAACCACTCCTTCAGTTCTGTTCATCTATAATGAGTATAGCTGTTGCTTTATTTCACTTACCTCTTCCAATTGTAGAGCAAAGCCTGCAGGCTCTGAAGTCATGCTGATCTGATTTCAGATTCTGTCTGTGTTCCCTATTAGCCAGATGGAAGTGAACAATATCATTAACTATTTTAGAACTTTCATCTGTTCTTTATAAAACACACTTAAGAGGTGATGCTTCTCCTATCAAGAAAAGACACATATTCTCAACTTTAATCTGTATATTAAGGTTAAGATTAAAAATTCAACTTTTTAAAGATTCTTTTAAATCAGAAGACAATAAAGCATAGAGATTAAAAGGTAATGAACTTAAAGTCCAAATTCTGGTTCTGATTCTTACTAGCTAAGTGGACTTGAGCAGCTTACTTAACCTTCTTGGGACCTTTGACACTTTTAGCTCTGGACCATCTCTAAATCCAATAATACTACCAGGATTTACTTTATGGATTAAATACAATTATGCATGTAACTCTTTAGCTATAGTTTTCTAAAACGTTTAGACATGTGTGTGAACTGCTTAGAGATAGGTTTCTACTATACCTAAAGCATGCATTTTTATGCCCTAAGTATAATGTTTTGAGTATTACTCTGGATGCTTATCACACATTTAATCTCCACTTATGTTATATCAAGTAAAAGAATAATTTCTCTCAGTTCTTTTCAAATTTTCTTGTCACTTAATGGAAATAACAGAATGCAGAACAACATTTCAGACCTACTATACAGTCCTTAGAACAAAACTCTGAATTCTTAAGTCCTTGATGTAAGCTCTGACAGTATTTGTAGTAGTGACCTATACTTAAGTTATAATTTTCATTTGTTTCCATATTGTATATTACCTGTCATATAAAGATAATGTCCTTTGTAAAGGATACTACCAAATGCAAAATAGTAGGAGAGCAAGGCATAAAATTTTTATGGTTCTATTCATGTAACAATATGGATGACAAAAATACTGAGATATTTTGCTGTACAAAACACAATTTGGAAGCATTGGAAATTTAAAATTTAGAATAATTTACCTAAATTTAAAAATGAGTATATAAAATTAAATGAAAAATAATGGTATCATGGATACAATGTCAAATAGTAATTTTTATCAGAAATCTAAATTTGTATACTGCTTTGGATTACTCAGCCATTTGCATATATAATCACATTTTGAGCTCTTAACAATCCTGTCATGTTAATAACCATGATTCTGTTTAATACAATAGTATATTGTATCATAACTTATTGTTATAAAATGCTTTTATATTTTATTAATACAACTCATTTGACAAATGCATAAATTGAGAATCAAAATATTCTAAATGATTTGCCCAAAGATTCACAACTACTAATAAATAGGGATAGAACAAAGCTAAGGTCTTCTGCCATAAACTATAAAGTTCATCTTACTATGTTCAGCTTCCTCCAGTGCTCCAGGGTTTATTTGATTAAAAAAATATATTAAAGTCGAACTCTTTCTGTTTCAGGTAGGTGAAAAGACAAACAATGGTAAAATAGGTGTCATGTACTTCATATTTCAAAGACTTATAGCAGATCACCTATGGAAGTGTTACTAAGGGCTCTTCCAAAAGCCAATATTGCAAGCTTTCAGTAACCACCCACAGAAAGGGGTTAGAAGAGTTAAGCAGGTGAAGTTTTTTCAAGAATGTATAGGATTGCTGGGGAATTCCTATTTCTATAAAATAACTATAATCGTCATTGAGATGTACATATTCATGTAAGTTAAAATAATGCAGCAATATTTTCTTTATGATAAATCAGGGAAGTTTGGAAATTTGTCTGGAATTTCAACCAAAGGCCAAGAATTAAAGAAGTCACCAAACAAGTGGGAAGGGTCAGTGTTCTAAAATCCAGTGACATTCCACTGTGTCAAATGTTTCTGGATTCCATTTTTACATTACATAGCATTTATTCAGGCAAAGATCACTAATATATAACATCACATTAAAAGAATAAATAGAACACCAGGTTTAGTTGCCTCGATATAATTTATTATTTTCATCTAACACATAAATAACTTTTATTTAATATATTATTTTTAAAAATTACTATTTAACTTAATATCATTGGCATAAGATTAACAGTAAAAAGAGCTTCATCTACAGTGTTACCTTTATGCAAGAGTCAATGCCAAGGAGAATGCTACCAGGATAAGAAGAGTTTAGGAGCAGTTCAACACTGAAAGTGAACCAATGGTGATCAAAAGTGAATGTTTTAGTAAAGAACACTGTTAAAGGCAGTTAACATTTTTCTAAGTGCTTATGTGAAAAGGAACTCAACCATGAGACATTTTTTGTGATGTGTATTTTAAGGTGAGATGAAAGTGGAAGAGGGGGTGGGGTAACACAGCAATGTAAACTTCTTCTGTATGCAGGGATTCTCAAAATTCCTTAGGAAGAAGTATTTGGTATTTTCCTGCAATTATTCTCCTGACTTAGAAGCCAAATTCATCAGTTTGAAAAATGTGCGTTATTCTATTGCTCACTGTGATGCTGTTAATAAGACTAAGTAACTGTCTCTTACTAACAGGGCCTTATTAATCCCTCCTCAAAAACACTATTTGCCTTTTAGATAAATCCCACCTCTTAGGGGTGAAACATCTGGACAATCTACCTTTCTTTATTATTTGTTTCACGTGCTCTGGATGAGGTTTATCCTCTCTACAAAGCCTTATCATTTTATTTGGATGAGGTTACTTTCTAATCCTAATATTCTCCTGCTCAACCCTCACTGATATCAACTATTTGAGATAAGAAGAGAGACTTCAGCTTTTTAATTTTTTTCTGCCCTTGGATTATTGATCACACTTAGTCTATCTCAAATCACTAAAAGCTTCTATTAACACAGTTATAAAGCACTTTGCTAGTTACAAAAAAACTAGAAGCAATTTTCCTCCATTCAATAAAATCCATCCCAATTAGTAAGTGAATAGTAAAAGTAAGTATAAATTAATATTTTGCTTACATAATATATGACTATATTGGGAACTGCTGAAAGGGACCACTCAGGTAATCTGTTTTGCCTATTATTTTTACACTTAAGATCACATATTATCTAATCTGCTATTTCTTAAAGACTGTGGCACTGTATTAGCTTTCTTCTGTGACAAATTTTTAATTATCAAGTAAACTATTTTATAATTTTTAGATAATTCAATGTAGAGATCTCTTTCACCTTTCCCAGAAAAAAAAGTTGTATGTCTTAAGCAAGGGAAGAAAACCTTATAATGGTTGCTAATTATCAGTTAAAATTTCTTCATTTAAATGTTGTGTAAAAAATAGATATATATAATATAAAAATGTCCAAGACTTGTGAGGGAAAATATGCATGATCTATGCTGTCCTTTAAAAGGGAAGAAACTTGTGATAGTGTACATTTTGAGAAAATAAATAAAAGCAACACAAACACCTCTGCTCTTTTTCTGCAAGTAAAAAAGCAATTGCTATCATTCCTTGCAAAATCTGGGTGTCCTGAATTACTTCTAAGCTCAGAATTGCCAAGATAAATCAGTGATTTCTATCATTAGATAGAAGGCAGAGTTACAGGTAATGTCCAGAAATCTCTTGCTGTTGAACTGCACAGGTACTAAAGGCATTTTAAAAATACATTTAATGTTTTCCATTATCTTTTTATCCTGAATCTTAATAGCAGTATACGATATATAGTAGGGACTTAAAGCAGATTTGTCGAATGAACAAATGCAAGAAGTATGTAACAAGAAATGAATAATCTCAGACAGTTATTGTCTCCATTTTTTTTTTTTTGCTACTAAACTCCTCTCTCTCACCATTTACAAAAATCAACTCAAAGATTAAAGACTGAAATGTAAGACCTGAAACTATAAAACTACTAGAAGAAAACGTAGGGGACATACTTCATGACATGACCTTACACTTTCTTCTGGGAAAGGATTTTTTGAATGAGACTTCAAAAGCACAGACAATAAAAACAACATGTAAAAATGGGATTTCATCAAACTACAAAGCTTCTGCTCAACAAAGGAAACAGTGAACAGAGTACAAAGGCAACCTACAATGTGGAAGAAAATATTTACAAATATCTCATCTGACAAGATGTTAATTTGCAGAATATATAAGGAACTCAAGCCACTCAATAGTGAAAACAATTAATTTGATTAAAAATGGGCAGAAGATTTGAATAGACGTTTCTCTGAAGACATACAATTGACCAACAGGTATATGAAAAAATGTCTGGAAATGGGGGGTACACCTCATCAACAAGGGAACCTTTACAATGAATATTTGTATACCTAACCCTTAACTGTACCCCACAATTTTAAAGTAAATTTTAAAAAATCAAATTTAAAAAAATGTCCAACCTCATTAATTATCAGGGAGATGCAAATCCAAATCACAATTACCTCATCCCACTTAGAATGGTTATTATCAAAAAGACAAAAAAAATAACAAATGCTGATGAAGATATGGGAAAAAAGGAGTTCATATACTGTTGGTGGGAAGGTGAATTAATACAAGCATTATGGAAAACAGTAGTAAATCCCTAAAAATTTAGAAATAGGACTACCATATGATTAAACAATCCCACTACTGGGTATATATTTAAAAAAAAATAAAATCAATATGCTGAAGAGATATCTGCACTTCTATGTTTATTACAGCACTATATACAATAGTAAGCATATGGAATGAACGTATGTGTCCATCAGTGGATGAATGGGTAAGGAAAATGTGGTATATATTCACAATGGCACACTATTCAGCCATAAAAAGAACAAAATCCTGTAACTTTTGACAACATGGATGAACCCAGAGAGCATTATGTTAAGTGAAATAAGCCAAGCACAGAGGTCAATTATCACATGATCTCATACATGGAATCTAATGATAAGAGAGTAAAGTGGTAATTACCAGAAGCAGGGGAGAGTAGTTGGGGGGTTTATGAAGAGAGGTTGGTCAGTGTGTACAAAGGTACAGTTAGATAGAAGGTATAAGTTCCGGTGTTCTACTACACAGTAGGATGACTATAGTCAACAATAATTGTATTCTTCAAAATAGCTAGAAGAATGAATTTTGAGTGCTTTCACCACAAAGAAATGACAAGTGTTTGAGACAAGTGTTTGCTAATTACTCTGTATACGCTGATCATTATTCAATGTATATATGTATTTCAACATCACACTGTACCCCATAAATACGTAAATTATTATGTGCCAATTCAAAACAAAATAAAACTTTAAAACATTAAAGCAAGATCTGATCCAGAGAAGTGCAGCATTATTAATTTGAGAAGATTCCAAAATGACTTATTAGAATACTTCTCATTTTCCTACTCCAAATCTCCTCATGAGTTTTTATATAACAAAACAGCTCTCATCACTGAGAATATTTCCCTATAGACTGTATCATATGACATATTAACAAAATTCAGATATGTCTTTTTTTTCAACATAGGTGGCTAGGAAGGTTAAATTTACTCATTTATTCTTATCGACATAATACAAGGTAAAGGATGACATAAACCCCTAAAACAGTTTATACTGTTTAAATTTTAGTGATAGATTTACACTATATTAAGACCCAAATACTAACTGAACCTACTGTACAAAGATTCTCTCTTTGTATGCATTTATTGTGTAGGCTTGACAACTGGAGTACATACTTGCCGATTTGAATAGCTATAAACCAAATCTTAAAAACAGATTTGCCCTGCTTGCAAATAATGTCATAAATTTTTAAACTTCTTTAAACTATAAACATTTTGATGAATATTATCTATAATTTATATTCACAGTGACCCTGTGTTTACAATGGCCCTGTGAGATAATTAAGGAAAGTATTTTATTTTCTACTCTTTAGATGTTAAATTGAGATCCAAAGTCGATAAGTTTTTACCCGAAGTCACACAGTCAGTAATGAAACCATCGCCCTTTCAACACAATTCCTCACTCTAAATATTGTTTATAATAAAGCAGTTGTTCTCAAATGTTGATATGCATTAGAGTCACCCAGGGAGCTTATTAAAACAGAGATTACCCTGGTCACTCAGAGGTTCTAATTTATATATAGTGTGGGTGACAGACATAAATATTAATTTTCAACAAGAATTGGACCACATTTTGAGAAGCATCTTACACTATGTGACTATCAATAAGTATGTCGTGTCATTAATCCTTTTGTTATGTCCCTTGAAGCTGACCCAAATACAATAAAACTTGAGAATGCAAATTTCATGAGGGTATGGACTAAGTAAAACTTGTTCACTATGTTATTCTAGGTATCTAGATACCTGGAAAATAATAACACTTTCACAATTGGTAGACTGAATGAATACATTTAGAGCTATAGTATGCACAACTTTAAGTTTATATGTTAGGTGTCGTTTCACCTGAATTTATTCTGATATTGTTTCTTTATTAAGCATATTTAACACAATAGTTTAACAGTTTCAAAATTTTCAGTCTATTTTCATATGTCTATCTGCATGTTTCAGCCTAAAGGACTTACACTTCTGTCCTTTTTATCTGCATTTTCTTCCTTCCTTCCTTCCTCCCTCCCTCTCTCCCTCCCTCCCTCCCTCCCTCCCTCCCTCCCTTCCTTCCTTCCTTCCTTCCTTCCTTCCTTCCTTCCTTCCTTCCTTCCTTCCTTCTTTCCTTCCTTCCTTTTTCTTTCTGTAAATGACCGCATCACATCACTCTCTTCATTTGTACAGTGCAGTCCTCTTTCTATGCCAACATGTTATTCTGAAAAAGTCTAAACATACAGAATGGTTAATTGAGTGATAGTAAAGTGAAAACCTATGTATCTACTACCTAGAATCTAAATTAATATTTTCTTGCTTTAACATATATCTGTCCATATCTCCATTTATATTCTTTCATCAGTCCATCATGTTATTAATGCATTCAAAATTAAATTGCATACATCAATACACTTCTTTCTAGATATTTTAGCATAAAGTTCACTGAAGTTTAATATCATTTTATGTTTATTTTTTCTTTTAAGATTAACTCATGCAATGAAATATCAAAATGATAATGGTTCATGTCACAAATTTGACAATCACTTATAAACTTGTGTAAATCAAAAATCTTGTGTAAGTAAAAGTCTATCAGGACATTACCATCACCCCAGAAAGTTCCCACATAAAGTGGTTATAAACATTCTTTTATTGGACAACTGTTTTGTGGATATTAATTCTCATCAGTTGAATCATTTAGACTGTACAATTTTACATGCAGATCAATGATTATGTTATCCAGTTGCTTCATGTTTTCAAATATGTGATGTCAATTTTGTTAATTTTAGCCATTTCGTGAGTACAATAACATATTTTTCCAAGAAGACTAATGATTTTAGTCTCTCTTTCATGTCCTTATTGTTCATTTGTCCATATTTCATGTATAAAGTAACTTATGGTATTCCAGATACATTTACTTGTATGTTAGAGCTTTTGCTATTGTTGCACAGATACCTGAGGTATTTATTTTTAAAAGTCCCTTCTTTAATTTTTACATACTGGATAATTTTTATTAGTCTATCATCACATTCACTCTTTCTCTCATCTTTTGTCATAATTCTGCTCTTAAACTTATCTAGTTAATTTTGTGTGTTAATTATTGTGATTTACAATTCTAGAATTTTAGATGGTTCATGTTATAGTTTTATTTCTTAGCTTAAATTTTCTATTTGTTCATTTATTACAAGTATATATTTCTTTATGTTTTTGAACATTATTTTGAATACTTCTTTTAAATCCTGGCCTGTTAATCTCAATGTTTGGATTATTCTTCTTAATTTTCACCTGTTGATTTTATTTTCTTTTATAAATAACTAATTTTCCTGTTTCTTTGCACAATGACTAATTTTAAATTGTGTCCTAGACATTGTAATCATCTGTCTTAAGAGACTGTGAGTTTTGTTATATCCCTATGAGAACTATAGATTCTTTTTTGTTGCTGTTCATTTGGCAGGAACTTAACTGTCTCAGACTACAACACTGTCTCTGCAATCTGTTTTCATTCACTTAGGTTAGTCTTAGTTGTTATCCTGGAATTTTGTTCAATGTCTGCATGGTTTGGTGGGCTCCGTTAGAGATTTCAAGTCAAGTATATTCACAGGAATTTTGGGCTTCTTCTTCTGACTTACTGTTTATCAGGATTTTCCACTACTACCCCAACTTGTCAGCGACTATGGTTGCCCCAAACTCTGTTCTCTGGTTCTTGGGTCAAAATGGCTGAAGATTTTCAATTATGGCTTTTATCTATTCCATGATCTTACCTGGACAAGTTCTAAAACTAAATGGTGTTTGAAAAAAGAAAACAAAAAAACAAACTACTGCAACACTAGTCCCTTCTTCCAAGAATCTACCGCCCACCTATATCCATAGACTATTTTTTTTTCTTCTCCAGTGTTCTTGTCATTATTTTATCAGTTATCCACAGTTGGTGGGAAATTGATCCAATAGAAGATTCTGGCAATGTCTGAACCAATAATCCAGATACTTTAAAAATACTACTTATGATTGTAAATCTTTTTTGACTATGATATATAAAATAACATATTCTGACTTGCCTATGAAGCATTAAAAATTATTATGGAGCTAGCATTATGAAAGTATAATTTTTTGTCTTAGAAAAGTATATATTCACCTATGGAATAGAGAACCCATAAATATTCAATCACATATAGAAATTTAATTTGTTATAGACATAATAAATTTTTCCCTATTGTTACTGTCCTTGCATATCATGTTTTATAAGTGAGAGACCTGCATGCAAAAGTCAAATTCAAATATGTATATATCCAAAATACTTATTCATCTTAGGCTGTTGGTAATGTTCATATCATTAAAATATAAGTAGGAATTTATATTGTAATTTAAATGAATGTGCATTTTCTTTTCAAAGAAAAATATTTTATTTTGAAAATAATTTTTAAACAGAAAAATTTTATAAACCAATTTGTTTACAAATAAATATTTGACTATATATGTTTTTATTATTTTATCATTCTGTTTCAATCTTAAATATGTCTAATTGTGGATGATAAATTATGTGACTACATTGCCCTTGCACATATACAAATAATATTTATTGTAACTACTTATCAATTAAATGAAAAATACATTGATTATGAAGTGCTATTTCACAAACAACAGTTTGGTAAAACATTTAAAAAATGAATATCATTAAAAATTTGTGGAAAAACTATGCCATTAGAGATGATCTTCACTATGAGAGGAGAAGTAAACTCGTAGAACTTCATTGGAAAATAATTTAACATTACTTAAAAATATCGAACAGGTTTATAACTTATAAATAACATTATACGAATATGTATGCATTCTTTAAAACACTGTATACAAATGAATTTAAAAAATGCTACAAGAATAGTCACATGCCTTCTTCCTAAAGAAGAAAAAAACCTGAAAACAATGACTGATATATGAAGAATAAGTTGTTGAATAGTCAAATAATAAAATACTCTATGGTTATAAAAGTAAAGGTACTACTGCTACTTATATTAACATAATTTGATCTCAAAATACTTTATTGAAATAAGAGATTCACATAAAAACAGACATTATTGTTTATAGAAATTTTTCAAAAATAAACTTTTTCTTTTTTAGGTGAATTTAAAATTTTCCTTTATGGGGAAAAAAGAAAATATATTTAAGAAAAATTGCATTGGGGGACACTGTAAATGTTTATTTTTTGGCATGGATAATTTATATATATATATATAGAGAGAGGGTGTGTATTTTATTATTGTTCTTTTAACTATACATATATATTTAAATATGGTGGTGCATACAATCATTCAAGATAAATGAATACAAATGACACAACCGACTGGGGAATGGTGGCTCATGCCTGTAATCCCAGCAGTTCGGGAGGCAGAAGCAAGAGGATTGCCTGACCCCACGGGTTCAAGACCACACTGAGCAACTCGTCAACATCTCGTTTCTACAATAAACCAAAACATTAGCCATATGTGGTGGTGCACACCTGTAGTTCCAGCTACTTGAAAGCCTGAGGTGAATGAATCATCTGAGCCCAGCAGGCCGAGGCTCTGGTGGCCATGAGCGTGACACTGAACTCCAGCCTGGGTGACAGAGTGAGACACTAACTAAAAAAAAAAACCAAAAAAAAAAACCCCAAAACAAAAACAAAAGCAAAGGTAAAATAATATCTTCTATCACTCTGTCAAATTTATCCTACAAGTTGTTTATTTCTATAACCCATATTAATGTTCATATATTTTATATTTATATATTTGCTGGCTTTTCTCTTTCTTTGGGTAATATAAGGTACGTGGAAATTACAGTTTCATTTTCTGTTTTGTTAATTGCTGTGACCTTAGGGCCCATAATGGTCCTTGGTCCCTAGCATATAATAAGTGTTCAATAAATGTGGTGATGAATATATAAATATTCGATATATAAATAAGTGTAGTATCCTTACTAGTGAGGGAAACTTTTGGGTAAATAGTTGGCCTTCTTGGCAACTAGGCCACATATTCTAGTTATTAGATATTTTTATATTCTCTATCACTTCTTTACTTATAAAAACTTGACAAAAAATGTGTACATCTCAGCAAAGTAAATATATATATAATTATGTGACATTTTATGTAATTTATTTTGGGGCATAACATTTTAAAATGGCAATACTTATAAGGACACATTTAAAATTTATTTGAAAAATGACATCTTATTCAAAAACAAGAAGCTCAATTAAAAAGGTAAGACATAGTTTTAAACTTGTTGACATATATTCAATGCAAAGTGACAAATTATGATCTGGTCTATATAGACTCAGAAAGTTTGTCAAGCACATCCTCTGAATATCTGCTTAATGTATTTTATCACACATATAGTTTATAAACATTTAGGTAGGAGAACCCTGTAGAACACTGATAAGAGTACTTGTTACAACTCCTCAGTGAATCTGTTCTTATTTTTAAAAAAGAGATTGATCAGCTACCTTATCATATCCATATCCTGTTTTTTTCACTGATGGAAAATTATATTAAAATATTTCAAACATTACTACATAATTGTTGCAAAATCTGGCAATATTTTGGGGCACATAATGGGAAAATTCTACTCATGTACATAGCCTGTGTGAAAGTTAAGATTCACATGTCAAGGGTTTTCTTCTTCGGAAAATTCTACATTCTGAGAGTAAGTATTGGAGTCATAATTCTTCCCAAATGACCAATCTAAGTGAAAGGATGTAGCTAGAACTGTATATGTGAAAGAAGACTATTCAATTCTTCTTAGATGATAGGCTACTCCAATGAAAATAAAGTCATTGTAATCAACTATAGTTAATTTGCCAATGATAATGGCATGAAATTAACTTACAGAATCTCAAAAGAAAATTATTAACATTGCCTTTATATGTGCTATAGGTACAGTTCTCAGCTTTCACTCTGCTATGGTGGTATTGGTTGCATGCCCAGCAGCCATTTTTCTATATTATTCCTTGCTTAAAAGAATCCCAATTTTGAGTACAAGGTGATGTGTTCTGACAGCAAGTAAATCAAGACTAAGTTAACCATGAATTTCCTTTCTCCTTTCAAGTAAGCTTATCTCAGTTCTCAGTGATAAAATATAAAGGAGATCTTTCTAGGAGCTTCTGAGGAAAATAGGTCTGCTTGAAAAGAGAGTGCCTCTTTGGCTCCCACTTTTTCTTTTTGCTTGGGACATTTCCATGAAAGGATATTGTGCTTAGATCCCTAGTGGTCACATTCAGAGATGACTGTCAACACCTCAGATGTTGGAGCTGGAAGAAAGGAAGGGCCCAGGTCATCAATGGCACTGCTGAGCCATACCCCCTATACTGTCCTTTGTTATATGAAATAAGATAATATCTTTATTAGTAAAGCCATGTTTATAGGAAATTCTGATAACTCTCAGCTTAGTAACCTATCCCTGGCTCATTTGATGACATTCATTTTCAACTCTTCAAAGATAACTTATGATTGTTGCTTCCACAGGTAGCTTTAATTATTCAATTTAATATAATTTTTCCATTCCATTGCAGAATTTTTTAATTATTTGCCATTGTCTGCCCTGGAACATGCCTTTTGCCATATGACTTGCAGTTTCTCTGAGCTAAAAAGGTAGGCAAATTCATATTTAGCCATTTCACTTGTTCAGTAGAATAAGATGGAAGTAACAATGTCACTTCAGAGCCTAGGTCTCAAAGGATCTTGCATGTTTTTCATTGCGTACTTGCCCTCTACCATTGAAACGAAAGGGCTATGACTAAACTAGTTCACTGATCCCAGGGAGAAGAGAAAAGACAGCAGAAACATGAACAGCTAAATAAGTGACCCCAGCTGAGATAAACAAAACCTTGTCTGTGTCAGTTGAACCCTAAAGACACATGAGAAATCCATGTTTTTATTGTATGCCATTGTCTTTTGGGATGGACACAGCAAAAACTAAAATATAGAATGATTACTATTGAATTCTCTTGGTGGGGCAATAGTAGCTCAATAATTTTCTCTCCCAATAAATAAAGCATGATATGAGGCAAGTTGAGTGAAACTGATATAATTATACATATATGTACACAAATTTTCTCTTACAGACTAAAAGGTAAGTCATTTCTATATTTTATACTTAATAATTTTTAATGGCAATGTAATTGTGATATACCTCAAAATCGAATCACTATGTTAGTGTCAATTATTTTAAAAAGGTCTCTCTGAGACTCACAATTTGACTTTTTTCTCTTGGAAATGATATTTGTCCTATTTCAAAAATATTATTCAGGTTAGGGTTTGCTCTTCAATGTACTGTCCTGAGAGTCTATATTTGGGTTTATGCTTTCTAGGGCTATCTTTCAATCCAATTTTCTCCAACTCTACATCTGCTATAAATTTACTGTAAAATAAAATGCAAAGCATAACATATTGCATTTTATTGTTTATCAATGCTATGATAATTGAAAGAAATGAATAATATCACAATGACTAGCATTTCAATGGGACTTATATCTTCTGACGTCCTATACCTTGTGTGAATCTTTCACTAAAAAAACTATAAAACAGTTTGTATAATTTTTTTCTTTCGCATCTAAGTGGCAAAAGTCATGTCCCATTTCAGAATTTAATATGGTACTGGGACCTTTAAGATTTCTTTGTCTACCCATCTAAACTTCTTACATACTATTGTTTAGTTAAAATGTGATTTCAGATCTTTTTGTTTGGTTTTGTTTTGTTTTTGAGTTGGAGTCTCACTCTGTTGCCCAGACTGGAGTGCAGTGGCCGCTCCCGGCCACCACAGCCTCGACCTGCTGGGCTCCGGTGGTCCTTCCGCCTCAGCCTACCAAGTAGCCGGAATTACAGGCATGCGCTACCACGCCCGGCTGATTTTTTTTGATTTATTGTAGAGATGAGGTCTCGCTGCCCAGGCGGGTCTCGAACCCGCGGGCTCAGGCAATCCACTCACCTCAGCCTCCCAAAGGCGCGGGATTACAGGCTGAGCCACCGAGCCCGGCCGATTTCAGATCTTATAAAGTAATTCTTTAACAACTATTTTAGTAACTAATATAGAAGAACTTTTGGATTACAAGACCCTAAATAATAAGATCAGTGATTAATGGAGCAATTTGCGTTTATTGCAGGACTGAGAGCTGAAGTGTTGGACTGCTGCATACTCCTAGGAGGTGTTTTTCTCTATTAATGATATTTGAATTTCCTCTGATGTAAGAAACTCTCAATTCAAGCTACTGTGCAGAATATGTATATCTCTGGAGACTTCTTTCAAATTTAAGATTCTGTCACTCTCAGTATGTGAGATATGGAGGTTAATTTTAATATTACTAACTCATTATTTCTAGGCCTGTCCTACCATGCCACTATTGCCCTGAAAATATATGTATTTATTTCCTTTTGAAAGGAGTTAATATAAAATTTTGAAAGAATATTATGTGAAAGAATCAGAATATTATGTGAAAGAATCAGAATTTTGATTATTTTAAAATTGGACTCTTGGACACACACACAGACACACACACACACTATATATATATGTATATATATCTATATATATACATATATATATAGTATTTATTTGTAGTGATTGTTGCTTTGCTCACTATACTTGTGTTGCAGCTCAATAATATTAAATCTGGAGAGGACAACGTATGTCATCCTTTGACTCTTGAGCTCAGAACTAGCTTTAAAGCTTTAAACTAGAGTCTAGCACATGTGTACAAGCACATACATGCGGGCACACATAGACACACACGATTATACTTTGGTCAGCTCTAGGAGATGCCCTTCCTATTGTAGTTATCATTGATTTGTATTTTTAGCATGGCATTTATCCTACAGATAACAGTAATGTATCTCGAGGTAAGGATGTTTTATCCAAATATGCACAACGTGATTTGAATAAAGAAAAAAAATTCAATGCTATTGCTCCCCTCTCATTTTAGTCTTACAAAAAGGCACTAATAATAATGTTAATAATGATATTAATGTATATATAAACTGGTTTATTTTATAAGGTCTTTCATAATTTTGTCTATCATTCCTTATCTTTATTCATCCATTGAATAAAAATGCGTCATTCCTACCCTGTACTAGGTGTTGGTGATACAACGCTAAGCAAAACAGAAAGATCCCATCCTCATATGATTTAGAATTTCCATTATCAAGGAGAAGGAAAAGAGGAACACTTTTTAAAATAATATGTCACATAGCAACAAGTGTTAAGTAGAAGAATAAAGCCAGGAAAATCTGACCAGTTGTGCTTGGTGGGGGAAGGGATGTGAGTACCTTTCAAGGTGAGCTTCACCAATAAGGTAATGTATGAGGGGCACTGAAGGAAGTGTGGAAACTAGGCATGAGGCTATCTGGAGAAAGGGCACTGGAGACAGATGAAACTGCAAATGCAAATTCCTTGGGTGAGAAGTGGGCTTAACAGGTCTGAGACCTTCAAGGGGAGTAGTAATAGTAGTGAATGTGTGAGAGGAAGAGTGGTAGGAAGTAAATCAGAAAGATAGCAGGTACCGGATCTTATAGACTTGATAGCCATTGTAAAGACTGTTTCTTATAAATAAATGTAATGAAGGAATTCAATGGACATGGTTTCAGAGATTGGCTCCTCAGAAAGAATGTTCTCTAGGATCTCAGAGCAAACGTGTAAGTTGGGTTGATGATAAATTTTGTCTAAATTTTTTTAGACTGGCTTCCAGCCAGGAACCATGCTCTCTACCCACTCAAAATTTCTCCTCCTCAAAAACTTTGTTTTTGGATATTAAACAAAAATTAATTAATTATCATTAATCTGAAGATAAACCTCTGTGTGAAACATAGAACTACAAAAGTGAGAAAGTGAGGAGTACATGAAAGATACAAAATGACTTGGAGCTGAGACAATTATTAATCTCCTTCTAATATTTTATAAACTCTATGGGATATAGCAAACTTAAACAAATCAAAAGCTCATATCTATAATATACATATATATGCACACACATACATATGTGTATGTATGTTTAGCAGACATTCAGTTGCACTTTTTATACTATCAACAAACACAAATGGTCACCTCAAATAAGTTTCATGTTATTAACAAAGTTGGAGAAGAGCCATTCATTTATGACTCTTGTCTACTGCATTACTCTTTAGATGTAAGGAATAAGATGCTAATAAAATGCTAAAACTTCTAACCTTCTTCTTCTCTGACAACATAGAGGCTCTAAGATTAACTTTAATCTCTTATATCACTTTATGTGGAATATTCTACCATGTCTCCTATGATTTGAAGTATTCAAGTGGTAGCAAATTAAGGCGAGATGTTGGCATGTCACTGTTTATCTTCCTTGGATTTTACTATTAATTGAAGGCCTCATTTGAGAGCAAGTGAACTTTAAGCACTTCATACACTCCTGGTAGTTCAGCATGCTCCATTTACTGCTACATTGCAGTGAGGTAAGTGTGTTTAGGCAGATGAGAAACTATTTGCTCCTGCACATTCTTAGTTGCAAAGTCATAAAAATCATCTAGTTTCCTCAGAAATCCACAGAAACACAACTGTACTTATCTTGTTTTGCCTATAAACTTACAAATTCTTCTCTACATCCTACTTGGCTATTTCTAAAGAACTATCCGTGTACTATAGAAGGTTAGTTGTTCTCTTCATCCTATTCTTTTTGTTTTCACTGAAACTTACCCAGTGATCCACCATTGGTCTTTATCTTTTCTTTTTTCCCTTTATAATAACCTGCTCAGTGAATATGCCCAAAATTCCCCCTCCAAAAAAAAAAAGAAGAAGAAAGAGAGAGAATATATGCTATTGATACAGTATTACTCTTTCCCTACCACTTTTTTTTTTCTATTTAGTTTGAAGGTACATATGATCTGTTTTCCTTTCCCCTTTTGCCCCCAGCTACCAAGTAAACCTTCTCCAGAAATGAGCATCATAATGCCAAATTCTTGTCTTGATTTCATTAAACATTAGAAACCACATATAAATTTGTTACATATGGAACGTCTACAAATCTAATTATTGTGTTTAAATACGCGTCACTTATTCCTGAAATCCCTCACATTTTTGGATCCTATATAAACTTTTTCTTAAGTTACCTCTTATCAGCTGCAGCATCTTCAAACGTTTAGTGGAAATTCCTTTCTTCTGTCATCCATTTCAAATTAGTATTTTCCACATCTTTGTAAAATGTTGCTGCTCTTCTGACTTTACATTCTTTCCTAATAAGTTCATCCACTTTCATAATTTTATCACTTTAGGATGATGTCTGCCTAATCTCTCTCTCAAATTGACTTACTTCATGAGTTTAGATACAAAAACCTAGTGGACATTTTTATTTCAATAAAGAGAAAGAAAGAGAAGTCTGAGTAGAAAGAAAAGGGAGGAAGAGGAGCTTAACCTTATTAACTTGTATAACTTTATTTAATGTTAATCTAGCATATAATACCATATTTAATTCTCAGAAAACCCTTGATTTGGAAACAAATATAATCACATTAAATATCACATATGAGAAAACTAAGGTTTAGAGAGTTTAAGTAATATTCCCATAGTCTTAGAACCAATAAAGAACAGAGAAAAGAATTAGAGCTCATGTCTATATAAAACCTGTCAGTGGTGTAGCCAATAAACAACAGTTGCTTCTACAAATACAGCAAGTTCAACAAGTCCAAACCACTTATACCTTCTATTCCTGTATTGTCTCTTCCTATATGTGTTAATTTTAATGCCATTTTTATCTACTTAAGCCATAAAAGTTGTCATTATTCCAGGTCTACAATGACCAGGCTCCTTCAGTCTCCCCCCATTTTAACTCTACGTGCCCCCTAACATGTGTTTTGAACCACAATAATATGGAACAGCTTTCATTTCCTCAGTGTTGCCATGGTATTTTATTTCTCTGTGACCTTGCTTACTGTGTCTCTTGCTACAATGTCCTCCATCCCTTTTCTTAATCTAACTAATGCCTACCTATCCCTTATGAATCAGTCAAGCATTCTATACTTCAGCAATGGTTTCCTGAGACCTAAGCTATCATAACTTCAAAAGGTACTGTAAACTTGTAGTTAGAATAGATTTGTTTAGTTATTACAACAAACATAACAGATGGTAAATATCATTAAGAAAAATGATTTTTTTTCTAATTTGCGTAAGGTCTTGCAAACTTGCCTGCCTAAACCTTCCAATTTGAGTTAATGTCCCTCTTTTACTTCCTTAGATTCCGCTGACTTATATAAATAATTAGTTGCGTACCCAACTGCAATTTCTTGCCTCATTCTTCCTTTCTGTTATAAAGATCCCACATCAATTTCTATGTGCCCAAATTCTAGACATTGACATGTGCACCCTTTCCTGCTGTAGTTAGGCAACGGGTATGTTACGCTGTGTTAGCCATCAGGACCTCAAAGAAAGTCTGCTGGGACTAACTGAGAAAGGGTACACTCAGTAAAAAGGGAGAGAAACAGAAGGAAATCCCACTCTCTCCAAATGCTCCTTGTATTCATTTGTTAGGGCTACCATAACAAAATACCTCAGACATGGTGCCTTAAATCACAGAAATTTATTTTCTCACATTTCTGGAGGCTGAAAGTCCAAGTTCAAGGTTCAAGATGGGTTGGTTTGTTCTGATGCTTTTCTCCTTGACTTGCAGATGTCTACCCTCTTGCTGCCTCTTGACATGGTTTTTTTTCTCTGTCAATAGGTAACTTTGGTGTCTTTTGGGGTGTCTAAATTTCATCTCTTAATGGAACACCAGTCATATTCATCAGGACTCACCCTACTGGTCTCATTTTAACCTAACCACTTTTCTAAAGACCTTAACTAAAATTCTGAGGTACCGGGGATTAAGGCTTTAACATTTCAATTTCGTGGTGTGGATGTTCAGCCTCCTGGAATGTGAGGAAATAAATTTCTGTAGTTTAAGGCATGTTATCAGTGGTATTTTGTTATGGCACCACCAAACACACCCCAAGCCATTTATTGTCTTAGATATTGCTGTATAATGAGATGTTGTATAGGGTAACATGGCCCTGAAGGAAAAGACAAATGATTCCCAGGTAAGTTAACTCAAAGTTCTAGTATCACTGATTGCTGTTTCAGCCAGTCCTGGTAAACTTTGCCTCCAAGTATTCTGTGATTAATAAGTGTGCTGATATTTTTAAATAATTTTTAGTTTGATATATTGCAACTTGTATCACAAAACATTTAACTGATGCACCAATATAATATTTATGTGATATTACAATAAACAACGTAATTGATTCTCACTCAAGAGTGATATTTCATTTATCATTATTTCTCCTCTACCCATCACAGTGCCTAACACTCAGTCAACATTTGAACTTTCTGAGCTCTGTGCTTCTTCTCCCACATCTACACACATATAATCTCACACCAAATGTCCCCCCCAACTCATGGGTAACTATGGAAAGGTCATTGATGACCCACTCTTTCTTATAACCACCATAAAAATACACTATTATATTTCTTTTTAAACTATCTATGTCTCAAAGGTTTTTTGTTTTGCTTTGTTTTTTACATTTTGATGTACTTTTGCTTCCAATTTGCATTTCCCAGATTATGATAATAATTTTACATTGTAAGAAATAATATATATTAGTTGTGACTTCATTATATAAGATATATGATACTGTTTATAGTTCTGTAGTTACTATAAATTTTTCGATATTTTGTTCATTCCAGTGTTAAAGGCTGAAAAAAATAATATCCTAGATTCAGTGAGCACAGCTAGTGCATTCATCTGTGTTCTGACATAGGCTCAGGTCTTCTTCATTTAACTAAATTTGACTTGTTCAATAATATTTTATCAGATGAAATGCTATATTCACTTTAATATTAAGTTTTATGACTTTCAAATCATAGAGCTGCATTGACTCTTGAAATATGTAATGTACCACAACTTATGACAATAATCTATAATTTGAGCCTTCAAGTCTTCAATTTTTGAAGATTCTCAATTTTTTTTAAAAAAGACATCCAGAAACATGAGTGGCTTCATGAAATGAATACTAATACTGCATACTCACTCCTTTATTTAGCTTCACAGAGAAAAAAAATCTTTGAGTGTGACATATGTTTCACGTTTCTCTGATTTATTACTTTAGGACCTAAACTCCCTAAGTATCCATGGATGCTCTGAATTGATGCATATTTCTGGTGAAACTATGTCCTCTACTATTTCCTCTTGACAGGTACGGTAATGTCGCCTCTCAGTTCTCCACAGCCAAAAAGAAAAAGAACTAAAGTCATTCCCCAATACCTTAGATGAACAAAACTACTTACTTTCACTCTTATTTTTGCCCTATTATTCAAAAACTCTTAACTTCCCCAATTCATTGGTAGGTCTTGAGGATTGGATTAAATGGAAATTTTAAAAACTGCCAAGATGAGTGCATATTAAATACAAGAATCGTATCTATCTTGTTGCTATAGTGAAATAAAATAGTCAGCATTAAAATCATTCATGGCTTGCCAATTTGCACACAGTGCTATGTTAGTTAAGTGCTATGTTAGTTAAGACACAAGTTATTGTGATCATATCTTCTAGAAGTAGCAGAATTCAAGATGACAATAATAAGGCAGATATTAAGACTGCATGGATAATCAAACAAATAAGGAGCCATGAGAGTTGTTGTTGGAAAGAAATGAACAACTTTTTTCTAATTAGTCATCTAGTTAACTAGAAAAAGTGAAAAAAAATTAATGTGTTAAAACCATACCTTCAAAACACTTTTTTTAAAAAGAGCTCTTAAAATTCTCTTCTGATAACAGATAACTTTTATGTAGGTTTCAAAAAAAAAAGCTGTTTCCAAAAAAGTTGTAATATATTTTGCAAGAGTCCTTTTACAGCTTTGTGTAAATGGGCCTTTTCTTCATTGAATGTATTTATTTTCATATCACATATTATATATAACTTATCAATTTTTAAAAGCAAATACAATATCATCCTTAAGGCAGAATTTTTCTAACAATTCAATTAATAGAGCTCATGACAGATAATATGTATAAACTTTGTCATAAAAGATTTTATATACTCTTGGTTAAATTCTAGAGGCTTTATTCTTGGTTGGCAAATGTGCTAAGGAGAAGGAAAATTACCCAGCTGAAGGGTGACAACTTCCACACAATTCATGTTTACACAACAATCGTGCCTTCCACCACCACCTCCCCTAAATGGTTTTGACTCTAAATGTGGGTAAGTGAACAAAACTTTCTGTACCTTCCCAAGGATCTGGGTTCATTTACTTTCAGAAGTCAGGAATACATATACACTGGAAATTACTGCCAGAGGATAAGATATGGTATTGTTGAAAATGAATGCCTCTATTCAGGAGGTTTTGTGGAGTGGCACAGTAATTTTATAAAATCATTAGTCAATTGTGAAATATCTCACATAGACCTTCAGATGGTAAAAAGAACATAATTTGAAGTTAAAATCCAGAAATGATATCATGTTTTTAAAATGTTTCTCAATTGTGAAAATGCTGATTAATGTTTTACCTGGAGGCCATTCACTTTTCTATTCTTGAAGCCCAGAAGATTGGAAACATATCAATTGACCCCACTTATTTGTTTTGACAAAATAATCTACAGTACAGGGAAAAAAAAAAAAGACCCAGCAGCCTTGTGGCATTTTATAAATGTGTACTAAATGAATTACAGGTGTCTCTGTACCCACTGTCACCATTTCCTCTCCTCTCTTATTTTCTCTCTTTCCATATCCAATATTTTTTTTTCTCTCCAAAATACATCACAGGTTACTCCTGTTCAAAACAATAATTGAAGGCTTGATATAAGCTATTAGTCTTCATTCTATATTTCTGTTTCTCAACTGTCTGGCTGCTGTGTCTTAGTCTTCCTTACTTGTTATGACTTATATTCCCCACCAACAAATTATGCAATTCCCCAGAGCCCAGGCTTTTGCCCTATTCTTTTCTTTATTTACATCATCACTTGGTGTTCTCATTCAGCTCCTCGACTTCAAATAACATCTATTTACTGACACTTCCCAATTTTTATCAGCATCCTAGCCTTCTTATCCCAACTCCAATCTCACTTATCTAAATGCTTATCCAATATCTTCACTTGGACAATGACTGCATTTCAGATACAATATGTCAAAAATCAAATACCTACTCTCCTTCCAAACTATATATATATATATATATATATATATATATATATATATATATATATATATATATATATATAAAATATTTTTTTCCTCAAGCTTTTACATTTTAGTCAATCACAACTCCATCTTCCCAGGTATTCAGACTTTGGTCAGTCACTGCTTGTGCCTCTCTTCCTCATGCTCTTTGTGAAATTCATCCAAAAAGACCTCATGAGTATATTTTTAAGATACATCTGGTCTCTCATCATTTCTCACCATCCCTAATGCTACCACATTGTACTAAAGTACCACCAAATTACCTATGTTATTGCAATAATTTCCCTTCTTCTATCTTTGCATCCCAAAATATCTTTCTCCTTACAGCAGCCAAAGTAATCCTTTTATGTATTTTGGCTTGAAACCCTCAAGTGGCTTTCTCTCTCATTTGGTAAATGCCAAACTCCTAACAATTACACGGAAACCTGCACGATCTGGACCCATCACCTCTCTAACTTCTCTTACCCTTCTCTCCATCACCCACTACATTCTAGCCACGCTGGCCTCCCTATTTTTTCCTTGAATACATAAGTTATATGTGAGGCTTTTGCTCCTTCTACATAAAAATGCCTCCATCAATGCTCACATGCCTTGCATCCTCACTCATGTTTTTGAAGTTTTTACTCAAATATCATCTCTCCAGCTGGACTTCCTTGATCATTGTGTTAGTCAGGATTCTGAAGAGGGATAGAACCACAAGGATTATGTTTATATATAAAACATAATTGACAAGGGAGAAAAGGCTCACCCATTATAAGGCAAAAAGTCCCACCCTAGGCTGTCTGCAAGTTGTGCAGTGAGAAAAACTGTAGGTGGTTCCGTTTAGGACTGAAAGCCTCAACACCAGGGAAGTCTTCACTGCAGCTCTCAGTCTGAGGCCCAAGGCCCAAGAGACCCTGGAGAGGTTGCAGGTGCAAGTCCAAAGGCTAAAGAATCTGGAGTCTGATGCTCAAGAGCAGAAGGAGAGGGAGCAAAATGCCCTAAGAAAGCTAAAGAGAGCAGGGGAAAAATCAGCAAGCAGCTTATCCCCCTTCTTCCATCTGCTTTTTGTAGCTGGACTAGCAGCTAATTGGAGGGTGCAGCTCATTTTGAGGACAGGTCCTCCTCTCCTAGTCCACTGACCCACAGGTCAGTATCCTTTGGAAGTATCATCACAGACACACACACCCAGAAACAATTCTTCATCAGTCATCTAGACATCCCTCAATCCAGCCAAGTTGACATCTACTATTAACCATCATAACCACATTATGTAAAATAGAACCCCCTCCCATTTCCTGTACTTCTTATGGTCTTCTTAACTGCCTAAGTTAGTATAGTCTATAGGTCCCTTCCCACTCATTTATTTGAATGTAAGCCTCATAAGCATAGAGACTTGAAACTGTTTTGTTCACTGTTGTATCTACAGCACATGAAATGATATCTGACACATAATAGGCAATAAAAATGAAAGAAGTTATATTGCTGAATTTGAAATGTTTTAGGTTAGAGGAAATATTTTAATAAGTGTGAAGTCACAGGAAAATAAGGGAGGCATAGAATGTAAGAATTAACTCTGAAAAATCAAATGGGAAGTTTTCAGTTTAATTTCATTTCAATGATTGATATTTAATGTCAGAGCTCGGTTTTATCTGTAGAGGGCTATGTTCAAATTCTTAGAACATTTTCTCTCACACACTGGTAATTTCACACACTTACTGATTTATTGCATTACTATAATATTTGGTGGATAACTCATAATAATATATTTATACTTAGATCCCATAGCATATATATCAAGTGCCAGGAATTGCATTGGACATTTACGTACCTCTTCAAAACTTTCTCATCCCAAACTCTTCCTCGAGCCACAGCTTCGGCAAGCTGTTCCAGGCAAGTTTTATATCGGGTCCTACAGGAAACTATGTGCATTAATGCTTATTCAGCCTCATGGTGTGAGGGTGTGAGCACTGGAAGGACAGCCTGTGATCAGTAGGAAATTAGAACTGATGGATATGGGTTTCATCCTTCTGTCTCCTTCATAGTCATTTCTCAGATGCATTTAATAAGGCTTTTTCGAATGCACTGGTATAATCAAATACCAATGACCCATAGCAGTGATGAACTCAGAAATGCACTCTGGAATTGACAGTCTTTCTTGTTTCACATCCTCTGATTTGCTTTTATGTTCTCTGCATGCAAGTGTATATTTCAGTTTCTGCCTCAGAGACATCCTAAGTCCAGAATTGCATTAAACATTTAAAAATATTCTTAATTTATCCTTTTCACAGGCTCTACTATTAGGTATTATTACAATCTATTTTTTTTTTTTTTTTTTTTTTGAGTTGGAGTCTCACTCTGTGGCCCAGACTGGAGTGCAGTGGCCGCTTCCGGCCACCACAACCTCGACCTGCTGGGCTCCGGCGATCCTTCCGCCTCAGCCTTCCAAGTAGCTGGAATTACAGGCATGAGCTACCACGCCCGGCTGATTTTTTGATTTATTGTAGAGATGAGGTCTCGCTGCCCAGGCGGGTCTCGAACCCGCGGGCTCAGGCAATCCACTCACCTCAGCCTCCCAAAGGCGCGGGATTACAGGCTGAGCCACTGAGCCCGGCTTACAATCTATTTTTTTAAAAAAAGAAGAAAATGAAGTTCATTCAATTAACATATCTTACAAAGATAAAAGAGTCATAATTGAAGTCATTTTTGTCTGATTCAAAATTAATATTCTTTCTACGGGGTAGAAAGGTCTAAACTAGTAAGCTGATAAGACTGCTGAACTCATGACACATTTTTATTTAAAAAGTAAATTGCATGGGTTCCAGGGTTTATAATGCACATAATTAAGACTTCAGAACAATTCATCAGTAGTAATTTGAAAAGAAAATACACAGTGGTCCCATAAATCATTATAATATGTCAAAACAAACATGTGAGGTCTCTCATGTTATTTTGTGAATACGTGATAGATACTTTCTGCTTATGTTATCCTTCTTTACCTTGCAAAGTACCTCTGGGAAGTTTATCTTTGTGGACTAGGTGAGCAAGTTTTCTTGCCCTCTGGTTACAGTTAGTTTCAGCTGTTGGGAAGCATTGGCTGTAGAACAACGTGGGAAGGGGAGGTGTGTGGCGCCAGGGTATCCATTGCCTGGATACTTTCGCTCCCTCCAGGAAATGTCGCAACTCTTTGCACACTTCTCTTTAACTTGTGGAAGCCCTTCTAACCAATGCTCATTAAATTTCATTAGCCCTGGGTACACACCTCTCAATGATAGTACCCTTAACTTCACCTACAACGACTTCATAATTAGATGCTTTATCAAACTCCTCTAATTACCCCACTTTTGAGTGTGCCATCTGTTTCCTCCTGGGATTCTGGCTCATATAGAAGACAACAAAAACATTATAACATAGTATAATTAAGAAAGAAATGGTTGAAAGTAATTGGGAGGAGATACAGTAATTATTAACAGGAATTGGTAGTCATATAGTAAAGATGAATAAAGGAAATAAATGTATCATTTATGGGCCAGAGGCGATTCTTACAGTATAATGTTAGAAATAAAAAGATTTATAAACTAACTTACTAAGTCAAAGCCTATAATACATATATGTTGTAAAAGAAATGCATGATCCAACTTTCAACAGTGTTGGTTGTCAATTGACAGAACATTCACTATAGTGGCTACCATACTTAACAAAATGTCAACAATGATGCATAGATTTTAGTGATAATATCATCGAGAAAACAGGTATAGTTATTTACCATGAAGATATTTACTGTAAATTGTATAGTTTGAAATTTAAAATAATCTTTATAAAAAAGGCATTTTTCTTACTTCATTTAGGTTTACATTAAACAAAATTTATTCTATATAGACTGTCCCGTAAAAATTGGAATTTAAAGTTAACTTTTATGGATATGAAACCATGAAATCTAATCTTAATAAAAAAAATTCCAGAAACTGCTTCAGGACTAGAGATTTATATAGCTGAAGAATGGAAGATTAATGGGGTAGAAAGTATGAAGTACAGGTTACTGCATTTTCTTCTCTTTTTAGACATGGTGTTCATCCTCCTATTACCCACCAATTTTGTTATATCTCTCTTTACATTTCTTTTCTTCTTATATAACTTTCACTTTAAAAATCATAACTGCTTCAGCTTTTATTTTCCTCTGGTAATAAATAACTCTTGAGATAACTTTCACAACTGGTGCAAGTTTTATGAGGCTTTTCCTGATTTCATTCTCTCCCAATTCCTTTTAGAAACAGTCCTTTTCACAGGAAGCTAGGAAACTTTTGACTTTGACATTTTAGACAGTATTTTATATTATCTTAATACGGGTCCAACATGTTAAACAACCAGAGCGATACAATAGATTTAACAGCACATCTACCGTTCACACTATCTGAACTTATTTAAATAAAATTTTGTTCTTGCCTTGATGAGTTCTTCTTTTTTTGCACTATGATTCTTTATGTTTATAGTTTGGAAAGATAATGTAAATATAAAATTATCCTCTAGATATTACAGCCTCACAATGTTTTTTTAAATTGAAAATTGTAACCCACATGAAGAAAAATACATGGACTAATTTATCACAAAATGAATATCCATTTTACTCCCACAGTGGACAAAAAATAAAACATTACAGTATCACCCCTCCCCAACTCAAAACCCTCATGCCTCCCTTCTGCTTGCTGTTCCCTCTCTCTCTTCCTAAAATGTTACAGTCCTTCTGATTTTTAAACCAGTCATGCCTCCTTTTTCTTTTAAATTTTACTCTTTAAACTTGCATGGTAATCTTTATAGATAAGTGTTGTCTGTTTTGACTTCTGGGGAACAAATATAGATGAAATCATGCAGAATATATTCTCAGTGCATGACTTCTTGCTCAGTATTAGTTTTTTTAGAGTCATGTGTGGCATTGTGCATATTCATTTCCACAGCTGTATACCATTTCAAGTGTGAATATATTCTGTTTATTAGTACATAATTCCAACGTTTTTCCCAAAATGGTGGCATGAACATTTAGTCTCATCAGCAATGTAGGAAAGTTTTCTCTTCACAGTTTGGTTCTGGGATGCAGTTTGAAAATGGGATGAACTTGTGTATGATTTAGCAAGTGGAGGTAAGACAAAAACCACTGTTTTTGCAAAATTATGGCAATTATTCCAGTATTCTAGTCATAGCCCTTCTGTCCAGTACTATCCCAGCTCCTCCCACATTTAAATAAGCCTATATTAACTTTCTAAATAGTTTCATAAAGCTTTTTAACACTGATGCCAAACCTGAAAAATGAGCTAATATGTTCATATACTGACAGTGATGGTAGGTATGAGAAATAAAAGAGAAAAGCAAAGGAAAACACACAGGAGTTGGTAACTAATTAAATATGATGAACTAATCAAAAGAGATTGTTCCTTATGATTCTGGTCATTGGTCCTAAGTAATGAAGAATACAGTGGTGTTATGAACATATAGAGAAGTCATGAGGGAGTATTTCTTGCGGAGTGTGACATACAGCTTGAACATCTTGACTAATGTTAAGGTATTTACAGGTGGAGGTCAAGAGGGAATAAACAACAAACATTAAAAAGTGGAAGTTAGTAGAGATCAGAGATGTAGAAATGGCTTGTATTTCACTTTGCAGGCAATAATGCTTCTCATAGCAATTGCATTTTATGATTAAGAATAAATAGTGGCAAACAATCCTTTAAATTCAGATATACACACATTTTTATAATCAGTATCAAATTCTGTCGATGTTGCTATTCTTTGCAATTCTTATAGTCAATTTCATACATGGTTTGTAATCCTCCTATGACATTAACATGTATCACATATCTGTGCTATCTCAAATCATAGAATGCCAACTTCTTAAAAAGTAGAAATGATGCCTTAAAAAAATCGTTGGATTTCTCACACATAAGTAATACTTATTGGATATTTGTTTAATTAAAAGACATAATTTATGAATAAATACACATGGTGGCATAATTATTCTGTGTGTGACTGCAAAAGCTACTTCAATTTACATTATTTCCTGATATAAAAATATTTTTCCAGTTTTTCTTATACCTCATCACACCAATCATATTGTCACCGTTATTGTTTAATAGTACAAATTTTGTTGACTTCAGTATCTATTGTAAATTTCTAGCACAAATTATTAACAGACTTTCCTTTTCCATCAATAACTTTTCTATTTGTAAAGAATTTTGTGTTTTTTCTCCCCAATGAAGCATATCCCCTGCTCTAGGGGAATGCACCAAATCAGTTCTGAAAGAATTAGTGAGTATCAGAAATAAATATTCTAAAGAAAATAGCAGTGCTTCTGAATATAATTATCTATCATCAACTTTTCTAAACACATGATTTCTCAGTGGAACTAAAAATCAAGTATCAATTTTACCAATTTATACAGAGATAAATGATAATGAGGAGTCCAACAAGATTGTCTTGTCATTTATAGCTTGACATCAAATAAAAAATACCATTTAAAGATACCAGTTAAGTGACATGTCTTGGGAATCCAGAGATAAAAGTCATCATAGAATCCTTGTGTGAGACAGAGAAGATACTCCAACATAAAACCAATCCTTTCTCAACTAGAGTTCTAGAATAATGCTGAGTCAAGAACTTTATTCATTCTGTAATCTCTTTATTTTTTGATTTAACTTTTGTCATCTTTTCCATCAGTCTATATCCAATTGAATAGTTCACATTTTTTTTCTGATTTATAATCAATATTGCTGAAAATAATTTGAATTCTCAAATCATTGCCATATTCTGGCGTCAATTCACATTCCCATCAAAATAGTTAAAATTTGCTTTTTTTTTTTTTGAATTGGAGTCTCACTCTGTCGCCCAGACTGGAGTGCAGTGGCCGCTCCCGGCCACCGCAGCCTCGACCTGCTGGGCTCCGGCGATCCTTCCGTCTCAGCCTTCCAGGTAGCCGGGAATTACAGGCGCGTGCTACCACGCCCAGCTGATTTTTTGATTTATTGTAGAGATGAGGTCTCACTGCCCAGGCGGGTCTCGAACCCGCGGGCTCAGGCAATCCACTCACCTCAGCCTCCCAAAGGCGCGGGATTACAGGTTGAGTCACCGAGCCCGGCTAAAATTTACTTTTCTGTAGTACATTCACAAATGTATTTGTAGTGTATTCACAAATATTTCTGTGTTACCTTTTAACTTCAAAGACAACTTTATGTTATCTATATTATTGTCTTCCTTTGATATGTGGAAAATTGAAGAAGACAAAAATGATAACTAATAATTTACACAATGGAGACTCAATTACAGTATTATTTTTTTCACTTAGTCCTTGAATATCTGCATCTTCTTTGTTCTTTAAAAATACCTCCTTCTGTTCTTCAGTTCAATAACAGAATACAACCAACACCAGCCTTCTATGTGTTACTTTTATAACAGATTCCTACTTATCGACCCAGTATTGTATTTTACAACTTCATTCATAATAGAACCAAATCAAAAGCATATTTTCTAGCCTTCTTCTTTTTGAAATGTAAGTAATGGCCAAATAATTATAAGCAAAATTTGTTGAAAAATAAGCCATAAGCATTTGAGGTTTCCCTTTACTCTTTCTTTCATCTAGCTGAAATGCAGAAGGGATGGTTGAAGCATGAGCAGCCAACTCAGACGATGTCATCAACCAGAAAATGAAAAATAAGCATGGCAAATAGAAAGATAGAAGGAACTTAACTCCCCGGTGATTATGGAATCACCAAATCAACAGTGGAATATGTAACTCCAGACTTCTTCAATATGTGAGATGAAGAGAATCTTCAACTTGCCTAAGCTACTATAGTCAAGTTTTATTTTTTTTAATTAACAGTCAAACTTAACACTAATTGACTCAGCATGCTATATCCAAATGCCCAAACACTGATCTATTATTCAAGTTCTACAACCCCTAAGCAACTGATTTACAGAACTTAGACAAAGCTTCTACCATTTTACTAGTCAACTTTGTATATAAGGGGAAGATCATATTTTACAAAAATATTTTTTCATGGTAGTTATATGAATAGAGGTGATGACAATTCTCAGATAATTTGGAGACCAGGCAGACAAAACAAAGGTTACCAAGACAGCTTTCAAAAGTGTCTTTTTTTAATGAGAGATCTTTGGTCTTTTTAATATCCTTAACTCTATGTTTTCTGTATTATTTTTATAAGTGAGTCACGCTTAATATAAGTAAATGACAATTGTGTGAGAAACTGTATTCTTTTAAGCCTTAAATTTTATCATTAGTGGCTCAAATCAAGATGCTAGGAATTAAATTATGAATGTTGTCGTATCTTTTGTATGTTCAGTGTGACGTGAGGAATAACAGACTGTTTTAATTTCTCTAATGAATGTGCCACATTGAATTAAAACCTGTGATAGCATGAATAATAAATGTTACTGATAAATGACTGGAACTTGATAGTATAGTCTAGGTAGAATCATGTGACTCATTAACTTTTCTTTACAAAAGCATCCAATTGTCTTGACAAAGCACCTATTTCAGACACAACATATGTTTGTTAATAAAACTTTTACAACCATCATAAAACCATCCAAAAAATCAAGGAAAAAGGATATCTACTTAGCAGATGGGGCAATCACAACATCACATTGGCTTATATCATGTCCAAAGTTTGTTTAAATTGATAACTTTTTGTTATCATTTTGTGAATAACTTAATATACATTTAAAAGTGAAATTTAAGAATATTCACCCCAAATGGTAGCTAAACTTAACCTAAAAATATGCAGGACAATTTTTAACTTCTACCTGTATTAACTCCCTCAACAGACTTAATATTAAGATAGGCATAAAAAGACTAAAATTACTTCTTCTACAGTCTGATATTTTAAAAAACATGGAATCTAATTCTACAAAGTAAAAGATGTTAAAATACATATGCAAAAACTTTTCAGTCCATGCTAAGAAAACAGAAAATTCATATTAACACCTTGGGAAACAATATGCCAAGTAGTTCAATATAGACAGAAATTCTCAGGATGAATTTTAAAAAAAATCCTAGCACAGCTCTGTCTTACATAGCTATGACCATGGAAAAGTCACTCTGTCTTAGGACATGTCAATTTTCTCATGCAAAAAAGAAGTTAATTTTACCCAATTCCACATGACTACCATGATACCAAAAATGTGTTAAAAGACAAAGGATTAAAACATTTTTGACATGTTCCAGAATAAAGAAGATCTGACACATAAAATTAACCATAGTTTGTTAAAACTGTGAATTATTTCACATATTTTTCCTGTAATTCAGAAAATTTAGCATGAAAGAGACTGAGAGAGAGCAGATGTATTAATGTTGCTAGTATTTGAGAAATTAAATATTTTTTCATATATTATCCTAACCAATAAATCCATTGTGTGGTTAGCATGGAGTTTCTGTTTTTCTTTTGCTTTGTTTTCAATTTGATAACCTCAAGTACAATAGATTTTTTAAAACTCAAATTATGAGAAAACTATCTCTAATTGTAAATGAAGGCAAATAGTTTATTTCACAATTACATATTTTCATGATACCTAAAAACATTAAGATACACAATACTGAAAAAAAATACTAATTTGTCATTCTACTATAGTGTTGAAAGTATTCAATATAATAATACACAGTCTTTCAAAATGGTAATTAAAACATAGCTTGTTTAAATTATTGTAATACTGTAAGAGAATGATTAGCAGTAGTGGGAAACTGCCGGGAGGGGGGTGGGAAAGCAGGATTGTCAGTAGTGGGAATCTACCTGGGGAAGGGGGGGCACACCTCATTAACAAGGGTACCTGCATAATGAACAGTTGTATACCTAATCCTGAATTGTACCCCACATCTTTAAAATACAAAAAAATTAAAAGGAAAAGTAAATAAATAAATAATCTTAGTCCAAAATAATTAAATAAACAAAGTACCTGATTTCCCTCCAAAAATAAACAGAGAATATGTATATATACCTATACATATACATACACACACACACACACACACACACACACACACACACACATATATACATACATCCAAAACCTATCACATATCACCATAAATTCTAGGGTGCCCAATTTACCTGATTTGTTTTGTACTTTCCCTGTTTAGTACGAAACTCTCATGTCTGGGAATTCTCTTAGCCCCAGACTAATTATACAATTTTCCTGGGAATATCATGGTTTTAAAACGAAAAGCTCCATCTCCTGGGACACTGTCAGGTTCAGGCAAGCCAGGGTATTTAGTCACACTACTTATTCACTACTGAAAGCTCATTGCAGCTGAAATAAGAGAAGAGAAAAAATTTCAGAAAGAAGAAATAGGTAGGTGTTAGGTTCAGGCCTGTATCTAGTTATATGGCAGGATAACTGAGATAATTCCAACAGTAAGGCTTTCAAGGACATGGCACATTCTCAGAATTGAAGCTTACTCACTACCACAGAAATAACATCAAACCATTACCTACCAACTAGTAGACTAACAAAAATTAAGTGAAAATTAAAAACTTAAAGCAACAATGTTAAGAAACGAGCAAGATCTGAGTGAGAAAGTCTCAGGGGTGCAGCAAAGAGGGTAAACATTGGGGAAAACTTCTGCCAAATCAGTCCCCAACTGGGGACTTTAGTGTCCCCTGAAGGGGACGCTAAAGAACTTGCACCCTGTAGAACACAAAGAATACACATGGAAAAGCAAAGTCTCAAACCCAGCTCAACTCCTGAATGGATTCACTCATTTCCCAAAATCAAGTCCTGAACAAAGGAAAGGCATGTTAATTTTCAGTATACAAATTATTTCTTTACAAATCCCAAAGTATAAGGCATAAGAAAGGGAAGATAAAGAGCAACTCATTGTCAGGAGACAAAGTAATTAAAATAAGCAAACTCAGATACGACATACATTTTGACATTATCAGACCGGAGATTTAAAATAACTGATCAATCATTGAATATTTTGGTAGAAAAATAAGACAGTGTGCATTCCCAGTGGGTTATTTCAATAGACATAAGATAATATATATGTTGCATAGCAAATTTCTCCACAGAAACTATGAAAGCCAGAAGACATTAAGTGGTATTTTAAAGAGCTAAAAGACAATTAGTTAACCAAGAGTTGTATAGCCAACATAAATACAGTTTATAAAGGAAGGCAAAATAAATATTTTCTTAAACAAAGATTAAAAAAGTGAAATAAAATTAATTACCAGCAGATCTGCCTGAAAGAACTGTTTTTAAATGGTTATTCAGAAGACAGAAACTTGGACCTATACAAACCAACCTTAAAATTGCTGAAAATCAAATAAATAAAAGTAAATATAAAATTTATTTTATTTAATTAATTTATTGATTTGTTTGTTTATTTATTTATTTATTTTTGAGTTGGAGTCTCACTCTGTAGCCCAGACTGGAGTGCAGTGGCCACTCGTGGCCACCACAGCCTCAACCTGCTGGGCTCCAGCGATCCTTCCGCCTCGGCCTTCCATGTAGCCGGAATTACAGGCATGCGCTACCATGCCCGGCTGATTTTTTTGATTTATTGTAGAGATGAGGTTTCACCAAGTTGCCCAGGCAGGTCTCGAACCCATGGGCTCAGGCAATCCACTCACCTCAGCCTCCCAAAGTTCAGGATTACAGGCTGAGCCACCGATCCCAGCTTAAAATTCATTTTAAATAGTTTATTTATGTTGAATAATTTACTTTTTAAAGCAAAAATAGTAGCAATTTATTGTGTTTTGTAACATGTAATAGCAAAATGTATAGCAATAATAACACAAAGAATAAGAGGGAAAATTTAGGCATTTACTGTTATAAGTTTTTTCACTACAGTGGAGCAGAATATTATTTTTAAAGGATGACTGATTAAAGAGGTACTCATAAGTTGTCAGACAACCACTTGGTTTTTTAAAAAGAGGCACACATAATATAAAAAATTGATACTATATGGAATCATAAGAAACACTCAAAATAAGTCAGAAATACAGAAAAAAGTAGAAACACAAACTTTTATCAAGACAGTAGATTTTAATACAGTCATATTAATAATCATTTTAAATGTGAATTTTTTAGACATTCAAGATAAAAGATAGACATTGTCAAATGTATAGGCAGTAAACAAAGTGAGGCCCAAATTTTACCTGTACAATGAGCATTTGTATACCTAACCTTGAATTGTATCCCACATCTTTAAAATAAAAATTATTTTTAAAAAACTGCAGGAAAAAAAAGTAATCTCCTATTACATGATATCTTTGGGGAAACCACTTTAAATATTGAGTTACACAGGTTAAATTTAAAAGGGTTTTAAAAAATCATGTAAGCATTAACCAAAAGAAAGCTGGAGTAAATATATTAATATCAGACAATGTAAATTTCAGAAAAGGAAATATTACTATGGATAAAAATGGACACAGAATAATGATACAGGGATCATCTCCATAAAGATTTAACAGTTCTAAATGTGGAAGAACTTAACAGAGTCCATTCACACAGTAATTCTTTTTGTTGTTTTGTTTTGATAACTCCGTCGCCAGGCTGGAGAGAAGTGACACACTCACTGCCACACCAGCATCAACCTGCTGGGCTCCAGTGATCCTTCTGCCTCAGCCTTCCGAGTAGTCGGAACTGTAGGCAAGCACTGCCACACTCGGCTAATTTTTTGATTTATTGTGGAGGCGAGGTCTCACTGTGTTGCCCAGGCTGGTCTTGAACCTGTGGGCTCAGGCAATCCTCTTACCTTGGCCAACAAAAATGCTGGGATTGCAGACTTGAACCACTGTGCCTGACCCACACAGTAATTCTTGAGGGCACATGAAACATTCATCAAAATGAACCATATTCTCACTCTTAAAACAAATCTTAACATATTCCTAGCAATCAAATTCATACAAAATATAATTACAAATTATAATGTGAATAAACTATAAATCAATAATAGATACCCCCTAAATTTCCAATTGCATAAAAATTCAACAATATTCTTCCATAACCCAAAGGTAAATAAATTTTAAGGAAAATGTAAAAGTTTTTTGAAACACATAAAAATGAAATACAACATATCAAAATTTGTAAGATACTGCTAAGCACTGCTCAGATATAAATTTATACAATGAAATGGTGTTATTAGAAAATAAGAAACATTTCCTATCAATAAGCTAAGATTCATTCTACCATCAGATTCTTGAGAAATATTAAAATAAACTACAAAATGCAGAAGAAAATAGTAAAAGTAAAAGCAGAATTCAATGAAATTGTGAATAAAAATTGATAGAGGAAATCAATAAAAACAAACTGCATCTCTTTAAAAGTAATCAGTAAAATTGGTAATTCTCTAACAGCACTGACCATGAATACAAAAGTTGCAAATGACAAATATTAGAATGAAAAAGGAAACGTCACTACTTACCCCATCCACATTAAAAGCATAGTAAGGATGTGCAAAGGATAGCTATACCTTTAAATTTTTTAACTTAGTAAAATGTATAATTTGTTGGAAATCACACCTGCAATAGCTCACTTAAGAAAAAAATAGATAAAATATTTTTTCTAACAGTGACAGAACTGCAACTTATTGGTAATAACCTTTCCACACACACAAAAAATCTTAGACATAAATGGTTTTGTTGGAAAATATTACCAAACATTTAAGAAAAAAATAATACCAATCCTCTACAAATTCTTTAGAATATAAAAGAGGTGCCATCTCCCAACACATTTTGTGAATTCAGCATTACACTGATATTAAAATAAGACAGAAAAATAACAAGTAATAAGAACTACAGTCAGATATAGGTTATAATCATAGAGGCAATAATTCTCATAAAATTTAAACAAATCAAATTCAGTATCATATAAAGTAGATATACCATAAAACCAAGTGTTGAATCTTCCATGAATGCAAAGCTGACTTAGCATCTGAAAATCAGTCAGTGTTATTTAAAATATCAACAGACCAGAGAAAAATAATATAACCATACTAATAGGTGAGGAGGGAAATGTAACTTTGAAAAATTCAACATACATTCATGTACAAATCCCCAGCAAAGATGGTAGAAATACTCAACCTGATAAAGAGTTTCAACAAACCTGCAGTTACATCATACTCAATGATAAAATATTAAATAGTTTTTTCCCTATGAGCAGCAAAAAAGCACACATGTCCACTCTTACCACTCATTTATCATTACCATGAAGTCTTAATGTAATAATGGAAGAAAAATAAAGGCATTAAGAATTAAAACAAGAAAATAAAAATATCCCTAGTTGCCAACATTGTTTTTTATGTAAAAATCCCAAGAAATCAACCAAAAGCATTCTAAAAATAATGTGATTTCAGCATTGTCACAGAATACATAATTAATATTAATCTTAATAATATTTATAATTCAATAAAAAATAAGATCTTGGTATAAATATAACAGAACCAGGGATAATAGCATCAAAATACATGAAATACAAATGCTACTCTAGTTTTTATGGGGTTAAGTCCTGATAAACCCACTGTAAGTTGAAAATATCCTAATATTAAAAATGCATTTAATACACTAACACATCGAAAATCATAGCTTAGCAAAGTCTACCTTAAGGTGCTCAGAACATCTATATTTCTACAGTGTACCATTGGACAAAGTCATCTAACACAAATTCTATTTTATAATTGTGTTAAATATATCATGTAATTTATTGAATACTGCACTGAATGAAAATGAATACTATACCAAAATGATGTGTGGGTATTTGAAGTAGTTTCTACTGAATATATATTGCTTTCACATCGGCAAAAATTTGGATTTTTTAAAAAATATTTTTAAAAATGTGGAGCACAATGCTAGGTTAAGTATACAAATGTTAATTATGCAGTTACCCTTGTTGATGAGGTGTGCCCCCCGCCCCCCGCCAACGACAGTTTCCCTCAATTTTCAATCCCACTCCCCCTCCCCGGACAGTTTCCCACTACTGCCAATCCCATTCTTATAGTATTATAACTGTTCAAGTTCCACTTATGAGTGAGAAAATTTGGTATTCTGTTCTTTGTTTCTATGGCAGATCACTAAGTATGATAGACTCTAAATCCGTTCAAATTGCTGTGGTTTATATGTTTGTCCTTCTTTTTGGCTGCATAATATTCAATTGTGTATATGTGCCACATATTTTTACCCAGTCCAACTTCTATGGGCAGCATGGTTGGTTCCATGTTTTTGCTATTGTGAATATAGCTGCAACAAACATGCATATGCTGGTATCTTATTTGTAGAATGATTTGAGTTCCTCTAGATATCCTCCCAAAAGGGAATTGATGGGCCATATGTAAGGTCAATTTCTAGTTCTTTCAGAAATCGCCACAATGGCTTCCAAAGAGGTTGCTTTGGTTTGCATTCCCACCAGCAGTGTAGAAGTGTTCCTTTTCCTCCAGCATCTGTTGTTATTTGTTTTATTAATGATGGCCATTCCTACTGGGGTTAGGTGGTATCTTAGTGTGGTTTTTATTTGCATTTCTCTGATGATGAGTGAGGTTGAGCACTTTTTCATGTGTCTGTTGACTGCCCATGTATCTTCTTTTGAGAAGTGTCTATTCATATCTTTTGCCCAATTTTTAATAGGGCTCCCCCCCATCCCCCAGCACACTTGAGTTCTTTGTAGATCCAAGATGTTAGGCCTTTGTCAGATATACAGTTGGCAAATAATATTTTCCCATACTGTGGGCTATCTCCCTGCTCTCTTGATGGTTTCTTTTGCTCTGCAAAAAGTCATCAGTTTGTTGAGGTCCCACTTGTCTATCTTATTTCTTAGGGTATGGGCACTTAGGTTTTTGATCAAGAATTGGTGGCCAGTACCAATTTTCATAAGGATGTCTCCTGCATTTTCTAAGATTCTTATAGCTTGAGGTTTTACATTTAGGTCTTTGATCCATTTAGAGTTAATTTTTGTGTATGGTGATAGGTAGGGGTCCTGTTTCTATCTTCTGCATGTGATCGGCCAGTTTTCCCAGCACCATTTACTAAATAGGTTCTCTTCTCCCCAGTGGTTGTTGTTGGAGGATTTGTAAAAGATGAGTTGGTTGAGAAATTGAGGCGTTGCTTCTGGAATCTCTTTCCTGTTCCATTGGCCTATATGTCTGTTCAGGCTGTTTTGATTACTATACCTTATAGTAAAGATTGAAGTCTGTTCAAGTTATTCCTTCTGCTAAGGTTTGGTTTTGCTATTCGTGGTTGTTAATGTTTCCATATGAATTTCTGTATTGTCATTTCCAGGTCTGAGACAAATGATGTTGGTAATTTAATGGGTATTGCTTTGAATCTGTAGATTGCCTTTGGTAGGATGGACATCTTAACAATATTGATATTTCCTATCCATGAGCATTGAATATTTTTTTATTTGTTTGTGTCTTCTTGGATTTCCTTAAGCAGTCTTTTGTAGTTCTCATTGTAAAGATCTTTCACTTTTCTGGTTAGGAAGATGCCAAGGTATTTAATGTGTGTGTGTGTGTGTGTGTGGTGTGTGTGTGTGTGTGTGTGTGTGTGTGTGTGTGTGTATTGAGAATAGATTGTGCTTTTTATTTGGGTCTCTGCCTGTGTGTTGTTGGTGTATAGGACTGATACTGTCTTTTGCACATTTATAGTGTACCCTGAGACTTTGCCAAAGCCCTTTATCAGTGCAAGCAAGTTTTTGACAGATTCTTTTGGATTTTCAAGATAAAGGATCATATTGTCAGCAAAGAGGGATAACTTGATTTCCTCTTTTCCTATTTGGATGCCCCTGATTTCCTTTTACTTGTCTAATTGCCCTACCTAGGACTTCCAAAACAATGTCGAACAAGAGGGGTGAGAGTGGATGGCCTTGTTTTCTTCCAGTTTTCAGAAGAAATGTTTCCAGTTTCTGTACATTTAACAACATGTTAGCTGTGGGTTTATCATAGTTGGTACTGTTTTGAGGTATATTCCTTCTATACCTAGGTGGTTAAGGGTTTTTATCAAGAAGGGATGCTGGATTTTATCAAAAACTTTCTCTGCATCTAATGAGATAATCATGTGGTTCTTGTTTTTACATCTGTTGATGTATCTAATTACATTTATGGTCTTGCAAATGTTGAACCACCCCTGCATCCTGGGGATGATGTCTACTTGGTCATAGGGGTTGATTTTTGAGATGTGATTTTGGATCCGGTTTGCTAGAACCTTGTTGAGGACTTTCGCATTTTGTTCATCAGGGATATTGACCTGTACTCTTTTTTTTTTGGACCTTTACCCAGTTTGGGGTATTAGTGTGATGTTAGCTTCATAAAATGATTTGGGGAGATTTCCATCTTTCTTAATTACCTGGAACACTTTCAATAGGTTTGGTATCATATCCTCATTGTACGTTTTGAGGAATTCTGCTGGAAAGCCATCAGTCCAGGGCTATTTTTTGTAAGTAGTTTTCTTATAACAGAGTCAATTTCCTGAATTGTTATTGGTCTATTTAGTGTCTCAATGTCTTCTTGTTTCAACCTGGGGAAGTTGTGTGATGTCAGATAATCCTCCATTTCATTTAGTCAAGTTTGTTTTCATATAGGTATACATAGTAATCTCTGATAATCTTTTGTATTTCTTCGGGGTCAGTTGTGATTTGATCTTTTGTATTCCTGATGGTGTTTATTTGGACTTTCTCTCTCTCTCTCTCTCTCTCTCTTTTTTTTTTTTTTTTGAGTTGGAGTCTCAGTCAATCTGATTACTGGTCCATCAATTTTGTTAATTCTTTCAAAGAACCAACTTTTTGTTTTGTTGATGTTTTCTATGATATTTTGGTCTTCTATATACTGTGTTTGGGTTCTTGTTTTGGTGATTTGGATTATTCTGTTAAAGTTAGGGATTTTGTGGTCTTTTCTTTGTAGTTCCTTTAGGCGTATTGTTAGGCTCTCAACTTGTGATCATTCCATTTCCTTGATGTGTGCTCCTAGAGATATAAATATCCGTCTTAGAACTGATTTCATGGCATCCCAGAGGTTTTTGACTTCATTTTCATTTGTTTCCAGGAATCTTTTAATTTCTGCTTCGATTTCAGTGTTGACCCAGTAGTGGTTCAGCATCATGCTGTTTAATGCCCATGTCTTTGTGGGCTTCAGGGAAATTTTGTTGGTGTTGATATTTATTTTTATTCCACTGCGGTCTGAGGAGGTGCATAGCAATATTTCAAACTTATGGAGTATTTATGCTTGATTTATGGTCAAGAATGTGATTGATCTTGGAGTACATTCCATGTGGTGATGAAAAGAATGTATATTCTGTGGCTTTGGGATGGAATAATCTGTGGTTATCTATTAAGTTCATTTGGTTAAGTGTCAAGTTTAGGTTCTAGTTCTCCTTGTTGATTTTTGCCTCGATGATCTATCTAAGTCTGCCAGTGGGGTATTCAAGTCCCCTGCTATAATAGTGTTAGAGTCAATATCTTTTTTTAGTTTACTTAGTAGTTGCTTTCTAAATGCTGGTGCTCCTGTGTTGGGTGCATATATGTTTAGTATGGATATTTCTTGTTGATGGATTGAACCTTTTATTATTATGTAGTGTCCTTTTGTATCTTTTTAAACTTTTTGATAGCTTAATGGCTGTTTTGTCTGATATTAAGATCGCGACTCTTACCTTCTTTTGTGATTCATTTGCCTGGAAATTCATTTTCCATCCTTTAACTTTAAGTCTGTGTGTGAGATGAGTTTCCTGCATGCAGCAAATAATTGAGTCGTGGTTTCTTATCCAGTTTGCCATTCTGTATCTTTACAGTGGTGCATTTAGTTCATTCACATTCAAGCTGCTTATTGAAATGTGACTGTTTATCCCTGTCATTAGGTTCTTATAAGGTTTTTGTTGTTGTTGTTGTTTGCGTATATTCTTTTGGTTTGGGGGGTTGATGTATGTGTGTGTTTTCAAAGTTGTTGTTGCACTGTGTCCTCTGTTGTTTTTGTGCTTTCCTGTTCTCTTCAGAAGTGTGAAGTAATTCTTTTTTTTTTCTTTCTTCTGTGCTTAATACCTTTTTAAGAGTCTCTTGTAGAACTGGTCTGGAAGCCACACAATCTCTTAGGGATTGGATGTCTGGGAAGAATTTTAATTCTCCATCACTGATGAAACTGAGCTTGGCTGGGTAGGAAATTCTTGGTAGAAATTGTTTATCTTTGAAGAGTTTGAACATTGGATTCCAGTCCCTTCTTGCTGGTAGTGCTTCTGCTGATAGGTCTGCTGCTATTCTGATTGGTTTTCCCCGGTAGGTAGTCTGACCTTTCTCTCCTGCTGCCTTTAGGATATTGTCTTTTGTGCCTACTTTGTGTGGGTGAATTACTGTGTGTCTAGGGTTTCTTCTCATATGATGTCTTGTATCTCTTGCATTTGGCTGGTCACATCTCTAGTGAGATGGGAAAAGTTTTCTTGAATTACTTTCTGGAATACTTGTTCCAAGGTGTTCTCCATTTCCCTTTCTTCTCCTGGGATACCAATCAGGCAGGGATTTGGCCTCTTGATATAATCACACATCTCTTGTAGTCTTTGTTCTTTCTTCCTGAGTTTTCTGTTTATGTTTCTTACAGATCAAATTAATTCCATGTTCTAGCCTTCAGGTTCTGAGATTCTTTCTTTGGCTAGATTAATTCTGCTTTTCATGCTTGTCATCTTGTCATTTATTTCCTAGATGAAAATTTTTATTGCCAAAATCTCTGTTAGATGTTCTTTCAGTGTGGCATGTTTTCTTTTTTGAGTCTTATTTCACTCGTTCCCTCCAATCCCTAATTCCCATCATAATCTGGGGCCCAGTTGTTGGTGATCTCCATTGTTTGGACTCCCAAGTTTGATTTTTCAGGAATTTTCTCTTTGTTACACTTGAAATTTCCTGTGGTCTTCGTTTTGTTTTTCCTCAAATGTGACAGATCTCTTACTTTCCTCTTTAGTTCTGTTATTCAGTGACAGTGGGAGAGGTTTTCCCTTCTGATGTTTGCTCAGTCCTCTATTCTTCCCTTATTTGGGAATTTGTTCTATTTTGCAATAGGACTATGGGTGGGAAGCTTTGCTATCTCATAGTTTTGAAAGATGAATAAAGTAGGAGATGGGGAGCTAGGAGTCAGAAACTACTCGCAAATTACAATGTTTACTGATTGTGGTATATGTTTCCCAATACCTTTCCCCACCACTATCTACATCATTGTCTATATGATGATGCAATGGGTACATGTGTGTACCCCCTTAGTCCAAGATACAGTGACAGCAATGAGGAGCACAGACAAAAATAGAATGAAATAACATGGACCCCCCCAAAAAAAGAAATAAATAAAGACAAAATACACAGAACAATGAAAGCAGAAACCAATGTAAAAAACAATTAAACACACACAGACATACACACACACTACAAGACAAACTGGAATAACAACAAAGTGAAACAAAACAAACAACAACAACAAAAAACCCAGGGAAACTAAAACACACACACACACACACACACACACACACACACACACACCTAGCACAAAATGAATGAAGAAGAAAAACAGAAAGATCTGAAAAAAAAAAATTCAGATTGAATCCTCACACATATATTGACACACACCTTAAACTAAAAAATTTAAACAGGGAAGAGAAAAAGAGAAAAACCAACCAACAACAACAAAAAAACCTGTAACATGAACACTCAGTCATACACACACACACACACACACACACACACAAAACAAAAGAAGAAAGAAAAAAGAAAAAGAATAGAAAAAAGAAGAAAGGAGGGGATGCTGATAAAACACTCACATACAGAGTCATGCACAAAGGAAACTTTTAAAAATTAGATGAACTACCACTCAAAAAAAATTAATTAAAAAAAATTGTAATTGTTCCTCTCACCTGCTTTCTTCTGCAGAGCTTCCACCTCTTTCCCTCTCTCCAGTGTCTGCAGCAGGGAAGGAGGAGGGAAAGTGGGGATGGATGGGGCTGCAGTTCTCCCTCCCACTCTTATATGGTCAGGGAGATGTCCTCCAGCAGGAAGGTGTGGAATTGTCTCTTCCCAGGTATGTACTCATGGGGGTGCCCCAGCCAGGCCTATCCTGAAACAGAGTTCTACTATTGCGACTGACATCCAAGCTTTGCCTGGTTCTGTCCCTCTCACTTGTGGCCCAGCTGTGTAGGTCTGACATTCATAAGATTGCTGGGGAGAGGGGTTTGGGTGAGTCCCAGACTCACCACTGATCTCTTTGGAAAATATCCTCATCCTTTTCTGGCCTCACCCTTTGTCCCTCAGCTGGATCAGGGTAGGGGGTGGGATGCCTGAGACTCAGCACTCGTAGGGTCCCTTTAAAGTTTATGCTTTCAGGATGTTCTCTCTGTGTCACGACTAACCCCTTAGTAGTTGATCCACCAATCACAGAGATGGGATATGTTGCTCTATGGTAAGCAATCAGAGCACTTTCACGCCCGGCCTTCAAAATGGTAGTGGGGTACCTCTCTTGTCCTCTCTAGTGGGACTTTGCTTCTGGGATCTCTCTGCAGCACTTGCTGCAAGTGTCTGGCCAGGTGTTGAAGTGATGAGGAAAGCCTGGGGTCGGCAGTCTCTCCTACTGCAGTGAGGACTGGAACCACTAGTCTCTCCCTAATGCTTTTTCACAGGAAAACTTTTGCCCATTAAAAAAAAATGGAGTACAGCTTCTGCAACCTGGGAAATGCCAGGAGACCAAGCAGAGAAGCTGCAGCACCAGCTGCTGCATGAGGAGTGCCCTGGTCACTTGCTCATGAGCCCCCACTTAGTATCTCCCAGCATTTTCTTCTCAGGATGGGTTATGTTGATTTTAAAAAAAATTTCTCTCGACTTCTGTGTCCTGGGAATTGCTAGGATCCAAGTCAAGGATCTGCAGCACCAGTTGCTTCATCAGGAGAGCCCTGGCCACTAGCTCCCTACCCCTCACTCAGTCAGTCACTCACACGCCCACTCACTCACCTGCACATACACAAAATTTTCTATACACTCACTCTCTCACACCAGGACTCACATAGTCCTACTGGTTTGGCCACCATCTTCCCCAACTCCCTCTGTAAAATCTTAAGTTGAAATATTGTAAGTCCAGGACCATTTTCTTTGGTATAAGTCTTATAAAATAGGTGCAAATCCTTTATGCTGAAAAGGACAAAATGCTTATGAAATTAATTTTTAAATACTTATATAAATAAAATGAATGCTCATGAATTAGAATTAAATGTTGTTCTGTTGTCAATTATTCCGTAAGAGATTTAAACATTTGACACAATTACAAGCAAAATTCTAGCAATATCCCCCTCCTCTTTTAAAGGTATAAGCATGTCAGTTCAAGAGTTACATGGAAAGTCTAAATAGACTAGCCAAAACAATTTTGAAAAATCAAAATTAAGTTGAAAGACTCACATTACTTAAAATCCAGACTTAAAGTTGCAATGATTGAAACACTATGAAATTGGAAAAAGGATATACATATACAAATACATCAATGAGACAGAATTGAGAGTGCAGAAAGATTAGCACATGTGGTCAGTTGATGTAAGACAAGAATGCAAAGGAAATTCAAAAGGGAAAGTTTGTTTTCTTTTCAACAAATTGTGCTGGTACACACATATATGTCAAAATTTTTCTTCATTCTATACCTTACAACTAGTACTAGTTTAATCAGACTGGATTATAGGTGTAAATGTAAAATTTAAAACCCAATGTTGTCTGGGAGAATACACAGACTAATATTTTTTCAACCATGGTTAGCAACAGAATGTTTTGATATCAAAAGCACAGTGGAAAAAATAAAATATTAAGAATTTTCATTTTATCAAAATTAAGAATTTTTGCTCTTCAAAATATTCTACTAAGAAAATGAAAAGACAAGCCAGAGACAGAGAGAAAATACTAGAAAATCACCTATCTGACAGAGGATTTTTATCTAAAATATACAAAGAACTCTCAAAACCCAATAATTATAAAGCATAAATCCCCCCACAATAGGCAAAATATTTGAAGACATTTCACTAAAGAAGATAGATGTCAAATAAGCACATTAAAATATACCCTATCTCATTATTTATTAAATAAATGTAAATTGAACCATAATTATAATTGTTACTTTTTGAAAAATCTGACAATATCAAGTACTAACTAGGATACATAGCAATGTAAGCTTTCATACAAGGCTGATGATCATATAAAATAAAAAATAGTTTGCATTTCTTAGAAAGATAATCATATATTAATCATTTGACCCAGCAATCCCACTCCTAGGTATTTTCCATATAAAAACTTGTGCATGAATGTGTATAGATATTTTATTTATAACAGTTTCAAGTTGGAAACAGCCAAGACATCGTTTACAATAGAAAGAAAATAGAAGTTATGGTATTATATCCATGATAAGATCTATTCATCAGTAAAAAGAAATGATTTACCAAAACACAGAAATATGAATGAATCCCAAATTTATTATTATGAAAGAAGCATATATCTAAAAGTAGACTTTGTTTATGATTCCATTTACATGACATCCCTCTACAGGCTCTATTCTAGGTGCAGGAAGCAGAGCAAATTTGCCTGGCATCATGAGTATTATTTTCCCCCCCAAAAAGGCTAAAATGATGTTGAAGGTATAATAGAATGATCTGTATTTTGACTATAATCATAGTTATATGACTGTAAGATTTTTAAAAACTTGTAGAACTGTACATTAAAATTGAAAATTTTACTATTTTCAAAACGACAAAAAAGAAAACCCATATTTTTTTATTGACCCAGACATTTTTGGTCCAAATATTTTTGTCTTTTTCATCTACTATTTCAAGTCATGATTCTTAAAAGATATGAGAATCTAATTTCTATTTCAAATGAAACTTTGGATATCTCAAAATGCTATACTGTTTCTTCTGTGTTATCTTTTGAAATCTCAACTTCATGTTCTACTGTCTTCTTATTTCACATTTCTTTTCTATTTCTTTCTTCTTCCTTTTTGCTCTGCCTGGGTAATGCTTCTGTTTCTCTTGCATCCTAACATAGATATAATTATCTATATTATCTTTACGTTATCTAATTATCATAATGATAATTAGGATCATTGGTGCCATATTGCTTCCCTTTTTGTGAAATTTCATCAAATTTTAAGGCATTCTGTTATCACACCATGTTTCTGGCAACTAAACCTCCTTATTATCATATTCAATTATTAATAAGTGTATTTACATATCCTTTCTGCAACATATATTTAAACTTTTCTGTGTGTGTGTTGTGTGTGTGTGTGTGTGTGTGTGTGTGTGTGTGTGTATGTGTGTGTGTGTGTTGTATGTATACACAAAATCTTCAATAAATCTTTAATTGATTCCATCCAGCATTCTGGTATCTTTTTGTAATACTAATTTTGTCATTGATATCTTAGCTATTTCTTTTTAAAATTTATTTTTATTTATTTTAAAGATGTGGGGTACAATTTAGGATTAGATAGATAAATAGTCATTGTACAGGTAAACTTTGGGTCTCTCTTTGGTCCCCACTTTGCCTGGTTTGAGATCAGTTACCCTTATTGCTTTTATGTGCCCCCCCCTCCTGCTACTGCCAATCCCTTTCTTATAATATTATGATAAATGTTTAGGATCCACTGATGAGTGAGAGCATGTGGTACTCAATTCTTTGTTTCTGTGATATATCATTGACTATTATAGACTCTAAATCCATCAAAGTTGCTGCGAAGTCCATAATTTTATCCTTCTTTATGACTGCATAGTATTCTAGTGTGTATACCACATTTAAAAAATCCAGTCCACTTTCAATGGGAAGCATGGTCAGATGGCCATCATCAATAACTCAAAAACCAACAGAGGCTGGAGAGGATACCAGAAAAAAAGGAATGCTTCTACACTGTTGGTGGGAGTGTAAACTAGTACAATCTCTGTGGAAAACAGTGTGGCAGTTCATAGAAGATCTAAACATCAATCTTCCATATGACCCAGCAATCCCCCTTCCGGGAATATACCTGGAGGAACTTCAATCATTTTATAAAAAAAAAGATGCCTTCACACGCATGTTTATTGTAGCATTATTCACAATAGCAAAAAAAAAAAGATATTCCAACTCTTTCTTAAGGCTAATGCAGCCTAAAGAAGTCTGAAGTTGGCCAGGCTCAGTGGCTCAGTCTGTGATCCCAGTACTCTGGGAGGCCAAGGCAAGTGGATTGCCTGAGCCTGTGCTTTCGAGACCCGCCAGGGCAACTTGGCGAGACTTCATATCTACAATACATCAAAAATTAGCCAGGTGTGGTAGCACACACCTGTAGTTCCAGCTACTTGGAAGGCTGAGGCGGAAGGATCGCCAGAGCCCAGCAAGTCAAGGCTGCGGTGGCTGGGATTGGCCACTGCACTACAGTCTGGGCGACAGAGTGAGACTTCAACTCAAAAATAAATAAATAAATAAATAAATAAATAAATAAGTCTGAAGTCTTCTGTCTTCTCATCTAAACTCATCGATAAATATATAAGAGAAAGAGAGTCAAGCAGGGTTCTTCTACTCCACTCCAGGCCTCTTAATGTGGTTCATTTTTTGATAAATTTATTCAACTCAGTGGAAGTAAAAAGGATATCGTGTTATTTTCTTCTCTGCACAAGGATTTACTGGGTTTATAAAATAAATAATAATGAGTTTAGGAAAACTCTTATTAAGTTTACCTGCATCTCATTTCAGTTAGAATATTCACCCATTCATAAAAATATTTTCAAAAGTCTTGATGAAATATAGATACACCACAACTATATTACACTTCGCGTCTATCATTTCTGTCTCAATACTTGTCTCATTAAGAAATGGGTGAAGGAAGGAGAATCATTTTGGAAGATTTGGTTATTCTCTGGTTGTCAATGCAGGTCTATTTTGAACTCTTCTACTTGCTTCCCTGTGCCTCAGAGGCTGTACTCTTCAAGCTGCATCACCCACAGATCTTGTTCTTAACAACTAGCTTATTTGTCCTTAACAAGCAAAGAGCAAGATGAAGACAGTTGCAAGAGCTGAAGTAAAAATTCAAACGAAAGTAGAAAGTTTGACTTGATGATTACTAAAATACCCTGAAATTCTTCTGAAGAACAGAAGCTGCTCCACTGTCCATAATACAGCTAGACCTGTATTTAGAAGCAAAGTGATCCACTGATGAAAAGGTGAGAAGGACAGGAGCAAGAAGGGAAGGATATAATTACAAAACCATTCAAAGTTAATGACTTCAAATATTTCAAATATTCAGTTATTTTTAAATATTAGTTAACATGTCAGCATTTCCCTGTATTTTAGCATAAGAATAAGAAAAATCTATGATTTATTTAGCCTTTATATGTGTCATGACCTTAGAATAATTATCACCTGTAAGCTTTTCACAGTATTAGAAGTTCTGTATTCCCCTATCATGTGTTCAGAGAAAGAAACACAAATTTGGAATGGACAGCAAATTGTTCAAGAGTAAAAAGCTAATGAGTACCAGAGCCAATCCTCAAATCCCTATCTGGTTCCAAAACCAACTTTCTCACTCTGCAATAATAGCTAGGATACTTTACTACAATCTATTCTTCTAAAATTGGACCATAAGCTTTGAATACTCTGGACACAAACCTAGGGTATATGTATGTTTTTTAAAAATCGAATTAGGCTTATAACATTAATGTTACTTAATGCAATAACTGCATCTGTTATAAAGGTACAAATCTTTATAAAATGTCAAGAATCTATTACAAGAAACTGTATATGCTGGAGAGTAATTCTTTGAGTTTTTTTCAGGTGCCTGCACATGTGTTCCACATGAATATACTCTGCCTTCCAACTTCATGAAAAAGAAGAAAAATGCCATATCCTTCCTTTGTATCTCCCTGCATGTGTCTAGCCACAGTATTATTCACACAGTGGGTAACCAATTTATTTTGCTGAGTGAAAGATGCTATTATTATATAATAACATTTTATTTTCCTCACAGCAATTAAAGCAAAAAAAAAAACCCCTAAAAGTAGTCATGAAATTTTCAAATAAGACCTATTTAGCAATGAGTATTAGTCATGGAAATCATTGGTTATAACATGACCCAAGGAATACTAATGAAGGCAAAGCATATTATGACTAACCCACTTTTCAAAATGTTCTTGGTAGTAAGTGTTAGAACGAGGTCAAAGTCATTTTCCTTATTTGAAATGGAAAGGTAATTTGAATGCTTATAAAAAATGCTTTGTGGTCTGCCAAGAATTTTAATTTCTAAGCTGTCAACTTTTTAGCACTTATATCTGATAACAGCTGTTATAATACATGCTCCAGTCTTCTATCAGATGTTGGCTGTTCCACAAGTCAGAAGTGAAATATGAGTAACAGTAATGTCAAAAATGCAATGCAACTTTGAACCTTGATCAAATTTCAGTGTTATCAAATTATGTTAAATTGACATATTGATGGCAGCGTTACACATTTTCATATCTGATATTGTGCTCAAAAGTGATTTTTTTCTGAAAGAAAAACAAAGTGAAGTGGTTTGATTTAATTAAACAACTGATACCACAGTTTTTGATACGGAAAAAAGATGATGGAAATGTTTTTCTATCTCTAGAGACACTGCAGCAAAATGGAGAATGAGGACAATACAAAATGCAGTTTGTAGATTTCTTTCTGCCACTAAGACCAAGCCACTAAAACGCATCTCACTAACAAAACCTGGCTAAAGTAATGGGACAAAGGGCAGGCAGAGGAAACCACTACTTAAATACTTAACAGCTATTTGGTATGTTGATCATATTCAGTTTGGTTTATGTCCACTAAAATTTTGGTTTGTTTTGAGAACTGAAACATAGGGGGAAAAGGAATCAGTAAATCTGATAGTAAGGAAGAAACTCTCTACAAGGGTCTGTGAGGTGGGATAAAGAGAGTAGGAGCCCAAACAGAAATACTAACTGAAAGCAATCCCCAGTGAGTGAGTATGAGGGATCTGTAAGGTTATCTGTTATTTCAGAAGCAATTAATAGCACTTGCTGCTGTGCTTCAAAGCTAAGGTACTTTTAAGTCAGTAGCCCCAGAGAAACAGAAGAAGGGTACTGATGAGTTAGTATCCCTATTTTTCTGTCTGTGAAGTTCAGAAAAAGCCTGGAGGAGCAGTGATCTTATTAACAGAGGTGAGACTTGGTGTACCTTCCTTATTTAAACCTTAGGGTTACTTACCCTAAAGTTGCAGGTAAATAACAACTTTCAGTTCTAGGAAGTGATCCAAGAGAACAAAGTTTAAAACTTAGAGTAATTAGTTTTGCATAAATGGCAACAAGTTCCAAGAGTCCAAGTTCAACCTCTCTCAAAGTCTAGAAAACTCTAAATGTGTCTGACTATATTCTGTTTCCCCATAGGCATGTACTTTTATGTGTCACTCACCAAACAATCAACACCCTTCAGCGTTACACTTCTTGTGCCTTAAACATGTTTTACCCTTCCCCTCTCATTTGATTAGAGGGTTTAGAATTATCTGTTGACACTTAGATCTAAAAAGATTGCCAAATAATCCACTTTCCTTACCTTAAAACAAAAAGAAAGACTATACCACTTCTCTCAATTATGCCAATACTATATCTTAAATATACTTTTATTATAGAGTTTCTCCTATTGTGTTTTGGTCATCTGCATCTCCCATCAGTCTGTGAGATTCCTGTGAAAAATAGCTATTCATTCATGTTTTTAAATCCTGTACTAGCATACTGCTTGACATAGAAAGTCAATAAATATTTATTAAATAGCTAAATAATTTATTGTCTTGAAGTCTTGTTCTGAGTATGTGGTTTTGAATTTTACCATCTATACATTAGGAAATTCATAATTAAATTTTGTTTTGCATGGTAATTTTAATATAAGTCAAATTGTGTCAATAGAAGCATATCGCTTGAGTTTTAAAATTTCTGAATTTTTCCATTGCTTCACTGTGTAGTAGTTTAACGTATTACTTAGACTTCTGTATTTAATGTAAATTTGTAACTGAATCTAGAGATAACAGAAGTTAGATAGTTTGGGTAAGACTATCTTATATATGGTGCTGTGATCTTCCATCAGGACACTAAAAATGTCAGGATATCTCTTCTTTTATTCTGTTAAAAGCTATGAATATTTTTAAGCTTTTTTTTTTTTTTTGGATGGGTGATTGCTTGATTTTGGAATACTTTAAATTTACTATGATATGTCAAAAAGTGTTTTCATGTGTATTTATAATATTGTGGCTTATTGGTCTCAGAATATGAAATTTGATGGTCTTATCAGCTCTGCAGTATTCTTAATTATTACCTCCTTTAACTTTGTCTTTATTCCTTATCTTTTATCGCCTCTGGTAATTAATTAGATATATTTAAATTTTCTTTAAAATTCTGTCCTCCAAGTTTCTTCACTTCTTATTATAGTGTTCTAATTCTTTACCTCTCTGTTTTTCTGCCACTTTTCTTTGTCAACTTAACTGGCTGGTTCATTTATTAAATTTTTACATTCTTTTTTCCTTTATGAAATATTTTTATTAATTTTCAAATATGTTCAGAAATTTAAAAATATGTCTCACCTCTTTTTTTTGTTTTTCTCACTTTTTGCCCAGGCTGGAGTGCAGTGGCATGCTCACGGCTACTGCTACCTTGAGCTGCTGGGTTCAGGCCATCCTTCTATCTCAGCCTTCCGAGTAGCTGGAACTACAGGTGTGCACCACCACTCCTGAATATATATATATATATATATATATATATATATATATATATTTTTTTTTTTTTTTTTTTTTTTTTTTTAGTGTAGAAAGGATGTCTTGCCATGTTGCCCAAATTGGTCTCCAATTCCTAGGTTCAGGCCATACTCTCATCTTAGCCTCCCAAAGTGCTGAGATTACAGGTGTGAGCCATTGCACTTGGCTTGTGTCTCACCTCTCTTTCAAATTTTCAATTCCTTTTTTATTTGTATAAATTTATTAAATACATGTATTTTGTATTCTTTCTATGTTGCTTACAAAATTCAGCCTTCTTTGCTATTGCTTTAAAAAATATCTTATTCGTGTTTATCTGTTTTTCTGCTTTTTCTAATGAGTGCATATCTCTTGTAGATATATTAAGGAAAATATTCAATGTCATATTTTAAAATAGTTTAGCCAAAAGCTTCTGTTTGTCCTTTAGCCAGATGCCAGGGAATTGCTAAAAATCCTGGAACATCTTAGCCTAAGTTTTTAAACTGAGTCTTTTAAAGTCAAACAGATGGTAATTTCTCTTCAATCTCTTTTCTATGGAAGATAATATTGTTGCAAGAATTCTCAAGGAAAGTATAGTATTATCTCCTATCCCCATACCCTCCTGTTTCAGCACTACAGCAAGCAAGAATCTGAATAACTTCTCACTCTAAGTGTTTTTTATTCTAGATTGTTCTCAGAAAAAGTGCTGCCTTTCATAGATTCCAACTTCAGGAATTGGCCTCTTGCAAAATACATGAAAAAATTGCATATTCCAATCTACTAGGGGCTGGCAGATGCCTTCTGGCCACATCCAGAGATACCTCAGTCTCTAGTTTCATACATTTTCATTGTTTGTGGTTTGTGAGAGTTTGTCTTAGTTTCCTGTTAGTCTAACCATGCATTTTTAAATGGGGAATTATATCTATGTGGCGTATATTTTAAAAATACTTTTTTGGCATTTCCCTATACTAAATATGCAGTTTTTGGAGGGAAATGTAAACATTTTAACTAATTTACCTGAACAAATTATGAATCCAAAAAGTCAAATATGATATCATCTTTTCACCGATAATGTAATCAAAAACAGAATATATTGTTTAACATCATTCTATTCTCTATAGAACTGAATTTGTGCACTCACTCTCAGACAATATCTCATATTCAAGTCAATTAGTTCTATCCATTCAACCATTTATTTACTTACATTTATTTGGCATCACCACAAACTTCTAATTTTGTAGACTACTTAATTCATAGCACTAATTCAATCTGATTATGCACTTCCAATGAGCAAATGAGGATATTTATCATTATTAATTTTAATAAATGAGATTGACTTTCATCTGTTATAAATGTAAACATGTCTCCTGATAAGAAATCTTTTTTCTGGAAAAGATGCTGCTTTATAAAATGCTAATAAAAACAAATGTATCACTGAATCAAAGGTTTTGCTAAAGCTTGTGTAATCAATAACAGATAACTATTTGTGTTTTTTCAGCATCTTTATTTCTTCATGTTTTATTGATGGTAAGGATCTTGGTATTTAAAGTTTAGTTTCTTATCAGCAATACAGAGGTCTAATATTATATGCCGACCTAATCTACATGAATTTTTTCTTCCTTTTAAGCGACCTTATGTCTTTTGGAAATAACACACTTAATGTTTCAGAATAATTGGTTTGGATGTTCTCTCTCATCTAGTCCTGAGGCAATGAACACTTTAAATGAGTCAATAACAGAGGTAAAATGCAGAGTGAATATTAAAATTTTAGATTAATTAAACCATGAAATAGGTAAGCTGAGGTTAAAATATTGATTTTATTTATATTTGTGGAATACATATGGCTTAGCCTTCCCTTTTCAAATATCCTTTTCCTCATCATTGTTACAAAACATTACTCTCAATATCACTAAGAAAAAAATTGAATAACACTAACATGTTTGATCATGATTTTAATAATACAAACCATTTTTTGCATAAAACATGAGGTTCTAAAAGCTTATCTTCAAATATGTATAACTTGCTTTAAAAAATGAGATTTTTTTCTGCGTCACATAGGGTATTTCTCATATTTCTGCTGGATTATTTTTCTTCAAGATCACCATGAAGGAAAAAAAAAAGCATATGCCTAGTAAGTTTTGGAATCAATAATATAAAATGCTACAGAATTTTAATTAATGTATTTGCTAATGGTATTTCATTTTATGTATTGATAAAAAGGCAAGGTTTGACTCAACCATGTCTGGTTCATACAGATACTTTCTGCTGTGAATGGATCAGAAAAAAAAGTATTAATTTTAAATTACAAAGTGTGGATTCATTAGATAACTAAAAGAGACTGAATTAAAACTCTTTACACTTTCTCACAGTTTTTAGAATGTTTACAATGTTCTAGAAAATTGTGATAAAGATAAAGAAGACTCACTTAAAGTCTAAAAGAGGAAGAAAATCAGGTACCTGAGCCATTGGCAAGTACTAAATAGCTATGGAGCTATAATCTTTGGGGTTTAGCATGAGATTAAACCAAAAACTTTAGCCTCTTCTAGTCTCCCTATCACATGGGCTCACTTTTCATAAAAGGCGATGTTTATAAGTAAACTTTATGAAGTGCAACAATGAAATCCCTTGTTCACAATACAAAATTAAAAAATAATCAGTTGTAAGCACTGCATTTTAAATCTATTCTTATTACTTATAATGTTGTAATAATAAACATTGAATGTATATATCTTTGCACACAACACATTTGTATGTCTGTACAATAGATTTCCAGCAAAGAGTTATAGAACTGCTGAATGTCAAAGATAACTTAATTCAACTTACTTTTCCTTTCTGACATATGGGCATTTTATTTTTTTTTTAATTTTAGATTTATGGGGTATATGTGCAGGTTTGTTACGGGAATATATTGCTTGATAGTGAGATTTGGGCATCTGTTAAGCCCAAGTGTGACCATGGTACCATTTCAACCCTTGTCCCCTTTCCTTCCTCCACCCATTAGGAGTCCCCAGTTTCTGTTGTTCCTATCCCTATGCTCTTGTATACCTAGTGTCTAGCTCACTGACAAGTGAGAATATGTGGTATTTGATTTTCTGTTTCTGTGTTATTTCGCTTAGAATAATGACCTTCAGCAGCATCTACGTTGCTCAAAGTACATGACCTTATTCTTTTTTTGTTTGCATAGTGTTGCATGGTGTTTATGTATCACATTTTCTCTGTCCCATCCACCACTGATGGGCATGTAAGTTGCTTCCATGTTTAGTGTTGTGATAAACAAATATACACAGATGTCTTTTTCGTAGAATGATTTATGCTACTTTGGGTACATACCCAATAGTGGGATTTCTGAGTAGAATGGTACTCTATTTCTAGTTCTCTGAGAAATTGCCAAATTGCTTCCATAGGGCATGCACTAGCTTAAATTCCCACCAACAATGTATGAGCATTTTCTTTTCTGTGCAATCTCACCAATATTTGTTGTTTTTTGGCTTTGTGATAATAGCCATTCTGACTGATGTGAGATTGTATCTTATTGTGGTTTTTCTTTGAATTTCTCTGATGATTAGTGATGTTGAACATTTTTTCATGTGTTTGTTGGCTACTTGTATTTCTTCTTTTGAGAAGTGTCTTTTCACGTCCTTTTCCCACTTTTTAATGAAGATTTTGTTGTTGTTGTTTTCTGTTGATTAGTCTGAGTTGCCTATAGGTTCTAGATATTATTTCTTTTTTTGGATGCAGAATTTGCAAATATTTTCTCCTATTCTTTAGGTTGTCTATTTACCCTGTTGATAGTTTATTTTGCTATACATAAGTTATTTAGTTTAATTAGGTCTCACTTGTCAATTTCTGGTTTTTTTGGCATTCACTATTGATGACTCGGTCATAAATTTGTTGCCTATGCTGAAGAGTGTCTCCTAAGCTTTTTTCTAAGATTTTTATATTTTGAGGGCTTGCATTAAAGTCTTTCATTAATCGTGAGTTAATTTTTATATATGGTGAAATGAAGGGGCCCAACTTGATTCTTCTGCATAGGTTAGAAAGTTTTCCCAGCACCTTTTGTTGAATACTGTGTCTTCTCTCCAGTGTCTATTTTTGTCAACTTTGTCAAAGATCAGTTGGTGATCAACTTTATTGGGTGTGTTGGGCCATTAATTTTGTTTGTTTGTTTTTGAGTTGGAGTCTCACTCTGTAGCCCAGGCGGGAGTGCAATGGCACACTCACAGCCACCACAGACAACCTGCTTCGGTTAGGAGAGCCTTCCACCTCAGCCTTCCAAGTAAATATTTGTTTCCTTATTTATAAATGGACACATTAAATTCATTTCCTATTTTGGAATATAAGCTCTAACAAAATTCCTTGATTTATTTCCACTACCTAGAATTTACAAGCTCCACATTGTGATATTTAAGTGTTGTGGTTTTTTTAACCACATTTCAAAGGAAAACAGTTTAGATTTTTGTTTCCAGGAAACACATATTGAATATGACTTGTTTAGCACTCAAATGAGTGACTCATGCATTATGCCACTATTTCTACATATAACTACAAAAATATGCAGGTGGTTTGTTAGAAGTAAAAAATATGATAATGCTTATAATGCAAATGTCAAAAAAAGTGTTTCACAAAAGTCATGGTCATTTATTTTTGTTGGTCTTCACAAAAGAGAAAAATAAAACACATTTAAATCAAATTTATTAACTTATGTCTTACAGAAATTGCCTTAACCTTGAATGACGGTCTTTATTTCAAGTATGTGTATATCTTAATTATCGTTTTTCAAACTCTCCTACCTAAAATGTTAATGCATTCAATCATAATTTCCCTGTATGAGATTCTGATTTCAGACACTTGATCCATAGATGTGTCCCATTGACCATTCCATATATCTCATGCATGTTTCTTTCCTTTGTTTTAGGTGACCTTCCTATACTTGTCAAATACCACATCTCACCTTCAGTATTCAATATCCTTCTGTCTGGTCAATTCTCTTGTCTCATCCCCCATAAATGACTGATCCTGACATCATCTATCTTAATGCAATTTATTTTTTAAAAATTATTTCATATTCATGAAAGAAATTAATGAAAATACAAAAATGAAAGATGACTTGTGCTTATGAATTGAAAGAATAAAAATTATTAACATTTCCATACTACTCAAAATGATCTACAGATTTAATGCAATCTCTAATTTTAAAATTCAATAACATTTTTTGCAGAAATAGGAAAAACAGTTCTCAAATTATATGGAACCACAAAAGACCCTGATTAGTCAAAGCAATCTTAAGAAAGATAAACAAGCTGGAGACATTACAACATCTGATTTTAAAATATACTATAAATATATACTAATCAAAACAGCACGATATTGATGTAAAAACAGACACATAGACCAATGACACAAAATAGGAAGCCCAAAATTATTCCATGCATTTATAGTCAATTGAGTTTTGAAAAAGATACCAAAAAAATATCATGGAAATGGACAATTTCTTCAATAAATGGTATGGGGAAACTAGCTATCAATATGCAGAAGAATGAAATAAAACCCTTATATCTTATATACAAAAATCAACTCAAAATTAAATAAAGACTTCTAAGATTTGAACTGTAGGCCTTGCTAAGCTATGGTGTGGTCATGTGCTCTTTGAGCTATGGCCAGTTCATGTTCTTAAGCTTTGGCTCCCTCCCCTCCCTTGGGGAGGTGAATTCCCTCTTTCTCTCTCTCCAATTTACTTTTAAATAAACTGTATTTTCTAATCTAAACAAAAAAGATTTGGACTGTAAAACGACTAGTGTACAACATAGGGAAGAAGCTCCATAGCATGGGTCTAGACAATGATTTTTTGGATATGACACCAAAAGTACAGGCAACAAAATTTTAAAAAAATAGATAAATGGGATTGCATCAAACTGAAAATTTTGAGGAGGAAACAATCAACAGAGTGAAAGGCAATTTAAGGAATAGGAAAAAATATTTAAAAACCATACATTGATTAGGAGTTAATATCCAAAATATATAAGAACTCATACAACTCAATATCCAGAAAACAAATAACTTGATTTTTAATGAGCAAAGGATCTGAAAAGATATTTCTCAAAAGAAGACATACCCATGGCCAACAAGTATATGAAAAACGCTGAACATTATTATAATTAGGGAAATGCAAGTTAAAACCAAAATAAGAAGTCATATCACATCTGTTAGAATGACTATCATCAAAAAGGAAAGAAATATCTAGTATTGGCAAGAGTGTGGAGAAAAGGGAACCCCTTCTCTGCACAGTGCATGTGAATGTAAAATAGTATAGCTATTACCCAAAAAAGTATGCAGGTTTCTCAAAAAATTAAAAATAGAACTGCTATATGATCCAGCAATCCCACTATGAGGTGTATATCCAAAGGATAAACCAGTATGCTGAAGTGATGGGCACTCCTGTGTTCATTGCAGCATTATTCACAATAGCCAAGATATGGAATCAACTTGAATTCCATCAATGAATGAATGGACACAACAAACATAGTATATAAGGGTCTTCAAAAAGTTCATGGGAAATGCATAGTGTGAAAAACTATCCATGAACTTAAAAATTTTTTTTTATAAACCAGTACTAAATTGGCATAACACATCTGAATGGGATTAAGTTTGAGAAGGACAAGATATCAGTTTTGAAAGAACCCTTATCAGAGCTGGGCTCGGTGGCTCAGCCTGTAATCCCACGCTTTGGAAGGCTGAGATGAGTGGATTGCATGAGCCCACGGGTTCGAGACCTCATCTCTACAATAAATCAAAAAATTAGCCGGGCGTGGTAGAGCGCCCCTGTAGTTCCAGCTACTTGGAACGCTGAGGCGGAAGGACCACCGGAGCCCAGCAGGTCGAAGCTGCGGTGGCTGGGAGTGGCCACTGCACTCCAGTCTGGGCGACGACTGAGATTCCAACTCAAAAAAAAAAAAAAAAAAGGAACCCTTATCAGAGTAACATAAATTTGCCAAAAGCAACAGTGAATATCAAATTGATGGTGAAATTTACATGAAATAATTGCAAAATCATTGATGTTTTGGGAGTTTATGAAGACAATGCTCCTCCCCTGAACAAATTCACTATTTACAAATAGATAACATTTTAAAAAGTGATAAGACAATGTTTTAGATGAAGCTCACTGTGGCAGACCATTCAAATCAATTTGCAAGTGAAAAATTTAAAAGGAACATAACTGAAGAAAATTTTCCGCTCTTAAATTCATTCTCTAATTGAGAAGGACCAATGATTAACAGCATAAACACTAGCTAATAACATAGTCACCAGGATTGATTCAGTTTACACAATTCTGATAGAAAATTTACACTTGAGCAAACTTTTCACTCCTTGAGTGCCAAGCCATTGTTCCCAGATCATCTGCAGACAAGAATCAAGTTTTCGATGGAAACATTAAACAAGTGAGATCAAGATGCTGAAGCATTTCTTCAAAGAATGTAACGAGATAAAATAAAACCGTGGCTTTAACAGTCAGTCAGTACTGAAGACAATGTGCAATCAAAGCAATGGCTACCAAAAGATGGAAATGATCCTGTCAAAGCAGAAGCAGACCAGTCAAGAGCTAAGGTCATGGCAATATTTTGTTGGAATGCTCAAGGCATTTTGCTTGTTGACTACCTGGAGGACAAGCGAATGATAACATCTGCTTATTATAAGAGTGTTTTGAGAAAATTAACCAATACTTTAGCAGAAAAATGTTTGAATACGTTTACCAGAGTCTTTTTTTTTTAAAAAACCACAACAATGTTTCTGCTCATTTCTCTCATCAAACAAGGGCAATTTTATGAGTGTTTCAATGGGAAATTATTAGTCATTCTCCTTAGAGTTCTAATTTAGTTCTTTCTAGCTTCTTTTTGTTTCTTAATCTTAAAAAATTCTTAAAAAGTGCTTAGTTTTCTTTAGTTGACATTATAAAAATAATTCATTGGCATATTTTAATTCTCAGACTCTGTTTTCTAACGATGGACTAAGTAGCTGGACTGGTATCATTGTTTACAAAGTGTCTTTACCTTGATGGAGTTTATTTTGAGAAATAAAGTTTATTTTTAGATTTTAACTGCATTTTCCACAAACTTTTTAAAGTCCTCTTTTACATGCACAATGGAATACTATACAACTTTATAAAAGAAAGAAATCCTTTCATGTGCTACAACATGAGTGAAACTGGAGGATGTTACATTAAATGGAGTAAGTCAGGTACGAAAATATGTATACCAACATGATTTCCCTTATAAATTAAATCTTAACAAGTTGAACCCAGAAGCAGAGAGAAGAATGATGGACGTGGAGGTGGGGGGTAGTGAAGAGATGTTGGTCAAAGGACACAAGATTGAGTTAGGAAGAATAAGTTGAAGAAATCTATTGTACAATATGATGATCAGAGATTTTTAAGTGTGCTGTCCCCACAAATAGATGATTAATATGTAAGGTTATATATATGTTAATTAGTTTGATTTAGCTCTTTCACAATGTGCACACATTTTAAAACATCATATATAACATAAATATATATAACATTTGTCAATTAAAAAATAGATAATTTTTAAATGAGTAATTGCAAGGTGAAGACACACAAGATATATTTGTGTCTAAAATATATTAAGTATACAATAAAGTATTATCAACTGTAGTTACAAGTGGTAATCATTTCATAGAGTATATGTATGTCAAATCATCACACAAATATGCAAAATTTCCATTCATCAATTATGTCTAAATAAAGCTGGAAATTTAAAAAAAATGTTTAATAGAATGGGGACAACATGTTGATAGTTTGGATAATTAACAATGATATATTCCATTACCTAACAATTTATGGAGATACTATGAACTAAGATGATGGACCCTGGATTCCTGTCTGTGTTTCATCTTGGAAAAACTGTACTAAGCAAAAAATAAAATAAGCTTTCTAGATATTTAGGCCTGCAAAATGATGAGCATATTTTAATCTACCCATATTCTAAGCTAATTGTAAATTTTAAATAAGAGCAATCTGTTTTGGTTTGTTTTTTTTTTTTGGTATTAGTTGATACTGTACAAGCACTTTCCTAAGCACCTGATGTATATTTGTCAAGTGGGAAGAACATAGCTTTGTGTCCCATTATTAAGAAATTAAGATACAAGTGGATTAAATGATTCATAGAAGGCAGTATTTCTGACTTCTACTCTATTTTAGACTTTTTTGTGCTGAAGTCAGGACCCTTCCCAAGGACAAAACACATTGCCATTAGTTTATACTGATAGAGACCACAATAATAGCTAAAGTTTACTGTTTTAGAAATTTGCTTTAGAGGTATAAAAGCATTTTAAATTATCATTTTCATATATATATAAATATATACACATATATGTGGACTGAAGTTTTTAAAAATATCTTTAGTGAAAATATTTTAATTCATTTTGAGTTTTAAATCTATAGAAAGATTCTGAAAAGCTTTGACATCATTTTATTAGTGACTTTTCTCATGGGGTGATGAAAAGCTTTTTAAAAATCATCTTTTAACAGTGACTGTGCAGTGAAGGAAAGGTGCCATTTGCCCTTCCACATGAAAACTCTCAGTCATTTTCCTCTTCTTATGGCAAAAACTGACCCAGATGCTGAGCTGTAAGCCTCAGCTTCCCACAGCAACAGCTGGTGCCTTGGCAGCCTCATTAAGAGGCTCCAGTGGCCCCTTTAATATCATCTGTAGGTCTCAAATATCATTATGCTGCTGATGGCTTCTCTGGGCTCTTGTGTCCTGCTTGACTCTTTCTCTTGACTGATATACTTCCACATAGTTTGTTAATTTTACTAATTTATTAATTAAGCCATTATCATTTGGTTCTTGCACATGTAATGGAGTGTACATGGAAAAATAAAATCTATAATTACTTTACATTTTTATTTGTTGTAAGGTAAGTGTGGTTTTTAAAATCTCAGCATGGAAAAGGTGTTTTCCAGTCATCAGTCCCCAAACCAAAAAGGAATGTAATTATATGTAATAATAATGATTGGATCAATTATTTCCTAGAGAAGGAAACTCTTAACCCTTCACCACAGGAAAAGAGGAAATACCATATTTACCTCTTGGCATTTTCCTTCCTGCTAAATCAATTACTATTTAACCATGAATTCATAACACTTAGGATAAAAATGAGACACAGATAAACCAATCAATCCATTATTTTATCCATATGGCTCTAAACAACGGACTAAATAAACTGACAAATGTATCCTTCCAATGGCTAAAAATACACATTGATAAAAACAAGCAGAAATTAAGCAATAGAACATTTAATTTACTTAATGAAGAAGCTACTTATATAGCTCCTTTGCAAATTGCAAGGCAACTTTTTCTTCTTGAGTCTCAGAGCTTCAATGTACGTCTCTTCATATCACAAGTATGTGCTTTAGAATTTCTTTAGTGAGATTCTACTTGCAGTAAATGTTTCACACTGAAAATATTTTTTAACCCTAATTTTGAAAAAAAATATTTCAAAAGGGATAGAATTCTTGTTCATTTCTTGTTATTTTTTCAGTACTGAAAATAGCATCTCCTATTTTCTGGTTTTCATTGTTAATATTGAAAGGCATGTTAATCTACTCTTTTTGCTTCTCTTAAAGAAAATAACTATGATCATATGCCAATAAATATAATTCACCAAAATCTGTGTTTGGATCATAATCCTGCAGCATCCTGAGAAAGTTATGCTAACCTATTACTTTATAGCATTTTATATAGATAGAAAACAGTCATTTAAAGTAAAAGATTTTTAAAATTGTACATCTTTTATTTGTAAGTTAGTCTAATATATAGCTATTTCTGCTGGGCTTTTCAACTGCTATACTGGTCAAATAAAATATGAACCAATATGAAAACTGCTATTGTACACTTAAACTAATTTATTTCTCCACTTGAGTATTTTTATGTATTTTATGAGTTTATTAATATAAATGCAGAATGAACATGATAATGCTATAATTTATTGAGAAAATAGCAGTATTATAAAGTAAAATTTTCATTTTCTCATGCTTCAGCTAAAGCATGAGAAATCTTCAGTTAAAGATTTCCCCATTCATCTCTCTTTAAGTTATTTTAACAAAACAGAAAAAAAAATGATACATAGAAAATATATATAATAACTATAATATTTTAGAACTTGCTTCTAGTCACCAGTTTTATTTTATTTATATCAGGGTTGTTTTCAGCAGACTACAGTGGGGAAAAATACTAACATAAGCATTCTAAAATCCAATGTTTTTTTAAAAAGATAATTTGATATAAGCTATGAAGACATACTTCCAAATTTAATACTGCCGAGGTACATTAAACAAAAATAAAACAATTGATAAAGAATGTCCTCAGACTTACCACCAAAGCAGGTAAAACTGACACTTTGTCGTTCATATTGAAATTCTGTATCTAACTGAATTTTAAGCATGAGCTATTTTCTCATGTGAATTGAACATTATAAATGTATATAAATATGCACAGCAGTGATGAGTGATGAAGAATATAAGCTAAAAAATACGTTATCCTAATATCTAATAAACATGTCTTAGTTATTTCATCATATTAGCTCCAGGTGAAAAACTGGATATGGCATAATGCAATCTAATTTTATATGCAATTTATGATAGAATAGTACAAATCAAAAGCCCCAGAAAACTACATAGTAAAGTTATGTTGGTTTTCCATTTATTAGTTTGGGAAAATACTACAAACAAGAGATGTCCAAGGGGTTTTATTTTGCATCTTATTCTGAAAAACTGTTGCTGACAAGACTATCATATTGGGAAAAAAATGTGAGATAAAACAGTAGCAAGTCAGTTCTTCAACGAAGCAGCATTTAATTTTTTACTTGCTATAAGTTTCAAGTTTCCTGATGCAGGTTTTATATATGACTGTAATTTTGACAATAGCTACTGTCTGTTTTGTCTTTATTGTCTTAGATATTTTGCAAGAATTTCTCATCAATGCAATAACCATTTCATAAGCAATTTTACTTATTAATATCTAAACCACCATAGGCAATTAATTTAAGCTAATCATGATAATTTCATTTATTTTTACTAGAGATCAATTTAGCAAAGTTGATGTTACCAAATTCTAGGCAATGAAATTTAAATCTGGGTCTGCAAGTATGCTTTTGGAAATGAGAGAGAGAAGAAAAAAGACAGAGATTTAGACAGTCTCTTTTTCCTTCGTATATTTTCTGGTCATGTAATCTGAAATGGCAATAGCTATCTTGAACTAGGAATCATTTTAAGAACGAAATAAAAGCTTCAAAGATAGCAAAGAGAAAGATTTAAAGAATGTTGGTAATTGACTATGGCTTCAAATCACTGAATTTGACCAATCTTAGAGCCACCACACCCTGGGATTTTTTAAAGGTGAGATTATAAAATTTATTGCTTAAACCACTCTGATTTGAATTGCTCACTAAAGGTAATGAAACATATGCCAATTTGCTCACCTGCTGAAGAAATAAGGAAGTAATGAATCTCAGGAAACAAGGAATTAAGTAAAATCTCCCCAGTTATACAGGGTCATATCTAGGACGTAAATTGAATAATAAGCCTACGTCTAAAGCCTAGCCTTATTCTATTAAAGCATGAGAACTAACTAACCCATAGCTACAGGAGTAGTTATTTAGGTACATTGAAAACTTTAACCCTTTTCTGTTATCCTCCTTTGACCTTTATAACATTACTTTTTACTATTGTCACCTTTTGAAAACTTTAATTCAAAGAAAATAGACATCCATTATAGTATGTTCTTTTCAGAAAATTTAAAAGTGAATGAAAAAATCATTTTGTGTCATTTTGATTGCCATGCTTATAGCCTGGAAGGATCAACATTGTTAAGATGCCCATCCTACCCAAAGCAATCTACAGATTTAATGCAATACCCAATAAATTACCAGCAGCATTCTTCTCAGACCTGAAAATGACAATACAGAAATTCATATGGAAACAAAAGACCACAAATAGCCAAAACAATACTCAGGGGAAAAAAAGTAGAAAGTATCATACTCCCAGACTTTATTATAAAGCCACAATAATCAAAATAGCTTGGTTTAGCTACAAGAACAGGAACATAGACCAATGGAACAGGATAGAGACTCTGGAAGCAAAGCCTTGATTTCTCAACCAACTCATCTTTGAAAAAGCCTCCACCATGAACGACTGGGGAGAGGAGAATGCATTTAATAATTGGTGCTGGGAAAACTGGCTGACCACATGCAGAAGATTAAAACAAGATCTCTACCTATCACCACACAGAAAAATCAACTCTAAATATATCAAAGAGCTAAATGTAAAACCTCAAACTATAAATATCTTAGAAAAATCAGGAGACATCCTTATGAAAATTGGAACTGGCCACCAATTCCTGATCAAAACACCAAGTGCCTATGCCATAAGAGAGAAGATAGACAGTCGGGACCTCATCAAACTGACAGGGTTTTGCAAAGCCAACAAAACCAGAGAGTGAGGAGACAGTCCACACACTGGGAAAAAATATTTGTTAATTGTGTGTCTGACAAAGGCCTAACATCTAGGATCTACAAGCAATTCAAACATGTCGAAAAGAAAAAAAAAAAACAGCCCCATTACAAAGTGGGTAAAAGAAATGATAAACATTTCTCAAGAAGACATAGTAGCAGCCAACAGATACATGAAAATCAGCCTCACTAGTCATCAAATAAATCCAAATTTAAACCACATTGAGATAGCATCTAACTCCAGTCAGGATGGCCATCATCAATAACTCAGAAAACATAGATGTTGGAGAGGATGTGAGGAAAAGGGAGCACTTCTACACTGTTGGTAGGAGTGTAAACTAGTACAACCCCTGTGGAAAACAGTGTGGTGATTCCTAAAAGATTTAAAAATCAACTTCCCATTCGACCCTGCAACCCCTCTACTGAAACCTGGAGGAACTCAAATCACTCTATGAAAAAGATATCTGCACACACATGCTTATTGCAGCATTGTTCACAATAGCAAAAACATAGAATCAACCGTGCTGCCCATCAAAAAAGGACTGAATAAAAAATGTGGTATATATACATGATGGAATATTATGCAGCCATAAGGAAGGACAAATTTATGAACTCCACAGCAACTTGGATGGACTTAGAGTCTATAATACTGAGCGATCTATTACAGAAACAAAGAACAGAGCACCATATGTTCTCACTCATAAGCAGACCTTGAACAATGATCATAATACTATAAGAAAGGGATTGACAGTAGTGGGAAACTGCCAGAGGAGGGCTGGGGTGGGATTGGCATAATGGGAAACTGCCAGGGATGCAGGGGCACATCTAATCAGCAAGGGTACCTGCATAATGAACATTTGTATACCTAACCCTGAATTGTACCCACATCTTTAAAATACAATTAAAAAAAAAAAACAGAAAATTCATGTTGCGTTTACAGATTCACAAATATTCAATGAAGCATTGAGTATGAATTTTTAAAACCATCTCCAGGACAAAACAATCATAGCTTTACAGCATTCTTTCTTTTATTTCTTTTCCCATTGCTTTTAAATAAAACCTTTGTATATTTAAAGTCAGATGATTTGTGAAAATTCATATAATAATGAAGGATTTTTTTGTGTGCTTGTTCATTTATTTTTATCCAATTGTGAGTAATATGTAAGACATGGACAAAATTATTTTGATTAACATTTTCTTCAAATTAACTAGTTTTCTACTTTTTTTTCTGTTGCAGTTTGAACAATTGCCTTCAGCACATTGCCAAAATGTCCATTTACATTTAAATCTTACTAAGAAAATTTGGGGATTCGGATTCAATTATTTTTCAGTGATATAATCATGTACAGCATAATGATGTTTTGGTCAACAATAGACTCCCATATGCAACAGTGGTTTTACTGTAGTTTTTCTATGTTTAGAAACACAATTTTATTTATTTATTTATTTATTTATTTATTTATTTATTTATTTATTTATTTAGAGTTGGAGTCTCACTCTGTCGCCCAGACTGGAGTGCAGTGGTGCACGCTCCACCTATTGGGCTCCAGCAATCCTTCCGCCTCAGCCTTCCAAGTAGCTGGAACTACAGGTGCACGCTACCATGCCCGGCTAGTTTTTGATTTATTGTAGAGATGAGGTCTTGCCAAGTTGCTTGGGTGGGTCTCTAACCCGCAGACTCAGGCAATCCACTCACCTCGACCTCCCAAAGCGTGGGATTACAGGCTGAGCCACCGAGCCCGGCCAACAGAAATTTTTTTATCATTGTCTACAGTATTTAGTACAGTAACTAGCATGATGTGCAAGTTTGTACCCTAGAAGCAAAAGGCTAGACTATTTGACCTAGGTGTGTAGTAAGCTATATCATATAGGTTTGTATTATGCACTGCACACTTTGTGATGTTTGCACAAGGCCAAAATTGCTTAATGATGAATTTCTCAGAATATACCTTTGTTGCTATGCTATACATATATATTTGCTGGATCGTTCTATTAATTTTTCTCTTTGTTTTGCTTACTTTTATTATTTGTTATCAAGTGTTTGCCTATAAAGTAAAATAATATATATTTATTGCATTTTCTTAACAAGAATAGTAGAAATTTTTTGAAAAACAAATGTTAATAGGGTAGCTAAAAGATTTGACTTGTAAAAAAGAAAAATAGTCTTGAGTCTGCAGGCTGGGATCTTTGAATACTACATTTCTTTCATTGGTTTTTCCTAGAGTTAATATAAATGAGGTTTGTGCTTCACACTTGGGTTTCTCCTGCTCAGCTAGCTGGTATGGAAGCAACTTTGCCCTGGAAGAGGACAGAACTCTTTTTCTCTGGTTGCCTCTGTGAGATGTCCAAGTATCACAGACATTTGGGCAACCTTATCCTCATAACAGATCTCTCTTCTCTTTGATTGTGACAAAAATGTCCAGGCCTCCTCAAGAAATAAAAAGATTAACAATGTGAGTTCATTTAAAAGTCCATGAAGAAATAGTACAATGAATATTTTCAAATATCCTAAGAATCTTTACATTATCCACGACTATGTTTGGCTGAATAATGGCCACTTTAGGACAACAGCTTCTAATAACTACACACTGTAAATAGTACCTTAAAAGAAAAAGACCTTTGTAGATAAGATTAAATTAAGGATTTTGAGATTGAGAGATTATTCTGGATTACAGGATGAACCCTAAAATAAAGGTATTCTTACAAGAGGATGGTGGAAAGAGATTTGACACTGAGGAGAAGGTAATATGATCACAGAAGCAGAGACTGGAGTAATGCTCCACAAGTCAAGGAATGCCAGCAGCCATCAGAGGGGGACAAGACAAGAATGGGATTCTATCCTAGAGCCTTCAAAGAGTGCACAGTCTTGCTGACATCTCAATTTCAATTATAGCCCAGTGATCATGATTTTCGATGATTTTGAACTTCTGGCCTACATAACTGTGAGAGAATAAATTTCTATCATTTTAAGCCCCCAAATTTGTAGTAATTTGTTACAAAATGCATAAGAATTAAAATACTATATGCCACACACACACACACACACACACACACACACACACACACACACACACACGCTGAGTTGTTTTAGAGGGCTGTATACTATACCATTTATACATCTATTTCTAAGAAAAGTCAGTTCTTGTGTCCATCATTCTTCAGATATTTCAAAACAGAAAACCATAGGAGTGTTCCATATAGAGTGTCGATGGGTACTTCATTCCCATTCCATGTACTCAAGTACTTCAGGTAACTCAAGTACCTTGCAAGTTACATTATGAATTTCATCCTGTATAATTATCTTACCATTCCTGTGCAATTTAGGTAAATATATTCCATTCGAGATTCATAAGATTACTTTTTTTGTAATTTGTGTGCCCCCCATACTCTCTTATTCTTAAAAAGCATAAATTTTATATCAGGAAGTATAAATATGTTCATACTACCAAATGGAAATAGGTTTATACTGACAGTGACCTAGTTATTTGCAGCCTTTGTTTTAATTCTGATTGACAGGTAAGGCAAAAGTTACTTCAATTTAGGGAACACAAGCCTACATGTCCTCACAGTGATAAAACCCTGTTCATGGTAAAAATGAAATTTTATCTGTATAAAGAATAAGGATTAGGCTGAGATTTGTGGCTTGCATATGACCTTCTTAGTTCCCATTGTGAAGTATTTAAAAATATTTTCGATCATTTTGGTGATTCAGAATTATTTTCATGATATCAAAGTATTCAATGAATTTTGTTTTTTATTGCCATGAATGATTTTTGCCAAAATAACTACTTAAGAAAGTTAGATCTTCAAAGGACAATTCCCTTTAAATGATTTAGACACCAAGTTTGTCATTGCACTGTTTTATATTTGCTGAAAGATTACCAGATTTAAAAAGATCTCCATAAAAGTCAAAATAGATTGAAGTATCTTTTAAACATGAGATAGTACAACTACATTCCTGCATAGAAACCACTTGAGAAAACAAATTACAAGGCTTAAACCTAAATTAAGAGCAAAATTGAAGAAAAATTATAGGATGCTGCCAGATAGCATATGAAAACTACACACCTGAAAATTTCAAATAAGTGCAAATTACTATGTATAAAGTTTCTTTTTTTAGGCATGTAATCACTCTCAGGTTTTTGAAAAACAATGAAAACTTCTATAGTTTTTAATTTTGTTTTTTGCCTTTTATGTGCCCCTTGTGGGGTAATGACAGTCCACCGATACATACCATTTTACATAAAATTAAATGCCATTTTCAGCTGATATAATTAGCATGGTCAAGTACTACTTTTTCACCAATGCCTGAAAGTGTTATTATGAAAGACTTACAAACTAGAAATTCTATGTGTTATATGAGACGACAATCACTGGCCTAGGAAGAGAAACTTGTGTATGTCTCCAATTGAAATCACTCTTAGACTTCTAAATGAGAGTTACAGAAACCTGCCAGGATTGTGTGCTAGAGACTAAAGAGTGTGGATACAAATTCCTGAGGATCTAATTCTGTTCGACACTAAGGAAAAAAATGTAAATTGCTTTATGTATTCTTTATTGGCTCACTCAGATGCCTTGAAATGATAATACACTTGGAATAAGAGAGAAATTTAAATTCTATCACATTAATACTGGATAGTCTTTCAGTGTGAAATGATTTCTGGCATATACTGATTTATTAAATGGGGCGTTTCCAAATGCACAATGACATTTTACTTCAAGTATAATTTATGAGCTAATGCCATTTTTTGCAAGCCCTGTGAGTTGAGTTCGACAGTCTATAAATTTAGATAACAGCCGTTATGTTTCTGACTTTATCAGTTATTTTATAAACCTTGTGGATCTTACTAAAAAGCTAGATATTTATAACTTATAAATTATAAACAACTGTTAATTCAAACCTAATGATGTGGCTGGAAAAAATATTTCTCAGCTTCAGTTGCTGGAGAAATTTAAACACCTGAATAAAAATTTCTTTTGAGTATTCAATACTACTCAGGGAAAATTTCCATAGAAAACTCTAATGGACGAAAAACTATACATAGTTCAATTTATATTAAAAATTGTGATATACTGAAACATACCCAGATAATACATTATTTAAAAAAATAAAAGCTTACATGTGTAAAATACGAAAGCAAAGGCAATAACACCATTTTGTTCAGTGCTCTTAGACACATTGAGTTGTTTTCAGATCCTTGGATAAATTCTCCAAGAACTTTATGCACTGTTTTTCTCTTGCTTTGGTCACTGTTCCCTCTAATCTCTACTTGGCCAAGTTCTACCTTTCCTTCTGGTTTCAACTTGCACATAACTTTCTCTTCCAGTTTATTTTCTCTTCAAGGTCATGACTTCTACACCATGTCACTTGAGATGTAATTAAGTGGGTATCTGTGTTTTCACTGTACCATTCCTTTACATTATCAAAATTCAGAAATTGTCACATTATTCTAAATATTCTTTATACTTTATTCCCACAGAACTATTAACTCTCTAAGTTCAGGGATTATGTCTATCCTGATCACTCAGGCCTAAATAAGTCATCTGCAAATTAGAGGTGATCAATAACTGTTGTTATTTTATCAAATGAATGAATGAATGAGGGAATATGTGAATAGAAAGAAAACTGGAATTGAATGTTTATGCTACTGGCTTTTCAGATAAGAGGTGTAAGTCTCCAACATTGTCGCATACTGCAAGCAGATGCTAGGCCCACAATCAGTGGAAAGTCAGAATTAGTTTTCCCATTTTCCGAATCACCATTAGAGAAAATAAACTTTACACTCAGTAATAAAGAAGAATTTCAATGCTTAGTTTTAGAGATGATCTCAACTTTTAGACAAAGACCCAAGTTTTTAAATCAATGTTAATGTAGCCTCTAATTATTTCACACCATTTACAGTCATATAAATTGCTTCAACCTTCTGGAGTAGAATTTCTACATAACTCACCAAAATGCAAGACATAGCAATTTGACCTAGCAATTCTTTAACCATGCAAAAATATATGTACAAAAATATTCAGTTGTGCATTTTGTTGAACAAGTATGGACAATCCAAACTTTATCTTCTGGAAACTAATTAAATAAATTCTGATAAAGCTAGATACTATGTAGCTATTTAAATAAATAAAGAAGACTTGGCTCTATTCATACAAAAAAAAAAAAAAGATTCCACATATGTTGTTAGAGGAAAGAAATCACATTACAGAACAATACATCGAATGTGATTGTGCTGTACTTTTTGTGTACACACACACACACACACACACACACACACACATTCATTTCTAATTCCCTCAATACATATCTCTTGAGGAAATACTATGTGCTAACAAATGCTCTGTGCAGGTGGTTATAAAGTGGAAAATAAGATAAATACAAGGTTTCTGATTTTTTTATAATAAACATTGCATAACATTCTAATGTTTATAAATAAATATACAATGATCAGGAAGAAGGCACACCAAATTTTAACAATGCATACTTAATCCAAGACTAAGAAGGTCAATGAGAAAATAACTATTAATTTTTTATAGTTTACTCTTTGTATTTGTGTACATAGCATTTAAATTTGGCCAAAAGCAGCAAGCATTCATTTTTTTTTTTTTTTTTTTTTAAGCAGGATTTATTGAGAGGACAAAAGGCTCCCACAGTGGGAGGGGACCTGACAGGGTTGCCTGCATTCCTTTTATATTGAAAAAAAAAAGAAATAAAACTCTTATTTGACAACTCAAACTAGCTCATATAATCCAATACCCTCCAAATTTTCTAAAGTGTCCTCCATCATAACATAAAAACTTCAGTTTGGAACTCAAACCAGTTTGTTTATTTGTTTGTTTTTATATTCAGCTCATACTCAATATTTTCCACAACCCATAATCTGCCAGTTTGTGATATTTCTTCATCACTATCTTCTCTCCCACTGAACTGGCACACTTGTTAAAGGAAGAAATATTATTTACCTTTTTATCCTGGAACACTAAAGACAGTGCCTTAGTTAGATGAAAAGTTTGAAGATAAATGTGTTGATGTCTTTGGAAATTATTACTAAATTTTAAACAATTTTATTGTTTCAGGTAATGTAGAAAAATTTATTTTACTTGCTGTAAGGGAGCGTTCTTTTACTACTTTTTGTCCCTAACACTGCCACTAATTTAAAATATGTTTAATGATGATTCTTGAAACATGAAAGGTAAAAACTGTTCCTAGCCTCTGGTGAAGCTCTCTGCCCTCACAGAGTGACTCTCAAAATACCCACATTCTGCAGTCTCATCTAATATATAAAACTGGATCACTTATTTGATTACAATATGACAGATGTTAAGTATTTTTGTTTACTAAGCAATTTAACACATTGGTCATATGTGAAAAATCATTTGGGAATCAACAGAATTGAATTCTGTTTAATAAACTTCAGAGGTCTTTATCAAATAAGTTTAATGCCAAAGGTTAAAATCCACTTACTGTATAATCTGGAAGTCTGCTGTGTTTAATAGGAATCAGAGAAGAGATTTATATTCTAAAATCCACGACTAATCATGAAATACTTGAATCAAATAGGCATTAAGCATCAAAACTCAAATAATGGAGAGGACTTTTCTAAATTATTTATTTAAATGTGGGAGAGAAATGGGTTGTTAAGGAAGCTTAGTAGAAAAATAAATTTGATTAATTGGGAAACAGGTCAAAATGCTACAGAAACCCAAAAGCTAAATGTCCCTAATTATAGGAAAGGAGTCCATGAGAGTATCCCAGTAGTGATGATGAGAGGAAAATAACATTGGAAAATAGAAGCTGGTATTGATAATTCACTTAATGAACATGTTTGGTGCATTAAGTGCCATTAAAAATATGCTAGGTTGGCCAGGCTTGGTGGCTCAGCTTGCAATCCCAGCACTTTGGGAGGCCGAGGTGAATGTATTGCTTAAGCCCACAGGTTGGAGACCAGCCACGGCAACTTGGCGAGACCTCATCTTTACAATTAAAAAAAAAAAAAAAAAAAAGTGCTACGTGCTAGGGTCAGATCAGGATATAGAAAATACAGTGGGTTAAACAGGTGATGTTTAATAGAGAGAATTATTCCACTATGATAAAATAGTAGCTATAAAACATAAGGAAACTATGTATGGTACCCTGGGGATAGTAGTCAGTATGTTGGAAAGGACCAACTGGTAAGAGGATTTCTCCACAAAGCTGGAGTTCATACCTTCTCGGAGAAGATGGAGTTCAACCCACTAGATCGCCGAGAAATTTGTTCATTGGTCTAGGTCCACATTGGGCCGTAGTCACTGGGCCAGCAGGCGGCAACCCTCAGGAGTGCAGCTGAGGAGCAGACAATCAGGGACTCAGGTAGCATATTGAGGAACTGGGACTTCTGGGTGCAGGTGGGTGGTATCAGGGTTGAGGCTTTGATCACGGAGGGGACCATATGTTCTATGAGTGTGAATGGATGTCCTCATCTCCTGACCTGATCCAACACACAGCAACCAGAAACTGTAGAGAAAGCCCTTCCTGCAATGTCCCTTGGTGCTTTCTACACAGAACAGTTAAAATTGTGCTCACTTTAATGCAAACATACTTAAAGGGATTCTGTTTATTATCAGAGAGTATATATCGAAGAACATATATACCAGCTGAGAAGAAATAAATTGATCATTGGGACAATTGCACATAACTCTTGCCTTGAAAGAACATAATTTAAAATGTGTCAGCCGGGCTCGGTGGTTCAGCCTGTAATCCCACGCCTTTGGGAGGCTGAGGTGAGTGGATTGCCTGAGCCCGCGGGTTCGAGACCCGCCTGGGCAGCGAGACCTCATCTCTACAATAAATCAAAAAATCAGCCGGGCGTGGTAGTGCATGCCTGTAATTCCAGCTACTCGGAAGGCGGAGGCGGAAGGATCGCCGGAGCCCAGCAGGTCGAGGCTGCGGTGGCCGGGAGGGCCACTGCACTCCAGTCTGTGCGACAGAGTGAGACTCCAACTCAAAAAAAAAATAAAAATAAAATGTGTAGACACACACACAAAACTGAATACAGTATGTTCTCATTCATAAACAGCCTTTAAACCTTGGGCACACAGACACAAAAATGAGAACAACAAATGCTGGGCACTGCTAAAGGAGCGAGGGAGGGAGAAGGAATTAGAAGGACACAACCACTCCTTGGGTAACAGGTACACTACCGGGAGAGAGAGCTCACTGGAAGCTCAACCCTCACCTACGTGCAATTTACTTATGTAGCAAATCCTCATACGTATTCCATAATGCTAAAATTAAAAAAAAAAAAATACATACATACATAAAATAAAAGGTTTACAATTTGTGACAGAGTTAAATAAAAACTAGTGAGAAAGAGGACCATCCAGGGAGGAAGCTCATGTCAGGTGGGAGTACAAAAATGGGGGAAATATAGTTCCAATTTTATATTTGACAACAAAAAGTAGAAGGTTTACAAGAGAGACATACCTCTTTAGATAGCAGAGCTAGGCATGGGGCAGAAATAAAACAATATTCATTGTCTCTGTTCCTTCTTTGCAGTTTGTGAAAGTCTCACTAAGGCCTCTACAACCTTAACTCAATTTCGTGGCACACTGCTTCCATTCCCTGTATTAACAGTGGCCCCAATAAGTTTTTGATTTTCTGTTTATGGGTTGTATAGGTAACTGACCACTTGATAGTACATATTTACAGACCATGTCCCTCAAAGAGGACTTTAAAATTAGCAAGCATGATCACAATCTCTCCTAAAAGAATTCAGATTGGTAATAGTTAAACTTAATGTACTCATTTGTTGTTATAATAGTATTTAGGAGTACTTGTGGTTAATCATGAAGCCCTGGATATGAGAATTCATGTGACTGGGAGCCTATAAAATATAAATCAATTTAAATAAGCAAGATGAGGCATGGCGTAAACTAGTTATAAAATATTTTTTCCAGACATGTTATTTTTTCCTTTTCTGGATAACTTTTTATTATCTGTAATTATTATTTTGTCTCAAAAATAAGAATGAGCTGAAGAATATTATTTAAATATTATTCAGTGTATTTTTGCTCCATAGGATGATTTTTGTCAGTACAATACGTGTAAAGGTCTTGTGCTAGACAAATATAATAAAAGCCTTGAGATCTTTATCAGATGAAGGGTTTTTTGAATAGAGATATTATAAAGACTGTATACTCAATAAAATTATGGGCTGACATAACCTTATTTAAAAAAGAAATCCTGAGAATAAGTATGAGAAAAAACAATGGGATTTACTCAACTTACATAAAGTATTGAATATTTCCAGAAATGTCAGTGAGTTTTAATGAGGTTTAACAAAGGAAATCGTCAATGGCAATAGCTACTATATTTTCTGCATTCACTCTGAGAAAGATGATCAATTATTTATTCAATAAATAGTTATTAAGTACTTATTGCATGGAAGGCAATGTTGTAAGAATTGGAGATTTGACAGTAAACAAGTCAGGCTAGGTCTGTGTTCCCACTGTGCTTATATACTAGTGATGAGAGGCAGAAGCAGATAAGAAAGGGAAAAAACAAGGAAGGGAGAAGGAGCTACTACCTTCAAAGCATATCACAGAATTGTTCTGTCATCTCCATCTCCATCTATAGGCACATCAGCCCGAGCTACCACCACCTTTTGTCTGAACATTAGCCATCAGCCATAACTTGGCCCCTGGCCTTTCTCTCTTCCTAAAAACAGATTTTAGCAGACTAAAATCCGTTTCCTACACAGTCAATAAAATGATCTGCTCCATCTGTTAATTATAAAATATCATTTCCTGACTTAAATCCTTCAACAACCACCTGTCAAAACACATATATGACTCATTTATTAAATGAGTTGGACTCAGAATGAATAAAGAAGGAAGCATCTCCATACTGTCCTACCATCGCCACTTAAAATGCATCTTTTGGAATTTTCCTCTCTATCTCAGGATTTTTTTGTGTGTGTGAGCAAATCGATAGATTTTTCTAGTTACATTCATGTATTGATGAACAGTCTTGTTTTATGGTATTAAAAAGGACCAGATCAGTGAAATATAAAAACACTTCAATCTGTCATGTAATTTAAAGCATCTGCCTCCACAACTCAGGCCTGAATCAGATTTTTAACACTGCAGCAGAGGTAAAAACAGTCTTTGTTTTGTCTCTTTTTTCCTCCTTCTCTCCTCCATGACTAGAGAGCTGCTATTCCTGGTTGTTCCAGAATCTGGTATAGAGAAAAGAAGGAGTTAGAAGAAATGGCAAAGTCTTATGGTGACTCATTCTGTCCTATCTGCTGTTGTATCCTTCTGTGGAACAGAAGCCAAAGAGCATGTTTGTGTGAGTTTTTATTTTGCTTGTTTTGTTTTGAGATCCATCAGTCAATTGAGAGCTACAGCTCTCAATATCATTTTCAGGTCTGGATTATATTCCACCAAATGGCCCTTTAACTCACCTCTCAGCTCTTCCCTCCGATACTGTATTGCATGTGGATTCTTTACGATTGGCTCACGTCATCCTGACAGATAGACTTCTTTGTTGAGGTGCTGTCATCCACTTCCCTAATGACATGGTGGGGAAGTGGGTGAATGAATGCAGGGAAGCAGGTACTCTGATAAACTATTCATCTTTCATCTGTCTCCCAATAAATCCTTCCACAGTTTTGATGTGGCCCAGAGGTCAGTTACAAGGTAAGAGTTACAAAGTAGGTTTACCAAGTTCATTGTTGGTAAAACACATCATTTGGGATCTCAGGGTTCTTCCCTTCTATTGTGCCCAATTCTTAGGTGGCATATTAAATCAAACAGAAATGTCTCTTTAACATGTAACTACATGTGTTATGAATCTAGTATTATTACCTCAGTTTACAGAAACTAACAGACCTTCACTGTTGCCTAATTCTCTACCATAGCTTATAGCACTTTCTTTCGAACACCTGTGCCCAAATAGCACTGGTCTTATTTCAGAGCTTTAAACACAAGCTTGTCCTTACCTTAATGTGTTTTGTTTCCTATTCCTTCCTCCTGTAATGATCTTTCTCTTGATGTTGGTATGACTGATTTCTTTTTGTTTGGTGCTTTGGTTAAATGTCCTCCCTCAGAGAAGCCAACCCTGACCTTTCTCATTAGTGGTGGCAATGAAAGGAATTTCCTCCTTCCCCACCCCAGACAACTATTACATTTTTCTTCTTTCCACAAACATCCCACTCTCCTCTGCTTTCCTCTTTTTGTGACCTTACTTTTTATTTCTCTGAGAAACCAGAAGAAATGGTAGGGAGACTGTATCATCTGCATACCACAAAATCTTTCATTATTCATTCTGAGTCCAACTCATTTAACAAGTGAGTCATATATGTGTTTTGACAGGTATGCGTCAGGGAATAATATTTGCTAATTAACAGATGGCATGGATCACTTTATTGACTGTGTAGGAAACAGATTTTAGGAGCAGAAGAGAGAAAGGCAAGGGGCCAAGGTACGGGACACTAGCCATTGTTCAGACACTAGCCATTGTTCAGGTGATGGTAGTTAGGGCTGAAGTGCTTATTGATGGAGGTGGAGATGAAGGGACAGTTCTGTGATATGCTTTGAAGGTAGGTTCAATAGGACTAAATTATCTTGGAAGGAGGAATAAAAAGGAATGAAGAGCAACTGCTATATTTTAGGCTCAAACAATTGATCACTAAAATTTCCTGAAAAGCAGAAGTTTGGACAAGGAGAAGAATGCAGTTAGGGAGAGAACTCAATAGTTCTGTTTAGGTCATATTAAATTTGAGATGTCAAGCAGACATTCATTTGGTGATATGACATTTGGAACTGGTAGTAGAAGTCTGGAGTTGTGGAGGAAACGCAAGAAGGGATATATAGATTTTTAGAATCTTCAGCACATAGTATTTAGAACCCTGCGTTTAAAATAAGTCATCCAGGAGGAATGAGTATCAAGAAAAGAGCATGGGTGCTAAAGCAGAAGATTGTGACATTATAAAGTTTGGTAATCAAGTGGAGAGAACAAAAAAAGAAACTGAGGAAGTGCAATGATCCAGGAGGTAGAAGGAAAGACAATAATGTATTGTATCCTAAAGCTATGAGAAGAAAATATTTAAGAAGAACCGAGTGGACAGCAGTATCAGGTGCTGATGACAAAGCAATTTTAAAAAGTAAGTCACTAATGACCTTGACAATGATTTTTGTTAATTGATTGATTGACAATGAATCCAGGGTTTCAGGAGTTGAGAGAAATTTACACACAAGCTACAGATAAATAATGCTGTCAAGAAGTGAATGGAAAACAAAAAGCATAGAAGCCAAAACAGTATGTATGGACAAGAGCCATATAGGGGAAAAAAATACAGATTATACTTTCAAGAGCATGTCTGAACACTGATGAGAATGTGAGAATGATCAATGGATGATTCAAGAAGACAGGACGGAGAGTATGAGTAAATATGAGTAAAAGAGTGACATTGTTGTGAATTGAACAGATAATGAAATCTAGCACAATACTTAAAGGGTGTGGCCTAGATAGGAACACAGATTTATTTATTTATTTTATTTATTTATTTATTTATTTTTAGTTAGAGGAACAAGGTCTGGGAGGTAGGGCAGAAGTAAATTATTTTTGTGATAGATGAGAACATTTCTATGCAATAGCTTTTATCTACTTTTCAAATCAACTGATTTAGACAATGTCCTTCTTTTATTTTTTATTTTGAGAAACTAATTCTCAAAAGTATAAATTCTCTTTGCCAGTCAAGCTAGCAAAATCATAATGGACATGGCCCTTTTATCTGAGCAACAATAGCAGATCTAATTTAACATTATTTTTGTTTGTTTCTTTGTTGTTTTACTCTTCTTAGGTGATTAGGAAACTGCTAATAGCCTAGTATACAAGATTATTTTGGAAAGCCATACCTACAATCAGATCTGCTATTTTTATTTAAAGTTTACAGATTCCACAGAAGCTTCTTAAAGAAGAAATATGCACCCTTTTAGTAAGTGGTAAGAAAGATAATGGTAGCTAGCCTCATGTTATTCTATTTAAATATAAACATTCCCACTTCCCCAAATAAGCTTGAGTTTTAAAAGTCTAGACATTTTTAACATTAAACCTTGCCCATGCTTTCAATGGATTAAAATGAGCTTTTCCAAATGATGGAAGAATTAAATCAGTCAATGATGGCCATGATTAATGTCATTAAGAGACTAGAGATGCATGAACTGAAGTCCAGCTGAAAGAAAGCCAGTAGTCAATGGGTTAGGGCTGCAGAATGAATATCCAGTGGTCCATCTGTATCAACAACAATGGGGAAAGCATGTCCATGAGTAGTTAAGTGAAGTGGGCCTGTATGGGTAGATTTAGTATTTCACAATTAAGATGAGAACTTGGCACAAGAACTATTCCATAGTTGAATAGCTTCAAGAATATCTAATTGAGTGTATTATTGGCTTGATTACAGTGACTCAGAAAGCGGCGTAGTTCACAATAAGCCATAATTGTACCTCATTCCCTCTAAGGCAAAAATTCCTTTATCCCCAACCCGTATCTCTTTAGGAACTAATAAAATGTCATATTTGATCAGTGAGTAGTACTTGCCCTACTAGAAGAAACTTTCGATACCCAAGCTATTAATTTGGCATATGCATTTAGGCACAGAATCAGGGGCAGGTTTCAGTATTTCTATCTTATGGTTCCACTGTAAAGAAGCCAAAGTGAACATTATGCAAAGAGGCATTCTTATGGGATATTCTACTTTTAAAAGGTCATAGTTTGGCAGAGGAAATTAGTATATATATATATTTTTTTAGCATCTAAAATGTTTGGAACCCAAACAAAGTTTTATGACTAAGAAATGAAAATAAATGTCTCCTATTTAATAAATATTTGTCTCACATTGAAATGAGTGAATCGATAGCTTTTATGTATTCTATGCACTAGGAAATTTGCTTTCTTTCTACTTTTCCTTTTGAATTTAATTGATTGTTCAAAATGCTGAGAGAATGCAGGTATCATGCATAACCAGCTTCATTGCACCGTATGTACCTTGTATACTGTATAACATCTGCTATAATCTTCATTTTTAAATTATTGACCCTAAGGGCTATCATAGTTTATTTCTTCTATCTTTATTCCATATTCTTCTTTCCATTCCCATTGGATGAACTCAACCAGTGAGAGCCTTTAACCGGGTGAAATGACCCCAAATATAATGCTCACAGAATCCAAGCTGTCCCACTATGGGTTCTTATAGTTTCGCACTGGCTTCTGTTGACCATGGGAAACTAAAAGATGACCCAGTGAACCTCAGACTTCAGTGGTAGTCTCTGTATTAGTTTCCTATTGCTGCTATAACAAATTACCACAAATTTGGTGATTTAAATTAGGTCCAAACAACACGTTTCTTTCCAGAAGCCGCCTACATCCTTTGGCTCATAAACATTTCCTTCCCCTTCAGAGCCAGCAGCAAAACATTTGCAAATATCTTTCCCTCTGTTTCTGCCTTCTGTTAACATAAGGATCCCTGTGGTTACATCACTGGGCCTGCCTAAATAACCCAGATAATCTCCATATCTCAGTAATCTTAAGTACATCTGCAAAGTTATTTTTGCTATATAAGGTAACATTTTTACACATTCCACAGTCCTCCTTTTCTTCATTATGTACCAGAAATCCAAGTTGTTCTTAGTAATCTGAATCAACCATCCCAGACAGTAGAAAAAATCTCTTTTCTGACTGTTGACTCACCAGTATGAAGAGGAAAGGGGAAAAAAAAAAACTGTTGGTCAGAACACAGTTTTATCTTCTAGTTTAAAGAAATCATGACTATATGACTGTTGCCTTGGGAATGAAAATCTCCAAATCTACTGAGTCCAAAGCTATGGACAAGAGAAGCAAAATTCCCACAAGTGAATTATCAAGTGTGACAGTGAAAGTGAGTTTTTCCACTTACATCCTTAGGTCCTGGACTTGTATTTTGTCAGCAACACTACATATTAACCTTTGTTTTATGGAATAAATTTTGCCTTATAGAACAATAACCCAGAATTACAAAGTGTTACCCTCAGATGGAGCACTGATTGAGTCTACTGAAAGCCATTTAATAATGAATAGGCCTGTGATAATATGGGGGAATTCCAGGTATAAGAGCTATTGTTGAATTTTTTTTTTTTCCTAAAATGAGTTCTTTATCTATGTCTATCACCTTGATTGTGGCGATGGTTTCACAGGCAAATGTATATGGTCAAACCCATCAAAGTTTATATGTCAGATATGTGTAGTTTAATATATCAATTATATTTTATAAAGCAGTTTTTTAAAAATGAGTTATTTATCTAAAGGAGATACTATATGGGTAACATGTTAACAAATAATCCGGTGGCATGTGATACAATTCTAGTTTGTGAGAGGCAATTGTTAAATCTTTAGTCATTTTGTGAATTGGTTGTTAGACACAGTTATTATTAAAGTAAGTTTACTGTAGGATAACAATAAAACTTCACTGAGTTTATCACTTCTGTAAAAAGCTCTAGCTTCCTAGGACCATATTTATACCTTGAGAATTATGCCTAGCTAATTGCCTTGATCAAAAAGGATAATAAAACTTATTTTATCTTCCTAAGAGAGACATATAATTGTAGTACAGAATGTACTACAATTAGGTTAAGTTCCCCAAGTGGCAGGAATACTGGGGTGCTCTCTCTCTAGCAACAAAGTCAAGACTTTGGAAATCTCTAGGTCATTGCTATGGTTTGAATGTTTGTGTTCTCCAAAACTCATGCTGAAATTTAATTGCCAATGTGATATTTTGGGAAGGTGAGGCCTATGAAAGATAAGTATAGGCCCCACCTACAATCCACCCCTTTATAAAAAGGCTTTCAGGCTTTCATTTTTTTTTTTTTCTCTCTTTTCTGTTGTGAGAAAAAAAGTGTTTCTTTCCTGAAGGATTCAGCTTTTAAGGCACCACCTTGGAAACAAAGACTAAACCTTCACTTGGCACCACACCTGCCAGCATCTTAATCTTGGATTTCCCAATCTCCAAAACTATAAGAAATAAATTTATGATCTTTATAAATTATCCAGTCTCAAGCTCGGAGTAAAAGACCAGGATGAGAGAAACCAAGATCCTGTCATCCAGTCTCAAGGAGCATTATTTTCTTTTCCTTTCTCCTTTGAGAGAGGAAGGTCATGACTGTCTGTGTCGTCTTTGTCCCTTGCCTGTGGAATGTGTAACTACTAGGGTAGAATATTTGACCTGTCTTTTATAATGTTACCACAGAGGTAAAATCTGGGACAAGGGTGGGGAAAGGATGTTCAGTCAGATTTATTACTTACTATAGTATAATAAATAAGATATTTGTCTTTGATCTAGAACATCTAGAACATCTGGTGTGTGATAAGTCAAGTTAAAATTAATAAAGTTGAATGTTAAAAATCCAACACTTCTAGTTAAACAAAATGTATTAAAACAAAGATAATAAATACTCAAATCTCATAACTTCCTAATTATTTTACTATATTTGCTGCCTTTTATTGCTTTGAATTTATGTTATTGTTTCTATATGGTGAAAATGCTACATAGCAGTGTGCCACTTAACATCTTTTCTCAGGTTCAAGTTTAATGGATGTCACACTGGTCGTAGTGGGAGTATTTACAGCATAGAAATTAGCAAACAGTACAAATCATAATTGCATTGTTTGGCTGATTATCTAGAATTGATGGAGAATATGTTAATAATTCAGATCAAAAATAAAAGAGACTGCAGCCACTGCATTGTGAACAGCGGGGTGGAGGGAAAGAGAAAATATTTTTCAGTATTCAATTCAGTATCCAATACTGAACTACTTCAGTATTCAAAATCTGTTATTCAATTCAACGAATCAGTCACGTCAGAACCCATGAAAGAAATTTCAACATACATATATTTTATTTTACTTTCATCTTGTCAATGTGAAAGAAAATATTAATCAACATCCACGTCTGAACGGCATTCAATGATTAGTTGCAATCATAGATGGGGTATGGATAAAAGGGCTTAGCATATATCAGCAAACTCATTTTGTGAGAAACAATTAGTTTCATGAAATTTTCAATAATTAATCCCATACATTATATTACCGTTTGCCCATTTTATCCTGCATGTTCTTTTTATCAATATAATTTATAATAAATGTTTCAATATATACACATACCTTTTCTGGGAAACTATTGTTAAATATTGACCAGCAAAGCACTGAAAAAAAAAAAAAAAACATTCTGAAAGTCCACTAACCACAATAAGGAAAAACACTGTGAGCATTAAGGCAAAACTATTTGCAAAATATGGGTACATTCCAGCATCCTCTTTGTGATAAAGAAGTCTAACGAAGTTGATTTGGGATTCCAGGAAATGGGGCTACATGGGAGTTTTAGCATTAGACTCTGCTGTTGTCAGGGAGTCCAGCAGAACTCAGCATAGTGGTAACACTGGTGAGAGGAAGCCCATGTGAGGGAGTTCATGTACGGCTTCTTCCCTGTTGCCTAACTATCTCACCTGTCAGAATTAGGACTACAGAAAACTAGATCATCTAGCTACAGTGTTGCCTATCTTCTCTTCTCAGAGAGTTAAAAAATATCAAAACTGAAAAATCATCTACCTAGCAACATTAACCAACACTGTAATTAAGACATTAATTCAGGTATTTGCTTGCATATTTCACATTGAGTAGGATTAGATATTATAAGAAAAATGAATACAATTAAAAAGATGTAAGTGGGAAATTGACTGTCATTATCTTAGCCAGTGGCATTATCATCTTATATAAATAACTGAAATGATAATTTGCTGAATGACTTTGAGAATATGTGGAATCAGTTTAAGGAAAAAAATTATTTTTAACTGGAATGATGATTTTCTTAGCTGATACGAAGATGCACAATGCAATGATGAACTCCTTCAATGTTTCTATTTATGGGCTTGCAAATTGTTCAGGTTTGTCAGAATTATATTTGAATTTTAAATTTTCTGTTAATGCTGGGACTGCCAAGGAGCAATGCCATGCATATTATTAAAGATTATCTTTATTTCATAAAAATCTATTAATGTCTAATGCTTGTTCATCAATAAGCATCTCAAATTAATGATTTAATTATAGAAAGTAGTTACAAGTGAAAATTTAGCTCTTAATCTTTACAGAATATACTTCCTTACCTCTTTCTAAATTTTACTTACATATCTTCTTGCTGGGGTATGTAGTTTCCCTTAGGGAATCCTGTTTATCCACCACCTCCAATTTCTCTTACATACATGTGCATGTTATACATCAGAATAAGTGACTCATGTAAAGTAGATCATAATGGAAAATCAACACTTATTAATACATTACAAATATCATAATTTTTAGAATTTATTAGTTTGAATCCTATAATGTAATTTTTGTAGACAAAATGCAGTCTAATAGTGACAACTTCTTAAGGATTAACACATTAGCACATGCTCACTTCAGCATATGAATTAGGCTATATAATTAAATACAAATTGGCTTTCTGTATGTAAAATGCAATGGTGAGCTAAGTTAATGCTCTCTATGATTTAGTTTGATACTAATGTGGAAAGTAACAATAAATACGTTAGAGTAGATCCGAAAAATACAAACATTTTATTATTCCTCATTTCCAATCAGGTGTAAATTCACACACATGCAGAATGGACTTGACTAGCTAAAAAGGAACAAATAAATTACCAAAGATTGCTCACTCCTGCAATCTCAACACTTACGGAGAACGAGGGGAGAGGCTTGTTTGAGCCCAGGAGTTCAAGGCCAGCCTAGGAAGCATAACAAGACCTTATCTCTACAGAAAACCCCAAAATTAGCCAGGCATGGTGGCACACACCTGTAATTCCAGCTACTCAGGAGGCTGAGGCAGGAGGATCACCTGAGCCCAAGGGGCTGAGACTGAGGTGAGCTATGATCATGCCACTACACTTCAACCTGGGTGACAGATGAATACATATATACATACATACATACATACACACGTACGTACATACATATATAGATCACTAAAGATGATATAGCTTAGTACAAGGTACTTGGGATATATGCTGAAATGCTGAAATGGTACTTTTCCCCAAGGAAGAGAAAGAAATTATTAAGCACCTCTTAACCAGACCCTGTGCTAGACATTTTGTATGAAGCTTTTTATCCGTATGTCAATGATACCATGATATTTTGTCTCTATTTTTTTGGAAAAGTGAAGCACAGTAAATTGCCTAAGGAGACACAGCTCACAGACAGCAGACTTGGAATCTGAACCCACATCTCACTAATCCAGAGCTCCTGCTCTTTTTGTCATTCCCATGTGGAATCCAAATTAAAACAGTAAGAATGAAATGTAACCAAACAGAGAAATTCAATGACTGGAGATTTAGAGGGGGGAAAAAAGAGCAAAAAGCGATTTTTAAAACTTCTTGGCAAGGCATGACCAATGAATTGCATCACTTCAAGTTTGTCAGAATGGGGATAAAATTTGCATGGATGATGTAAGCATGTTTATCCCCATAGCCAGAAACTAAAAATCCCCCCCACTATAAGATGAGAGCTCAATGACCTGTAAAATATCATTTGAAAATGAAAGTCAGCTGTGAGTTGGAAAGCACAAGCACCAAGAAGTACCCTTGTAATCCTCTTGTTGTATTCGTCTGGAATGCAATCAGCTCACTCAAGTGGCATCTTCACAGATTTCTCACACACGACTGTGGTCTTTCCAAGGCAAGTTTCATCTTGTGATTTACTGTTGCAGCCTGATTTATAAACTCCTTAAGATGACAAAAGACTTTAAAGAGAAATTCATTTCCAACATTATAAAATAATTCTCAACTTGTCCATTACATAATCATTTGCATTGTGGTATTAAATAAAATTGATTTAAAAAAACTGAAACACTAGTAGACGTTAAAATTAAAATATACTCTTTAGTAGATATGTACTAGGTCAAATATATTTACATGTAATATGTATATTTTCTGAGAAAATGACTTTAAGAAAATAATTGAATCCTCAAAATAAAATTATAAATGTATGGCTAAAGTTATAATTTGCTGGTATGTATTGTACAATCCTACAAAAGTGCAATTAATATAAAAATTTACGAATGATTATATTGCCTTATGTCATCTCAGCTACTCTGAACATGACAAATATATAAGAAGATGAACCTTTTAAATTAGTTTTTTATTCAGAATTGTCAGCTAGTCGGTAAATACCAGAAACCATAAGAATAACCCCGAGTTACATGTTTGACCTTGCCTCTTATATATCAGTTATTTCAAGCTGTCAAAACATTCTCTATGATTTTGAAACACTGTGAATCTTTGGAAACTCTTTGAATTCTGAGGTGAATACCTACACTTCAGATATTCAAACCTTAATCTGAGTTTGTCAACATCTTACTCATTCACCAAAATCCTAATAATAAAACAGTTTAGCTAGAAGTAATAACCCATTATCAAATGCCAATATATCTTTTATTTGTGATATTTGCCTCCTTTTCCCTTCTATTGTAACATTTATGTATAAGTCTTTTAATTACTGCTATTTTTTATTTTTATTTTTTGAGTTGGAGTCTCACTCTATCACCCAGGCTGGAGTGCAGTGGCACGCTCACAGCCACCACAGCCTAGACCTGCTGGACTCAGCTAATCCTTCTGCTTAAGCCTTCCAAGTAGCTGGAACTACAGGTGCAGGCCCAGCCAATTATTTTTTGATTTATTGTAGAGACAGGGTCTCACCAAGTGGCCCAGGCTGGTCTCGAACCCTTGAGCTCAGGCAATCCTCTCGCCTTGGCCTCCCAAAGTGCTGGAATTACAGGCTTGAGCCACTGTGCCCAGCCAAATATTATTAATATTTGTGAAATGTCTGAATCTAGGAATATTTCCTCTTGTATCCTTATGTCTATACACACAAAATGTATGTTTTCCATAGATGAATGTTTTCTATACATTACATTTTTCAAATATGTACTACCCTGAAACTCATCTGTAATAATGGGCCCAATCCAAGTTGAGTAATTTATTTGTATTCTTTCATAAGTAGAATTCATTTTTATAAAGGTAGTTGCATTGCTGTTCACAAATATGAAGAGCCCAAGCTTCCCTCACCTGTGAGGTGATGGTAAGGATGAGATGAGTGTCACTTTTTACTTGACTCATGGGGAATGAAACCTTAATGGGCAGCATACTCTGTACTTGACAGTGCTCAAAAGAATATTTTAAAAGTTTAACCAGTAGTAAATAACACCAACACACATTAGCTCTGCAGTATCGATGAACCTGTATCACTGATGCGCATGTCCTCATCATCCCCCAATCATCCACTATCATAAAATATCTGTGTTCCCAGGTTATAACATTTCTCACATCTGTTCCTGCTTTGTTGTGCTCGTCATTGCTGATGAAGCTGAAATGTTTTCATTTGCCTATTAGACATTTCTGTGTTTCCTTTGATTAATTGCTTAGAATGAAGACATTTTAAAATATGCCAGCATTACAAAAATAGAATCCAATGCACAATTTCTTAGTATGATACTGGAGGACTCACTACCCAAGAAACGAATACATAAGTTAGTAAAATAATAAGAACGAAATACTGGAGATCCAAGACATCATGAACCTGAGGAGACTGGCAAAAGAGGTGCTCAGCATGTTGTTAAAAGCAAGAACCAGGCATGTAACTGGGCAGCAGAATTAACAAATGATTCAGACAAGGAGACCTAGAGCATCAGGAAGGCCCCCCCCCCGAAACAGGTGGTTATATGATCTGAGATACTTCAATATTAAAGTGAAGCTTGTGCCTCTGGGAGTAAATTAATAATAGATTCATAGAATATAAAGAACTAAAGCAAAGCTGAAATAAAAATTTACTCCAAATGGGAAAAAATATATGCTTCAAATATATAATATAATCCATGCAGCTCAAATGTAGATAGCATATACACTCATAATAGTCAAGACTCAAGAACTCTACAGTGTAAATTAATTTTATCATATTTGAAGTTGGTGCTAAAGAATGCAAGTCCATTTGTTGTGTTTGTTATTTTTTTGTTCATTTTATTAAAATCTTGACAAATATTCAAGTGTATCATACAGTATTGTTAACCATGGGCAAAATGTTATTTGTTATTATGTATATGGACAAATGCTCATGAGTGGGGGCAAACTAAATAACTAAAACATTCGTCTTGCATTGTAAGAAGACAAAGTCTAATCTACAAAAAAAAACCCCATATAATAAATATATTATTTGTTCTTTTATAAAGATAGAAATAAATATCAGAAGTAAAGACTTGCAGGTGATTGCCTCTGAGGATAAGGAAAGTAGAATGCCGTGTTAGCTTAGTTTTTAGTGATTGTTTTTAAAAAGCTATAAGCACATGTGCAGCGAGCTTATCTGAGAGACTTCTGTGAGCATGGGGGTAAAGGTGTAGCACTCCAGAGAGAATCTGTGTTTGTTCAAGGTGTTCAAAACCTGGGTCCTCATTAAATTACTTTCCCAGGTTGGATATTTTTGATACTACCTATGAAGAAAGAATTTAAAATCCAGTCTTGAAAGAGGGCAACTTATACTCATGAATTCTCAGGAGTGACTTTCATTCTACAGACAGGTGCCAAAGCTGTGGCAAATTTGCTAAACATCTCCCTTCACAGAATAGATTATTTTTAGTTTCTCTGACACTACGATTTTTAGATTTCCAGAGGTCTTTCTGTGGGGTTATTATTCTGTTTTTCCATCTTGCACAGATACTAGATTTTTGATTTTTTTTATCTTGTTGCAACCATTAAATCTCAAGTTCTTAAGGCAGATGCCCTTAGGGCAGCCATAGATTGAATACACACTTATTCAACTGGATTGATATTCCTGGCTCATTCTTCTCTGAGGAATTAGCTTACATTCTCCACTTAGCTATGTATTTTACGAAGATTTTCAAACATTTTATCTAGCATTTGAAACACTTATAGAACACCTTTGTTGAGATATAATTCACATATCATCCAGCATTTTTAATTGTTTTGCTGCAGGAATATTTACAGAATATTTATTCTTAATTTTTGTGGAAATAGGAGACTCTAGTATAGTTTTAATTATTTTCTTCCTTCCATCTTCTCTCATTTTTTTCTGGATAATCTAACTGATATACAACTGCTTATATTGATCCTTTAAATCCCTGTCTCTTCACTGTTTTTTTCATATTTTTAAACCCATTCCTTAGATTTCCTCAGCTTTTTTTTCACTCTTTCTACTTTTACTTCTGCTCTCCTAGTTTTGTTTCCAAGAACTCTTTCTTGTTTTTGAATGTTCTTTTCTACATCACTCTATTTTTACTTCACATATGGAATATCTTCTCTTATATTTCTAAGAATATTATAATTTTAGAAGTTTTATTCTTCTTAAATTTTAAGCTTGCTTTGTTCTTTTCCCTTAACATAAGAAGATGTTTGAAGTATCTATGGGTCTATAGCAATTCATTCATATTTAACAGTGAAAACATTAATTAAAGGGTGTATTTTTGTTAACTTGGAAGTGGCGGTGTTAGTGGATGCTATAGTATAGTGTGACAGAGCAAAATGCCTTGCCAGTTCCTTCAGAAAACAAATAATTCCATTACCTAAATTATTTGGACTGTTTGGTTTAACCAGAGGACGCTTCCTCTCTCTTGCCTAAAGGAACAAATCTTACTGATAGCTTCTGGATGATGAGTAGAAGGTTCCACAATCGTGTTATTTACTATGAATGAAGATACTTATTTGATACCTCTACGTTCAGTGAGGAGCCTCATTCATTGCCCTTTGTTGTATCCGGCTTTTTGATAAAGAAACTTCTTTCAATTTTCCAGGTTATAAATCTTTCCTATATTTTTAGGATAGGAGAATAGTAGTCACCTGACCATTAGAGATGGAGAAAGCTACCTAAAATTGTCAACATATAATTCTATTTTTCTGTTCCTAGCACCCACTCCTCAGAAGTATCTAGAGCCTAGAATCCTGGTCGTTGTAGTCAAGACAAGCAAATCATATTTTTCCATTGTGACACTTGAGTTTCAGTATTCCCAGCGTGAAAGCTTGTTACCACTTTCCCTTTTACTCTCACCTTTCAAAAATCATGTTACACCACTCATCCAGGAGTGTCTTTCATCCCATTCTCTTTGCTCCAGTGCATTTATAAAATTACTCTTCATTAAAGAACATCTTAGCATAATTTTGAGAGGAAAACACAAACATTTAATAAAACCATCATTTTTACCTGGAAGTATAAAACTAATTTTCATCTCTCTATTGGTCACATGTAGCAATTTCGGTTCCTGACTTATTTCACTTAGCACATTCTCAGTCAAATGTGGAAGCTGAAAAGAAAAGTAAATCTAGTGGAAGTAAAGCAAAAAGAATAACACAGGATACAAAGGGCTGGGAAGTATAGGTAAAAGAGGGAAATGGGTAGATCTTTGCTAAAGGATACAAAATTACAGTTAGATTAGAGGAATAAGTTCTAGTGTTCTATAATACAGAGAATGACAATAGTTAACAACAACTGATTATATAATTTCGAATATTAGAAAAAGGATATAGTTTTTTCAAAACAGATACATAATAAATATTCAAGATTATGGATATGCTAATTACCCTGATCTGATCTGTACATTATATGTATTGATACACCATGTACTCCATAAATATTTACCATTATTATATGCCAATTTTAAGAGACCCATATTTATCGTTATTTTTTTTTGCCAAATTTTTAAGCTTATTATTATCTGTATTGTCTACCAGACCGCAAGAATCTCAACAAACTCCTACCTCCTTCTGGTCTTATGGCAAACCTCAACCTCTCCCACACACATATTGCTATCACTTAACAGTTTTTATTCTGAATCATTACCATACATGTGGTTGGAGAGTGAGTCAGAGGAGAAAAGATGGTCACTGCCTAGATGAAAAGAGTAAAATTTGCTTAGATTTTAACCTGTTCTTCCTTGTAATGACTATAATAACCTCCTAGACTTATTTCTCTTTCTGAATATTCAATTTAGCTTTTGTGTTATAATCATCTAATTTTTCAAAATAAATGAGCATTTTTATTTCTGGCTTGCATTTAAATGATATTCTAGAAATATATATAAAGTAACAAGTTCAAAATTTTTCTTAGCTGTCTTTGAAATCTTATGTTGTTTTCTTTTTTCTTTCTGTTCTTCCTGCACTGTTCTTGAAACAGTAAAGCTGTTGAGAAATCCAAGTCAAGGTAATGCTTATTTCTTCATACACATATATGTGCATATGCACAAACACATATAAATACATATACACACAAATATATATACATACATAGTTTCATAACTCCTTTAAGAAAATTTTTTAGCTTTGAAATTTGTAAGGGATAAAATTTAGATATGAATATTTTGGTTTGTTTAAAATGAGATTTATTTAAAATTCTCTCCCTTTATATAGTTCATTAACTTGGGGAAAATTTTAATAACTCTTTTATCTAATATTTTCTCCCATCCATATATTTTTAAACCTCCATATTTTTTAACTTTTTTTCTTTTACATTTTCCACTTGGCCAGCCACAGTTCCTCAGTCTGATCTTTTGATTCATTGATTCACTTTCCTGTGGAGGTATACTGTTACTCAACTCACCTACTGACTTATTTCCAAATGTTATATGCAATATCTGAAAAGTTGATTATTTTAATAACTTCTTGTTTCTACTTTGTGTTTGTATTATCACTTTTTAATTTCTTTGAGGACATTTATTATACATATTTTAAAATATTATTATCCGAGATTCATTAATTTTGCTTAGTTTTGTCTATTTTTAAGGAGGGAAAGGTAGACCACAGGGCAGTCTCTGGTGTTAATTACAGGCTAGACTCACTCTATTTTCTTCCTCTTCTGCTGGGTGACATTCCCTCAGGTACTGTTCTTAATCTCCAGTTCTTTACTATCCTGCAATATTAGTTCTTCTGGGATTAAAAATTTTTAACCTTGGGAGTTTAGTAGAAAAAAATGACACTAAGTGGCCAATGTTTGCCTACAAAACTGGGCACTGTCACAGGACTTGCAAGGTAGTAATGCACCAAAGTGCACAAGGAAAGTCTGCTCCTCTAGGCTTTTACTTTTCCTAGGAATCCAGCTGTCTTCATATTCTCCTCACACTGTAACCAACCACCATCTTTGGCTTTTACACATTTATCTCCATTCAGTTCTTACGATAGGTTCCAGGATCTGTCAAATTTACTAACATTTCTGAAATATCTCCAGTATTATATTCAGAGAAGTGATGCCGCAAAAGTCTATGTTAGTTTGCCATTTGTGCATGATAAAATGTAAAGTAGTATCGCAGTCATTCTATGTGTCAAATGATTAGTTGAGATAAAGAGTGCTATAGAATTAAAAACTTGAAAGAGACAAGATTACCATATAATCTAAATAATGCCTGATATGTCAAAGCCATATCCAATAAAAACTACAGAAATAAATATCCAGGGCAGGAAACTCCCCAATGCAGATACAAAGTTACTGAGAGACCTCCCGTAGTCCACACTCCTTACAAGTACTGCCATAATTCTAGTCACAGGAGACCTCCACACCCTTCAAAAGCCCTGAGACTAACATAGGGAACTCCCTTCAAACCACACAAAGGCTGAGCTCCAAAGAGGAAGCTCATACTGGAACTCACAAATCCCAAGTCATAAGCAGGTCCAGTATAGCATTATTTTAGAAGCACCATCCCACCAATTTGCATCATTCTCTGCACTGGGAGTAAATGGGGAGCTGAGGTGGAAGCCACAGGCAGCAATTCCACAGTCATTTGCAGAGGTATGGCTGTGCATTTTCACACACCTTGAGTACAAATTCCATTCCCTATAATCACCATGTAATGCTGTGAACTAAGGTGCAAGTAAATCTCCTAGAGCATGCCTGAAGCTACCTGGCTATGGGTGCCCAACCCCATTCTCCCCAGTTTCAGGGCAGAGGAGCAGCAGCTGCTGCCTATACATAAGCATTTCACTGGCAGTCTGAGGTTCACCCAAGCCCTGAAAACCACAGCTACCATCTATACACCCCACCAGAGAGCCTGAGGGCATAACCTGGCCTGGCTCCACACCCAGAGTACCTAAGCATACTGTCCAGAAGCCTGGGTATCATCAAGCTCAGTCTAACATCTGTGACACTTGAGCACTACACCTGGGTCTGAGATTAGACCCAGTCACCCTGCCATTACCACCACAGAAGGCACTCAACCACACAAATCATCTGCAGGACCTCCCACCCAACTCATCACACCCAGCACCAACACCAGCTTGGGTTACTTGGGTTTCAGAGGGTTGTCTTACCATTGCTACTGCCATCACCTGAACCATACCCACTGCCCAGGAGCTTAAAATTTACCCACCAGCCCAGTTCACTACTACCATTTCCAACACCTGAGCAAGTTACTTGAAGACCCCAAAATTAGCTTGTTTGAATCCACTAACACTGGTGCTATCATAAAGTGCCATGGCGACCAACCACAGGAGCCCACTGCTGCCATCCTGAGGTTTGAAGACTGGACTACTTGGTATACAAGTCACCAGCAAAACTTCACCACAGCCTCCTCTAACGATTGCACCCTAAGCCACTAAGAAAATTGGAATACCAGTGATGCTCTGTACAGTCAAATAAATCAGGCAGAAACTACACTACTTTACACACCCAAAATCAATTTGGGTAGCCAAATTGCCCTATCCAGCTGCACAGACACAACTTCAGGAAAAATGCCCTCCCTTATAAAAACAAATTCAAAAAATTGGAAGAAATAACTGTTACACCAGATGGGCAGATATTAATGTGAGGGCACAGAAAATATAAATAAGCAGGGAAATATAATACCTCCAAAGGAACACAATAATAATTCAGCAAAAGATCCTAATCAAAAAGAAATTAATGAAATTCTGGGAAATAATAAAAAATGTTGACACTAAATAAGCTCAGTGAAATATAAGAGACTTCTGAAAGAAATTTTCAGAAAAAAACTATTCAGGATAAGAAATGAGAAGTTTACTAAAGAAATATATATCATTTAAAAAAACAGACAAGTTCTAGAATTTAAAAATTTATTAAATGAAATATAAAATACTTTCAAAAGTTTCAATGATAGCTTAGCAAAAGAAATTCTCAAAACTTGAATACAGGTCTTTTGAAATAGCCCAGTTAGAAATCAATAAAAGAGAAAGAATAAGCAAAGCCTCCATGAAATATTGGATACCATAAAGCAACCAGATATTCAAAATAATGGTATTCCAGAAGGTGAAGAAAAAATGAAAGATTAGAAATGTTGGTTGTTACTCTTTGTAAATCTCTTTAATAAAAGGTGTGTCATCTTTTAATCTTATCTTTGACTTCTCTGTACAAAATATTTCCATTACTTTGTCCCATTTTTGCTTTTTATTTTTAAAATAATATTTGTCACTAGCTCCCATACTGTCTGTGTTCCCATATACCCTAACCCCACTTAAAATGCATACTTCAAGATGATGGAGTAGTAGTCTGACCTCTTAAAGAGAGTGACAAATTATTTTCCCAAAGAAAGTAGCCTCCCAACTGCTTACTTCATTAAAGATTATCTCGTCATTTTTGGAGAATTCTCTTAAGTAGGAAATCACAAAGTATAATACAATTTTTAACCAATCCTGTGAACAAGAATATGCTCCAGACAGTATTAGTTCTGTAAACAGGATTAATGTAATAGTACTTAGTCTGAATAAGAGGCATCTGGACAAAAGCTACCTAGAAATTAAGGCTCCCTTCTGTCAAGACTGTATTCCTTATCTGAGGTCTTTGAAGGAGTTTCTAGAATAAATGGAATCAACCAATCAGGAAAGCAAGAGGATAAATATCGTGAAAGTAACTAAACTGTCAAAAATAAGATTTTCTTAACTCTCTCATACTAACCCACATAATACATATTTGGACTGTTTCATGGTATGGTTTTCCAGGATTTCATCATTAATCTTCTACCCAATTGGAAGTATAAGCCACAAGAGCTACTTTAGTCCCCAAAGACACTTACTGTCTGCTGGGAGCACAAATTACACAGTGATTTTCAAATAACTACTTCTCCAAAAGAGATGAGATCCATGTCCATACAAGGTTTACTTTTATTGTGAAGTCTTTTCTGCTATGTTTTTGAAACAAGCAGTTTTACTCTGTTGGCCAGGTTGGAGTCTGGAGTACAATGGCATGATCATTGCTCACTGCAACCTCCAACTCCTGGGTTTAAGTGACCCCCGTGTTAACCTCTCAAATGAGTAGCTGGGACTACAGGCACACATCACCACAACTGGCTATTTTATTTTGTTGTAGAGATGAAGTCTTACTATGTTGCCCAGGTTGGTCTCAAACTCCTGGGCTCAAGCGCTCCTCCTGCCTTTGCCTCCCAAAGTACTAGAATTACAGGTGTGAGCCACCACGCCCATCAATGATGCAGACTTGGTTGCAGTATAGTAGAGGAGGCTCTTTGTGCATTGTGTTTTAGTGATAATCAATTTATATCTGCTTGACAATAAATAAAAGGTGAAAATCCTACCAAGTAAGAAACTTTCTTATAGTGCGACTCAGGTGTCTAAGTCTTTGATTACTGGTACTTTATGCCATTGTGAATAGTCGAGAACATCTGATGCTGTTTGATTCCACAGGATTTCATAATTGTTTTTCAGAGTCATAACTTGACCAGGAGATAGAAAAGTTACAAGATCTGAGAAGTAAGTTTTCATTATTATTATAATAAAGATGTGGGTTACAATTTGGGGTTAGGTATACAAACGTTGATTATGCAGGTACCAACAGTGAGGTATTCCCTTCCCTCCCCTAGCAATTTCCCTCAACTGCCAATCCCACCCCTGCCAAAACTCCCCTGACAGTTTTCCACTACTGCCAATCCCTTTATTATAGTATTATAATTGTTCAAGTTCCTCTTATGAATGAGAACATATGGTATTCTGTTCTTTGTTTCTGTGATAGATCACTGAGTATGATCGACTCTAAATCCATCCAAGTTGCTGTGAAGTCCGTATGTTTGTCCTTCATTATGACTGCATAATATTCCATTGTGCATATGTACCACATTTTTTTATCCAGTCCAGTCTTGATGGGCAACATGGTTGGTGCCATGTGTTTGCTATTGTGAATGGAGCTGCAACAAACATATGTGTGCAGGTATCTTTTTTGTAGAATGATTTGGTTCCTCTGGGCATATTCCCAATAGGGGAGTTGCTGGGTCATATGGAAAGTCAATTTATACTTCTTTTAGAAATCACCACACACTGTGAGAAGTCAAAACTTAACATTTGGAAACAATTTAATTTTTTTTTAAATTGGTTACCTACAAATTGCATAAGGTCATGAAAGAAGCATATAAGCTTTCCTGTAATAATTTTATGAGAGTCACCCCTAGTTTTGTTTTGTCTTGTTTTGTTTGCACAGAGTTCATAGTAATAAGACAATGATAAAGTTTTAGACCGTTTATAAGAATATATCATGATGGATTTTAGCCCATTTGACCTCCAAAATCTGTGTAACTATTCCTTAGAAGTAGATTTGGAGTGCAAGACTTGCTTTCTATTGCAGTTTACTGATCAATTTTAGTACTTCACCTGTGAAACAACTATTTCGGTCATTGGCAATTAAAATAGGTAATCCACAATGAGGAATTAGATCATTTAAAATTTTTACTATAATGTAATTAAATCTGCCCTTCTAATAGGCTTGATTAATGTAAAAATAAGTATATGATTGATAGGCAGCATTTATATAATTTTTTCTCAATTCTGTACAAATCAAAATTGTTCATAAAATATAGACTCTTTTCCCATGAGACATAAAGTAGTTCATGTGAGCATGACAGGGAAAAATAATCTGAGGGACCACCAGGGAACCATATAGAGTTCATCACAAATTTCTGCATGTAAAATTATGTTTTATTTGTCATTATCAATTGTTTAAATTTTAAAATCTGATTTTTAAAAATATTTTACATCTTGTAGTGAGGGCTTTGAAAAGAGTATATTTAATTATAATAAAAATGTAGAATCAGCCACTGAGACAGATAAGAGGATGTAAGCATAAATTCCTATCTGAAGTGTTTTAAAAAAATATTTTACCAGTAATTTTCTCTGAAAAAAGTGTCAAAGTAATTCAAATTCAGCATATAGTTTACAAATCTAGATATAGCTTTCTGATGGCACAGCAACACACTATATTATTTTAAAATAAAGAAGAAATATTTCTCCAAACATATTAGAGAAAGTGAAAATATAAAAAGACCTAATGAAAATAGAACCTCATACTGTTAAGACAAAATGGCAATGAAAGGAATACTGTCTGAGATTTTACATTGCACTTTTACTTAACTATTTGATTTCATGTAAGTGTTGAGCACCAAAAGTGTACAATGTATTTAAGTTAATGTTTATTAATTGGCTATGTAAGCACATGGTATTGTTTTGGAACTTACCTGATTGTGTCCAGAAATCTATTTTCAACAGACTGGGTTTTGTAGGGGTGGGTCTTTCACATAAAACTTCCAAGGGTTTAACTAGTATAAATTGTTGCTGATTTTTTAAAAAACGTTATTTTAATTGTTCATATGCCATCAGTACCCACATTCAGTCAAAGAAGGGAGGCATCTCCACTGAAATTTATCTTATTGTACCACCTTTGGGCCTTTCTCTGTCCATGTTCAAGAAAAGTCACCAGGTTTCTCTGGGTAGGTAGCCAAGATACCTAACTTCCACCTTCACAGAGCCTCTAGGAAGAGCTATTTACCTGTGAAGCTCTTCATTTTTTCACCCGAGGTTCCCTCTCCTCACGCTTTCCCTTTTGCAACAAGAAGCAGGGAAGCTCAGCTTCTATTTCACCAATACTAATGAACTTTAAACCAACCTATCACATAATTACCTATTTTGACTTTGTGAAATCCAGAATATGAACAGGACTGCTACAGGACATTCATAGCTTGATGTTTTGAGAATATTGCTGTTCTGCTCATCAGACCCTAACCTGTGGGTGTACCAGATGTCTATTTCTTTCCCACCTCCTGTTTTGTAGAATGATTTGAATACTTCTGGGTATATTCCCAGTAGGGGGATTGTTGGGTAATCTGGAAGGTCAATTTCTAGTCTTTTAGAAATCACAATATCCCTAATGAACATGGATGCAAAAATTCTCAACAATATTCTAGCAAATCAGATCCAAAACTACATCTCAAAAATCATCCACCATGACCTAGAAGGCTTCATATGAGGGATGCAGGGCTGACCCATCATCCACAAGACCATAACTGTAATTAAATATATCAACAGATGTAAAAATAAGAACCACATGATTATATCGCTGGATGCAGAAAGGCTTTGATAAAATCCAGCATCCCTTTTAGACAAAAAACCCTCAAACATCTAGGCACAGAAGTAACGTACCTCAAAACAGTAAGCATCATCTGCAATAAACCCACAGACAGCATACTGCTATGTGGACAGAAACTGAAAGGATTTCCCCTGAAAACCAGAGCAAGACAAGGCTGCCCATTCTCACTCCTCCTGTTCAACATTGTGTTGGAAGTCCTAGCTAGAGCAATTAGAGAAGAGAAGGAAATCAGGAGTATCCAGATAGGAAAAGAGGAAGTTAAGTTATCCCTCTTTGTTGATGATATAATCCTATACCTCAAAAATTCAAAAGAATCTGTCAAAAACCTCCTTTCCCTGATAAAGGACTTTGGTAAAGTCTCGGGGTACAAAATAAATGTGCAAAAGACAGTTGTACTCTTATATAACAGATTTTGTATTGTTTAAAATTAATATTCCCTCCCTGGCTCCCTTCCCCACCCCCATACAGAAACAAATACAGTTTTCACTAAAGAAAGAGACCAAAGAGGAGTTTGACCATCCCCAACTAACCTCATAATTGCCTTTCTTTTTATCTTTATATTAAAATTGTCATGGCTTCTTTAACATTTTAACATGAAAAGACTTCAACTCAGTGAGGGGATCCCAAGATGGTGAGGGAGGCAGTCAGAGTGCATGAGTCCCCACATAAATGAGCAGGTGAAGAGACCAGTATTCAACCTAGGATGTCAGCAAAAGTTGTGGGAATGTATGAGTGGAGACACAGAAAGGAGAGGACCAAGATCTCCTGCATAGGCAGCTGCTGAGACCTCAGTGTGCTATCTGGCCCAGGGGCAGGCACCATCTTTACAGCACCACCTGGAAAGGAAAAAAAAAAAAAGGATTAAAACAGTGAAACTCACCTGCAACAGGCACATCCTGCTACAGCAGCCTTCACCCCAGGTCAGACACTAGCAACACAAACTGCTAGAAAATATGGGAGTCCCAGCTGTGGAGATTCAGATGCCCCGTCCCCCAACTGAAGCATTTGTGGTCTGCTGTGGCAGCCCTGCTGAAGAACCCAGCCCTAGATCACAGCAAAATGATATTTAAAGTGACTCAGCACCCTCTTTTTCAGTGATCCACAAGGGATGTGACTCAGGTGGGCAACTTGCTAAGCAACATACATGGAAAGACCTGAACTTAAGCGGATCAGCTGGGGGCAGTTTGCAGCCTTCCCACAACTCCCCGGGATAAACAGGGGGTTAGATTTGAAGCACTTGTGGTCTGCACTGCAACCTAAGAATCCAGTCTCTGCTCACAGTGGATGAGTAGGGTTGAGTTTTAAAGTGACCCTAGCCGGGCTCGGTGGCTCAGCCTGTAATCCCGCGCCTTTGGGAGGCTGAGGTGAGTGGATTGCCTGAGCCCGCGGGTTCGAGACCCGCCTGGGCAGTGAGACCTCATCTCTACAATAAATCAAAAAATCAGCCGGGCGTGGTAGCGCGCGCCTGTAATTCCGGCTACTCGGAAGGCGGAGGGGGAAGGATCGGCGGAGGCGGAAGGATCGCCGGAGCCCAGCAGACGAAGCTGCGGTGGCCGGAAGCGGCCACTGCACTCCAGTCTGGGCGACAGAGTGAGATTCCAACTCAAAAAAAAAAAAAAAAAAAAAAAAAAGTGACCCTATACTCTTTCCGTAGTGATTTGTGAGATGTGTGACTCAGGCAGGCAATGTTAGAATCAGCACACAAAGAGTAGGGCTAAACATAGGTCAATCAGCCAGGGACACCTTCCAGCCTCTCTACAACCGCAAGGGTTGAACAAGGGGACAGATTTAAGAGTTGGAAGCTTCTCCCTTTTGAAACCACTCTCCTCTGCCTCCAACTAAGAGAAGCAGTGCTTGACAAGTCTCTTCTATGAGAAACCTGGTCTTGAAACTGCCGAAAGAGGGTGCTCAAGAATTATGTAAGTTTTTTGTTGTGGTTGTTTTTAAGGTTTTTGTTTTGTTTTGTTTTTTGTATCTTCATGCCTTTACCTATTTTTTAAAATATAGCTTGTTGGAAATGGGCATTCTGTTCTGTTGTACCCATTCTCCTTCTTCTTTCTGTCCAATAAGACTATATATGAGTGTAAAAATTTCCTCATTTTATCGGTTTTGGTTTCCTTGGAGTTTTTGTTTGTTTATGTGATATTTGGTTTTTTTTCTTCTTTCTTTATTTTTATTTTTTTTCAATTTGTTTGATTTTTGTTCTGTTTTGGTTTGGTTTTCTCTCTCTCTTTCTCTCTCTCTCTCTTTACTTGTCTCCCTGTTTGCCAGTTTGTATCTTTTTCCTGCTCTCCTTTGTTCTCTCCATTGTCATCCTCTCCACATTCTCTCTTTATTAACTCCTTTCCTTTCTTTCATGTTATTTTGTGCCCAGGAGAGATACATATGCTCCCATTGTATGGACATACTGTAAGGTGGTGGGAAGTAGGTCCCTGGGGACCTACACACCAATCAGCAAACATTGTGATTGTCAGACAGCTTTTGGATCTTAGCAACCCCTAACACACCTCATTCAAATCTCAGATCTGCAAGGGACTAACATAGCTCCCTTGCTCAAACCCAGCTCCCAAAATCAAACTAGTCCAAAGGCTTTATTCAAGGGAACAAAAGGAAGTGAAAACAACTCCCTTTCTCACAGAACAACAGAAGTAAAGAAAAAAGAAAAACCTACCACAAATGAAGAAAAACCAAAGAATAACCACAGACACGACACAAAGTTCAAAGAGGATAGTCCATGAGTATACAGACTTCAGAACTCAAAAAATGAAGAACACACAGATTGACTGGTCTCAGACTACAAATGTAGAGATCAAGGAATGAATGGAAAAGATGAACAAGAATTAAGAAAAGCAAGATGAAAACATGAAAGAACTTAGAAAGGCTTAGATGCAAACTATAAAGAATACAGTAAATGAAATAATATTAAACTGACAAGCATGGAAAGCAGAATTAACTAGGCAGAAGAATCTCAGAACTTGAAGACCAAAATCTAGAACTAACCCACTCTGTTAAAAACATAGAAATTACTCAAAAAGATGGAGCAAAGCATTCAGGAGATGGGCAACTCTATTAACAGACCAAACCTAAGACTGATAGGTATCCCTGAAGCAGATAAGAAGAATGAGAGCAGCCTGTAACAAACATTCCAAGAGGTAATCCAAGAAAACTTCCCACTTCTCATCAGAGACATGACCATACTAATACAAGAGATACAGAGAACCCCTGTAAGTCATCAAATAAGAAGATTAACTCCTAGACACATAGTGATTCACTTATACAAGGTAGGTATAAAAGAAAAAAATCCTAAAAGCAGAAAGACACAAAGGTCAGACTACCTACCAAGGAAGACCAATCAAAATAGCAGCAGACTTATCTACAGAAATACTACAGACTAAAAGAGAAAGGAGCCCAATCTTTAAAAAACCCAAAATAAACAATCCCAACCAATAATTTCCTATTCATCTAAGCTAAGCTTCATCAGTGATGGAGAATTAAAATTCTTCCCAGATAGTCAATCCATAAGAGTGTATGCTGCCTTCAGACCAGCTCTACAAGAAATGCTTAAGAAGGTATTAAACAAAGAAGAAAGAAAGGAAAAAAAAAATAATCCTTTTGTCCCACAAATGCAAGAAAACAAAAAACGAATAACACATGCATCATGATGGCAAGATTGAAAACACACACATAAATCAACCCCCAAATCAAAAGAAAACCAACAAACAAGTAAGTAAACAAATAATAAAATCTGTAAGAGTCTCATGACAGGGATAAACTCTCACATCGCAATAATCAGTCTACATATAAATGGACTAAATACACCACTGAAAAGGCATAGAATGGAAAACTGGATAAAGAAACATGATGCAACAATATACTGTCTTCAGGAGATCTCACCAAAAGGGATACTCACAGACTCAAAGTTAGAGGATGGAAAACAAATTTTCAGGTGAATGGAACACAAAAGAAAGCAGGAGTCACAATCTTAATATCAGATCAAATAAACTTTAAGCTATCAAAAGTTTTAAAAGATACAGAAGTATACTACATAGTGATAACAGGTTCAATTTATCAACAAGAAATACCCATTCTAAACATATATACTCCAAACACAGAGGCGCTAGCTTTTATAAATCAGCTACAAAGTAAACTTAAAAAAGTTATTGACTCTAACATCATCATATTTGGGGACTTAAATACCCTACTATCTACCCTAAATAGATCTTCAAGACAAAAAATCAAAAGGAAATCCAGAATCTCAACTTGATGCTTAACCAAATAGACCTAATAGATACCTACAGAACACTCCACCCAACAACCATGGATTATACATTCTACTCATCACCTCATGGAACATACACCAGGACCAGCCACATCCTCAGCCATAAATCAAATATAAACAAATTTCATAAGATTGAAATACTGTCATGTGCCCTCTCAGACCACAGTGAAATAAAAATAATCAACACCAACAAGGTTTCCCCAAAACCCACAAAGACATGAACATTAAACAGTATGATGCTAAACAACTTCTGAATCACTGTGGAAATCAAAGAAGAAATTTAAAAATTTCTGAAAATAAATGAAAATTAAAAAACATCTTACAAAAACCTCTGAGATTCTATGAAAACAGTACTAGGAAGGGAATTAATATTTCTACAAATATATATATGAAGAAAATGGTAATATCACAAGTTAACAATCTAACAAGTTATCTAAGGGAACTGGATAAACAAGGCCATCAAAGTCCTAACTTCAACAGATTACCAAAATAAAAGTCCAAATATGGGACATAGAAGATAAAAAGATAATACAAAAAATCCACAAAACAAAAAGCTTGTTCTTTGAAAGGATAAACAAGATTGATGGAACCCTAGCAAGACTGATGGAGAGAAAAAGCCCAAGTGAACACAATCAGAAATGCAAAAGATGAAGTCATAACTGAACCAGAAGAAATACAAAAGATTATCAGAGATTACTATGTATGCTTGTATGGAAACAAACTTGAAAACCTAAGTGAAATGGGGCACTTTCTGACAGCACATAACCTCCCAAGTTTGAAACAAGAAGAAATTGAGATCCTAAATAAACCAATAACAACCCAGGAAATTGACTTTATCATAAGAAAACTACCACACACACAAAAAGCCCTGGGACAGATGGTTTTCCAGCAGAATTCTACAAACCATACAAAGAAGAGTTGAAACTAATCCTATTGAAAGTATTCCAGGTAATAAAGACATAACTCTCCCCATATCATTTTATGAAGCTAACATCACATTGATACCCAAACCAGGTAAAGATTCGACAAAGAAATAAAACTATAGACCATTATCCTTGATGAAAATAGACACAAAAATTCTCAACAAGATTCTAGCAAACCAGATTCAACAACATATCTCAAAAATTATCCACCATGACCAAGTAAGTTTCATCCCAAGGATGCGGCATTGGCTCAACATTCTCATGATCATAAATGTAGTTAAATACATCAACAGATGTAAAAACAAGAATCATATGAATATTTCATTAGATGCAGAAAAAGCTTTTGATAAAATTCAGCATCACTTCTTGGTTAAAAAAAAAAACCTTGAACACCTAGGCATAGATGGAACAAACCTCAAAATAGTAAGAGTCATTTATGATAAACCCACAGCCAATGTACTGCTAAACAGACAGAAATTGGAAGCATTTCCCCCCAAAACCAGAACAAGATAAGGCTGCTGACTTTGACCTCTCCTGTTCAACATTATATTAGAAGTCCTAACTAGAACAATTAGATAAGAGAAGAAAATCAGCAGTATCCAAATAGGAAAAAAGGAGGTTAAGTCATCCCTCCTCATGGATGACATGATTCTATACCTTGAAAACCCAAGAGAATCTGTCAAAAACCTCCTTGCACTGATAAAGGACTTTGGCAAAGTCTCAGTGTATAAAATAAACATGGAAAAGACAGTCACATTCCTATATACCAACAATAAACAGACAGAAACCCAAATAAAAAGCAGAATTCTATTCACAATAGCCACAAAAAAAAAAAGAAGAAGAAGTACTTGGCATCTTCCTAACCAAAGAATTGAAAAGACCTTTACAATGAAAACTACAAACCACTGCTCAAAGAAATGCAAGAAGACACAAACAAATGGAAATATATTCCATGCTCGTGAATTGGAAGAATTAACATTGTTAAGATGTCCATCCTACCAAAGGCAATCTACAGATTTAGCACAGTACCTATTAAATTACCAATATCATTCTTCTCAGACCTGGAAATGACAATACAGAAATTCATATGGAAACATAAAAGACCATAAATAGCCAAAATAGTCCTTAGCAAAAGAAACAAAGAGGGGGTTAACATACTTCCAGATTTCAAACTCTACTAAAAATGTTACAATAATCAAAACAGTCTTATATTGGTACCAGAACAGGCATATAGACCAACGGAACAGGACAGTGATTCCAGAAGCAAAACCTCAATTCATCAACCAACTCATCTTTGGCAAAGCCTCTCCCAACAACCAATGGGGAGAGAGAAATCTGTAAGTAAATGGTGCTGAGAAACTGGCTGACTACATGCAGAAGACTGAAACAAGATCCCTACCTATCACCATACACAAAAATCAACTCTAAATGGATCAAAGATCCAAATGTAAGACCACAAGCTATAAGAATCCTAGAAGAAAATGTAGTACGTACCCTTATGGAAATTGGAAAAGGCAACCAAGTCCTGATCAACTCTTGAAAAGCGAATACCATAAAAAATAAGATAGACAAATGGGACCTCATCAAACTGAAAAGCTACTGAAAAGCAAAAGAAACCATCAAAAGTGTGGGGAGACAGCCCACAGAATGGGAAAAAATATTTGCCAACTGTATATTTGACAAAGACCTAACATCTAGGATCTACAAGGAACACAAACGTGCTGAAGGAAAAAAAAAACAAACAAATAAACAACACTATTATAAAATGGGTAAAATGTATGAATAGACACTTCTCAGAAGAAGACATATGAGCAGCCAACAGATACTGCAGGGGTCCAGCCCCACAAGGGTCGTGAGATTTCCTGAAGGAGAGACAGATAGACGAAGGATGAAAATATTATATCCGGACACCTGCTTCCTGAACAAATGACAATTTAATGTTAACTAAGGGAAAGCTTTTATACCATTTGTAAAGGGGCAAGACAAAGAAAATTCCTTCATGTACACATCCTCTAAAAGTTACCACCATCTAGTGGTCTTAGCAACAAACAAGCCAAAAACCCTATAAACACTCAGACAATGAGTCTTATTCACAAGGCCAAAGATGATAGTTTTAGTCCAAAGTCCAGAATTACAGTCCTTGAAATGTCTCAAGAAAGTTTCCAAGTGTAAAGTTCTTCATGTAGCGGTAGTTTTCTTTCTGGGGCTTTATGACCTTCAGAGCTTTGTAATCGTCTTTCTTGTCCAGGTGTCTCTGTTACATTTCTCTTATCCTGCAGTGCTTATTTCTAGAGAGAACTCAAAAGAAGCTTTTAGTAGTGTTTCCCAGGCCCCCAAGGTTGCTTTCTGTCTTTAGCTAATCTATCATAAAAGTGTCTGATTAGTATATTATGAGTTCAGTGAAAACCCACCTATAAATGTTAACTTAGAGTTTTAACTATTGAATTAAGTAAAAACCTTAAAGATAATCTTTATCCTGTCCGTGAAAACAGTGTTATAAATCACCTACATAACTCCTATATAAATGTAGAACTTATAATGAATTCATAATGAACTTACTATAAACTTGTGCTTCTAAAAAACCTTATGTCTAAACACTAAACTACATAATTCTAAATCAAATGAGTGAATATACTTATATCATTTATTACTTAAGCAATATCTAGTAACTTATAACGTAGTGAAAGAAAACATTCTTGATGTGCTTCAGAGTTTAACCCTTGCATATGTTAGAAAAGGCCAAGCGGCATAGTGGGAAAATGGAAAAAATGAACCATGACATTTCCAGGTTAGATGTGAGTACTTCGCATAAACATGCCATTTTCTTCTTCCATGACTGCACAGAATTCTTCAGCAGTACCAAACAGCAAAGACAGAAGACAGAAGGGCCTCAGCTGCCCGGACTCGCTTTGCGGCCGGGGGGGTCCTCAGCACACCTGGACTTTTTCAATCAGGCGGGCCTCCAAGGCTGGCTCCCAACAAGATACTAATCATCAAAGAAATGCAAATTAAAACCACACTTAACTCCATTCAGGATGGCCATCATCAATAAATCAAAAACAACTGATGCTGGAGAGGATGTGAGGAAAAGGGAACACATTTACATTGTAGAGTAGAATATAAACTAGTAAAACGTCTGTGGAAAACAGTGTGGTGATATCTAAAAAATCTGAAAATCAACCTCCCATAAAACCCAGCAATCCTCCTTCTGGGAATATATCCAGAAAAACTCAAATCACTTTGTAATAAAGATACCTCCTTATGCTTGTTTATTGTGGCATTATTCACAATAGTAAAAACATGGAACCAACTGCATGGCCCATTGAAAGTGGACTGCATAAAAAAAAGTGGTACATTAACATAATGGAATATTATGCAGCCATAAAGAAAAACAAAATTATGAACTTTGCGGCAACCTGGATAAAATTAGAGTCTATAATACTCAGTGATTTATCATAGAAACAAAGATCTGAGTACCACATGTACTCACTCATAAATGGACCTTGAACCGTAAGAAAGGAATTGGCAGTAGTGTAACACTGCCTGTGCGGCACATAACATCAATAAGGGCACCCACACTTTACCTGTTTGATGATCACGTATGTACCTAACCCTCATTTGTACCTCACATTTTAAAAATAAAATAATTTTTTAAAATAGATCTGCAGAAAAGACTCTAACTTATTTCATTAATATTTCTCATCAACATATCTGATGCATAAGGCTAATCTAGTAGTAGTAGTACTTAATGCCTCTTTAAATTAATAAGCTATATTCCTTTGGCCATTTATCTTAACCTTTACTCTGATATAATTTGGTCTAAAAAATTGTTGTCACTTGAGTGTGCCACCTAACCTTTCTACATTTGTAAAGATGGTCTGTCATAAGCAAGACCCAAAGACTAAAGAAGTTAATATAAACAGGTGACCTTGAACCATTCCTGGTAATATAAAAAATTCTTATCAAGAGTAGTCATCTCTTTCTCTGTTTTATTTTTTGTTTCCCCTCAAAATATTTAAGTGCATAAAGCAATTATTAATGTTTTTTACTATTACTATTCTATCACTATTATTAGTCTTTACTCATTGACTAAATTTATTAACACCCCAAGAGTATTTTTTCTTAGTACAAGAATAGCACTAAAAAATAAAAATTGAAATTTTAACATTTCAAACAATATAGAATCCTTTAAATGCTTCAACTGTTTTTAAAACATTTTAAATGCTTTAAACCATTGCAGGCAATAAACAAAACAATAAATTATAACAGGTTAAACATGTTAATATAATTTTAAATTTTGTTTTTTACTTTCACTATATCTTTCTTCATAATATTTTTTCCACCCACTGAGAATGTTGGATTCATTAAAATCTAGAGCAATTTTCATTTTCTCTCTCACTCTAGCCCACAGGTAGATATCTTACTAGAAAACTTACCAATTTTCTAAATAAGTTTTAAAGCTAAAAGTTTTAACTTTTTGTCTTAAAGTCTTAAGGGGGGAAACTGTTAACTAAACTACAGATTTTAAATGTATTCAGTCATGGAGCAAACTGGAAAATTGTGCTTCCAATGCCTTTACATTAACTATTTATCCTTTAATACATCAAATTGCACAGTCAAAATGATTTTAAATAGGAAGCATCCTACCCTAAATGCATGTTACTTATTCAATGTTACTGTTAAATAGGAAGCATCCTACCCTAAATACATGTTACTGTCCTGTTTAAAATTATGTTGCACTCTCATTATTGCTACTTTTAAATATGATTCTAGCTCCAATGTAAATTTTAATTCAGATCCTGTTTGGATTATTAGCAGCATAATACTGTAGATAGTGAAATGAAATTTTTTCTTACCTCATAGTAAGAAACAAATCATGAACTCCATCCTGTTGCACCCATCTAAAAGCCTTTCTCATTGCAACATTTATCTTATTCAGGTATAACTTACATAAATTAACATATTAAATATACAATTTGATTGTTTTGACAAAAGTATATACTTACTTAATGACCATAATCACAATAGGGAATCTAACCATTGTGCTAAAATTATTTTCTTCCCCAAATTCTCTTCCATCAACTTATTGGTCTCAGTTGCCATCTAAGGAAATATACTTACAGATTAAAGGATTTTCTTTAGAATTTCTTATAGTGGCAATCTGTTGGAAAAAGAAAAATCCACCTTTGTTCATTTAAAAATAATTTCACTTACTTTCATTTTTTAAAGAATAATCTGGAAGGATACAAATTCTCAGTTATAGATTTTTATTCTTCCTTCATTTTTATCTATTTTAATAAGTTGTTTCAATGTTTTCTAGCTTTCATGGTTACTGATAAAAAGTCATTCATTAATTTTACTTTTGTTCTTGTATGATTCATGCCATTCATCTTGGTTAATTTTCAAGAATTTGTCTTTCTTTTGCCCTTCAGTAGTAGCCTGACTATGATGTCTCTACCAGTGAAGTCTTTGCATGTTTCTTCCATGGAATTTTTGGATCTATGAATTGATACATTCCACAAATTTGGAAGGACTTCAGCCATTATTTCTTCTGCCTTTTTCTTCTTTCAGGAACTCTATTAGAACATATGTTAGTCTGGGTTATACTGACCCTCAGATCTCTGAGGTTCTGTTATTATCTACCTTTAAAATTTTTTTTAATTTTTATTTTATTATAGAGATATGGGGTAAAAGTGAGAGCTAACTACATAAATAGTCTGCATGCAGGTGAAGTTTGGGCACCCAATTGACCCTCACTCTGTGTAGTAGTGGACCAGGTACCCTTTGTGTTGTCACATGATCCCCACCCTTCTCCCATCCTCCCTCCCCTAGCAGTGCCCGGTGACAGCCAATTCCTCCCCTGTGTTCACATGACAGTTGTTCAGGCCCCACTTATGAGTGAGAACATGTGGTATTCATTTATTTATTTCTGTGATGGATCACTTAGTATGATGGTCTCAAACTTTATCCAATTTGCTGTGAAGTTCATGATATTTTTCTTTTTTATGGCTGTGTGATACCACATTTTCTTTATTCAGTTCACTTTTGATGGGCAGTAGAGTTGTTTCCATGTTTTTTGCTATTGTAAATAGTGAGTCAATAAATATGCATGTGCAGTTGTCTTTTTTGTAGAATGATTTATGTTCCTTCAGCTATATTCCCAAGAAGAAGTGGGGTAGCTGAATCATATGGAAGATCAATTTTTAGTTCTTTTAGGAATCACCACACTACTTTCTATAGAGGTTGAACTAGCTTGCACTCTCAATATTAGCATAGAAGCATTCTCTTTTCTGTATACCCACACCAGCATCTGTTATTTATTTATTTTTTTTACTTACTAATGATAGCCATCCTTACAGAGTTGGGTAGTATCTCACTGAAGTTTTGATTTGCATTTCTTTGGTGATTATTGAGGCAGAGCATTTTTTCATGTGTCTGTTGGATGCTTGTATGTCTTCTTTTGAGAAGTGTCTATTCATGTCCTTTGCCCACTGTTTTATTTTATTTTTTCCCCCTTTCACTTCATTTGAGATCCTTGTAGATCCTGGATGTTAGGTCTTTGTCAGATGCATAATTTTCAAATATTTTCTCCTGTTCCGTGGGTTGTCTCTTTACTCTCCTATGGTTTCTTTTGCTGTTAAAAGTTTTCCAGGGAGTTCCAGTAAGACGGCGATGGCATAGGTGGATTTGTGAGATTCTCCGAACATGAGTTCCCAAAAAGACTCTGACTTATCTTCCCCCAACCCCTGCCCACCACCAGCTGCACTGGTCTGAGGTCCGGGACCTTCGGTCCCATGCAGGGCTGGATATTTGTGGCCCCCGGCTGCTGCTGCTCCACTACATGTGACTCCTGCCTGTGCAGGAGTCCTGGGTCTTGGCTTCCTCTCTGGCTACATCATCTTGCCCAGCACCCAGCACCAAGTTGCTGGTCACCCATGGAGGCTCTGGGTGCCCACCCCTCAGAGATACCATTCCCATTTCTGGCCCTGTGAGGGACCAGAGCCAATCTTGCTGCCCACTGCCTGCCCTTTGGAGCTTTGGAGCTCTGGAGCTTTGGGCCTATCCTGGCTGAGGCGCTCAGCATGCAATCCCATGCTTGTGTAAGGGAACAGCATATCTTAAGGAGGTGCTATTCGGAGGCTCTCAGCTCCAGAGGAGGGAACTCCCAACCCCCTCCTCCACCCCAGCCTGCTGGTGGCACCCCCAGATCCAGCACCCAGCTGTGCAGCTGATCCTCGGTGACTCCCACTCCAGCACAGTCCATCACAGTGGAACAAACAGGGACCCAGGCAAGCTGAGAGAAAAGATCTGCAAAAGTGAAGCTGCCACCTCGGCCATTTTCCAGGCAGAGATTTGCATTGCCCCACCCACCTATCAACAGCCTCCACCTCACTTTCTAAGGTAACATCACTAAACAGGAGACAAAGCCCCACCCCTGCTGAATCAGACAAAGGCAATGTTGCAGACCTCCCAGGCAGCAGGCTAAAAAAAAAAAAAAAAAACCCTGCCGGTCTTGGTGGCTCAGCCTGTAATCCCACGCCTTTGGGAGGCTGAGGTGAGTGAATTGCCTGAGCCCACAGGTTTGAGACCCACCTGGGCAGCAAGACCTCATCTCTACAATAAATCAAAAAGTCAGCCAGGCATGGTAGTGCATGCCTGTAATTCCGGCTACTTGGATGGCTGAGGTGGAAGAATCACCAGAGCCCAGCAGGTCAAGGCTGCGATGGCCAGGAGCGGCCACTGCACTCCAGTCTGGGCAACAGAGTGAGACTCCAACTCCAAAAAAAAAAAAAAACCAAACCCAAGCTGCCAGTAAATCTAGCTGCCTACATGGAAAACAGGGGAGAGGCTGGAGATCAGAACTGAAGAGACTTTAGCCACTCAGGAAATATTCCAGAGCTAATCTGATCTCTTATTTTGACTTTTGTTTTTATCAATTTGACTGTTTGTTTTGCTCACTTTTGTTCACCTTGGGACTTACACTATCTGTTTCATGATTTTATTGGTCTGTCTCTGTGTAGCTACCAGTATCCTGTAGGGAATTTGGCTCACGTGTTTTTTTTCACTTCTCTCTGGTCTTATGTCTCTTTTTCACCTGTTATTTGGTATGTATCTGTTTTCCCTCTCACTCTCATCTCTTTCTAACTTCCTATTGATCCCCCCCTTCCTCCATTATTTTCCTCTTTTGTACCTCCTCTTGATCCAGGAACCAAACCTACATACCTCTGCACAGACAGATTGTAAGGCAGTGGGAAATAGGTTCCAGTGTGCTCATACACCTGTGGGTGGATGCTGGAATCAGCATATAGATTCTGAATCACAGCCTCTACCTCAATTAAACCTCAAAACTGCAATAAGTACAGCCTGCAGCCCACACTACAACCTCAAAAGTGAACAAAGCTGGAGGACCCTCATAAGGAAGAACAGGAAATTAAACAAGTGAAACAAAAGCAAGCCCACCTTCCCTGAAAACAGAATTAAAGAAGAGGGAAAGGGGGAGAGAGAGAGAGATCTACACAAATGAAGAAAAACCAAAAGAAGAATATGGGTCTTTCCCAGAACACTGGGAGTGCAGACACAGAAAACTGACATCGGAATGCAAACAATGAAGAGCCCCCAGAATGACTGGTCCCAAACCTAGATATCAAGACATTAATGGAGAGATTAAAAAGAATTGAGGAAAGACAAGAAGAAACTAGGAAGGAGCTGATATCTGAGATAACAGTAATAATGAATACTGTGAATGAAATAAATAAACTGATAAGCATGGAAAGCAGAATTAGCCAAGCAGAAGAAAGAATCTCAGAGTTTGAGGACCAAAATATAGAACTAACCCAAACTCTTAAAAACACAGAAAACAACCTCAAAAAGACAGAACAAAACCTTCAAGAGATGAGAAATTACTTCAAGAGACTGAACCTAAGAGTAATTGGCCTTCCTGAAGCAGAGAGAGACAGACATCACACTGGAACAAACTTTCCATGAGATCATTTAAGAAAACCTCCCTTATCTAATAAGTGATGCAAAAATTCAAACACAGGAGACTCAGAGAACCCCTGCAAGACAACAAACGAGAAGAACAACTCCTAGACACATAATAATTCACCTAAACAAAGTAGGCATAAAAGAAAAAATTCTAAAGGTAGCAAGAGAAAAAGGCCAGATCACCTACCATGGAAAACCAATTAGAATAGCAGCAGATTTATCAACAGAGACCCTGCAGGCTAGGAGAGCTTGGAGCCCTATCTTCAAAGCCTTAAAAGATAAACAATTTCAACCAAGAATAACCTACCCAGCCAAGTTAAGTTTTATCAGCGAGGGAAAATTAAAATCTTTCCCCGATATCCAATCCCTAAGAACTTACACTGCAACCAAACCACCTCTACATGAAACACTTAAGAAAGTACTAAACACAGAAGAAAAGGAAAGAAGAACAACATTCTTCACAAAAGTACAGGAAAATGAATAAAATACACATAAACCAACCCCAAAACCAAAAGAAAGACAAAAAATCAAGCAGAAGAACAACAACTCTATAAGAACTCTATAATAGGGACAAACTCTCACATTTCAATAATTAACATGAATGTGAATGGACTAATTATGTGCCACTGAAAAGACATAGAATGGTAAAATGGATAAAACATCACCAGGCAACAATATACTGCCTTCAAGAGACCCATCTCACTAGAAAGGACATGCACAGACTCAAAGTAAGAGGATGGGAAACAAATTTTCAGGCAATGGAACACCAAAAGAAAGGAGGAGTTGCGATCCTAATTTCAGACAAAATACCATTTAAGCTATCAAAAATTAAAAAAGATACAGAGGGCCACTACATAATGATAAAAGGTTCACTCCATCAACAAGAAATATCTATCCTAAACATATATGCACCCAACATAGGTGCACCAACTTTCATAAAGCAACTTCTAGGAAAACTAAAGAAAGATATTGACTCTAACACCATCATAACTGATCTGTCCCACTCACAACCCTAGACAGATCATCAGGACAAAAAATTGTCAATAAGATCTGGAACCTCAATTTGACTCTTCACCAAGTGGGCTTAATTATACCTACAGAACACTCCATCCAAAGACCACAGAATACACTATTCTACTCATCACCGCATGGAACATATTCTAAGATTGACCACATAATTGACCATAAATCAAGCATAAGCAAATTTAAAAGGACCGAGATTTTACCATGCACCTTCTTGGATCACAGTGGAATAAAAATAAACATTAACACCAACAAGGTTCCCCCAAACCACACAAAGACATGGATACTAAGCAGCATGATGCTAAACAACTCCTGGGTCAATGAGGAAATCAAAACAGAGATCAAAAGATAACTGAAAACAAATGAAAATGAAGAAACATCTTACCAAATCTCTGGGACGCCATGAAAGCTGTAGTAAGAGGGGAACTTATATCCCTACAAACACACATGAAGAAAATGGAAGGATCACAAATTAACAGCCTATCAAACCACCTAAGGAAGATGAAAAAGCAAGAACACGAAAACCATAATTTCAGCAGAAGAATCCATATCACCAAAATAAAAGCCCAAATCCAGGACACCAGAAGACGAAAAGATAATACAAAAAAATCAATGAAACAAAAAGCTGGTTCTTCAAAAGGATAAAAAAGATTGATTGTCCCCTGATGGCTAGACTGACCAAGAAAAAGAGAGAAAAAACCAAAATAAGTACAATCAGAAATACAAAAGATGAAGTTGCATCTGACCCTGAAGAAATACAAAAGATAATTAGAGACTACTATGTACACTTGTATGGAAACAAACTTGAAAACCTCAAGGAAATGGAGAAGTTTCTATCATCCCACAACCTGCCTAGGTTAAAACAAGAAGAAATTGAGACCCTAAATAGACGAATAACAATCAAGGAAATTGACTACGTAATAAGAAAACTACCTACAAAAAAAAGCCCTGGACCAGATGACTTTCCAGCAGAATTCTACAAGACATTTAAGGAGGAGCTGATTCTGATCCTGCTGAAGGTATTTCAGTGATTGAGAAAGATGGAACTCTCCCCAAATCCTTTTACAAAGCTAACATCACATTGATACCCAAGCCAGGTAAAGACCCAACAAAGAAAGAGAACTACAGGCCAATATCTTTGATGAACATAGATGCTAAAATTCTCAACAAGATCCTAGCAAACTGGATTCAACCACACATCTCAAAAATCATCCATCATGACCAAGTAGGCTTCATCCCTGCGATTCAAGCCTGGTTCAACATTCGTAAAACCATAAATGTAATTAAATACATCAACAGATGTCAAAACAAAAACCACATGATTATTTCATTAGATGCAGAGAAAGCTTTTGATAAAATCCAACACCCCTTCTTGTAAAACCCTCAAACATCTAGGCATACAGGGAACATACCTCAAAATAGTAAAAGCCATCTATGAGAAACCCACAGCCAGCATACTCCTAAATGGACAAAAATTGGAACCATTTCCCCTGAAAACTGGAACAAGACAAGGATGCCCACTCTCACCCCTCCTGTTCAATATAGTATTGGAAGTCCTGGCTAGAGCAATCATAGATGAGAAAGCAATCAGGGGCATCCAAATAGGAAAAGAGGAAGTCAAGTTGTCTCCCTTTGCAGATGACATGATTGTGAACCTTGAAAACCCAAGAGAATCTGTCAAAAACCTCCTTACACTTATAAAGGCCTTTGCCAAAGTCTTGGGAGATAAAATAAATATGCAAAAGACAATTGCATTTCTTTAAACCAATAATAAACAAACAGAATCCCAAATAAAAAGCACAATTCCATTCACAACAGCAACAAAAAATGAAATAACTTGGCATCTTCCTAAACAGAGATGTGAAAGACCTTTACAATGAAAACACAAAACTCTTCTCAAATAAATCAAAGATGACACAAACAAGTGGAAAAATATGCCGTGCTCATGGATTAGAAGAATCTACATTGTGAAGATGTCCATCCTACCTAAGGCAATCTACAGATTCAATGCAATACCCTTCATATTACCAGCAACATTCTTCTCAGACCTTCAAAAAACAATACAGGAATTCATATGAAAACACAAACGATCAAGAATAGCCAGAACAATCCTCAGCAAAAAAAAAAAACAAAGCAGGCAGTATCACATTACCAGACTTCAAACTTTACTATAAAACTACAGTCATCAAAACAGCTTGGTACTTGTATAGGAACAGGCATATAGATCAATGGAATAGAATTGAGATTCCAGAAGCGAAATCTCAATTTCTCTACCAACTCATCTTCAACAAAGCCTCCACCCCTTACCACTGGGGAGAGGAGAACCTATTCATTAAATGGTGCTGGAAAAACTGGCTGACCACATGTAGAAGATTGAAACAGGACGCCTATCTATCCCCATACACAAAAATTAACTCCAAATGGATCAGAGACCTAAATGTAAAACCTCAAACCATAAGAACCTTAGAAAATGAAGGGCATACCCTCATGGAAATTGGAACTGGCATTCAATTCCTGAACAAAACTCGAAACCCACAGGCCATAAGGGATAAGATAGACAAGTGGGACCTCATTAAACTGACAAGCTTCTGCAAAGCCAAAGAAACCATCAAGAGATCAGGGAGACAGCCTACAGCCTGGGAAAAAGTATTTTCCAACTCCAGGTCAGACAAAGGCTTAACATGTTGGATCTACAAGGAACTCAAACATGCTGAAAAGAAAAAAGCAAACAACCCCATTATAAAATGGGCAAAAGATATGAACAGATACTTCACAAAGGAAGACATCCAAGCAGCCAACAGACACATGAAGAAATGTTCAACCTCACTAATTATCAGGGAGATGCAAATCAAAACCACACTGAGATACCACATAACTCCAGTCAGAATGGCAATTATCAATAACTCAAAAAATAACTGGAGAGGGTGTGGTGAAAAGGAAACACTTCTACACTGTCGGTAGGAGTGTAAGCTAGTGCAACTTCTGTGGAAAGCAGTATGGCAATTCCTAAAAGCTCTAAATATCAACTTCCCGTATGACCCTGCAATCCCCCTACTGGGAATATACCCTGAAGAACTCAAATCACTCTATCAAAAAGATACCTGCACACAATGTATATCACAGCATTGTTCCCATTAGCAAGAACCTGGAACCAACCATGCTGTCCATCAAAAGAGGACTGGATTAAAAAAGTGTGGTACATATACACGATGGAAGACTATGCAGCCATAAAAAAGAACAAAATTATGAATTTCGCAGCAACCTGGATGGAACTAGAGTCTATAATACTGAGTGACCTCTCACAGAAACAAAGATCTGAGTATCACATGTTCTCACTCATATAGTGGACCTTGATCATTCAACGTATTACCACAAGAAAATGACTGATAGTGGTGGGAAACTATGGGGGGAGGGGAAGGGAGATGGGATTAATGGTAGTAAACATCTGTCTGGGGATGGGGAGACACCTCTTATCAACAAGGGTGCCTGAACAAAGCATATTTGTATACCTAACCCTTAACTGTACCCCACAATATCACTATAAAAACTATTGATTATATTTTAAAAAAGTTAAAAAAAAAAAGCTTTCCAGTTTGATGAGGTTCCACCTGTCTATTTTAGCTCTTGTGGCATTCACTTTTTGTGACTTTGTCAAGAATTTGTTGCCTACTCTGACACGCATAAGAGTGTTTCCTACATTTTCTTCTATGACTCTTATAGTTTGAGGTTTTATGTTTACATCTTTGATCCATTTAGATTTGATTATTGTATATGGTGATAGGCAGGGCTTCAGTTTTATTCTTTTGCCTGTGACAAGCCAGTTTTCCCAGTATCATTTGCTACATGTGGTCTCCTTTCCCCAGTAAAAACCCAAGGGAGTTCATTAAAAGCCTCCTTGCACTGTGAAACAACTTTGGCAAGTTTTGAGGTATAAAACCAATGTGCAAAACACAGTTGTATTTCTATACAACAGAAACAAACAGACAGAGAGCCAAATAAAAGCATTATCCCATTCACAATAGCTACACACAATAAAATAAATTAGCTGGCATCCACCTAACCAGAGAAGTAAAAGACTTTTACAAGTAGAGCTACAAAACATTGTTCAAGTTATGAAGGACTACACAAACAAATGGTAAAACATTCCTTGCATATGGATTGGAAGAATCAACATCGACAAGATGTCCATCCTACCCAAGGCAATCTACAGATTCAATGCAATATCTGCCAAATTACCAACACTATTCTTCTCAGACCTGGAGATGACAATACAGAAATTCATATGGAAGCAAAATAGAGCACCAATAGCCAAAACAATACTTATCAAAAGGGGCAAAGCAAGAAGTGTCACACTTCTAGACTTTAAACTTGATTACAAGGTTACAGTAACTAAAGCAGCCTGGTATTGGTATGAGAATAAGCACATAGACCAATAGAACAGGACAGGGATTCTGGAAGAAAAAACACGGTCTCTCAAACAAGTCATCTTTGACAAAAAAAAAAAAAGTTTTTTATTCTTAAAAATAGATACTTTTATTGTTCTAGTGAGTTAACTGATTCATCTTTCAGGACCAGTCTGTTTTACTTCTCTCTGCCTGTTGCTTTCTAATTTTTACTTTCTTTTTGCTGTGGTTCTAGCAGTCTCCCTTACTCATGTATGGTTTAGCTGTCAATCATGTTTGTGTGCAATTCATATTTGTCATTTAGAAATCATTCTTTTTTTTTTCTTTTTTTGAGTTGGAGTCTCACTCTGTTACCCAGAATGGAGAGCAGTGGCATGCTTCCGGCCAACCGCAGCCTCGGCCTGCTAGGCTCCAGCGATCCTTCTGCCTCAGCCTTCCAAGTAGCCAGAACTACAGGCACGCACTACCATGCCCGGCTAATTTTTTATTTATTGTAGAGACAAGGTCTAACCAAGTGGCCCAGATGGGTCTCGAACCCGCGGGCTCAGGCAATCCACTTGTCGTGGCCTCCCAAAGTGCTGGGATTACAGGCTGAGCCACCAAACCCAGCCAGAAGTTATTCTTTCTATGGCTTTCAGCATGCCAATTTTTTGTTTCAAACTTGCAGCCTTTTGTTGTTGTTGTTGTTGTTGTTTGTTTTGGGGTTTTTTTTTGGTTCATTATTATGATCTCTGGCACTTTTAGGTTATAAGGCCTCAGTTCTCCTGATCTTTTATTTACTCATACAGTAGTTCTCCATTATCTGCAGGGGATGTTTTCCAAAACTTCTGTGGATGCCTGAAACTATGGATACTACAGAACCCTATATATGCTGTGCACAGATTTATTTTTTCTTCCTTACAATGTTATGGTTAGAAAATTTGTTCTTACTATAGATCTTAACAACTTCAGCATATATTTTTTTTTCTTACTTTGTTAAGTAAAAAACTTTCACCTTTTCACTTAAAGAAAGTACTTTATGACTTCTCTTTGGCAAATCAGATTGCCAGCAACACTCTTTTCCTGTGGGGATATTATTAAGCACAGTAAGAGTTACTTAAACACAAGCACTGAGATACTATGCTAGTCAAACTGTTAACTGAGACAACTACTAAGTGACTACTGGGCAGGTAACATATACAGCATAGATATGCTGGACAAAGAGATGATTTATGTTCCAGATGGGACAGAACAAGAGTTCATAATGCTACTCAGAATGGTGCATAATTTAAAACTTATGATTTGTTTAATTCTGGAATTTTTCTTTAATATTTTTGGATTGTGATTGACTTTGGGTAACTAAAATCATAAAAAGTAAAACCACAAATAAAGAACAACTATTGTACTTGCTTATAGTTGATAAATCCAAACAGAGTTGGATTGTGATCTTGATTTAGGAAATCGTTAACTTGTCATTCCAGCTCCTTTTTGTTATAGTTTTTAATATTAAATGCTTCTTATGTTTCTGTCTCTAAGTAGTTTTTTTTTTACTTATATTGATTGATTTTTTTAAAAATGCCTATCTACTTTGCATTTGTGTGACTTGTTAATTACCTTATCTTAGAAAAGATATTGTCATAAGCTTGTTAGTAACCATTAAAAAACACTCAATATAAGTAAAAAAAAAAAAAAACACTTAAAGACAGAAACTTAAGAAGCATTTTTTTCAAATATTTTCAATCTGTGATTAACTGAACTCATGGACAAACAACACACAAATACTGAGGGCTGATTCTGCTAACTTCAAACTTTATTTAAATTTTTCAATATCTATTTATCTTAGAAATGAGGTTGCCATAAGTGTGTTAGTGGAGTCAGCCCTCAGTATTTGTAGCTGTGCATCCCCATGAGTTTAACCCACCACAGATTGAAAATATTTGAAGAAAAAATTCATAAAATTTCCAAAAGCAAAACTTGAGTTTATCATATGCTTATTACTACATTGAGTCCCCACAAGTGAAGTCAAACGCAGGCACTGTATTAAGTATCATAAGCAATCTAGAGATGATTTAAAGTATTTGAAGAGATATGTTTAGGTTATATGAAAATACACCATTTTATATAATGAACTTGAACATCTTTGGATTTTGGTAGCCTCAAGGATCTGGAAGTCAATTCCCCATGACTACTGAGAAACAACTTTATAACCTAAATAAGTTTGGTTTCTAAATATATGGCACAGTTTAACCAGAGTAATCTAACATATGGAATGTGAATGAGCAAAATATAATTACCCAAAGCTACCAGACAAACTTTTTAAAAACATCTAACTAAAATCTCATATTGGAGTTTATTTCACTAGTCAGAGATTTTGCTCCAATAGAAAAACGAAAGTAGAGAATTAAATAAATCATCACTTACTTTGAAGTTAGAGACTACAGCGTGAGAGTGTGTGCAATGGTCTATACCCTGCCAGCAAACCTATCTGAAACATTGCACTAAACCTCAGAGATGTGTGGCCTCATTCATTTGAGAAGATATATTGTTTAGGCTTTGCCATAGACATAGAGTGAATTCTTTTAAAAGAAGATTCCATAGAAAAACTATGCAGGTACAATTTTTAAATAGCACAGCAAGCTAGAATGTACATTAATAAAGTTAAATAACACCCTATATTCCAAAAAATGTTTTGACTCATATGCAAATATTCTAAGATATCCATTCCAGGTATTAGGGCTTTAACTTTAAGACACAGAGTACCTACATTTAATGTAATGTTGAAACAAATTTATTCTAGACTCTGACTATAAATGTTTACACAGAAAAAGAAATGGAACATTATGATGCTAGGCAAGCAGTTCATCAAAAGGAAACCTGAGCAGAAAGTGAGTCAATGGAGCCTTGATCTGAATCAGAAGGAAGGCTGCCATATAAAAGCTATGAATGTTAACTAAATGTTTCAGTGGTATGTTTGTGTTATTCTTAATTTTAAATAATATTCCACGTAATTTTCTCCAAAAACACATTTTATATTAAAAAATTTGAATTGCATTATCTCAGTAGAAAATTTTTGTTTGTTTTTTAATTAAATTTTGTTTTATTATACACATGTAGGGTATAAGTGAGGATTAACTCCAAAAGTAGGTTGCATGGAGGTGAGGTTGGGCTTCTAACTATCTCTCACCCACCCTGGTTTTGGAACAGGTACCCATTGTGTTGTCACATGCCTCCAACACTCTTTCGTCTTTGCTCCCCTAGCAGTGCCCAGCGACTGCCAATACTTCCCTTCTGCTAATGTGACTAATGCTCAGGGCCCATTTATGAGTGAGAATATGTGGTATTGAGTTCTTTATTTGTGTGATAGATCACTTATTACGATGGTTTCACACTCTTCCAATTTGCTGCAAAGTCCATTATTTTGCTCTTATATATGTCTGTATGATATTCTATGGTGTATGTGTACCACATTATCTTTCTCCAGTCCACTTTCAATGGACAGTAGGGTTGTTTCCATTTTGTTATTGTAAATAATGCAGCAATATATAAGATTGTGCAAGTGTCTTTTTTTGTAGAACAACTTATGTTCTTCTAGGTATTGAGATATTCCCAGAAGAGGGATTGCTGGAATGTTTGGATGGTCAATTTTTAGTTCTTTTAAGAGTCACCAAACTACTTCCATAGAGTTTGAACTATCTTGCAATCCCAACAACAGTGTAGAGGCATTCCCTTTCTCTGCCTTGTTGTTTTTTGACTTATTAATGATAGCCATACTTATTGGAGTTAATTAGTATCTCACTGTAGTTTTGATTTGCATTTATTTGATGATTAGTGTAGCCAAACATTTTTTCATGTGACTGTTGGTTGCTTGTAGGAGTTGGAGTCTCACTCTTGTAGCCCAGGCTGGAGGAATGCCGTTGCACCTCAAAACATCACAGCCTCGACCCACTGGGCTTAGGCAATTCTTCCGCCTCAGCTTTCCAAGTAGCTGGAACTACAGATGCACACCATCACACCAAGCTATGTTCGTTTTCTTTCACTTTGTTTGAGTTCCTTGTTGATCCCAGATGAGACCTTTCTCAGATACATAATTTGCAAATATTTTTTCCCATTCTGTTGGTTGTCTCTTTACTTTCTTGATGATTTTCTTTGCTGTGCAAGAGCGTTTCATTTGATGAGGTCTCACTTGTTTGTCTTAGCATTTATGGCATTCACTTTTGGAAACTTAGTCAAGAATTAGTTGCCTACTCTGATGTGCAAAAGAGTATTTTCTACTTTTTCTTCTAGGACTCTTATAGTTTAAAGTTTTATGTTTAATCTCTGATCCATTTTAGAGTTGACTTTTGTATATAGTGATGGGTAGGTGTCCAGTTCATTTTTCTGCATGTGGTCAGTCAGTTTTCCCAGCACCATTTGTGAAATATCGTCTCCTTTGTTTCCTAGTGCATACTGTTGGTGGTGTTGTTGAAGATGAGTTGATTGAGAGACTGAGTTTTTTGCTTCCATAATCTCTGTCCTGTCTAATGATCTTTGCCTGTTCTTGAACCAATACCAAGCTGTTTTGGTTACAGTAATCTTGTAGTAAAGTTTAAAGTCTGAAAGTGTGATAACTCCTGCTTTTTTCCTTTTGCTGAGGATGGTTTTGGCTATTTGTGTTCTTTTTTTTATTTCCATATGAGTTTCTGTATTGTCATCTCCAGGTCTGAGAAGAATGATGCTGATAATCAATGGATGAGTATTGCATTCTGTAGATTTCCTTGTGTAGGATGGACATCTTGACAATATTGATTCTTCCAATCATAAGCGTGGAATGTTTTTTCATTTGTTTGTGTCATCCTTGATTGTGTTAAGCAGTGTTTTATCGTTCTTGTTGTAAAAGTCTTTCACTTCTCTGGTAAGGCAGATGCCAAGGTATTTCATTTTTTTGTGTGTGGCTATTGTGAATGGGATTGTACTTTTTATTTAGTTCTCTGCCTACTTGTGGCACAATGTAGAAATGCAGCTGTCTTTTGCATGTTAATTTTGTACCCTGAGACTTTACCAAAATCAATTATCAGTGTGAGGAGGCTTTTGATAGATTTCCTCAGGTTTTCAAAGTATAGAATTATATAACCCACAAAGGAATAACTTAAATTCCTCTTTTCCTGTTCAATACAACTGATTTCCTTCTCCTGCTGGATTGCTCTCGCTAGATCTTCCAGCACTGTGATGAACAGGAGAGGTGTAATTGGGCATCCTTGTCTTGTTCTCATTCTTAGGGGGAATGCTACCAACTTCTGCACTTTGAGCAAAATGTTGGCTGTGGGTTTATCATAGATGACTCTTGATGCTTTAAGGAATATTCCTTCTATGCTCAAGAGTTTTTATCAAGAAAGAATTCTGGATTTTGTAAAATAGTTTTTGTATCGAATGATACAATAATGCATTTCTTGATTTTACACCTGTTAATGTGCTGAATTATATTTGTTGTCTTGTAAATGTTGGAACAACCCTTCATTCCTAGAATGAAGCCAACCTGGTCATGGTGGATGATCCTTGAGATGTGTTGTTGAATTTAATTTTATAGATTCTTGTTGAGAATTTTTGCATCTATGTTCATCAAGGAGATTGGCCTATAATTCCCTTCTCTTTTGGGTTTGTGCCAGGTTTGAGCATCAGTATAATAGTTTAGAAGAATTCCATTGTTCTCTCCTGGAATACTTTCAATAAGATTGGTATCAACTACTCCTTGTACATCTTGTAGAATTCAGTTGGGAAGTCATCTGGTATGGAACATTTTTCATTGGGGAGATTGCTTATGACTGAGTCAATTTTCTAGATTGCTACTTATCTGTTTAAAGTTTCAATGTCCTCTTGTTTCAGCCTTGAGAGGTTGTGTGATGTCCGAAAGTCCTCAATTTCCTTTAGGTTTCCTATTTTATTTGTATACAGGTGATCATAGTAATCGCTGATACTCGTTTTAATTTCTTCAGGGTCAGTTGTTACTTTGCCTATTGCATTTCTAATTGTGTTTATTCGGACTTGATCTCTCTTTTTTTAGTCAATCTTGCCAGGGGTATGTCAATCTTATTTATTCTTTCAAAGAACCAGCCTTTTATCTTGTTGATCCTTTCTATGACATTTTTGTTTTCTATGTCCTACAGTTGTGATTTTACCTTGGTGGTTGAGATTCTTCTGCTAAAGCTAGAATTTAGTTAATTTTGCCTTCCAGTGCCTTTAGATGTGATGTTAGACTGCCTACTTGTGATCTTTCTGTTTTCTTGATGTGTGCATGAAATGCTATGATTTTCCTCTTAATCCTGCTTTCATGGCATCCCAAAGATTCTGATATGATTTGTCTTGGTTTTTGTTTGTTTCCAGGAATATGTTTATTTGTTTTGATTTCCATGTTGACCCAGAAATCATTCAACAGTATGTGTTCTAGTGTCCATGCCTTTGTATGTTTTAGGAGGATCTTGTTGATGGTGATATTTATTTTTATTCCACTGTGATCTGAGAAGATGCATAGTATTATTTTGATCTTTTAAAATTTGTTCATAGCTGGGCTCGGTGGCTCAGCCTGTAATCCCATGCTTTGGGAGACTGAGGTGAGTGGATTGCCTGAGCCCGTGGGTTCGAGACCCGCCTGGGGATCTTGGCAAGACCTCATCTCTACAATAAATCAAAAATTAGCCAGGCGTGGTAGTGCATGCCTGTAGTTCCAGCTACTTGGAAGGCTGAGGCGGAAGGATCACTGAAGCCCAGCAGGTCAAGCCTGCGGTGGCCGGGAGCGGCTACTGTACTCCACTCTGGGTGACAGAGTGAGACTCCAACTCAAAAAATAATAAATAAATAAATAATAAAACAAAATTTGTTCATGCCAGATTTATGTCTGAGTATGTGATCAATCTTGGAGTATGTTCCATGTGCTGATTAGTAGAATATAAACTCTGTAGATGTTGGGTGATGTGGTCTGTAGATGTCTATTAAGTCCATTTGATTGTATATCAACTTTAGGTTCCAGATCTCCTGGTTGGTTTCTTGCCTTGATGATCTATCTAAAGATGGTAGTGGGGCATTTAAGTCTCCCATATGATTGTGTGAGAGTCAATATCCTCTCTTAAATTACTTAGTAGTTGCTTGATAAGGCCTAATACTACTGTGTTGGGTGCATATATGTTTAGGATGGATATTTCTTGCTGTAATTTTGAGCCTTTTTATCATTATGTGAACTTTGATGGTTTAAAGATTGTTTTGTGTGATATCAGAGTAGATATACCTCCCCTCTTCATTTTCTGTTCATCTGAAAGGTCATTTTCCAACCTCCAACTTTGAGCCTGGGAGTGTCCTTTGCAGTGAAATGAATTTCCCGAGTCAGCAAACTGTTGGATCATGTTTCTTTATCCAGTTTGTCACTCTATGTCTCTTCAGTGGCACATTTAGTCCATTCATGTTCAAATTGATTATTGAAATGTGAGAGTTTATCTGCCATAGGCTCTTAGGGGTTGCTTTGTTTCCATTTTACTTTTGTGTTTATATATGTGTCTACTTTCATTTTTGTGAGTGCTCTGTATGTTCCATTTTCTCTGTGCTTCCCTGTACTTTCACTATGGGTATGACCATTATTATTTAATTTTTTTTCCTGCCTTTTTCTTAAGTGTTTCATGAAAGACTGGTCTTCTCATATGATATCTTGTAGGGCTTCTCTGAATCTCTTATGTTTGGATGGTCACCTCTCTAGCAAGATGCGGGAAATTTTCTTGAATGACCTCATGGAATTCTTGCTCCATGGTGTTTTCCGTTTTCCTTTCTGCTTCAGGAATACCAAACAGACATAGATTTGACTTCTTCATATAGGCTCACATCTCTCAGAGATTTTTCTCCTTTGATTTTATTTATTTTATTTTATTTTAGTTTAGTTTAGTTTTAGTTTTTCTGTTTCTGACAGACTGTATTAATTCCATATTTTGAGTTTTAAGCTCTGAGGTTCTTTCCTCTGCCTGGTTAACCCTGTTTCCTATGCTTCTCTTACTATATTCTTAATTACCAAGTTGAAGTGTTTCATTTTTATTTCAAAATGTACTTTTTTGAAATTGTCCAACTCTGCTTTTACCTCCTGCATAACTTCAGTGAGTTTCGCTTCTAGTTTCTCTTGTTTCCTATTCATATTATCCATCCAATCTATGATTTCTATAGCTATCATTGGGGTTGGTCATTTTGGGTATTTTTTTTCCCCATTGTTTGTGCTTTGATAGCTGATTTTGGGGGTGGTGTATCTTTAGAAGGGTTGCCTGTATTTGTTAATTGATTGTTTTTCCTCATTTGTGACAGGCCTCTCTTCACTCTCTATAATTTATCTTTTATTTGATGCTCTAATGTTATTCAACTACCTGTGTTCTAGCACCCATTCTGTGGTTCTGTATGTCACTCAGTGAGAGAGGAGGCGACATGCACTTCTGCTTCTTGCTCCACCATGTGGCAAGTTTGTATCATTGAAGATTCTCTTTCCTGCTGCTAAACTAGTCAGTCCAACTGTCAGCCCCTGCTGTTAGCACTATGTGCAGAGATGGGGGGAGGGGGGAGGGGGGATGGGAGTCCTGTCTGCTGTCAATGGCCTACAGCAAGGAGACTTCCTGTTGAGAAGCCCTTAGGTAACTTTCACGTCATTACTGTCCTACTCATGTCTGCTTTCTGCTTTTCAAATACAGCAAGTCTGCCACAGATGAGGGAGCAGGCTCCATCCTGTAAGGGCTAAGAGCTTGGAGATCTGGATGGGAGATGGCCCCCAGCCACTGCTCGTGAATATCAGATGTGTTCACTTTGGAGGTAGTCCTTTTCTGTCTGTGAGCCACCAGTCCAGCAGAAAGCCACACTCACAGCATCTGACAGTGAGGGTCTTTCTCCTGTTCTGTTTGGACTGCAGTTGCCTGCTGCTATGTCCTGCCCAGGACTCCTCTTGCCTGATACTGACAACCAGCACACAGCTGGGAGGGAGTGAACCATTCCAAAGCATACTTGACTCACCCACCCACTTTCATCCACAGGGAAGGGCTTCAGTTTTTGTGCAAACCTGGAGCATGGTGGGGGATGGTATGCCTGGATTCCCGTATACATCATCTCTTTCTGGTCTCTATGTGTTCAAGGAGAACTTTGCTGGGTGCAGTTGTTTCACCCATCCAGAAGCGTTTCTTGGCTCTGTCTGTTGACTAAGAGTAGGCTGATTCCCTACACTCTGCCTTGCTTGGCAAGTGAGATACTGGCCTACTGCTCTTCAGTGACCATCTTGGATTGTACGCCCTCAGTAGACAATTTTTAATTAAAAACTTTTTCACTGTAGATGCTAAACTACCTGGTAGACTCAGAGAAAAATATGGTAATTGATTGATATTACTTTATTTTTATACTTAAGTAATTAACATTTCAGCTGAAATACTTTTGCAGGAAGCATATTTTTGCTTCATTCAGGGTATTTTACTTCAATAAATATTTTTACAAAATAAAATTAACCAAATAGTTTTCTACAATCTTGGTAATGTCAAATGTTTCATCATACCTGGATATTGCATAATAAAGTCTTAATTTTATTACACTTTAATAGTATATAAATCTATTTTTAAAATAAGAGAAGCATTGAAAACTCATCTTACAAATTAATATATCCTAAAGAGCAAAGATCAAATTTGAAAATTCAATGCTGTACATTATTGTGGACTACATGTTTGTGTACCAAAAAATTCATATGGTAAAACCCTACTTTGGAGATTTTTCTTTCTTGAGAAACTTGCTCATGGCAGGTCTTTCTGTCATGAATCTTCCTTTTTTCTTCTCTTCTTCTCACTAATAAACTCTGTTTTAAAACTTTAAAGAAAAAAAAAACCCAATTCCTCTTAAGATGGTATTAGAAGGTACAGACTTTTGTAGGTAATTAAGTCATAATGCTGGAATTCTCATGATGATCTTAGTACCCTTTTAAATACAGACATGAGATAATTCTTTTTTTTTCTCTTAGCTCTGGATACAACAAAAAGATATCAATCTGTAAATCAACTTCTGGAGCTGTGAAAAAGAAATATTAGTTGTTTAAGCCACCCAGTCTGTAGTATTCTGTTAAAGAAGCCTGAACTGACTGGGACACACATTCTTTGAGTTTTCATCAGCTCATTTGTTTATTTCCTATTTTTACTTTGAAGTAATATGATTTTTTTCTTTTATTTTAAAGATATGGGTGTATATTTCAGGATTAGTACACAAGTGGTCATTTTACAGGTGAAGTTTCGACCTCCCTTTGGTACCCACTTTGCCTGATTTAAGATCAGATATGCTTACTGATGTTATGTCCCTCCCCATCCCTACCCCTGTAGTATCCCGCTACTGGCAATCCCTTTCTTATAGTATTATGATCATTGTTCAGGGTCCACTTATAAGTGGGAACATGTGGTACGTTGTTCTTTGATTCTGTGGTAGATCACTGAGTAGATAGACTTTAAATTCATCCAAGTTGCTGCAGAGTCCATATGTTTGTCCTTCTTTATGACTGCAAAATGTTCCATTGTGTATATGTACCCATTTTTTGATGGTCAGCATGGTTGGTTCATGTTTTTGCTATTGTAAATAGTGCTGCAATAAAGATGCATGTGCAGGTATCTTTTTTGTAGAATGGTTTCAGTTGCTCTGGGTATATTCCCAGTAGGGTGATTTCTGGATCATATGAAAGGTCAATTATTTTGTTCTTTCAGAAATAAGCACACTACTCTCTAAAGAGGTTACACTAGTTTGCATTCTCACTAGCAGTGTAGAAGCGTTCCTTTTTCTCTGCATCCTCACCAGCATCTGTTGTTGTCTGTTTTATTATTGATGATCATAATTACAATTTATGGAAAGCTTGAAAATTTGATTTTTTTTCAGTCTTTGGTAGTGAATATTTAAAGATTTACAACTTAGTTTTAATAAAATGCATCCATAATTATAGAGAATATATTTACAAAAAAGTTTAAGATCATTGTAGAAAAGCTAATTTATAAATAATTTTAAAGCTTTAAATGTTCCTTTAATACAAACAGAAAGGGAGAAAACATGTACAACAGTGTTGATTGTATGTATATATACACAATACTACACACACACACACACACACACACACACACACACGATCTTTAAAATATTGTCTATATATGTAAGTCGACATTATCTTTTAGTACTACAACTTCTGTTTTGATGAGTAAAGAATTGCTGCTGCTTCAGTTGTGATTATATATTTTGTTTGCACCAAAATTATAAGAACATCTTGCTCAGAAGCTTTTTAAGTTAGTAATAACAACGTTTAGAACATGACATTTTGTTCCCCTCAAACTTGAATGTATAATATTATGACAAAAACAGTTTTATATTTGACATTGAATACCTTAATTAAATTTCGAATAGCAGTCAAAAAAAAGTCAGATGTTTCTGACAGAATAAACTTCAAAGTGTTTTTATTTGATTCCATAGATTGGATGAAACAAATGATTCATTACTAGATGAATGTCTTTCTGTTTCAGACATCTCATGACACTGATTTACTAATATCATGTAACTGTTTGCAAAGATTTTCTGGTAATAGATCTAAAACATCAATAGTTATCATCACACTTCTCATAAGTGCAAGCACATGCACACACACCAACTTGGTATCAAAAGTGAGCCAAATTTATTTAGCAGAATAGTCATCTGATCTAATGGAAAAGTCATGTTTTCACAGATCTATATAATGAACATTCTGTAACTGCTTTTGTTAATATTTCAGATTTAGTCACAGTATTTTTAACACTTATTTTCTTGTGAAGCACATCTGATGCTCTTTAATAAATTTATGTCTTCTGGTTTTCATATGGCCAGTGATATTATCACTGCAGTTTCCAGGGTGATTGGTAAATTTCAACAAATATTTTGGACAAGTCTTCTGGTTTTCATATGGCCAGTGATATTATCACTGCAGTTTCCAGGGTGATTGGTAAATTTCAACAAATATTTTGGACAAGTTACACGTTTGTCATCAACATATTTTTTTAATATTTAAATTGAACATCTCATTCTTCATTCAACTTGTACTTCTATTGAGCTTATTGCTGCTAAAACTTTTATTGCAAACTTTAAAAAAAATTTACCAATAATATCCAGTAGGACAGAGGCATTCATTATACATTTAAATGGTTTTATAAGAAATGTTTTGATGTAAAAGAGCTTTTTTCTCTCCTCTCATTCATTTGAGATTTTCCTCTCCCCACTGCCTATATATGCATATGGACACACTTTTAAAAATTAAAATGATTATCAGATATAAACAGTATAGTATTTATTCTCAACAACAGAAACTATGGGCAAATTTAGCAGAAAAATGTCAGCACACTGGGAAGAGATATTTCAGCAGCTTATCCTGAAAAATAAGATTTTTATGTATAATTCAATTTTAAATTAACAAGAAAAGAAAGAAATTTAAGAGAAAATTAGAAAAAAAGTTCATAGACAATTTACAGAATGGTTGTACATATATGAATGAAAATAAGACAATCTTTCTATTTCGTAATCAAACAAATGCAAATTTTAACAACAATGAGATAGCTCTGTGCACTCTATTGATGAATCTGAATAGGAAAAGATGATCCAGCACCTAGGATGTGAAAATAGAAGCTCTCATACTTTTCTGGTATGTTTAAGCAGTTGCTGCCATTTGGGGCAATCTGATAAACATGAGAAAATAAGTAAGCATAAACTTTAGGAGCTAATATCCCAACTCCTGGCTACATACCCCAGAAAAAATTCTCATAGAACCACCTAAGTTCTAACACTATTTGGGTTGGAATTTGAGGAATGTAGATGTTCAGGGTTTTTTTTTTTAGCGAGGTTAGATTAAATGTGGTAAATTAGCCTTTGAAATGTCATAATCTGATTAACTATGATAGATATACTTACAGTAACTTGGATAGATCATAAAAAAGTAGTTCTGTTTTATGTTTTAAAGCAGGAAACAGGAACACAATCTGTACCATAATACATATTATTTAGTAAGACACAAATGCTCACTATACGCAGTATATTTTTTAAAGTTATCTCACATCCAAGAATATAAACCATTAGAGTAGGTTCTTATGAGAGGTGAGAAAAGAAAGAAAAAAATTAGAAGCAAAGGAAATAAAAAGTTGAATATGGCTGGGCTCGGTGGCTCAGCCTGTAATCCCACACTTTGGGAGGCTGAGGTGAGTGGATTGCCTGAGCCCGTGGGTTCGAGACCCGCCTGGCCAACTTGGCGAGGCCTCGTCTCTACAATAAATCAAAAATCAGCCGGGCATGGTAGCGCGCACCTGTAGTTCCAGCTACTTGGAAGGCTGAGGTGGAAGGATCGCCGGAGCCCAGCAGTTCGAGGCTGCGGTGGCCAGAGCGGCCACTGCACTCCAGTCTGGGTGACAGAGTGAGACTCCAACTCAAAAAAAAAAAAAGTTGAATATGATAGACGTAACAAAAAAAGTAAACACACTGTGCCACAGCACAAGTTAACTAGAGCAGGGTCTTACACACACTGATAAGCGTGTGCTTAGATCTGAAAAGTAAAATTAATTTACTCTCATGTCTGTACTTGAGGACTTGCAGTCCAAAATAATATTTACACACACACATCCATACACACACACACACACACACACACACACACACACACACACGCACACACACGTATTTATCAGGACTACAGAATATAACAGTCTGAATTCTGAAATTAAATAACTCAAACTTAAAATAATTTAAACTAAAGTTGTTAGACCTTCATATTCTGAGTCTTCAGAGGAATGTGGCTAAGAGGCCTGAGAAACATGGCACACAGCTGCAACATCTGCTTTTTTCTGTAAATAATGAAGGCAAGGGTGACAGAGATAAGTTCCTCTCAGTTCACTGTTTCTCCTCACAGGTAAATAACCTTTCTTGAAATGTAGCAATCTGTGGCCAATTAAACCGCTATGGCAAATGCACTGGTCTCCTATGGGGAAATGTAATCTTACTGGAATTTTACTGCCTCTGTCTTCATAAATGAAAATGTAACTTTTCACTCCCCTTCATTTGGAGTTGGTGTTTCCGGGTGGTCATTCTCAAGCTTGCGCTTGATGAAACTCTGTATGTAATCATAGTTTCTGAATCGCATTATTTAAAGTTGACAACATAAAAAGCATAGAACTACACATAGCAAAGAGAGTCAAGTGTTGAGATTAGTCTTTGCAAGTTTGTAGAACAGAAGCCAGGCAGCTTCAAATAGTAAAACTGAGAAAGATCCTGATAAAGGTAAGAAAATTTGTATCTGAGGAATGCAAGTCTCTTTAAATTATCAGGCCCAGAGAGACATTGAAATGTGGCAAGTCAAGTCTCACTCCTTACAGAGCTAAGTAATCTGAATGTCACCAACAGCCATGAATTAAACTAACAATGTCATATGCTAGACACCGTAACTTATACCCTATAGTTAAAAAATTTATAGCCAATCACTAATAAATGTTATTTCTGTAAATCAGTGTGAATGCCTGTCAAACAACTTCTTTAATCCCTCTTCTTCCTGATTCTCCCTTTTTCTTTAAAAGTTTGAGACTCTCCTCTGTTCCCAGTGTTTCCCATGCCGAAGTTCTCCATCTTGTTTCAAATAATCTCTCTATGTTAATTTTACCTCAGTTGCTTTCTTTATATTGACAATTTCTATAGATAGCAGAAATCTTTGTGAAAGGTAAAGAGTCAAGAAGGAATTGCTTTAGTTAAGAAGAAGCCATTTTAACTGACTTTTTCCTTTTTCTTTACATGCTAGTTAGTTATTCTTTGGTGGTTAGTTATTGTGCTGCTAACACAACCTCATCCCCCAATCAGAAGCCAAGGACAAACCTGTCTTACCAGACATAGCTATTGATATTTGCCTTGCACCTTTTAAGTATATTTTTTACTAATTACTTTTTTATTCTAAATATTTTTTTTCCCAGAAATTCAAGACTGAACTAATTTCACCTATTATGATCAGCTTCCCCCCTGTGACTGCTGACCTACCACTCCACCTGGAGTCACAAGACTAATTGCTTTGACAGTGGCAAAGGAAGCAGAAACCTGTTATCAACACACAAGAGTGCAGTTGCTGAAGATTTTTACTAGCCCTGCTTCCTTATAGAAACTTTAAAAGTCCTCTCTCCTTAAAGCATATGCCACACTTGCCTGTCTGTGGAAAGTGGGTAATAAACTCTGTTTCTTTATTTTTTGCAAATCTGCTTTATTCCCATGGCACCGGCCTATGTTGCCTCAGTTTATCCTTACACTTTGGGTGCATGATGTGATGCATCTCCCCCTCTATATACAGTACAATCATGACTACAATATGGAATATTGTGTGCCAAGGAAAACATGTGGAGAAATATGAAGAGGTCACCTAGGTTTGATGAAGTGGGTTGGGTATATTAGACACACAGATATATGAACAATTTAAGGAAGACGTGAAGAATAGAAATCACGAGTGGGCCTTTGAACAGTCCTAGGCTACATGAGTGAAGTTCAAGTTTAATTTACATAGGTGTTTGAGGAAGAGAAACAGCCCAAGGACATTTGTGTTTTGTAAGGGGAAGGGAAGACAATATTCTTAGACTTTTAAATTTTTGGTTTCTGAAATTCAGAAATATTCAGATTTATGTAAGTGGGAATGTGTATATATATATGTGTGTGTATATATATATATATATATATATATATATATATATATATAGTACATGATGATGGAGAGTAGAATGAAGTTTTTTTTGAAACCATTTAAACTCCACTTTGATTACATTTAAATGAATATTTTCTGAGATTTATTTATATATTCCATGTACATTGAATGAACAAACATCAATTTTTGGTATGTGTTTATTTTTTATTTGATGTACCATTATTTTACAGAATATTTTTTTTTTAAGTTAAAATGAATTGACGTTTGTTAAATCATTCCCACTCTTTGACAGCTAATCCTATCCTAATAAGGGTTGGAAGTCAATACTGCTTTAATTTATTTTCATATTTCCTTATTAACAAAAGCTTTTTATGTTCTAATATAAAAAAGCCTGACTATAAAATAAAAGTTTGATAGCAGGTTTCATTTGCTTTTGCTTTTTAAAAAAAGACTGTGCTTATAAGAAGAAATGAATAATAATATGTACTTAAAAGTACTAGATTTTCCCCCACATGTAAGTTATTTGTTAATAGGATATACTTAAGATGAAACTTATAATCATAAATGTACTAAAAAGTGTCAATTGAATACAGAAAGAACATTTAATTGAAACAATTATAGAAGTTAACCTATAATCCATTGCAAACTTGCTGTACTTTAGTTACATATTATGTATTATTTGGAAATTGTCTTTACTAGTTTTTAAAAGAATGAAATATTTTTAACTTTATAAGACAGTTAGAAAAATAGTGATTTGCAAGTACAGCATTGAAATATAAATTATTTTAGACCATAGATTTTAGACTAAACATATTAGAGCATAGATTATTTATCCAGAATCCATTGAACCTTAGGAGATTCCAAGATTGTTGTGTATTCTATTCTATGACAGCCTCTGCAAAATCCACATGCATTCAAGGTACTTCTGTGTATTCTAAAGTGCTATAAGACTATTGATTTCAGAATATAGTTAACGTGATCCATGAATCCAAAAAGAGTTAATAACCACTGGTTTAGAAGAAATAATATGTTTAAATTAATATCAGGAAAAAAATGAAAGAATTATGTCTTGTTTGTCACTAAGTTTAAGCACCAAAATTTATATTATTATAACAACAATTATTTTTCAATACTTTAAGGTTTAACAAGTATAGCTATACACATTATTTTATTTGTCTTAAAAGCAACTCTGGGAAATAAGCAGTCTTCTATTTATACAAGTCTTATATGCCATATTTGGCTTCAATGCATAAAAAAACATATAAAAAACATATTTAGGATTAATTAAAAGATTAATTGTTATTTATTTTAGGATGAATTGACAAAGAGCAAGATGAGACTAAATGTTCATTCTTAATCTTTATAGGTGACCATAAATCACAAGTGCAGCACAGTGCTCATTTAAGCCTATAGCCCTGTCCTCCTATCCTTATTCTACCTGCCATTTGCTAAGCCAAGCTGATCTGTATATGTGCTGTAGTCTATTACATGAACAAAACATCTAATCAGTGAGACTAAAGAACAAATAAACAAACAAACAAAAAACACATAGAATAGGTTGGTTAGCAGTTTCGTAGAATATGGACTAGAAAGAATGGTTAAGCAGTCCTGCCATAGATTGGGAGAACACACTATGAATTTTCTGGCTATTAAAACCAGCCCAACTTCCCCATAGAACTAAAACTGATGGTTATTGTTTTGCTTTGTTTTTAATAAATATAGAAATTGTCATTTCTGGCCTTAAAGCTTGCAACTTACAATTGTTTTATCAAAGATTTTTTTCTCAGGAAACTGACCTTCAGGCTTATAGTATTAAGGAACTGAAACTCACCAGATCACTGCATCCAGAAAATGAGATGATGCTAGACTCCTCCTCTTTACCAACTCTTCTTCCTTAACCTTCTCTAATTCCTGTTTTTGGCATTCCTGCCCCATTATATAAACCCCTGACTTCAGTTGGTTGAGAACAATCTCTCATTCTCTTTTGCTGATATAATCCAGATAAAAAGCCTTCTTCCCTGCCAATACTCAGTGATTGGCTTTCTGTGTGGCAAGCAATAGGAATCTGACTGAACCCCAAGCATTTCAGTAACACTATGATGATTTTATCATTTAATTTGAGGTGAAGACTTCCAATTTTTTTACTAGTTTATTTATTATCTCATGTAATACATGTATTAGATTTTATAATAAACTCAGGAGTATTGAGTTCAACAATAAAAGGAGTTGCTCATATTTCTCTGTATCAATTTCTGTGGAAAAATGTGTTAATTTCAAATTTTTGCATGATTTTTGTCACCAATAATCTAAGATGAACTGGCTATTTGCAGCTTACTGTCATAGTCAATAGGAGAGAGTCCTCTTTCCAAGTAAGCTATGAATAGCCAGTTTTACAATCCAGAACTGTCTTTCTCAAGAACTTGAGCATTATTCTTTTGAAATGTGGTCATCAAGAAGGACAGTATCCCTATATCCTAGTCTCTGTGGAAGGGTAGAAGCCTAACTAATATAAGCTCCTTACTCCAAGTTGTAACAATATGAGAAAGTTTACTTTTTTCCTAGTTGGGTAGGGTCAATTAGGAAATACAAATGGGCTACTATTTCTCTCACCCAAGTTCTTAAAATGCTTCTACCCCTTTTATTCCATAGAGTTAATCTCAGACTGAATTCTATCCTCTCTCCCCAATTGAAGAGCCTTGAATAAAGTCTTTCTTGCCTGTATAACCTTTGCCTGTTGCATTTTTTTACTTTGACACAGGTAATTTTACTTAGTTATATTTTTAGTTCCAATACACTAATTTTATTAGGTTTTATATGTGAATGGCTATAGTATCTTCAAATTAAGAAGTTTTTCTCTTCTTTTACTTATCAATATATAAATTTTGATATGAAAACTTCCAAACATGCATAAAAGTAGAGAATAAAACACATGCCTACATACCCATTAAACTTACCTATATTTTGCCATACTTATCTTTTTCTTCTCCTCACTCCATCTTGTTTTACAGAGTATTTTAAGACATGATATACTTGTATACTTTAATACTTCAAAATACAACTGCAGAAAATGGCAGTTACATATATCTTAGTCTTGAAACTGGGAGACATATCAAGACTGGAGTAAGTAATTAAAACCACTGGACTATGTGGGCTACCAAGGGAAAGTTTTTAGATTAAGAAAAGAGTGGTCCCATGCTAGAGCCCTGTTGTATTTACAACAGTTATAAGTCAAACAGAAGAAAAGAATTCAGAAGAGAGGACTGAGGAAGATTGCCACAGTCAGTTATATACCTCAGGGAACCTCAAATAATAGTTTAATTTTGATAACCATTCCTAATAAATTTACTTTAGTGTTTCTGAATGCAATGTCTGTTCTTTATTGCATGTTCAATGGCAGTTTATTTCATTTTAATCTTGATTAAATGACATATAAGTAGTTAACAATTAGTAATCCAGAAAAATAACAAATGCATACATGACGGATCAAACTTTGGTCATAAAGTCTGATTTAGGCTCTACCTATGAGTAGAAATAATTTTTCAGGAAAAAGCAACCCAATAAATATTTTAGAAAGGACCAAAAATTCCTACATAACATCACATGCAACACTTCTAGGGAGTACTATAGTTGAGTCATATCTTTTACGCAGTTTCAAAAACAGTTACTGATATTTCTAGTAAATATGAAATTTTTAAAAATGTTTCCTATGTAAGGAAGCAAATTTGCTTATAACCTATTATTATTATAAGTCTTCAAAGTAAGTGACAGGATTTTTTTAAATGTTACTCTTCCTAGAAAGCACTTCGTAAAAGCTGACTTGCTAAGATGCAACTCTGACTTGAATGGTATTCAAGGTATGATAAATCAAAATAGAACTGATTGATGAGACAACAAGTGGGTGATGAAGGGATAAATATTTTTCACAGTGAGAAGTCCTCAGTCTATCGCTGATCATGAGTGAACAGAGGAAAAGGTTTAACTGTAGAGTGTAATCGATACTCTGGTTATTTAACTGCTGGATAAAAAGAAAAAAAATTATATATAAAAAAAGTATTTGCATGCCGGGCTCCGTGGCTCAGCCTGTAATCCTGTGCCTTTGGGAGGCTGAGGTGAGTGGATTGCCTGAGCCCGTGGGTTGGAGACCCACCTGGGCAGCTTGGCGAGACCTCATCTCTACAATAAATCAAAAAACTAGCTGGGTGTGGTAGTGCACGCCTGTAGTTCCAGCTACTCAGAAGGCTGAGGCGGAAGGATCCCTGGAGCCCAGAAGGTCGAGGCTGCGGTGGGCAGGAGCGGCCACTGCACTCCAGTCTGGGCAACAGAGTGAGACTCCAACTCAAAAAGAAAAAACAAAAATCGTATTTGCCAGCATCAGACTCATTCTTTGAATGTAGGGAGAAACTTTCATACTACTAGTTCTGAAAGATTCAGCTTTCGATGCGTTTGGGACATACCCACCAGTACCTTCTGAAGATAACTGTAAAAGATGGAGGTGGTCTGTGGGGCAATTGTCCAGACACTGACTTTTTCTCCCATACGTGGCTCCTTTCTGCCCCCTCTCAGGAAACAGCCTTTGGCCAAGGCTTACCTCTGCAGGATATACTTAGTCCTTATAACAAGTCATGGGATTAAAGAGTCATAGGATACAGGTAACTTAGCAACCTAAAAATGATGTAGTCCTCTCTCTTAACCGATGTGATTGTAAACATTGTACAGGAATTTGAATAATTAACCTGCTTGATTACAAAATTGTTTGCTGTGCTGACCCAAAGCACAGATTTTTTTCTTCACTGACCTGCCACTATCAGTGATACTCCTGTAAATGTAATAAACCAATGCCATTGCCTGCTGGACTCCACAATAACTTATTGATAATAGATAAACATTATGTGCATGCTCTCTCAGATTTGGGATTACCACATTACATGGTCCATCAGTGAACCTTTTCTTTTTCTTGAATTGCTGTTGAACTAAGAATTTTTTTAAATTATTTATTACAAAGATGTGGGGTACAATTCAGGGTTAGGTATATAAACATTGATCATGGAGGTACCCTTGTTGATGAGGTATGCCCCTCCCTCCCCTGGCAGTTTCCCTCAACTGCCGATCCTACCCCGCCCCTACCCCCGACAGTTTTCCACTACTGCAAATGGCTTTCTTATAGCATTATAATTGTTATGAGTGAGAACATATGGAACTCATTTCTTTGTTTCTGTGATAAATCACTGAGTATGACAGATTCCAAATCCATCCGATTTGCTGCAAAGTCCATATATTTGTCCTTCTTTATGACTGCGTAATATCCCATTGTGTATACATACCACATTTTTTTATCCAGTCCAGCTTTGATGGGCAACATGGTTGGTTCCATGTTTTTGCTAATTGTGAACAGAGCTGCAACAAACATATGTGTGCAGTATCTTTCTCGTAGAATGATTTGAGTTCCTCCGGGTATATTCCCAATAAGGGAATTGCTGGGTCATATGGAAGGTCGATTTCTAGTTCTTTCAGAAATCGACACACTGTCTTCCAAAGAGGTTGTACTAGACTGCATTCCCACAGGCAGTGTATAAGCGTCCCTTTTCCTACACATCCTGGCCAGCATCTGTTGTTCTTTGTTTTATTAATGATGGCCATTTTTACAGGGGTTAGGTGGTATCTCAATGTGGTTTTGATTTGCATTTCTTTGATGATGAGTGATGCTGAGTACTTTTTCATGTGTCTGTTGGCTGCCCATATATCTTCTTTTGAGAAGTGTCTGTTCACATCTTTTGCCCACTTTGTAATGGGGCAGTTTGTTTTTTTTCCTTTCGGCACGTTTGAGTTCCATGTAGATCCTAGATGTTAGGCCTTTGTCCGATATACAGTCGGCAAATATATTTTCCCATTCTCTGGGCTGTCTCCCTGCTCTCTTGATTGTTTCTTTTTCTTTGCAGAAGCTCATTAATTTGATGAAGTCCCACTTGTCTATCTGATTTCTTAAGGTATTGGCTTTTAGGGTTCTGAATAGGAGTTGGTTGCCAGTTCTAATTTCCATAAGGGTGTCTCCTGTGCTTTCTAATATTCTTATAGTTTGAGGTTTTATGTTTAAGTCTTTGATCCATTAAGAGTTAATTTTTGTGTATGGTAATAGGTAGGGGTCCTGTCAGTTTTCCCAGCACCATTTACTGAATAGGTTCTCCTCTCCCCACTGGTTGTTGTTGGAGGCTTTGTCAAAGATGAGTTGGTTGAAGAATTGAGGCTTTGCTTCCAGAATCTCTATCCTGTTCCATTGGTCTATGTGCCTGTTCTTGTATGAAAACCAGGCTGTTTTGATTACTGTAGCCTTATAGTAAAGTTTGAAGTTTGGAAGTATGATACCTCCTGCTTTGTTTCTTTTGCTAAGGATTGTTTTGGCTACTTGTGATTGTTTATGTTTCCATATAAATTTCTGTATTGTCATTTCCAGATCTGAGAAGAGTGATGTTGGTAACGTAATGGGTATTGCGTTGAATCTGTAGATTGCCTTTGGTAGGATAGACATCTTAATAATGTTGATTCTTCCTATTCATGAGCATGGGATATTTTTCCATTTGTTTGTGTCTTCTTGGATTTCTTTGATTGGTGTTTTGTAATTCTCATTGTAAAGGGCGTTCACTTCTCTGGTTAGGAAGATGCTGAGGTATTTCATTTTTTGGTGGCTATTGTGGATGGGATTGTGCTTTTTATTTGGGTCTCTGCCTGCTTGTTGTTGGTGTATAGGAATGCAACTGTCTATTGCACATTTATTTTGTACCCTGAGACTTTGCCTAAGTCCTTTATCAGTGCAAGCAGGTTTTTGACAGAGTCTCTTGGATTTTCAAGGTATAGGATCATATCATCAGCAAAGAGGGATAATTGACTTCCTCTTTTCCTATTTGGATACCACTGATGTCCTTCTCTTATCTAATTACTCGAGCTAGGACTTCCAACAAAATATTGAACAAGAGATGTGAGAGTGGGCAGCCTTGTCTTGTTCCAGTTTTCGGGGGAAATATTTCTAGTTTCTGTCCATTTAGCAATATGTTAACTGTGGGTTTGTCGTAGATGGTACTTACTATTTTGTGGTATGTTCCTTCTATACCTAGGCGTTTGAGGGTTTTTATCAAGAAAGGATTTTATCAAAAGCTTTTTCTGCATCTAATGAGATAATCCTGTGGCTCTTGTTTCTACATCTGTTGATGTATTTAATGACATTTATGATCTTGCGAATGTTGAACCAGCCCGGCATCCTGGGAATGAAGCCTACTTGGTCATGGTGGATGATTTTTGAGATGTGTTTTTGGATCCGATTTGCTAGAATCTTGATGAGGATTTTTGCATCTATGTTCATAAGGGATATTTACCTGTAGTTCTCTTTCTTTATTGGATCCTTACCCTGTTTGGGTATCATTGTGATGTGAGCTTTGTAAAATGATTTGGGGAGAATTCCATCTTTCTCAATTGCCTGGAATACTTTCAGTAGGATTGGTATCAGCTCTTCCTTGTACATTTTATAGAATTCTGCAGGAAAACCATCCAGTTCAGGGCTTTTTTTTGGTAGGTAGTTTTTGCATGACAGAGTCAATTTTCTGGATTGTTATTGGTCTATTTAGTGTCTCAGTGTCTTCTTGTTTTAACCTGGGGATGTTGTGTGATGTCAGAAAGTCCTCTATTTCATCTAGGTTATCAAGTTTGTTTCCATATAGGTGTACATGGTAATCTCTGATAATCCTTTGTATTTCTTCAGGGTCAGTTGTGATTTTATCTTTTGTATTTCTAATTGTGTTTACTTGGGCTTTTTCTCTCTTTTTCTTGGTCATTCTGGCTAGAGGCCCATCAATCTTGTTAATGCTTTCAAAGAACCAGCTTTTTGTTTTGTTGATGTTTTCTATAATATTTTTGTCTTCTATGTCATGTATTTGGGTTCTTATTTTTGTGATTTGGATTCTTCTGCTAATGTTGCTGTTTTGGTGGCCTTCTCTTTCCATTAGGTGATTTGTTAGGCTCTCCACTTGTGATCTTTCCATTTTCTTGATGTGTGCTTGTGGAGACATAAATTCCCTCTGATAACTGATTTCATGGCATCCCAGAGGTTTTGGTAAGATGTTTCTTCATTTTCATTTGTTACCAGGAATCTTTCAATTTCTTCTCTGATTTCAGTGTTGACCCATTTGTTGTTCAGCATCATGCTGTTTAGTGTCCATGTCTTTGCGAGCTTTGGGTAAGTGTTATTGGTTTTGATATTTATTCTTATTCCACTGCAGTCTGACAGTGTGCATGGCATGATTTCAACCTTATGGAATTTGTTTATGCTTGATTTATGGCCAATGATGTGCTCGATCTTGGAGTATGTTCTATGTGGTGATGAGTAGAATGTATATTCCGTGGTTATTGGGTAGAATACTCTGTAGATATCTACTAAGTCCATTTGGTCAAGTGTCAGATTTAGGTTCTGGTTCTTCTTGTTGATTTTTTGCCTTGATGATCCATCTAGGGCTGTCAGTGGGGTATTCAAGTCCTCTGCTATAATAGTGTTAGAGTCATTATCTTTTTTTAGTTTATTTAGTAGTTGCTTTATAAATGCTGGTGCTCCTGTGTTGGGTGCATATATGTTTAGGATGAATATTTCTTGTTGATGGATTGAATCTTTTATCGTTATGTAGTGTCCTTTTGCATCTTTTTTATATTTTTGATAGCTTAAAGGTTGTTTTGTCTGATATAAGATTGCAACTCCTGCCTTCTTTTGTGATCCCTTTGCCTGGAAACTCATTTTCCATCCTTTAATTTTGAGTCTATGTGTGTCTTTTGTAGTGAGATGAGTCTCCTGGATGCAGCAAATAATGGGGTCATGGTTTCTTATCCAGTCTGCCTTCCTGTGTCTTTTCAGTAGTGCATTTAGTCCGTTCACATTCAGGCTGATTATTGTAATGTGATTGCTTATCCCTGTCATGAGTTTGAACTAAAAATTTTTTACGCAACAGTAGTCAAGGGGTAATAACTCTTAAAAATAAATTCAAAAAAAGGAAGAGGAAATGTCCAAACTGCTCAAGAAGACCGATTCTGATATCCGAGGAGGGAAAAAAGAACAAGATTAAAGTGTAAATTAAATTCCCATGTTCACTGTTAACCACAAATTTACTACCCTATACTGTACGCATACAACTAATTTTCCTCAAAATAAAAATAGTAATAATCTAAACACACCAAAGATATACATTCACACATTTATGTACACATCTGTAAAAGTAAAAAGAAAAACTGACTTCAATAGTTTAACTATTCTTATTTTTTAACCCATGTATAGAAAAGATAGTGTTAATCCAATGTAGAACAGACCTGCATCTCTTTAAGGTTTTGTACATTCAAACTTTATAAAAATATACAGGGATTTTTGGTAAAACTGTACATAGAAAGATCGAAAGAATCTCTCTCTTCTTTTTTTTTTTTTTTTGTGAGTCAGATTCAGAGTCTACCTCTGTTGCCCAGGCTGGAGTGCAGTGACACTATCACAGCTTACTGCAACCTTGGGCTCCTGGGCTCACGTGATCATTCCACATCAGTCTCCTGAGTAGCTGGGACTACAGATGCATGCCATCATGCTCTGCTGATTTATTTTTTCTTTTTCTTTTTCTTTTTTTTTTTTTGAGTTGGAGTCTCACTCGGTCGCCCAGACTGGAGTGCGGTAGCCATTCCCGGCCACCACAGCCTCGACCTGCTGGGCTCTGGAAATCCTTCCTCCTCAGCCTTCCGAGTAGCCGAAATTACAGGCATGCGCTATCACGCCTGGCTGATTTTTTATTTATTGTAGAGATGAGGTCTTGCTGCCCAGGCGGGTCTCGAACCCGCGGGCTCAGGCAATCCACTCACCTCAGCCTCCCAAAGGCACGGGATTACAGGCTGAGCCACCGAGCCCGGCTATTTTTTATTTTTCATAAAGACGAGTTCTTGCCCAGAGGTTGCCCAGGCTGGTCTTAAACTCCTAGGCTCAGTCAATCTTTCTGCCTCAGCCTCCCAAAGTGCTGGGATTATGGTTGTGAACCACCACCATGCAGGCCTTCTTTTCATGTTTTTAATGACAAAGGCTTTTTTGATATACTGTGGTAAATTAGCCAGTAGGACTGATAACAAGTATTTATTTCCTGAAGTAACAATTACCCTACTATTCAGAAACCAAACACAAATGGCAGCACTAGGGGGTCAGGGCACTGAAGTTGCTTCTTTAGTTCTTCCTTTGTTGAACATGAGTTCTGTTATGCAGCCACACTCTCATACCTGAACAAGATCATCAAAGTTTTTAGATTCTGACACTCAAAGTAATTATTTGAAATAATTCTAGGCAAAGGTACTTCATTGCAAATTGGGTATTCATTGTTTCTGAATATGTTCTCTGCAACATTTTAACTTCTACAGCATTAGACATAGAAAATATACATTTTGAAAAATAATTTTTACATATTTTTCATTTTAACTTCACCAAATAATCAGCATTGCCAGTGGTTAATGACCTTTTGCCCTTCATCAATTAATTATGTTTCCCGATTTATTTTCTCTTTCTTCAGTATCCTCCAGCTAAATCCACCTTTCCTCACCCCGAAATTATTTTTGTTCAGTAAATGACCTTGCTATTATTTCTTGCAGGCAGAAAGACTTTATCATCTCCATAGATTAAACTATGTATATATATTTTGTATATGTGGAAAGGATAAGACTGTGTTTTTATTCATATAAATTCTCAGTGCTTTGAAGCTAGAATTTTTTCTTCTTATTATCAGTGAGTATTGTGTGACCTCTTTTGCAATCTTATCTGATTGGATTTATACATTTTGACCAAATGCTATCACATACTGATTAAATCTATTATATTAGTTTACTGGATTTAACATATGAGAGAGATTAAGTTTCCTTTTCCATTGCATATCAATAAAAAACTTGTATGTCTTCCTTTGAGAGGTGTCTGTTCAAGTCCTTAGCAGCAACTTGGATGCATCCAGAAACCACAATTCTGAGTGAATTATCACAGAAATAGAAAACTGAATACCGTATGTTATTTCTAATTAGCTGTAGCTAAATACAGTATGCACATGGCACAAGGAACTACAGACACTGGGCCATTCTAAAGGGGAGAGAAGCAGATAAGGACTGAAAGCTATCCCTGGGTACCATGTCCACTAAATAGGTGGCAGGCTTAAGAGAAGCTTGACCTTTACACAATATACCTGTGTAACAAGCCCTCACATGTACTCTTTGAATCAAAATAGAAAATAAAAATTTTTAAAAATCAGTTTTAAAATATCTAATTTGAATTCTGCTTGTTGTTGTTGTTGTTGTTGTTGTTGTTTTTATCTTTGCTGTTGGTTTTCAAAGATAACAAAACAAGTTAGCCAAAATTGTCAGAAAATATTTGGACTAGGGATTGGAACATATATCACTTTGCAGGTCTTATATGAATTATTCTTCTGCTCTTTCCTTGTTTGCCTCTTTGTATCACCAGCTTTTCTCATCCTCTAGTATAAACAAATGGCACCCAATCAGAAATTTATTTTTTTTAATATTCAAAGTAATTTGTTCATATCTTTTGGTATTCTTGGTCACATATTATATATTTCCTTTATAGCATTTATCATATCTTATCATGATCTTATTTAGATAATTACCCAGTTTTTCACTCACAGAAGTATAAGGTGTCTTCAGTCAACTTCTTTTTCTTGTTGATACATATCCTTAAAGCTTAAAGAATGCCTAGTATATAATAAGTTCTCTGTAAATAGTCCATTCACTTTCAGGCTGATTATTGCAATGTGATTATTGATCCCCAACATGAGGCTCTTATAAAGTTTTTTCTTTTTTTGTTTGTTTTCTTTTACCTTTTGGCTTGATATATGTGTGTGTTTTCAAGTTTGCAGTGGCGATGTATTCTCTGTTGATTCCGCGTTCTCCTGTTCTCTTGGGAAGTGTGTTATTATTCTTTTTTTTTTTTCCTTTCTTTTGTGCTTAATACCTTTTTAAGTGTCTCTTGTAGAACTGGTTTGGAAGCTGCATATCTCTTAGAGACTGGATGTCTTGGAAGGATTTTAATTCACCATCACTGATGAAGTTGAATTTGGCTCAGTAGAAAATTCTTGGTTAAAATTGTTTATGTTTGAGGACTTTGAATATGGGACTCCAGTCCCTTCTGACTTTAGTGTTTCTGTTACTAGGTCTGCTGCTATTTTTATTTATTTTTCCTGTAGATAGGCTGACCTTTCCCTCTTACTGCCATTAGGATTTTTCTTTTGTACCAAATTCCTGTAGGCAAACTACTATGTGTCTAGGGTTGGGTTTTCTCAAATGATATCTTGTGAGGGTCTCGGTATCTTTTGTTTGAATGGTCATCTTTGCTGAGATGGGGAAAGTTTTCTTTAATAATCTCCTGGAATATTTGCTCCAAGGTGTTCTCAATTTCCCTTTCTTCTTCTGGAACACCAATCAGGTATAGGTTTGGCCTCTGGCTACAATTGCACATTTCTCAGGAGGTTTGTTATCTCTTTCTGAGTTTTCGTTCTATTTTTTTAACAGATCAAGTTAAATTCCATGTTTTGGTCTTCAAGTTCTGAGATTTTTTTCTTCTATTTGATTAATTCTGCTTTCCGTGTTTGTCATCTTATTGGTTTCCTGGATGAAATTTTTTGTGTCCAAAATCTCTTTTACAAGTTCTTTCAGTATTACATCTTGTCTTTCTTGAGTCTTATTCACTCTTTTCATCCAGTCCCTAATTTCTGTTGTATTCTGGGGCCTGTCATTGGTGATTTCCATTGTTTGGGCTCTGAGGTCTCATTTTTCAGTGTTTTCTCTTTGTTACACTGGGAATTACCTGTGTTCATCTGTTGATTTTTCTTCATTTATGACAAATCTTTCTTTTTTCTTTAGTTCCATTTCTGTTTTCTTTAGTTCAGTGACAGTGGGAGATATTCTCCCTTCTGATGTTTTCTCAGCCATCTATTCTTTCTGATCAGGACTCTGAATTTATTCTATTTTGAAACAGGGCCGTGGTGGGGGATCTTTACTGTCCCTTATAGTTTTGAAAGTCAAATATTGTGGAGGATGGTGAGTTAGGATTCAAAAACTACTAGCAAATCACAGTATTCACTGATTGTGTTATGGGTTCCCTGAGACCCGCACCCCACCACCACTTTATGACAATGCAATAGGTACATGCGTGTACCCCCTGAATCCAAGATACAGTAAAAGCAATGAGGATATCTGAGAACAGAGATAAGTAGAATGAAATACGATAAACAAAAAGTAAAAAATAAAAAGAGGAAAAAAAGCAGAAATCAAAACAAAAAACAATTACATGCACACGCACCCCAAAGAAAACAAATAAAAAAGGAAACAAAAAAACAGAAAAAGTGAACACACACACACACATACACAACAAAAGGAGAATAAACACAAAAATAAAAGAGAAAAAAGGAATTCAACCAAATGCTCACACTTACATTCAACACACATTAAACAAAAATAGATAAGAAAAAACCCCCAAAAAACATATAAACCAAAAAAAGAAAGAAAGATGTACTCTCAATCATTCACATGCACACATAAACAGAAAACAAGAACAAAAGAAGAAAGACTGAATTTTAAAAAAAGAAAGAAGAAAAAAACGTGAGGGAATGCAGATCAAATCCTCACATACACATTCACGCACAAAGGAAAAATTTTAAAAATCAATAAACAAATGGTCAAAACCAGAAAACAACCTGCTCTTTTATGGCAGGCTCTGTAATTGCTCCTCTCAGTTGCTCATAGGTAAAGCCCTCTACTGTCTCCTGAGGAGCAGCAGCCTTATTCACGATCTTCCCAGTATCTGGCTGGGGAAAATTGGAGGAGGCAGTGGGAGTGGGTGGAGGTCATATGATTTGAGGGATCCCCTCTGATAGGGGAGGTGTGGGATTGTCTCTTCCCCAGGTGCTGGTAGGGGGAGAGGGTCACCCCAGCCAGGCTTATCCTGTAGTAGAACCATCCTATTATGGCTCACATTCGGGCACTGCCTGGGTTTGTCCCTCTCAGTTGTGCCCCAACAGTGTGGGTCTGAGAATTGCTGGGGAGGAGGGAGTTGGGTCAGCCCCAGACTCACCACTGATCTCTTCAGGGGTCCTTCTCATATTTTTCTAGTCACACCCTTTTTCCTGCAGCTGAATCAGTTTGAGGGGTGGGGCACCTGAGACTTAACATCTATCCTATCCCTCCAGTGTTTGGGCTTTCAGTTTATTCTCTCTGGGTCATGGTCAGCCCCTGAGTAGTTAATCCACAAGTCACAAAGTTAGGATCTTTTGCTTCATGATGAGCAAGCTGGAGCACTTTCCTGCCCAGTTTTCAAGATGGTAGCAGGATGCCTCTTTAATCTTCTCCAGTGGGGCTCTGCCTCTGGGCTTCCTTGCTGTGCTTCCTGCGCAGTCTTTGCTGCCAGTATCCAGCAAGGTGCTGCAGTGGTGAGGCAGAACCTGGAGCTGGCAGTCAGTCCAATCAACTTCTTCTCGGGAAGAGTTTTGCTGATTTAAAAGAAATGACTTTTGGCTTCTGTGCTCTGGGAAGTGCTAAGGTCCAATCAGAGTAGCTATGGCACTAGTTACTTCACCAGGAATGCCAAGACCACTTGAACCCAGTCAAGTCAGCCCACGTACAGACATGTATACAAAATTTTCCATACACTCACTCACTTACACTGAGACTCGCATAGTCCAGCTGGTTCTGCTGTCATTTCCACCCTTCTCCCCAGTTTCAGGTTTTAATCCTTGGAAAATGTTCTTGTCATTTTACATTAAAAGGTTTTTGAAGAGGTGATTAAGTTAAAGATCTTGTTATGAAATTAGCCTGGATTATTCGAGTGAGCCCTAAATGTCATCACAATGTTTTCATATCAGAGGCAGAAGGAAATTAGACATAGAGGAGAAGGCAACATGAAAATAGTGGCAGAGAATAGACTGCTGTGGCAACAAGCCAAGGGATGGTGGAAGCCAACAGAAGTTAGAAGAAGCAAGGAACAGATTCTCCCTTATAACATTCAGAGAGACTATGGTCCCATTGACACAAGGATTTGAGCCTAATGGAACAGATTTTGGACTTTTAGACACCAGAATATGAGATTATAAATATCTATGGTTTTAAGACACCAAGTTTGTTAGAGTGGTCATAAGAAACTAATATATACAATAGTTCAAATATATATTTAAAAAATAGTAATTTAATATGGTACATTCCTATTCAATTATAATAAATATTAATATTGACCATATATACTTCAGATTTTTAAATACATGAAGCCATAGTGATACAGCACTCCCTCCCACACCAACCAAAGTCTTCAAAGGTAACCACTATACTGAAGGCTTAAATCCTTTCCATTTATGTTGTCATGTTTTCCTACATGTTTTTTGTATCTTTACACAATATGTAGCAGGCGTTACTTATGTTTTCAATTAGTGTTAACTTTTAATTAAATAATAATGCATCTATATCATTCGACTCTGCACTTTAAATGGCATTGCCTTTATATGGGTGAACTGCAACTATAGGCATCTAGATGTTTCCAAATTTTCCATCTAGATAACCATAGTTGTAGTTCACCCATTTACATGCAATGCCATTTTACACCATACAGTCAAATAGCTACTTTTTGATGCTTTAAATTTTGTTTTAATTTCACACAACACAATTAATATATTGAAACACATTTTCTTGAACATTCATTTGAGAATTCCTTTAAACAATATTACTGGAAGTGGTTGTGCTGGGCTGTTGGAAAAATACATATTCAGCTCTACTGGCTATTGACAAATTGCTATACAAAAATACTAAACCATTATATAATTCACTGTGAGTACATGACTATTTCTATCTCCCACATTCTAGACAGAAATTGATACTATAATTTATCCCCAATCTGTTAAATGTGAAATGGTACCTCACAGTTTTTTTTTTTAATCTGCAGATCTGATTTCACATACTTTGAAATTATAAATTTTCCTATAAGTATATTTTGGCCTTTTTTGTGAGGAGGGGTAGGGGAAGAAGTGTGCATCTTATTTTTTAGAGTTATTTTTACATAATGAGTAATACTTTTACTTGGTTTTAGGTTTAAAATGTCATCCATCAACCTGTTACTTATTTTTTACTTCTCTATCAGGTATATCATTCATACATAAGTATTTTTAATTTTTAAGTTAGATAAATAAAGCTTGCAGTTGATTTTTGCTATGTAAAGTTATCCTTATATATTTTTGAAACATGAAAGTTTAAGTTTGCACAGTTAATTCTTTAATCCAATCTATCTAGAATTGTGTGTGTGTGTGTGTGTGTGTGTGTGAGTGTGTGTGTGTGTGTGTGTGTGTGTGTGTGTGTGTGTGTGAATGGAGTGAAGCAAAGATATCACTTTATTATTTTAGTGTGGTTAGAAAAATTTTCCAGCACAATTATCTGGTATAATGAAAAGCAATCTAATGAATATTGGAGAAGTTTAAAATAGAGACCAACTAAAGATTTTTTTTTAAATAAATAAAAGATGTGGTGCTCCAAATGTTTAAACATATTTTGGGGATTAATCCTCTACCTTCTGGAACAATGTTTGGACACTTTAGTCATCAGTATAAAGTTATCTTTCCTTCCATCATTGGCAAAGAATAGAAAAAAACTTGACCCTACCAGATTTTCTTGCTTGAAGAAAAGATTTATCAAATTTAAAAGGAACAAAACCTTCTCTTAAACTCTGTAATAATCATAATTCAACCTGTAAAAACTATATACACAAAAGTGACTATGGTGTATTATGGTGACTTCTAAATGTCAGTTATTTCATAGTGACTCCAAGACTTGGTTCACTCAACAGTTTCAAGTACAGGTTGTAGAAAATTAAGTAAGAAAGTCAAGGTCACTGAACTCTAGAACCAAGAACAACAGAGGAAGGAAGATAGATTAGAATTAGGAGCATTCACAAGTAAGACTATTTTAGCTACTACTAGATGCTATAAATAACATAAAACTAATTGATGTGTTAAAGAATGATGTGATGGATCTAAGCTACTCAGATAGGACAACCAGTGAGGAAATCTGTGAAGTGACAATTGACCTGAGGCCACAATCACAAAAAGGAGACTGGCATGCTAGAGTTAAGGAAAAATGCTTCCAGTTGAGCAAATAATTTATGCAGACAATGCACTTAGATGTGCTTAAGGAAGAATAAGAAGGGGTAGTGTGGCTAGAACACAGCAAACCAGGGAGTCATGAAGTTAAAGAGGTACGTGTATCTAAGGAATATTAACTTTATTCTAAGTGCAGCATAAAGACCTGGATAGTTATAAGAACTGATATGGCTCGGTTTGGTTTATGTTTCAAATGATTTCTTTGAATAACAGATGAAAGAATTACAGAAAGACAAAATTGATCTGAGAGTGACTAATTTGAGAGTTTTAGATTTTATAATATTGTAGGCAGAAATATTGATGTCCCGTGCTAAGATCAATTGTAGTAACACAAAAATTGATATTATATATGATTTCATATATATATGGGAAGTTATATGAATTTATCATTCTATCTCTATCAATCAATCAATCTATCTATCTATCTACAATCTATTCTTCATATCCATGGATTCTACATCTGTAAATTCAACCACCTGCAGATTGAAAATATTCAGGGAAAAAAACTTATGTCTGTACTAAACATATACAGACATTTTTCTTGTCACTATTCCCTAAATGATACAGTATAACAACTATGTATTAAGAATCTACATTGTATTAGATACTACAAGTAATCTAAAGGAGATTTAAGAATACAAGAGGGTGTGCATAAGTTATATGCAGCACTACTCAATTTTATATCAGGAGCTTAAGCATCTACTGATTTTAGTATCTGTGGGAGGTCCTGTATATATATTTTGTGATGATGACTTGCTAATAAAGGGAAAAAAAGACATAGAAAAGACATACATATGTATGAATGTGTATAGTTCAATGGACTTTTTCACAGACCTTACAATTAAAATTCATATGGAAATGCAAGAGAGTCAGAAGAGACAAAATAATCTTGAAAAAGAACAAAGCTGAATGTTTTCTAGTTTCAAAACTTGCTACATAGCTACAGTAATTAATCCAGAAAGTGTTATACTGGTGTAAAAATACATCTATAGATTAATGAGATAAAATGCATTCAGAAATAAACCAAAATATCTACAGTCAATTGATATTTGACAAAAGTACCAGGACAATTTGTAGGGAAAGAATAGTTTCTTCAACAAGTGATACTGAGACAATTGGATATCCAAGTGCAAAAGAATGAAGTTGGATTCCTACCTCAAAACCTTAACTCTAAAAAAGACCAAAGACCTAAATGTTGGAGATGAATCTACGGAAATTACAGAAGAAAACATAGGAGTAAATCTTTGTGACTTTGGAATAGGCAATGCTTTCTTAGGTGTGACACAAACACATACACACTCACACCCCACAAACAAGCCACAAAGGAAAATTTAGATAAATTGATCATCATGTATATTAAACACTTTGATGCACCAAGAGTCTGTGAAAAGACAACCCGTGATGGGCAGAAATATTTTCAAATCAAACATCTGATAAGGATAAACTCTTCAAACCTCAACATAAGAGACAAATTAAAGTGAGCAAATGATTTAAATGAATATTTAACTAAAGAAAATATACAAACAGGTAATGCACACATTAAAAATTGTTCAACATCACTTGACATTAGGGAAACGAAAATTAAAACCACAACGTGTAATAGATATACACAATACACAAAATACACACAAGAGTGATAAATACCTAGACCCACACAAAAACTTGTACTTGGATGTCGGAGTAACATTATTCATAGTAACCAAAATGTGTAATAAAGGAAATGTTATGCATCAATAAGAAGCAATGAAGTAATGATTCACACTACAGCATGAATAAACCTTGAAAACTTTACCTGAGTGAGAGGAGTCAGTCACAAATGACCGCATATTATATGAATCCATTCACATGCAATGTTTATAATAGACAGCCTCCTGAGCAGCTGGGACTACAGTTACATATCACCATGCTTGGCTTTTCACTTCCACATTAAAAAATAAAAGCAATATAAGACAGATAGGATAAGAAATGATATGAACATTCCTGTTTTATTGCATTACCAATAGTCAATTTTATTGATAAAATTTCTTCATACATTTCAGTACAGAAAGCCTTTATTTATGAATAATGAATGCAATTGATATCCAAAGATTAGTGTAGCTTAGTGGTTAAAAACATAGTTCTCAAAATCAGGCAGTTTAGGATAGATTCTTGTCCACCAATTACTAGTTTAATGATCTCAGCAAGTGACTAAACATTTCTAAGCCTTGTTTTCCTCACCTATAAAAAAGCATCATAATATAACAATTCTTTCCTTTTTTGGTAGGAAGAATATAAAATGTCATGTTAATTCAGTCTTAATATTAATCAGTGATTGGTAGAAAGCACAGGCAACTGCTTCTGTCATTTGAAGGCGTTTTATCATGCCTGCCGTATTAATTTTACTATTTCTAAAATTATCAGCATTAAGGCCACATTTTTAATTTCTGTAGCATAATATTAATTTCATATTAATTAAAATATTATAGTACATACACAGGCCTACATTTAGGTAGAGTAATAGCCATCATCTTTCTTAGTAAAGGGACAGCACATTCTTTTGTCACTTCTCCACTTTAAAACACAATCAGTCCCACTTTCCCATATGAAGTCAGAGTGTGAAGTAGTTAAACAGACCACTACCTCTATGAGATGGCTGCAGGAACACTGTAAATGGAAATCAAGTGCATCCACTGTGTCATCTTCTATATTACAGGACTGTGTCAAACTCTCTTTGTAGTTTTTTTCCAATCCCCAAAACAAGACATTGAGTTAGATATTACATTTTCCACTTTACAAACAAGAAAGTTGAGTTCCATAAAAAGTAAGCAACTTTTCAAATTTACAAAGCAAGTAGTAAATGTTGGGACCCATTTAAAATTAGATCTGCCTAATAGCACTTTTTCTACACTACATTTACCCTTTAGCAAAATGTATCTTTTAAAGTTTTTTTGTAGGTCTCCCACTGAGATGAAAATTTCAAACACTAAATTTACTCCTTTGAAACAAATATTAAAGTAGAAAACTGGTTTGAGAAAAATGTTTAAAGTGCATGTCCTTTTTACATACCTAATATTATTTTACTTCAAAAAATGCAGTAATTGTCTTGTAGAAATTTTCTTCATATAAGATAATATGTATTTTACTTTTTATATGTTCATTTTAAAATATTTTTTATATGTTCATGTTTTTATAAGTTTATTTTTTGTGTATATTTATGGGATAAATTGTGATATTTTGATTTATGTGTACATTGTGGAAAGAGTCAGTCAAGCTAATTAACATATCCATAACTGCACCAGCTTATTTTTTTGTGCTAAGAACATTAAAAATCTATTCTTTTAACAATTTTATAATATGCCATATATTATGATAAACTGTGGTCACCATGCAGTGCAATTGATAGCTAAAAGGAATCCCTCCAGCCTCACAAACTTTGTACCTTTTTTTTGAGCTGGAGTCTCACTCTGTAGCCCAGACTGGAGTGCAGTGGCATGCTCAGGGCCAACCCAGCATCGAACTGTTGGGCTACAGTGATGCTTCTGCCTCTTCCTTCCAAGTAGCTGGAACTACAGGTGTGCACTGCCATGTCCGGCTAATTTTTTGATTTATTGTAGAGACGAGGTCTCACCATGTTGCCCAGGCTGGTCTCAAACCCATGGGCTCAAGCAATCCTCTCCCCTTGGCCTCCTAAGTGTGGAGATTACAGGCTTGAGCCACTGCCGCTGGCCACTTTGTACCTTTTGATCAACATTTCTTTCCCTATTCTTTCCTTTCATCCCCAGCCTCTGGTAACTACCTTTCTACTCTGCTACTATGAGACAGACATTTTTGGATTCCACATACAAATAAGATCATATAGTATTTATCTTTCTGTGCCTGGATTATTTCACTTGATGTTCTCCAATTTCATCCACGTTGTCATGAATGACAACACTTCTTTACTTTTAAAGGCGGTATAGTATTCTACACATTTTATTTATCCATTTCTCCTTTGAAGCTCATTTCAGCATTATTAACAATAAAGTAAAATATTTAATTCTACTTCACCATTATTTTTGTTGCAATAGGTACTTATATTACATGACTAAAATAAAATCAAAGTCTCTTTCATGGACAATATAACATTATTTAATTTTTAATGAGATTTAACCATATGTTTCTACTAAAATAAAATTACCTTAAATAAAAAATGCAAAATCACTAAATATAAATCGTAATAAATAGAAATTGTCTCATGTTAAATAGTTACCTACTGTCCACAGGTTCTCAGTAACTTAAATTTATGAGTCATGATTTGGAAAAAATTTAAACTGTATTGCCATTAGTGACATGTTGGACATTCACAATGGCGATAGTACTTATAATATAATACCTGTTTTAGAGAAAAAAATTAAAACAATTTCGTTTTCATGAAGAAATATATTTTACAATAAAAATTTCAATATCTCAGTATGTTTGAGATTCAAAGTTAATGACAAAGACAATTCTGAAAATAAAATATTTATTGAATTGCATCCAAATTTGAAGCATAATATTCATCAAGTGATGGATTTGAGTTTGTTATTGTGTTTTGATTATTCAATATTTTTCCTGAAAACTATAGACAAGAGGATGGATTTCCATTTGGCATCGTTCACCTACACTATGGTAAGCTTTCACTCCTTCTCTTCTATTACCTAGTAGAAAAGAGAACTTTCTAAAACTTAAAAATGGTAGGTTTTAACAGAGAATTGATCATTTTAAACTTCCTTTTAGAGTTTTTATATAAATTATTCATATAGAAACTATGTACAGAAGCAATATGATTGAAGTACCTACTGCTTATTTTATTTGTACTTATCTTGTTTATAAGGAAGTTCTGTGAAATTAGTATCTCTCACAATAATGCCATACATATTCATAAAGTCACATTAAAGGATTATTTTCATGGTGTCATTATTTACCATTTATGCAGAAAGGCTTAATGGCCTCTGTATCTATAAATAATCTGAAAAGTGCGGGTTTTGGTGAATAAATTAAGTAATTTAAAAAGAAAACCTAAAAAAATTAAGAATATGCAGAATACAAAATATCATATATATTGCTTAAGAATTAAATTATAGCTCACATTGAGAGAGGAAATGTGCTTTTGCACATTCATTCCCTATTTGACTGCATGTATCTTTCTTAAATGTTATGTGTCAGAATATATGTGTGTGCTGGGGAGAAGGATGTGTGTTCATTTCATAAGATAAAAAAATGGAGTTTTCCAAAATTTCAAAAGATTTATAATTACTGTCCTTCCTAATGCCTGTCAAAATAGTTTGAATTCAAAATAGACCTCGTATTTGCTACCCAAAATTTCTTCTTCAATACCAATTTACCAGAATAAGCTTTTTCATTAAAGGCATGATGACTAGCAAAGATACCTTTTAAGTGCTAGTGCAACTTGTAAAATTAGTTGTCGGAAGAATTTTCCTCTAAATGTCTCCCTAATTAGCGTAGTTGAGATTTGTGACATATGGGATAGAATGAGCACTGTGATACATCCTTGGTAACAATCTAACTTGCTTAATATCCTAATTATCCTATATATTTTACACAATGTAAGCTTATGTTAATAATAGGTCGATATATTTTAAGACTCAAGCATGTCACTTATTTATTAAATTAAGACAATTTAATTAAGAGAATAGTCACCTTTCTCTTTCTACCCATTTCCTCTTCTATCCCCACTTTGACTGCTCTTTGCCTTCAGCAGAACTTCCAGCATTGATCACACCAGACTTCTCCTTCTTCACTATGTCTCATCTCCTCACTTTTCTTCTTACCCATCCTAAGTTTTAAGGTCATATTTTAAATTACTGCCTTTTATATTTACTACTCAATAGCCCCATCTGGCAAAACCTCAAGACTGCTGGAATTCAGTTCTTTACTTAATCTAATAAAAGATGGTTGGAAAGTAATAAATGACCACAGTAGGTCTTAATTACTGTAAATTCTTGATCACCAACCTCAAATGAACAAACAATGCTGGGCGCTAATCAATCTGTTATACTAGTTTAATCACTCCTTTTTTAGTGTCTTCTCTTTTCTCCTCAAACTTGAATATTTTCTTTCACCCTCACTCTTGGTGATGATCCTACTAAATAAAAGGAGTGCCAAAAAAATGTATACATGTTTCAAGTGATGTTATTTATGTATTACTTTTCAAAGCTGAATTAAATTACGGTAGCAATGTGTAGTATGACGTTCGCTCAACCGTGCGTCTGCCATTTTCTTTGACTGTTTTCCCTGTCACATGGTGATGCTAGCATTCATTTATTAATGCCATCTTTTGAGCGAATGCCACACTTAAAATGTGTACACATTTTTTGGCACCCCTGTGTTTGATTGGGAAAAAAAGAGGAGATCAAAAAAAAGACTTCTAACAACTCTAACAACCGTATCTACCCTCCTGTGTGTGGTATCATACTTTTTTTTTCTTGCACCCTGTTATTATGGGTTAAATTTGCATACCAAGTAGTTCTCATTCTCTTTTTTTTCTATAAGATGTATTTTTTTTTTTTTTTTGCTTTTTACATTTCACTTTTTCCTCTAATATTCATCTTAACTATAATTTTGGAGGATTTTTCTTGGCAAGTTTTTAAGGTGCTTTCTAAATCTCTAGACCTTGCACAATTTGAAACTTATTTTATATCAAACAACTTTCAAGTATAAAAAAGCTGTACTTTCCTAACTAAAGAACCTTTGGGGTACCTGATACCTCTTCTTCAGCTAACATTTCTATTTCAGTCCCACGCTCTGATATTAACTGCAGAGTTCCCTTATCCTCCCAAGTAGTCTTTTGAAGGACATAAGAAGGTCCTACAGCAGATGTCTCTTCCACTTAGCTTGTTTCTAGCCCATAGTAAATTGTCATATATTTCCTGTCATCAGTGGGATTTTTCTTAGCCCATTTCAGCCCTCTGATGTTTCTCTTCTGCTTGGCTGCAGCAATCTTGGCTAAAATGGGTGTCAGTCCTGGGTTCCCCAACTACAGAGAATGCATGTCACACTTCAGGTATACTTCAGGTTTCAGGTGAACCTTCAGGCACTTTTTACCTGTCTCTCATTTATACCCACAGCAGTGTTCAGTTCTTGTTGCTACCACTGTGTAAAAAGTCGTTTTAAAACTTAATGGTATAAAAATTAATTTTATCGCACTCACACATTCTGTGGGCCAGGAATTCAGACAGGGCACAATGGTAATGGTCTTTCTCTGTTCTAGCATAGCAGGGGCCTACATGGAAAACGTTCAAGGTGGCAGGTGGCTTGCTCACTGTGGTCTAGAATTATCGGGAAGCATTTTGGCATCTATCAGTTGATACTGCTACCAACTGGGATCTCAATTGAAGCTTTTGAACAGATACATAATTTTGTGTCTTCTGGTGGCCTCAGGGTAGTTGAATTTTATACTTGGCAGTTTGGACTTCAAAATGAGTATCCCAGATAACATGGTGAAAGCTTTATTACTTTTTATGGCATAGCCTCGGAAAACATATTGCATCACTTCCGCTTCTTTATATCTGCTACAAACGATTGACCGTATTACTCAGATCAGAGGAGAGAAAATTCAGCTTTACCTCTAGATGGAGAAGTTGTGATTCTAAAATGGCATGTAAGAAGGGGCATGTTGTAGCTAACTTTGGAATATATTATATACTGTATTTTTTCTTAAATAAATTATCCTTTTTTTTTTTTTTTACAAACATCCTGCCTTTGTAAAATAATCTTGATACAACTGAGGGTTCCAAGAATACGGAAGTATGTTATTATGCAGTTCCTTAGTAAATTATGCATCTTGAAGTGTCATTTCAATTTGGAATGCCATGCCTTGTTATAAAACTGTGATATCTTGTTATAGAAAAAAAAAAGCTCTTTCACTGCCCCTTGGCATTAGTGATAATTTACAAAGTGGAACTGCTTTACTTAGTCACAAGAACAGAAAACTTTCCCTCTTACAGAATTTTTAAGTGGTGGAGGAAGAACTTGGTAATTTCTTCTGAAACTTCTGATTAAATTTTAGTCCCAAGGGCTTTATGATCATAACAAGAAAGTTATAAAATATAGAAACTAAGTATAATTTAATGATTTAAGTATTTATATAGTTTTTTGATAAAACATACACAATAAAATAACAATTTGATATAGTTTTTGAAGCATTTGAAGTGCTATGAAGTCAAGAAACATGGATTATATATATAATAATTTAAGAGACCACCTCCATAGATTAAAAAAAAAAGTCACATTTCTCCTAATGAAAAGTTGCTTTTTAAAATATGGATTTATCTATTATACTTGCTCATTTCGATCTGTTTTTGTGAAAGTATGTGTATGTGTTTGTTTTTGTGTTTGCATATGTGTGTTTATATGCATGCATGTCTATGACATCCTGTAAGAACAACCTGTCAGACTGCAGAAAGTGTTAACAAAATATTCAACACTCACTTATATAAGGTTAACAAATGAAAGAGTCTGTTAACTGCAAAAGCACTATCTATTTATAGCACTGTTACCATACATATAGTATTATTTACAACTGAGAAATCTAATTTAAAGAAAACATGGGCATAATAAGTGTTCAAGAAGTTAGAATTTTAAAGACTCTAAAGAAAATTCACTCTTCAGATCTCTTTTGAAGGGATCAGAAATTCTGATTTTTCTTCTGTCTTGAGATAGCAGATCTGAAACAGGAAACAATGTCTCAGGAGATAATATTTGGCCTTAGAGGAAAGCTGCTGTGGTATAATTGCCCCCCTCCAAATATTCATGCTGAAATGTAATTTCCAATGCAGCAATATGGGCAGGGGGGCTTTAAGAAGCAATTGTGTCATGGGGATTCTGCCCTCATGAATGCATTGATTCATTCATGGATTAATGAGTTAATAGATTAATAAGTTATCATAGAAGGGGAACTAGTGACTTTATAAGAAGAGGAAAAAAAATGCCTAAACTAGCACTTTCAGCCTCCTCACTGTGTGATGCCTGTGCCACTTTGGGAATATTCAGAGTACCCTCCAGCAAGAAACCTCTCACAGGATGCAGCCCCTCAACCTTGGACTTTTCAGGCTCCATAATTGTAAGAGATAAATTTATTTTCTTTATGAATTACCCAGTTTCAAATATTCTGTTATAAGCAGCAGACAACAAACTAGCACAAGGCAATCCCATGCCTTTCTCTGCCTTGCAAGATTTTTGCAACTATACTCTGAGCAGTGTAGATGTGTTTAAGGTCATTCCCACCAGAAAGATAAGCTGACTGCAGTCACAAGAGGCAGATCAAGAGGTGGGCTGAAAGGTGCATTTTCTGAACCTCCTGAAACATAGGACAGCACCTGAGAGAGATGATAATTAGAAACTGGTAAACCGCCGGACTCGGTGGCTCAGCCCGTAATCCCAGCGCTTTGGGAGGCTGAGGTGAGTGGATTGTCTGAGCCCGCGGGTTCAAGACCCGCCTGGGCAGTGAGACCTCATCTCTACAATAAATCAAAAAATTAGCTGGGCGTGGTAGCGTGCGCCTGTAGTTCCAGCAACTCGGAAGGCTGAGGTGGAAGGATCGCCGGAGCCCAGCTGGTCGAAACTGCGGTGGCCAGGAGCGGCCACTGCACTCCAGTCTGAGCGACTGAGTGAGACTCGAACTCAAAAACAAGAGAAAGAAACAAAGAAAACAGGTAAACCTTGTCCTCTGTGTTGGAAAATCAGTGGTTATCTTAGATCTTGTTGAAATAATGGCTTTCATTAGCTATTGCTACAGGAATTCTAGGGAAGGGACTCTCCCCAAACCTGGAATAAAGCTCTAGGAGAAAAAAGGAATAGAGTAGTCTTACCAAGGTGGGCCAGGCAGTTTTGAAGTTGATCTCAGAGTGTTCAATAGCCCCTGCTGAGAAGGAAAGCCTGGAGATTACTTTTCAGTAAAATAAGTGACAACCAAGAAAGATTTGTGTTAACATGTAGATTTTGAAAGGTAAACCTCTTAAACCCTTTAATTTCTGTTTTTGATTTGTATTTTCAAAGTTGACATAAAATCAAAAACATGATCTTTAGAGTTATTTGTGTAACCACCAAAATAAATAAAGAGAAAACACCTCTCTAAGGTAAATGGAATGACTTGAATTTGTGTAACAAAGTGCATATATTACATTTGTAATAATAAAAGTTAGTATGAAAATTGTTTACCCAGCTTTATCTTATATACAAGGTGATGAGACCAGGTGACATTTGAACTTACATATATTTTGATATACAAAAGAGAGGGAAAGAAGAATCAAACAGAGGAAAGAATTTCAGGAATGGATCTGAAGAGAGAAAATGCATGTTGCATGTGGGAAAGAGTGAGTAATTTAGTTTTATTAGGCCATGTGGTGTAAAACTAAAAAAAAAAAAAAAAAAAAGACATAATATTGGGAAAGTAGGAAGAAACCGAATTGCTAGTTTAAGGAATATAAATTTCTCCAATAACCAAAGGAAAGACATTGGATGTTACTAGACAAGTGAGTGACATACTTAGGGATCTGCTTTAGAAAGATTAAATTAATAGTGCTGTGTTAGGAAGGTCTAGAAACTGGAGAGACTAGAAACGGAGTGCAAGTTAGACACATGTTTGAATCATTCAGTAAGGCAAATGGAAGTCAGAATGTGCCAGAGAGAGTGGAGAGTTTTGATATGTTACTGTCACTAAGGCTGGATACCTGGAATCATTTAGAGAAAAAAAATAGAGAATCAGAAATGATTCTACAGTTTTACAGCTAAGCGCATTAAAAGTCAGTGATTCCAAAGTAGAAACAGAAAAATAGAAAAGATAGAAAAATTGGGGGAATTAATAATAATTAATATATTTGATTTTGAGTTTCTGGCCAAACAACCAGGTAAAGATTTGGAAATGTGGATATATACCAGGCTTAGTGGCTCAGCCTGTAATCCTGTGCTTTGTGAGGCTGAGGTGAGTGGATTGCCTGAGCCCGCGGGTTTGAGACCTGCCTGGGCAACTTGGCAAGACCTCATCTCTACAATAAATCAAAAATCAGCCGGGTGTGGTAACGTGCACCTGTAGTTCCAGCTACTTGGAAGGCTGAGGCGGAAGGATCGCCGGAGCCCAGCAGGTCGAGGCTACAGTGGCCGGAAGTGGCCACTGCACTCCAGTCTGGGTGACAGAGTGAGACTCCAACTCAAAAATAAAAATTAAAAATAAACCTCTTTTATATTCAGTGTTTATCTTGCAACGAAATACATAATTTTGGCTAACACTGTTAGTAACCATTTTAAACTGCAGGGAGAATGCAGTCATAAAACATAATGTAAGCAATTGCTACTCCTGATGAGAATTCCAATTGAGTATGAAAAAATCTAAAATGAATGGGTCGCATAATTATATTATATCGCATCTTTGTATCTTTTGTCATAACATCATGAATCAAAGTTAGGCAATATTCTACTATGGAAAAATGAGACTCCATGATACACTAAACTCCCAAAAGCAAGAAGTTTTAGGACCTTCATTTTGAAGGGGGATACACACATAAATGAGGATGAGGATTTTTACCTATAAAAGATATCTGATTCCCTTATTATTTGATTCAAAGAAAAATTTGACTTAATTTGAATGTGACTTAAATTTGCATCTAAGTGTCGTTGATTTCCAAACCGTATATCTAGCTCAGACCTCTCCCCTGCACTTGCTACACACCTATCCAATCGCTTCCTTGAAAAGTACAATTGGATATCTAAAATTAGAGCATTGATATAAGTTACTATCTGAACTGGGACCTTTGAGAATAAAAATTGTTTTGGAAATAAAATAATAAAATACACACACAGTTTAGATGACTCCTTTATAAAACCATTTAATGGTATAAAATGACTCAAATTCACTTACAAAATAGTTCTTCAAAGGCTCAAATATTTTTAAAAAGACAGCAAAGACAAAAAGCACTACTACACTTGAAAATTCTTTTAATTCTACATAAGCTTTGAGAAAAAAATTGAACTATAGTCATTCTTAACATACACTACATAACACATGTGTGTTTGTATATGTATAGAGAGAGAGAGAGAGAAAGAGAGAAATGGACCTTCTATTTTTATTGGTAAACTGGATGAAGCTACAAATTATGTGTGTACTACATCCAATTATAACATTTTTAATTTAGTAAATATTTTATTTTTACCTTATAACTTTTTTGCAGCACAGTTTGTTTTTCTAACATCATATCATTTGATAGTAAATGTTGAACCCCTCAATTGAATTTATAATAAACAGTAATCACAATTTTGTCAGCTTTTTTACTGGACTGGTATAAATGTCCAAAACTTATACTTATTTTTCATAAATTGAATTGGAACAAGATCAAGACATGTTGAGATTAACTGTTTTTCTATTTTTAGCATTTAATGGCTTTGATATAAAACTAGCATCATATAACTGTGAAGTACTTCTGTTAATGGAGCTATAGCTTCATTTTTTATATGAACCAAAAAATCTTCAAAATCGAAAACGAGCAAAATTATTTTGGAAGTACTGTAATTTCATTTAAATGAAAAGTCAAGCTTCAGAAAGTGATTAATTTAACATAACTATAGCAGCTGCATGCATTAAATCATTATCATTGGGTAAAATCTTTTAAAATAATTGTTAATGTTTGAACTAGATTTTTGTTTTCTGATTTTCATGTAGTCAGTGGAATCACTTTGGGTTCAATGTATTAGTTAGCTTGGGCTTCCACCATAAAATACCACAGACTGGGTAACTTGAATAACAAAAATTTATTTCTTACAATTTTGAAAGCTGAAAAGTTCAGGATGAGGATGCAGCAGTGAGAGTTCTCTTTCTGGCTTATACAAGGTTGCCTTCCTGCCATGCCCTTACTAGGCCTTTCCTCTGCATGAGTGTGAAAAATAAGGGGTGGAAGGAAGGAGGGAGAGGGAAAGAGAGGGGCAAAGGTAAGGGAAGGAAGAGGGGAATGGAAAGGTGAAGGAGAGAGGAGAAGTAGATGGAGAGGGAAAGGGGAATGGAGAGTGTGAGGGGAAAGTATAGGGAGAGAGAAACAAGACAAAGACAGAGATGGAGATGGAGAGGGCCTTTCTCTTCTTATAAGGCTACCAACCCTAGTGGATTAGGACCTCGTCCTTATGACCTCATTTAACAAATTACCTCCTTAAGGGCACGCTTTCCAAATACAGCCACACTGGAGGTTAGGGTTTCAGCATAAGATTTTTTGAAGGACACAAAGCAGTACATAGCACCCATATCATGTTTGAAAAAAGTCCAAAAATATTGTGCAAGTTCATGTTATCAACTTTCTTAAAAAAAAAATCAGTGATAAATTTTTGATTAAACAACCACTTTTATTTATTTGAGATTACTTCTGTCAGAGAATTTAATGCATTATAAAAAATGTATACTTTTTTTAGATTCGCACTACAAATTAATAAAACCACTATAGCAAGGACTTTCAGACAACTCTCTTTATACACTATGGCAGGACTACTCGACTCCTATTCCTATACCTATTTTATGTACTCTTTGCTTGTATTTGCCCACATTTTCTGATGCCTTGGCTCACTGTAGGCCCAGGGTTTTGTATATCTTGGAGGCACAATCGTGTCATTGCACATCCAGTATTGAATCCTCTCCTACCTCCACTAGACCAGAGGGAGCCAGTTGCTGCTATCTGTAATTTCTGTTTCATCAGAAAATCCCCACATGCAGTCCTTGAAAGGGAAATATCAGTCATACAGACTGGAAAAGCCAAAAGAGCATAAGTTATTTCCATCCATTTCTCATATTTAACCAAGTATTAAAAAGTGAGAGCTCTCTTCACTCTCCACATGCCTCCCCCACTGTTAGTCAAAACTCTGACAGAATTTACAAGCACAAAGTAGAGGTCTACTAAAACCTGGCTCATATTATATTAATGCAAGCATTTGTAGTAGATTGATTCCTCTCTACCCATATTGCCCCACAAGATTTGTCCTCCAGAACTTTGAAATGCAATTTTATTTAGAAAACAGTGTCTTTGCAAATATAATCATGGATCTCAGGATGAGATCGTCTTGGATTGGGATAAGCCCTAAATTCAATGAGTGTTGAGAAGAGAAGGGAAGGGAAAGGAAGGAAAAGAGAAGAGAAGTGAAGAGAATACAAGGGAAAGGAAGAGAAAAGGATACACAGAGAAGAAGGCAATGTGAATATGGAGGCAGAAATTTGAGTGCAGTGTCTGCAAGTCAAAGATGCCAGAAGCCACTAGAAGCTTGAAAAGAGGCATGGAAAGAATCTTTCCTCAGAACTTCCAAAAGGAAACAACCTATCCAACACCTTGATTTCAGACTTCTGTTCTCCAGAACTACAAAAGAATAAATTCCTGTTTTATTAAACCAGCCAGTTTTTGGTAATTCATTATATCAGTCTGAAGAACCCAATACACTACTATTACTAATGTTATGCTAAAATATAAAATTCCAAGAGACCCACTGAACTTTACAAGACATAGTAGACAATAGGTCTAAACCAGGACTTCTCAGGCAAACTGTTTAAATTGTATCTCTAATTCATTATATTCAACTTAAGCTTTGATCCTGTTCTCCCAGACTCAATTTACCCTCAAATCTTTTTCTCTTAAGTTAAAAAATCACGTGTTTCCACTTGATCAGGTAAAAATATTGGAATTATTTGAACTGTTTTCTTTAAAACTTACATTGACTCTATTAGGAAGTTGTATCAGTCCTACCTCTGAAATATATCTAAATGTCATCCCTTCTCCCACCTTGGTCCAATACTGTTGTCATCTGTCATCACATCTTTTTTGGTCTTTGTGCTTCTAATTTTACCTCTTTTTAGTTTTTAAACAGAGTAGCCAAGAAGATATTTTCAATATCTAAGTCAGATCATGTAACTTCTAAGCCAAAACTCTCTGACTTCCTTTGAACTAAGAGTTAAATTGCATGCCCTAAAAAGATATCATGAAGGCCAAATACCCAGTACCTCAGATAATGACCTTATTTGGAAATTGGAGTCACTGTAGATATAACCAATAAGTTAAGACAAGGTCAAACTTGAGTTGGATGAACCCTTAATCCAATGTGACTGGTGTTCTTATAAGGAAAGAGACATACAGGAGAATACTACGTGATGACAGAGGCAGAGACTGGAGAGATGTGGATGCCAACCAAGGAATGACAAGGCTCAGTGGTTACTGGTAGAGCTAGGAAGAGCCAAGGAGAGACCAAGATTCTGATAACACATTGATTTCTAACTTCTGACCTTCAAAATTCTGATGGGAGATAAATGTCTGTTATTTGAATACACCAGATTATGGTACTTTTTTATGGCAGTCATAGAAAACTGACTAAGCATGATCCCTGAGTAAAAACCAAAAGTATTATGATGACCTACTTGGTCTTTCATAGTTTGGTTTCCATCTTGTTCATACTTTCATCTCCTACTACTTTTTTTCTTGTTCCCTCTACTCTAGCCACTTCTGTCTCTCTCTCTGTGTGTGTGTGTGTGTGTGTGTGTGTGTGTGTGTGTGTGTTTAAATTTCTCTAGTATTCTAAGCATGCTCTTGCCTGAAAGAACTGGCATTTTCTTTTCTTTGCCTGAAAAACTCCTCCATCAGAAGCCTAAACTGCTTGCTTTACCTATCAACATTGAGGCTCAACTTATATGCTACCATCCTTGGCCACCATGTTTATCATTAAAATCATATTTCCCAAATTCCCTATTCCAATTTTCCTACTTTTTTCCACAACACTTTTAATGCCCTACTGATATATTGATATATGCTATATATCAGTAATTCATTTTTATTGATCACCAGTATGTCCCTAGCACTTGGTATATTACCTGAAGCGCAGTAGGTACTCACAACACATTTTTTGAAATAATGAATAAATGTAAATAATATTGCACATTCAAATTTCTTTGTATAATTGTGTATTACTGTAATTGATTGTTGCCTTCTTAGTTGTACATGAAGAATTAAAAAATAGTCAAAAGTTAGATTGTAGATAATTGTGTTTGTCAAATTAAAGTTTTGGAATTTGTCCTTTAGCTCAATTGCTTTCAAAATTGTTTGGTTGAAGTATTGTTTTACTTACTTGTAGTGAAACACATGGTGCAAACAGAATCTTATGCAAAAAATGTGTAAAAGAGATAAAGTTAAACTGCTCAATAGGAAATAAGAGTCCCAACATTCTGCCACTCACTGTTCCATTTCCACTTCATCACACCTGAAGGTTACAGGATTCACCTAGAAATCCCTAAGAGCACACATTGAAAAGCATTGCTTTGATCAGGAATTGGTTGCCAGTTCCAATTTCCATAAGGGTGTCTCCTGCATTTTCTGAGGTTCTTATAGTTTGAGGTTTTATGTTTAGGTCTTTGACCCATTTAGAGTGGATTATTGTGTATGGTGATAGATAGGGGTCTTGTTTCAATCTTCCACATGTAGTCAGCAAGTTTTACCAGCACCATTTACTGAATGGGTTCTGCTTTCCCAGTGATTGGTAGTGGAGGGTTTGTTGAAGATGAGTTGGTTGAGAAATTGAGGTTTTGCTTCTGGAACCTCTATCATGTTCCATTGGTCTGTATGCCTGTTCTTGTACCAATACCAGGTTGTTTTGATTACTGAAGCTTTATAATAAAGTTTAAAGTCTGGGAGTGTGAATCCTTTTGCTTAATTTTTTTTTTTTTTTTGCTGAGGGTTGTAGGATTGTTTAGAGATAAGATAGACAAGTGGGACCTCATCAAACTGACAAGCTTCTGTAAAGTCAAAGAAACCATCAAGAGAGCAGGGAGACAGCTCACAGTCTGGGAAAAAATATTTGCCAACTATTATATCTGACAAAGGCCTAACATATAGGATCTAAAGGAACTCAAATGTGCCAAAAAAAAAAAAAAAACTCCATTACAAAGTAAGCAAAAGATATAAAAAGACACTTCTCAAAATAAGACATATGAGCAGCCAACAGATACATGAAAAAATGCTCAGCCTCACTAATCATCAAAGAAATGCAAATTAAAACCACACTGAGATACCACCTAACTCCAGCCAGGATGACCATCATTAATAACTCCAAAAACAACAGATTCTGGAGGGGATACGGCGAAAAGGGAACACTTCTACACTGTTGGTGGGAATGTAAACTAGTACAACCTCTGTGGAAAACAGTTTGACGATTCCTAAATGATCTAAAAATTGACCTTCCATGCAACCCTGCAATCCCCCTACTGGGAATATACCTGGAGGAACTCAAATCACTCCATGAAAAAGATGCCTGCACACGCATGTTTATTGCATCATTGTTTACAATAGCAAAAACATAGAACCAACCATGCTGCTCATCAAAAGAGGACTGGATTAAAAAATGTGGTACAAATACAAGAAGGAATATTATGCAGCCATAAAGAAGGACAAAATTATGAACCTCACAGCAACTTGGATGAACTCAGCTTCTATAATACTGAATGATCTATCACAGAAACAAGGAACTGAGTATCACATGTTCTCACTCATAAGTGAACCTTGAACAATTTTTGTAATACTATAAGAAAAGGATTGGCAGTAGTGGGAAATTGCCAGGTGGGAGGGGGCAAGTTTGGCAGTAGTGGGAATCTGCCAGGGGAGGGGAGGAGCACACCTCAGCAACAAGGGTACCTGCATAATGAACATTTGTATACCTAACCCTGAATTGTACCTCATATCTTTAAAATAAAAAAAAAGTATTGCTTTAAGCAATAGAAAACTTCTGAAAGATTTAAGGAAAGTATTTACATGATGAAATTTGCACTTTTTTTTTTTTTATAACTAGGGCAACCGTACGGGGGATGAGTCAGAAGTCTGCAAGTAGGGAGAAGGTATCAATAGTCTAGAAGATCTATGACAAGGACACTAATCAAGAAAATTAAAGTGGAAAACAAATGAGAAATAGTGTCACTGTGACTTGATTAATTGATTAAATATGTAGAATGAGAAAAAGATAGAAAGAAACTGGTATGGGGGGAGCTTCCGGGTTTCTAAGTTGAATGACAGAGTGAAAAAACAGTGCCATTTATTAACTCAGAGAATATAGAAGGAGAAGCAGATCTGAATGTAGAGTTCAACTTGTAGTACATTGAGATTTAGATTCGGTTACTACCTTTTTCAGAATTCTCTCACTAAGTCAAAAAAGTTCATTTAGTTCTTTCTATATTCCTGATACTTTCAAAATTAAGGAATGTACAGTGGGACAGAAACAGGAATTTTTCTTATGTAAGTGGTAAGAAATGATAGCCCAAACTTAAAAGAGTAGACAGGGTGCTCTTCAGTCTGTGAATGCCTGAACAAAAGAAGAAGAACTGAAAGAGTTTCATCTTTCAACTCTAAATTCACCCTTTTTGCCTGTTCTGTGAAAATCACTCTTGGCTTTTTAAATATTTATTTTATTTTTTTCTTTACCAGCAGTTAAGCTTTGTCAATCAAAGGTGCTGGGAAAACACAGCAGGAGGAGATGGTTTTGCCTCCCAGTGTGGGTATGCTCCCTTGGCAGCACGAGCAGTGTCTTCAGCACTCATCTTTTTCCACACACCTGTTTTCTCCAGTACAGGGCTCGTGCCACTTACAGTGACTGACATCACCCAAGACCAGCAACTTCTACCAGAAAACACCTTCAGACAATGTTGTCATGAGTGTCTCTGATGAGACTCCTTCCTGTGACCGGCTCTTTCTGGTATCCTAGGGTGAATTTTTTGTAAGTTCTGTCAATACCACAGCAATTTCTCTATCATTCAGTGAGTTACAGTTATGTCTCTCCAAAAATGTTTGAATGTCATGTATGGAATTGGTGAGAGCTTTACTGGGTATCTTTTTTTCAGCCCTAAGTGTAGTAGCTATTGTATTATATATTCATATCTGTTTTATATATTTGCTATTCCTGTATTCTTTAAAGTTTTCTTTATTGCATCCTAACCATTGCCCTATTGTAGTCAGTAATTCTTTATATTATATTTTCTCTGTTCAAATTATTGTACTTCTCGTACCTGATTGACTTGAACTGACTCAGTTTTCAAAGAAGGAAGATTCATAGAGATGTAAACAGACAGAATCATTTTTCAGATATACTAAAATTGAGATTTTCAAGAAAATAGAAATGGAATTCCTATTTTGTATGATGCTTGGTCAAAAGTTCCCTATGGACATTTATGACTGTCCATTCATATATCAATTAAGACATTTAAAAAAAAACTCAATACCAAGATTAACCAAAAATGAAACAAAATGTAAACTAATATCATGCATTAAAAGTAGTCACTTATAAGAAAGAGAGTGCTAGATTTGGGAAATGATGGCTGGTAGAAATTGCATATTCTGTGTCCGATGGCACAGGACAATGGTATGGAAAAATTTTGGACATATTGTTCCCTTTGCCTATTGGCACAAGTTTTGATGAAGATGTGGAACTGGGATGAACATATACTGCTGATGGAAGTGTGCATGCACATCCCCACAAGCCAGCATTTCTATTCTTAGGTATTGACCTAACAAAAATGCATACACATACATACCAAAATATATGCACAGAAACATTTATAGTAGCATTATTGACAATAATCAAAACTTGGAAACAACTCCAAACCCCATCAAATATAGATGGATGAGCTAATGGTGATGAATTTATATAATGCAGTACCACAAAGCCATAAAAATGAATAAGATTATATATACTACACAGAAAAATTGAATAAATCTGACAGCATAATTTTGAACTTAAAAAGCATAAACAAAAAACTGTTTATCATTGGATTCTATTCATATGAAGCTCAATAAGAGAGAAAAAATATTTGGTGCTAAAAATTTGGAAAGTAGTTACTTTTAAAAGAGGGAGATATTTGTGTTTATCAGGAATGACTTGAAGGTTAAGTGTTATTTCTTGATTCAGGTAAGATTTACACATTTGTGTTCATCTTGTGAAAATTATTAAGATATGCATTTATTATTTATATATGTTTTTATATGTATGTTATAATTCAATAAACTTTTCATTGAATAATCTACGCCCTATACCAGGAACAATATGCTGAAAATATAATACAAATTTAAAATATTTAAAAGTATAAAATTATTGGATATTGACTAAGAAAATACATTAAATTTGTATGGATAAAAATGTAGAATTATAGAAATAGCATATTTTAATAGTGTAACACATATTGTGATCATGGATGAAATAATATGACAACCATATCTTTATAACAGTTTGTATATTTAAATAAATGATCAAAATTCTAGCGATATTTTTAAGTGCAAGCAATTTATTTCAATATTTATAATAAAAAAGTATTCACAAATTAAAATAAAAGAACAAAGAAAAAGAATAGCATACTAAAGACATTTTACACTTTTATGAAAATAAAAATAGTATGATAGTGCAAAAAAGATAATAGGCAAATGAAATAAAATAGATAAGTCAGTAATATAAATTCAAATGAATTAAATATTGTTAAAGGGGGAAGAAAACCATAATCATTTGCAAATGATAAGGGTCTGCATAAAAACAGAGCTGATATTTAGAAATTACGCATAGGTACATTTGCATCACTTGTTAAAATATTGAACTGTTGGTAATTAAAAACTTTCTCTAACTTTCAAATTTCTTCTTATCGTCAGAGTTTGACACAATTCAGCAACTAAATGCACAGTGCCTTAGTCCCCTTATCAAGTACTAGCTATTTAATTGACGAATATGAAAAACAGTCAATCTACAAAGATGTCAATTGCTAGCTACCACTACTGGATACTCCCCAAATACCACAAAAAGTAGATACTAACTAGGTCAAACACTTTCCAGCCTCATACTCACATGCTCCCCAGCAGACTGTGCCTGGTCACTTGTGAAGATAAGAACTCAAAGCAACAATGCAAGCAAGTACTCCAGAAATCAATGGTACAATGCCCATTGTTCTGTAGCCACAGGATTCTCAGTTTGCATATCCTTGGAGATGCCCTAGTATGACTGTCCACGTCTACTTCAGTTTCTGCAGTAGTAAGTTATTGATGGCCTACTATGAAATTCAACAACATAGCAGGCATTCTCCTTAACAGAACAGTTAAGGACAGAAGAGTTCCTAGGAGAAAGGAGATGGGGCAGAGTATGCCTGCAATGCAAGTTCTCTTCTTTACCATCCCTGTTGAGCACTACCATTTTTTAAGGAGATGATTTTCTCAAAACCCACCAACATTTGCCCATTGCAGGTAATTAACATGCATGTTATTACTAAATATAAGAGCTGAAATTTATGTAATCTTGCTCTAAGTCTTGAAGCATTCTACACTTTTTAATTTGGATCTGTTTTCATACTATAATAGTGATCACGATTTTAGAATTGGATAAATGGAGAAATAGAGAGTTTGTAAATATTTTTTAAAACTTAAGGGACATAACTGGAATTCAAATTCAGGTAGTCCAAGAAGAGAGTACGCACTATGCTAAGTCACCTCACATCTGAGAAAAAGTAGGCGGCTCCATCCAATTTTAAATATAGCATTTCAACAAAGTAGTTTTAGTGAGTAACTAATATGTAAGATATTCAGATAATGTTATAATGGCTAGATAAAATCTGAATGTAATTGGTATTTCTTCAACAGAAGCAGAGATATGTTTCAGTGTTGTAAAGAAAAAATATCTTCTTACTAAAGAGTTTACTAGTGGAAGACTTTGGTTTATTTTCTGGCTCAGACAGGGTCCTCATTTAGTTAGTAAAATCTACATCTAATAAAAGATTACACAAACCACTTTGTTTCTTTTGCTAAGGATTCTTTTACCTATCCATGTTCATTTATGCTACCACATGAATTTGTCTATTGTCATTTCCAGTTCTGAGAAGAATGATATTAATAATTTAATGGATATTGTATAGAATCTATAGATTGACTTTGGTAAGATGCACATCTTAACAATGTTGCTTCTTCCTACCCATGAAAGTGGAATATTTTTTCATTAGCCAAAGAAACAAAGAGGGAATATCACACCAGCAGATGTTAAACTTTACTATAAGGCTTCAATAATCAAAACAGACTGGTATTGGTCCAAGAGCAGGCATATGAACCAATGGAACAAGATAGAGATTCTGGAAGCAAAACCTCAATTCCTCAAGCAACTCATCTTCGACAAAGCCTCCACAAACAGCCACTGTGAATAGAAGAATCTATTAAGTAAATTTTGCTGGGAAAACTGACTGACCACAGACAGAAGATTGAAACCCCTACCTATCACCTTACACAACAATCAACTCTAAATGGATCTAAAACCAAAACATAAAACCTCAAACTATAAGAATCTTAGAAAACACAGGAGACATCTTTACGGAAATTGGAGTAGGCAACAAATTCCTGATCAAAACCCCAGATGTCCATGCCATAAGAGATAAGATAGATACAAGTGGGGCCTCATTAAACTGAAAAGCTTCTACAAAGCAAAATGAACCATCGAGGGAACAGGGAGACAGTCCACAGAATGGGAAAAAATATTTGCCAACTGTATATCGGCCAAAAGCCTAACATTCTGAATCTACATGGAACTCAAACAGGCTAAAAGGCAAAAAACAGCAGCCCCATTATAAAGTGGACAAAAGACATGAACAGACACTTCCCAAAAGAAGATTTATGGGCAGTCAGCAGACACATGAAAGACTCAAACTCATTAATCATCAGAGAAATGCAAATCAAAACCACACTGAGATACCACCTAACCTCAGTAAGAATAACCATCATTAATAAAACAAACAACAACAGATGCTGGCAAGGATGCGGGGAAAAAAAGGAACAGAAATATACCCGGAGGAGCTCAAATTGTTCTACAATCTCATTTTGGGTACCTGATCTCAAACCAGGCAAAGTGGGGACCTAAACTTTACCTGCACAATGTCCACTTGTATACCTAATCCTGAGTTGTACCCCATATATTTAAAATAAAATATAAAAAAACCAAAAAATTAAATTAAAAATAAAAAGTTATACAAGCTAAAAAGAAAAAAAAGATTACAGAAACCATTCATGTAATTTTTTAAAATTTGAAAATTTATAGAATAACTTATTATCAATTTTTATTATTTGAGAAGTGGTTTTAGAATATATTTTAGATAATTTAAAGAACAAAAGAAAATATAGCATTACATACCAATTGCTATATAATTAAACATTGCTTTTTTAATAAAAACAAATATTTCGTATAAATTATTAGAAAGTAAAAGTGAATTTAGCCATAAATAAGGTTAATAAAAGTCAACGGAAGAATACAAAAATTGAAAATTGAATACAAAACATATTTTGTTTGCCAAGTAAATACACAAAATGAGAAATAGAGGAAAAAAATTAAGACAGATAACAAAATAGGAGACCTAAATCTAACTATAGTAATAATTGCATTAAGTGTGAATTAACTAGATAATCTAAATAAATGACAAATATTTTCAGACATTAAAAAGACCATATTACTATATGTTGTCTATAAGAGAAAGTTAAATATAAAAACTACAAATTGAATTAAAATTATTAAAATGAAAAAATAGTATATAATTCTAATAGTAATAAAACAAAGCTAGCATGACTACACTAAAACAATATTAAACAATACAGGTGTCTCCTTTGTATAAAGACCTCTCTTCCTTTGGATAGATACCAAGTAATGGGATTGCTAATTCGAATGGTAGATCTACTTTTGGTTTTTTGAGAAATTGCCGTACAAATTTCTATAGAGGTTATACTAATTTGCATTCCCTACAGCACTGTATAACAGTTCCCTTTTTACCATATCTACATCAACATCTACTGTTTTTTGACTTTTTAACGATGACCGTTCTGACTGGTATAAGATGGTATCTCATTGTAGTCTTAATTTGCATTTCTTTGATGATTAGCGAACTTGAGCAATTTTGCATGTTTGTTGGAGATTTATATATCTTCTTTTGAGAAATGTTTGTGTACATCATTTGTCCATTTTTCATGGAGCTATTTGTCCTTTTTTTCTTTTGCTGATTTGTTTGAGTTCTTTGTAAAGATGCAGAATAAACCTAAATGCCAATCAACTGGTCAGTGGATATTATAAATGTAAGATTATACATACACACACACACATATATATATCATATTATTATAATATATTATATAGTCTAATATTATAGTATATCAAGTATTATAGTATATTATAGTATATATAACATGGAATGATATTCAGTCACAAAAAAGAATGAAATAATGTGTTTTATATCAACTTGAATGGATTGAATAAATAGGAGACTATTATCCCAAGTAAATTGGGATCAAAGAATCAGGCATCATATGTTCTCACGGTTAAGTGGAATCTAAGCTAAGAATCTGCAAAGGCATGTAGAACGGCATAGCGAACATTGGAGACTCAGAAACGGAGGGTGGGAAGGGGAAGAGAAATGAAAAATCACCTATCAGGTACAATGTGCGCTAGAGGGAATGACTGGTAGACTTAAAGCCCAGACTTCTTCACTATACAATGCATCTATGTAGCCAAAAACCATTTATAGCCCCTAAAGCTATTGAAATTTAAAAAATGAAAAAAGAAGTATAAAAATAGATATTAACAGTGATATAAATGTCATTTTACCAAACGACACAATAACCATAAACATGTATGCATCTAATAACTGATCTTAAAAATATAAAAAGCAAAAGCTACTAAGACTAAATAAATAGACAAACTTTCAAAGTTGGAATTTAACACTTTTTTCTTCTGACAGAACATGTGGTAAAAAAATCAGTAAGACTATAAGATTTGAACTATTTTACCAACAACATTAATCTAATTTACAGTTACAGGAAAGTACTTTCTATAACAAAAGAATAAGAATTATTTTTTAAAAAATACGTTCACTCACTTAGATGTACCATTGCTTATTTTAGTCCATAAAATAACTGCCAATAAATGTGAAAAATTGAAGTCAACAGAGAATGTTCTCTGACCACATGGAATTTAATTAGAAATAATTACCAGTAGAACATGCATAAATTTGGAAGTTGAACAACACATTTCTATAAAGCACATAAGTATGATCAAGAAAATAAAGAAAGAAAACACAAATAGCCAAGGAATTAAATAGGAAGTATCACTATAGATTCTACAGATAATTACCATAAGTAGATTTTGTAACCATCTTTAAATCAATGCATTTTAATAATACATAAAATAACAAGTATTAGTAATAATATGGAGAAATAAGAACATTTGTACACTGTGGGAATAGAAGATGGTACAGTTAATATAGAAAACAATATAGAGGTTCCTCAAAAAAATTGAGGTAGAATTTTCATATGATCAACAATCCCACTTCTGGGTATAAATATTCAAAAGAATTGAAATAAAAAAGTTCTTTGGTTCAAGACCTGCCTGGGCAATGAGACCTCATCTCTACAATAAATCAAAAAATCAGCCAGGCATGGTAGCACCTGCCTGTAATTCCGGCTACTTGGAAGGCTGAGGCAGAAGGATCATCGGAGCTCAGCAGGTGGAGGCCACTCCTGGCCACTGCACTCCAGTCTGGGCGACAGAGTGAGACTCCAACTCAAAAAAAAAAGTTCTTTTCTCACTCACATTTACAGTAGCATTATGCACAATACCAAGAGGTGGAAGCAACTAAAGTGTCTACTGACACATGAATAATCAAAATGTAGTGTATACATATATGGAATATTGATGGACATCATGGTTGGTTCCAGGCCTTGCTATTGTGAACAATGCTGCAATAAACATACGTGTGCAGGTAAATTTTTTACAGAGTGATTTGAGTTCTTCAGGGAATATTCCCAGTAGGGGGATTGCGGGGTCATATGAGAGGTCGATATTTAGAGCTTTTAGGAATCGCCACACTGCTTTCCACAGAGGTTCACTAGTTTACACTCCCAACAACAGTGTAGAAGTGGTCCCTTTTCACCACATCCTTTCCAGCATCTGTTATTTTTTGAGTTATTGATAATTGCCATTCTGACCAGAGTTAGGTGGTCTCTCAGTGTAGTTTTGATTTGCATCTCCTTGATGTTTAGTGAACATTTCTTCATGTGTCTGTTAGTCACTCGGATGTCTTCCTTTGAGAAGTGTCGGTTCATATCTTTTGCCCACTTTGTAATGGGGTTGTTTGTTTTTTTCCTTTCAGCACGTTTGAGTTCCTTGTAGATCCAAGATGTTAGACCTTTGTCAGACCTGGCAAATACATTTTCCCAATCTGAGGGCTGTCTCCCTGCTCTGTTGATGGTTTCTTTGGCTTTGCAGAAGCTTGTCAGTTTAATGAGGTCCCACTTGTCTATCTTATCTCTTATGGCCTGTGTGTTTCGGGTATTGCTCAGGAATTGCATGCCAGTTCCAATTTCCATAAGGGTGCATTCTGCATTTTCTAAGGTTCTTATGGTTTGAGGTCTTACATTTAGGTTTCTGATCAATTTAGAGTTAATTTTTGTGTATGGGGATAGATAGGGTTCTTGTTTGAGTTTTTGCATGTGGTCAGCCAGTTTTCCCAGCACCATTTAATGAATAGTTTCTCCTCTCCCCAGTGGTAAGTGGTGGAGGCTTTGTCGAAGATGAGTTGGTTGAGAAACTGAGCTTTTGCTTCTGGAATCTCAATTCTATTCCATTGATCTATATGCCTGTTCCTGTATCAATACCAAACTATTTTGATTATTGTGGCTTTATAGTAAAGTTTGAAGTCTGGTAATGTGATACCACCTGCTTTGTTTGTTTTCTTTTTGCTGAGTATTGTTCTGGCTATTCTTGGTCGTTTGTGTTTCCATATAAATTCCTGTATTGTTTTTTCTAGATCTGAGAAGAATGTTGCTGGTAATTTGATGGGAATTGCATTAAATCTGTAGATTGCCTTAGGTAGGATGGACGTCTTCACAACGTTGATTCTTCCAATCCATGTGCATGGAATATTTTTCCACTTGTTTGTGTCATCTTTGATTTCTTTGAGCAGTATTTTGTAGTTTTCATTATAAAGGTCTTTTACATTTCTGGTTAGGAAGATGCCAAGATATTTCATTTTTTTGTGGCTATTGTGAATGGAATTGAGCCTTTTATTTGAGTTTCTGTTTGTTTATTATTGGTATAAAGAAATGTGATTGTCTTTTGCACATTTATTTTATATCCTGAGACTTTGCCAAAGTCTTGTATCGGTTTAAGGAGTTTTTTGACAGATTCTCTTGGGTTTTCAAGGTACACAATCATGTCATCTGAAAAGAGAGATAACTTGACTTCCTCATTTCCTATTTGAATACCCCTGATTGCCTTCTCTCCTCTGATTGCTCTAGCCAGGACTTCTAATACTATATTGAACAGGAGGGGTGAGAATGGGCATCTTTTCTTCTTCCAGTGTCAGGGGAAATGGTTCCAATTTTTGTCCGTTTAGGAGTACGCTAGCCGTGGTTTCTCGTAGATGGCTTTTACTATTTTGAGGTATGTTCCATGTATGCCTAGTTGTTCAAGGGTTTTTATCAAGAAGGTGTACTGGATTTTATCAAAAGCTTTTTCTGCATAGTGATATAATCATGTAGTTTTTGTTTGGAAATCTGTGATCTGTTTAATTACATTTATGGTTTTATGAATGTTGAACCAGCCTTGCATCCCAGGGATGAAGCCTTCTTGGTCATGATGGATGATTTTTGAGATGTGTTGTTGAAACCAGTTTGCTAGGATCTTTTTGAAAATTTTAGCATCTAGGTTCATCTAAGATATTGGTCTGTAGTTCTCTTTCTGTTTGGGTCTTTACCTAGCATGGTATCAATGTGTTGTTTTATGTGCCTCATAAATTGATTTGGGGAGAGTTACATCTTTCTCAATCACCTGGAATACCTTCAGTAGGATTGGTATCAGCTCCTCTTTAAATGTCTTGTCAAATTCTGCTGGAAAACCATCTGGTCGAGGGCTTTTTTTGTAAGTAGTTTTCTTATTACATAGTCAATTTCCTTGATTGTTATTGGCTTATTTAGGGTCTCAATTTCTTCTTGTTTCAACCTAGGCAGGTTGTGTGAGTCAGAAAGTCCTCCATTTCCTTAAGGTTTTCAAGTTTGTTTCCATACAAGTATACATAGTAGTCTCTAATTATCTTTTATATTTCTTCAAGGTCAGATGTGACTTCAGATTTTGTGTTTCTGATTGTGTTTATTTGGGCTTTTTCTTGGTCAGTCTAGCTAGGGGATCATCAATTTTGTTTATCCTTTCGGAGGACCAGATTTTTCTTTCATTGATTTTTTTGTATTATCTTTTTTTCTTCTATGTCCTGGATTTGGGATTTTATTTTGGTGATCTGGATTCTTCTGCTAAAATTAGGGTTTTGTCTTGCTTTTCCAGCATCCTTAGGTGGTTTGTTAGGCTGTTACTTTGTGATCTTTCCATTTTCTTCATGTGCGCTTGTAGAGATATGAATTCACTTCTTACTACAGCTTTCATGGCATTCCAGAGATTTTGGTAAGATATTTCTTCATTTTCATTTCTTTCCAGATGTCTTTTAATCTCTGTTTTGATTTCATCATTGACCCAAGAGTTGTTTAGCATCATGCTGTTCAGTGTCCATGTCTTTGTGGGTTTTGGGGGGAACTTGTTGGTGTTAATGTTTATTTTTATTTCACTGTGGTCTGAGAAAATGCATGGTAAAATTTCAATCTTTTTAAATTTGTTTATGCTTGATTTGTGATCAAGTATGTGGTTGATCTTAGAGTACATTTCATGCGGTGATGAGTAGATGTATATTCTGTGATCATTGGATGGAGTGTTCTGTAGGTATCAATTAAGTCCATTTGGTCAAGAGTCACACTGAGGTTCTGGATCTCGTTGCCGATTTTTTGTCCTGATGATCTGTCTAGAATTGTGAGTGAGGTATTGAAGTCCCCGACTATGAGAGTGTTAGAGTTGATATCTTTTTTGAGTTTATGTAGAAGCTGCTTTATGGAAGTTGGTGCTCCTATGTTGGGTGCATGTATGTTTAAGATGGATATTTTGGCTTCTGGCAAGATGGCGACAGTGCAGCATGGTCTGTGAGACCCTCTGCAAAAGAGAACACACATAAAGACCCTAGCTCTCTCCCAAGGGCTGTAGCTCCCATCTTCTGCAGCCTGATCTTCACAGGGAGCTCAGCCGCCACTATCATCCACCATCACTACTCAGATATCACGACGGTCAGGCTGCTCCTGGAGTCACGGATGCTGCCACTGCGGTCATTGCCAACTCATGGCTGAGGCAACCCACGACTTCAGACCATGAAGCCCACGCAAGCAGGATCTTCTGAGATCGCTGCTGCTTGGCTGCTGCGGCCACTGCCACACCACGCCCCTAGACCAGAGACAAGCCTGTGGAACTCCCCCCGTGTATGGGGAAGTTGCCACAGCTGGTCACAATCCATAACCGGCTCACTCCCATCAGGACTGCAGCCGTGAGATAGCACCACCTGCTGGGAATCCAAGGTATCAAATCAAAATGGGAATGGCAGAGGCTCATCCCTCTTGATAAATAGAAAAAACCAGATCTCAGTAAAAGACTGGGCAGGGGCCCATATCAGAACTATTCTTCACAGCAGGCCAGGGGCAATTGACCCTAACTGTGAACAATTCTACCAGCCTGCAAGTACAGCTAGAAATCAGAGCTGAAATGACATTGAACTTAAAGGAAAAGTCTCAGAGTGTGCTTGGTTGGTTCTGTTAGTCTACTGACTTTAATCTATCCCTTTTTTTCTGTCCTTCTTCCAATTTCTTATTTCTCTGTAAACCTCATCTTTGTATAAAGGAATAGCACACCAATAAAGAGGTTGGTAGCATGTACATTAGCATCATTGCATTTTTTAGCTTTTTATATGGTTGTTGGTTAGTTTTCAGTCATGATTATTGCCATTCATTATCTTTGTTTTAGTCTTTGTGTCTCTTTTCACTTACCAGTCAGTACAGGCATCTATTTTCCCTCTCACTCCTCTCTCTCTCCACCCTCCTCCTCCCCCCACTGCCTGCTCCATTCTCTTCCCTTTGTTAACTTCATTTTGCTTTCAGGGAGTAAACCTACAACCCTACAGAATGAACAGACTCCAAGGCAGTGGGAAGTGAGTTTCAGAATACCCATACACTTGTTGGTGGATACTGGGATCTGCAGAGAGATTTTGAATCACAGCTTCTCCCCTTAATTAAATCTCAAAACTGAAAAAAGGAATGCCCTCAACCTACAGTCCAATTCCAGAACTGAACAAAGCAAGAGGAAATACATTAGAAAGAATACGATATTGAACAAACAGAAGTAAAAGTAACCCCTCCACCCCTGAATTACGGAATGAAAGAAGACGGGGAAGTGGAGGGAAGGGAAAAGTAGGGAGAAAAAAGTTTGCTTAAATGAAGAAAAAACAAAAGAAGAATATAGGGCTCACACAGACTCCTGGGAGGCCAGACATTGAGAAAACAGACTTCAGAACACAAAAAATGAAGAGTCCCCAGAATGACTGGTCACAAGCAACAAACCCAGACATCAAGGCATTAATAGAGAGAATAAAAAAAATTGAGGAGAGACAGGAGGAAAATAGGAAGGAGCTGATGACAGAAATAACAGCAGTAAAGGATAATGTGATGAAAATAAATAACAAACTAATAAGCACGGAAAGCAGAATTAGCCAAGCAGAAGAAAGAATCTCAGAGCTTGAAGACCAAAATACAGAACTAACCCAAACTGTCAAAAACAAAGAAAAGAAGCTTTAAAAGTCAGAACAAAACATTCAGGAGATGAATGATTACTTCAAGAGACCCAATCTAAGAGTAATTGGCCATCCTGAGGCAGAGACAGAGTCAGAGGTCACACTGGAACAAACATTTCATGTAAACATTCAAGAAAACTTTCCTCATCTCATCAGTGATGGAAAAATTCAACCACAAGAGATTCAGAGAACCCCTGCAAAACAACAAATGAGAAGACCAAATCCCAGACACATAATAATTCACCTAAACAAAGTAGCTATAAAAGAAAAAATCCTAAAGGGAGCAAGAGAAAAAGGTCAGACTACCTTCCAAGGAAGACCAATTAGAATAGCAACAGATTTATCTACAGAAACCCTCCAGGCAAGGAGAGCCTGGAGCCCTATCTTCAAAGTTCTAAAAGATATACAATTTCCCCCAAGAATAGCCTACCCAGCCGAACTCAGCTTCATTAGTAAGGGAGAATTGAAATCTTTTCCAGATATCCAAACCCTAAGAACCTACGCTGCCACCAGACCACCTCTACAAGAAACACTTAAGAAAGTACTGAACACAGAAGAAAAGGAAAAAAGAACAACAACATTCTTGACAAGAGTACAGGCAAGAGATTAACAACACACATGAACCAACTCCAAAACCAAAAGAAAGACAACAAACAATCAGGAACAACCACTCTGTAAGAACCTTATGACAGGGATAAACTCTTTCATTTCAATAATTAGCCTAAATGTGAATGGACTAAATGTACCACTGAAAACATATAGAATGGCAAAATGGATAAAATATCACCAGGCAACAATTTATTGCCTTAAAGAGACTCACCTCACTAGAAAGGACACTCACAGACTCAAAGTAAGAGGATGGGAAACAAACTTTCAGGTGAATGGAGCACAAAAGAAAGGAGGAGTTGCGATCTTAATTTCAGACAAAGTACCCTTCAAGCTGTTAAAAATTAAAAAAGATACAGAAAACCACTGCATAATGATAAAAGGTTCAATCCATCAACAAGAAATATCAATCTTAAATATATATGCACTCTACATAGGAGTGCCAAGTTTCACAAAGCAGTTTCTACGTCAACTCAAAAAAGATATTAACTATAACACCATCATAGCTGGGGACTTCAATACCCCACTCACAACCCTAGATAGATCATCAGGACAAAAAATCAGCAATGAGTTCCAGAACCTCAAAGTGACTCTTAGCCAAATGGACTTAATTGATACCTACAGAACACTCCATCCAATGACCACAGAATATACATTCTACTCATCTCTGCATGGAATGTACTCTAAGATCGACCACATGCTTGGCCATAAATCAAGCATAAACAAACTTAAAAGGGCTGATATTTTACCATGCGCCTTCTCGGACAACAGTGGAATAAAAATAAACATTAACACCAACAAGTTCCCCCCAACACTCACAAAGACATGGACACTAAACAGCATGATGCTAAACAACTCCTGAGTCAACAATGAAATCAAAACAGAGATTAAAAGATAACTGGAAACAAATGAAAATGAAGAGACATCTTACCAAAATATCTGGGATGCCATGAAACCTGTAGTAAGAGGAGAATTCAAATCCCTACAAACACACATGAGGAAAATGGAAAGATCACAAAGTAACAGCCTAACAAACCACCTAAGGATGCTGGAAAAGCAAGACCACCGAAACCCTAATTTCAGCAGAAGAATCTAGATCACCAAAATAAAAGTCCAAATCCAGAAATCAGAAGACAAAAAAATACAAAAAATCAATGAAACAAAAAGCTGGTTCTTCGAAAGGTTAAACAAGATTGATGGTCCCCTAGCTCGACTGATGAAGAAAAACATAGAAAAAGCCCAAATAAGCACAATCAGAAACACAAAAACTGAAGTCACATCTCACTCTGAAGATATACAGAAGATCATTAGAGACTACTGTGTACACTTGTATGGAAACAAACTTTAAGACCTTAAGGAAATGGAGGACTTTCTGACATCACACAACCTACCTAAGCTGAAACAAGAAGAAATTGAGACCCTAAATAGACCAATAACAATCAAGGAAATTGACTATGTAATAAGAAAACTACCTACAAAAAAAAGCCCTGGACCAGATAGCTTTCCAGCAGAATTCAACAAGACATTTAAGGAGGAGCTGATACCAATCCTACTGAAGGTATTCCAGGTGATTGAGAAAGATGGAACTCTCCCCAAATCATTTTATGAAGCACATAAAACAACACATAGATAACCAAGCCAGGTAAAGACCCAACAAAGAAAGAGAACTACAGATCAATATCTTTGATGAACATAGATGCTAAAATTCTCAACAAGATCCTAGCAAACTGGATTCAACATCACATCTCAAAAATCATTCATCATGACCAAGTAGGCTTCATCCCTGTGACCAAGACTGGTTCAACATTTGTAAAACCATAAATGTAATAAAATATATCAACAGATGTCAAAACAAAAACCACATGATTATATCATTAGATGCAGAAAAAGCTTTTGATAAAATCCAGCACCCTTTCTTGATAAAAACCCTCGAACATCTAGGCATACATAGAACATACCTCAAAATAGTAAAAGCCATGTATGAGAAACCCTCAGCCAGTATATTCCTAAATGGACAAAAATTGGAACCATTTCCCCTGAAAACTGGATCAAGACAGGGATGCCCACTCTCACCCCTCCTATCCAATATAGCATTGGAAGACCTGGCTAAAGCAATCAGAGATGAGAAGGCAAACAGGGGTATCCAAATAGGAAAAGAGGAAGCCAAGTTATCTCTCTTTGCAGATAACATGATTGTGTACCTTGAAAACTTTAGAGAATCTTTCAAAAACCTCCTTACACTGATAAAGGAGTTTGGCAAAGTCTCAGGATATAAAATAAATGTGCAAAAGACAATCGCATTTCTTTACACCAATAATAAACAAACAGAAACCCAATTAAAAAGCTCAATTCCATTCAAAGTAGCCACAAAGAATATGAAATACCTCGGCATCTTCCTAACCAGAAACGTGTAAGACCTTTACAGTGAAAACTATAAAACACTGCTGAAAGAATTCAAAGATGACACAAACAAGTGGAAAAATATCCCTTGCTCATTGATTGGAATAATCAACATTGTGAAGAAGTTCATCCTACCTAAGGCAATCTACAGATTTAGTGCAATACCCATCAAATTACCAGCACCATTCTTCTCGGACCTAGAAAAAACAATACAGGAATTCATATGGAAACACAAACAACCAAGAGTAGCCAGAACAATCCTCAGAAAGAAAAAAAAAGCAAAGCAGGTGATATCACATTACCAGACTTCAAACTTTACTATAAAGCTACAATAACCAAAACAGCTTGGTATTGGTTCAGGAACAGGCATAAAGACCACTGGAATAGAATTGAGATTCCAGAAGCAAAACCTCAATTTTTCAACCAACTCATCTTCAACAAAGCCTCCATCACCTACCACTGGGGAGTGGAGAACTTATTCAGTAAATGGTGCTGGGAAAACTGGCTGACCACATGCAGAAGACTCAAACAAGACCCTTATCTATCCCCATACACAAAAATTAACTCTAAATGGATTAGAGAACTAAATGTAAAACCTCAAACCATAAGAATCTTAGAAAATACAGGGCATACCCTTATGGAAATTGGAACTGGCATCCAATTCCTGAACAAAACCTGAAACAAACGGGCCATAAGATAGACAAGTGGGACCTCATTAAACTGACAAGCTTCTGCAAAGCCAAAGAAACCATCAAGAGAGTAGGGAGGCAGCCCACAGACTGGGAAAAAGTATTTGCCAACTCCAGATCAAACAAAGGCTTAACATCTTGGATCTACAAGGAACTCAAACGTGTTGAAAGGAAAAAAACAAAAAAAACCATTATAAAGTGGGCAAAAGCTATGAACAGATACTTCTCAAAGACATCCAAGCAGCCAACAGACACATGAAGAAATGTTCAACTTCACTAATCATCAAGGAGATGCAGATTAAAACCACAATGAGATACCACTTAACTCCAGTCAGAATGGCAATTATCAATAACTCAAAAAATAACAGTTGCTGGAGAGGCTGTGGGGAAAAGGGAACACTTCTACACTGTTGGCGGGAGTGTAAATTAGTGCAACCTCTGTGGAAAGCAGTGTGGTGATTCCTAAAAGCTCTAAATATCAACCTCCCATATGACCCTGCAATCCCCCTACTGGGAATATACCCTGAGGTATTCAAATCACTCTATAAAAAAGATACCTGCACACGAATGTTTATCACAGCATTGTTCACAATAGGAAGAACCTGGAACCAACCATGCTGTCCATCAAAAGAGGACTGGATTTAATAAATGTGGTATATATACATGATGGAATACTATGCAGCCATAAAAAAGAACAAAATCATGAATTTCCATGCAACCTGGATGGAACTAGAGTCTATAATACTGAGTGACCTCTCACAGAAACAAAGATCTGAGTATCACATGTTCTCACTCATATAGTGGACCTTGAACATCTACCATAATACTATAAAAAAAGGACTGACAGTGGTAGAAAACTATAGAGAGGGGTAGGAAGGGGAAGGGAGGTGGGACTAACAGTAGTCAATATCTGTCTGGGGATGGGGAGACATCCCTTATTAACAAGGGTGCCTAAACAATGCGCATTTTTATACCTAACCCTTAATTGTTCATTAAAAAAATATGTTTTAAAAAAAGATGGATATATTTTGTTGGTGGATTAAACCTTTTATCATGATGTAGTGGTCTTCGGTATCTTTTTTAAATTTTAATAGCTTAAAGGTTATTTTGTCTGAAATTAAAATCACGACTCTTCCTTTCTTTTGTGTTCCATTCACCTGAAAGCTTGTTTCCCAAACTTTTTTGAGTCTGTGAGTGTCCTTTCTAGTGAGGTGAGTCTCTTGAAGGCAATAAATTGTTGCCTGGTGATATTTTATCCATTTTGCCATTCTATGTCTTTTTAGTGGTGCATTTAGTCCATTCACATTTAGGCTAATTATTGAAATGAAAGAGTTGATCCCTGTCATAAGGTTCTTACAGAGTTGTTGTTCCTGTTAGTTTATTGTCTTTCTTTTGGTTTTGGAGTTGGTTCATGTGTGTTGTTAATCTTTTGCCTGTACTCTTGTCAAGAATGTCGTTGTTCTTTTTTTCCTTTTCTTCTGTGTTCAGTACTTTCTTAGGTGTTTCTTGCAGGGGTGGTCTGGTGGCAGCGTAGGCTCTTAGGGATTGAATATCTGGGAAATATTTCAATTCTCCCTCACTGATGAAACTTAGCTTGGCTGGGCAGGTTATTCTTGGTTAAAATTGTTTATTTTTTAGAACTTTGAAGATAGGACTCCAAGCTCTCCTAGCCTGGAGGGTTTCTGTAGATAAATCTGCTGCTATTCTAATTGGTCTTCTCTGGTGGGTAGTCTGACCTTTTTCCTTTGCTGCCTTTAAGATTTTTTCTTTTATAGCTACCTTGTTTAGGCAAATTATTATGTGTCTGGGAGTTGGTCTTCTCATTTGTTGTCTTGCAGGGATTCTCTGAATCTCTTGTGTTTGAATTTTTGCATCACTGATGAGATGGGGGAAGTTTTCTTGAATGATTTCATGAAATGTTTGTTCCAGTGTGGCCTCTGACTCTGTCTGCCTTAGGAAGGTCAATTACTCTTAGATTGGGTCTCTTGAAGTAATCATTCATCTCTTTAAGGTTTTGTTCTGTCTTTTTAAGCTTCTTTTCTATGTTTTTGACAATTTGGGTTGGTTCTATATTTTGGTCTTCAAGCTCTGAGATTCTTTCTTCTGCTTGGCTAATTTTGCTTTCCATGCTTATTAGTTTGTTACTTATTTCCATCACAGTATTCTTTACTGCTGTTATTTATGTCATCAGCTCATTCCTATTTTCCTCTTGTCTCTCCCCAATTTTTTTATTCTCTCTATTAATGTCTTGATATCTGGGTTTGTTGCATGTGACCAGTCATTCTGGGGGCTCTTCATTGTTTGTGTTCCAAAGTCTGTTTTCTCAATATCTGACCTCCCAGGGGTCTGTGTGAGCCCTATATTCTTCTTTTGTTTTTTCTTCATTTATGCAGATTTTCCTCCCTACTTTTCCCTTCCTTCCACTTCCCCATCTTCTTTAATTCTGTTATTCAGGGGTGTAGGGCTTGCTTTTACTTCTGTTTGTTCAATCTCCTATTCTTCCTAATGTATTTCCTCTTGCTTTGTTCAGTTTTGGAGTTGAACTGTAGGTTGAGGGCATTCCTTTTTGCAGTTTTGAGATTTAATTAAGGGGGGAACTGTGATTCAAAATCTCTCTGCAGATCCCAGTATCCACCAACAGGTGTATGGAGAGTCTGAAATCCACTTCCCACTGCTTTGGAATCTGTCCATGCAGTGGGGTTATAGGTTTACTCCCTTGGCTCCCCAGCAGGTGGTGCTGTCTCACTGATCCAGCTGCTGAAGCCTTCAGTTCCGAGATCTCCCAGGAAGGGAGAGACCCAGTGATGGTATGCATGGTTGCCACCTCTGGTGCACAGGGTAGTTCCACAAGCCTGGCTCCATGAGAGGGACATGGCTTGGCAGTGGCAGTGGCAGCAACAGTCATGGCAGCAATGATCTCCATAGATCCTACTTGCGGGAGCGGGGGTGCTTCATGGTTTGAAGTCGTGGGTCACCTCAGGCATGGGCAGGAAATAACTGCTGTGGCAGCATCCACAGCTGCAGCAGTGACCCAGACCCCAGTGATTTTGAGCAGTGGAAGCGACGGCGGCTGAGCTCCTTGTGAATAACATGGGAGGTTCAGACCGTGGGAGAGAGCTAGGTCTTTATAAGTGTTCTCTTCCGTGGAGGGTCTCATGGACCATACTGCCCTGTCACCATCTTGCCAGAAGTCTGCCATATTTTCTTTATCTAGTCCACCTTCTGTGGAAATTTGGGTTGGTTCCATGTTTTTGCTGTTGTGAATAGTGTTTTAATAAACATATGAGTGCAAGTTTCTTTCTGGTACAGTGAAAAGTTTCTTTCTGGTACACTGAAATGATTGTTTTATCCAATGAATACACTGAAATGAATGTTTCTTTCTGGTACACTGAAATGAATGTTTCTTTCTGGTACACTGAAATGATTGTTTTATCCATGTATCTATTTAAATAGATACATGGATAAAACAATCATTTCAGTCAATATTTAACAATTATTTCCATTTCAATACATAATTGTTCAATTTTGAAATTGAAAAGATATGCTATTAAGAATATGCTGGGACAACAGGCTTATATTAGAAAAGCCTGGGAAAACTGAGACATGTGGTCACCATAATTATGGATGAGTAACTGTGTTGGACGCTGAAATTGTAGTGGTGAAACAGCAGATATGATCTTTATTTTCACTGAGTAATAATCTGGAATAGAACATATATTAACCACATACCCACACTAATTAATACATGATTACCAAGTGTATGTGTTTTGGATTAAAAAGAATATAATCCTTCAGAAGTGAGTATTACTGAAACTGAGATCTGAAAGAAGAATGGGTCATTATAAACAAGGAACACTACACATGTGGGTCCATTAGTGGGTGGGACTAGAGTGGATGTTAAGGGAACCAATGCTAGAGCATGGAGAGTAAATAGGATAATGATGTAGATAAGTCTGAAAAGATAAATGCCCTTTAGATCAGGCAGGGCTTTTGAAGATGTTAATGGCTTTTGTATGAATTTTATGGCAAATGGAATTTATTGAAGATGGAGAGATAGCAATAATAAAAAGTGGCAGACAATATAAAGAAGATTGGTTCATTGATAAAAGAAAAAGACTGAATATAAGAAAGAGAAAATGTTGATTAAATTATCTTTTTAACAGTTTATGAGAATTTCAGATTTTACTCACATGCAACATCATTATTTTATTCTGAAATATTTTATGCATGTTATATTTTTATTTAAGTATCAACAAAGTTTGAGACTCCTACACTAATGACTGATTATCCATAAGATACTTTAGTTTACAGACTTTTAGTCATTTTTATTTTATAAATTTTTTCTGTCTTCTCTTCCATAATATTTACTTTATGACAAATTTTCAGATGGCATGTCAATTCAAAAAATAAGAAACTGAAATTCTATTTCAAAACGTTTTCCTTATGTGAGAAATAAAATATTTAATAGATAAATCCACTTGTTAAAAAGTTTTATATTAATTGCAGTAAATGCAAGGTTTCAGTAAGTTATTTTGTTAACACTAACTCAAAAAAGACAATTACAACATCTTAAAATGTAATTGTGACTTAGTTGACAATATCATTAAAAATCTTCCTGCTTAAAACAATGTGCTTGATTGAAAGTTGTCACTTCTTATCTGTATTGTTTAAAATCAAAAGAGAGTAATTAATGAAATGAAAGTGAATGCCTTTTACTTGAAAATACCTATTGAATACTAATACCTATGCTACAGATATTAGCAAAAGCTCTTTGTAAAAGATGAACATTCTAGTATTATAAAGAAGGAGTTTGGATCAGAAATTTCCAGTCTCAACTGATTAGTGCAAAAATTTTTATCTGCTATTTGTTCACTACACTTTTATGAGTATTGGTTTATTATTCTCACTAGATCCTTCATCCCCAAATTAAACAGGAAAACAAATAACTTAAATTTTTATGGAGTTTCTGGCCTGAATGATAAAAAGCTACTTTGAGATAGGCAAGACTGTGACTTAATTTCCTATGCGAGAATGGCTCTGCATACACAAAACAGAGATGAATAATTTTCCCCTTGCTATAGTACAGTGATATAATTGATAAATAGCTGCCCTGCCAGGGACCACATGTTCAGGTACCTGGCATCCATGTAGGACTACGTGTATATATTATCTACCCCCATTCCTTCATCTGCCAGCTACATGCAGTAGACGTTGAAACCCTTGGGGCAGACAAAAGTGTTGAATAGAAAGAACTCGAGTTCATATTCAGTCATGAAAGGTAAAACTAGTGATCATCTAAGAGCTCTCATATTAGACTGTTACATGATCACAAAATAAACATCTATTGGCTAAAGCCACTGAAATTTTAGGGTATATTTGTGACAGAAGTCTGAACCCTCCCTAACAAACCACCCAATAACAATAAAAGTGTATTGTAACAAAGAAAAAAAATAAGAAAAACCTGTACTTCTTTTCTTTTCTTTGCATTTATTGTAGAGATGAGGGCTTGCCAAGTTGCCCAAGCTGGTCTCGAACCCCTGCCTCAGGCAATCCTCTTGTCTCAGCCTCCCAAAGTACTGGGATTATAGGCTTGAGCCACTGTGCCCCCCTCACTTCTTTTCTTTAAAAGAGTAGACTTTTGGTTTCCCAATTTTATTAGATATTCATATAAATGCTCTTTTAAATAATTATTTGACATGGTTGATACTGTTTTAATTCATAAGCCTTCTTGCAATCTAAAGACATTTCCTTTTCTTACACAGTTCAATCGTTTGGATTTGAAAATTATAGTTTATGATGTGCTGGATAAGTTGCCTTTTCAAATGAAACTCTCCTAATTTTCTTCATGGCTAAAGGAAAATAAAATCATTGATATTGAATTTAAACTTAGCTGTTAGTTGTGCAATTTATATTGTATGAATAGTGCAAACTCAGTCCCTTGAATTTTAGAAATATATTTATGCAAATCTATTTTTAAAGAACACACATTTCCCACAATAATTTAATTAGACCCAACTTTTGTAACATAGTACCATCTGGAAACAAAATATAATGCAGATATTTTCTCTTTTATCACCATAGCACTTTCTGCTAGGCAAACAACTCTATCACTTCTGCTTTAAAATGAGTATGCAGGTGTGCTGGGAACGTTTACTCAATAATTTATCTAACAACTCTCATGAAAATATTGCCTTTCCCTAATCATTCATTATGCAGTTCAAAATGTTTTAGGAGAAAATAAGTACAATTCAATAATTAAAATAAAACATGATGTAATTAATGCATTCAATTAACTGTAATGTGTTATAAACATAATAATGATGCAGTCTTGAAATCTACAGGTCATTTATTTCTTCAACAAATATTTACTGAGTGTTTAAATGTGTCAAGTAGGCACTGTAAATGAAATGATATATCATAGCTTTTGCCACCTATTAGAAAATCCTAACTGCATATGAGGACACTGATAAAGGTAAATACACAGTCTAGTGTGGCTAGAACAGGGAAGGGAAGGAGTAGAGCATCTCACTTAATTCTTTCATTTGCAAGCAAGAAAACTGAGGGATTTGCTCAATTCGAACGATAGTGGTGACTAAACACCAACTCTACAGAATTAATTTCAATTCCAGAAATACTTATTTGGAATATAAAACATTGTACTCACCACTCCGTTGCATACAAAGTTGAATAGATACGAAATTGTGTCTGTTGACTCACAACTAGATTGCAGCAGAGCATGAGTGAGAGGGAGGTGTCTCAGTCTGGTTACACCACACTCAAGTTGCAGTGGGAAGGATTCTCATCTGATGTGCTGTTTTATCACTCATCTTGATGCAGCATACGTTTATAGTTTGAGTCAAGATTTCAAAGATAAATGCATGTAAAGAAGATACTATAGGTCAAGTAATAAGACCTACAGATTATATATATAGGTTAATAAATACAATCACACTGATAGATTAAGATCTACAGGTTATACATAAGTTAATAAAAATAAACAGATTAATCGGAGGTGAATAAATATTAGGTTCATGGTTTTGTAGTTTCCACTGCTATGTGAGACTTCAATATAGAATTCATCTTCCTACTTACAGTTTTAGTAATTTAGGATCATTTTTTGTCAATTTATTGGACATTTAGTGATACTAAAGTTCGTTAGGTCATATTTTATGTCAATTCATTTAACATTGTATCTCAAAATGATAACATAATCACTGATAAAGTTAATAAGTATTTACAGAAGTAGAATGAATAAATGAATGAATGGGCATGGCATGATGCAGTGCTGTAAATAAATTTTCTAATTTAATTTTCACATTAATATGGTAAGGCAGATATTATTACCCGTCTTTTCAAATGAAAAAAACTGAGGGATAGGATTAAGTAGCTTGTTAGATTACACATATATTAAGAGCGAGAGATATTTGTAAATTCTACTTTCACAATCACTACATGATCAAGCATTTATTCCAGCAGAATAAATAAATACCTTAAAATATAAAACATAAAAGGAATCGTATTAGAAAGAATCAGAATGAATAGATGTGAGAAATTTGAATTGCACGTTTCAGTTTAGGATTTCTAGAAGACAAAGACAGAGAAGATAAATCGGCATAGTTATTTTTATTCTCCACAAAAAATAAAATACAAAAATCCGCCTTAAGATGAATGGGAACTCTATTTGTTGTTTTGCTTATTAGATACCTTCCTGGGAAAAATGAAATCAGATTTTTATTAAAACAAACATCAAATAATAGGGTGACTATTTTCAATTGTGAGTTTAGAAAAAAAGATTTCCAAACAATTATTTCTTAAATTTACAATATATATGTAAGTAGAGAACATATCTTTATATTGCATCTAAGGGAAGATATTTTAAGCAGCTGAAGTAATATATTCTGAATATATTTCACTCTGATTTTAAAAAGAAATGTTATATTTGAAGAATATATAGAGAAATCATCAATATGTCCATTAGATTGTCGTTCTCATGTTCAATATAAAAATAGTACAAATTTTTGATAGGTGAAAATCTTAGTCACAAGTATCTTTAATGAATATAAATGATATCATTAATTGTATTAAAATATATGTTTTAGATATGAAATTTTATAGAAGTAAAAGTTAGCTAGCCAGACATTTGTCCTGTGGTTTGTGTGATTGACTGTATTTGTTTTTATGCTCCAAATTTCTTTTTTCTCTTCTTTTTTATGGATCTGTCACTATCAATCACATGATTTCATGCCTTCACTAAAAGAGGAAGAGAAGATACAAATTGCGCAAAGTAATCACACTTGAAACAATAAAATGCAGGGAATCTGTACTGAGTTGAATAGTGTTTCCACCCAGTCCGCATTCACACAGATCCTCAGAATGTGACTTTATTTGGAAACAGTGACTTTGCAAATGTATTTAGTTAAGACAAGAGGAAGTTATACTGAATTAGAGTGGGCCCTAAATGAAATAATCAACATATTTGTTTATTTTTATTTTTGAGTCAGAGTCTCATTCTGACTCCCAAGCTGGAGTGCAGTGGCATGCTCACTAACAGCCACTGCAGCCTCGACCTGCTGGACTCAGGCAATACTTCTGCATCAGCATTCCAAGTAGCTGGAACTACAGGTATGTGCCATCACACCCGGCAAATTTTTCATTTATTGTAAAGTAGAGGTCCTGCTAAGTTGCCTAGGCTGGTCTTGAACCCCTGGGCTTAGGCAATCCTTTCACCTCCACCTTCCAAACTGTTGGAATTACAGGAGTGAGCCTGGCCAATGAACAGTGTATTTAAAAGAGAAAAGAGAGAGATTCAGATACATGTAAGGAAGGAGACCATGGGGAGATGATGACAGAGACTGGAATGATGCAGCTAGAAACAAAAGAAGCTAAGATCAGCCAGCAACTGCAGAAGCTAGGAAGAGGCAAGGGAAGATTCTTCTCTGGGTCCTTCACAGGGAGAATTGCCCAGTGGACAGTTTGATCTCTGACTTTTGTCTTTGAAATTGCAGAAGGACATATTTCTGTTTTATTTATTTATTTATTTATTTATTTATTTATTTATTTATTTATTTATAGATATGGGCTAATCACTTATAAAGTGATTATTTTTATTTTATTTTAGGGATGTGGGGTACAATTCAGGGTTTGGTACATAAGTGGTTATTGTACAGGTGAAGTTGGGCCTCCCATTGTCCTCACTTCGCCTGGTTTCGAATTAGGTACTCTTTGTGATGTTATGTGTCCTCTACCACCCCTGGCAGTGATCTGCTACTGCCAATCTCTTTCATGCAACATTCTGATAAATGTTCAGGGTCCACTTATGAGTGAGAACATATGGTACTAGTTCTTTGTGTTTCTGTGATAGATCGCTGAGTATGATAGACTCTAAATACATCTCAGTTGCTGTGAAGTTCATAATTTTGTCCTTCTTTATGACCGCATAATATTCCATTGTGTATATGTATCACATTTTTAAAAATCTAATCCACTTTTGATAGGAACTTAGTTGGTTCCATGTTTTTGCTATTGTGAATAGTGCTGCAATAAACAAGCATGTGCAGGTATCTTTTTATGTAGAATGAATTGAGTTCCTCCATGTATATTCCCAGAAGGGAGATTGCTGAGTCATATGACAGCCTAGCAAACTAATAGAGAACCCCTTTATGGGGAGCGTAATTTGTTGCTGTGGGCTTTAGAGTAGAATAATCAAATGGAAAGCAAGCCATTACATAGGTCTTTTTTCTTGGTTTCATCATTATTCTGTTGGTGTGATGTGTCTCATGTACACACTCATGTGGGTGTGTGTATGTGTGTGTATGTATTTATGGAGTGAGTGAATGACAGTCATAATATACTTGGCTGCTAGAGTTCTCATAACAATAACAGTACAAAAAACAGGAGACTCTTGCCATTCTTGGATGGACTCTTTCTTCTCAAGTTTCTGGTTTTCAGTAGAAGAACAAATCCCTTCCTTCTGTAATGCCTGGGGGTAGGAGAACAGAGCCAGTTTGGTTCAAGTTCTGAGAGTGGTACTCACCTAGTTTAGTGAATTAGGAGCAATAGTCTGAGCATCTAATTACTACTCAATCGAATTATCCCCTACCTATCTTCACAGTCACCTAGTGCCTTCAACTTTTTTCTTTTGGGCATTTTAAGTTACAAATTACGGTGTTTTGTGTTGGCCTTTTCCCTGCAGGTTATACATGTTTAGATTTCTATATTTTGCTTATTCATTTATGACTCACAAAACTACTTCTTTTGTAAAATTTTATTGACATTTGTTCTTTGGTGTAATCTCTTTTCTCACAGTTTTGCCTGTGGGCTTTTAATTCATTATGTATTCATTTTGATTCGGTGGGATTTAAAGAAGTACTGGTTATGAACTCACATGTTAAAGCTCTCACATTTAACATATAGGCTATCCCAAGTATTTACATTTAATGTACATTTTAAACTTTTATAATTTTTCTAGGAAATTGTTTCCTGGGTTCTTTATCTTTTGTTTTCTGTTGGACCTTAAGCTTACCCAAAGTATAAGACAGAGAAAAAAAATCGAAATACCCCTTCAACTATTTTACATGCTTCAAAGTCAAGTTCTATGTTATTCTATAGGTAACTATTTTTGAAATATATTTAGCATTTATCCATTCAAATAATTATTTATAATGAATACTTCACACTTGAGACATTAAACTTTTACAAATTTGATTTAAAAATCTAATAGTTTTGAAAAGACAAGCTATAATTTTCTGTCGGACCTTAAGCTACCATTATATATGTCCTACCTAAGAATGACAGGATACAAAATATATACCATACTTTGTCTGTAAATAAACTGTAGTTATAAGTAAGAAGGCATGGTTTCTACTAACACATAAAAAAAGCTTCATTGGGGAAAATGAAGTATACAAGTTATTTTCCTAATTGAAAATGTCCTCCGTATTTAAGTTGTGGTCTAGACAGAAGCAGATTGAACTAATATGGTGGACAAATGTACTGTTTGCAACCTTTCTTGAACTATTCATCGTTTTTTATTATCCGCCCAGCATTTAATCATCTTTCTCCTCAGGTTTATAGATTTCAAATATGAAAACATTCCAATATATAATTTTAATGATATTTCAAGGAACAAAATTCGCATGTTGAATAACCAAATTTTACTTACATAGCATTGTGAAACAGAATTTAGTTTAAAATGTACCTTAAGTGCTTCCAAATTAATAGACATACAATTTCTGAATATTTAGATGGCATATGATCACAATAATTTTAAATAACTAAAAGCAACTGCAGACCTCAATGAAACTATTTTTCTATGATCCTTTAAAATATAAACTCTTTCTCCTTTATTTTTGTTATTTGGTTTATTTTATGTATGGAGACATTAAAATATCACTCCACCTAAGAGGAATACTTTTTAGAAAAATAAAATGCACATCACAAAAGAAATTTGAGATGAAGGTATTTTTGTACAATTTGGTCTTTTAGAAATCAGTTTTGAAAAATACTTCCCTCTTTACAAGGATATTTATTCCATGTGGGGAAGCAAGATGACTAGAAATTGTTCCCTGGACAATAAACTGTAGAAACTCTAACTACCTTTATCTTCTCTGATAATCATCATATATCAGACTATTGCTCAATTACATTCAAGGACAAATTTTTAAAAGGAAGTTCTGTATATGGAAAAGGACAATTATTATTTTAATAAAAATAACACCTTGGAATTTCCTGTGTCTAAATAATCTATTGGTGTTAAACTACATTTATGAAGTAATTTGATAAATTTAGTTTCTAATTATTGCTTAATGATTATGTAAAGGTCTTTATAGTGTGCAGTATACCTATCCTCCCATTTGCCACAATGTCTTGAGTTGTTAAAACAAGTAAGTTCTAAGTTAGTGGTATACTTCCAGAAAAAAAAAATACTATGACTGTATTCAGAATTTTCGTCCTTAATTAGCCCAGAGTTAAAGACATGTCAGATAAAGTGATTTGGATTATGCTAAAAGCAGAAAAGGAAAAGAAATTTTTATCCTCTTTAGTGTGTCAACTCAGATAAGACGCCACAGGCAACTTAGAGTTCCTTTAGCACTTCAGCCTTTGTACCACTTCATCATTTCTCAAGTTCAATCAGATTTTCTAAAACCAATGCTTCTATCCAGATTGGGTTGAATAGCTTCCACAAGCTCTGCACACAGTGCACCTTTGGGTTACTCTCACCTAGGTCAACATCAGAAACTCCGTCCTGAATTCTTTCTTCTCTGAGAAATGAATCCATGTATCCTGCTCCTTAATATTCATTTCAATAGGACCTTAGCTTCTTCCAAGCAAGCTTGGAGCCTGGAACAAGACATGTTTTGTTCATAAGGTCATAGAATTAACAAGTGTGAACTGATGGTATATCATAGAATTAACAAGTGTGAACTGATGGTATATCTGGTGTATATGGAAGTAATCAGCAACTGTGAATAAACTGAGAATAGTGACAAGCTTTGCAGACTCTCATAGTGTACACTGATGCTTATTTCCAAGATTTGAGAAATGAAATAGACAAAAAGTCTTAATTTTTTAGTGGGACTGAAGGAACCATGTAGAACCATTTCTTCTGTTTAAATATGTGGAGAGGTAGAATTAAAATTGCTAATTAGCAGTAATCATACCTTAGATAATCAGATACAATACTGCTACTATGCAAACCTTAAGGTGTTTAAACAACTTGTTCACCAGCTACAGAGATGAAGTTAATGTCCACTGTAGTATGTGGTTTAAAAGCACAAGTTCTAGAGCTGCCTGAGTTAGTCTTAGCTATGCAATTAGCTAACTGTGTAAACATGTTGCTTAGCCTCAGTGTGCCTCCAGTTTTTTGTTTTTTTGGTTTTTTGGTTAAAAATTGGTAAACACAATGGTAGCTCTTGCTCCTCTAGACCTGTGATTCCCAAATGCTAGTCCAAAGATTTTTTGTATCTGAAATGCTTAGGAACTTTTTAAAAAATACTGAATCCTGATGTCTAACTTTTGGACATTTGGATATAATTCATCTTCAGTGTGGCTTGCAAGTCCATATCTATATTTTTAAACAAATTTCCCTCTCTGCCAAAAAGGCAAATACAGAATTCCCAGCCATCTCCTCAAAAACCCTCTTGAAGTGGTAAGTAGATATAACAAAGAAGGGGATGGAAAAGTATGTGCTTTGCAATTAAATTAGTTCTCCTTTACCGTGGCCTACAAAACTCAATCTAGTCTAGTCCTAATCAGACTCATCTTGTTTTTCCCTCCCCTCTCTTCTCAGTGTTCCAGCCTCCACAGTTTCCTGTGAGATTCTTGAATCGTTCCTCCTATTAAAGAACCTCTACATAGCCTGTCCCTTCTGCTGAAAAATGTTTCTCTGTCATTTTTCCTAGTTAATGCCACCTATCCTCATTTCAGTTCAAATTTACCTCCTTAGGAGCCTTCACGACTGGGTTGACTGCATCTGATTTCTTCAGGGTGTTTCATAACCTTCCTTGACAGCACTTTGCTTTAATTATTGTTCACTCACTGGACTTAATGTCTATACTTACTAGACCCTAACTTCTGGGCAAAAATGGTCACTGTTGGAGCTCACCATTGTGACCTTAGTTTAGCACCTGACACAAAACAGAAAAACAATTGGTTTTATTTTTATTAATAAGTGAGAGCGCTAAAATATGTTTTGATATAATTGTTTTAGTTGTTTATGAGTGCTAACAGATCACTCCAAATTTAATGGTGCTTAAAGCAGCCACCATTTTATTTTTTCTTCTGTGTTTGTGAGTTGACTGGACTCAGCAAGGCAGTTTTGGCCTTCTCACTTCAATTCTTTGTGGGTACACATGGATGGCTGTTGGGACCAGAGTGATCAAGAGTCCCGAATTAGCATTAGGTTGACTAGGCTTCTCTCCTTTTCATGTAGTCTCAGAGATGCTCCTTTCCTATGTGCCCTCTTTATTTCGACTTTCCAGTAGGATAACAAAATTTATTTTTAGTGGTTTAAGAATTGCAAATAGACAAAAGCAGGAACTGCCAATTCTTCTTGATGCCCAGAATCTTGAGTTCAGGGACATCACTTCTAAAATGAGGCAACAAAATCAGCCAACATTAGTAACATAAGTAAGATATTACTGTTTGGTAGTGGAGTTAGAATTTAGTCTTTACTCCTTTCTAATCCATAGCCTATATTGCTTGCTCTTATGATTTTCATATTCCTTAGAAAGCCAAAATTGCCTCTTTCCTGTCTTGGAAGTGTTTTTCTTTAGCTTAAATATATATAATTCATATATATGAATATTAACAATTATTACAGCCATGTCCACTCATTTTATGCAAAAAGACATAAATTAGAATTTTTATATTCATTAAAAATTAAATTAATATAAATGAGCAAATTACAAGCAACAAAAGCACCTAAGAGTTGTTATCACTAAACACATAGTGAGGACCTCAAAGTGGTGTTGCGTAATCTTTGAGTGAAATTTGCCATTGGCTTTTGTGAGACTTTGTAATAATCCAACACAATGGATTAGCATTACTGAACTGTATGATTTGTTTTATCTCTTACCTTCCTTGGACTGAAGTCTGATTATTTTTGAATTCTAGTTTAGGCTCTTGAAAATGCCTCTATAGAGTCTATTATCTGATCATATACCTGTGGGGGACTATGATATAATACACATCTATTCACTGATGTTAGGATTATTACACATATCTGAAATTTTATTCTTGAAACAAGGAATTTAGCATTAAAAATGAGAACCACAGGATATCAAATGTGAAGATATTATGCCTTATTATTTGTAATCTAAATCAGAACAATACTTGGTGGTTTTAGTTCATAATTCTCTGTTCACTTAGAAATGCTGCTTATTTTATCTGATTTATGAAGTGTTATAATTCCAGGAAGATGTGTAACATTGGAAATTCTTTCAATTGACAAATTAGAGCTTTGCTTTTGAACAATTTTTTTAATCAAAGGATGGAATTCACGTAATTAATAAGAAGCTGTGAAACCATTGCTGTTGTTTGAATGATGATGTCCTTTCCAAAATTCATGTTGAAACTTAATCCCCAATGCAACAATATTAACAGGTATGGCTTTTGGTAGATGTGACCTTTGTAATTAGCATCTTTATAAAGTAGGTTAAGGTTGAAGGGAGTTCTTTCTTGCTTTTTCATTCTGTCTAACATAGGAGGACACACAGTTCCTTTATTCTGGAGGATACAACAATAAGATGCCATCTTGGAGGTAGAAAGTACCCTCACCAGACACCAATCTTGTTGCTGCCTTGATCTTGGACATCCCAGCCTTCAAAACTATAAGAAATAATTTTCTGTTGTTTATAAGGTATCCAGTCTGGGGTATTTCATTATACTAGCACACATACACACAAATACTAACATAACCACTTAGATGGGGTTTTATGTGTATCCTGAAAAATGCCTGAAACATCATCTCCTAGGAAGAAGGAGTTCCATGAACTGGCAATGTACAAGTATCAGATTTGCATTTCTTCTTCTATTCAACCTCATCATTTCAAATTCTGTCAAGCTGTTGAAAGTAAAATGCTGGATTATTATTTAAACTCACACTTCATGTATATTAGCAAGACAATCACATTTATTTTGGGCTATTGTTTCCTTTTCTGTGAATTGCCCGTTCATATATTTATAATTTTTAAAATGAGTCATGTAGCTTTCTCTTATTGTTTTGTAGGATTCCAAGTTCATTTCTTTCATAAATGCATTATAAATATCAATATTCAGTGTGGATGACCAAATATTCTGCCAATCCATGATTTGTGTTTGTTGCTTTGTTTTGTGTATGTGTTATGTTGTTGTTGTTTGTTTCAAATTACTGATGTCTTTGTGGTACACAGTTTTAACTTTAAGTCTGGAATTTCCTTTGCAAGTGATGCATTTTCTTCTTAGTAAAAAAAGTTTCAAAGAAGCGCTTTACAAAATTAAATCATTAATCAATCTGGAATTTGTCTTTGCATATAGTGTGATATACGGCACTAAATTTATTGTACTTCTAGGAAGATAACTAATTATTCCAATATGATTTATTAAATAAATGAATTCATTCTTCTTCCCTCCTCCTAAGTGATTTGTTTAAATCAATGACTTATATTTATGTTGATTACTTCAGTTCTCTGTTCTCTTCCATTGATCTATTTAATACAACATAAAAATGACTTTATTTTAAAACAACAGAAGCATTGTATATCTTGATATTCAGTAGAGTAAGTCTTCACATTCTTCTACTTCAAAATTGTTTTAATTCTTTTTGACTTTGTTACATTTTTGTATATATATCAAAACCAGCTTTTCTAGTTACATACATGTAAACATACACATACACTATTACTATTTTATTATAAATTATAACTATTTTTAAAGAATATTGACTCTTTTAATAAATTAAGTAAACACATTCATAAACTGCATATCTCTGCATGTATTTAGTTTTTCTTGTATGTTCTATCATTTTTATTTTAAAAAATATGTTGCACACAATTTTGTTATATGTATTTGTATATACTGTTTCCTTGTGTGTTTTTGTGTATGTGTGTGATAAAAACACTTAATATGAGACCTACCCATTTAAAACTTTTTAAGTGCATAATACAGTATTGTTTACTGTAGATAATATGTTATATAGCAGATCTCTAGAACTTAATCATCTTGCATAATGGAAAATTTATTCCCATTGAATAGTAACTCATTTTTTCTATCCCCCAAGCTCATGGAAACCACCACTTTACTCCCTGTTTTAATGAGGGTGACTATTTTTAAATACCTAAGATAAGTAGAGCCATGGAGTATTTGTCCTTCTGTGGGAGACTTATTTCAATTAGCACAAATTCCTCTAGGTTCTCTCACATTGTCACATATGGCAGGATTTTCTTCTTTTATAAAACTGAATAATATCCCACTGCATGTATATGTCACATTTTTTTTATTTATTCATCTGTCAATGGACCTTTAGGCTATTTTATATCTAGACTATGATAAACAATGCTGCAAAAAACATGGGCTACCTGTATCTCTTCAAGAACTTGATTTCAGTTCTTTTGGAGATATACTTAGAAGTGAGATTGATGGATCATACAGTTGTTCTATTATTGGTTTTTTGAGAAAACTCCATACTGTCTTTCACAGAGGCTGTATAATTTCAGATCCCACAGAGTACAAAGGTTTCAGTTTCTCTACAACCTCATCAATAATTACCTTTTGAAATAGACAGCCTAACAGGTGTGAAATATCTTGTAATCTATATTGTATTTCCCTCAGAACTGGTGATCTTGAACACATTTTCATATACCTACTGACCACTTGTATATCTATTTTTTTAAATCAATATATTTTATTTTAAAATTGTGGGATACAATTAAGGGTTAGGTATACAAATATTTGTCATTCAGGCACCCTTGTTGATAAGGGGTGTCTCCCCATTCCCAGACAGATATTGACTACTATTAATCCCACCTCCCTTTCCCTCCCTCCCCCCCATAGTTTCCCACCACTGTCAATCCTTTTCTTATAGTATTATGATAGATGTTGAAGGTCCACTATATGAGTGAGAACATGTGATACTCAGATCTGTTTCTGTGAGAGATCACTCAGTATTATACACTCTAGTTCCATCCAGGTTGCCGTGAAATTCATGATTTTTTTTTATGGCTGCATAGTATTCCATCATGTATATGTACCACATTTTTTTAATCCGGTCACTTTTGGTGGACAGCATGGTTGGTTCCAGGTTCTTGCTATTGTGAACAATGCTGCAATAAACATTCGTGTGCAGATATCTATTTTATAGAGTGATTTGAGTTCTTCAGGGTATATTCCCAGTAGGGAAATTGCAGGGTCATATGGGAGGTTGATATTTAGAGCTTTAGGAATCACCACATTGTTTTCCACAGAGGTTGCACTAGTTTACACTGCCACCAACCATGTAGAAGTGTTCCCTTTTCCCCACAGCCTCTCCAGCAACTGTTACTTTTTGAGTTATTGATAATTGCCATTCAGACTAGAGTTAGGTGGTATCTCAGTGTGGTTTTGATTTGCATCTCTTCAATGATTAGTGATATTGAACATTTCTCCATGTATCTGTTGACTGTTCGGATGTCTTCCTTTGAGAAGTGTCTGTTTATATCTTTTGCCCACTTTGTAGTGGGGTTGTTTGTTTTTTTCTTTTCAGCATGTTTGAGTTCCTTGTAGATTCAAGATGTTAGGCCTGTGTCAGACCTGGAGTTGGCAAATACATTTTCCCACTCTATGGGCTGTCTCCCTGCTCTCTTGATGGTTTCTTTGGCTTTGCAGAAGCTTGTCAGTTTAATGAGGTCCCACTTGTCTATATTATCTCTTATGGCCCATGTGTTTTGGGTTTTTTTCAGGAATTGGATGCCAGTTCCAATTTCCATAAAAGTGTGTCCTGCATTTTCTAAGGTTCTTATGGTTTGAGGTTTTACATTTAGGTCTCTGATCCATTTAGAGTTAATTTTTGTATATGGGGATAGATAGGGGTCTTGTTTGAATCATCTCCATGTAGTCAGCCAGTTTTCCCAGCACAATTTACTGAATGGGTTCTCCTCTCCTCAGTGGTAGGTGGTGGGGGCTTTGTCGAAGACGAGTTTGTTGAGAAATTGTGGTTTTGCTTCTGGAATCTCAATTCTATTCCATTGGTCTATATCCCTGAAGACATTTAAGGAGGAGATGATACCAATCCTACTGAAAGTATTCCAGGTGATTGAGAAAGATGGAACTCTCCCCAAATCATTTTATTAAGCTAACATCACATTGATACCCAAACCAGGTAAAGACCAAACAAAGAAAGGGTAATACAGGCCAATATCATTGATTAACATAGATGCCAAAATTCTCAACAAGATCCTAGCAAACCGGATTCAATGACACATCTCAAAAATCATCCATCATGACCAAGTAGGCTTCATCCCTGGGACACAAGCCTGGTTCAACATTCGCAAGACAATAAATGTAATTAAATACATCAACAGGTGTCAGAACAAAAACCACATGATTATAGCATTAGATGCAGAAAAGTTTTTGATAAAATCCAGCACCCCTTCCTGATAAAAATCCTGGAACACCTAAGCATACATGGAACATACCTCAAAATAGTGAAAGCCATCTATGAGAAACCCACAGCTAGCATACTTCTAAACAGACAAAAATTGGAACCATTTCCCCTGAAAACTGGAATAAGACAAGGATGCCCACTCTCTCCCCTCCTGTTCAATATACTATTGGAAGTCCTATCTAGAGCAATCAGAAAAGAGAAGGCGATCAGGGATATCCAAATAGGAAAAGAGGAAGTCATGTTATCCCTCTTTGCTGATGACATGATTGTGTACCTTGAAAACCTGAGAGAATCTGTAAAAAAGACTCCTTGCACTGATAAAGGACTTTGACAAAGTTTCAGGGTATTAGATAAATGTGTAAAAGACAATTGCATTTCTTTACAACAGTAATAAATAAACAGAAACCCCAATAAAAAGCACAATCCCATTCACAATAGCCACAAAAAAGATAAAATATCTTGGCATCTTCCTAACCAGAGATGTGAAAGACCTTTACAATGAAAATACAAAACACTGCTCAAAGAAATCAAAGATGACACAAACAAGTGGAAAAATATCCCATGCTCATGGATTGGAAGAATCAACATTATGAAGATGTCTATTCTACCTAAGGCAATCTACAGATTTAATGCAATACCCATCAAATTACCAGCAACATTCTTCTCAGAGCTAGAAAAAACAATACAGGAATTCATATGGAATCACAAACAACCAAGAATAGCCAGAACAATCCTCAACAACAACAAAAAAACAAAGCAGGAGGTATCACACTACCAGACTTCAAACTTTACTATAAAGCTACATTTGTATATCTTCTTTGGAGAAATGTTTATTCAAGACCTTGTCCATTTTAAAATAAGATTATGTATTTTTCTTTTGCTATTCATTTATAGGAGCTTCTTATATATCTTGGATAGTAACACTTTATCTGATATATGCTTACGTATATTTTCTTCTATCCTATAGGCTGTCTTCACTTTTGCTTTGCCAAAGATTTTTACATAGATCTAAGTCATTTATTTGTCTATTTTTGCTTTGTTGCCTGTGCTTTTGGTATCATATCCAAAAATCATTGTCAAGACCAATACCTAGAAGCTTTTCTTAAACTCTTTCTTGTAGGATTTTTAATTTAAGATCTTACATTGAAGTATTTAATTCAGATAAAGTTAATTTCTGTGCATGGTTTAAGATAAGTGCCTAATTTTATTTTTTGTGTGTGTGGGTCAAGTTTTCCAGCATCAGTTATTGAATAGACTTTCCTTTCCACATTGTATATTCTTGAAACTCTCAGCAAGGATCAGGTTACCATATTTGCATATATTTATATCTGGACTTTCTATTCTGTTCCACTGAAGAATATGTCTGTCTTTATGCCAGAACTATACTGTTTTAATTATTGAAGCTGTGTAGTATATTTTGAAATCAAGACTTATACTGCCTCCAAGTTTTTTTCCTCGTAATTACTTTGTCTTTTTGAGATTTTTGTGGTTTTACATGAATTTTAGGATTTGTTTTTAATTCTGCAAAAAACGTCATTGGAGTTTGGATGGGGATAGGATTAAATCTGTAGATGATGTCCGTACTGAGTAGTACGGACATTTTAACAATAGACTTTCTTCTTAGAAATATACATTCTACCAAGACTGAATCATGAAAAAAATGTGAACAAGTCAATTGTAATTAAAGAGATTGACTCAGTAATGAAAACCTTCCAAAGATTAAAGCCCAGTATTAAATGACTTCACCAGTGAATTCTATCAAACATTTGAAGACTAAACACCAATCCTTCATGATCTTATCTAAAAAATTAAAGAGAAAGGAATACTTCCAAATTCACTATGAGGCCAACATTACCCTGATATGAGAGCCAGACAAATACACTACGAGTAAATAAAACTATGGGCCAATATCCCTGATGGACATTGATGCAAAAATTCTCAATAAAATACTAGCAAAGAAAATTAAGCAGTATGTTAAAACAGTAATGTGCCACAATCAAGTGGGATAGTCCCTGGGGTATAAGGATGGTTCAACATACACAAATCAATTAATATGATAAACCACATTAACAGATTGAAGGGGAGAAAGGCAATGATGTTCATAATATAGGCAGAAAAAAGTATTTGACAAAATTCAACAACTTTCATGATTTAAAAAAACCTGTCAGTAAACTACATATAGAAGAAATTGTCTCAAGAAAATAAAGGTCATACAAAAGAATTCCACAGTTATACTCAATGATGGAAAACTAAAAGTTTTTCCTCTAAGATTAGCAAAAAAACAAGGATACCCCACTTTCACCACTTCTATTCAATGTAATATTGGAAATCCTAGCCAGTGCAATTAGACATGAAAAAGAAATAAAAGGCATCTAAGTCATAAAGGAGAGAGTAAAATTATGTTTGCAGATGCCATGATCTAATATGTAGAAAATTTTAAAGACTCAACAAAAGAATTCTTACAAGTACTAAAAAAATTAGTAATATTATAGGATAAAAAATAAACATATAGCTGGGCTCGGTGACTCAGCCTGTAATCCCGTGCCTTTGGGAGGCTGAGGTGAGTGGATTGCCTGAGCCCGCGCGTTCGAGACCCGCCTTGGCAGGCGAGACCTCATCTCTACAATAAATCAAAAAAATTAGCTGGGCATGGTAGCGTGCACCTGTAGTTCCAGCTACTTGGAAGGCTGAGGCGGAAGGATTGCCAGAGCCCAATAGGTCGAGGCTGTGGTGGCCGGGAGTGGCCACTGCACTTCAGTCTGGGCGACAATGAGACTCCAACTCAAAAAAATAGATAAATAAAACAAATAAGCATATAATAATTAACTATCTTTCTGTATACTAACAACTACTTGAAAAAGAAATTAATAAATCATCCCATTTACAGTAACAAAAAATAATAAAATACTTAGGAATAAACTTAACTAAGGAGGTAAAATGCTTGTTCACTGAAAATTACAACACATTGATGAAAGAAATTAAAAAAGACACAGATATATGTTTATAAATATATATTCATGGATTTAGTAGTATTCTATTAAGGATAATTTCTTTATACTCTTAGTTTGCCAAAGTATATTTTCTGTATATATTCAAAAGATTGTGTGACTTCTCTTTTAATTTACTAATGATTTATTTAAAATTCAATTATCTAATGAATTGTAACAATAGATTTTCTAGAGTTAAATCAGTTTGCATTTCATGATAAACTTTATGTAAACATGATCTATTTGTACACAAAGCTATATATTTTTGAAATTTATTTTCTGACAATATTTATTAACACACCATTTGTGTTTATAAGTGATTGGCCATTAATTTTTTCTTACACTTAGTTTCCTTATGCTTAGTTTTATTCCTAATCCATATTTTATATATAATTTATGAATCTTTCACGTTCTCTTTTATACACATAAACCTAAAAAATAGTGTATGAACTGTTTTTATTCTTATATATTCTGAAAGAGAGTGTAAGAGAAATATTGTTCATTAGTTTTCAGTTTGGTAAAATATACCTTTAAAATCATGTAGACCTGTTGTTTTATGTGTGTGCACAAGTAGATTTAGGATAAGAATTAAGTATCTGTTAACTCATCTTATGTCAATTTGAAATTTTAATTTTTATGGAAAATGATCAATTTCTTGCAAAATTTCAATTTGATTGTCAATATTTTTGTTTTTTATGAAATTATTTAATTTATTTTAACTCAGAAATTTAGTATCCACCCGAGAAATTCACATCTTGAAGATTCTCATTTGGTGAGACCATTGTGCTTTCTCTTTGACACTGTCATAGAAATATTATTTATTCACAATATCAAGGTCTCTTAAGAATATTTTTGAAGCCGAGCTCAGTGGCTCAGCCTGTAATCCTGCGCCTTTGGGAGGCTGAGGTGAGAGGATTGCCTGAGCCCGCGGGTACGAGACCCACCTGGACAGTGAGACCTCATCTCTACAATAAACCAAAAAATCAGCTGGGTGTGGTAGCACATGCCTGTAATTCCGGCTACTGGGAAGGCTGAGGTGGAAGGATCACCGGAGCCCAGCAGGTTGAGGCTGCGGTGGCCCGGAGCTGCCACTGTACTCCAATCTGTGCGACAGAGTGAGACTCCGACTCAAAAAAAAAAAAAAGAATATTTTTGACATTCTTAAAATGGCTCCTACTAATATCCATAGCTAACATTGTTTCTGCCTTAAACTGCCAATAACAAATATTGGAAAAATGAATCTTTCCCAAATCATGAAAATACAAGATATACAATGAGGTTATTCAGAATTAGACCTTTTTCCTTTTTTTTCAAAATTTAATTTACAGGAAATAGTTAATATAGAAATCTAAGTAGTCCAATGTTAATATATACAAATTATTGCATGACATTCTTTCAGAAATTTTTCCATGCTTTATGGACCTTTTTCCAAATATGCTTATGTGCTTATTGCTCACAATGATCTTAGATACTATAACATTATATTTCAGAAAATGGAAATATATATACTTATGAATAATATATATATGTGTGTGTATATAGAGAGAGAGAGAGAGCGAGAGAGAGGACTAAACTTATGAGCAACAGAAGATAACAAATATTTTAGCAATGAATTTCATGATAAATGTATCACATATCTTCCTAGGATAAGTAGCCAAAAATATAACAATTTCTTAGACCATATAGTTCAGTGGTTAAATTCACAATCTTTGTAATTAGATAAAAGTATGCCAATTTTTAGCAGTGTTATCTAAAACAGACAATAATCTCTCTGTACTTTCCCTTAAAATGATCTTTTTACCCACTACTCTAGTGAAATAAATTTCTTTCCCCAAATCTTCTCTTTCCTGTAATATATCCAGATTCTTAGAATAGCTTTATTCTTGTTGACTTTACATTTGTCCTCCCAGTTTGCTTTGGTCAATGGGATGTTTTAGATATGACATAAGAAGGATGATGAAACATGTTTTGTACTTCCATAATCCACCAAGTCTTGATGGCTATGAAGCTTGAACCTCTAAACAAAAACACATGGAAAGATTTGCATCTAAATCACACATGAGCTTGTCCTGTCAATACACAACATGATTTGGAGCCACCCAGAAGACCAGCCTGCATCATCATGTTTATACCATTGGCTTACAGGCCTATGCATTTTTAAAAGTTTATTGTTTTAATCCACGGAGTTTTAGAATGACTTGTTACCCAAATTTTTGTAAAAAATGGTAATTTACATATCAGTTAAATGTGTCACCCTGTAAAAAATAAACTGATTTTGAATCTGATTCTTTCCTGAGTATCCCCAAATTCAAAACAATGCTCAACCAGAGCAGATATTCAAGAAACACTTGTTGACTATTAGATACATAAAGTAAACATGAACTTTCACACAGTAAGTGCTAAAAACGAATAGTTGTTTTTATGCATTACTGTATATAGTCTCTTATCCACTCCTAATGGTGATAATATGAATTTGTGTGATAACAGATGATATAATATCTATTGAACTATTATAATATTTATAATGGATATAACTGAACTGAGAAGTTTAAGACTAAATCCTTAATAAACAAATATTTTGTTGTGTTTGTAACTAAAGTTTGGATCCCTAGACTTAGCCATCAGTTTATCAATATGTGCCAGTGATTGTTAAAGGAAGTTTGGGAAAGGGTGGAGGTAATTAAAAATGATTAATTCTCATTGATCTGACAAAGAAGATTCTGAAATATAAATGAGCTAATATAGCTTCCACATGAGAATTTACAAGTTGAGACAAGCGCAACAATAGGCAAATTAACTATATTTTTATAGTAGCTTACCCAAAAAGAAAAAGAAAAAAGACTATTTGCTTGGGGTGTTTTCCATTAATTAAACAACAGACTACTAAGTTATCTCTCAATGTTTTATGATTTTGTCTGTTTTCCGTCAGTTGTATCCAAATTCTCTCCTCCAGAAAAAAGGATAGAAATAGAGATTTATGAGGCACAGGGCTTAGAATTTCCAAATTGCTGAAAGTTATGCAGGATTTAAGTTGATGGAGAAAAGAGATCTTATTTGTTCCTGCAAGACATGCAGATATAAGAAAATATTGAATCCCCAAAAACAAATGTAAAGAAATACAAAGTAGTCTTATAAAAAAGATTGTGCAAAAAATACCACGTATGTGCTGATCACCAAAATTTATATCTTTGGTTCTACCCATTTCTGAATACCAGAAACATGTACTCAACAGTTATTTATCATCTATTCTTGGACTGCTGTTTTGGATGCAACACGTCCAAAACAGAATTCTTGTCTCTTGTTACTAATATTTTACCCCAGGTTTTATCCACATTCGGTCAATTGCAGCTACATTTATACTCTTCTCAGTCCACAAACCTCAGGAGTTATCTCCACCTTTTTCCTCATCTTTTCACATGATATTAGCCAATCATTTTTGGTTTTAGAGTATATCCTAATTTTAAGCCCTTTTCAACACCTCTCTATTCCCACACTAATCAAGTCACTCCTAGAGATAGTTATCTGTTGTCTCCGGCCTTCCTGATTCTATTCATACCTTCCTACTCTAAGTTTTCTAATACATAGTCAGAATAAATTTTTAAAAATACAAATCAAATCACGTGACCATCCTCTTTAATAGTCTGTATCAGTTCTCCATCACAGGAGTCGGAATAAAATCCATTACCCTGGTCTGCAAGACACTGTGTACATTGACTCTACCCTCGTTCCCTAAGCCCTCATTCATTACACTTTAGCCATTTTTATCTTCTTACTCTTCTTTGAGTTTGTCAGACTCCTTCCTGACTCAAGTTCCCTGAACTTGCTGCTTCTTTTGCCAGAAATGTTAGTCTCTCAAGTATTCTTTTACACTTACTTTAATTTTTAATTGAAAAATAAAATTGTATGTACTTATCATGTATAGGAGGGTATTTTGAAATATATGCTGGTAGAATGACTAAATCTGGCTAATTAATGTATGAATGACATGACATAGTTATCATTTCTGTATTTACAACACTCAATACCTACTCTTTTAAAATTTTTCAAGCTGTATTATTATCCATAGCTACACTGAAGTACAATAGATCTCTTGAACTTATCCCTATCCAAAGTCTTCACAAGGTGCATTTTCTGGCATGATTCAATTTTCTGCTAAATATAATCTCCTAAAAAGTCTTAACTAACTACTTAATCTTAAATAACTTCCTCCATGAACCCAATCCTTCCTTGCTTTATTCTTCTGAAGAGCATGCGGCATCATGTATACATGTATACTGATATATCTGTCTTTCCCACTATAATGTAAGCTGCATAAGGGCAGGGATGTGATGTGCTATCTGTTTATTTTTTAGCACCTACATAATACCTGGCATATAGCAAATATTCAGTAAATATCGGAGGAATAAATGACTGAGTAGTTATGGGAAACCCTGTTGCATTTAAATATTTGAGACAGGCAGACAATTTCTTTTTTTTAACTTTTAAATTTTTTATTTTAAAATTTTGGGGTACAATTCAGGGTGAGGTATACAAATATTTATTATGCAGTTACCCTTGTTGATGAAGTGTGACTCCCCTTCCCCAGGCAGATTCCCACTATTGCCAATCTTACCTCCCTGCCCCCCACAACCCACCCCTGCAGTTTCCTGCTACTGTCAATTCTTTTCTTATAGTATTATGATAGTTGTCCAAGGTCCACTTATGAGTGAGAAAATGTGATACTCAGTTCTCTGTTTCTGTGAAAGATCACTCAGTATTATAGACTCTAAGTCCATCCAGGTTGCTGTGAAGTTCATGATTTTGTCCTTCTTTATGGCTGTGTATTATTCCATCATATATATGTACCACATTTTTTTAATCCAGTCCTCTTTTGATGGGCAGCACGGTTAGTTTCATGTTCTTGCTATTGTAAACAATGCTGCAATAAACATACGTGTGCAGGTATCTTTTTTATAGAGTGATTTGAGTTCTTCTGGGCATTTTCCCAGTAGGAGGATTGTGGGGTCATATAGAAGATCAATTTTTATAACATTTAGGAATCACCACACTGTTTTCCTCAGAGGCCGTACTGGTTTGCATTCTCACCAACAGTGTAGAAGTGTTCCCTTTTTGCCACATTCTCTCCAGCATCTGTTATTTTTTGAGTTATTAGTGATGGCTATTTTGCAGGTAGATAATTTCAAGACTTTTTTCCATGCATTTCTCTCCCCTCTTAACTCCACAATATTTGCTGCATAGAAAGATTTCAATATAGTATGTAAATATCATATATTGCAAAAATACTAAATATAGAAATGGTTCTTCAATCTAGTCTAATATCTAGGAAGACTAATCATTTATTTATTTATCTATTTTTTTACTTTTTTTAACTTTTAGATTCATAAGCACATGTGCAGGTTTTCTACATGGGTATAATCTAGGTCAAAATAAATACTTTATTTAGGAATTTTAAAAATATATATTTTTTTATTACTCTAAAGTTTATTTGTAACTTTAGGTATACTGTTGAATAGAGGACTTGTAAAATTTTTAAAAACAATTTGTGTTCTTAAAATATATTCACATTATGTTATTAAATTGATTAATGAGAATTTCTTAATTATATAAAAATATATGTATAAACAAATGCCTGAAATCATGTTATAGAAATTGTATTGGAGAAGCCTGAGTTAAAGAGATCCTTGTTTTATTTATCTTTTGCAAAGTTTATAATTAGTTGTTATTTAAGTTGTTCATAATAATTTGGTAAGTTAAATATCATTTGTTTATCATACATACAATGTAATTATACTTTTATATTTAATGAAAAGGACACAATTGCTCTAATTCACTGGAGAAATTATTATTATTTTTTTTTTTGAGTTGGAGTCTCACTCTGTTGCCCAGACTGTAGTGTAGGGGCCGCTCCCGGCCACCGCAGCCTCGACCTGCTGGGCTCCGGCAATCCTTCCACCTCAGCCTTCCGAGTAGCCGGAACTACAGGCATGTGCTACCACACCCGGCTGATTTTTTGATTTATTGTAGAGATGAGGTCTCACTGCCCAGGCGGGTCTCAAACCCGCGGGCTCAGGCAATCCACTCACCTCAGCCTCCCAAAGGTGCTGGATTACAGGTTGAGCCACCGAGCCCGGCATTGTAGAAATTACTTCAGCAATTTTTTAAGTCTTGCTGAATTTTAATGTACACCTAAAATGTAATCAAAATACAAATTTTTGTTTATGACAGATATTTACAATTGCTTCACATATTTATGATGATTTATCAAAGGAGAAGTGATCGACCTCTTCACACACTGTTTCTTAGTTGGTCAAATAGTTTGAGTTGAATGAAAAAACGGAATTAGACAATTTTTCAATTGCTAGACATCTCTAACATATCTGAAGGTGCTATGAAGAAACATTATTGTACTTTATATCATGTTCTTCTGAAAGAAGCTTTACAAGGCTTGATTATTGCTGACTTTTGTTGTAAAGTATTTCGAACATTTGTGAAAAAGGGAAATATCCTACTGAGCCTCATTCAGAGAGGCATTTGTGCACTTCATTGAACAAAACAAATACTGCCGCTGCCCTAATATTATATCAGATATAAATTTGTATGTATATCCCTAAGACTTTTTTCAATCACATAAGAGTTATGTACTACTGACATGATATATAACCCACAATATTTTTATGCTCTTATTTTGTGTTCTATACATTTTCAAAAGTTAATCCTTTTATGTATGCAAACTTCAGTTACACAAAATTAAGTCAGATATTATCATCTTTTATACAGAGAATATAAGACAACTTAAAAAGTAATCACTAAAATTGTTTTCTATCACTTATAGTATGAAGATGTTTATAATTTCTATTTCCAGAAATTTTGCATAAATTGACCAACAGGAAGTATAATACCATAAATTAAGTAAAATTCAGTGTTGTATATAAACCTGGAAGACTTGGTTATCAAGTGTTGGCACTTGATAACTTATTTGTGTTAGCAGGGCTAAAATCTAAATAGAGACACACATCAAGATTTAGACCCAGTCCTAAAATAAGAGTAAAATCTATCAAAGGGATGAATGGGCTTATTTTATATAATAAATGACGTCATGCATAATTCTAGCTCACATTATGTACACATATCATGTAAACATAGGCTTCTAATGCAGGGAAGAGAATGATTTGGCAAGTAGGTGTGAAGTAATCAATTTGTAGTATAAAAGATCCTTTGTCCATGTGACAAAATCACATGATTCTTAGAACATTTAGACAAATTAGATTACCTAATGTAGTAAGAAAATTATTTAATTTCAAAATTATTTTGTTGTTTGCTAAATATTTTATTTTAGAAATTTCTTTCATGTGCACTTTCCTGCCTTCTTTTTCTCTCTCTCTCTCTTTAATTGCTGGAGCCCAGCTCCAGCCAGGTTCAGGGTATCCCAAAGGTGGAGACGGCGTCGGCGATTGGGGGGGAAGAAGAGAGAAAGATTGAGAGAGAGAGAAAGAAAGAGACTGGACCCCTGTCTAGTGCAGAAGCCATTTATTGGGAATTACAACGGGTCTTTTATACACAGTCAGGTGTGTGAGGGGCATTCCCCACCCACCAGATGTTCTTTCAGGTATAATCCCATAACAGATGTTAAACCTAATCCATGAAACCTTAATCCATGACTGCCTTTAAACCCTTCTCGTACTGCCTATAAACCCTTTTCATATTGCCTATAAACCTTTTTCGTACTAATACCAAGTTAAACAATTCTATAGAGACTTAAATACTTACTTTACAAACTAAAGTGGCCCATCCCAGAATGTTTGGAATGTGGCCCAGTCCAAAGTTCACAGTGGGCTACCTGCAAGTAACCCAGCCGCATTCTCAAAAAAAAATGGCTGTCTTCTAAAACTATATTCTACAATTTACACCTTATTCAACTTCAATAAATCCTAAGATCATGACCCAGTAGCAGTAGCCTGTGACCAATACTAAGGCTCTTAGATGTGACCCGAGTTTGAATTGTAAGTTGTGTGAAAGCCAGAACTGCAGTTTGTGGAAGAATGGGAGCAATGAGCTTCTAAAGTTAGCTTGTGCTCGTCCTGGTCAATGAGCTTCTAAAGTTAGCTTGTGCTCGTCCTGGTCTCAGAGTTTTTATGTTTTGAGCTCACAGGAGCTTAATCTGGTTAGTGCTGAGTAGAAAGGGGTAGGATATGGGGTCAATAGCTCCTGAACACATCCTAGTGGTCTCAGGGTCAATGGCCCTTTCTGATCCCTAATGCTCAGTGGGCCTCCGTGGCTGGCTCCCAACATCTAATAACCTCTTCATTCTATCAATGATGTAAAGCAAGTTTGTGGGATTCTTGTTTTAGAAAAATTCTAGCGATAAATGCATGCTGCTAGGTAGAACAAGAATTTAGGTATTCTTATGATTGAGTAACTTATAGCATATGCAGGTAGAATTAAGCCAAGTTTAGTTGGTAGACCTAAGCTTCAGTAGTCCATGCATTTAGATGAGACGATAGAAACAGACCAGTGAAATTTTGATGGCTTTTACTCCATCTGCTCACCCACAACCATATTCACCTGCAACGAGTCTGCCAAGTACATCACAGATTCTAGAAAGTGTCCCACCTGTGCTTACCCATAAGGTGGATGCTGCCTGTTCTGCCACCTCTCTTCCCTTGCTGGGCTAGTCTTCTGCTGCACCTGATAGGTTCTGCGGGTGAGCAGAGCAGTTCTCCCCATTCACTTGGCTTCATCATTCTCCCAATGGCTGCTGGTCAGCTCTGCCAGACACCTCTACTATCAAAGCACAGCGGTCACTTGTGGAAGCAGGGATGGTTCCATTAACTTGGGTTTTAGGAAAGTCCAGGTTTATAGAGACTGAGCATGAAGACAATAATCCAACTACCATTATGCAGCTGAGTGCCTCTGGGTAAAGATATTTAAGTGTTTATATCTGTAAAATGGTGCAGTATCTCTTTCACAGGGTTTTGAGAACTGTTAAACAAGATTGTTTATGGCACAGTAAACATTAAATACATGGTTATATAAGTAGTACTTTATTTAGTAAACTTGAAGAGGTGTAAAGAGATGGAATTTATTTATTTATTTTCTTTTTTCGTTTTTTTTGAGATAGAGTCTCACTCTGTCACCCAGACTGGAGTGCAGTGGCCACTCCTGGTCACTGCAACCTCGACCTGCTGGACCCCGGCGGTCCTTCTGCCTCAGCTTTCCAAGTAGCTGGAACTACAGGCGTGTGCTATCACACCTGGCTAATTTTTTTTTAATTTATTTTAGAGATGAGATCTCGCCAAGTTGCCCAGGTGGGTCTCGAACCCGCTGGCTCAGGCAATTCACTCACCTCAGCCTCCTAAAGCACTGGGATTACAGGCTGAGCTACCGAGCCCAGCCAATTTATTTCTAACAATATTAATTTTATCCATTATAGGCCAGCTTATCTGATGCTATTAGGTAAGGTCTGATATGTCATAGATCTACACCTGAACTTCAATACTTCAGATTAAATTTTAGAGTAGTGTAAATGCAAGAGTATGCCTTAGAATATATTAAAACCAAAAGTTGTTTTTGTGTGACAGAAAAAATAAAGCTTAGAGAATAATTCATGAATAAATGTGCTGATACAGGGTTAGTAGAAATAATTAAACATTAGAATATTTAGACATGTAGACAAGAGAAGTCACAGTTTCGTAATGGGAATAATTAATCATTGTAGTTATTTGCTTATGTGCCACATGAAAATAAAAAAATTATTTCTTTAAACAATTTCATAAATACTGAATATATCAGGGGTCATTAATTCTGGTGTTGAAGAAAAGCCAATATGATTAAAAGTATTAAAAATGTCAAGCAAATGAAGTTCATCAAGTTATAAGCTGACGAATGTGCTTAAAAGGTTTAGAACAAGAATATCTTGCAGCTTTCACTAGATACCATTTTCTATTTTGGTAATAAAGTAGCTGAATTTACTAAGAAACTATAAAAAATTTTTAAAAGAGCATATACATTCATTTTTATGAAGCATACTTACTCTAAAAGTTACATAAATATCATTAATTTGAATTATCTCATTCATTCTTAATCTACCAAATATCCATTGAGTGCTAGTGTCAACTAATTCACTTAAACATGCATCACTGGAGTTCACTGGATACTACCCATAAACTATATGTTATGTATGCAATGATGAATAAGACTGAATTTCCACTCACATATAGTCTTATAGAGGAAAAAAACACAGGTGTCACAAAAGACAATCTCAAATATTCTCTACTAACAAAAGAATTTAGAAGAACAAAGAGGACTTGATTAATTAATTCTATGATGTAGTGTAGTTGGAAGAATGTAGTAATTGAATCCAGACCTTAATATAAATCATGAGTCTAGCTCTTAACAATTTAGAGTATTTTCTGCTTTCCAGTATTCACTTACCTTCTTTCAGGTGAACCATACCCTCAAGCCCCTCTTACTCTTGGGCCATGTCTTTGAGTTGGACTGATACCTACTTCTACTCTCCACTGTGAATTATTGTTGTGGAAGAAAAATAAGATCTTGGCCAATTTTCAATCTTTCTTGTCAAATGATCCATAAAATTCTCTTCCTAGAGTGAACAATTCTTAATATTGTGCCAGATTTGCTAAATTTTTACAGAAATTTGTTAAAGTATACTATTGCATTTTATTCCTAAACATCTTTTTATGCAGCTCTAGAAATCAAGATTGTTCTACCTTTACTACATAATCACTTAAGCATTATCATACCTAAAACTAGCAATCGTCACTTAATTGCATCTAGTATATTAAAATTTCTTAATTACTCCAAATTAGTTTGTTTAAATCAGAATTTAATTAAAGATTGCTGATTGTATTTGGATATTCTATGTTGCGATTTCTTTTTCCTAGAATAATTCAACCTCTCCTAACTTGTTTTTCTATGACATTAATTTGTCGAGGCTGGCTGCCTGTAGAACATCTCATCCTCTGAAGTTATTTGAATAAATATGTTATTTTTGTTGTTCATTTCACTTCTGTCTCTGTTATGTGAATGTCACATATACAGAAAACAGATTAAAAAGTTAGACACAGGCTAAACACATTTGTAAAGAATAATTCATTGATGATGTCATATAATAAAGTTTCATATTTGTCTTCTCCACTGTTAGGAATGATAAGATTAATCACAGAATTAAGATGAAAATAGCTAGTTTTCTCCAGTTTAAAGCCATACCTTCACCTCAGTAAGCAGTAAGTAAACTGTGTGGTGAAATTTGTATCAATATGCAATCAGTCTTTCTTCTGTTCTTAACACCCATTGACCTTCCTCCATTTAAGAGTGCCCATTCTCAATTTCTTAGTGATATCACTTCTATAATTGTTAATTGACATTAATCTGCAAATAAAAGCCTTTCTTTATCAACTTTGGCTCTTTTGGTTATCCAGTGTAACTGACTTTTAGTTACCAGTCTTCAGCAGGTCATTTGGGTAATATCCACCTTCATGAGTGGTGAAAATCTCTATGAGATTTTTCTAGTGCTGTTTTATTTTCTTGGACTTTAATATATTTCCTAAAATATTAATTAAAATATTTTATATGGTTAAATAAGCACAGTATATATTACAGCTATTTGCCAATATTTTTTCTAGAACTCCTATTGAGTCTATGAGAGGATTATAATTCTCAATTCCTTTTAAGGAAGAGATAATCTAATTATATGATATGTTTAGGTTAATAAAATGGAATTAAGAAGTACAGCCAGATCAATTATGCCTGCTCTAGCTTCCCACAACCATGGTAAATATTATTGTTCTAGCTGATGAGGCTTCATCTCCTGGTCCCTGGGTAGTCTATTCCATGCAACCTCTGGGTGATATGGTCTGACAGTGATAAATTTATTGCTTTAAGATGTTAATATTTTGATTTCATTACAACATAGCCTAGCATATTCTGAAATATACAGCAAGACATTGTATAATATCTTACAGAAGAGTTTTAAAATTATGACTTTGGAATTTTCTCATCACTAAAATATCTACATGCAATATGGGAGTGTTTTCAAATATTAAGATATTCTGTGCTAAGTAGAGAAAATCCAGATAACTCTATAATTTTTACTTTTCTTTCATATGTTCTCACATTAGGTATATGCTTGTGACTACAATGTGCCAGCTCGCCTGATGGTAGAAGAGTTGAAGATCCTTTGGATGCATTTTACTTAAATAGATCATTGTAGCTTATCACCAGATTGAAGGAAATGGCAGAGAACTGGGAAGAAGAGTCACAACAATTGTTTAACTGAGAAATGATTATCCATATGTGACTACAGGGCTTGTGAGAAATTGAAAAGGCTAAAATGCTACCAGTGATTTCATTCAGCTCCCAATTCTTCTTCAGCATGTTCAAGGTTTTAAGCTTTCCAACATTTTTCAGTCTCAGTCTCTATATCACAGCCAATGCTATCACACCATATGGTGCTTTCTGCCCTTTTACACTTTCCAAGAACACTTGAAAAGCTAAAAATCTATAGTCTAGTCTGGGATGTAAGAAATGCTCAAAAATAACTATACTGCAAAGGAGAGAGTGATAAATGCCACAGGAGAGGAGCAGATAAAGTGCTTAAAAAGTAGGCAAAAAATGATTTCCAGCTGTGAGATATGAGAGGAAATTTTTTTATACAAACCTTGAAAAGTAGATAAATTGCAGATGTGTAACTATGAAGGGAATAGAGGCATTCTAATCAGATTGTTATCGATAGAAAACGCTGGTTGGTAGAGAACACAAGTGAAGGCTCCTCAAAGAATGATATTAGAGAAGATGGCTTCTTTCAAGTCTCAGTCCTAAAACTTGTGACTTCCCTACCCATTTGAGGAGACACATACAGCTACTTCTGATCCCTGGGATTCTATAACCAAGCCCCTACCTTAATGATGAATTTCTATTCATCATTAAGGTAGGGGCTTGGTTATAGAATAGTGATCTTAATGATGAATTTCTAATCATCATTAAGGTCACTATTTCAATGTTACTTTGTCACGGACTTTTTTCCAATTCCTCTAGAACCAAGTTAGGCCCTCTGGTTTTAATTGTTTATTGCACATGAGCTTTTTCTTTGGTTATACTTAATACTTCAGAAAGTCATTGTTCTAATATTTTGCTCCCTCATCAGATTTTGAGCTCAATGAGAGAAGGGACTGTTAGTCCTTCATCACTGTGTTCCTGTTCAGTCTCTGGATCATAGCAAGTGCTCCAGACATATTTGTTGATTAAATCACAGGCAGATTTTTTTTTTTAACCAGATAGACCTTATGATTTTTACAGGGATTGGGAGACAAAAGAAGTTATCAAAAACTATATTCCAAGTTCCTAGATGAAAAAAGTTTATTAAAGGTAGCTATACTAGTTTTTGGTGGCTGCTATAATAAATTACTTCATATTTAGAGACTTAAAACACCTTTATTTGACAGTTTTGTGGGTAATAAATCCAATTGTCTTATAATCATGGGGTAGGGAGGTCTTCACTCCTTTTGGAGGCTTTAGAGTACAATTCATTTCTTTGTCTTTTCTGGCCTTTGAAGGCCACCTGCTTTTCCTGACATATGGTTTCTTCTGCAAACTTTAATTCTGGCAACATTGAGCAGAGTCTTTCTTCTGTTGCCATCTCTCTGGCTTTCTTCTGATTCCTTCTTCTTCTCTTAAAGATTCTAGGAATTACTTTGAATTCATTTGGGTAATCCAGATTACTCCCCTCATCTTAAGGTTGGGTTAATTAGCAACATTCATTCAATTTTCAACCTCCATTCCCCTTTGTCACAAGCCAACAAATTCATGGGAAAGAGGATGTAGACATCTTTGGAGGCTTATCATCCTACCTACCACATTAATCCAATCTAAATATTGGAGAAAACTCACAAATCAGAGCAATGTTAACCTGATGAAACTACTGAGGTGATTCTCCTCAGTCAATTATTTAGTTATTTAGTCATTAACTAAATAATTATCCCAATTATACCTTAATATCAGAGTAAATAAAATCATGTAACTAGAACAGAAAACAGAATGGACATTTACAAAGATGCTATTGAAGTAATCATGAAATAACCAATAAGAATAAAATAGCTAATGAGATAATTGTGCTAGCCTGCTTGACATGAGTAACTCCATTTTGTTTAAATCCTCCATTTTAGCTGCCTGCCTGACCTAAGAATAACCTCCCGATGTATACATGTAATTGCTGTAACACGCCCATGACCACAGACCCCCAGCTTTGTTCCCTGAGCTGATCACGCTGACCATTCCTGCTGACCATTTGCAAAACTCCCTATCCACAAGTTCCATGTAATCGTATGCTTTGTTAACTAAAATTAGATATTGTGCCAAGAAATTGTTAAGAAATGATTCCTTGCAAAATTTCCCCCACATCCTTATAATTTTTTCCTATATTTTGTTCCCTTTTGTTTTTAGTTCCTCATTCCCCCACCCCTGGCTCACTCCCCTGCTATGTAGCCCACTTGCAGATTTTACCTATAAAATCTTCTTACTGATTCCACTCAGTGTCAAAAGTCTTCTGGCATAAGACTTCTCTTGACCACGCACTTAATAAAGGACTCGTGATTTGGACTCTGGTGTGCTAGCATGTCTCTGGCAATTCAGTCATAACACTATGAAATAAAAACATATAAATGTTCGCTATTAACAAGGAAAGTAAGAACCAAGTGGGGTTTTTACACCTGTGTGCCCCTATGGGGTGTCATCTCTGATCTAACTCTGCCACTCATTCTAGCTTTATCATACACTCTGTGTCCTTCCTTTGATTAAGACTAACAATTCCTCTTCTTTTTGCTTGGCCACAATAGAATCTAAACATATGTATCTTGCCTCAACAGCATATTATCCTAATTGAGTCCGTGCCTTTTCTTTTTTTCTCTTTTCAGATTGTATGTACATTCAGGAAGTGCATTTATTTATCTTTATAAACCCTGAAGCTAGCTCTGTGATTGTCACATGTCAATCAGCTGCTCTGCAAATCTCTGCTGACTGAATCAACTGAATGAACTTGGATGCTGAGAAAATGAACCAGCCAGTCAAATCACATTATTTAGACATAAATTGGAATGCGAGTATTCTGTGATCCAAGCATATCTGAAAAACACTTAAGACAGCATCAAATCAGTCACAAGACCATCACTATCAACTCTTTTTGTTTTTTGTTTTTGTGAGTTGGAGTCTCACTCTGTCACCCAGACTGGAGTGCAGTGGCCGCAGCCTCCACCTGCTGGGCTCCGGCGATCCTTCCGCCTCAGCCTTCTGAGTAGCCGGAATTAGAGGCGCGAGCTACCAGGCCGGCTGATTTTTTGATTTATTGTAGAGATGAGGTTTTGCTGCCCAGGCGGGTCTCAAACCTGCGAGCTCAGGCAATCCACTCACCTCAGCCTCCCAAAGGCGCGGGATTACAGGCTGAGCCACCGAGCCCGGCTCAACTCTATTTTAATAGACTTATTGGGACACAGACTATGCAAAAAGGATTATTAGCATATTTTATCACTGTTGCATAGTTCAATCCATAAATATATATGTGCATTCTAAAAGGTTGTCAAATTTTCTGGCACGATTATTTTAAGTTAGTTTTAAGTAATATTAAAAAAAAAAAGTCCTAAGAGTTATCTCTAAGTTTATTTGGTAAATTAAGGATGGATGACTTTGCATTATAATCCAGCACTAGGTTAGGCAAAGGGGGAAGTCATAAATAACTTGTAAGTCTCATTCTAAAAAGTATATGAGCTAGTCAAAGAAGTAGAAACCAGACAGTTTAAAATACACCCTGACACACTACTCAGTAGTTATGAAACTTATAAAAATGGACATAAAATAACTACATGTATAATTCACCAATATAAATAAAGTCATTATTTCCTAAGGAAGGGAATGAAGTACAAAAGAGTATGCTATAAGCAACGTGAAACAACCTTTTTTTAAGTCGGAAGATCTATCTGAGACATTAAACTATAATTAGAAGGCATCTTGGTGATTATTGGAAATAAAACAGGTGAGGAGGTTAGTTGTATTATTGTAAATGCTTTCATAAAGTAGATAAACTTTATGAAAATTTATCCATTCACTTTCATAACACTCCTTAATTTGGGGCTAGGTGGCTTTCCTATATATTTTCAATAAACAATGCATTTCTTCTTCAGTATTATAACTGCCAAACCAGCCTAATCTAGTTCAACTTTATATAATAAAATGACGAGTTGTTTTTTCAATTGTCATGAACCTCAAATTGCAAGTTATGCAACCTGAGCATGTGTGCAACCATAGCCAGAACCTAAGTGCGTGGACCCAGGAATGGGGACAGAATCATGAGGTGGACACCTTGTGAGTAATTCATGATTCAATCAGATTGAGTCCAGGCAGCAACCCATGAAATGACCCAATCAGATCATGCCCATTATCCTCTACCTATAAAATTTGCCCCAAGTCCTGCAGAATAGTGTGCCAGGAGCAATGGTAGGGGACTCAGAAGCATCTGAAACTGCACAGAATTGACTGAGATTTAGTTTCTATTGTATAGTGGAATTGTGGCTCAAAATAGCAATTAACTTGAATTATCTAAAACTAACGAAAGTTATATTTCTTGCACATCTGCTTTTGTGGCCTGAGATTTGAACCTGCTAAACAAAGACTTAGAAATCAATCAAATTACCACAAATAATTGGAGGTTAGTTATATTATTGTAAATAATTGTAGTATATTGAAAAAAGGATACATGATTATAAAGACAATGAAATTTCACAGAGTCCCAGGACCTGAAATATACCAAGGCCTTCCCGAGACTAAAATGTAACTTAGAAGCTGGAGGACGCACAAGAATTCCGGGGATCAGGTTATCTCGATGTATCCTCAGTAGTAAGAATCGATTACTCTCTTTATGGCAATTCGACTTCTGTCTGTCTCTGTTTCTATTGCTTCTACTTCTAACAATCACCTCTCATTCACTCTACTCTCTCTCCATTCTTGACATTTTATAATCTGTGTTTTCATCATTTTTACTTAATGTTAATAGTCATAGACTCCTTTTTTCATAAATTCACCCTTGTCTTTTCAACATCTTTTCCCACTATAAATTCACTGGTTCAAATTCTGTATTTTCCATTTCAAGTTTCCAATAGAGAGAATCTGAGTGGTCTAGTTAATCACCTTTATGCCCATTTGTACCAACTTCATGATGTTATCACCCCATGCATTGCCTGGAGTTCCCATAATTCAAATACAACACTGCTGTTAGAGATTGTTTTAAAATAGACTTTTATATTCATATCTCTGCCATAGGAATTATTAAAATATTTAAAATATATTGCTTATTATATTCCTACTGAGTGTTTTCCACACTTTTCGATCATATGGTCTTATGGGGGAAAACGTTTTGAACATACAGTCTAAATTTCAGTGTATCTATTTAGGCATAATAAACATGCAGTATTGTGCTAATATAATATGTACATTATAGAACACACTTAACCAATATAATTTAAAATGTTGGAGAAATTAAATACAAAAATGAGTTTTATTTCTATCCTTCAACTTCAAAATACTTCTGTCTGGGGGCTTTGGATACCACAGTCATAGAACAAAAGCCAATGAAGCTGACAAATTTTCATAATAGTAGTACTAATAGTAAATATAAAACATAATGACAGTAGCATCAGTAGTAAAAGAAATAGGACTAGTGGTAGTATTAGTACAGTAGTTACAGTAGTGGCAGTATTTATAGCAAATAATTATTGAATGTCAGTTTAGAAACTACAAAGTGTTTTACATATATTGAATGTTTTATATACATTATCTACTCTTTATCTTCAAAAATCTTTTCTATATAGATATCAAATATATTCCCTGTACATACCTACCCATAAAGATAGAAAAGCTAAGGCTTAAAGGGACCATAGCAAGTTGTTTGTTTAAAGTCACATAGCTAATAAAAGGCTTGTCAGGTCTTATACCTATTTTTAGATTTATTCTCACCAAAGCCTTATTCTGTGTTACACATTGGTGCCTTGGAGCTGATGTTATATACTAACCAGCAAAAAACAAAACAAAACTCAAATTCTTCTTGATGATAAGGAAGATGTTTGTAAGAGTTAAAAGAGCTTGCATATTAGTCATTGTTTCAAAGCCTGACCTGACCTGAATGTAGATAAGAAATCTGGAATATCCACAATAGACTGGACAGAGGGAAGTAGACAAGAGAGGAGCAAAGACTAATATTTCTAAGCAATTATTTCTTAAACCAGCTCTTAGATTGCTAGTCATATAGTCACATATTTGTCCCTAGTTTCCCTCTAAAATAAGAATGTCATCCTAATTTATTTTATTATTATTTTATAGATACAAATATATTTTACCTCACTAACAGTTATGATAACTGAAGTTATTCTGTTCAATTATAGCTATTTCAATCAATACTGCTTTTACTACTAGTTTCCTTGCATTATACAGATAAAAATGGGTCTTCCCAGAGGTATTTATTTGTTCATACTTGGAAAAGTGCCCTCGTTCAAATTCAATTGTGTCATGTCAAATGCTCATTTAAAAATTCTCTTAGTTTGATTAAATGTCACTTTGTCTGAAACACCTTTTCTGACTAATTGTCACGTGTTGACTCTGTTGTCTCTTACTATAATCTCTTCTAGCACCTAGTGCTTCTTCAAATATAGGATCCAATATAGTAAACTGAAGTTAGTTTTTTCATTGCTCTAAGCCCTAAGGACAGAGACTTTGTAGTTCTCCCAGGATCTAGTATTGTGGTAGTCTCAAGTAGGTATTAACTAGATTCAATATTATCAAATGAATGAGTAAAGTGACAATATGCCAAATAAGTTAGAACAGAGAGGAAAAAAAAAGAATAAAAAGCGCACAATTATAAGTTTTCCAGACCTGAAATCATAAATATCTGAAATAAATATCGGCAATTAAGAAAGGAGAAAGTGACAACAAATTGTCATTCTAGGCACTAATTAACTTGACTTAATGATCAAATAAGTGTAACAGGAAGGGATGGAGTTTAGCAAAGATTCTACTTAGGCAATTGGAATGTCAATAAGAGAAAAAGAAAAATTAAACAAGTCTCTTTTAAAAGGAGATTGAATTCATTTTCAGTTATGCTGCTATTGAGCCAATGGGCAAGATCTTAGTGAATCAACAGACTTCAAGTATAGGTCGCAAAGTCTGTGGAACTACAGAAAGATAGTATGCAGTACTCAAAAATTATCTTAATAGAAAAGATACACTTTAAACTTGTATTTTGGTATGTAATAATGTTAAAAGTTTTCTGATGGTTTGAAACAACCCCAACTCTCAATAAAGGTGACCTGGCATGGGAAGAGTTTTTTGAGAAAGAAATGGCTGAACATGAAAGTACAAATAAAGAATTGTAATGTAAGAAAACTGCATATGGGAACCATTGATTAGGACTGGGATTAGGGTTAGAATTAGAGTTGGGTGGTCTGGACCAGTATAAATGTACTTGCAACAATAACCAGAGATTTCTTTGAAATGGAGGGCAAATTTCAAGAGTTGCAAAGATTGTGAAAGTAAAACAAAAACAAAAACAAACAAACCCAGAGTCTAATAAAGGAGTTATTACATTCTTCAATTCTTTCTCCAGAAATTAATTCTTTGGAAAGCAATTGGTGTGGTTCTTTAGTGAATTAAATTTTACTTTCTGGAAATATTTATGAAACAGCACCAATAAAGTTCTTCATAATGATGTACAAACATGATGAAAGTATAGAGTTTCCAATGATAGCTCATTCATGAAACAAATATTTAATAATTTCCTACCATGCATCAAGTGCACTGAAATATCTATGAGTTCCCTAATGAGCAAAGCAGAAGTGATTGGTTGTTTCACAGAGCCTCAATCTAACTAAGATGACTATACATTTTCACGTGTGTTGTCTTATTCTAGCCTCAAATCAGCTGTATGAGATAAGATGTAAAGTAATCCATAATTTATTTTTCAATAAACGTAGGCAGAAGGGAAGAAGTCACATAGCAATTTAGCAGAAAAGGCAGGACTAGAATTAGTTACTAAACTGAACGCAATGTGTGTTGGGAGTTTAACATTGCAGAGAGAGGAAAAAAACAACTCATTTTCTCCTGTTCTGGGTTCTTACATTATCTCTCTTTAGTCTGGCAGTATTGGCAAGTTGCTGGCTAAAATGATTACAAAACCCTGGTGGGAAATTTCCATCTTCACAGGAGTGATGTCCTTGCTAGTCCCTAGTCTTCATCCTGAGATAGGCCCTGCCTTCTTAGAACCTATTGCAGATTCTGGCACTGAAAAAGGGCTTCTTTTCTCATCAGTGAGTAAGGAAAAGTCATCCAAAAAGAGACAAGATAGTGCGTTAAATGAGCAAAGGGTAAGAAAGACACCAGTTGTGTTGTAAGAGAAAGTTCCTGTGAAAGAAAGGGAAGGATGAAGACATACTTTTTAGAAAACAATCACTTTGTGAATGTCTCCAATTTAAAAACCAGCATCAGGTCAAGTCCAGACATATAGACATGTTGATTGAAAAGAAAAAGTTGAATTATTACTGCACTATTACCTTTTCAGTGAATAACTATTGAAAATCATGATTATGTCACTTGGGAACCAATAATGCAAAACCACTAAATAGTCAAGGGATTATTTCTATATATGAATGAATGACTCAGCAAGTATCATTCTTGTCTCTTCCAGCATTCAAAACAGTGTCTGACACATAGAAGCCACTCAATAAATATTTGTTGACTAAATGAACAGAGCTGACCTCTGCACACATATATATCTAAAAGCTAGGATTGATTGTGTGCAGAAATTCAACTGAAAGGATAAACCTGATCTCCAAGAAGTAATAGAGGATGTCAATTTAATTCTTTAAATTAGATTTCCATACAGAAAGTATCCTTATTATGTTATTGAAATATTTTTATTGGAGTGTCTTTTTCATATGTGCTTAATACACTTATTGATTCAAATGACTTGAAATGGAAATAGAGGATGCTATCAACCATGACATGAGTATGTGTGGAAATGCCCTCTTAAACACATCAGTTATTCTTCCATTTTTAGAGGATGATGTGTAAAGGAAAGGAGATTCATACTGATCCACCAGGACAGTTTTAGGGATCAGCTAGTTGTAGTAGTGGAGAAAAAGATCTTTCCAAAGACTAGAAAATAGTCTGCAGCTGTGCTTGCACACTATAACAATAGCAATTGGATATACTAGGGAGAAAACATAGCCAGCTTCTTTTCACAATAGTGTAATCTATGTAGACAAGTCAGACAGTTTTCAAGAAATATTTGTTTTCCAAAGATATTTTTGAAACAGTGTAGACACAGTCTAAATAGCTTGGGTGGCAGGCTTCCCATTCTCTGGTTTTATGATATGATCCATGTCAACAAGATGAAAAGGTTCTCTCTCGGTAGCACGTTTGTTGATATAAGCAAGCTGACATTCAACTCCAAAGGCTTTAAGAAAGCAAGCCTCATTTTTCTTCCACTGTTGAGCAGGTTATTATTCACAAGCCTATGGATTATCACCTTCACAAAACTTTCAGCTAAATGGCAGCCAATTCAGACAATTTGGGAATCAGGGGGAAAGATTTGAAGGAATGTGCTTATTTTCTTTTTTATAGTTTGGCTTTAATCTAAAGTATTTAAGGATCGTTTTTAAAATGTGTTCATTAAAAAGATTCTATAATATAATGGGAATACAATATATAATGATAATAAAGACTTTATAAAAAGTTTTATTACAGAAATAGTTCATCATATTTTTATTTATGCTTACTATTTTACATGGATTTTTTTGTTAGGTAGGCAAAAATATATGCATACGACCTTTCAGAAATAATTCTAATTTATTCCTTGGACATAAAACTTTTTAGCTGTAAAATTTTCATGCCAGTTCTTTTTCCTACACTATTGTAACTTTTTCTGAATGGTTTATTTATTTATTTTGTTTCAAGAAGTGACAGAAGAAAAGATATGTAAGAGAAGGGGTTTCCCTGGCTCTCTTCCAATTGATCATGGATTGCTGGGTTCTTCCAAGCTCTTGTGAGTGACTTTCTCATGTCTCTGATGACTACTCCCTATTTTCCTCCTTCAGACCTTAACAGTGCTGGTGTTAGCCTTAGATACCCCATTATCTTGTACTGGTTTCCCTAAATTCTGCCAACAGCTTTGTAAATAGCCCTTTATGAAACTCTCCTTAAATTGCCCTGTTTAAATTGCCAAGATTTTACCTGTTCACAGGAGTGGCATGAACCCTCCTCTCTGTGAGAACAGTGTGGACTACTGAACATGTGCTTTTCCACACAGGAGAAGATGTGTTTTAATCAGTTTAACAAATTCAAGATAAAGGATGAAGGAAGATTTTCAATGGATATATTTAGCTTCTCTCAATTCAACAGACATAATTGAAGTTCCCTGAATGAAAGCAGAGACACAATTATTGAATGAAGGAAATAGTATGAACTGTTATAAATTGCATATAAATTAAAATATCCGTTGTCAAAAGGAAACCTGAAAATACATTTTCAATTATGCCTAAGTAGTAAAACTTGCAGGAAGTAAGTCGAGAAGATATCACTGTAGTGCTATACTCTGGAGATCACCAGGTCTATACCCATTTCCCATTAGGAAGCTATTGGTGATATTTGATTGCAGGATCCATGGCAATCTACTGGGGGGACATTCTAAGTGCATGCATTTTGTATCCTACAGAATATCAGAGTTGTGTCATAGGAAGCAATGTGCTAGTGAACAGTGCAAACTTTGTAAGCAGGCAAGTTTTATATGAAATCATTTTACTGATTGTATAACTTAAGGTAAATTATCTACTTTATAGGGTGGTCTTAGGAATAATTAGACAAGAAAAATAAATGTAATGTACCTGAGACTTTAAAAACAAAGGAATACATTTCTTGTATACGTAACAATAAAGTTTCTTAAGTGTCTGGCTAGTTCAGGGTTTATTTGCACATAGATACAGATGTAAACTATATATGTTTGTATTCACACACATACTCATATATAGAATTTTTCTGTCATATAAAAATTATTGATACTCAAGACATGACAACTATTTGTTTCTCCTTGGGTTTTAACAACTTTCCAGCTGAAGTTATGGCATCATTTCTTGTTTTCCAAAGTGGCTCCTCATTTTCCTTTACTGACATCTGCCACCCTGTCTTTGTTTACTTATCTAAAGTGCCTTGATCTCGCCTTCATCTTATACTGTAATGGTTAGGTTCACGGATCCTATACAGTTACTCATTTTTAAAATGTCTTAGTTCAAATCTCCTTCCTGTAAATGCTCAGACAATTTCCTCTTATTGCCACTTCACTATTTTATTACTTTTGAATGCATGCATGACAAAATGCTGGATTTGGAGACACTTTCAAAGGAAGTTGATTTCATTTTTAAAGAGCAATTCCCTCTTCTTAATGATGACATTTATTTTTTCTTCTACTTATAGGTTAAATAGTCATTTTGACAAAAATCTTATACACACAAACTGTATATAATTCATGCAATGGTTTGAGTACTTGTGTTCCCTCCAAAATTTATGTTAAAACTTAATCCCCAATGCAAAAGTATTAAGAGGTGGAATTTTTAGGAGGTAATTAAACTGAGGATTCTGCCCTCATAGATGAGATTGGTGCTTTTACAAAAGGATTTAAGGGAGTGAGCTTTTGTTCTTCCACCACCCCTACATGAAAACACAGCGTTTAAGGCACCATCTTGGAAGGAGCTACTAGGCCCTCAGCAGACAGGGAAACTATTAGTGCTTTGATATCAGATTTACCAGTCCCTAGAACTGTGAGGAAAATATCTATTCCTTACAAATTACCCAGTTTTAAGTATTTTGTTATAGTAGCACAAACAACACTATAGTGTTAGTTCATTTTTTATAATATGTTCAGTCAACCATATCTGCAAGACACTTCTTTGAAAAATCTATTTGCAAGAATTTCATATACTTCTTGTGAATGAAAACAAAAAATGATAAAGATGGAAAAAATAAGACTAGAAGAAATGGGGAAAGAGAATAATGTGTTTCTTTTATCCCTATTGAGCTAGTACAGTTGACTGTTGAATAACATGGGTTTGAACTGAACTTATATATGGATTTTCTTATGCCTCTGCCACTCCTGAGAAAGCAAGATGAACTCTGCTTTTTTCTTCTCTTCCGTCCATTCAACTTGAAGATGATGAGGATGAAAAGCTTTATGATAATCCACTTCTACTTTAAAACAATAAATATGTTTTCCTTACAACTTCCTTATTATTATTATAACATACTATTTTCTCCAGATTACAATATTGTGAGACTACAGTATGCAACACATATGCAAAATGTGTTAATTGACTGTTTATGTTATTAGTAGAGTATTAGTAACTAAGTTTGAAGAGAGTCAAAAGTTATATATAAATTTTCAACTGCACATAAAGGTGGTTAACACCTCGTTGTCCTTTATATCCAATAGTCAGTCACCTAAAACAATTTTTAAAGTGCTAATTCATTTATTGCATTATTTATTCGACAGATATTTTGAGTTATCCTTATTATTTACAGGCAGCCAAAGTGGAAGAGTGGAAAAAATAACTTGGGGAAAATACTTTTTACTCCAAGCTTAAAATATATGAAGTTGGAGTGAAAGATAATTGTTACTTATTTTTCTTCAGAATTAAGCAAATTTTAGTCACCTTCTACCCTTCTTTTAGCAGCATTAATGACTTTCTCTTTCTCTTATTGTCTTAGATCACTTTCCACATTTCCCAGAGTTGAAAAGTAAATTCTACAGATCTGAAGTTTGGGTGCTCAACATTAGGGATTTTCCAGCCTTTGCCATGATGTAGAGGAGCCTAATAAAATCCATGTTCTTTAATGCTGTGAGTGAATATTGAAGGTGACAAAGTCCCAATTTTGGTGTCCAGAGGGAAATAACACTGAGATAGGTCTAGAACTATTAGTAAAGGAATTTCTGGGCTCCAAATATTGTTTGAAAAGTTTTCTTGGAGATAGGCTCCAGGTATCACTCTGGTGTATACTTATTTTTTTTTCAGATAATTATGTCTCTCAAGGTATTGTCAGGTATTCTAAAATGAAATTCTCTTAGCTAGTATAGAAATCAGAATTATTGAAGTTACAACAACCTCAACTACTAGTACATGCTCTGTATAAATAACAACTGCACATTGGATCTTCTCCGAGGCACTAATATAGCATAGAGTCTACTTAGTAAAGACATTAAGTGAATAGGCAATTAAATTACAATGACATAGATACCATGGAAGGCATAGGAGAGGACATTTTAAAGGCATATAAAAAGGTTACAATATTGGGAAATCTTTCTAGAATATCTGGTGTTCAGGCTTACACTTGAAGTACAAAAACTACATGCAATTGGTTTAGGAATGAGAAGTGGAGAAAGGTGATATGTTTCAACCAGAGAAAAGAATATGTTCTGTGGACAAGAAACAAGAGGCTTCAGTAAAGAAACAGAGACTTGTTTAGTATACTTGAGCTTAGAATGTTTCAAGGAAATATTCATTTAAGAGAAAAACAAATGTAAAGTCATGACTAGTGGGAGATGTAATTTTATCCCCAAAACAAAAAATTTTTATCCTACAAGTTATGCAATCATTATTTTAGTGACATAGCATTTCAATATATCCTCAGTTAGGATAACTTATCAGAAGTAATGAAATCAGACAAAAGAGCTAGGAAGGTCATGTGATCATCCTAGTGAAAGAAGATTGCAGCATACACTAATGTAATGAAGTGTATATGAAGAACCTTTTTATATTTAAGAAATAATAAGATGAGGAAATCCAACAAGAAAATGTGGTTAATTAAATTGAGTAGGGAAGAAAGGAGTCAAAATTGCACTTAGGTTTTTGGATGGGGGAAATAAGTGATTGAGTCATTAATTAGAAACAGAATAAATAGGTTTGGTGATAATAATTCACTTCTAGACACATAAAGATTGAGAAGCTTATGAAACATTCAGTAATGCAGTATGATATATGAACCCATGAGCTATGACATATGAGTTATTTGTTTTATCACAAATAGACAACAGTGGATTGGATTGACGCAACTGCGTAATATTGCCCAGGTGTAGTTATTTAACAATATAGGAAAAAAGCTTTCTATAGAAAAAGAAAAAAGCATAAATAAGAATGCACTTCAGGAAAAAAAAACAAAAAAAAACAGTAAGGACCTAGAAGAAGATTTAGGAAATTGGGGAAGGTCCAGAAGAAAATCTTTGAGGAAACTTTACCTGTATGATAGCCATGTATGAACCTAACCTTCACTTGTACCGCACATTTTTTGTTTTTATATTTTGAGTCTGAGTCTCACTCTGTTGCCCAGGCTGGAGTGCACTGGCACACTCACAGCCACCGCAGCCTCAACCTGCTGGACTCAGGCAATCTTTCTGCCTCAGGCTTCCAAGTAGTTTGTGCACCACCATGTTCGGCTAATTTTTTGATTTATTGTAGAGATGACGTTTTGCCAAGTTGCCCAGGCTGGTCTTGAACCTGTGGGCTTAGGCTGGGATTACAGGCTTGAGCCACCACTCCTGTCACTTGTACCTCACATTTTTAAAATAAAATAAAATAATTTTTAAAACTAAGTCTTAAAGAAGGAAAAAAAATGTCAATAATCATAAATATTCCCCAACAGGTTAAGTAAGGTCAGGAATACCAATTTTCCACTAAATGTAGTTATGTGGGGTCATTTTAGTGAATTTAAAGAGGTATTTTGATTGAATGAGAAACTTAGACTAGAGTGGTCAATAAAAGTGAGAAATTGCATTTACATGTGTAGAAAATTTCTTTAAGTTTTTTTGAAAAATAAGAGGATATACAGAGGGCAGCAACTAGGTTGATGGAGGTATTTTTTGCTTTGTTTTGTTTTATTATTAGTTTTAGTTGACAGAAAATTGAACTGTTGATTGCTAATAGAAACGAGCCCCAAAACAAAAGAAGTTGAACACAGAGGACAGGGTGGTACAAAAATCAAACCTGGAGCATTAAAAAATAAGTTAATTTTACATTTCACCACCAGATTTGAGAGGATGGCAAAATCACGTGTTAGCATATCTGAAGATCACATTTTATTTTAAATAAAGAATAGAGGTTTATTTAGCTCATGGTTCTGTAGACTTTACACAAAACAAGGCACTGGCATCTGCTTCACTTCTGTAGAGGGCTTTGTGCTATGTCAAAACATGACAAGAAGGTCAAAGTGTGAAGAGGAACTTTTGTTGCTTTTCTATTGATCCACGTTTGCTAAGAGGGGATATTATTAGGACTTGAAGATCACATTTGTTCATGAGATACGAAGAGTGGAACAGAAGAGAATAAGTAGGTAATAACCCATTTTCTATCCTGAGGTGTATAGTACACAGTGGAAAAGATACTGCTACTTGAGCAGGAGGCAGATATCCCAGTGTCTTTAAACCACATTATAATTGATAGATAATTAGGCTGTGGTTGAATTAAGAAGATGACTAATAACTTTGGTGATGAGTTCAAGGAAATAAGGAAGTTTTTTATTGCACATGTCTTTTAAGCATATTCAAAAAATATTAGCGGTTACATTAGTGAAGAGGAAGTACAAATATTAAGAATCTGGAGGAAAGGAAACTAATGTACAAATTAAAAATACAAGTAATATGATGTGTGTCCTGAGAGCTTTGCCTGGTCGTATTTTCTGTTTTGTTTTGTTTTTTTATTATTTTTATTTTATTTGTTTTGTTTTTTCTCTTTAATTTTTATTTTAAAATTGGGGGGTACATTGCAGGTATACCTATATTAATTGTGCAGGTGCCCTTATTGATGAGGTGTGCCCCCCTTCCCCAGGCACAGATATCGACTACTGTCAATTCCACCTTCCCACTCCCCCACTCCCCATCCCCGCAGATTCCTGCTACTTTCAATCCTTTTCTTATAGTAATACGGTAGTTGTTCAAGGACCACTTATGAGTGAGAACATGTGATACTCAGCCCCTTGTTTCTGTTGGAGATCACTCAATATTACAAGTTCTAATTCCATCCAGGTTGCTGCGAAGTTCATGATTTTGTTCTTCTTTATGGCTGAGTAATATTCCGTTTTGTATATGTACCACATTTTAATTTTTTTTTTTTTTTTGAGTTGGAGTCTCACTGTCGCCCAGACTGGAGTGCAGTGGCCGCTCCCAGCCACCACAGCCACGACCGGCTGGGCTCCAGCGATCCTTCCGCCTCAGCCTTCCAAGTAGCTAAAACTACAGGCATGCACTACCACACCCGGCTAATTTTTTTTGATTTATTGTGGAGATGAGGTTTTGCCTGCCCAGGTGGGTCTCGAACCCGCGGGCTCAGGCAATCCACTCACCTCAGCCTCCCAAAGGAGTGGGATTACAGACTGAGCCACCGCCCCGGCTCACATTTTTTTTTTTTATTCAGTCCTCTTTTGATGGGCAGCATAGTTGGTTCCATGTTCTTGCTATTGTGAACAAGGCTGCAATAAACATACATGTGCAGGTATCTTTTCTATTGAGTGACCTGAGTTCTTCCATGTATATTCCGGATATGCAGGGTCATATGGAAGTTCGATTTTTAGAACTTTTAGGAATCGCCATACTGATTTCCACAGAGGCTGTACTAGCTTACACTCTCACCAACAGTGCAAAAATGTTCCCTTTTCGCCACATCCTCTCCAGCATCTGTTATTTTTTTGAGTTATTTATTTATTTATTTATTTATTTATTTATTTATTTGAGTTGGAGTCTCACTCTGTCACCCAGACTGGAGTGCAGTGGCCGCTCCCTGCCACTGCATCTTCTACCCGCTGGGCTCCGGCAATTCTTCCGCCTCAGCCTTCCGAGTAGCTGGAATTACAGGCATGCACTACCATGCCCAGCTGAATTTTTTTTAATTTATTGTAGAGATGAGGTCTCGCCAAGTTGCCCAGGTGGGTCTCGAACCCGCGGGCTCAGCCAATCTTCTTACCTCAGCTTCCCAAAGCGCGGGATTACAGGCTGAACCACCGAGCCCGGCTATATTTTTTGAGTTATTGATGATGGCCATTCTGACTGGAGTTAGGTGGTATCTCGTTGCAGTTTTAATTAGAATCTACTTGCTGACTAGTGAGGCTGAACATATTTTCATGTATCCGTTGTCTGATCATATGTCTTCTTTTGAGAAGTGTCTATTCATATTTTTGCCCACTTTGTAATGGGGCTGTTTGCTTTTTTCTTTTCAGCATGTTTGAGTAGATTCTTGATGCTTGACCTTTGTCAGACATGGAGTTGGCAAATATTTTTTCCAGTCTGTAGACTGTCTCCCTGCTCTCTTGATGATATCTTTGGCTTTGCAGAAGTTTGTCAGTTTAATGAAATAAAACTTGTCTATCTTATCTCGTATGGCCTGGGTCCTTGGAAAAAATATTAGAGGTAATATTAGGGGAGAGGAAGTACAATTATTAAGAATCAGAAGGAAAGGAAACTAATGTACAGATTAAAAATACAAGTAACATGATATGTGTCCTGAGAATTTGGGCTGGTCTTATTTTCTGTTTTGTTTTTTTGGTTTTTTTTAAGAATTAACAGAATCTCCTTTGAGGATTGAAGCTCTCTCTCTCTCTCTCTCTCTCTCTCTCTCTCTCTCTATATATATATATATATATATATATATTCTGAAAGATATTTCAGAATTGAAATAAAAGGTTATTTATGTTTGTCATTAGAGACATGATCAATTAGTTTGATACATTTTCCTAAGTAGCCACCAAATATCAGGACCTAAGAAGAAATGATTCAAGAAGTTGACAGATTTATATACACTATGTATGTATGTGTGTGTGTGTGTGTGTGTGTGTGTGTGTGTGTGTGTGTGTGTACATACATATATATATATTATATATATATAAATGTCCCACCCCATGCCAAACAGTTAAAATAATTCAGACTTTTCACTCTAAGAGGTGCACAAAATAATGTGCATCTTACAGTCAATGAAGTTGTGGCCAGTACAATTCTGTATTTGTTTCCTGGCCTCTTATCACTTTTGGTGACTGTGAATTCAACTTTTCCAAAATTGGTCAACTACATCTTGTATTAATATTTCCACTAAGAAAATTCTTGGTCTGTTTTAACGAAAACTCTGGATTTCTGAAAAAAAGAAGTCTAAATCTTGTTCGATTTTATTCTGAATAATGAGGCTTGAGGGCTACTATCTTGCAGGCTCCTATGGCGAGTAGAAGTTCTTCAGTCACTAAGTGTAGCACAGGAGATTAGCACCTGAACTGTTGTGTGTGTTCAACAGGAAATTTATTGTAAACAATAAAAAGAAAAAAATAGAAAAAGAGAAAAAACAAAGGTGGCCCAAATGTATTTGCTAAGTAACACATGCCAAAATACTCCATCTTAAAATTCAATGACTTTTGAGGATTGTATAATTGAACCAAGAAAATATTAAAAACTATATAAGGTTACTAAGTTTCACAAAGGATTTTCACTTTCTTTCTCTTTATAGAAACCCAACATAAAAATATTGTCTTTCTTAAGAGATTTATTTAGGAATTGGTCTACAGGGCAAAATCTTTTAAAAATTATTCCTCTTTATTTCATTCAAATAATAAACCTTTCATTAGCAAAAATATGTAGTTTGCAATGTCAAAATTAACTTTCAATTCATCTTTTCTGACAGCATGCTGTGATCAAGGAAACATTAATCTGGCATCTTGGACTACTTTTCACACGTCAAGAGTGAAGTTTGAACGTGTTTCATGTACATATAGGCCTGTCAGTTCTTCATGTAAGCTGTGTAGTCAGCAACTCATCAAAAGAATGAAGAACAATTGGCTAATTTGACCTCTACTAAATATATCAGAGATGAGGGAAACCAATGAACTCATTCAAGTTTTTTAGATCTGAATTAACTTATAAAGATGTAAGAGTATTATTAAAGACTTGGGTTATCCATCCAAAATTTGACATATTCTAATCTCATCACTCTAAAAGATATTGAGTTCCAAATTTTACATTAAAATAACTTGAAAATAAATATTATTTTATTCTGATACACTGTTGCATGCAACATTTAATATAAATCTAGATATACTTTCTTTAAGATTCTTTGGAAAGTCTAGTGTTGATAACTAGAACAGTCTTAGAGCAAACTACTCTGGAATGCCTGCTTAAATGCTGATTTGTTCCAGGATTTGCTAACTCAGAACATCTGGTTGAGTCTTGTATATTTTAAAGATCTTCAGGAAAGTCTAGTGATAGTAAAATTGGATAACCACTATCTAGCATGACGTTGTAAATACTGAATAAAGTTTCTACTAATTTAACCAGTTGACTAGTACCAGTGATGCAAAACATGTTATAACAGTACTTATATTTTTATATTAAACAGAGCAATTAAATAAAATAATCATGACATTTTTCTTATTTAAAATGTATGATTCTTCCATTCAGAGTATTAATAAAACTTAATAATTATCAGTTGATTCTACCTACCTTTTATACATTGCTCCCCATATATTTCAAATGCTTGGATCATTGCATGGCACAATTATTTTTCTTCATCAGGACATTTACCCAGGCAACCACCAGTCAAGCCATTAGCAAAAGAGCCACCACCTTGTTCCAGGAACAATCCTTAAGCTACTTACCACTTGAATTGTGATTTTTCCTTGCTATGTATGAGGGAATCACACTTTAAAACCATCTTTATGGGTTCTTCCAGGTGCCAACTGTGTCCATTCAAGTTCACCAGAAAACAGTATGATATTAGCAAAAGAGTTATTGGGAAAAAATGCCTCTGAATAATAAAAGAAAGGTGGAGCAGGAGAAGCAAGGAGCAAAGTATGATGCGCATGTAACATCCTGAGAAGAGTTAGGACTGAGGCATGCTTGAGTAGGACTGAAGGATGGCTCTGCAAAAAAGTTAGACTAATGGGAAGTCCCAGAAAAAAACAAAAGAACAACAAACAAACAAAAACACTATTGGTTACAAGAGTCTCCCACTGACCCAGAATAGCCCAGACCTAGTAACTTCACAGTGCTTAGTTCTTGACTCTGAACAATCTGGTCAAAGTATGGCTCAGAGTGAATGCTGTGGCAGATCCAAAAATATAGCCTCATGAGGCTCTCAGCCTGTGACATTTCTCACAGCTGGTCTGTCTTGAAGGGAGATCTCAGTTCCCTCATCACCCTGTGATAAGGTCTTAACCTGCGTTCTATGTATAAAGGAAGGAATACAATATGGGACTTGAATCAGTTTGGATTCACTGCCCTCTACTATGTCCTTCTTATCTGGCTCCTTCTGTCTTTCCAGTTTATCATGATATTCTCTTTCCTTTGCTCTCCATGTCCTGCCTTTCCATTTAGTTTTTATTATTATTATTATTATTTTATTATTTATTTTTTATTATGAAGTTGTGGGGTACAGTTGAGGGTTAGGTATATAATTGTGTTTCATTCAGGCACCCTGTTGATATGGGGTGTTTCCCCGTTCCCAGACAGATATTTGCTACTGTTAATCCCATCTCCCTCCCCTCACCATAGTTTCCCAGTACGGTCAGTCATTTTCATATAGTATTGCATTGGATGTTTAAGGTTGACTACAAATGTGCCCATGTTCTCCAGTGCCAAAATATCTTTTGCATGTTTGTAGCAGGTTGAACAATAACCATCCAAAGATGCCAACTCCTCAGTCTTGGAACTTGTGAATATTACCATATTTGGAAAAAAGAGTCTTAAGATAAGGACCTTCAGATGTACTTTTCATACAGCCCAAAATGTCATTACAAATGTCCATATAAGAAGGAATAACACAGATAAACAGAGAAGCAGGCAATATGAATATGGAGACAGATTAGAGTGTGTGACCACACACTGGGGAACAAGCAAACAACCAAACCAAAGAAACCTGAATCTCTTCTAGATTCTCAGGGAGGGAGGAGCTAGGGAGGCTGTGGTCTTGCTGCCTTTTGGACTTCCAGCCTCCAAAATTATGAAATTTCCATTGTGATCAAGTTTGCAGTATGTACCTCAGGAAACTAATACAATATTCCACCAATGGTGTGCGTGGTGGAAGAGAGGATGGAAGGGAACTTGGACCCAGAGGAGGCACATGTGGCCTGATGGAGAAATGCTGCACATTATTTGAAAACCTTGAAATTTAAACTAGATAATGCCCAGAAGGGACTCTGAGATGTGTCTCTCAGAAAAAGCCAAAAGAGTCAAATGTGTTTAAAGTGTGAAAAGAAGCAGCAAAGGAGAAAAGCAAACTGTGGTAGAGACAGTATTTGTCAAATATTTCCTAACCTTTCCTCTATATCTCAGCTACCTTTGAAGTTAAATTGGGTCCCGTAATAGTCTGACAATAGACCTGGAAAAGAAGTAAGGTGTACAATTTCCTAACCAACAGTGAGAAGTCATTGTCCTTCCTCCATTCCTTTCTTCCCTTGACTCAAAGACCAGAAGTCTCCTGTTACACAAAAGCACATACTAAGGAATCTTCACCTGAAGGCAGAGATGGGCAAGCTGAACAGCCTTGGAATTTGCATAAGAAAGCAACTTATTTTGTTAGCCAAGGAGTTACTGGATTTTGCTTGAAACTGTAGGCTGACCTGACTGTAAAAGTAGCTTAATATCTTTAATGGGAAAATGAGTTACATGAATATCTGTAACAAAAGATGTAATAAAGTGTTGGGAGCCAGCCTTGGAGGCCCGCCTGATTGACAAAGTCCAGGTGCGCTGAGGACCCCCGGCCGCAAAGTGAGTCCGGGCAGCTGAGGCCCTTCTGTCTTCCATCTTTGCTGTTGGTATGGCTGAAGAAATTTCTGTGTAGTCGTGGGAGAAGAAAATGGCATATTTATGCGAAGTACTCACAGCTAACCTGAGAATGTCATGGTTCATTTTTTCCATTTTTCCACTATGCCGTTTGGCCTTTTCTAACATATGCAAGGATTAAACTCTGAAGCACATCAAGAATGCTTTCTTTCACTTGGTTATAAGTTACTAGATATTGCTTGAGTGAAAAATGATATAAGTATATTCACACCTTATTTGATTTAGGATTATGCAGTTTAGTGTTTAGACATAAGGTTTTTTAGAAGCACAAGTTTATGGTAAGTTCATTATGAATTCATTATAAGTTCTAACACTTATATAGGAGTTATGTAGTTGATTTATAACACTGTTTTCACTGACTTAGGATAAAGATTATCGTTAAGGTTTTTACTTAATTCTATAGTTAAAACTCCAAGTTAACATTTATACAGTGGGTTTTCACTGAACTCATAATATACTAATCAGACACTTTTATGATCAGTTAGCTAAAGACAGAAAGCAACCTTGGGGGCTGGGGAAACATTACTAAAAGCTTCTTTTGAGTTCTCTTTAGAAACAAGCACTGCAGGATAAGAGAAAAGTAACAAAGACATCTGGACAAGGGAGGCGATTACAAGGCTCTGAAGGTCATAGAAGCCTAAGATGGGAAAACTCCTGACACATGAAGAAATGTACACTTAGAAACTTTCTTGAGACATTTCAAGGACTGTAATTCGGGACTTTGGACTAAAAGTATCATTGTTAGCCAGGCTTGGTGGCTCAGCCTGTAATCCCAGCACTTTGGGAGGCTGAGGTGAGTGGATTGCATGAGCCCACAGGTTCGAGACCTGCCTGGTCAACTTGGCGAGACCTCATCTCTACAACAAATAAAAAAATTAGCCGGATGTGGTAGCACATGCCTGTAGTTCCGGCTACTTGGAAGACTGATGCGGAAGGATCGCCGGAGCCCAGCAGGTCTAGGCTGCAGTGGCCAGGAGTGGCCACTGCACTCCAGTCTGGGTAACAGAGTGAGACTCCAATTCAAAAAAAAAAAAAAAGTATCATTGTTGGCTTTATGAATAAGACTCGTCATCTGAATGTTTATAGGGATCTTGGTTTGTTTGTTGCCAAAACCACTAGACGGTAACTTTTAAAGCATATGTACATGAAGGAATTTTCTTTGTCTTGCCCCTTTACAAATGGTATCAAAGCTCTGTGTTAACTAACATTAAACGTCATCTGTTCAGGAAGCAGGTGTCCGAGTATAATGTTTTCGTCTTTCACCTATCCATCTCTCCTTCAGGAAACCTCATGACCCTTCTAGGGGCTGGACCTCTTCAATAAAGTAAGTGCCAAGATAAATGTGAGAAGTGTCCTAAGGAGTCTAGAGAAAATAAATATTTACTTATTACATTTTTACTCTTATTCATGTAATCAAGGTGGCATTTGAACAACACTTGTGGAAGAGCTAGAATTCGAATAGTTAGAGATGTTATGAAAGAGAACATTTCCGGTGAATAGCATGATGTGAGCATATATGAAAAACTTTTTGGGAGTTGGGGTGAAAGTAAATAAAAATAAATCAACAATAGAATAATTATAACCAGCATTTATTGAGCACTTTCATTGGTCATGCACTGTACTAAGTACATCACTGTTATTAACTTACTTAAGCTTCATAATGACCCAAAGAGTTGGATACTTTGTTATGCCAACTTGTCAAAGAAACAGAAATGGAGAGAGTTGGACAACTTGCCCAAGACTGAATAGCTTATAAATGGTGAAGACAAAAGGTAAACTCAAGCATCAGCATTTTCATGTAAAGCCATGGTATAAGACAATATACTCCACCAGTATATATTCATCTACAGATAACAGAAAACTGGCTTCAAAAAGAGAGATGCTTATTCTTTTACAGGACAAGGAGTTTATGGGTGAGTCAGTACCCAGTGCTGGTACTTCATTGGTCCAATTTTCCCAATATTCATGATTTTTGAGATTATTTTTCAACTTTCAGAAAATTTTATTTTCTCAGGAAGATCATTCTCTTCCTTATCCAGCTGCAAAGTGGCAGCCACATAGTAAGTGTCTTAATTAGACATGACAATTCCAGCAGACATAAAATTGTTGTTTTTTTCTGTCATTTTGTTGTTGTTTTCCTTTGTTTTTAATTAGCATGGAAACCTTTTCTAATGATACTAGCAGGCTTTTCTTCTTGGGTGAGGACTAGTTTCCAAGCAATTCACTGGTAAAATGAATAACATAAACTTTCTGGATTAAATTAATCAAGATTTTCCCAGTATCTTTGGAGATAGAATTGAAATAGGGGCTCTTAGCAAGGAAGGATGGGGAATGGCTGTAGGTAGACAAACAATAGTGTGCAATAAAGAGTGGGGAAGTTTGGGAAAGATTTCAGAATATCTTTAATTCCAACAGAGAAATTGGGAATTTAATTGACACAAGAAGCCATTATGAGTGCTTAGAGTAGGGGATAATTTTACAAGGATGTGCCTTAGAACATTAATCTTATGTTTCTTTTTAAAATATATATTTAGGTTGGTAAATTGTCATCAAGTCCATTACAATAGTCCATGTATAGCTCAAGAATAATTAAGCTAATATGTTGAGCATGAGATTTGGAATTGAAAATGTCAATTCAACATGAAAATATTGTTGCAAGGGGTAATTTGTACCAGATAGATCTTCATTTTCTAGTATGAGTAGATCTGGTGATGCCATTAACAAAATTAGAGTAACTAAGAGATTAATTATAATGTTTGATAAACTCTGGTTTGAAAATTTAAAAAGCTGGAACAACTTGTAGTTGGAAATATCCAGCAGATTTTTTTTAGGGTATTTCTCAAAATGGGAGAACTGATGAAGGCATGATATATAAAACAATTTTACAAGGAAGGGAGTATCAAAATCACAAGAATGGCTAAGGCTACCAGGATAAATAAGACAACAGGATATAAAATGGAAAATCATAAATTTACAGGGCAGAAAATTGGGAATAGAATAGAAAAGTTAAAAGATATGAAGTTTTGAAATACAAAGGAAAAATTGAAGACATTCAATAAAGTAAAGGAGTCTTCTGGAATAGTTAAGAATATGATAACTTGTTTGGACAAAATATGTCTAAAAAAATGGAAGCAGTAAAAAGATAAATAAGAAAATTGTCAAGTAATAACTAGAATCCAATTAACTCAGATGATACAAGTTATATTCATAAATAATTCAAGAAACATCATTTCTTTAATTTCTCTAGAAATAATGAATAGTGCCTATTCTGGAGGAGTAAGGAAGAAATCTGAAGAGGGTTACATGGGATAAGCAAAGTAGAAGGTCATGTACAGTAGAGGATAAAAGAAAAAAAATCAGGTACAAAGACCATATTGTTCAAACTAAACCAAAAATTACACTTTCACTATCCTTGATATTATTGTAATTTAGTTGGTTTCAACAATTCTCTAAATTATTTTGAAATTGTTTTCTTTTCTTTTTACTTTCAGAATATTTATTAAACATAAGAAAAATATGAGCAAGCTATTCTTTGGAGTTTGGTAAATAACCTCTTTGCTAGATGATTACAGTTCTTGAAACAAACATTTCCAATCAAGCCAAAGGTAGCACATTTATATCCATCTTTTACTATTTGCCACTCAGGGGAAATGAAAACTGGCTGCAATATTAGGCAGCTGAAACACAAATAATCCTTTTCTGCCAAATTCTTTTCACTGCAAAGAATTAGTTATAAAAATGGTTTCACTAATAATCTCTCCCTCTTGGTTTCATTAATAATCTCTCCCTCTATTGTCTAAAGAGGTAGTTGCAATAAATTGCCCTTTTATATAATGCCCCTCATATCTCCAAGGGATTTTACTTTTCTTGTTCTTGGTAAAATTTGAAAACTATTAAAATTTTGTTTCTTTATTTTTTCCAAATGTTATGTCTTGATTAGCTTTTGCCTGGATAAATCACCTATATTTTTCCTTGGTTTTTTGAAGTTTATTGAATTTGATGAGTGAGATGTTGTCTATGAATGAGATTTATGAATTTTTGAAAAGTAAAAACGGGCTCTAGTATTACTAGAGCAATAGAGAGTAATCTTCCATTTTGCTTTCAGTCATAGTTTATAGAAACTCTCATAGCCACATTTCAGTTCCCAAATGTTTTTGACTCTGCAGATCTTAAACTATTCTTAATATATGAGAAAGAATTAGAAATAATTCAGGAGTTCATGATTCTTAATAGATGAGAAAGAATTAGAAATAACTCAGGAGTTCATGATTCTTAATAGATGAGAAAGAATTAGAAATAATTCAGGAGTAGGCTGTGGTTTTTTGTTTTGTTTTGTTTTGTTTTCATAAAATCAAGTTGCCAAACTGGAAGGCTTTCTTGGGAAACTGTTGAGCTTGTTTCTTTCTTTCTTTCTTTCTTTCTTTCTTTCTTTCTTTCTTTCTTTCTTTCTTTCTTTCTTTCTTTCTTTCCTCTTTATTTCTTTTTCTTTCTTTTATTTTAAAGATGTGTGGTACAAGTTATGAATAGATACATAAGTGGTTTATGTACAGGCGAATTTGTGCCTTCTACTGGTCTTCACTACCGCTGGTTCAGGGGATCAGGTCCCCTTAATAATATTATGTGAACCTCTCCAACCCTCCCCCACCAAGCAGTGTCCTGCTACTGCCAATCCCTCGCTTGTAGTATTGTGATAAATGTTCAGGATCCATTTATGAGTAACAATATGTGATATTCAGTCTTTTGTTTCTGTGATAGATAACAGAGTATGATAGACTCTAAATCCATCCAAGTTGCTGTAAAGTCCATATGTTTGTCCTTTTTTATGGCTGTGTGATATTCCATCATGTATAGGTAAAACTTTTTTTTTAAATCCAGTACAGTTGTTTTCATGTTTTTGCTATTGTGAATAGTGCTGAAATAAACATGTGTGTACAGGTATCTATTTTTTAGAATGATTTGAGTACCTCTGGGTGTATTTCCCAAAGGAAAATTGCTGGTTCATAGAGAAGGTTAATTTCTAGGTAGTATAACAATTGTCCCACTTTTCCATACAGGTTGTACTAGTTTATACTCCCACCAACAGCATGAAAACTTCCCTTTTCTCTACATTCTCACCAACATCTGTTGTTTTTTAATTATTGATGATGGCCATTCTTACTGGCGTTAGTGATATCTCAATGTGGTTTTGATTTGCATTTCCCTGATGATTAGTGAGGCTGAGCATTTTTTCATGGTACCTGTTGATTGTTCATATATCTTCTTTTAAGAAATGTTTATTCTTGTCATTTGTTCACTTTCTAATAGTGCTGTTTGTGTTTTTCCTTTCAACTCCTTTGAGTTCCTTATAGATCCTGGATGTTAGACCTTTGTCAGGTATACAGTTGGCAAATATGTTTTTTCTCATTCTGTGGGCTGTCTCCTTGCTCTCTTGATAGTTTCTTTTGCTTTGCAAAAGCTTGTCAGTTTGATGAGGTTCCACTTGTCTACCTTATCTCTTATGGCATATGCTTTTGGGGTTATGATCAAGAATTGGTTGCATATTCCAATGTACACAAGGGTGTCTCCTGTGTTTTCTAAGATTCTTATAGTTTAAGGTTTTACATTTAGGTCTTTGCTCCATTTAGAGTTGATATTTGTGTATGGTAATAGGTAAGGGTCTTGTTTCATTCTTGTGCATGCAGTAAGCCAGTTTTTCCAGCACCATTTGCTGAATACGGTCTCCTCTCCCCCATAATTGATGGTGGTGGCTTTGTCAAAGAAGAGTTGGTTTATAAGTCAAGGTTTTGCTCCCGAAATCTCTATCCTGTCCCATTGGTTTATATGCCTGTTCTTGTAGCAATACCAGGCTGTTTTGATTATTGTAGCCATATAATGAAGTTTAAAGTCTGGAAGTGGGATACTTCCCACTTTGTTTCTTTTGCTGAGGATTGTTTGGCGATTTGTGGGGGTTTTGTTGTTGTTGTTGTTGTTTCTGTATGAATTTCTGTATTGTTGCTTCCAGAACTGAGAAGAATGATGTTAGTAATTTGTTGAGTACTGCATTGAATCTGTAGATTGCCTTGGATAGGAGGGCCCACTTAACAATATTGATTCTTCCAATCCGTGCAAATAGAATTTTTTTAATTTGTCTGCCTTCCTTGATTTCTTTGAGTAGTATTTTTGAGTTTTCATTTTAGGGGGCTTTCACTTCTCTGGTTAGAAAAATGCCAAGATATTTAAACATTTGTGCATTTGTGTGTGTGTGTGTGTGTGTGTGTGTGTGTGTGTCTATTGTGAATGAGGTCGTGCTTTTTATTTGGTGCTCTGGCTGTTGCTGGGATATGAAAATGCAACTGTCTTTTGCATGCTGATTTTTTTCCTGAGACTTTACTAAAGTCAATATTGCAAGGAGATTTTTGATCATAGGATCATATCCTCTACAAAGAAGGATAGATTAACTTCCTCTTTTCCTATTTGGATACTGCTGATTCCCACTATTGCCTGATTACTCTAGCTAGGACTTCCAACACTATGCTGAACAGGAGGGATGAGAGTGGAAACCCTTGTCTTATCTCCATTTTCAAGGGAAATGCTTTCAACTTCTGTCCATTGAGCAATATGTTGGCTATGAATTTATCATAATTGACTCTTACTGTTTTGAAGAATGTTCCTTCTGTATCTAGATACTCAAGGACTTTTATCAAGAAGGAATTTTATTGAAAGTTTTTTCTGCATCTAATGATATTATCAAGTGGTTCTTGTTTTTACATCTGTTGTAGTGAATTACATTTCTGGTCTCGTGAATGTTGAACCAACTCTGAGTTCTGGGAATGAATCTTGTTTGGTCATGGTGGATAATTTCTGAGATGTGCTGGTTCTAATTTGCTAGAATCTTGTCAAGAATATTTGCATCTATTTGCATCAAGGAAATTGGCCTGTTGTCCTCTTTCCTTGTTGAGTCTTTGCCAGATTTGGCTATCAGCATGATGTTAGCATCATAAAATGGTTTGGAGAGGTTTCCACCTTTCTGTGGAATATTTTCAATAGGATTGGTTTCTCCTTGTATGTTTTGTGGAATTCTACTGGGAAGTCATCTGGTCCAGGGTTTTTTGTTTTGTTTTGTTTTTTGTTTTTGGTAGTTTTCTTATGATAGAGTCTATTTCCTGGGTTGTTGTTGGTTTATTTGGGATTTCAATTGTTTCTTTCTTTTCTCTTCTTTTTTTTTCTTATCCTGTCTTCATATCTTAGTGAAAAAGCACAAAAGCCTCATTTCCATCCTCTGTCTCTGCATCATGTTAGACCTCCCTGGATGACCAGCATTTTCTTTTGTTTTTTTCACCCTTCCTCCCTCCTTCTCAACCAGAACTTTTTTAAAGAAAAAAACATGCTTGGGTGCAGAGTTTATCTCAACAAAAACAAACATGTCTGTAGGATTCCAAAGCTACTCAGAGACTTTAAGGGTATTTAACAGCCTGAAGGGGATTTATGGTTAATTCCCATTGGTATCTGACAAATTGACCTCTGAAGAGACATCAGGGAGAGAGGAAGAATAGACCTTCCATCATTACAGGAATATAGTCCTCTAAGTACCTTTTCTTCCATTACTCATGTGTAGTCACAGTATATGTATGCTTTTTTCAGTAGTTTGTTTGAGATATGTCTAGATATGGATTTCTTTGAATGTATTGTCTTGGTACTTTCTGAGTTTCTTTAGTCTGTAAGCTTATGTTTTTCACCAAATGTGGGATGTTTTCAAACATTATTTCTTCAAAGAATTTTTCTGCACCAAACTCTTTATCCTTTCCTTCTGAGGTTCAATTATACATATATTGAATCTTTTGATATTTGTCCACAGGTCTCTGAAGCTCTGTGTATTTTTCATTTAATGATTTTCCATTTTGTTGCTCAGATTGGATAATATATTATTTTATATTCAAGTTCATTGTCTCTATTCTGTCATCTCTATTGTTCTATTGGGCTCATCTAATGAATTTTCAGCACACAAAATAAAAAAATAACTCCCTAAAGTACTTAATTTAACCTTAACAAGAAACATTATTTTAAAAATCTCTCTGACAGAAGTAACTTATACAATTGATGCAAACCATCTATAATAGTTAATTTCATGTGTCAACTTGGCTATGCCACAGGGTGCCTAGATATTTGGTTAAACATCCTGAACATGTCTGTGAGGGTATTTTTGATAAGACTGGCATTTGAATTAGTAGACTAAGTAAAGCAGGTTGCTCTCTCCAGTGTGGGTGGGCTTCATCTAATCTGTTGAAATAATGTATGGAACAAAAGTTGAAGAAAGGAGGAGCTCACGATTTTTTTTTAGGCTAGGATTTGTGACTGTCCTAGTTCTCAGACCTTTAGACTCAGATTGGATTACACCACCAGCTTTCTGGGTCTCCAGCTTGCAAATAGCAGATGGTAGGACTTGTCAGTCTTCACATTGCACAGGCTAGTTTTTAATAATAAATCACATGATATATGATATATATACTAGCTGTATAATGATATATATTTATAAATGAAGACTATGTAAAAATAAGTCATACATGAGTGATTATGAATAAATGTATAAATTATATAAGGAATATCTGAGACTAAGCAATTTATAAAGAAAAATTTACAAGTAAAACTGTGTAGGCTGCACCAGAAGCATGGTGCCAGCATCTGCTTCTGGTGAGGTCTTCTGCTGCTTCCACTCATGGCAGAAGGGAAAAGGGAGCCAGTGTGTGCAGATCATGTGGCAAGAGAGCGGGAGCAAGAAAGAGGAGAGGGAGATAACTGGCTCTTTTTAAAAACCAGCCCTCGCTTGGGCTCGATGGCTCATCCTGTAACTCTAGCACTTTGGGAGGCCGAGGCTAGTGGATTACCAGAGACCACGGGCTCGAGACCACCCCTGACGAGACCTTGTCTTGACAATATAAATAATTAGTGTGCACCTGTAGTTCCGGTTACTTGGAAGACTGAGGTGCAAGGAGCGCCGGAGTCCAGCAAGTGGCGCTGGGGTGGCCGTGAGTGTGCCACTACACTCCAATCTGGGCGACGGCGTGAGACTCCAACTCAAAAACAAACAAACCAGTTCTCATGAGAACCAATAGAGTGAGAACTCACTCCTTACTGAAAGCAGCACCAGGTCACCTGTGAGCAATCACTTCTCAGGACTCAAACACCCACCCTTGGGACTCCCACTTCTAAGATTAGGAGTCAAATTTCAACATGAGATTTGAGGTACAAGCTTCCAAACTGTAGCAGTGAGGTTAGGGAGAATTCACTCTCTCTCTGCCTGAATATTTTTGAGCTTCAACAGCAGTCTTTTATACTCAGATTGTAACTCAAACCACAGGATCTCCTGGTCCTCTGGCTTTCAGACTTGGACTGCAACTACATCACCATCCTATTAGTTCTGTTTCTGAAAACCACACATTACTAACACAGCCCTGGAAATGGTTTATATAGCTAAATAAAAGTATGCAGTTTTCTTATTATTTATATCTGCTTCAAATGTATTTGAATGTTTATTAGCAATATTGTGGGTTGTATAACATGTGAAAATAAAATGTATGGAAAAAATAGCAAAATAACTGAAGAAAAATGGAAATATATTGTTGGAAGTTTGTAATATTATACATGAGGTGTCACAATATTACTTGATGTAGAGTGTGTGTTAATTTTTATCCTACAACTCCAAATAAACCACTGAAACATAATAACCAAGGTTCTTGCTAGTAATTAGTGCAGATAAAATAAATCATAAAAACAATTAATGAAAATTGGGGCGATAAGTGGTTTAAAAAAATAAAAACAGGAAAAAACAAAATCATATATATGCCCATTTCTATTAATTTCATATTTAATATAAGTAATCTAAACACTACAAATAAGAAAGCAAATATTGTCATTTTGAAGACTCAATTAAAATTGTTTCTAAGAAACTCATTTTAAGTAGAAAAACAGAAATAGTTAAACATAAAAAGATAAAAAAATATACACATTGGCATATGCATTCTGTACTTGGCTATACTAAAGAAAAAAATAAAATAACAGAACAATTGCCAGAAATAAAATTTGCATAATGATAAATTAATCACAAATCTTTAAAACCCCAATGACAGAACTTCAAAATACAAAAACTACAGTACTTTAAGGAGAAATAGATAATTTCTACAGTTATAATTCTGCAATTCTAATCAGAGATTTAAACATCACTGTTACAATAACTGACAAAAAGTTTAGACAGAAAACTGGTAAGAATACAGAAGGTTTTATAATGCTATCAACCTAATTGACATGTATAGTATACTTAACTCAACAATAGAAGAATACACATTCTTTTCAAGTGCATATGAAACACTTAGCAAGATAAACCATGTTCTGAGCCATAAACACATTTTAATAAGTTCAAAAGGATTCAAATAATACAGAGTATGCTCTCTGATAACAATGGAATTAGAGAACAATTTAAAAATTATATCTGGAGTCCTCAAACTTTCAGAAACTGAATAACAGCCTTATTTTATTTTTTTATTTTTTGAGTTGGCATCTCACTCTGTTGTCCAGGCTGAAGTGCAGTGGCACAATCATGACTCACCACAAAGCAGGCTTCTTAATAACTCATGTGTCAAAAAAATGTCCAAAGAGATATTATAAAGTATTTGAAACTGAATGAAAATAAAAACATTTTTCATTGTATAGAAAACTCAAAAGATTCCAACAAATAGCTGTCAGAGGTAATAAAGAGATTCAGTCAAGTTCCAGAATATATCAACATACAAAAATCAGTAGTGTTTCTATAAACTAACAACAAACTATCTGAACAAGAAATAAAGAAAACAATCCCCTTTTTTTTCTTTTTTTTTAGAGAGATAGAAAGAAAGAGAGAGACAGAGAGAGAGAGAGACAGAGAGAGAGAGACAGAGACAGAGACAGAGAGACAGAGACAGATAGAGAGAGACAGAGAGAGACAGATAGAGACAGAGACAGAGAGAGACAGAGAGAGACAAAGAGAGACACAGAGAGAGAGACAGAGACAGAGAGACAGAGACAGATAGAGAGAGACAGAGACAGAGAGAGACAGACACAGAGAGAGACAGAGACAGAGAGAGACAGAGAGACAGAGACAGAGAGAGACAGAGACAGAGAGACAGATAGAGAGAGACAGAGACAGAAAGAGACAGAGAGACAGAGAGAAAGAGAGAGACAGAGAGAGAGAGAGAGAGAGAGAGACAGAGAAAAACAATCCCGTTTAAATAACTACCAAAATAAAAAAATACTGTACTTAGGAATAAGTTTATCCAAAGATATAAAGCACCCCTGAAAGAAATCAGGAAATACACAAGTAAATGGAAATACATCTAGCGTTCATGAACTGGAAGAATTAATATTGTTAAAAGTTTCATATGCACTTACCCAAAGTGATCTAGAGATTTACTTCAGTCTCTATCATAATAACAGTTACGTTCTTCACAGAAAAAAATCTGAAAATTTGTGTGGAATCACAAAAGACCTTAAGTAGCCATAGCAATCTTGAACAAAAAGGAATAAAACTAGAGACATTACAGGACTTTTATTATTATTATTATTATTATTATTATTTTGTGTGTGTGTGTGTGTGTGTGTGTGTGTGTGTTGGAGTCTCACTTTGTTGCCCAGACTGGAGTGCAGTGGCCGCTCCCGGCCACCGCAGCCTCAACTGCTGGGCTCCGGTGATCCTTCCGCTTCAGCCTTCCAAGTAGCTGGAACTACAGGCGCGCGCTACCGCGCCGGCTCATTTTTGATTTATTGTAGAGATGAGGTCTAGCCAAGTTGCCCAGGCAGGTTTCGGACTCGCGGGCTCAGGCAATCCACTCACCTCAGCCTCCCAAGGCACGGGATTATAGGCTGAGCCACCGAGCCCGGCACAGGGCTTAAGTTCAAAACATATCACAAAGCCATAGCAATCAAAATATCATGCTAATGGCATATAAGAGCAGTCACATAGATTCATGGAATTGACTAGAAAACCCAGAAGTAAATTCATGTGTTTACAATCAATTGATTTTTGAAAAATAAGCCAAGAACACATAATGAAGAAAGGACAGTCTTTTTAATAAATAGTTTTGAGACAACTGTATATCCACATGCAGAAAAAATAAATTAGACCTTAATCTCACACCAGTTTAAAAAGTCAGCTCAAAATGGATTAAATATTTAAATGTAATGTCTGAAAGTATAAAACTACTAGAAGAAAATGAGGTAAAGTTTTATGACATTGGTCTGGAAAATGATTATTTTGGATAAAAACCCCAAAGTCCAGACAACAAAAGCAAAAATAGACTAATAACATTACATCAAACTACAAAATGTCTGCACAACAAGGGAAAGTACAGTGTGAAGACACAACCTACAGATTGAGAGAAAATATTTGTAAGCTATACATCTGATAAGAGGTTAACATTCAAAATATGTAAGAAACGCAAACAACTTAATAGTAAGAAAACAACACAATTAAAAATGGGCAAAAGATTTGAAGAGACGTTTTAAAAGAAGACATACAAATGGACAACAGATATATGACAAAATGCTCTGTATCACTAATTGTTAGATAAATGCAAATTAAAACCACAATGAGATATCACCTCACAGCTATTAGGATGGCTATGACCAAAAAACCAAAGAATATAAGAACTGGCAATGGTGTAGTGAAGAGAGTTCTTGCACACTGATGAGACTGTAAAATAGTAGAATCAGTATAGAAAAGACTATGAAGGTTCCTCAAAAACTAAAAACAGAATAACCATTCTGTTTTTATTCACTATCTAGCAATCTCATTTCTGGATGTATATCCAAGGGATTTTAAGTCAGTGTGTTGAAAAACTTCCTGTTCATTGGAGCATTATTCACAATAGCCAAATGATGGATTCAGCTTGAGAATCTATCAGTGGACAAATGGATAAAGAAAATGTGGTATATATACACAATGGAATACTAGCCTTAAAAAAGAAGGATATTCTGACATTTGCAAAAACATGGATGAACCAGGAGGATATCATGCTAAGTGAAATAAGTGAAACTTTTTCAACAATAATTTTTTTGTCACCAGGCAAAGATTGGACAAATAACGCATGGTCTCACTTATATGTGGGACCTAAAAGACTTGACCTCATGGATCCAGAGAGTAAAATGATAGATGTCAGGAGCTGGGGGATGGAGGAATGAGGATATGTTGGTCAAGTTTTACACATTTTTAACTGGATAAAAGGAATACGTTTTTTGAAATCTGTTGTACAGCATGGCAAATATAATTAATAATGATGTATTGTACATTTCCAAATCACTGAGAGTAAATTCCAAATGTTCTCACCCTTCAAAAATGTAAGTATTTGAGGTGATGGTTATGTTAATTAGCTTGCTTTAATCATTGCACAGTGTATACATATATTATGATATCATTTTTAAAATTGTAAATATAGACACATAATTTGTCATCTTACAACAAATTTTTAAAAAATTGTTAAAAGCTCTGTTAAAACTTTATTCAGACTACAAGAAAGGGATTGGCAGTAGTGGGGAACTGCCAGGAGATGTGGAGGCACACTTCATCAGTAAGGGTACCTGATCTCAAACCAGGTGAAGTGAGGATCAAAGTCAGGCCTAAACTTTACCTGTACAATGACCATTTGTATACCTAACCGTGAATTGTACCCTACCTCTCCAAAATTAAAATTTAAAAAAAGATTAATTCAATAATTAAACAAATATTTATTAGTCACTGTGAAAATGAAGATGAATAACACATTACTCTGAGTCTGTGAAATGCCAATCTAGCCTAGAGACAGGGATATAAATAACTGATGTAATACATATAGAAGTTAGCCATATAAAATTTTACAGGAGCACTGAAGAGTAGGTTAATTTTGCCTGAACGGGAGTGTGTGAAGACCGATAAAGATTTGCTGCAACAATTTATTTGATTTGGATCTTGAAGAGGGAATAGAATTTTGAAAAGCAAAGTAAACAATATAAGCAAAAGAATTGCACTGGCATTAAACTGCCTGAAAATGTTAATTGTTCAACAGTTCCTTAATGAAACTATTGTCACCTTCCAGTTAGATTACTAATGATAAACAATATTCTTTCAAGGCTTTTCTGGATATCTTTACAGAATCTGACTTGTTTAGTTTTTTGAACTGCTGGGAGACATTTTTTCTAAGCTATGTTCTGGTTCTTATGCTTTTATTGCATTTCTTTTTCTTAAATTTCAAATATTGACTATAATTGAAGTGATTTTTTTGCATCTATTTACAGTCGTTGTTTGTCCCATTTCTGCTGATGTCTCAAATACCTTAAGATCATCATTAACATGTAGAATCCTCATGTTTTAAAAAATTGTAGAATTTGAAGTTAATACAATGATCAATCACAAATGGTTCTTTCAGATACTACATAATACCATAATATTAGTTATACAATGGCTTGAAAAAAGAAATAAAATTATGAATTACACATAAAACCTATGACATTTAATTGAGGTTTTATTTTATTCTTATAATTCCCATTTCTGAAAAATCTTACATCCAAAAAATATAAAATATTTTATGTATATTATTATGTACAAAACCAGTACTGATAACAAATTTTCAGGCTCTGAAAAAACATGAAATATGACTAGGCAATTTTAATTTTTTTAAGATTAGATTTTGGTAATATCCAATTCAAAAATAACCATAAAATATTTATTTAAACATTATATTATAAGAAATTATGATTCTAAAAGTATGTTCTTTTCTACTTTTGAAGTCAAAGAAAATTGAAAGCCACTGGTTATGATATCAAGGAAAATACATCTATTGAATTGCAAAAAAATTAAACAAGCAGTATAACTTTAGTACAACAGTTGATAATCCATGTATCATGAAAATTAACAAAACTATTACTATTATTTAGAAAACTGGGAAGAATGTCCAAAAAGATAAAGAAGATAAGGTTGCTTGGAACTGTCCTTGTTTTCTATAATCTGTAGTGTGTAGCAATTTAAAATTTGACTCCTTTAGCCATTAACAAAAAAAATGCATCAGAAATCATAATAGGAGACAGGTTGCTACTAGAATAATTTTCCATAAGAAGTGAATTGCATTTTCCACTTCAGAGTGAACTACTCTTACATGTTTTCAACAATAAAATTTTAAATGTTTTATTTTTCAAATTATTAAAATATTTTTTAAATATTTGAAATAATTTTTAAATATTTAAAAATTCCCAATCTTGCTCATTGATTTCCTTGTACTCACAATTTATTAAACTTGTAATAGATGACAATTCAATTGAATTACATTTAAAACTAAATAGTTTAATTCTCTGTATGTGTGATCTTGTTTAACAATCTTCCATGTTGATCATTATTTCTCTTTCATTCAACATATTCGCTCTTTTGTCTTACTGTATTTGTTCACTTATAAAATGATTATAGTCTCCATCACCATTTGCTTGCTGCACTTTTAAGTCTATTTTTGGAAGATTTCAAGTCTATTCTTTGATGTTCATGAAAAAAAATCAAGTTATCTCTCCTCAAATGTAAAGCTGATATACTAAAATTAATTCATAATCTAACAAGCATTTCATAATATTTATTGGGTGATTAGTGTATGCTTTTCACTGTATGTGTATGTGTGTATCAAAGTAATCTCTCTTCGAGGGCTTTATATAGTTCATGTGTGCAATCAAGACTAACAAAAGCAATCTGTAAGCTTGCTTATAACTGTTTCATTGTATTGTGGCTATCTGTTTTTTAGGACAGAAGTTGTTACTCTTCTTTGAAAACTTACCTGATAAAAGCAGAGGAATAATTTTAAGTGAATCTGTCTACATGTGAATGTATTTAACCCTGATAAGATAATCTACAAGACAGAAGAAATAAACAAACACAAAAACTGATAAAATGCCCTTAACGTTCTTTTATGAATTTAAAATTTGCTTCTTAGAATTTTCCAGCTTTAATTCTAGTTTCCATAAAAGTTCTAAGGTTTTAGTTGCATATGGTTTCTAATGCTCTGTGAGAAAAAAGTGATCTTTCCCTTTTTCCCTGAATGTAGTTAAAATGGGTTGATAACAACAAAAGCAAAGTCTCAAAAATGAAGCCAAATTCAAAGGAAAATAAAAGGAAAAAAAAGTGCAATGTAGAACAGTGTGAAATCACTGCAGACTAGCTACTCCTGAAGGGAAGTTGTCTCAAGTGTTCTGCCTATCTTAACCAGCTACTTTTCATGTTCTGTATATTCTAATAGAAAATTCAATCTCCACATTTAATTTTGCAAACAATGTATATAAAAGTAAATTTCAAATCAAAATTTCTCACCCAATCCCATGCTCTAGAATGATTTGTATTTCTAACTACCTATTTGAAATAGAAATTAAAACCAGAAATTGACTAAAATTGGGCTTAAAGCCCACTCTCCTACATTAATCAACTTGGATGTTTTTTCCCTCGTAATTTACTTGGACCGGTATTACTACTCTCCAACCCTGCTCTCCAAACCAATGAACTGAGTCAATTTAGACTTCTTTAATCCATTGTCATTCTCCATCATGGGGCATATTCCATCTTTACTACATTTTCCTCATTCCATCTTCTCTGTATCATTCAATGCCTATCTCTTCTTTAAGATGACTGTAACTGATTGTAAATTAAGGTCCTGAAAGACTTCATTAGAATACTGTAATATCTTTCCTACTGGGTTTTTTACTTCTAAACTCATGTTTCTAAATAAAGTATTTCTCTGCAGCCAGAGTGATTTTTTTCTTAAAAAAAACTCTTAATACTATTTTCAAGTATGTAAACTCTTCCTTGGCTTCCAAGCTAATAAAGGGAAAAGTTAGGCTTCCATAGCATAACATACAGAGATTCTTCTGATCGTGTACCTTATAAAGTTTCTAGTCTCATCTTTGGTCTTTTCTCCCAGTGTACTATATGCTAATATATGCTATAGGATTAATCAACAGCTCTTTTTATTCTAACATATCTGTGTCTGTCTACATCGTGTACACATGCAGCTACTTGACCTAAAATCTATACTTTACTTTCTTCTTTTACCTCTTTGTTCATTCTTTATGAATCAACTCAAAAATAATTTATTTTAGTATCAGCGTCATGCAACAATGTTAATAACTTCCTCCTCCATGTTTCATTAGTATTTTAAAGAAACATTATTAGATCACTTATCAAAGGAACAACATTTGTTATTTGAAATCTCTCTCTGGCTTTTATCTAGAGAACAGATTAGGAAAAGAGGAGACTAGATGTGGCGAGTGCACTTAGGAAACTACTGTGCTGAGTAGTCCAATAGAAAAACAATGTTATATTGGACTAGAATGTTGGCAATGGGATGAAAGAAGAATAAGTGAAACCTAGAAATATTTACTAGGTAAAACTGACATGATATTGTCATACACTGACTATAAGAAATGAAGGTAAAGGAATTGTTAATGATAACACCCACAGTACTGGCATGAAGAACCTAATAAATGGGATGCAAATCAATGAGATGGATGCCAAAATAACTTGAAAACTGTCTGTTTAGTTTCATATGCTAAGTTTTAGGTGAATGTAAATAATGGAAAGTTTTTTAACAGGTTTTAAATGGGCAAACGTGTCCACTCAGAAATGCTAATAACATGAGCAAAAATCACAATTACAGCTTAACTTTTGTCTAGTGTTTTATCCTCCCTAAAATGTATTAAAATACTTAGGAATACCCCATTTCAAAATCTCATTTCCTTAAACACTATCCAATATCATCTAACATAAGCCTAAATCCTACAATACGTCTATTCTAACACTAACTAAAATAGTCCATTTTCCCATGATACACATTCTCCCTTGCTTTTATAAGTAGCAAATCCAGTTTGTTCCAACTCATGTGTATTCCTGGTAGTCTTCAACTGAAGAACATTGACACTGACACATTTGACATCAAGTAAATGTAAAACAGGTATGTTAGATGAGAAAAATATAATTAATATTAAAGTACATTTTACTACAAAGAAATAAAATAATTATTAATTAACTTTATAATTTATGAAAGAATTGGCATTGGTTACTGACACATTTTCTAGTATAGATGTTGAAATTGCTGAAGAAAGTTGCCTAGATAACACTGATGAAGTATTTATTATGCAGTCACTTGTCATTTAGTTGCTAGAAGATTTGCAAAAACTTCTCTCTGTATACTATCAATACCCAGTGTATGCCTAATGAGTAATAAATAATTTCACCTAGCATTTCAAATTACATCTAGAAATCTATAATAATCTCACATCAAAAACCTTTGCATGAGATCTTAAATAATTACTCTTATTTGAACAAATTTGAGTAAGAAATTGCTTTAAGATAACCCTATTCTTTTAAAAAACAAACATTTGAAATCTTAAGCAACTTATATTGATATTATTAATGTAATTTCTCTCTTAGTTCATATTATATTTCCCAGAAAATGCTTTCAAGAATGATTGCTACACTTTCTTTCTGAATATTATATAGTCTGAACACAAAGCAGAATGATTTTATAGAGTCAATCCTTGAGTCAAGATGAGGTTAGCTCTACTTATTCAGAAATAACTTATTTAGCATTTATTTCATACTAGTCACTATACACAAGGATATAAATAACTTTTGCAAAATTGCTACAGAAGTGTGACATTTATCAAATTTTAATTTTATACATAATTCTAAATACATATATACCTTGCGTCTCTCCAGGTAAGCAAGAAATATACATGAATATTAATCTTTTTTTCAAACTTCAATCTTAGCATCCCTCACTGGAGTGAAATAAAAAGATGAATAAGGTTTGACCTTGGAAGGGTTCACATAATTTAAAAAGGGCTCAGACATTTCATCATATATTATATTAATATATTATCTATAATTAATATAGATAAGAAGGATTATGAGAGAATAGTAGATAAAAAAACACCTCATTTTGCTTGAAAGACTGAAAGGTACCTAGGCAAGGTGGTGAACAGGATGAGACAGTGGGAAAGGAATGTGCACAGACAATAGATTTCTCTGCAGTTTCTTTCACATATGATTCTTTGCCAATATTATACACTTAAAGAAAAATATTTTCTGACTGTTCTCTGAAAGGCCTAGTTATGTATTGGTACTTTAGTATATTTTCTTTGTATCAATATTTTGAAAACACTAATTCTTTGTTCTCACCCAGTCACTTGTGAATTACAATGATTAAGGTGGCAGAATTATTTTGCTGTGACTGAAACCCATATTCCAAAATACTGGAATTTGTGAAGAAATATTATTTGAATTACAATGTGTTGCTCCCTGTTTACAGCTGCAGTCAGTAAATAAGATACATCAATCAAGATAAATAGTCTTGTTAAATAATATTTAGTTAACTCAGGAAAAGCTAAGATGTAGACAAATTATACTCCAAAATATTGAGTTGCAAATTGTTCACTGTCTACAGCTGCTGGTAATAAACAAGATATATCAATCAGGATAAATTGGTTGAAATATTTGGTTAACATAGCAAAAAGTTAATATATGTACAAATTATAACCAAAAGTTTGCTTATACTAAAATGTGTCTTAGTATGTGAAAGGTGATACAGGCCTTTTTTCCCCTAAATTATATTCTAAGAACTACTAGCAGTCTATGAAATGCTTATGGGCATTCTGTGGTTAAATATTTTAGAAAATATTTTATTTTTATCCTCAACTTCAATATTTGAGATTCACATTAACATGTTCACTATTCTAAGAATTTCTGAAGAAAACCTGTTCTACTCAAGTTTTATTAAAATAATTTTTGACCATATGATGATTTTTTTTTCCAAAAACCACGTTGAGCATTTTGGTTGATACTGATGTTTTTTGGAATGTAATGTGGGAATTGCTGGCAAATATGATTAGCAATACATTGAATAATATAATTCCTTGAAACTTAGAGAAAGCAGTATTTAATTTAGCTAATAATGTGTATTGAGAAGTTTATTGGAAAATGGCAATATTAAAGACTGTGGAAAAACAACCTGGGCCATTCACTACTGCTGGGAGTTTAAAATGCCACAAATCTGTTTTGTAGAGAGTTCCTGCAGTCCTATCAAAATTTCTACTATATCACAACCTTTGTACTAGCAACTCCAGTTTTAAGACTTTAACTTACACATTGTCATTTGTATAAAATAACAAAAGTACAGTTGCTTATTGCTGCATTGTTTCTATTAACATAGAATTTTAATGCCAACATAAATATTCACTGATAAAATACCTTATACAAATTGTGGTCTATATACAAACAAAAACAAAATGAGAAAGTTTTCTGGATTTTGGTAAGATCTTCAGGATACATTCAATGAAAAACATGAGGTGCCGACAAGTGTGTAAAAGACAATACTGACACTGGTGAAAACAGGAGAGGAAATATTTCCTTCTGTAAACATAAAACTATCTCTGCTAGACAAACAAATTAATAGGACTACAACTCATGGAAATTATAAATATGGAGATAGAAATAAAAGGAATACTTTGTTCTATATCATTTCATTATTTCTAATGTTGGGAAGATGTGAATGCATTAAAGTGGGGAAACTTAAATAATTACAATCAGTTCTACTCTAATGTGACATTTGTTTTACTAAAAATTACTATGCCAGACAAGATCATGCTGTAAGAAAACATGAGGTTTAAGAGGAGCAATCAGTGGCACATAATTTTTAAAAATCTAATAAAAACGATAACACAGTTTTGCACATGTTAAATGGTTAGGATGTATATAAATACTACAATAAATATGGTACTTTATCTTGAGAAAAGGCCAGAAGTGTGCTTTAAAAGTGTGTATCAGAAGAGTTGCAGCTTGTGAGCTCTTGTGTGGTAGAAGGAGGAGGATCTCAAATGTGATGGAGAACTGTCACACTAGATGTCAGTGGATGTGTCCCATGACACACACAGTAAACTTGGGGAGCTGGTAGGATTTTTGCATGTGAGTATTTTTGTGTATTCCATTTAAACTAGGCTCAATGGGAAGTAGTTGTTTGTGTTCACAGTTGTCTATGGTTAGGAGAGTTGTGTATAAGCAAACACAAAACTCCACTACACTCAAATTGTTTCCTGATACATCAGCCACATTGGAACAAATTCAGTTTTTGAAATAAGTGTTATTACAAAACTATTAATTTTGCTTATTTTAAATATTAAACATATCTTGTGAACAAATTTCCTTAGTTGATTCATCAAGCTTCTTAGAGTTATCGTTAACTTTTCATACATTATACAGATGACACATAGGTTTGACTTTCACTCTCTAAATGCTTGTATACATCATTGCTACTTGCACAGTGTCAATCATGTTCTGAGAGTTGGAAATGAAATTGCAATTTAAACAATAAGGTATTGCTGGAGTCTATTACTAAAATAGTGTATCAAACTCTTTGTACATAACAACTTGAGGCATGCTTTCCCAGAACAATTGCTGCTATAGAATTTGTCATTAACAACATCATGTAGTGGGTAGGAGTGAAGGGACTTATAAACACCAAAAAGCCTTTAAGTAAAGAAACCACTTATTTAGTTACTGGGTGAAAAATAGCGTTTTTACTTTTTTAATAGTTCTAAAAATAATTTAAAGTGTCACTTAACAATGATGCCTTGTGATTACTTAGATGGCACTATTCAAAGTAAAAGTACTTGAAATACATTTTAGTAATGGGAAATGATTGTTGAAAAATAGACTGAATAGTGTAATTGCATTAATAATAAAGAGATTCATGAACTCACACGTCCAAAGGAATAATAATTAAAAAGCCAATATCTGTTCATGTCTTATTTGAAGGTTGTAAAACATGTTCTATAAAGTAAAACATCTACCATTACAGTTATTTGGAGAAATACTTATACAATAAGCATAAAAATATTGACCAAGATTTTCTTCAGTACTGTAGTTACGTTTTTAGAACAAGTTTTATTTTGAAAAGGGAAAAAAAATATCTGTTTGACCAATATTCTTATTCTAGGCAATTTTGATGCAATGTAAAAAGTAAATGGAAAGAGAAAATATACAGATATTTGACAAAAATCATCTATCATTCAAAGAATTCTTCATTTTTTATCAATCTTTAAATTATTTAGACAATTTACTATATATAGATACTACTTTATTCAATCTTAGATTTTTCAAAGTAAAAATATTGAAAGATTTTAAAATAATTTTGATTATTTTTAATCGAATGATCATATTGATAATCTATACAGACACAGTGCATGTGAGTGTCTCCTTAACTCAAACTCTTCAACTATTACTATGGGTTTTCTTAGCAAAGTTATCATCAAAGGAATAATCTGATTTTTAAATTACACACTATTTTAAGTTTAAAACTATTATTTTATAATGAAATTAACATATGTGCATTCCAGGAAAATGAAAAAAATTAAATTACGCTTCCCATAATATCTAACTACTTTTTACATTTTTTTATTTATGTGTGTATATGTGTGTATTTGGGAGATAAAGAAAAAAGAGAGAGAGAGAGACAAAGACAGAAAGATTGTGGTGTTTGTTTTCAACGTTGGAGTCTTCTCCACATTGTTAAACATTGAACCTAATTCTTAATAATTAGTTATTAATGTATAAGACTTCTAAAGCAATACCAGATCAGTAAATATTTATGTTGCTCACATATTGGTAAATAGTGATGCATTTTCTCTATATACAAATAAAGCATAATCTGAAAAGCCACATCAAATATCCATCTCTGATTATTTCCTTTGAGTAGCATATTAAGAGTTGAGCTACTAGATCAACAGAAAAACTGATTTCTCATAGTCAATAGATAGCATATCAGTAAATATAAATTTGACCTTTGTCTCATTGTATTATCTAATTGATTTCTATTGAAATTGTGAGGTTTACTTTTTAGTTAAACTTCAAATTATATTTTACAGATAAAGCATCAACAACTAAGAACTGCTAAAAAAATACATATGAAACAAAAAGTAAAACATGCATTCCCCATTAAAATTGTCAGCAGTCTAATATTCTGTCTAGAAATCTCCGTTTCCATGATGTTAAATTGACCTGACATGCAGTTTTCATAGTAATTAATAACATCAAATTCTGAAAACATATATGGATGCAACATACCCAAATCATTTTTATACTCAAATATTAGTCTAAAATAAGAGGATAGCATATCATTCAATGGATGAGAATTTATTAAATTTCTCTCTTATAAGCGATACAGTATAATTTTAAATATAGAGAGTAGTGAAATAACACATAGACATAACATAGACTTATTTTGTGGTATCTTAATATATTTGAAGAATTGTTTATTTCTCTTTTTTAGATTAGAAAATATAGTTTATTTAGAAAGTAAATTAGAGAGAAAGAGAGAGAGGAGATTCACCTTCCCAAGGTAGGGGAGGGAGGTCAAAATTTAAGAAAACATGACCTAGCCATAGCTCAAAGAGCACACGGCCACATCATAGCTTAGCAAGGCAATGACCTAAAAATTGTTTATTTCTTGAGAAGACTTCAAGTTATTTCAGTAAAAGATCTATGTGTTTCTAGCCGGGCTCGGTGGCTCAGCCTGTAATCCCGCGCCTTTGGGAGGCTGAGGTGAGTGGATTGCCTGAGCCCGTGGGTTCGAGACCCGCCTGGGCAGCAAGACCTCATCACTACAATAAATCAAAAAAAATCAGCTGGGCGTGGTAGCGCATGCCTGTAATTCCAGCTACTTGGAAGGCTGAGGAGGAAGGATCGCCGGAGCCCAGCAGGTTGAGGCTGCGGTGGCCGGGAGCGGCCACTGCTCTCCAGTCTAGGCAACAGAGTGAGACTCCAACTCAAAAATAAAAAAAAAAGATCTATGTGTTTCTTATATTTTACTTCTTCCAATATCTCTTATACTTCATAATAGAATAGTGTACATGTTTAATGTTAGAAAATATTTGTTATCTTAAACTAATTGATTGATGACTTTTTGCTATTTTTACCCACTCTTTCCCACTAGAAATTTATTCTTAGAGTTCTCTGACTTTATACTGGTTCTTGGTAACCAGGGTCCAAATTAAGCATGCCATTTTGATGGCCTGTAGCACAAGAAACAAACTATGTCTTCTTTCTCTCCCATCATAATGTACTTGTAAATTCCTATCTATAAGGCACAGTTCTGAGCCTGGAATGTAGATAGAATTTAGTCTGTAAACTTGAAATAAGAAAAAACATTAGACCTTTATCTTCACTGATCTTCTAATTAAAATATACTTTTCCGTCAATCATGAAGTTAGAAAAAAATAATTTCTGATTTTGTCATCAATAAAAATCACATGTATTTTCATGTCATGTTTAAATGTTATAAATTTCTCAAAATATTGCTTATGAACACTATACTTCAAAATTGCAGACATTATTAGTATCTTGCTTACTTAATTTTTCAGTAAATTTATATATGTATTTATGTATATAGTATATATGTATGTGTATGATATATGTACGTGTGTGTGTGTGTGTGTGTGTGTGTGTGTGTGTATTTGTATTTTAATTTTTTGAGTCAAAGTCTCACTGTCACCCAGGCAGGAGTATAGTGACATGATCAAAATGATCATGGTTCATGGCAGTTTTGACCTCCTGTGCTCAGGTGATTCTTCCATCTCAGCATCTTGAGTATCTGGGACTACAGGTGCGTGCCACCATGCCCAGCTAATTTTTTAAAATTATGTTTTGTAGAGACAAGGTATCACTGTATTGCCCAAGCTAGTCTCAAACTCCTGGGTTCAAGCAATTCACCCATTTCGCCCTCCCAAAGTGCTGGGAATACAGACACAAGCCACCGGATCGACCTATATATATATTTTAAATATTGCTCAACTATTTTAGTATAATTTAATTTTCTTTGTGTTTCATTTTATACACTTAAAATATCATTTTGAAAATAAGGCCATACTATAAATAAGTCCTGGCTTGCTCTAGTAACTTTCTCTTTAATTGACTGAGGGTTAATTTGATTATTTGGATTTCACATGATACCAAAGGGCATATCTCATTCTAATTAATACCAGAGGACATATCTCATTCTAACAGATGACTCTTAACTCAAGGAAACTCTTAACTCAAGGAAATGAGAAAAACACTTGCCGAGAAGAAAATCCTTATCCCCTGTAGGTCATACCATGTGGTGGTTCCATGTGTTTCTCTACATCTGTAGATCTCATCAGCCTTGCCAGAGCACACAGGCACCTCTCTGTTTCACAAGAATGTTAATAGTTACAAACAAGGTGGATCATGTGAGAATTTAATCACAGGTGTCTTGGTTTGTGTTTTACAATACATTTATAGCTACAGATTTGAATGTATGGGACATGTACTTTTTTCAAGACTAATAAAATTATTACACATGGGGACTTATTAAAAGTTGGAAAAGTATTTGGCAGAGTTTCACTTGTTACATTGTTCTGTGTACTGAAGAATGAAATCTAATGTCCAGTGGCCATTTCTATTCCCTAGTAGCTTCTAAATCTGCTCTCAAATTACTTTAAAACACCAAGCTCATGAAAGGGATGACAGAAAGGCATTTCTTAGATTTTACAACATGTACATCTTCTCAGATCAATATTCCCTTACTTCCAAAGTCATCCTACCAAAAAGAAGCAAATCAATATTTCTTCCAGTCAAAATTCACACTACCCATTATAAATTATTTCTTAGCCTCATATGCTTCTATAATTCTATAGAAGAGATTTTTAACCTCAGTTCAACTATGCTTATTTTAGATTTATAGATATTTACATATTAATACATTGACAGGCAACACATTCTCATTTTCTTTTAGAGTATTATCACACCTGCAGTGTGTGAACAAAACTGCTAGGGGAGGTAGGGACACTCTGCATCAACAAGAGTACCTGCATACTCAATGTTTGTTGACCTAACCCTGAACTGTACCCCACATCTTTAAAATAAAAACATTTTTAAAAGAGTATTATCCAATTATTTTATTGGCACTTTTAGTCAATGTTATATCCCTTTTTTTCCTCACTTGTAAGGGTAAAGACAGATCACATAAATCTTACCTGTTAGTCTAGTTCCACAATTACTCATGAAGCTACAATGTCAGGAGACTCTTGGTGGAACCTGTGTCTTGTTAACATTTTTAAGTATAAGAGAAGTGCAACAAGACCCTTTAAGATTACTTCCACTAAAATTGCTGTTAACTTTTGAGAGGTCTGAAAAAAGAGAAACGGAAAGTAGCAAAAAACCTCAGAATAGTAAAAGGCCAAGAAGCAGAGTAAATAGAAAAGAAGGAAAGAATATTAAGAAAAACATTAGAAGAGAGAAAAAAGTTAAAAAATGAAAGAAGGGAAAGGGAACAAAATAGAGAAGGCAAAGAACAACAAGTGAACATATAGAAGCTGTGACATGATTGAAAGCTGGAGGTAACAAAATTATCCAAAAGACTACAGTTATATCAAGAATTTTTTTCTAAAATTGAAATGTAATAAAAAGAGATAGACAATAAAGGTTGGAATTTAAAGTCCCAAAATATAAAGACATTGGGTTTTATAAACAAAGCTTCTCTAATAAAATTAAACTTTAAATAACTTTTGTTTAAACTTTATAGAAATTAAATAACTTTCGTGAGCACAATGTTTACATGTCCCATTAATTTGTGGAAATTCTACAACCTAGCAAAATTAGATTTGTTTATGAGTATTAGTTTAACAGAGCTATTCAAAAGTCTATTGAGCTCTTATCTAAAAAGAATGCTAAATGTATTTCTATGAAAGTATACTACAGAAATATTAGAATTCATCAGGTCAGGTGTGCCCAAATTCAGATACCATTGTTAAAATATTAATATTTATGGTAGATTCTAAGATGAGGTTCTTAAGACACTATTATATTTGCTGAGAATCTTATTATCTCTAAAAGAGTACCATACTTGAACAAGTATGGAAAATAAAGAAGAAAAACATGTATGTTTAATGATCATATTGTTAACCAAATATGTATAATATTCAGGTTTGGAACTTTTAATAACAGTAAATAAATGTGAGCTGCTCATTACTTTTACTAGCCAGAATAGCTGTAGATGATTTTGAAAAGAATACACGTTTTACAAAAGCAATTATCCATTTTTATTTTGTTTACATTGCACTGAAAATTTACATCATACTTTTACAAAGTTTTTTTTTCATAAAAATATACTTCTTTACAAAAGTGTATGCATTAATATAAGAGGAGTAGCCAGTTGCAGAAGAAACATTGTTTAAACAAGATCTTAAATGTATTAACCTTAACATTAATGAATGAATCATTGTTATTGCAGTCATTTGAATAAACAAGAATAAATAACTGATGGCATAAAATTTAAAACTGCATCCTGTCAGTAGAGTACAATGTTGAGAAAATTGTATGAATTTCCAAAACAATGTATCTCAAAGTGGTTTACAAGAAATTCACTAAATGTTGTAGAGATAGATCCAAGCAGCGCTCCTGGGTGCAATGGTTTCTCTTAGGCACTCTGTCTCAAGATACAAAAAGTCGAGACTGTTCACAGAGTTATCCATATTTGAAAGGGACAACAACAAATAGCTCACACTGGGTACATAATTTTATTCAATGAAGTAAAACATGCTATAAAATGACCTATTAAATAAAATGCTGGCATTACTATATGACACAGTTGTAAATGAGCCACCAATAACTTACAAATACATATCTTAATTTGACAGTGAAAGATACCTGTTGTATCTGAAACCTCCTTTTTTACAGATAGGGTATAGAATGTTTAAATGTATGAAAATTTGATAAATCCACAACTTTAGGAAACAAATGTATACTGATTTGAAAAGATATTGCTTTTCAGTCTTTAAGTTTAGGGGCTGGACCAAAATAGATTTCTAATTCATTGTTAGAAGAAAGTTAAGTGTCAAAATAATGTTAAATTTTCAGGGCCCAACTAGAAGGAAAGGCAGATACATTATAAACTAAATACAGTGGATTATTAATAGGTTTTATGCAGTCTTTCAGAAATATTGGCAAGTAAAGGATGGTAAGTTTGGTGTCTCAGATAACCAAAAAATAATCATTCTTATAGACAATTTTTGCCAGCCAAAATGGTGTCTGGATTACAGAACAATGTTGAAGCAGGGAGGTGAACACTACCCCATGACTCGCTAAACACTGGGTTACTTCATAATGGAAAATTAAGGAGGGTAGTGCTTACTGTTTGCAGAAACTATGACTACCAGTCCAAAAGAAGAACAGCAATATGATACCAAAAAACAAAAAACAGAAAGAGTCAAATCAGAGTGGGCAACCTTATCTCTTCTGTGGCATAAATTAGCTCATAAGCATTTAGTAATGATTCATTCTTAAATAAGGAAAACAATGCCTCAATGAACAAGAATGAATAGCCGATAGAGTGATGTGAATACAGAATTATGGGCGTGATGTAGCTCAGGACAGTTAAAGAGAAGTCAGTGATCTATTGACTCTTGTAAGTATAGCTCTTATTTTCTACCCTATATCTTTTTTTTTTAAACCCGGTCCCTCTAATATAGTTTATAAAGCACAGAAATACTGATAGTGGATGCTCCTCCAATATATGCAAATAAGTTTATGTTTTAGAATAATCTCCTTTTTAAAAAAAGCAAATAAACTGTGAGTAAGCACTCTCAGAGTGCAGCCAAATTTCTGTAAAACTCTTCATGGTAAACATGAAGAATTATGGTCCAGTTTATGAAAAAACACTCTTCTCTATCATTCCTCAGGAAAAGGTGACCCAGCAAGTCCTGAAAAGTGTGCTTTAATTTGTTTAGCAGTGAACTAAATGTGCACTGTTTTGTGTGTCAATTTCCAAGCTTCGCAGAAGGCAAAGTGTTGCCTCATTATACCATTGTGCAAACCGTGTTCAAGTTGGGATCAAACCGTACTGCCTTTCCTTCCACTGACTTCGCATTGGTGTCATACATGGGGTTTTCGAAAGCTGCTTGGCCATTGTTATTTTCATGAACTGAGCATCCTGTATACTGTGTTTTGGGTGCAGTCCTGTGGATGAGAATATTGATTAGTTAAGTGTTAATTTTCTTCACAAAAGGCAGACGAAAACTCAAATATTATGTACTTGATATTATTGTTAGTGGATAATGTAACTTAAAAATATCAGCTTAGAAATCTTAAATTCAATAATCAACCTTGAACAATTTACTTTTAAATCTTGAGTGAGTTTCAGTATTTACATATAATGCATATTGACATAGAGCAACAATATGAGCAAATACATGTGAATAAATAACATGATGGCCATTATTATACATTTTCTTATGAAATAATAAATTATTATGAGTTATAATACAAATAAATTATGATCCTGATAAATTTAAATCTCATTACTATCTATTTATTCACTCATCAAATATTTACTGAGCATCTATTTTGTGCCAGTCATGATTCTAGGCACTGGGTATATAATTTTTTAAAAAAGCATACAGTCTTTACTCTCATGTAACCCAGATTGTAGTTATAAAAATCAAGAATAAATTAAAAATAAATAAAACAGCTAAAACCAGTAGGTAATGAAAATTGTTACGATGAAAAGGAAAATGATTGCTTATAAGAAGTAAGTGGGGACCACTTACAGAGAAGTAATTTTTAAAAAGCATCTCTTGAGAGATAAAATTTATCTGAAACCTGAAGGACAAGTAGTCAGTTCTGCACTAATAAGCAGAAGAAGATTCCATGAGGAGTAGACAAGTAAAGCTGAAGCCTAATTTGGGAAGGTACTTGGAGTCCCCCCAAAACACAAAAACTCAACTTGATCTTTAATATGATATACACTGCAGTATGCAAATTCTAAAACTCAAAGAAACAACTATAAAGTTATTCAAGTCATCAAAATATATTCAAAGAGTTGCTAATAATTAATCATTTGCCTTTAGTTAACAAAACACATGGAGTCTAGGCTGGTGTGTGTAGGTTACTGGTCTTCAAGTCCTGTTTCATTTCTTTATTTCTCCCTGATTGACGCTGATTCAGTTTCTCTTTCCCACATCTCATGTATAGCTTGTTGACATTTGTAATGGAACAAAAGCAGACTTGGCCATACCTGATTCTAGGACGTAATTCCTTTAAAAAAGTATCTTAAAATAAATTTGTTTCTCAAGTTCTCTGTTTATTCCAAACACCAAAAGTTTAAACTATTAATTTTATTGTAATTTGTATTTGCCTTTATATGTTATTTTACTATCCCTAAAGCATTTTCTGAATTTTTTTCTTATTTAAAATTTTTTGGTGGTTTATATGGCAATAAATTTTTTAAAAAAACTTTCTTAGGTTTATTAGAAGAAACTTAATAACTTGCTCTAACTAGGAATGTCTTGAACTGTAACAACTGTATCATTTTTTTTCAAACTAAGTTTACAATAAAAACCAGAAGCAGCATAATTTCCTTCTAATTAAGTAAGGATCATGAAGATATAAAATAATTGCCTTTTCTTAATATTCTACGACACCTTTAAGGAAAATAATATTATCAAGATTGAAAAAAAATCACACCATGAACAAAAATTAAGTCAAATGAATCGAAGTCCTAAACATAAAAACTCAATCTATAAAACTCTTAGGAAAAAAACATACAGTTGAATCTTTGTGACCCTGAATTTGGCGTTGGTTGCTTAGATATGGCACTAAAAGCACAAGGAAGGAAAACAAATGGATAAATGGGACTTTATCAAATAAGAAACTTACATGCATTAAAGAGCACTCTCAAAACAGTAAAAATGCAACACAGAAAGGGAGACAATATTTGCAAAATACATATCTAAAAAAGGTCTAGAGTCAAGAATATATAAAGAACTCTCACAACTCAACAAGACAAACAACCCCATCTAAAAATGGGCAAAGCACTTGAGTAGACATTTCTAGAAAGAAGATAGATAAATGGCCAATGAGCACATAAAAAGATGCTCAATACACGTAATTATGAAAACAAAACCACAATACAACTTCACATACACTATGAAGGCTATAATAAAATACAAAGCAAACAAACCAAAATATCAGAAAATAACAAATGTTGGTGAGAATGTAGAGAAAGAACCCTCACAGATAGCTGGTAGAAATGCAAAATGGTGCAGCTGCTATGTAAAACAGCTTGACGGTTACTCAGCAAGGTAAACATAGATTTACCATGTAGTCCAGCAATTTTATTCTTGGGTATATATTTTTAAAAAGTGAAAATAAGTGTTCAAACAAAAACCTGTACACAAATGTGTATAGCAGCACTACTCACAATAGTCAAAATATAGAAACAACTCAATGTCCATCAACTGATGAATGGATATATTAAAGTGGAACATGGTACATCCATACAATGGAATATTATTCAGTCATATAAAGGAATGAAGTCCTGATGCATGCTATAACATGGATGAAAATACTTTGCTAATTTTAAGAAGCCAGACACAAAATGTCACATATTGTATAATTCTAGTCTATGAAATATGCAGAAGAAGCAAACAGAGGCAGATTTGTGGCTGTCTGAGACTAGGTGAAAGGAATGAGGAGTGACAGCTTAATGAATACATAGTTTCCTTCTGGGGTTTTGGATGATGAAAATGTCTTAGAACTATAAAGCAGTGATGGCTGCATGACATTGTGAATGTACAAAATGCCAATGAGTTATACATTTCAAAATGGCTTAAATGGTTAAATTTTAGTTACACACATTTTACCACAATAAAAAAATGACAGGGCTTGCTTTATGAACAAATTTCATGATTTTTTAATCTATTAATAAAATCTGACATTGGAAGACCCAAGCAACTGCTAACTCACATTCATTAAATATTCATATGATAGTAAATAAATAATGTTTATATCTACCATACTGACCCAAAATAAAAACATCAGTTTTGGAAAAAAATGCATTCAGGTAATAATCATTTAATATCTGGTAACCTACATATTTTTTCTTGATAACAGATTGTCTCAAATAGTGAATAATTGCTTAGTAAAGACTTCATGGGGATGTTGTAATAAATGGAGTGAACAGAATCTACTAATAATATATACAGCCATGTACTAGATATATCCCCAATATATTAATTACATAATCATCAAAAGCATGAGAAGATGAATGAGAGGATTAGAGGATTTTACCATCTGTCTCCCTGGGTGAAATCAGTCAGTATTTTCATATGGACTAAGAGGTTTGGACACAAGCTTCTTTCTAGTTTTCTAAATAAATCTGGCAGCAGATATCACCTCTCCAATTTAAACATTAACCTAATTTTTCTATCTCTAATGCCTCACTATGGATAAAGCAAAAATAACTTGTATAATTAGTTCTACACTAAGAAGTTGACAGGAAAAAGGAAGACCGGTTAAGCTAAATGCTTGTGCAATTTCACATAGAAATTTTGCTGTGTCTGTGGTATTGCGGGGGTGGGCAGGGAAAATACGTTTTTTAACAACTGTGGCAACAGTTAGCAAACACAGATTCCAACAACTCAAAAAAAAAAAAAAGGAAATTAAGATTTAAATTAGAGCAGTAGAAAAAACATAGATTTGGGAAACATTTTGTAGTTAAATATCATTAAACTTACCTTTGTTTATAAAGATAAAATCCAAATCCCGCAAATATAAGTGCAAAAAAAGGCACAAGAATAGCAATAGCCACAGAACTACTATTTGTACCATGAGGTTGATTTGAAGAATTTGAACCTTCTGACATATTCAACCCTACAAAATAAAAATGAAATGATAGATACCAAATCATATTTATTTTATCATAATTTATTTCTTTTATGAACCAACTAATTTCTTCCATTCTTAAACAGTTGTATTCAACTAGACCACACATTTGTCCTAGTTAAAAAAACTTAATACCTTATTTCATACCTTATTTTTCCAGTAACTCAGTGTATTTATGTTAAAAATAGTGATTTAAAAAATAATAAATGTCAAGTAGCAGTTTTTAGAGCTTGAATCTATACTTTTTGTATCCATGTCATGATGTAACACTGGGAGGCAGTATACCTGAGGATTACTATACACCAAAAGCTATATTTATAAACACTTTCTACCAAGGCCATTAAAGGTTTGCACACATACAGAAGAATTGGAAATAAGAATGCCAAAACCCTATGCCTCCCACCACAGAAAATGCACACATGTGAAATCACAACAATCCCAAAGGGGGTTCATTTGTTAAAGTTATTTTCCCTTTCTAGACTGTATGAATCTCTTAGTTCCACTGCATTTTCAACGGAGTAAGAAAATTGCAACAATATTCAAACTGGGGAGAAGTATTACAGTCCTCATGAGATGTGATAAAATAATTTACAGTTTAATATTTTCTTTTTATCTGTATCACTTTTTTTTTATTTGCTTAAGTGCAAGACAGTTTGTCATGTTTATTAGAAATCAAATAAAAACCAAACACTGTACAAAGTTGGTACATAAAGAATATCTTAAGAATGTCATTATTTTGAAGAATGTCATTATTTAAAGGGGTATCAAATGTATCAATGTATAGTCTTGATAATGAAGAATTCATAATGTAGTAAGTGTGCTTAATGTACGTGATCCACTGTCTTTTCTTATGATGTCTAGGGTAATAAAGGAACTTTATGAAAATCAAAATGAATACATTACCCAGCCTTTGTAGCCCAAATTGCCCGTAATCTTTGCCTTGAATAAATCCTTGAAATACATAAGTAGCTCCATCAGGCTCGGCAGAAACCTAAAAATATTTAAAAGTTTGAATAAATCTGAATACTGGCCATAGCTATATTTCCCCAGTCTTAATAAATACCCATTTTATTCTGAAATGAAAAAAAATTTCTTTCTTCTATTCCTCCTGTGCAAAACACAACACATTGGGCAAATTTTCCATCATTAATAGCAAAAGTAAATTTTCCAATTTTAAATAAAATAATTTTTAAGTGAATTATTAATATAAAGATATAGATCTACAGATCTCATATAGTCCAAGACACCTATTGTCAAAAAAGAAGCAATGACATGAAACAGAGTGAGGCAGAAGGGCAATTAAAATATAATATTACTGTCCTTTGTAAATGAGATTACTATTCCACAAATGTGCCTTTCTTCTGCCCGCTCTACCCATCCTTCAAGGGAAGCGTATACTCCCTATCTCATTGTGTTGGGCTTGGACTAGCAACTTTCTTTGAACAATGAATGTGGATGGGGTTGACAATAAGTCAGTTGACTTTAAGAGGCATATTCCTCATGGTACCAAGTGAAAAGTCAGTCACAAAAAGCCCACATCTTATGTGATTCCATTCATATGAAAGTCCCAAACAGGGAAATCAATAGAGACAGAAAGCAGATTAGTGTTTGTTTAGGACTGGGGTGAGGATGAGGGGTGGAGGCAGGATGGTAGCTAAAAGCTGTGGAATTTTTTTTGGAGGTGATGAAAATATCCTAGAAGTGACTATGGTGATGGTTACATATATCTGGACATTTACTAAAAACCATTGAATTGTTCACCTTAAATGAGTGATTTATAGGATATGTGAACTATATCTAAATTGAACTGCTAAAAAGGCCATAGTCTGATGTATTTGAGCCTATTTCAGAACCACAAAAATTACTTCAGAATCACTTGACCCTCCTCGAGCTTCTGACTTCTGACTTCTGACAAGAGAAGGTTGTGCTCCAAGTGGCTGATGGCCCTCCAGCCTCAATTCCAGAATAAGGCACTGAGATGTGAAGTGGACCTGAACATGACACCACAGCCACAAGCAGAGCTTCCATAGCCAACGTCTGATAGATGAGAAAGAACTAAGTATTTATTGTTTCACCCTGAGACTTCATGACTGTGTCTAATGCTGTAAATGGTGACTACAACATGCAACTTGCATTTGTAGAAAAATGCATATTTAAGAAATACTTTGCATACATAATGTCATTTGATCTCATAGGAAAGATAGGAACAAATACATTTCAGTAATTCCTATAACTAGTAATGTGAATTCAACCTGAAGTTTCTGCTAACTAATGGCAATTACTTAAATAAATCATGAATGTTATTATACAGGTGATAAAAAAATTATTGACTCTTCACCCAAAAAAAGCAAAGCATACCAAGTCACCTATGGAAGTCTCACATTTCACAAGTGATTTGTGCCTTGTGATAAGACATCACACTCCAGACATGGCCATTTTAAACAATGAAATTCTACACTTGATCTTAGCCAAAAGACAGAGAAGCGATATTTGTATACCTAACCCTTAACTGTACCCCACAATACCAAAATAAAAAATATTGATTAATAAAAAAACAATGAAATTCTTCTTACAAGAATAATTCAAACTCTAATATTTTAATGAATCAATTCAATGTATTTATTTCCTGTATGAAATAATACAAATAATCTAAGTGCACTGAAGACTTGAGTTAGTTCTCAATTTCACAAATAATTGCTTGTAATGAAGAAACAGAAACCAAATAAACATAATCAGAAACACAAAAGATGAAATCACATCTGACCCTTAAGAAATACAAAAGATCATTAGAGACTACTACGTACTCTTGTATGGAAACAAACTTGAAAACCAGAAGGAAATGGAGGACTTTCTGACATCACACAACCTACCTAGGTTGGAACAAGAAGAAATTGAGACCCTAAATAAACCAATAACAATCAAGGAAATCAACTACGTAATAAGAAAACTTCCTACAAAAAAAAGCCCTGGTCCAGATGGCTTTCCAGCAGAATTCTACAAGACATTCAAGGAGGAGCTGATACCAATCCTACTGAAGGTATTCCAGGTGATTGAAAAAGATGGAACTCTCCCCAAATCATTTTACGAAGCCAACATCACATTGATACCCAAGCCAGGTAAAGATCCAACAAAGAAAGAGAACTACAGGCCAATATCTTTGATGAGCATAGATGCTAAAATTCTCAACAAGATCCTAGCAAATCGGATTCAGCAATACATCTCAAAAATCATCCACCATCACCAAGTAGGCTTCATTTCTGGCATGCAGCTGGTTCAACATTTGTAAAACCATAAATGTAATTAAATACATCAACAGATGTCAAAACAAAAACCACATGATCATATCACTAGATGCAGAAAAAAGCTTTTGATAAAATCCAGCACCACTTCTTGATAAAAACCCTTGAACATCTAGGCATACGGGGAACATACCTCAAAATAGTAAAAGCCATCTACGAGAAACTCACAGCCAGCATACTCCTAAATGGACAAAAATTGGAACCAATTCCCCTGAAAACTGGAACTAGACAAGGATGCCCACTCTCTCCCCTCCTGTTCAACATAGTATTGGAAGTCCTGGCTAAAGCAATCAGAGAAGAGGAGGCAATCAGAGGTATTCAAATAGGAAAAGAGGAAGTCAAGTTATCTCTCTATGCAGATGATATGATGGTGTACCTTGAAAACCCAAGAGAATCTGTCAAAGGCCTCCTTACATTGATAAAAGCCTTTGGCAAAGTCTCAGGATACAAAATAAATGTATAAAAGACAATCGCATTTCTCTACACCAATAATAAACAAACAGAAACCCAAATAAAAAACACAGTTCCATTCACAATAGCCACAAAAAAAATGAAATACCTTGGCATCTTCCTAACCAGAGACGTGAAAGACCTTTACAATGAAAATTACAAAACACTGCTCAAAGAAATCAAAGCTGACATGAACAAGTGGGAAAATATCCCATGCTCATGGATCGGAAGAATCAACATTGTGAAGATGTCCATCTTACCTAAGGCAATCTACAAATTCAATGCAATATCCATTAAATTACCAATAACATTCTTCTCAGACCTAGAAAAAACAACACAGGAATTCATATGGAAACACAAATGTCCAAGAATAGCCAGAATAATCCTCAGCAAAAAAAAAAAAAACAAAGCAGGTGGTATCACAATACCAGCTTTCAAACTTTACTATAAAGCTACAATCATCAAAACAGCTTGGTATTGGTACAGGAACAGGCATATAGATCAATGGAACAGAATTGAGATTCCAAAAGCAAAACCTCAATTTCTCAACCAACTCATCTTCAACAAAGCCCCCACCATCTACTACTGGGGAGAGGAGAACCTATTCAGTAAATGGTGCTGGGAAAACTGGCTGACCACATGCAGAAGATTGAAACAGGACCCCTATCTATCCCCATGCACAAAGGTTAACTCTAAATGGATCAGAGACCTAAATGTAAAACCTCAAACCATAAGAACCTTAGAAAAGGAAGGAAATACTCTCATGGAAATTGGAACAGGCATCCAATTCCTGTACAAAACCCGAAACCCACAGGACTTAAGAGAGAAGATAGACAAATGGGACCTTATTAAACTGACAAGCTTCTGCAAAGCCAAAGAAACCATCAAGAGAGCAGGGAGACAGCCTACAGACTGGGAAAAGTATTTGCCAACTCTAGGTCTGACAAAGGCTTAACATCCTGGATCTACAAGGAACTGAAACATACTGAAAAGAAGAAAACAAACAACCCCATTATAAAATGGGCAAAAGATATGAACAGACACTTCACAAAAGAAGACATTCAAGCAGCCAACAAACACATGAAGAAATGCTCAACCTCACTAATCATCAGGGAGATGCAAATCAAAACCACACTGAGATACCACCTAACTCCAGTCAGAATGGCAATTATCAACAACTCAAAAAATAACAGCTTCTGGAGAGGGTGTGGTGAAAAGGGAACACTTCTACACTGTTGGTGGGAGTGTAAACTAGTGCAACCTCTGTGGAAAGCAGTGTGGCGATTCCTAAAAGCTCTAAAAATTGACCTTCCATATGACCCTGCAATCCCCCTACTGGGAATATACCCTGAAGAACACAAATCACTCTATAAAAAAGATACCTGCACACGTATGTTTATCGCAGCGTTGTTCACAATAGCAAAAACCTGGAAACAACCATGCTGCCCATCAAAAGAGGACTGGATAAAAAAATGTGGTATATATACACGATGGAATACTACGCAGTCATAAAAAAGAACAAAATCATGAATTTCGCTGCAACCTGGATGGAACTAGAGTCTATAATACTGAGTGACCTCTCACAGAAACAAAGATCCGAATATCACATGTTCTCACTCATATAATGGACCTTGAACATCCAATGCAATACTATAAGAAAATGACTGACGGTACTGGGAAACTATGAGGGGTTGGGGATGGGATTAACAGTAGCAAATATCTGTCGGGGGATGGGAAAACACCTCTTATCAACAGGGTGCCTGAATGAAATGTAATTGTACACCTAACCCTTAACTGTACCCCTCAAAACCATAATAAAAAATACTGATTAATGAAAAAAAAAAGAAAGAAACAGGATGGATTTTTTTTCCCACAGGAACCAGAGTTACCGAAGCTATGACCTATGACAGTTACTTCTTTCACTATGAGCTATGACAGTATCTTCTTTTGCATTAAGTTTTCCTTATCAAGGGAGGCTTGGTACTTGAGGGGATATGGTCTGATCTCTCTTGTTTATTCTTCAGGAAACACTCTTAGCCACTGCTGCTTCCGACTGTCAATTTAGAAGCTCCATTTACATAAATGACTCAACAGGACAGTGACTCCATGATAAGCCACAGTAACTATCTCCTCACAGAAGACAGGTCACATAAGTTCCTTTTCACAGGCTTTATAAACTAGTCTAAATAAACTGATGCTTCAGTTTAATGGGCATTTTAATTTTCTGATGCATTTTGTAAATACGTTGCATATGCCTTACATAGTGATTCTAGACAAACACTGAATTACATTTCATCCAGATTTATTTATTGTAGTACTGACTGTCGACAATAATTTTCATGAAACAAATGAAAAACTATATGCAGACCTACACACTACACACACACATGCACTACAAAGCACACCAGAATTCAATAATCCTAGGCTTGCTACTTTAGAGTACTAAGTATTTATACATATTAATATATGCGTGTGTGTTCATGATTAGTCAAATTTAGAAAATTCCCTTTTTTTGCACAAGTTACAAGTTTGTCATTAAAATCTGCGGCAGATTGTAAAGAAATGTACTCACAAATCCATCCATGGCCCAGTTTTCTTCCTTCATTTTCCTCACAGAAGCATGAACTGGTACTTTAATAAGATATATATGTAACATTAGGCGAGCTTCCTGGCTTTTGTATACTCCTGTAAAATGCAAGGACACTTTAGCCTAAATAGTTTCATGAGTAGTTTATGCTTCATTTTATTATCTATAATTCCTTAAATATATCTTGTTAGGTATGTAACAGGAAAAAATAGATCAAACAAGGCTCGAGTTCAAGGATGGCTTCACCCATAATGCTTTCACAAATCCTGCAATATACATTGATCTCTCTGTTATCTGAAATCTTCACCTTGAATCTTAATTGTGGGGTTTAAATTACCCATGCTGTTAAAATTAAGGACTAATCTTCTTAATAAAATCATTCCATGATGCTGCAAACAAAATAATTTCTTCCTTCAGTCAGGTTCTAAAATCTTCAAGTACAAAAATCAAACGCTAATATTCCTGATATTTTCCTTAATGAAAATAATAGACACTGGAAACTCCAAAACCAGGCAGGTGAGGGTGAATGAGGGTTGACAAACTGCTTATTGGGTACAATGTTCACTTTTTGAGTAACTAGAACCCAATATCCACCAGTACACACTACACCTAGATAACAAATATGCACTTGTACTCCCGAAATCCAAAATAAATAAATAAATAATAAAATTTCCAGTGAAGTAGAGGGTATAAGCAAGGTAAACAGATAACTAAAATACATGAGAGAATGTGATAAGTAAAAGGTCAGAAGACAGAGGGATCATTTCACACAGGAGTGATCGGGAAACACCAATTCAAAAAAATAATTTGAGCTGGATCTTGACAATAAAGTAGGATCTTTAGTTTGAGAAGGTAAAGGAAAGAAGCAAAAATATATGCTATATATATATATTTTAAACAGTGAGTATTCTAAGAATAGCAACAAGCTAGAGTATAAATATGTTTATGGGAATAGTAGAAAACAGGCTCTAATAAAAAAGTGATTGGCTGAAATTTGACTCTATTCATTTAATTGTTCACCTGTGTTATAAGACACCATAACAAGCTCAGAATACAAAGATTATGAAACATAGATCTTGACAGAAAGTAAATTACAATCAATGAAATAATAATAATAATAAATAGTCACAAATATAAAAAAGTAATCAAAAATAATATTGCTGAAAAATTGCTGTAAGTGGTTTAATGGGGACAGTAAGTAAAAGCAAATTAATCTAATTATAAGTTTGTTATTCTATATTTGTAGAAATACATCGAAGTTTTCCTAGATTAGAATAAGTATACATTTATTTTGGGCTAGCTTATAGAAATTTTCAAAGTAAAATTAAGCAGAAGTTATCATTTAAATTCATTTTTCTCATTCACCTAAAACTTCTTTTAATTAATATCATGCAATTGTATATATTTTCCAAAATATAATACGTATCAAATTCTAATAATTTTACTTTGGGTTTAATGCTGAATTATTCAGTAATACAGAATGATGCTAAGGTTTCTTCAAAAATGTATAAAATTAGTGAACATAATTTCATTTTCCATTTTATTATACCATAAATTATTTCATTATTATTAATTATATCATATATACAGAGGGGCAGGTATTTTACAATGTATATTTTATATTTGCAGTATCAAATATCACAGTACTTCATTTTTAAAAAGGAGAGCAATTATCATTAGATTCTTTCATGCAACAGTATTTATTGAGGTGTATTTTGTTTCAGATGTTTTGCTAGCTTCTGAGAGAATAGTTATGAATTAGAAGGCAAACAGATTCCTTCTTTGAGCTTATGTTGTTAGAGAATAGACAAATAATAAATAATATGATAAACAGAGTAGAATGTATTTCAAAAAATGAACAGAGGATAATGAAACAGGGTAAGGTTGCCTAAAACCAAGAGTGTCTGACTGCATTTGTAATATGAAGGCTCCTTTAGGTCGGTCACTGGGATCACTGTCTGGGGAGGTACCATTGGAGAAAGTATCAGAATGTAAGAAAATCAGAGCAATCAAAAATAATGAGAAATGTGAATACTACACAGAGGAAGCAGGCACCTGAGGAGTTTGAACAGGTCAGTTTCCTTACATTTATTTCAACTAAGGTAGCTCTACTTTTTTAAATCTTGTCCACCTAAACATTGTCATTTGAAGAAATGATTTTGTGGCCATAGAATAGTTTAGAAATTACTGACTCGGTCTCTTTGGTTTTATGAGGATAAAGAAAGATTTAGTTGTATTTCTACTAAATTAAAAGTTTTATTTTAATATATGACATCTAATTCTAGTTACAAAAAAATTATTGAAGGAACATATTTTAAAATCTACAGAGTTTTATATTTATGCAGTAATATTCATTCATCAATTCAAAACCCAGAAAAGCCTAATTCTAAGGGATATGAATGTCATAAAAAACAAATGTATCAAAACAAATATTTCATAGCATAAAAATCATTAATAAAAATGACAAAATCAAGATAGAAATAAAGGCACAAAGCTATTATTTTTTGGTGACTGCTTTTAATGTGATACCTGAAAGGAGCAGTTCCATGTTGCTGTTGCTCAGTGTTGCATTAACTCTCCCAGTAGAAGCATTGAAACTAGTGACTGTCAAGGTCATGGGTTGTTTTCTTCCTTTGAAATTATAAGAGCCTTTCCATATATAATTTTGGGCAAACACATCATCAGGAACTGTGAATAGATTAAATAAACTACACATTAATTTTATTTTCCCATAAATATAAACATTAAATAGTGGATTGATGAATATTAGTTTATTGAATAATGCTATACTGCAAAATACACAAAGTTGAATGTGTTTTGTAAAATGAATTCCTCCTGCAACTATTTCAATTTTTAGAAGTAAATAAAAATTATTTGTCCATGGATTTGTCCATATGTCACCAATAAGAGAGAAACAGACAACACCAACTAAATACACGAGGCTTGTATTTAGAACCCAAGTAAATATAAACACCTACATTTGGACTTTTATAACCATATTTTTCTTTTGAAGAAAATGATTTTATGAAATCATAAAATGATTTTACAGAGCCATGGCTGAGTTTGCACAAGTCCCAAGGGGCCTGTTTTTTTCCCCTAGCAGTGGGAATAGATTAATTGGTGGAAGAGCACAGAGTTAAAATGCCACTTTGCAGAATAATCCTCAAAGGCTGTGGACAGGAAGTGCTTCTTATAGAATACTGAGTTCAGCTGCCCAATAAAAGATGCTCCCAAAAAGCAGGACCCCACCATACTGACAGCTTTGAGCTTTACGGGTTTGTTTAGAAATTATTACTAGAATTGCCTAACTCTTGTGAATGAAAGATAAAATGTGGTAGAATCAAAAAGTTTCTAAATATTATTTTTAGATGTATCTTAAAAGGGACAATATTTTAGTTAATACTAAGACTTAGTTGAATTATATAACTTATGTAATTTAGGGTTATATAAACCAGTTATGAAAAAGTCTACAAAGCTCCTGCGAAGCAGTTGAGAGAAGTTTCCATGAACCCTATACCTCACAGGTAAAGGATGTCCCTAGAAATCAGCTACTCAAGGGAGCCATGCATACTTGGGTGAGTGAATGAATGAAGTGGATTTAGGAGAAATCAGCTATTCAAGGGAGACATGCATACTTGGGTGAGTGAATGAATGAAGTGGATTTAGGAGAAAGTTATTTTTTTCTCCAAGTTATTAATAATTTGTCACCTGATCTCTGCATATATCATACGTTTTACTAGCAAGATCATAGAAACTGGCATTATAAATTGTGCATTCCCTGAATTCTATTAAACCAATGACACAAAACCACTGTAAAGGAGCATCAAATACCCTCAAAGTTGAGTTTTTACTGAATATTTCAGTAACAACAGAAATTTTTATTTCCATAATTCATAAGTGAGAATGTAGAAAGGTTAAAAATGTGGGCACTGGAGTTAGGCTGCTTATATTTAAGTTCCTCCTTTACTACTTACAAACTGTGTCATTTAGATGACTTAACTTTCTAAACTTGAATTTCCTCATGATTAATGTGGGATTAACACAGAGTTGTTAAAAAGATTAAATGAGCAAATGAATGTGAAGTGTTTAGTTAAGTGTTACCTGTTATCATTACTATTATTCATATTATGCAGATATAATAGGAAAATTTCAGCTCTTTTGGCTCACTAAATTCTGCTTATACAATATGTATTTAGCAGTCATTAATATTATGAAAATATTAATCATATTAATCATATGATATTAATATCATATATTAATATTATGAAAAATCTATATCGCTGGCTCTGTGACCTTTGCCAAGTCATACTCCATTGGCACTCTCTCTCCACATTCCAAACCACTGCTACACTCTGTATGTGGGAATCTTGCCTAAAAGTGTGATACAGTGTGTGATTAAAAAGTCCTTGACTTGGTAAGTCCCTTAGGAATGTTTTTGTCTAACAAAAATGTATCCAGAACACACCTGGCAGTGGAGGTGGCAAGCTAAATTGCCCTACATTAGAAATGTCAGGATTATTAGGTAATAGGCGCTTAGTTGCCAAGGTTAGAGGAGGAGAAGGGGAGAAAGACGTTCTAAAGGCAGTGCCTGGCAAATAGTATGCGCTCGGTATGTGCGTTGTCTCTGAGTGTTCACGTCACCTGGCCTGTACTGTGATTATTCTTTGCCTTTAATGAAACCTGCTATTTCTAATTATTTTGTATCCATGGTGATTAGGGGAATTAAGGAGTGTTGATCGAGACAGATAAAAGAGAACCATAGTCACAGAAGACATTGGTAGTGGAAAGAAATAAGTAGCAACAGCAACAAAGTTGCATCAGCATTTACCACTGATGTGGTAGCAAATGTTTAAAAACCGGTTCTTGGGAGAAAAATAAGCTAATTTGTAGCATTTGCTGATTTCTATGGTAGAAATGTTTCCATAATGACAGATAGCAAGCTACCAACAAGACATCAACGGAGCACAGAGTATGGAGGAATACACAGAGTTGACTATGGCAGGCATCTGTCTGCAGGCTTCAACTTCCACCCTTCTCCATACTGCTGGGAAATGTAACTCATCATAGGATAGGAGAGATGGACACTTGTTGATCACTTACAATTCCATGTACAATGGAAATGACCATACTCCTTCTTATTGTAAAGTCTATTTTGAGATTTAAATATGGTTATGTATTTAGCAGTCCTTTGTAAACTCTAAAAATGTCATCCAACCAACACTGATGGGGAGAGACCGCTACAGAAAGGAAGAAGACAATAATGGCCATGATACTTTCTTTCAAAACATGTTTGAATTTAAATTCATGATTTGTCAAGTGGATTATCATGTTCCTTATTTAGATACAATACCAACTTTAACTCTTGTCATTCTGCAGTAAGCAAATCACTGTTCACAATCCTGATTTTAAATAAAATGTTCTTAATAATTTATCATTTAAGATGGCGTTTGCTGTAGAATTTTTATAAATAATTTTATTCAGGTTAAGGAAATCTTTTCCTTTCTAATTTTTTAATAATTTTTTTAAAAATCAAAAATAGGTGTTGAACTTTATCAAATTTTTTCAATTATTGCCATTATGATATTTTCTTACATTTTAATCTCTTAATATGTAATATGATATATTAGTTTCAAGGATGATTTAAAGCTATAATATCCCTTCATATCTATAATGAATCTAGTTTGGTTCTGATGTGTTACCTTTACTACAATGCTGGATTTGATTTAATAAGATTTTACATAGGATATTTTTCATCTAAAATCCTAAATCAAATGGGTCTGGAAATTTCTCCTTTTATACTGTTGGTATCTGAGTTTAAGAGTTATGTTGGGCCCATAGAATGAGTTTTATTGTCTAGAAAAGTTTTATAAAACTTTGATGATCTGTTCTGTTCCTTTAAAATGTGACAAAACTCATTGTAGAGCCATAGGGGTCTTGTTTTCTTTATGGAAATAATTTTAACCAGTACTTTATTTGTTCTAGAATTATTCAAGTTTTCTTTTGTTAGTCAGTTCTAGTAAGATAAACTTTTCTAGTCGTTTGTCCATTTTGTTTAAATTTTTTTAGATTAAAAAATATAGTTTATTTAAAAACTAAATTAGAAAAAGAGAGAGAGGATATTCATCTCTCCAAGGTAGGAGAAGGGTTCCAAGGCTAGGAAACATGGTCTGGTCATAGTTCAAAGAGCATGTGGCCACACCATAGTTTAGCAAGGCAATGGCAGCTGGTTGCTCATGGTTGAGTCCTTTTAATCACTCCCTTTAATGGGGGAAGGTCATTAAGGTAATTGGGTGGTGGTCTGCTCCAGGTCATACCACCACAAACATGCCTGATCTTATCTGTTTAAATATTTTAAAAATATAGATAGTTAGTGATAGTTGTGTCTTCATACATGTCTAATTACTTAATCTGCTCTCTATGTAGTTATGTTCACATTTCCTTTGTTAAGTTATTTCTGCCAGAGACTTTTTACCTTTTTTTTTTTTCTTCAAAGAACTATCTTTGACTTTGTTGAGATTCTGCTATTGTACTTGGGGATTTTGGTTTCTTTCTTTGTTTTTTTATTACATTAATTTCTGTTCTCTTTTAGTTAGTCTGTTACATTCTTTATATCTTCTTAACAGGAACAAAAGTCATTGATTCTGAGACTTTTTTCCTTCTCTGATGGAAAGATTTAAAGCTGTACACTTCCCTCACACTTTCCTTTTCTTACAATCTTTAAGTTTCAATATTTAGATTTTACAATACAATGAAACTATAGTATTATATTTTTTCACTTTAATGTCTTCTTTAATTCATGAATTATTAGTTAGTATTAATTTTGCTCTGAATTTCTAAACACACAGAATTTTTTTTAATTATCCATTTCATAAATTTTAGTTGCATCACAGTCAGATATCAGGTAAGAAGATTAAATTTGTTTTGAAATTTGCTTAGAATTATGTATTACTTAATTTTACAGAGAGAAACATCAACAATATTTTTAGCACAGAGGACTGTGGACAATATGTTCTGAATATTGACATGTCACAGTATTACACTGTTTTAAACTCAACATCTTACAATATAACATCAAATTCAAGATAGTCAAATTCATAGTTTTTCTATACTGAAACACTTTTTGTAAATAGTCACTATGCCAAGACAATAGTGGACCACTTTTTGAAATAATATTTTCTAGAAAAACAAATGAAATTACTAACCACTTAGCTTTGGACTGGGTGTTCCTAATGCAGGTCTAGGATCTTTCACCAATATTTTGGAACCAGCTATGAAAAGAAATGAAAATGTTTACAAAAGTTTATGTAACTAATAACATATACACAGAGACACATACAGACACAATGCAGTGTGCTGTCAATTTTATTCTCTGGCATATCCCACAATTTTCTCTATAATATCCTGTTCATCACAACATCTCAGACCCCTATTAAACACTCCTGTTGTATAGATAACAACTTCAGTAACTACTCCCATTATAGTGCAATGGCACAAGGGGAACATTTGCATTGCCTTATCATCTTTGGATACTATTTCTTATTTTAGAGGTATAAGCTAACATGGAAACAATTGTTTTAAACATGGAAGTTGAAGGTCTTTTGTCCTATTAACAAAAGGCAAAAATTATTTGGGCAGCATTCACATTTAAGAATCAAAATTTGTTAAGATAACTAATGGTTATCTCAGTCCAGAAATTGAATGGACCCAAAGGTGAGATCTTTGAAGTTTTAACCCAAACCAAAGACAGTCCAAAACCAAAGAAATCATACAGGTTTCTAGAAGAAACTGGAATGTTGTAGGAGCTATGACGTGAAGTGTTTTGTAGGCCATGTATCCCAAGAACAATGTGATGTAAAGGCTATAAAAGGAAGTGATTTGGGTGAACATCACTCTGACTGCAAAATAGAGATAAATTTGGAAAGGAACAAGTACTGATAGGGACAGAGAAGTTGACAGGCTGCTGCAGTTGTCCTGGTAGAAATAATCCTGGGTTAGATTACCATGGTGGTGATGATAAACCAGAAAAGGGGACAAATGAAAAAGCTATTGAAATTGCGGTGGGTTTACAGGGAAAGGAGATATCTAAGGTTACTATATTTCTTGTATAACTATATGATGGCAGTATCACTGAGCTAGGGAATACCAGATGAAAACTGTATGGGGAAAGGAAATTTATGACTTTAGTTTTGAAATATCTTTGAGGAACTCAAGTAGAGATATCAAATCAAGTAAGCAATTGAATATATGTCTGAAGCTAAAATAAAATAAATGAGCTAGAAACAGTAAATTTTAAGTAATATACATAGAGGAGGCTGTTAAAGCCATTGGCTTAAATGAGATCACCTAGGAGAGAATATAAGATGAAAGGAAGAGACTTCAGAAAATCATGAGTACAAAGAATAAGCATATAAAGGGAATGGAGAATAGATATCTAGAATTAGAAGGGTTTAAAATATTCCTTCAACAAATATTTATTGAACACTTTTCACATGCAAGGCACTGAGTAAAATCTGTTGTTATGAGACTATTTTCTAGTAGAGGAGGGGCAGACAGGAGGATAGGGGAAGGAAGACAGAAATGACAAGCAAAATAATAAAATAACAAGATCTCATACAATAGGGATTACTATCATACAATGTCTTTTATAAAAATATGAGTAATGTTCTGGCTAAAAAAGTGAACATATTTCAAGAAAAAGAAATTTTCACATATGAATTGCTGCATATAATATATATAAAAAAAGAAGACCTTAACAAAATATTCAGCTATAAGAAAAAGGAGTTAATGATGGCCTTATCAAGAACTTTAGGAAAACTTCTTTTGTTTCTTCTTCTGGAAACATAAACCCTTTTTTCTCTGGTAAACTCACTATATCTTTTCCAGATGGGAATTTTCTTGAAGAAGCAGCAAAAGGGATTGACACTTCACATAGATCTATCACCCTAACTGAGTAATGGACTTGGAGATGGGATCAGTTCAAAATTGTGACAATCCAAGGCCTGTTTAGTACCTTCCTGAACAAACATCAGGAACGGCTCTTTCTATTAGAATCACTCTGGCAGAAGACTATAAACTCGGAAATGCTAGTAGCAATTTTCTCTATTCTGAGTTGAATATTACAAAAATTAATATTCACCTGGAACCTCAGAATATGACCATGTTAAGAAATAGGATCTTGGCAGATATAATTAACTGGAAATCTTGAGATAAAAGTAATTTTGAATTTAGGGGTGGCCCTAAATATAATGACTAATGCCCTCATAAGAAAAGGAAGGGACACACAGAGATACACAGGAAAGAAGGCCAAGTGATTATGGAGGCTGAAACTGGAGTGAAGTTATGAGCCAAGGAATGTCCAGGATTGTCAGAAGGTGCCAGAAACTAGAAAGAGGCAAGGAATGATTCTTTCTTGCAGCTTACAGGGTGCACGGTCCTGCTGACACCCTGACTTTGAACCTCTTACCTTCAAGAGTGTGGAAGAATACATTTCCATTGTAAGTCACTCAGTTTGTGGTACCTTGTTATAAAGCCCCTAGAAAAATTATACACCTACCTTGAAGAGAGAGCTTAAAGAAGAATAAAGTCAAGAAGAAAAATCAGAATGGAAAAGAAACTATGAAAAGCTCTGATCAATATTCTAATGCCTCTGGATCCAGAAATCCAGAAGTGTCTATATTACTCCTACCTGTGGAGTTGTCCAACAAATTTCCCTTGTTCCTAAGCTAATCTGAGTTGAGATTTTGTTTTTTGATCCAAAGAAAACCTAAGTAGTACAATGTCTTGTGTTAAACAATTCTACAGAGAAAACTTGCCTTCACAAACGGGAACCTTTCCAGTCCAGGTATTATCAGATCTACACACTCTATGTTCTGTTCCACCTGCCAAGAAGAAGCCAGGCTGACAGGTATAAATCAAGGTGTACCCATGGGATGGAAGATCCATTCCTACTACATTGGCATGAGCAGGAGTTTCTGGCTGTTTGCAGCTGTGGGCTATATTAAGAAAAGAAAACAATGTTAATTTTCTATAGACATGTGAAGAAAATTTTGAGACAGCCATCACAATATATTTTAGACCTACTTTAATATCTTCATATAAATACGCCTTTGAGTAATTATTCTAATGAACCAAAGAAAATGTATCCATGTAAATATACATATTGATTTCAAACATCAGCATTTCCTAATCGTCTGTGGAATACCAGTAGATGTTAACAGATAAAATGAGAGGAACAAAAAGAGACTTAATGTGGATAATTAAACTCATAAGTGTATACTATAAGACCATTTTAGAGTCACAATGAATATGAGCATTTTTAAGAGTCTATAAAGTCCTGCAGTAAAATGTCTTTTCCAGTTTGTCAAGCTCAGGTTTTCCATACCAGCTTAGGAAATATTATCTTATGATATTTAAAATTTATTATATTATTTTACACAAAAGTTTATTTTCTATGGTTAAATACAACCATGGCTTATTATATCTACCTGACATTACCACTTCCCAGTAAAAGTATATTTTAATAATTTTTACATATAAAATTTTCTTGCTATATTTGGGTCCATATTTAAAATATCGTTTTATTTATCTAAACTTTTGTCTCCTTTTCTCCATGTTTCCTTCCACTATGAATTCTCTACCTTGATTACATTACACCTAGTTCACCTGCTTTGTGTCTTTTAAAGAACATTCCTTTCTCAGTCAGAAATAAATGCTACAAGGAATTTTCTCCCTCAAGCAGACAACATTTTTTTGTCATTTGCTCATTGCATATTTACTTAATTGCAGTCTCTGAAATAATTGCTCTGTGAACAAATATGTTTGGAAAACAATATTTTTCATTTGTTTCCCATTGGAGGTTCATAAAACTATATATAATAGCTACATTTTTTACTCTATATGGTAAACATTGTGTCAAATGACTTTTATTTAGTTAGTGAAATATAATCTTCATAGAGGAAGTATAGAGAAGATTAAACACAAATATTCTATCTCCACTGCCTTCTTAAGCCCCTAATTGTGTACATTTTAGAAATTTTAAGATGACTTGCAGCAGTAATGGATTTATTTAAATTTTCATATCCTAAATGTAGTCATCAAAGAACCATAGTTTACTAAGAAATACCAAGTTATAGCCCATACAGCTGTTTTACATTAAACAGTCTGAAGAATTCTCCTTTAAGGAATTTTTTTTTCATATTTAAATATGAGCCAATCAGGTATATAACAGGAGGGTTCTGCTACCTCCAGGTAAACTGATGGCTCACAGGGACACTAGGATCATGTGGGTTGTTCTTAACAGGAATACAGTAAATTCATAAGAGCTTAAGTAAATTCTAAAAGCTAGATATCATACTAATGAATGCTTCTACTCCAGCTTAATTTTTATTTTTATTTTTTTTCCTCCAAGAGAATCAGAACTGAAAACAGGCAACTGCAGCAAAAGAAAAGACAAGCCACTGACCAGAAATTTACTTCTAATTGTATGTCAGAAATACAAACAATTGGATATATATTTAGTGACCTTTGGCTTTGTTCTTATTTGATCTGTACAGCAAGTGATCTCAAATTAGAATTAGTGAACATTTAGAGACTCCAGGAAATTCTAAAATAGTTTTCAAACTTTTGGTCGAGTTGTCCATGAATATTTCCTTTCATAGATGTTTCCAGTTCTCCTCAGATTCTTAGAGAATATTTATATTTGCACAAGTGATAGTCAAAAATTGAAAGTCATTAGATTGGAGACTTCTTTATCTCAGAGTACTTCAGGTTGATAGATGCAGATCTATAATACTAAAAACCAATCATCACCTAAAATTACCAGATGGCCAAACTGAACTAAAAGCTTAACAATAAGAAGAAAGTATGCCTCGTGCTTTCTGACTTTTTTTAGAGAAAGTGTTTCTCAGTGGACATGGGTTTATAATATAACAATAAAATTACATACATGAAATATGGCTTATAATCTAAAAATCATTTTGATACATCTGTTGTATAGATATAACCTTATTTTTACACTTGTAAGAAAAAAACACATCTAAATTCTTACCCATGATGGTATTATTTCTTTCCCACAATACTTACGTATGCATTCAGGCTGAATTCCACTCCATGTAAGATCAGGAAGGCAAGTGCGTGTTGTAGACCCTTGGAGAAGGTGTCCTTTTTTGCAGTGGAACTGTACAACACTTCCTACCTATAAAAAATCAAAGAGAAAAATAAATCCTCCAATGCAACTCCAAATATAGCAACAAATAGAAAAAACCTTGAGTGATAAATTCTGTCAAGTGAAATTCTGTATGGTACAGTTGAAAGGGAAAGAAAAATTGAAATCTGTTTTAAAATAAAATTGGTAAAAAAAAAATTTCAAAAAAAATTTAAATCTCTTTGTCTAGGTAGACAACATCAAATGTCTGAGTACTCAGTATCAAATTTTTGCCATGGGAATTTGAAGATAATATACAAGGCATTAAATATTCAATTAAATATTCAATTCAACACTACATATGAATACAAGATAGAGAGATAGACAAAGAGAAATAAAGATTTTATAAAAATAGATATGGAAATAGAGAAAACTAACAAAATATGAGCCAAATGAATATTGAAAATGATAGATATGAGACTAGAGACAAAGATGGTTACTCAAGGTTGTGGTGATATTAGAAATACGCAATGGAAGACGTACAATTTGAACTAATCTTTAAAGGAAGTAGAATTTGATATAGCACAATGACTCTCAAAATGTGGTCTCTGGACTAGTAATATCAATACTACCTAGGAATGTACTAAAAATGTCAATTCTGAGACTATACTATCAGACACAGATTTAAAAACTCCTAGGGTAAAAACCATCTGTTTAAAAATCCATTCAGGTGATCTAGGAATTTTTTTTCCAGGTGATTCAGGTTTGTTAGGTGATTCAGGTGTTTAGGGTATTTTAGAGGAAAAGAGAATGTTTGATTGTATGGCATGGACTATTTACAAAGTGAGCAGGAAAGGTGGGGCCAGAGGGGCATAGATAGTGAAGCAGGGGAAATAGTAAATAAGGAAACAGATCCCGGAGTAATGTTTTAACTCTGGATCTGACCTTACTTGAATAAATTACATCTCCTATCTCTTCTTTAAGACTTAATCACTCATCTATAAAAAAGGGGTGATATTGTTATTTGTCTTGAGATTTGTTTTAAGGATTCGGTGAAATAGGATATATAACCCACTCCTCCCTGGGATGACTCTCAAGTTTTTAATCAATTCTAGGTATAATGAGTAAGTTGGAAATATAAGTAAGATTCCATTTCTGATGGGTCTCAAATGGCAGGCAATGGCATGTGAAAGATTGAAGAGTGGTAATTGTAATTATGAGGCTGGCACTACCATTTTAGATTTAAGTGGATAATAGCTGTGCTAACTCGTGACAGTAAGCCTGGAAAAGAAGTCATTTCCTCAAAATATACTACACAGAAAAATAAAATAGATTTATTTAATGACTACAGAGAGAGGACAAGATGAGGAATATTTTGAAGCTGCCACTTCAGACTTCCCAGCAATTAGAGTCTGGGGTGCTCCACTGCAGTCTTAGGACTTATCACTCAGACTGTGTTTTCTGTTTTCCTTTTAATTCCTTCTCTCACCTGCAAAAGCAATATGAGGATTACCTTAAGGTGACATAATTTGATATGGGGTTCTATTTGGACCTTAAGACTCTAAATTCCACCATTTCTTATAATATTATCATTATTACCCAGAACTATACTATGCCAGAATTACTTAATCCCAAATTAATTATCTTGCAACCACCTTTATTCTTCCTGTTATCTCATGCAGTGTCTTTCATGAAACCTTCACCTTAGCCTCTAGGAGATCTCTGACTCCTTGATGCCTCATTTTGTCCAGGGACTCTACATTGATTGAGTCCATTCTCATTGTACCATTCTCATTGTCTTCAGTATAAATAGAGTTTCCTGAATTGTGCTGCAGAGCATGCCACTTACATATTCTCAGAAACTGTGCAACATGGTGGTACAGGTTTGATTTTCTAAATGGCTTAGATTATGTGATTGATTATATACTGTTCGCAATTCTTCAGTCAAGCCAGTTCTACAAAAGTCATCACCTATATTAATCCAGCAATAATACTTCATGTTAGACCACTTTTCACCAATAAATTCTCCCTTCATTTAATTCACAACCAAATACTATCAATTTTACCTTCTAAATGTTTCTCACACTGTCCCTTTCTTTTTTCACTTGTATAACCTGTTTTAATCCTCAACATCTTTTTCACAGACTTTGTTTCTCACTTTAGCAAACAGTATAATCACCAGAAGGATTTCATCAAAACACAGATAGCTGATTTCCCCCTCCAGAGTTTCTGACTTGGTAGATCTGGGGTGGGCTCAAGAATTTGCATTTCCCATGAGTTCCCAGATGATTCTGCTGCTACCAATCAGCGACCACACTTTGAGAACCACTGTCATAGACAATTACAAAAACCTTCTAACATGTTTCCATCTCCCCAGACCTGACCCCACTAAATTTATTTTCTGCACTGCAGTCAGAGTGATCTATGCAGCATGAAAGCTTGACCTTAGCATTATCTTTCCTAATATTTTTATTGTCTCATCACCTATTAGGATAAAGTTAGATCGTGTTAACCTGGCAGATAAAGGCCTCTACAACCTGACCACTGATCGTCTCTCTAGCATCGTCATGAACCACTCACTTCCACTGAAATTGTGCTCAAATAATATCAAACTTTTGTATTCCCTAAATGCCTGCACTTTTTTGTGTTACTCCTCCTGCATGGAATGCATCTCTCGACTTTCTTGTCCTAGCTCTTACACTTAAAGATTCAGTCATCATGTGTAGAAAACCCTCCCTGCAGCAAGAGATTAGAAAACGGTCTCCTGTGTGCTTCTTTAGCACCTTTCATTGCTCTCAGTGTTATCACTCAATCTATGAAACAATATGTTCCAACTGTCCCACACTGAAATGTTTGCGTTTCTAGTATAGAGACTGTGTGCACCTTGTGCCCCCAGAGTTTTGGAAAGTACCTTAAAAATGTTGGATCAATTGAAGGAATGGGGACTAAATCACTTAATATAAAATTATTTGATTTATTTTTTGGAAGAAATTTCTTTTATTTTTTTTCCACTTTTATTTCAGATTAAGGGATTCAGGGAATACCCATGCATGTTTGTTACAAGGATATATTGTTACAAGGATAGTGGTGAGGCATGAGTCTCAGGTGACCTATCCCCAGGTAGTAAACACTATATTCAGTAAATAATTTCTGAACCCACACCCAGCTTTCCCTTTTTTTGGTGTTCCCATTATCTATTATTTCCATTTTGGTGTTCATTAGCTCCCAAATATAAGTGAATTTGGAGAAAATTCTGGTAGGTTTTTTTTGTTTTGTTTTGTTTTTAATTTCTGAATCAGTTCACTTAGGATGATGACCTCCAGCTCCATTTGTGTTGCTGAAAATAATATTATTTTATTCTATTTAATTAATATTTAACTTAGAAATACTTGACATGTCTATCAGTTCTCAGAGCACAGTGATATCACCTTTACTTTAAATAGCATAAAGTGAAACCATTCTGTTTGTTCTTTGAAGGGTACATTTGGGTTATTTCATCAAACCTTTTCATTATTCATATATAAAAAATATGTGGTACTAAATAGACTTTTGTTTTATTTTTAAGACATTTTTCCTCAGTCTTGCAAATTTTTCTGAAGTCATTACAGCTACTGCTTTAGATAAAATCAAATACTATAGAATTAAAATCTATTTTAAGATTTTCTACATATCACTAACACATTTAATTTAATAAAACATGTCAAATTCACAGATACTTGTACCTAATGTCTAATATACTAATATCTATCATACCTAGAGTTATAGAAATTTAGTGATTGATTACATTTTTATTCAAAATTTGCTATACTCAAATCAATCACCAGAATTTTCTCCAAATATCAGTGTATTAATAAATAGTTTTAATCAGCCCCTTTAAAAAGTAGGTAAAAAACATGACTAGACACCGCTCAGAAGAAGATATATAAGCAGCCAACAGACTGCTTGAAATGAAAAAATGCTCAGCCTCACTCATCATCAGAGAAATGCAAATCAAAACCACATTGAGATACCACCTAACCCCTGTAAGAGTGGCCATCATTAATAAAACAAACAACAACAGATGCTGGCGAGGATGTGGAGAAAAAAGAGCACTTCTACACTGCTTTTGGGAATGCAAACAAGTGCAATCTCTTTGGAAGACAGTGTGGCGATTTCTGAAAGAACTTGAAATTGACCTTCCAATGACTCAGCAATTTGGGAATAAACCCAGAGGAACTCAAATCGTTCTACAAAAAAGATACCTGCACACGTACGTTTGTTGCAGCTCTATGCACAATAGCAAAAATATGGAATCAACCATGTTATCCAACGAAACTTGACTGGATAAAGAAAATGTGGTACATATACACAATGGAATATTATGCAGCCATAAAGAAGGACAAATATATGGACTTCGCAGCAACTTGGATGGATTTGGAGTTGATCATACTCAGTGATCTATCACAGAAACAAACAGAGTACCATATGTTCTCACTCATAAGTGGACCTTGTACAATTATAATAGTATAAGAAAGTGGCAGTAATGGGAAACTATCAGGGGAGGGGGGTTGGGATTGGCCATTGAGGGAAACTGCTAGGGGAGGGAGGGGCATGCCTCATCAACAAGGGTACCTGCATAGTCAATGTTTGTATACCTAACCCTGAATTGTACCCCACATTTTTATAATAAAAAATAATAAATAAATAAATAGTTTTTATCAGTGATAAATCCACTTAATAGAATATTTCACATAGCTCTCCAATCATTTTTAAAGTCTTTCTGGCCAAATGACTTCTAACATGCATAATGTAATTTGTTTATTTATAGAAAAATAAGTAACAACATTATAAAAATTTGTATACTATAACTCAAAATAGTTCTTATAAATATAATTCATGCACATTTTTCAGCTATATTTACAAATAAAAGGTGCTATTTCTATAATCAATTATACAGGTTATGAAAATGTTAATGTTGAAATAATACCAGGAATTTTTAAAAATCCATAGCAAGCTTTAATTGCAGCCAATGTTAAAATTAAAAATCACTTTAAATTGATCCAAAGTAGCATATTGTGTGCAAATGCATTACATAATTTAAGACATGTTTAATTAGTAAATATCACTTATCTTCTGTAAGTATTTATTCTCTGCTTTTAAATGCTATGTCGTAGTTCCCAAATCATAAAACTTATATAACTAATTATAGTATCAATAGACATTTTGCGTACATTTAGAAGAATTTTATTAAGATCTATTTTTTCCTTCCATGACATTTCATAGCATATGACTCTCACTTGCTAGAATTTTGATCACTGCATTTATTTTCATCTAACTTTTAATATCACATATTTGTTTACCTAGAGTATCCAGCATGATTCTTAAGAACTTTCAAAATTATATATAATTGAGGCTTCAAAGATGCATATATTTCCTCTGTAATATATTTTTAAACAACTAATTCATACTTTTAGTTTGTGTTTATACTAAACATTTTATCCAAGAAAGACTGAAGTAGTTTCTAATAATGACATATGGAAATGAAGATTAATAAAATTGTAGTAGAAAGGTCATATTATAAAATGAAGTTATAACACATATGTTTAAGACAAGATGCAAAGAATTTTCACTGGCTGAGCTTCAACTTTGACCCTGAGTTTCCAGGTTTAAGAAAAGTTTAATTTTTATGAGTTTGTATTAAAAATAATAAGACGTTAATTGAAATATATATATTGTTTTTTAGAATTCATGTCATCATATGCATCATATAAGGTAATACAACACTATATAGCATTCACCTCATTCGATGTACTTAGATGATGATTTCAGTTACAAACTGGAATCATACATAGCTACCATAGTTATTTTGGCAGGGTTAAATATCTTGAGATTAAATCTCTACAGAGTCACATTATAAACATTTAAAATCTATAATAACTTTACATAACAAGCACTAAATCTAAACAAGTATCCTCCATTACCCAGAGGTCAATTTAAACAGTGATGCAGCAGTTAACATGTAAGTGTGCTTGGCACTTACTTACTCCATGATTAATCTAGATGTTGCAACAATCATTTTGACAGCTACTCCCTTCACTACCAATCTATTTTTAGCCAAAATTATTCCAATTCACAATGTTTTGAATAAAAAGAAATTGTGTTGAACACTTTTTTTCAAAGATAGAGTTTTCATCAGCTCCAGAAACAGGTTATTTTGCATGATAGTAATTATATAAATCTTCAAAAATCTATCACACAAATCTATATAGGAAAGGAGAATGAACAAATGAACACATTAAAAAGAAAACTGAGAAAATGATTTGAGTTTCTCTGCAATTTATAACTTTCTCTTGCCCCTCCCAGAAGTGAGCCTCCTACACATGTGATTTTACTTCATAGCTCACTACTGGCAGCCTAATCAAACTAGGGTGCATAGAAAAATTTTGGACATTATGATTCTGGAAATTTAGAACTGAGATTGAGATGATCACTTTCTGTTTGTGGCTGAGATGTAAATAGAAATGATTCACCATTGGCTATATGACCCATGTGCAGACAGAAAATATGAGGCAAACAGAGAGACATGAAAACAACTGAGCACTGCTGCTGAATGCCTACACTCTGGACTTGAAGCATCTCACCTGGATTCCTTCTCTAGGGGTCTTGGAAGCTCATGGTTTGTAATGTTTTAAGCTTTATGTAGCTCAAAACAGTTGCTGTTACTGCAAGCATGAGTTTTTCTCAACTGATAAAGATGCCTTATACATAGAAGACCATATGAATTCGGAATCCACCAATAAATTGGTGTTAGTTAGATTTATATAAATTTTAATTGTGTTGGTCTATAAGGACTGAGTTAACATGTTTAGTATGTATATACATACATACAAGCACACGTGCAACATGCATGCAAGAAAGCTGATGCTCCTAACTTTTAAGAAAGTATATTCTTAATTTTAATAGAGATTAATATAATTATATATAATATATACTTTTCCATATTTGAAATCTAGCCTATTAAGTTTATCCAGATAGAATATAATAATCTAATAGATGTTTATAATATAAATTTGGGTTTAGTTAACTTTTTGATAACATTCCTCAATGATAATAATATAATTCTTAAAATGCAGAGTTAATGATTCTATCTATTTTGTTTGATGACACTTTTAAACTCAATCTTAATCATTTCCATTTTCATTATCTCAAAGAATAATTGCTAGAAGGAACTGATATTCTTCAGAAAATCAGCCTGAATTAGTGCATAGACAATACCATCAAGATTCTATATTCTTTCAGAATATTGTAACCAACTTGCTCTGTGATCAAGTAATTGAAGAATTTAAGTAACATTCTGTTTCAGTTTTTTCATCTATATGATGAAAACTAATGCTGTGTAGGTAGATGTCCATTTTTCAAGATTTGGTTCAATTGATAAAACCTTTTATGGAGATATCATTCTAAGGTCCTCTAAAAACATTGATATAATAGAGACAGACTCGTTTTTACACTTTTGTATTATCTGGACAGGACTGAGGCAAACCAGCAGAATTGGAAATGCTATCAAATCAATGTTCATACTGTGCCTGAACTGTAGATAAATGGAAGTTATTTTTAGCAACAAAATATGGTACTTTAGATGAGCCCTTCCTTTAGAAATGGATGTTCTTCAGGTCCACACTGAATTTCACACTGAATAGCATGATTTAGAAAGCCCTGCTACACAAGGCAATTGGGTAATGTGTAAATTGATCATTTCCTTTCAGTATCAGTATGCATTATGCTCCCCTTGGACCTCTGTAACAGAAAACTTGCTGCATCTCTAACCAAAATTGAAATTCTAAATTGTAAAAACAGAGAACAAGAAAGTCTGCCACACAGCTGGGCGTACTAAGGAATTCTAACATATCAATCTATGTGTTGTGTAATAATAGTATATGGTTAAATTATTTTTTAGAAATTTCCCATACCAATGTCAATGTCTAAAAAATTGGGGACCATATACACAATTAATATTCTATTGGATACCACATTCTTATATATCTGCTGTTTGTCTAATGTCTTTCTTTTAAACTCTTTATTCTTTACTTTCCCTCACTGTTCCCACACTTTCCTATAGAGTTCCCTCATTTACTGCCTCACTCACACTTCCTGTCATATGTTCTCTACTGTTGATGGATTTTCCTATACTTATTGTTATCTTCACTTTTTCTTTTAAGTTAAACTCACGTTCAGTTAGCCTGTTTTATTGACGCATATTTTTTTCTCCTAATATTCTTTTTCTTCTAACCTCCAGTCTTTTGTTGATTGTTACCTGTTTATTGTTTTTATGAATGCAGATAGAAGTATGACAGTTAGTTGTTTGCATCAACAAGATTATATGCACATAGTCAAAGAAACATATTGACCTGGAATTATACTAAATGGACATATCTGTTCAAAGTACCCACTTGAAATCCAAAGGTATTGTTCTGAGATCCATGCCGCGGCACGCCTGGGTTTTCACATGAGGTACGAGTGGGTTCTAAAGTGAAGATTAAAAACACAACATTCCTTGAAAATGTTTAACAGATATACTTCTCTCATACAAAACAATGATCTGGGGATTTAAGAAAAAATAAAGGATATGAAAGAAGTACAGATGCATAAAACATTTGCTCAAGAACCTCGCCAAACTATAATTTTAGGTAGGGCACTATTCCCCCCAAAAAGTTAGAGCCTTTCCAGAAACAGAAATTAGTGTTGAGTTTCACTGACACATGTAGGAGACCCAGGCATAAAAATGGTAGATTTCTTTGTATGACAGATTATTTGGTTAGTTTACCAAATATGACATTTAATTTTAGGAATACAGAAATGTACTCACAGCTATTTTGAAATCAATGTATCCCAGATATTTTTGGACAAGTCTCTGCTTTAACTACAAAGATCTAAGTAAATATTAGTATAAAGTAATGTCATTAATTTGAAAGACTTTATTTTTCATTTTACAGTCATACAATACAATTATTTTGTCTTTCTGATGGAAGTTGAAAGTGCTAAAAATAATGTCATGTGTTCTACCAATATTCATTTTCAGTGTCTTCTAATTACTTCTATATTTCACATTTGTTTTTCATATTTAGCAAACTATGGGTTATAGGATAAATAAACCCATTAAATGTCACTACTACCTATTAATTAAAAAATGACTGAGCCGGGCTCGGTGGCTCAGCCTGTAACCCCGCGCCTTTGGGAGGCTGAGGTGAATGGATTGCCTGAGCCCATGGGTTTGAGACCTGCCTGGGCAGCGAGACCTCAACTCTACAGTAAATCAAAAAATAAGCCGGGCGTGGTGGCGCATGCCTGTAATTCCGGCTACTCGGAAGGCTGAGGCAGAAGGATCGCCGGAGCCCAGCAGGTCGAGGCTGCAGTGGCCAGGAGCGGCCACTGCACTCCAGTCTGGGCGACAGAGTGAGACTCCAACTCAAAAACAAACAAACAAAAAAACAAAACAAAACAAACAAACAAATGACTGAACATAATCAGCCTTTAATTAATATTACCTATGCAGTGAGGTGATGACCCACTCCAGGTGCCATCTGCTTGACATATTCTGGTACTTGATCCCACTAATATAAAAGGAGAATTGCAACTGAATGAAACCTCTGATTGGTATATAAAACTTTTGCCATCTCTTCTTCCTTGGGCAGGTATCCCAGGGTCACCACAAAACTTTGCTGGAAGTGAAAAGAAAGGCACTTATAGCAAGGATTTCGAATTCAGCAGAATAAACAGTTTACTAAAATGGTGACAATTAATTGGACTATTTCACTGAAGAGACCTAGTATGCATGATAATCTAGTATGCATGATAATCTATGAAGAATTGTATTTGTTTTCTGGCTTATATCTACATGGATAATACTGAATGACAAAGTAATATAAACTTCCAAAAATTAGTCTGATTCTGACACTTTCCACTTATTAAGTTCCCTGAATAAATATAGAATTTTTTGGTATTTTTATTTTCTATTGACCAGAATCAAACCATATGTTTGGATTTATTGGCTGAAAATTGGAATATGCTCCTAAAAAGGTATGTGATTCATAGGAAGCTCTGTCAAAAAGAATCTGCCTATGATGTTCCAGATTTTACTCTACTGATCGCAGTGCTCTTTTACATATATACATTATATATATGGAAGATATGGTCATTTGTTTTATTGTACTCTGAATACTCTGGGATATACTTGGAGTGCATATCCCAGTATCTAATTTACTTCTGCTGTAAAATATTCTTGGAATTTTTGCTGATTTTTTAAAAGAAAAGGTCATCATAATCCAAATCTCTACAAAACTAAGGGATTTCAGTGTTCTACAACAACTACTAAAGAGATTAACTTGACAGGATTTTTAAATAAATTGATTAGATGATTCCATTAAAATATATTTATTAATCACTAAAGAAAAGCACTAATCTAAGTGGCTTGGGGCACTTGCACATATAAGTAAACAAACAGACCAGAATTTCTGCTCTTGTAGGACTTATGCATTTGTGAAGGAAGCAAACAAACAATAAGCATAATAAATAAGCTTTGAAAAAGGTTGTATGTGTATCAAAGGGATTGAAAGTAGTGGGAAACTTCCGGGAGAGGGGTGGTAGTAGGTAGCTGGGATTGACAGTAGTCGATATCTGCCTGGGGAAGGTGGGGCACACCTCTTCAATAAAGGTACCTGCACAATGAACATTTGAATAGCTAACCCTGACTTGTACCTCACAATTTCAAAATAAAAATTAAAAGAGAAGAAAAAAAGAAAAAGGTGGTTTGTGGGAAGATAAACATTCTAGGGGAAAAAATAGTTTGGGGTAGATCCAGTTTGTATGTGGTACATAGTAGGAGGTGAAGGCAGATTTTAAATAAAGTAGCAAAGATGTCTAACTAAGAAAATATTTGAAGGAAACAGTGTTTAGCCATGTTGATATCCCAAAGGAGACCATACTGGATATTTAGATAGAGTAAACATCATTGCCACTATCCTATGCAGGAAATGTTTTGCACACTCGAGGATGTTATAAGGAGGCCAGTGTGGCTGAAGCAGACTGAGCATGCAGGAGTGTCATGGGGAATGAGAATAAATGGCTTCAAATCTAGTAGATAATACAGACAAATGTACCTGTATAAAATGCTTTCTATTTTGTTACTGTGGAAACAATTATATAACATATAATTTATAAATTTAATTATTTCGTAATGTAGATTTGGCACCTGAAAACTTATTTTCCTGTAAAGCAAACAGTAACAATCAAATTTATTTCGCTATAAATATTGTCTTTTAGGTTGGGTGACCATAACGTGCATCGTCTAAACCAAGATATTTCTGAAACTGAAACGGAAACTCTAAGGAGCAAGATAACTGCCAGGACAACAGGAATAAGCCAAGAATGCCCAGGCCAACTGGAACGGATGCATACTTTAGTTACAAAGTGCCAGTCTTGCACTCAATGTCCAAAGAAAGATCTTCCCTGAAATTTAAGCTACAGAATTCTCTTGAATTTTTAACCTATTTTATTAGCATTTAAAAAAATTAAAATAGCTAAAAGTAACTATTAAATAAATATTAGGACAAAATAGAGGGGAAATTTTCAAAGTAGAGTAACAAAGGAAAAATAGTAACACAATAGCCATTGATTTATTGTGCTTTGTTTTAATTTTCAATATATCTTGAATATTGTAAACCTTAGCACTACTTGGCATCCATTCCTTCTGGTAATACTGTATACCCTCAAACCCTAAAAGCTAGGAATCTTGTTTTATGAATCTTTGTGAATCTAGCCCATTTTGAATTAATGGCAGATTTCTCAGTAAGCATCATTAATGAGAATCCAGCTTGAGCCATTGTTCGTATCATTAAGTTATTTCATAATCTACTTCTGAAGTGTTTCTCTTGCATATTTCTGTGGAGTTGGTCATCTCAGAATCTTATCTCTATTCAACAAATAAAATAAAGGGAGACTCAGCCACCTACACTTCTCAAGTCCCCACCATCCTCTCTCTGTGTCAATTCATCTATTTTTTGTCTGTGGATTTTCATGCAGTAAACAACATACTGATGTCAGGTTTAGAGACTTGAGTCACAAGGTTTATTTGCAAATGACTTCAGTTCACAAAGGCATCCACTTTAAGATGAAAGGACATCCTTTAAGCAGAATTAATGGAAAAATACTTTCCTTTTTACAAAGTCGCTAAAATTAATAGATTTCGTCTATTCTATGGATAAAAGCATCGTATGTTAAGTCTTCTTTTTCTGAACTTGAATCCAGACTCTACCATATTTTGGCAGTGTGCCCTCAAGCACACAACAATGTAGCTGGTTTCCTAAATAATGGCAGAGTTACACTGTGTCCTTACAATTTAATTTCTCCCATGAGTTTAAGTGTCATTATCTATTAAAATGTCACGACTAAACAAATTTACTGAGGAGCTTTGTTATGTATAGTCTAAATGATATATGTAAAGTAATTGAGAAAAAACATATTTGTAAAGTTGTTATAATTCATGTCAATAAATAAGCATTTTATTATTATTAAAATAGAACTCAAAATAAAATACGGTACCAAGATAACTTCTTGTGTTTTTTCACCCAGTCATATAAAAAACAAACAAGCAAACCTGCCATAAACTTATCTTTGTAAAGCCTCTTTGGTCATATCTAATATATAGTAACCATGGAGTATCTAATCTTTAGAACAGCCAGGCATGGTGGTTCATTTCTGTAATAGGAGCCCAGGAGTTTGAGACCAGCCTAGGCAACATAGTGAGACTTTGTCTCTGCAAAAAAAATTTAAAAATTAACCCTGTGTGGTGGCATATGCCTACAGTCCCAGTTACTCAGGGGGCTGAGGTGCAAGAATCGCCTGAGCCTAGGAAGTCAAGGCTGCAGTGAGCTATGATTGTGCTACTGCATTCCAACCCGGGTGACAGCATGCGATTCCCCCCAACTCAATTAAACAAACAATCAAACAAATAATCTTATTCAGAAACACTGGTGTTTTCTAAGATGATCCTTACCATGTACGTATCAGAATTTTAAGGGCCAATTTGTGGAACATCAACATCGTGGCATTGAAACAGACATTCTAAAATTGGACACATGGTAGGGTAGTAGGTTGGGAAGGGGTAATGGATGTGAAGTTACCTCCTTGATACAACGTACACTATTCAGGTAATGATTACACTAAAAGCCCAGACTTCAACACTATGCAGTAGATCCATGCAATAAAAGTACACTTGCACCCCTTATATTTATGCAAACTTTAGAAATCTTGTTAAAGTACTTAGAAGGGGCTCCTTTGGATGTTACATGAACAGCAGTCTCACAGACCACAACTATAATAATAAATTCATTTTATTTCTCATACTCGGTCTAAGTGGGTAATATCTCTCTGGAGCAAATGTGTTATGAGTAATCTGATGAGCATGCAAAATGGTGTTATGCATGCCCAGTATTTGCCATCCCTTAATAGGAAGGTTTTCAAATAAACAATGCCAAAGTACCCCTGATAATTGTCTTCAGTTAGTCATCACAATTCTATAATATGTTTACTAAACAAATATTTATTTTATACTAAAATATCTGTTTCATACAAAAGAATATGTGTATAAAATATAACTCTTGTTAAGTCATAAAATGTCTAACCTGACTCTCTTTAAGTTATAAAATGAACCTGACACTTAACTTAAGCAATTGACCTCAAGCCAGGTAAAGTGGAGACCAGAAGGAAGACCAAACTTTACCTGTACAATGACCACTTATATATCTAATCCTGAATTGTACCCTACATCTTTAGAATTTAATTAATTAACTAATTAAAATTTTTAAAAATAAAATTGCCAATACTGTTGCAATTCTTTGTGAGATCCACCCACATAGCATCCCTTTACTGAGGGCCAGTATAGCACACCTTGTCTCATCCTGAATTATAAGTTTCTCATATGTGTGTGTGTCTGTTTAAATATATATAAGCACTAAATTGTTTAATTTTACCCTTAAAAACAATGCTGGCATTAATATTCTTGTACACGGCTTCTCATGCACACATGAAAAAATTTCTGTGGAGGATATACCTGGGAATAGAATTACTGGAAGACAGACTGTACATTATTAACTTTACTAAATAATAGTAGCTATTTTTACAAATGGTTGTGTAAATTTACACCCCATCATAAGTTCATAGAAGCTCACATTGCCACGAATGTTTGGCATTAGCTAACATTTTTTTTTTTTTTTCAATCTGATGGTTGGGAGATAGTTGTCCATGTCTTTTGCCTATTTTTCTAGTACTGTCCTTTCATTTTAGAAAATCTTTACACATTCTACACATTATCATTGTTTTTCACACATTTTGATTATATTGCTCAAGACTGTAATTGGTCTTTGACAATAAGAAATTTTTTAAATTTAGCATAGTTGATTTTTTCCACTTTTTCGTTTATGGCTTTCACTTTCTGTATCTTGTTTAAGAAATTATTTCTCACTCATAGGTCATTTAGATAGACTTGTTAAGTTTAAGTCTTTTACATTTAAATATTTAATAAACCTGAAACTGATTTGTTATTTTGTGTGAGACAGAGGTGTGTGAGTGTGTGTGTGTGTGTGTGTGTGTGTGTGTTTTTTAACTAACCGCCTCGTAGCATGAATTGAAATATCTATTCTTTCTCCACTGACTTGTTCTATAATACATGAAATATCTATAAGCATGAAACATCTATAAAAGTTTCTTTTCTTTTTGCTCTATAACACAGGTTTACTTTCTATACCAGCACCAATACCATACTATCTTAATTACCATAGCGATATAAGATTTGATATCTGCCAAAGACTGTGCTGTACATTGGGATAGATTGGCGAACAAAACAAAACGTATCAGCCTTCAAGGAGTGCAAATATGAGGACATAGTCTAAGCAAACAGGATAAGTAAAATGCACAGTGTGTTTTAAGGAGACAATATAGGCAATGAAAAGGGGACTACTGAGTCAAGGAGAATAAAAAAAGCCTTTAAGGGCAGTGTTCCACATCAACATATGAATTTTAAATAAGGTGACCAGAGAAGACAAAATGAAGATAACTTTTTAGTAAAAAAAAAAAAAAAAAACTGAAGGAATGAAAAAGAAATGTCCAGGCAAAGTGAACAGGCCAAAGCATAGTTGAATGCCCAAGAAAAAGTAAGGAGGTCAGTAGAGTGTATGAGGAAGTGAATAGCAGGGCATGCTGAAATCAGGGAAAATCAAGAGGAAAGTCCTGTGAGTCTGCAGGGGATTTGGCTACCATTTTGAATGAGCTGGGATGACCCTGAAGGGACTGAGCAGAGTAAACAGTTAGTTCTGCCTAACTTTGGGATCATTGGGACAGGTAGAAAACACCCCTGGCCCATGCTGGGAAGGAAAAAAGGACCAAGAACAGGCTAGCACTAGATAGTTCTCAGCATGAGTACTGTCTAAACCATGTGCTACAGTAATTTATATGAAGCTGACATGTGATTTGTATTTTGTTTTGTTTTCCAGATTAATACTGAAGTAACACTTGCTAGGTATATAGTATACAGTCACCTCTGTTGAAAAATAAATAATCTTGTATCTCTATGCTTACCCAGATAATTTTAGATGTATAATCACAATCATTAGTATACCTATGCTATCATAAGAATTTGCTGTGATCGAACATGTAGGAGTGACATGGATTTATTTCAGAAAGAGATTTGGGAGTAAATTACAGAGTATTCAGCTAGGATAAATTGGACATAAATAAGAATAATTTTCCTACATTAGAATTAATCTAAGACAGTCTCTGAGAAATAATTTTAGAAAATAAGAAAAGTTTATAAACAAAACAGTTAAGTCTAAAATTTAGAGTCAAAGCAGAAAGAATATAATGATTGAATTAGATGAAAAGTACCTATTGGTGAATGCTGACATGGGTAAATACTGACTTGTCTTTGAATTTTAATTAGGCATTGTGGGAAGTTTAACAGTCTCCTATTTGTTCTAGAAAAAATGTGCATGGTATGGAAATTATACTTACGTAAGCACTGCGGTACTTCACCACTCCAGGTACCATTCCCTACACAGGTCAAAACAGCAGGAAAGGACAGTTCATAGCCTGGAGAACAGATGTAGCTAATACTAAAGCCCCAGTCGAAATTTGTTCCTTCCAGTCTTCCATTAGAAATCTGGGGAGGAGTTGGGCAGGTAACAGCTGCAATTACATTGAAAGTGATTAGACACAGCTGTTGAAATATCATGTGTGTTAAAGATACAAATAAATATCATTAGGAGAGGCATATGTGCTAATTTAACCTTTTTGAGGACAATATGGTGTGGCATGTTTTATTCTCCTGGTAGCATTCCTGAGACGTTCCCAGAATTAATCCTTCTAGAATGCAACTTTTTCTTGGCAACATAAAGGCTACCAGTCTTTAGAGATTCTCTTACAAAACTGCAAGCTGCCTGACATGGAAGGAAAGGGAAATAGAGGGTGACTTTCTACCTAGTATACTATAACTAACTAATTACTGTTTTTATATAAAATTATTTTCCAATGACCTTTAGACAAACTGAAGAGCTGGGTTGTTTGGCTATGTATAGTGTCAGCATTGTGAATAAGGAATTTGGAAGTAACTCCGTAACATTTTTGTAAACACAGATCATACATCTGATCAAAATATCCAAATTGGTTCCCTTAACTACTTAGATTCATATATTGAAACTTACTATAGAATTTGTAAATTATTTTTTAATTTTTACAAAATGTATTGTTTTTAAATTGCTTTAAGTTGTCCCCAAGCAAGGGTGATTGGATAAGGTAGAGGTGAAAGGAGGAGTACCAACTTTAAATTCTAGAAATGTGAAGTGACATTATTATGAGGACTAACAACATATATAAATAATTTCTGGGAATTGTCTAACATCATAATTATCAGTATGAATTAATGAATGTATAAAATAATTTCTAAGATTAAAATGTCTGTTCATATTTTTCATACACTAACTATATTTATAGTGATCTGATTCAGAAACTGAGTGATAAAGAAGAAAAAAACAAACACATCAAAATTATTATTTTTGTGTTGGATTATAAGTCAGGAAGGTATTAAACTATTAATTCTCAAACATTTAAATAGACGTCTGAATGGGAAATCTCAATTATTAAAAATCAAATAATTCATTGTAAAATAATACAAGTTGTCTGATACTACATCTATAGTATTTCACAAGTAATCATCAAAATTGGCAAAAAACTTATGAAATATTTCCAGTGTAAAAACAAACAGCATAAAATATCAAGACTATATATATATTGACTAAAAATTTATTCTAGATTGCATTCTTTGAAGAAACCGGCTGTCCCTTCCTTTAAGAGACACTACCATTCTAAAATTCAGACTGGCTATTCTCAAATTACAGAAAGTATTTTTCTCCATCCTTGAATGATTTGTTCCAAATGGATCAGCAAATTAAAGTTATAATTCAACCAGGTTATATTATTTTTAAAATAATTTTCAATCAACATAAATAATGATAGTGATTGCATATCATGGTTCATAATATTTTTGTTCTTTGATTGAGTTAAAGCTCATTGTCATAATTCACCATAAGATATAATGGTTTTTGTCAAATATCATTTTAAAATCCTATATACTACAACATGGTTTAAAAAAAATAACTGCATCAGTCATTTTCAGTACCAGAAAAAGAAATAAAATGGAGAATTTTTTAAAATGTAAATGTATTTGAAATTTGCATATAAAATAAAATATGTGGTGATTACCATTTAAATATATTGACTAAATTATTGCCATACCTCTGCACATTGGCATTACTCCACTCCACGTGCCATTAGTAGTACAAGTCCTGGTTCTGGAGCCATTCAGCTCCATCGTGTAGCCTGGCTGACACATGTAAGAAACATTTTGTCCAACCACATAATCATCTCCATATCTCAGCCCATTGGCTGGTATACCTGGGTCTCCACAACTGATTACTATCAGAATTGGATTAGAAGAGCAGACGGTTAATGTGGCATGTATTTAATGAAAAAGAGTAATCAACATATGGCATACTTAATATATAAGCAGGAAAAATTAGTTATCACATGAATTTTTAATCATAAAACATAAGCACATTTCAACCACATACTGGCAATTCTTGATTATGATCGGTATGCTTATTGCAAATTCTACACATCTGGTTCAGAAACCGTCATGCAGACCCTAAAAAGGCTAGGTTAATATGCCTTTATGTTGTAGTAAGCCTTTGATGCACTATAAGATGACAGAGAAACCATTCTACAGAATCAGATTTGTAACATAATATTTGAAATCTGTATCCCTATATATGGCAACTGAAATCTAATTTTTCAGGCTGGCTGGACTGAATATAGTTTCTGCAGTGTTACTCAGAAGAGTAATCCCCAAGAAATTGCAACCTCCACTCTGAAATGCACTTGCTCTCAGGACTGGGGATGAGTGAGAGGTCCCCCAGTCCAATGCCCAATATGCCATGGCATTGCCAGCCCAGGACAGTCACTGCTTTGCTCTGCTCTGTGACTCCACGAATATATCCAGCTCTGACCAGCCCCACATTTGCACCCCTGCAAGGGAGTAGGAAAATAATTCAATGTGAACCTCCCACTACTGATAACAATTGACTAACTGGGTAAAGGGTGTCAGGAGTCCCAGAGCAGGGGTGGGAATGGAGATGCCAATTTTGGCCACGTCACCAACATATGGGAAGCGAAAGGCTTAGATCCCATGCCAAGGACACAAGGCAAAAGGCAGGAAAGCCTATCACACACGAACAGAAGCTCTAAGTCCTCAGCACACAAACCATTGTCCCAGCAGCCTTCAGTTACAAACATAAATTTGAAGATGAAATTATTAAGAATTTTAAAATGCTTATCACAGAGTATTAAACTCTAAGCACAGGAATTTTCTGAACATTGGAGTCCTATCAATTATACTGATCTCATTCCCATGGGTGTGAGTGCAGATGCAATATTGTGATTTATTTATGATATCATCCAAAAACTTTCAAAAGACTCAAGATAACTTGGAAAATAAAATTATACAATATGGTATTTAAGATTAAGACAACAAAATGCTATTTTGATGCACAAGAATTAAGCATAATTTGTGCAATGAATTAGCTAAAAAGCTTTCTTGCGGCTAAGAAAAATAAAAATACAGATCACACTTTTTATTCTCTGTAGGCAGAAAACATGTAATATACTTGCCTTTTAGGTTACCAAATCTTTGTGTTCATAAAAGGTTAAATAATTTATCCAGGTAAATCTGAGTTATTTTCTCTCTCTCGTCCCCACTTTGTTCTCTCTGAATTTTTAAAATATTTATTATACTTCCCAATATTTTGGAGGTCCAGGACTAAAGACTAAGAATGAGTTAAAGCATGAGAGATCTTCATAGCACTTCAGTAAAATGTTTTATTAATTTACCATCAAGAATTACGAATTCAAGATTCCTTTCAAATTATTCTAATTTGTTGTGTCTAAGATGTCTTAAGATTATGAATAATGGCAACTAAATTAAAGAAGATTATTCAGGGCACTCCACCTGGTAATTCTTGGAGCCCTCAAAATATTTGCTGAAATCAGACTCATTGAGTGTTTCTAGTTTAATCCTAATTAGAGTTTTGTCGACAGGATGGCTTCTCTTCCTATGATTATTGATGAGGAAATGATTTTTGTTAATGATGCAATTGAATTGGATAGAAAATCATACAATCCTACTCATTTACCCAAAATATTCTATTTCTTTTTACAGTTTAATAATGGGCAACAGAGTGAAACTTCAACACACACACACACACACACACACACACACACACACACACAGTACAACCATATAAAAATTCATACAAGACTTCCATTCATTTCATTTATTTTCCTTTAAGTTATTTTATATTTATAACCTATATTTCTAATTAGAAGAAATGAAAGAGCAAACCCAAAAATTGTTATTTTCTGGGCAGTGCTTTATTTACTGAATTAGAATCGTGGTAAGAAGGAGCAGCCAGCCCACGTCAGGCACAATAGCTGAGATGCAGCCACCAAAGGGTTCTGCATATCATGGCAGCATCATGAATGAAATGCCTGACAACAAAAGCTTCAGAAGGATTTGTTTGGGGACTTCCTAATGAAGCAAACACTAGTCAAAAAGGCAGTCTCCAATAGCAACAGGCTTTGTAACAGCACCTGCTAGGCAAGCCAATTCATTCATTATTCGTTTGTTTTCAGCAACAACAACAAAAAAGGCTGTTGGTCTTTTCAGGAAAAATCTTAGAATAGTAGCTCTTTAGGGCTTCACCCTAAAATTCAACGACATCAGTGCATGACAACACAGGCACATACACACCAGTAAATCCCATGAAGACAGACCTTTTGTCTCTTTTGTATACTTTTGTAATCCCAGAGTGAATCTAGTGTATGTCTCTTCAAAACAGATTAAATATTTGCTTAAAGAATAAATAAGTGAATGAGCACATGAAGGAACAATTAAGTTGTCAGCTCAGATTCTCAGAATTACACAAATTATTTGAAAGGTCTGAATTTGTTTTGTGGGAGGTTTCTCTTTAGATTATTATGTATTTGATGCCCATTTGGTATCATTTATAAATATGTCTAAGTAAATAACTTCTACTCTACAAATAAAACATAATAGTGATAATTCTAGTCAATCTATACCACTTCAAAACTACTTTCTCTGTTAACTTCTTATATAGACATTATAAATATAATTTTGAATAAAATAGGATTACACTACTCACTTCTCAAACAGAATTTACTTTTTAATTAGATATCTAGTTTTTGCATATTAATACAAATTAAAACATGTTACATTTTAATTTATTTACTAGGCTAGTTAGTTTTAAGACAGAATTTAAGACATTTAATCTATTTATTAAGATGACAGTGAGAGAAAGACAGAAAGACAGAGAGAGAAAGAGAGAGAGAGAGAGAGAGAGAGAGAAGCATGTCCAGTGGGCATGGGTGTCTTAATAGAAAGAACACACATTTTCTTTTGATAAGAAGCTTGATATACTTTTTTTTTTTTTTTTTGAGTTGGAGTCTCACTCTGTCGCCCAGGCTGGAGTACAGTGGCCGCTCCCGGCCACCGCAGCCTCGCCTGCTGGGCTCCGGCGATCCTTCCACCTCAGCCTTCCAAGTAGCTGGAATTACAGTCATGCGCTACCACACCTGGCTGATTTTTTGATTTATTGTAGAGATGAGGTCTCGCTGCCCAGGCGGGTCTCGAACCCGCGGGCTCAGGCAATTCACTCACCTCAGCCTCCCAAAGGCGTGGGATTACAGGCTGAGCCACCGAGCCCAGCTGCTTGATATTCTTTTATAATTACTCTGTTTACCATGAACCAAAAGGGTGAGCTTCAAGTATCTGGTCCTGAGTTTCTGTTACCACCTCTCCATTTCTGACGAGCTAAGGGGGTGGGCTTTTCCTGAACGAGTATTTGCCTTTGACAGGAAACTTGAGAGACTTTTACATTGATCATTATGCTAACCATAACTAAAAGGTGGGCTGATTATCATCTCTATCTTCATGCAACATTTATAATGACATAATATTCACTATTATGGATGTACATGGATTATAATTTATGCAACCAAACCCCTGTTGTCCAATGTTTTCCAGTACAGACAATGCAGCTATGAACATGCTTGTTGGATATCTCACATATGTGCTCTACCAGGCTTCTAGTTTCAAGCCCAGAGCTCTACTGTAGAAGGGTGAGAATCCAGAAGGACAACTAAACAATTCCTCTCATAATGGTTCTGACTTACATAATCTAATCCAGAAGCTGGTTTCTTTTTTAGATCCCAGAAAACTAGGTTTCCTCAAACTTAACCTTGACACAATTGACATCTGGAACTAAGTAATTCTTGGCTGTAGGGGGCTTCTCTCTGCTCTGTGCACTGTAGGATGTTTAGCAGTATCCCTGGCATCCATCTACTAGGTTACAGCAGCATTCACTGCCTTGAACTGAGACAGCCAAACATATCTTTGGACACTGCTGGATATCCCTTGGCGAACAAAGTCCTCCCTGGTTGAGAACCAATACCCTGAAGATAGCACTCACTCTTGAAGAGATTTTGACTCTTTTAAAGCTACACTTCACCCAGTTTTGTTCTGGGATATGTCCTAATCTTTTCTTGTGTGAGACTAACCCTATCTTTCTGACCTACCTTTTACTAAAAATAAAATTTTTTTAAAAAATAAGAATTTTCAGATTTGTGACAAAAACCTGGTAAAGGCCACTTCTGTACTGGTTATTTGAATCAAAAAGCCTTTGATTAATTTATTCCCTCAACCTAATTAAGGACATGTGCCTGGCTCAAATGTACAAGACCTGCCAAATAGGTGGTGGGCACTAGTCATTTTGGAAACAGAAGTCTTAGTTGGTTAAAAATAAAATTCATCCATAAAAATGAATGAACACTTTTCTTTTTTTAGTCCTAAAAGCTAATTCTTAATCTACTTGACAAGCCTTCCCCCAGCCGGTTGTATGTTCTTCCCTAAACAACATGTGTGCAGTGTGTATCTGGGCTCTAGGCACTGAGGTGGCTCTACCTGTTAGATACCGAAAGATAAGGATTCCCATACTGTGAATAGCCTGAAACATTTTATGTTGACAAAAGAATGTATTTTTGAACAAGTAATTATTTGTACTTATTAGATCTTCTCTCTTAGTCTGAACATCACAGAAAAACACTTTACTTGGTATTGACTCAAGCAAACTGATATTATGGCAAATAAATTTTTCTTCCAGTTTGGTTTAGTTGTGTGGATATTTCTTAACATTTATAATTCCTCTACCAAAGTATGCATAATGTTTGAATGTATGATCTTGATTTTATGATATAATCTCTTACCCACCCAGGAGAAAACTAGCTATTTTTAGGAAACTGATCCCTCCAGCACTGGCAGTGGGTTTAACGAGAACCTGTTTGGAGTTACAGACAATGGGTATTGGGAAAAGTGAAAAGTTTTTGCTTAGAAGGCATACTTTTAGGGAAAGAGTGATTAAATGGGCAATTTCCCAACTCAGCTATAATCTGATGCTGGTTGAATAATATCAGGTATAGTGCCAGGCTCGGTGGCTCACCCTGTAATCCCACACCTTTGGGAGGCTGAGGTGAGTGGATTGCCTGAGCCCACGGGTTCGAGACCCACCTGGGCAGCGAGACCTCATCTCTACAGTAAATCAAAAAATCAGCTGGGAATGGTAGCGCATGCCTGTAGTTCCGGCTACTTGGAAGGCTGAGGTGGAAGGATCGCTGGAGCCCAGCAGGTCGAGGCTACGGTGGCCAGGAGTGACCACTGCACTCCAGTCTGGGCAACAGAGTGAGACTCCAACTCAAAAAAAAAAAAAAAAACCAGGTATAGTTTAGGTGAATAATATTTTATCCCTTTGTCAACATTTCTGCTATCCCAGGCATAGGGTTGGAAACAATATTGCTATTGATGTGGCAGAAAAGGGGGTTGGTAGCAGTTAAAGGTATTTCCTTTTGAAAGGCCAGATGCAAGCTTTAAAGACCCGCCAGGCTGGTTTTGTTTGAAAAGGCCAAATGTCGAGAGACTGACGGCTCTCGTGGAAATGCACAAGAGTAACTAATTCACAGACTTATCCAAAACCCCTCTTTTGAAGTTGACGTTTACAACCGGCTTGCAGACCCTGCTGCCTTGTATTGCCTGAAAACCATTTGTTCTTTGAAAAATCTGATTTTGCTGAGTACAACCTTGTAAGATTCCAAAGAGAATGTGTAATCACTCAACACGACCCCCTCCCTCCCCTAAACAAGGGTATAAGACCCCTCTTCTTCGGTTCTGCAGGGCTTGATTTGGATGCATTAGCCCCTCGAAGCCTGCTGAGCCGGCCAGCATAATAAAGTTCCACTTCCTATAAAAGTCTCGGTGTCACAATCTCTCTGTCTTCCAGCTACATATCTGGTGCATCGGCCAGGAAATGGAGAATTTGGAGACAGTGTGTTCCACCTCGTTTGTCATCGAGGTACAACCTCCAGGGCAACGGGAAGGGCCATCTCGCCTGGCACGCAACGAACCTTTTAATCCATAGGAGGAAGGCCCCTCCCAGCGCACTGAAGCTTGGACCACAAAAGCACAACAGGGACCCAAGATGCAAGGAACTGGCATAAGGACGACCACCTGATGGAAAGGACAGAAAGACCACCCGATGGAAAGGGTAGGAATAAGGGCCTTTGCATAGACCTGCCAATGGACGGCAGAAGGGGAACTTGATCACCTCCCAGAGCCTGCTAGTAATCTCCAGCCTGAAGGAAAGGGCTGAAAGGCAGTAGAAGGAAACACTGTCTAAAGATGAACCCGTAGGCTCCTAGGATTAGGATGGAGAGTTGAAGAATGTACTGTGTGATTGTGTGTGAATGAGAAGAATGGCAGGAGGACTCTCCATAAAGTTAGTCTGCGTTGGGGTTGTACCAATCTGCCAATTGCTAAGAGGTGTCTGAGATAATTTCATGAGAAATGTGATTGGAGGGTATGTTTCCCATACCCCTCATTCTCTTATTTGTGTGTGTCTGTCGTTTTGAGTCTGCTAAAAAGCTGGTTGAGTTATTATGCTTTGTTTGATGGGATATGTGGTCTTTTAAAAACTTGATTGGCACATGTTTCTTTATGCAATTTTATGTCTCCCTTTATTTGTGTGGTGTTTTCTCCCAACCCGTTGGCACTGCTAAAATTTCTGCCTTTTGTTGCTAAGGTTGCGGGAAAATTGCCTGCTGCATATATGAAGTGTTACTGGTTATCTTAAATTCTTTCTGGGGACCACGCCCCCTCCCTTCCTTAGCCTGTGTTCTCCTTCATAAATTCTGAAGGAGCTCATTCTAATCCACCTGTAAAGAAACATAAAAATGTCTCTTACATGTTACTTAGCCTTTTGCTAACTCAGTGCAAGTTAATGCTAGCCTTAGAAAAAATAAATTTGTAATCTTTCTCTGGTAACTAAGGGACTGAATAGGCTGTTCTTATTTTCAAATGCTAAAAGTCAGGTTAGTTAAAAGTAAGTCTGTTTCTAAAGGTTTAGGCCTTGCCTAAGATCGTAATCAACTGCTTGTCCCTGTAAAACTGTTGGGAAGTCTCTTAGAGTTGTCTAATGTATGCTGAGTCCCTACTTTATATTGTAATGCTAAATAACACTAATGCTTACTCTTTTGGCTATGCCTGACTAGCACACCTCTTACAAAACTGGCAAAGCTTTAAATGCTGAATACTTTGCAGGAGTTAATAAGGCATGGGAACTGGCCATTCCCACCTGACTAAGCCACCTTGTAAGCTCAGTACTTCACCTAAGGGACAGGTCAAGTACTAGGCACACTGTGGAGCATATAGTGAGACCTAATCACTTTCATTTAATTGTCCACGTCTTACGACTAAGACTGCTGTTTAGTAATACATGAGAATTTTTGACAGTTTTGCCTGTTCATAATTCAGGATAAGTAGAAACAGATCATCTTACATCTACGTGGTCTGTTCACTCTAAAAGGTTTTGTACTAGGCCATTTTGTAGGCATCATTGGAAAGTCGTGGAGCAATAAAAGGGGGGGGCTTCAAGGAGGACTGAGAACACTCAGCCTGGAAAAAGCCATCAGGGTCCTAGGGATTCCTGGCATTGCTGTTTATGACTTTATTTAGTTATTTGTTTGTTATAGAATTCTCCTTTGAGGAATAAATTGCAAGTGTTCAGAGCAAATTCTGGGTTTTTCAAGAAACGTGACCAATAGAGTATGTAGTGGTCTGTGCCCTCGGACACCCCAGTGGGACAGATTTTGAATGATTGGAGCAAATTAAAATTTTGTGGTTTAATAATAGTAATACGTGCATTATTAAAAATCAAATTTAAAATCACTACAAGTTAGCAGATAATAAGATTTGGAAAAGAACAAAACTATTTGGCAATTAAATTCACTTTGTAGACCTAAGGAAAAATAAAATAGTCAAAAGTTCTGTATCCAGAGGCATTTTAAAAATTTATTTCACTACTTTGCAAATAAAATTATATCCTAAAGAATATTAAATGCCAAACTCCAGAGGCTTAACTCAGGACTATGAATACCAAACTCCCAATTATAGAAAGCATCTGAAGTTCTTAGAAACTGAAACATTAAGGAAAAAAAGGAAAAGAACTCCAAAATGAGCACCAGCCAGAGGAAAGGTAAACAGACCTATTGGCAGTTGCCACTAAAGGCAAAGCTCCAGCCACCCAAAAAAGGCTTGATAAGGATAAACCTGCTAAGGGGGATGGTATCAGCTGCTATGAATGTGGTCAATCTGGGCACTTGAAGCACAATTCTTGATGGCCTAAGTCCCCAGGACCTTGTCCAACATCCAGATTAAAAAGCCACTGAAAGAGATAGTGGCCTCTCCCGAAGGGGGACGGAAACACCTAGCTCAGTGATGGTGGCTGTTGATTAAAGGGGGAGGGACTCCGCCCAATGCAGTGCTCTGTATGCCATCAATCCAGAGAATCCTTAGGTCTATATGAATGTGGCTGGAGTCCAAATTAATTTCTTAATTAATACTGAGGCTAAGTTTTTAGTTCTCGTGTTCATACTGAACTTCTTTCTCCTAAAACCTGTTCTCCAGTGGGATTAAAGGTGTTCCAAAAACTAAATGTTTCACCTAACAGTTACTAAAAGGTGAATTAAAATTATAACTGTAAAAGGTTATCTATAAATAAATAAAAAGGAAAGCAAAAAGCAAGGAAAAATATAAAAAGGTTGTTGGTTTACAAATAAGGTTTTAGTAAGAAAACAAAAAAGAAGAAATATAAGAAAAAGGAAATTTTTATCTAAAAAATAAATCTTATATGGTAAATTTCTGTCCTATAATAAAGTAAATAGTTATCTAAGAATTTTTTTAAAAAGGGGTTAAAGAATAAAAATAAAATAGTATAAGCATGCCAAAAATGGTATAAGAAAAGTTTATGAAAAAATATATATACAGAAAAAATTCTATAAACAATCCAGGCATAACAGTCTTTTCTGGATGCAAGTCTCCAAACAATTTTGGATTTCTCTTCAAATTTTATATAAAGTTTACTTGAGTGCCTAGTTCAAATTATAATCTAAAACAATCTGTCAGGCTACCATTATAGTACAGAAATACACTAAAAACTCCAAAGGCTGGTACTTGTAATAAAGCTGCAGAAATTAAAGTATATCATTTAAGTTATGTTAATAACTTCAGGCCTTGTAGCTTTTGTACAAAAGGTAATCAGCCACTGCCTAAAACTGTCAAAATGTATGCCTGGCTTTATTCCTTTTATTGAACTAAAATACAGTAATTTCATGCCCGCACAACGGTCATGCGAAAATTCCAGTCAGTGCCTGCAAACAATGCCACTGCTGAAACAAATCTGGATGCCTCAAGTCAAACAGGGAGAGATTTTCGATCTCTGGCTAGGCAGGACTGAGCCCATTATCAACTCTGAAGAAATTATAGAAGATGGACCTTTACCCCTTAGCACCCCAAATGATTATGGGATCGAAAAATCTCTAAAGAATAAATAATTGAGGCAGGGTAGCTAGCACAGACTAGACATAAATAAATTTCCAATAGGTAGGTTTTAAAAGGTGTCAGACGCTTCTACTGCAGGCCGAATGGCAACCTATCCCACCCCTTGGCAAATCCAGGGAAAACTCCAACAGACGTAGAACTAGGACAGTACAATCTTTCAATTTGCAGTTTAGCATAATAATCACTAGAAATCCTTTGGAGAAATGAGTAAACTAAACATAACTATTTGGTATTGCATCACTCAGGATCTAGGTCCCTGAAATGGAATTTGTTAACTTTTGAAATTGTTTAACAGTAAGCCTTTTTCCTATACCTCTAAAGGAAAGGGGGGCCACAAACATAAATGCTCACAAGAAAATGTGTTGTCCATTTCGGACAAATTTTAATCACAGTTTATAAGCTTATTTCCCTAGACACTTCCTGGACCAGAAGAAACTCAAACATCCCAGGTGAGTAAGTGCTGCTAAAAATTGAAGAAAGGAGGAACCCAACCAACAAATGTAAGAAAAGAAAAAAGGGACCCTAAGGGTGGTCCTGTTCCTATACTAGTCTATAGAATTTAAATACCTAACTTCTGTATCATAATAAAACCCCTCTATGAAGCCTCAAAGGGGGGTAAACAGGAGCCCCTGCTATGGGAAAAGGCCTAGAAACAGGCCTTTAAATGAATTAAACAGACTTATCTTGAAATTCTTTATGGGCGGCCACTCCCTCTCATTAAGGACATACAGGAAGACTTAAAGGAATTAGGAAGTCTTACCCAAAAACAGCAAATGCAAGACTTAGGTTTAGTCCTAAATGCCATCCATCGTCAAGTCAGAGAATGATTGCCAGTTAGTTTAACTACCGATGCCCATTTTTTTAAGCCAGGTGATAGGGTATGGGTTAAAAAAAAAAAGGAATGTATAACCTCTAAAGCCCCTCTAGAGGGGGCCATTTACTGTTCTTTTATATAGCAGAACTAAGCTGGCCTTCCAGAACTGGGAGTGCACTGCAGATTCAGCAACACCCCTTAAGCTGACCCTCCGGAAAGTCAAAATTTTTCAAGCCCTGCTCTGGAACCTGAGGATGCTTCAAGCCTTGCTTCAGTCACACACCGGAGGCTGACTGACCGACACACAGCAGAAGATTAAGGATTCAGCTTAAGAACTCAGTGGACATTACTGATAAGTCATGGTTTTGCTTTGTCAACCATTATATTTGCTAAACTGTTTGTCATTTTATTTGCTGTAGAATTAACACAGTTGTCCCCATTGAGCATGTTAAAAAAGGGTTTCACTAGCATTCCCATTCTTTCTTATAATAAGAAATGTTCCTGTGTTTTTATGTATTTCTGCCTAATTTGAGTGTTTACCACTTCCCTCACACACCCAGCATGTACATATATAGAAACTATCTGGCCAGACGTAAAAGTTTTTCATCATTATTCATCCCAGCCAGAAGTTTGTTCTGGTGGCCAACAAGGCCTGTTTAGTATTGAGCATCTGCTTATGCGACTAAATTTTCTCAATGTACTAAAGGGCTAGTTTGAACATATAAAAAGGTTGCATATGCCCAGCTCCCAGCATTATGAAAAGGCACATGTACCATAGGAATAATCCAGCCAGGATTTTTCCTTCTGCCTAACCCAAGGGGGGATGAACGAGGCATTCTCCTTTATGAAAGCCTCAAAACACAAGATGCTCAATCCCTCAACCAAGTTCCTGATATAGGAGGGACCCAGGTTAGGAAAGATGACGAATGGCCACCCCAGAGAATTATAAATACTTGTGGCCCAGTCACATTAGCACAAGATGGGAGTCAGAAATGCCGCACACCTATATATATATATATATATATATATATATATATATATATATATATATATATATATATATATATGCTAAATTGCATTATCAGGTTACAAACTGTCTTAGAAATTATAACTAATCAAACAGCCACAGTTTTTGAGCTTGTTGCTCAGCAGCAAGCTCAAATGTGTGCAGCTATTTATCAAAACCACTTAGCTTTGGACTACCTGCTGGCAGAAAAAGAAGAAGTATGTGGTAAATTTAATAACTCTAACTGTTGTTTGCAAATAGATAATAATGGTAAAGTTATAACTGATATAGCCACCAATGTTAGAAGACTTGCCCAACGTCCCAGTGCAAAAATGGCAAGGCATAAAAATCAGCAATTAATTTGAAAACACGTTCTCGGGTCTGGGACGATTTAAGTATATTATTGGATCTGTAGTCCTATTGGTGGGATCCTGTCTTATTCTCCCTTCCATAGCCCCAATAATTATGAACGCCATTTCTAAGTTTGCAGAAACAGTTGTTGAACTAAAAACTGTGGCCCATATAATGTTGATGCACCAGATTAAGGATGATGATGCTTTAAATCTATAAAAGATCTAGCATCAAGGGGGGAATGAGGTGGCAGAAAGGGGAATTGGTAGTAGTTAAAGGTATTTCCTTTTGAAAAGCAAGCTGCAAGCTTTAAAGACCCACCAGGCTGGTTTTGTTTGAAAAGGCCAAATGGCCAGAGACTGACGGCTCTCATGGAAATGCACAAGAGTAACTAATTCACAGACTTATCCAAAACCCCTCTTTTGAAGTTGACGTTTACAACCGGCTTGCAGACCCTGCTGCCTTGCATTTTCTGAAAACCATTTGTTCTTTGAAAAACTTGATCTTGCCTTGGGAGGCTGAGGTGAGTGCATTGCCTGAGCCCATGGGTTTGAGACCTGCCTGGGCAACATGGTGAGGCCTCATCTCTACAGTAAATAAAAAAACTAGCTGGGTGTGGTAGCGTGCGCCTGTAGTTCTAGCTAGTTGGAAGGCTGAGGCGGAAGGATCACCGAAGCCCAGCAGGTTGAGGCTGTGGTGGCTGGGAGCGGCCACTGCACTCCAGTCTGGGTGATGGAGTGAGACTCCAACTCAAAGCAAAAACAAAAACAAAAAAAGCAAAGAAAAATCTGATTTTGCTGAGTACAACCTTGTAAGATTCCAAAGAGAATTTGTAATCGCTCAACACAAGCCCCTCCCTTGCCTAAACAAGGTTATAAGACCCCTCTTCTTCCATTCTACAGGGCTCAATTTGGACGCATTAGCCCCTTGAAGCCCACTGGGCAGGCCAGCGTAATAAAGTGCCACTTCCTATAATGGTCTTGGTGTCATGATCTCTCTGTCTTCCCACTACACTATTATTGAATGATATTTAGTCCAAAAGTGTTTCTAAGACGATTGAAATGAATAAGGCAAATCACAGCTGACACATCTACACATGTGATTGGACTGGGGTTTTTAAAAAGACAGAAAAGGAGAGAGAAAGAGAGAGAGAGAGAGAGAGAGAGAGAGAGAGAATGTGTGTGTGTGTGTGTGTGTGTGTGTGTGTGTGTGTTTTGCTGCTGAACTCTCAAACAAATAAAAAGATATAGTTTGCAAATCACTCTAGTGGGAAATTCTCAAAGGCTAAAAATATTTGAGATGCTAAAGCTGCTTCACTGGCCTGTGAAATATTACAGAGAAATATAAGAATGCCAGTTTCTGGCAAAGTACCCAGTGATAGTAGGTTTTGGGTAAATGGCTTTATATTAACTGAATCTATGAGAAATCCAATTAGATCATGTATCATAGTTCTTTTTTTTTTTAAAGTTTTTGTTTCGACCAAAAATATACTCTAATATAAAAAGTTAAAAATTTTTAAATGCTAAAATTTGGATCATTCCTTTGATATTTATTATGCAGGAAATACCAGTTGCCCAAGGATAATCATCCAAGGTTAAACACACACACACACATACACACACACACACACACACACACACACACACACACACACACACACATGCACATACAGTGACAAACATAGTATAACTAGAAAGTGAAAAACATACATAGAATTCAATTCTTAATATTTTATTTTCACCACCCATTGTAAAAGAATAGTTAGCTTAACTATATTTCAAGGGCTTTATTAATTTTTTCAAGAACCACTATTAATTCTTTCATATTCACATCACAGTACATCTCATCAGTCCTGTTAATTTTCTCTCATTGAACTTATATTTTCTTTATTCTACCAGATCCTCATTGTCAATAATTATGTATGACAGTCCACAGTATTCCAGTTCATTTCGTATCATCACATTAAAATATCTCATCTCTTGGAAGATCGGCAGATTATTCTTGACTTACATTATATTTGCATTATATAGCTAATAGAAAAAATCATTGTTAAGAAATATTACAGAATAAGCAGGAAAAATTGTTGAGCAAAAAAATTTTTTACAAGTGGCTATTTCATTAAAAAATGATATGAGGGGAATTCTAAGATGGTGACAGAGTTGGTCAGCGTACATGAGTCTCAGCATAAATAAGCAGGTGTAAGACAAGTATTCATGCAGCAAACAGATGTTCGAATGTCTGATTGGGTGGAGACAGGGACTAGCAGCCTGCACTCTCCCACTTATGTGACTGCCTTATATGGATGTCCCGACCCCAGAACATTCTACGGCCCAGAAACAGACACCATCTCTGCAGCACTCCCCAGTAAAATAAGGAATAGAATGGTAAGGATTATCCATGATCAATACTGCCTGACACTGAAGGTGCTCTATTGGACACTGGCAGTGGGAACTGCTGAGAAAACATACCAGAGAAACCCATCCCAAGCCCCAGCAGATGAGACCCAGGTTCCCCATTCCTCAACTGAAGCATTTGCAGTCTGCAGCTGCAACCAAAGAACCCAGCCCCAACTCACAGCATATGAGTGGCGGTGAATTTTAAAGTGACCCAGCACCCTTTCCCCAGTGATTTGCAAGACATGTGACTTAGGTGGCAATATCCTGATCAGCTCATATGGAGAGGGCTGAACATAAGTGGATCAGTTGGGGGCAGTTTGCAGCCTCCCCTCAACCAAATGGGATGAACAGAGGAACCGATTTTTGAAGTCTGAAAACCATTTCCTTCAGAAACTAGTCCTTTTCCATTAGTTAAGAGAAGCAGTGCTTGGGTCACACCTACAAGAAACTTGAAGTCTCAAAAACTGCCACAAGAGGGTGGTCAAGGACTCCAAAAGTTGTGTGTGTGTGTGTGTGTGTGTGTGTGTGTGTGTGTGTGTGTGTGTGTAAGAAAGAGAGAGAGAGAGAGAGAGAGAGAGATTCTAACTGCTTTTTTAAAATATAAGTTGTTTGGAGTGGGTATTTTGTTGTTTTACCCCCTCTCCTTCTTCTTTCTTTCCAATAAGGGTATGTATAAGTGTGAAAATATCATATTTTTGGTTTTAGTTTCTTTTGTTTTCTTTCTCTTTCCCTTTGCTTCTCTGTTAGCTTGTAGGTTTTTCCTTTTCTCCTTTATTCTCTTCATTGTCATTTCCTCTGCATTCTCTGTTTCTTAATTTCTTTCCTTTCTCTCATGTTACTTTGTATGCAGGGGATGAATATATTCCCACTGCATGGACATACCATAATGTGGTAGGAAGTGGACTCCGGGGGGCCAACACACCAATCAGTAAACATTGTGATCTACAAGCAGCTTTTGAATCTTAGTACCCCCTAACACACCTCATTCAAATCTCAGATCTGCAAAAGAACAACACAACTCCTAACCACCAACCCAGCTTCAAAAATAATCTGGAGGCTTCACCAAAGGAAGAATAAGGGGTTGAGAAAAAAGAAATAAAAACTACTGTCTTTCTCACTGAGCAACAGAAGTAAAGAGAAAAATAAAAATTCATCACAAAAGCAGAGAAACCAAAGAAGCAACACAGGCTCCACACACAGTTCAAAGAGAATAGTCCACGAGTATACAGAGTTCAGAACTGAAACAAGGAAGAGCACATGGATCGACTGGTCTCAGACCCCAAATGCAGAGATCAAAGAATGTTGGAAAAGATGAATAAGGACTAAAAAAAGCAAGATGAAAATATGAAAGAATTAATTACTGAGCTGCAAGTTATAAATAATATGGTAAATGAAATAAATAATAAGTTGCAAAGCATAAAAAGCAGAATTAACCAGGCAGAAGAAAGAATCTCAGAGCTTGAAAAGCCAAATCAGGAACTAATCCAATCTGTTAAAAACATAGAAAGGAAGCTTAAAAAGACCGAGCAAAGCCTTCAGGAGATGCAAAACTATATTAAGAGACTGAATTTATAACTGATAGGTATCTCTGAAGCAGATAAGGAGAACGAGAGCAGCCTGGAACAAACATTCCATGAGGTCATCCAAGAAATATTCCTGCATCTTATTAGAGATGCAACAATCCAAACACAAGAGATACAGAGAACCCCTAAAAGGCATCAAATGAGAAGACCAACTTCTAGACAGTAATTTGCTTACACAAAGTAGATATACACAAAAAAATCCTAAAGGCAGCGAGAGAGAAAAGTCAGACTACTTACTAGGGAAAGACCATTATTAGAATAGCAGCAGATTTATCTACAGAAACACTACAGGTCAGAAGAGACTAGAGTCCCATCTTCAAAATTCACAAAGATAAACAATTCCAACTAATAATTTTCTACCCAGCTAAGCTAAACTTTATCAGTGATAGAGAATTAAAAACCTTTCCAAACATTCAATCCCTAAGAGTTCATGTTGCCTCAAGACCAGCTCTACAAGAGATGCTTTAGAAGGTATTAAGTACAGAAGAAAGAAAAAGCGAATGTTCAAGTTCCACCCAAGAATGCAGGAAAACAAAGAATTATGCATCATGACTGCAAGATTGAAAATACACATATATCAAGTCCAAAATCAAAAGAAAACCAACACACAAACAACAATAACCAACTGTGTAAGAGTGTCATGACAGGAATAAACTCTCACATCTCAATAACCAGTCATACGTGAATGGGCTAAATGCACCACTGAAAAGACATAGAATGAAAAACTGAACAAAAATTACATGATGCAACAATATACTGTCTCCAGGAGACACATCTCACCAGAATGAGCACTCACAGACTACGTTAGACGTTAGAAAACACATTTTCAGGTGAATGGAACACAAGAGAAAACAGGAGTCATGATCTTAATATCAGACAAAATAACCTTTAAGCTATCAACAATTTAAAAAGATACAGAGGGACACTACATAATGATAAAAGGTCAAAGGTCAATTCATCAACAAAAAGAAATATCCATCCTATGGCCATCATTAATAAAACAAACAAACAAACAACAGCTGGCGAAGATGCAGAGAAAAAGGAATGCTTCTACATTGCTAGTGGGAATGCAAACTAGTGCAGCCTCTTTGGAAGACAATGTGGCGATTTCTGAAAGAACTAGAAATTGACCTTCCATATGATCCAGCAATTCCCCTATTGGGAATATACCCAGAGGAACTCAAATCATTCTATAAAAAAGATACCTGCACACGTATGTTTGTTGCAGCTCTAGTCACAATAGCAAAAACATGGAACCAACCATGCTACCCATCAAAGTTGGACTGGATTTTTAAAATGTGGTATATATACACAGTGAAATACTATGCAGTCATAAAGAAGAACAAGCATATGGACTTCGCAACAACTTGGATGGATTTAGAGTCACAGCAACTTGGATGGATTTGGAGTCAATCATACTCAGTGATCTATCACAGAAACAAAGAACAGAGTAACATATGTTCTCACTCACAAGCAGACCTTGAACAATTATAATACTGTAAGAAAGGGATTGGCAGTAGTGGGAAACTGTCAGGGGAGGAGGGATGGGATTGGCAGTTGAGGGAAAATGCTAGGGGAGGGAGGGGCATGCCTCATCAACAAGGGAACCTGCATGATAAATGTTTGAATACCTAACTCTGAATTGTACTCCACATCTTTATAATAAAAAAGGGCACATCCATTCTAAACATACATGCACCCAACGTAGGAGCATCAGCCTTTATAAAGCAGCTACTAAGTAAACTACAAAAGATATTGGCTCTAACACTGTCATGCTGGGTAATTTGCTTACACAAAGTAGATATACACAAAAAAATCCTAAAGGCAGCGAGAGAGAAAAGTCAGACTACTTACTAGGGAAAGACCATTATTAGAATAGCAGCAGATTTATCTACAGAAACACTACAGGTCAGAAGAGACTAGAGTCCCATCTTCAAAATTCACAAAGATAAACAATTCCAACTAATAATTTTCTTGTATTCCACTACTAACAACTTTAGATAGATCATCGAGGCAAAAAATCAACAAAGAGATCTGAAACCTCAACTTAACGCTTGAACAAATGGACTTAATAAATACCTATAGAACATTCCACCCAAAAACCATGGAATATATATTGTACTCATCAACACATAGAATATACTCCAAAATCGATCACATCCTCCTCCATAAATCAAGAATAGACAAATTTCATAAGATCAAAATACTGCCATGCAGCTTCTCAGATCACAGTGGAGTAAAAATAATATCAACACCAGTAAAGTTCCCCTAAAACTCACAAAGACATGGACACTAAACAGCATGATGCTGGACAACTCCTGGGTCAACATGGAAATCAAAACAGAAGTTAAAAGATTCCTGGAAATAAATGAAAATGAAGAAATATCTCATCAAAATCTTTGGGATACCATGAAAACAGTACTAAGAGAGGAATTTATATCTCTATGAGCATACATAAAGAAAATGGAAAGATCACAAGTCAACAGCCTACAAAACCACCTAAGGGAGCTGGAAAACGAGACCACCAAAACCCTAACTTCAGCAGAAGAATCCAGATCACCAAAATAAAAGCCCAAATACAGGTCATAGAAGACAAAAATAAAATTGAAAAAAAGCAATGAAACAAAACGCTGGTTCTTTGAAAGGATAAATAAAATTGATGAACCCCCTAGCCAGATTGACAAAGAAAAAGAGAGAGAAATTTCAAAAAAAACACAACCAGAGATGCAAAAGATCAAGTCACAACTAACCCCGTAAAGAAGAACAAAATTATGAACTTCCCAGCAACATGGATGGAATTAGAGTCTATAATACTCAGTGATTTATCACAGAAACAAAAATCTGAGTACTGTATATGCTCACTCATAAGCGAACCATGAACATTTATCATAACACTATAAGAAAAGGATTGGCAGTAGTGGAATACTGCTGATGGTGGGGAGCGGGGGCATATAACATCAATAAGGGTACTCAAGCTTTACCTGCACAATGACCATTTATGTAACTAACACTTAGTTGTACCCCACATCTTTAAAATACAAATGTTTTAAAAAGTAATGATACAATTTTACAAAACTGAAACTGGTAAATGCAGAAAAAACAAAAATTTAAAAATACAGGGAGAAATCAGCTATAAATTGCTGAGACTTTCCGTATACATTATCAGCAGTGTCCTGTATGTTATATCATACCATAATACATTTGATCATTGTAGTGAAGATACAAAATAAAGCAAGAAAATAAAAAGGAGAAAAACATTTAAAAAGGATAAGAAGTAAAGGAAACTTGAGAACTTTGTTTCTTGAGTCAAGTAGACTTGGGTTCAAATCTTAGCTCCTACTGTGTTAACATAGAAAAAAAAGTTGTGTCTTTTAAAATATCATGTATTTGAATGTGAAGTAGAAAGGGTAATAGTATATATCTCAGAAATGTTATAATAATGAGAGAATTATGCAAAGTACTGAGCACAAATCCAACAAATGGTAAATAATGACAGATATTATTATTTATGAATAGAAATAGTAACAATTAGAATGGAGAGTATAAAGAAAGTTTCAATTATTTGTTGCTATGGTTTGAATGCCTGTGTCCCTTCAAAGATTATGTTGAGACTTAACCTCTAAAAGTATTAAAAGGTAGGGCCGCCGGGCTCGGTGGCTCAGCCTGTAATCCCGCGCCTTTGGGAGGCTGAGGTGAGTGGATTGCCTGAGCCCGCGGGTTCGAGACCCGCCTGGCCAGCTCATCTCTACAATAAATCAAAAAATCAGCCGGGCGTGGTAGCGCACGCCTGTAATTCCGGCTACTTGGAAGGCTGAGGTGGAAGGATCGCTGGAGCCCAGCAGGTCGAGGCTGCGGTGGCCGGAAGCGGCCACTGCACTCCAGTCTGGGCAACAGAGTGAGACTCCAACTCAAAAAAAAAAAAAAAAAAAGGTAGGGCCTTCAGGCAGTTATTAAGTCATGAAGGCTCTGCCCTCATGAGTGAGGTTAGTGTTTTATAAAAGGGCTGATGGATACTAGTTAGGTCTTTTTTGCTTCCACCTTTCTTTCCTCCAAATCAGGACACAGCATTTACTCCTTCTGCCATGTGAGGACACAGTAAAATCATGCCATTTTAGGATTAACAAGTAGCCCTCAATATACACCAAATTTTCTGGCATTTTAATCTTGGACTTCAGAGCTTCCAGAATTATGAGAAATACATGTTTGCTTATTTTTTTAAAATTACACAATCTCTGGTATTTTGTTATAAGCAGTACAAGTGAACTAATTTGGGTTTTCAAAAAATTCGTATCAGCATCTGCATCTTTGTTTGGAAATTTATTAAGGTATTTTAATTTGTTTCATACATAATTTAATCGATTTCAAATTGATATTTAAGTCCTTACATACACCTTTAAAAGCAATGCCTACAACAGGCAATTATGACAAATCAAAATTTATTAAAAGCATATTTTCACTCAAATCTAACATTTCCAATTATGTATAGGGAATAATTAAGTTGAATGAGAAACTGTATCCATTTATGTGGTAAATGGATGAAATTACTGGTTAGCTTTGAGCTCTGCCAGTTGACAGAAAGTCCTTCAAAGGCTTTGGTACCTCAGTGTCTTGATCTATGCAATGTGAGTGCAGGACAATCTCAAAATGATATAATTCTATCAATCATATACTTAAAGTTACTTTCATTACAAATTAATGAGAAGTAATCTGAAGCAATGGTTCTAATTAAATTTGAACACCATGTGTAAATACTATCATTATGTTAGATTCTTTAATTATAAAATTTTAGGCTGTTTCATTTCCATTGAAACCTCTCTCTGCTTCTTTTTGGAAGTTTAATTTTCTTTTTGCTTATAGTTTGGGTTGCTACTGAAGTGTTAGTGTTATTATTGTTATTATTATGCCTATAAAATTTTAAAAAAACCTTACAAATTCTCAGCTTATAGTTTAATAGCAATTCAGCATGGAAAGTTAACAAATTATTTTATAAGGGTACCCAAACTTTGCCTGCACAATGACCATTTATGTACCTAACCCTTAATTGTACCCCACATCTTTAAAATAAATTTTTTTTAAAAGTAATGATATAATTTTGCAAAACTCAAATTGGCAAATGCAGAAAAACAAAAATTTAAAAATATAGGGAGAAATCAGCAATAAATTGCTGAGACATTTCTATATGCCTTATCAGAATGTCCTGTATGTTATATTATACCATACATATTTGATCATTATAATGAAGATACAAAATAAAGCAAGAAAGCAACATATTTCTATTTGAAGAACTGACATAAACAAAATTTTTAAAAAATATATTTTTGGTATGTCCTTCATAACCAGTCTGTCTAGAACTGAATGACTTTTAACTTGATTATAATTCCTTGAATACTAACTGAAAACGGCTATTTATCACCTGTTGTGCTCAAGTCCACACTCCTAAAAATAGATGCCTCAGAAGGAACCTATGGAATGTTTTCTTGCTGCTGCTGCTGCTGCCACCTATATGTCTGCTATCAAAAAGTTACAGCCTGTTACTTCATGGCACAGCTATGGAATTAATTCGACTTAGACCCGAAGTTCCTAACCCCAATAAAGTTTCAATTGCCCTGAAAAAGACCCTTAACATTGAAAATACTGATTTGGAACTTTTTGGAGCAAGAAACTTACAACTATGCAAGTAAGGAGGACATGACCATCCTCCCTAAAGTGTATCCAGTAACTGCTCCCACCTTTCTCCCCCAAAATATCTGGACATAGGGAGAAGAAATAAAAAATTGAAATAAAGAGCCACAATTGGACTCAGTTAAAAATACAAAATTTATGAAAATAATTTACTCAACAGAAAGATAAAGGGCACTGACTTTCACATCTATAATATAAGCTGGCATCTGATATGCATCACTTTACAAATCTTCAGGGTCTTGATACTTGGGTTCAACCTGCAGCTATACCTAAAGATCTCACAGAACTTCCATAATATACATCCTGTACTTGGTGTAATTACCAAACATAAAACAAAGAACAAACATGTATGTCTCAACTTAAGCACTGAAACATGTGTCTTGCCTCAATTATTCATGGTCATACTGCTCATTGGCACAAAATATTCCATATGGACCCATGAACCCATCAGTAATGAATTAAAATGAATTATTTGGCACTTACAATCAGCTTAATAAAATGAAATCCCATGGACTTGTCTTTCTGATTATAATAGTTAATGCAACTCAATAAAGATTAAAACGAAATCTAAAATAATTAACACTTATTGCACATCTAAAGCAATTGACACTTATAACACCTATTGAAGGAAACAACATTGTTCCTACTGCCTTCCCCATCAATAGTCCAAATTGCTCAATATTTAAACCTGATAAAAATGAATAACACTTAAAAGTAGATTGCCACACCCTAAACACCGTGGTATCCCTGATTAAGACACCCATAGACAATATTACTGAAATTACTGACTACAATAATTAACTGGAAAATATTTTGCTGTTGTAGAGTTGGCTAATATGTTCTATTCAGTTATTATTTCAACAGCCTCTCAATCACTGTTTGCTTTCACTTTTGAAGAGATATCAAACACATGGAGAATCTCAACAGTCCGGTCATCACACAGAAATTTTTCAGGCAAGATAGTACCTATAACTATTTTTGGCCAAGGATCTGGGAATGGAGGTTTGTTAGAAAATGCAGGAGACACCCTTATGGAAATTGGAACTGGCAACCAGGCCCTGATCAGCACCCTAAGTACCCATACCATAAGAAATAATATAGACAAGTGGGACCTTTTCAAACTAACGAGCTTCTGCAAAGCAAAAGAAACCATCAAGAGAGCAGGGAGACAGCCAACAGAATGGGAAAAAATATTTGCCAAATGTATATCTGACATCTAGGATATACAAGGAACTCAAACGTGCTGAAAGGAAAAAAAACAAATAGCCCCATTAAAAAGTGGGCAAAAGACATGAATAGACACTTCTCAAAAGATGATATACAGGCAACCAATGGACACATGAAAAAGTGCTCAGCCTCACTCATCATCAGAGAAATGCAAATCAAAACCACAATGAGATACCACCTAACCCCAGTAAGAATGACCATCATTAATAAAACAAACAACAACAGATGCTGGTGAAGATGTGGAGAAAAAGAAACACTTCTACACTGTTGGTGGGAATGCAAACTAGTGCAACCTCTTTGGAAGTCAGTGTGGCGATTTCCGAAAGAACTTGAAGTTGACCTTCCGTATGACACAGCAATTCCCCTATTGGGAATATACCTGGAGGAACTCAAATCACTCTTCAAAAAAGATACCTGCACACATATGTTTGTTGCAACTGTATTCACAATAGCAAAATCATGGAACCAAACATGTTGCACATCGAAGCTGGACTGGATTTAAAAAATGGTACATATATACAATGGAATATTATACAGCCATAAAGAAGGAGAAAAACATACGGACTTTGCAGCAACTGGATGGATTTAGAGTTGATCATACTCAGTGACTTATGACAGAAACAAAGAACAGACTACCATATGTTCTCACTCATAAGCGGACCTTGAACAATTATATTAGTATATGAAAGTGATTGGCAGTATTGGGAAACTGTTAGGGGAGGTGAGATGGAATGGAATTGGCAGTTGAGGGAAACTGCTAGGGGAGGAAGGAGTACACCTCATCAGCAAGGGTACTTGCATAATCAACGTTTGTATACCTAACCCTGAATTGTACTCCACATGTTTATAATAAAAAAAAGTTATGTCACTAAAATTAAAGGTCTCAACAAAAATTATATCATCATTTCCCCTAAATGTTTTGCATTTTTAGACCAAAAGTAGAAAAGATACTTCATGTTGACAGGTATAATCAACTGATATTAATTGGGGTGCCAGGGAGACAGACTCTTGAGAACCTATCTAGTTTTAGTAGAACAAAATTGACATGAACAATTGAAAATATCTTGAACAACCTCTGTGGAAAACAGTGGGGTGATGCATAAAAGATCTAAAAATCGACCATCCATATGACCCAGCAATCCCCCTCTGGGTATATACCTGTAAGAACTCAAATCACTCTGTGAAAAAGATACCTGCACACACATGTTTATTGCAGCATTGTTCACATAGCAAAAACATGCATCCAATCATGCTGCCCATTGCAAGTGGACGGGATGTAAAAAATGTGGATGAACATTATACAGCCATAAACAAGGACAAAATTATGAACTTTGCAGCAACTTGGATGTATTTAGAGTCAATAATACTCAGTGTCCTATCACAGAAACAAAGAACTGAGTACCACATGTTCTCACTCATAAGGGAATCCTGGACAATTATCATAAAACTATCAGAAAAAGATTAGCAGTAGTGGAAAACTGCCAGGGGATGGATGGGCAGGGAACACTTCATGAATAAGGGTACCTGATCTCAAACCAGGTGAAGTGGGTACCAAAGTGAGGCCCAAACTTTACCTGTTCAATGACCATTTGTACACTTAATCCTGAATTGCGCTCATCTTTACTATAAAAATAATAAAATAACAAAAATACCAAGTGACAATAAAAAAAGACAGAAAACATCTTCAATAGAAGCATCGAAACTAGGAAAGGGGTTCAGGGAGAGATAGTATATATTTTTACTTGTATTTCTATGCTTTTTTAAAAAAACAATGATTAATTCAAAGCTGTGTATCTAAATGTACCATGATAGCTTGTGGAAAGTAGCAGATTTTTTTTTCTTTTGTTTGTTGTAACTTTCAGTTCTCCAATCCTCCACATTTGAGTGTTGCGACTTTCTGTAAGCCTATGTTGTAAATTCTAAGATGTTATTCTAACATGTCAGTGGCCACATATAAGGGAATGTCAGCATGATCAGGTGGTCTTGAGGATGTTGAAACTGCATATAGACTTCATTATCTATTAACTCAGGGTGGGTGAAGGACATCAAACTGCACTTAGGCTTTGTTAACTTTAACCTGGGATGGGTGATTGACTGTGGAATGAGTATAAATACTGAAGTAAGTTTGCACTGCCTTGGAGTAGGTTTTGGTAATGATACCATTCCATTCCCTGCAACCTGCCTGCACAAATTAAGCTCCCTTTTATCCCAGTTTCTGACTCTCATCATAGATTAATAAGAAGAAAAAACAGCAGGACTAGTTTCTCTGGGAACATAACCAGCTTTCTCCAGCAATGCAGGTATGCTATTACTTTGACGGGACCCTCCTCTGAGTAGATTCATTTGAGTCATTTGTTCAGAAAAAGGCGGAGGTATGGATCATTGCTCCACATGCAGCACAAGGCCGTACTTTCTCAGTTAAATTTCTGAAAGTTATTTGGTCCATCAGGGACTATTTCATGACTGACATTATCAAGAAACAACTTCTCAGCACTACAATATTGAAATGAACCCAAAGCCTTTTGGGGTCCTGGAAACAACATATTTCTTATTTATAAAAAATTTACTTAAGCCCATTCATATTGCTCACCAGTTAGCCCATTTTTAATGAGGCCTCCTACAGAAAAAGTATCTATACTCTATCCTAATTGCAATACAAAATGCACTCCCACCAATACCCCCAGAATCTCTTTTTTTAGGGACTGTAATAACCTTCTCTTGTGACTCCTAGAGTCTTTGAACACATTCTAAACAAACTGCTTCTTAAACAATTTTGTGATTTACTGTACATGATTCCATTATAGTTCTTTTTCCTCTTCTTTGATAGTAGATTTTATTTTTTGAGCAGTCTTGGATTCACAGCAAAATTAAGCAGAAAGTACAAAGAGTGGCCATAAACTCCTTACCCCCACACAGGCTAACCTCCCTGAATACCAAAATCTCATACTTCAGTGGTACATTTATTACAATCTATAAATTTACTTTAACACATGCAGTTCTTCTAAATAAACATAAACAACCATAATTTTCTAATAGATGTATTATTATTATTGGTGAAATACAAACATTTATTCATTCTATAAATAGGAATTAATTTATATAATTTTAAGGATTTTATTTGCATCTTTAAAAAATTTCCCAAGTGGGTAATTTTATTATACCACAGACTCTAAAATGCTGTATATTTTTAACATATCAAGAGGGCAAATAAGCTATCAGGACTTCCTATGACAGTGCAAGAAGCAAAAAAAGAATCAGCATGCTTTTTGAAATCAGTTTGGTTCTTGATAATGTATTAGATTGACAAGATAAAATTGCATCCTTTGTGTTTTTAATCTTGATTGCAACTGATCACCTCTTAAAATTCTGTAAAATTGCTGGGCACCGTGGCTCACACTTGTAATCCCAGCACTTTAGGAGGCAGAGACAAGAAGATTGTCTGAACCCAGGGGTTTGAGACCAGCCTGGGAAACTTGGCAAGACCTTGTCTCTAGAAGAGAAGGAAGGAAGGAAGGAAGGAAGGAAGGAAGGAAGGAAGGAAGGAAGGAAGGAAGGAAGGAAGGAAGGAAGGAAGGAAATTAGTCCAGCATGGTGGCACACGTCTGTAGTTCCAGCTTTTTGGAAGGCTGAGGTGGGAGGATTGCCTGAGCCCAGCAGATGGAGGCTGCTGGGGTTATGAGTGTACCACTACACTCAAGACTGGGTGACAGAGTGAGAATCCAGCTCAAAAATAAAAAAAATTCTGTTAAATTACATGTAATAGTACTGATTTTCTCTGAACTGTCTTTCCTCTGCCACCATGAAAACCCAACTGATTCTTAAAATCACTGATATACACTCTACCCATAGCTACTACCACCCTTTAATCTGAAAAACAATACAAATATTCTAACCTTTTCATCGTTTTCTTAATTACAACATACATATATGGACATTTATATACGAATAAATACTTTCATATAACTCATAGTTTTTAATTATTGAGAAAAAAACTTACTTGTACAGTTAGGCAAGGTTCCAGACCATGTTCCATTGGCTGTGCACTGTCTAACTGAGGGTCCAGAAAGGATATATCCTTCCATGCAAGAATAAATGACTGAACTGGAAAATGTTGTGCCATCAATTCGAAAAACTTTTCCATTGGCTGTTGTTCCTGGGTTACCACACTGTACGGCTATAAAACAAAATATTTAAGAGTATATGTAAAAATAATGCAACTAGAAATCCTTTCACAAAAGCTTAATAACTAAATGATCCTTTCCACTGATCCAAAGAAGCAATGAAAACCTCTAAAATAAGGAGTGAGCCAAGTAGTTGAAATTCAAGATAAATTTGTGTTTATTTTATTAATTTAATTGCTGAGATACAAATCCCATAATATTTTTTAAATTTTGTTAGCAGCTTTGGTAAAAACTTTGAAAAGTAAAATAATTACTCTAGAAGTACTGTATTGCTTTTGGCATCACAAAATCTTTTCAAGAAGGATTGTAAGAATATCTGCCTAAAAAGCAACTCTTGTAAAATTGGAAGATATATAACAATAATGACATGTAATACACCTTTATTTTATTTATAATTCTAAGAGAACAAATATGTAATATTCAATTTAAGTATTTTTTATTAAACATATTTTTTATTATAAAATTGTGGGGTACAGTTAAGGGTTAGGTATACAAATGTGCATCGTTCAGGCACCCTTGTTAATAAGAGGTGTCTCCCCATCCACAGACAGATATTGACTACTGTTAGTCCTACCTTCCTTCCCACCCTACAACCCCCATATTTTCCCACCACTGTCAGTCTTTTTTTATTTTTTGTAAGTATTATGGTAGATGTTCAAGGTCCACTATATGAGTGAGAACATGTGATACTCAGATCTTTGTTTCTGTGAGAGACCACTCAGTATTAAAGACTCTAGCTCCATCCAGGGTGTTGCGAAATTCATGATTTTGTTCTTTTTATGGCTGCGTAGTATTCCATCGTGTATATGTACCACATTTTTTAATCCAATCCTTTGATGGACAGCATGGTTAGTTCCAGGTTCTTGCTATTGTGAACAATGCTGCAATAAACATCCGTGTGCAGGTATCTTTTTGACAAAGTGATTTGAGTTCTTCAGGGTCTATTCCCAGTAGGGGGATTGGAGGGTCATATGGTAGGTCGATATTTAGAGTTCTAGGATTCACCACACTGCTTTCCACAGAGGTTGCACTAGTTTGCACACCCACCAACAGTGTAGGAGTGTTCCCTTTTCCCCACACCCTCTCCAGCAAATGTTATTTTTTGAGTTATTGATAATGACCTTCAGAATGAAGTTAGGTGGTATCTCAGTGTGGTTTTGATTTGCATCTCCCCGATGATTAGTGAGGTAGAACATTTCTTCATGTGTCTGTTGGCTGCTCGAATGTCTTCCTTTGAGAAGTGTCTGTTCATATCTTTTGCCCACTTTATAATAGGGTTGTTTGTTTTTTTCCTCTCAGCACATTTGAGTTCCTTATAGATCCAAGATGTTAAGCCTTTGTCGGACCTGGGGTTGACAAATACTTTTTCCCAGTCTGTGGGCTGTCTCCCTGCTCCCTTGATGGTTTCTTTGGCTTTGTAGAAACTTGTCAGTTTAATGAGGTCCCACTTGTCTATCTTACCTCTTATGGTCTATGGGTTTCGGGTTTTGTTCAGGAATTGGATGCCAGTTCCAATTTCCATAAGGGTATGTCCTGCATTTTCTAAGGTTCTTATGGTTTGAGGTTTTATATTTAGGTCTCTGATCCATTTAGAGTTAATTTTTGTGTATGGGGACAGATAGGGTTCTTGTTTGAGTCTTCTGCATGGTCAGCCAGTTTTCCCAGCAGCATTTACTGAATAGGTTCTCCTCTCCACAGTGGTAGGTGGTGGAGGCTTTGTCGAAGATGAGTTGGTTGAGAAATTGAGGTTTAGCTTCTGGAATCTCAATTCTATTCCATTGGTCTATATGCCTATTTTTGTACCAATACCAAGCTGTTTTGATTATTGTAGCTTTATAGTAAAGTTTGAAGTCTGGTAATGTGATACCTCTTGCTTTTTTTTTTTTTTTATGAGGATTGTTGTGAATATTTTTGGTCGTTTGTGTTTCCATATGCATGCCTGTATTATTTTTTCTAGGTCTGAGAAGAATGTTGCTGGTAATTTGATGTGTATTGCATTAAATCTGTAGATTGCCTTAGGTAGGATGGACATCTTCACAATGTTGATTCTTCCAATCCGTGAGTATGGGATATTTTTCCACTTGTTTGTGTCATCTTTGATTTCTTTGAACAGTATTTTGTAGTTTTCATTGTAAAGGTCTTTCACGTCTCTGGTTAGGAAGATGCTAAGTTATTTCATTTTTTTGTGGCTATTGTGAATGGAATTGTGCTTTTTATTTGGGTTTCTGTTTGTTTATTATTGGTGTAATGAAATGTGATTGTCCTTTGCACATTTATTTTATATCCTGAGATTTTGCCAAAGTCCTTTATAAGTGTAAGGAGGTTTTTGACAGATTCTTTTGAGTTTTCAAGATACACGATAATGGCATCTGCAAAAAGGGGTAACTTCACTTCCTCTTTTTCTATTTGGATACCCCTGATTGCCTTCTCTTCTCTGATGGCTCTAGCCAGGACTTCCAATACTATATTGAACAGGAGGGGTGAGAGTGGACATCCTTGTCTTGTTCCAGTTTTCAGGGGAAATGGTTCCAATTTATGTTGGTTTAGGAGTATGCTGGTTGTGAGTTTCTAGTAGATGGCTTTTACTATTTTGAAGTATGTTCCCTATATGCCTAGATGTTCGAGGGTTTTTATCAAGAAGGGGTGCTGGATTTTATCTAAAGCTTTTTCTGCATCTAATGATGTAATCATGTGGTTTTTGTTTTGACATCTGTTAATGTTATTTAATTACATTTATGGTTTTACGAATGTTGAACCAGCCTTGCATCCCAGGTATGAAGCCTACTTGGTCATGATGGATGATTTTTGAGATGTGTTGTTGAATCCTGTTTGCTAAGATATTGTTGAGAATTTTAGCATCTATGTTCATCAACGATATTGGCCTGTAGTTCTCTTTCTTTGTTGGTTCTTTACCTGGCTTGGATATCAATGTGATGTTAGCTTTGTAAAATGATTTGGAGAGAGTTCCATTTTTTAAATGGCCTGGAATACCTTCAGTAGGATTAATATCAGCTCCTCCTTAAATGTCTTGTAGAATTCTGCTGGAAAACCATCTGGACCAGGGCTTTTTTTTTTTTTTTTTTTGTAGGCAGTTTTCTTATTACATAGTCAATTTCCTTGATTGTTATTGGTCTATTTAGAGTCTCAATTTCTTCTTGTTTCAACTTAGGCAGGTTGTGGGATGTCAGAAAGTCCTCCATTTCCTTAAGGTTTTCAAGTTTGTTTCCATACAAGTGTACATAGTAGTCTCTAATGATCTTTTGTATTTCTTCAGGGTCAGATGTGGCTTCATCTTTTGTGTTTCTGATTGTGTTTATTAGGGTTTTTTCTCTCTTTTTCTTGGTCAGTCTAGCTAGGGGACCATTGATCTTGTTTATCCTTTTGAAGAACCAGCTTTTTGTTTCATTGATTTTTTTGTATTATCTTTTTGTCTTCTATGTCCTGGATTTGGGTTTTTATTTTGGTGATCTGGATTCTTCTGCTGAAATTAGGGTTTTTGTGGTCTTGCTTTTCCAACTTCTTTAGGTGGCTTGTTAGGCTATTAATTTGTGATCCTTCCATTTTCTTCATGTGCGTTTGTAGGGATATAAATTCCCCTCTTGCTACACCTTTCATGGCGTCCCAGAGATTTGGGTAAGATGTTTCTTCATTTTCATTTGTTTCCAGGTAACTTTTAATCACTATTTTGATTTCATCATTGACCCAGAAGTTGTTTAGCATCATGCTGTTTAGTGTCCATGTCTTTGTTGGTTTTAAGGGGACCTTGTTGGTATTGATGTTTATTCTTATTCCACTGTGGTCCGAGAAGGTACATGGTAAAATTTCGGTTCTTTTAAATTTGCTTATATTGATTGATGGTCAAGTATGTCGTTGATCTTAGAGTACATTCCGTGTGGTGATGAGTAGAATGTATATTCTGTGGTCTTTGGATGGAGTGTTCTGTAGGTATCAATTAAGTCCATTTGGTCAAGAGTCACATTGAGGTTTCAGATCTCATTGCTGATTTTTTGTCTTGATCTGTCTAGGATTGTGAGTTGGATGTTGAAGTCCCCAGCTATGATGGTGATGGAGTCAATATCTTTTTTTAGTTTACCTAGAAGCTGCTTTATGAAATTTGGTGCTCCTATGTTGGGTGCATATATGTTTAAGATGGATATTTATTGTTGATGCATTGAACGTTTTATCATTAGGTAGTGGCCTTCTGTATCTTTTTCAATTTTTAATAGCTTGAAGGGCATTTTGTCTGAAATTAAGATCACTACTCCTCCTTTCTTTTGTGTTCTGTTCACCTGAAAGTTTGTTTCCCATCCTCTTACTTTGAGTCTGTGAGTGTCCTTTCTAGTGAGGTGAGTCTCTTGAAGGCAATAGATTGTTGCCTGGTGATATTTTACCCATTTTGCCATTCTATGTCTTTTCAGTGGCGCATTTAGTCCATTCACATTTAGGCTAATTATTGAAATGAAAGAGTTGATCCCTGTCATAAGGTTCTTACAGAGTTGTTGTACCTTTTTGTTTGTTGTATTTCTTTTGGTTTTGGATTTGGTTCATGTGTGTTTTTAATCTTTTGCCTGTACTCTTATGAAGAATGTTGTTGTTCTTTTTTCTTTTCTTCTGTGTTCAGTACTTTCTTAAGTGTTTCTTGTAGAGGTGGTCTGGTGGTAGTGTTGGTTCTTAGGGATTGGATATCGGGAAAAGATTTCAATTCTCCCTCACTAATGAAGCTTAGCTTGGGTGGGTAGGTTATTCTGGGTTGAAATTGTTTATCTTTTAGAACTTTGAAGATAGGGTTCCAGGCTCTCCTAGCCTGGAGTGTTTCTGTAGATAAATATGCTGCTATTCTAATTGTTCTTCCCTGGTAGGTAGTCTGGCCTTTTTCTCTTGCTGCCTTTAGGATTTTTTCTTTTATAGCTACTTTGTTTAGGCAAATTATTATGTGTCTGGGAGTTGGTCTTCTCATTTGTTGTCTCGCAGGGGTTCTCTGAATCTCTTGTGCTTGAATTCTTGCATCACTGATGAGATGAGGGAAGTTTTCTTGAATGATTCCATGAAATGTTTTTTCCAGTGTGACCTCTGATTCTCTCTCTGCCTCAGGAAGGCAAATTACTCTTAGATTGGGTCTCTTGAAATAGTCATTCATCTCTTGAAGGTTTTGTTCTGACTTTTTAAGCTTCTTTTCTATGCTTTTGACAGTTTGGGTTAGTTCTGTATTTTGGTCTTCAAGTTCTGAGATTCTTTCTTCTGCTTGGCTAATTCTGCTTTCCATGCTTATTAGTTTGTTATTTATTTCCATCACAGTATTTTTTACTGCTGTTATTTCTGTCATCTGCTCCTTCCTATTTTCCTCTTATCTCTCCTCAGTTTTTTAAATTCTATTAATGCCTTGATGTCTGGGTTTGTTGCTTGTGACCAGTCATTCTGGGGGCTCTTCATTGTTTGTGTTCCAAAGTCTGTTTTCTCAGTGTCTGACCTCTCAGGGGTCTGTATGAGCCCTATATACTTCTTTTGGTTTTTCTTCATTTGTGCAGATTTTTCCTCCCTACTTTTCCCTTCCCTCCACTTCCTCATCTTCTTTCATTCTGTAATTCAGGGGTAGAGGGGTTTCTTTTACTTCTGTTTGTTCAATCTCCTATTCTTCCTAATGTATTTCCTCTTACTTTGTTCAATTCTGGAGTTGGACTGTGGGTTCAGGGCAGTCCTTTTTGTAGTTTTGGGATTTAATTAAGGGGGAAGCTGTGATTCCGGTATCTGCCAACAGCTGTATGGATAGTTTGAAACCCACTTCCCACTGCCTTGGAGTCTGGCCATGCAGTGGGGTTATAGGTTTACTCCCTTGGTTCCCCAGCAGGTGGTGCTATCTCACAGCTACAGTCCAGAGGGGAGTGAGTTGGTTATGGATCCATGACCTGCTATGGCAACTTCACGGGGGGAGTTCCACAGGCGTTTATCTGGGCTAGGGGTGTGATGTGACAGTGGCAGCAGCAGCCAGGCAGCAGTGATCTCAGAAGATCCTGCTTTTGGGGACTTCACGGTGTGAAGTCGTGGGTCACTTCAGGCAAGAGCTGGGAATGAACGTAGTGGCAGCATCCATGACTGCAGGAGCAGCCTGGACTGCGGTGATATCAGAGTAGTGATGGCGGGTGGCAGGTGGCAGTGGCGGCTGAGCTCTCTGTGAAGAGCAGGCTGCGGAAGATGGGAGCTGCAGCCCTTGGGAGAGAGCTAGGGTCTTTATGAGTGCTCTCTTTCACAGAGGGTCTCACAGACATGCTGCCCCGTCGCCATCTTGCCAGAAGTCCCTACAATTTAAGTTTGTAAGCATCCATGCATATTTCATTTATGGAAGGAAATCAGTTGTATATAACTGATTTCCATTAAAATCTAAATTCCCATTTTTAGAGCAAGGAGTTCCAAGAGTAAACTGAGTAAAACAAAGTACTTAAATTCTAGTAACAGTTTTCATTAAGTGTTCAACATATCTAAACAGGAGTCACAAACACAAACATGTTTTATGACTCACTGTCATATATTATGTTAACTACTTGTTATCAATGCCATAAGTATGTTAAATACCTTTAAAGCAACCCTATATCAATATAATACTTGATTGTGTTGAAGTATTACAAGACTTTTTTTGTATTTCAAAGAATATAAGGTTGCCTTAATGAATATAAAATATGATTATAACTTCAGAAAATGTCATGTATAATCTGTTGATGTATCTTAAATATTACATTTTGCCTGTCATCTGTAGTAGTCCTGTGAATGTGTATATTTGTGTAGACAGCAACCTTACTAATTACATACACGTACAAAAATCAAACTCTAGATAATATTTTCAGCATAACATATACTCTAGCAGACTTTTTACTTTGTTGTCAAGTACAATTACATTATTTTACATGCGGTAGTGCCTGCCTAATATAAAACACTGGTCTTATTTATTTGCATTTTGAAATAAGAAACCAGGCTCAGTCAAATTTCTGCACAATAAAATGAAGAACTGCTTTAATCAGGATGAGGTCAAAATATGGCTAAGTCGTACTGTCACTTCTATTCTTGTCTTCCCATACTTAATGCACAATTTCCTCCACCCAGTAAAATTAAACTAAAATGAAAAAAAAAGGTAAGTGCATCATCTATCATGAGTTAGGGATTGAAACTTGGTGTACACAACAAAGAGAGGCAGCAACTAATTTTCCTCTGAAGCACTGAAGTTTGGAAGAAAACGGATTTATCGTCACCTGTGTTTCAACCTTTAGTACTAGCTATAAAGCTAGTATATCATTTCCAAGGAGTCAACTAACCTAATTTAATAAAATGAGAGTCACCATTCATTGAGAACTTACTATGTGACAGCTAAAACTTTCCCTTATTACTTAATCCTCACCACAACACTATGACTTAGTATAAACATCACCATCAGTTCTTAATAGGAAACTGAGGCACAGAAAGGTCAAATAACTTACCAAAGGTCACAAAGCTAGTTAATGGTACATTATTCATCTAGTACAAGATCACAGGAATGATTCTTATAGCATCTAATAAAAACATTGGATCATGTTTAGGCTAATAATTAGGCTTAAACATATTGCATGTTTGTTAATTGAATATTTTTGTGATGCTTTATGTATAGTATATTTTATGTGCTTACCTTTCTGTTGTCACTAGAAAGAACTTTTATTTTAAAATCATTGTACCACTTATTTTCTTTTTTATCAAAGTAATTATTTGCCATTTCTAAAATGACAAAAGATAAATGAATGCATAAGGATGAAAGTGAAGATTGCTTGTAAGTCCACCAGTAAGAAATAACGCCTGATAAAATATGTATAAATGCATATATACATAAATTAATATATATTAATATGAATTTTAAAATTATCTGAAAATTTACAGGCATTGTGCTAGGCACAGAGTATACAATAGTGAAATATTAAAAAACAGAACCATACTATGCCTGCTGTTTTATACTTCTATTTTTCTTAACATAACAATTAGGGCATCTTTTTATAATAAAATTTAGTAACAGGATGCTTTTCCATTGTGTGTATACTCATAATTTACCTAAACCATTCCCTGTTGATAAGCATAATTTTTAGTTTAGTTTAGTTTTCTATCATTTTTGGTTATGATATACTTTAACATAAACACATCTTTGTACATTGGTTTTATTTTTAAGATAAATATATAAAAGTAGAATTTCTTAATCATTTTAGGAAGGGTAATTATAGTTAACAATAATGTATTATGCAGCTCAAAATTAGTTTGAGCCGGGCTCTGTGGCTTAGTCTGTAATCCTGCGCCTTTAGGAGGCTGAGGTGAGTGGATTGCCTGAGCCCGTGGATTTGAGACCCGCCTGGGCAGCGAGACCTCATCTCTACAATAAATCAAAAAATCAGCCGGGCATGGTAGCGCATGCCTGTAATACCGGCTACTCAGAAGGCTGAGGTGGAAGGATCGCCAGAGCCTAGCAGGCGAGGCTGCGGTGGCCGGAAGTGGCCACTGCACTCCAGTCTGGGCGACCGAGTGAGACTCCAACTCAAAAAAAAAAAAAAATTAGTTTGAGGTATTAAGTAAATACTTTAGTCTGCCTTACTCTTTTTTGTTCCATTTCTTTTCCCTATGTCAACTAAGTTGCTAATCTCTCTTAAGGCTATTGACATTGGTCCAGTTAAAAAAAAAAAAAACTAAGTCTTTTAGAATACGAATACTAGTTTTAAACATAGTTAAAAAATTTATGTAATATAATCAATCAAAATCTCTCTAGAAAGTCCCATTGGGAATTTTTTCAATTTATGAAAACAATGTTTGGTACAAAATCAAGTAAGTTTCAAAAAAAGTTCAGTTTTTGCAATACAATCATCACAAAAAATTTAAATTACAAAGATAATTCTCCAGCAACATTTTATTTTGTAGTCAATCTTAAAGATTTAATTACATTTGCATATTTAATTATGCTTACTCTGAGTCAGTTAGAACAATTACCAGTTTTACTCAAACACTCTAAATGAATTCTAGTAACTAACAATTGTACTCCACAAACAAAAATATTACTCATACTTAAAACGTCTTTCTAGTCTTTCCAAATCTGCAAACTGGAAGCTAAAACAGATCTTGTAATTTTCATTTAAGAATAACCAATTTTTTTCCTGGTATTTACAGTGCAGATACAATAGTTCCTTGTTAACTAACCACTGTTTTGCTTTCCAGTTTCAATTACCTATGATCAACCATGATCTAACAATGTTCCATGGAGAATTCCAGAAATAACCTATTCATAAGTCTTAAGTTCTGAGTAGTGTGATGAAATCTTGTACGTACCACCCAGAATGAGAATCTTTCCTTCATCTAGGATATCCACCCTGAATGTGTTACCCTCCTATTCGTCACTTAGCAGCTGTTGTGGTTATTAGATCAACAGCTCACAAGAAGGATGAGTTCAGTCAATAAGATATTTTAGTGGAAAACTATATTCACACAACTTTTATTACAGTATATTGTTATAATTGTTATTTTTATCATTAGTTATAGTTGTTAATCTCTTACTGTGCCTAATTGATAAATTAAACTTTATCACAGGTATATATGAAAATCATAAAACATGTAAGTTCTGCTACAATCCATGGTTTCAGGCATCCACTGGGAGTCTTAGAACATATTCCCTATGGATAAGAGGAGACTACTGTAAAGGAAATAAACACACACAAAAAAACCCTTTTTTAACAAATTTTTTACTTTTTCAATCTAAACATTTGCTATGTTGTAAACAGAGTTTGTTTTTAAATGACCAATGAAAGGTGGTTTTTTTGTTTGTTTTTAACAATTATTACCAATTGTAGCTCTCTTAAAGGGTGGTGTCAGTATAATTGGAAGACTACAGGCTTTTATTTCATTGTTGTGGACAGAAGGAATTGGTAAAAATAATTTCCCTAGTAGTACCCACTTGAATTTAGATATGCTAAATTGCAGCACTCCCAATGTATTTAGTTTCTGCTTAAGATTACCTTTGCACTCTGGCTGCCTTCCAGTCCAACTGCCATTGGCTAAGCATATTCTTTCTTCTGAGCCATGAAGGATATAACCAGTATCACAAGCAAAACGTACAGCACTTTTAGTTCTGAAATCGCTTTCCTGTCTAGAACCATGACCAGGAGTACCTGGATCCCCACATGTCCCAGTGGCATCACCTGCAAAGCAATACAGTTCAAGTTAACTTATTTCAGTAAACACATATTAACTTCATGATTTAGGTCAACAGTCTGGGAGGCCTTTGTTTTGAAGCGTGCTGTGTTTAACATAAATTGTGTAAAATTGTAATTCATATTTCCCGTCTAAATTCAGTCTTAAGATGAAAAGCTTAAATGAAAAAGAAAATTTCCTAGTTTGAGGTTTTACGTTTAGGTCTTATAATAAACACTAAAGAGAAAGAAAGAAAAAGAAAAAGAGAAAGGAAGAAAGAAAGAGAGAGAGAAAGAAAGAAAGAAAGAAAGAAAGAAAGAAAGAAAGAAAGAAAGAAAGAAAGAAAGAAAGAGAAAGAAAGAAAGAAAGAAAGAAAGAAAGAAAGAAAGAAAGAAAGAAAGAAAGAAAGAAAGAAAGAAAGAAAGAAAGAAAGAAGGAAAGAAGGGAGGAAGGGAGGGAGGGAGGGAGGGAGGGAGGGAGGGAGGGAGGGAGGGAGGGAGGAAGAAAGGAAGGAAGGAAGGAAGGAAGGAAGGAAAAAAAAGAAAATTGTTGCGAAGTAGGGTGTTATTCTCTATATCAGTGATATTTGAAGACAATAAAACATGTACTTTCATAACCTAGTTATTAATCAAGCTAATGGGAAATTTATAGCTCAGATGGCAATGCATTTTTTTTTTTTTTGAGTTGGAGTCTCACTCTGTCGCCCAGACTGGAGTGCAGTGGCTGCTCCCGGCCACCGCAGCCTCGACCTGCTGGGCTCCGGCGATCCTTCCACCTCAGCCTTCCAAGTAGCCGGAATTACAGGCATGCGCTACCACGCCCAGCTGATTTTTTGATTTATTGTAGAGATGAGGTCTTGCTGCCCAGGCGGTTCTCGAACCCGCGGGCTCAGGCAATCCACTCACCTCAGCCTCCCAAAGGCGCGGGATTACAGGCTGAGCCACCGAGCCCGGCTGGCAATGCATTTATAAAACAAAAATTTAAAAAGCTGAATTCAGTAACTTGCAACTTTTCTTCTCCGAACTTCCTTATTATTGACAGTCTTGTTGTAAAATTCTGGTGATCTAAGAGATATAAATATTACAATACAATTCTGTGGACAGCCTGAAATTTCTCCCCCTAATTTTCTCTGCCAATGACTAATGACCAAAGATGAATGAACTTTATATTTATCAGACATTAAAACTTAAAAATAAATTATAAACAACCAAAATTTAGAAAATATGACTTAAGTTCCTAATAAGAATTCTGTTCATGACTAAAAGTTCATGATATTAATGTTAAAGATGCAGTCAGTCTTTACTCAGACCCTTTATCACTTAAATAATTCTAACTAGAGTTGCCATATTATTAATACATATTGAAAGAGAAAAAAAGACAAAAGAGTTGAATACATAGCCACTGAAAATGCTATCTTTCTAAATGTCTTTTGAACGTGCCCTGTGTATTTGGGAGACTTCGGTATATGTTTTCATTATTGTGTAATATTAATAGCCACATAAAACATTAGTAACAATATTTCACTTTTAAATATCTGTCTACATGTTTTTACCAATGCAGTAGCAGTTTCCTAATACACTGGGTTTGTGTGTGTGTGTGTGTGTGTGTGTGTGTGTGTGTGTGTGTGTGTGTGAGAGTTTGTGTGTTTATATAATCAGTTATCTAAAAGTGAATTTGGATACTTTAGTTTCTTCAAGATAAGATTTTAATTGTTATAAAAATAATTTTTATAGTCATATTTTAAAAGATAGTTAGAAAAGTCTATTGATTAAACTTGAGTCCCAAGCAGTCACTTCATAGGAATTAACCATAAGTTATATTTGGAAATGAAGTCACCATTTTATAACTTTCAACTCTGACATGTCAATGTTAAGCAACTCCTAAGAAGTTATCAGCAAGATCTACACAGAGATACAGTAATATAAAGGTAATGGGCAGTACATAAATAAAAGGAAGAAGCAGAAAAATAATGTCAATATCTGAGTCAAGGGTAAAAATAAATAGCATCAACTAGGGAACCCTCATATATATAAAACTCAAATTGTATTTTTGAAGAAAAGCAGTAGCTTAAACATATCAGAAAAGACTGATTAAATACTCTGTGAACAATTATTAAAATATCCTTAATATTCATTTGTTTAAGGTTAATTCTATTGGGTTGTAAGGAATTAAAAGTTGTATGTTGCCTACTAATGATAAAGAATGGTAGAATGTAAAAATATCTTTTAAAAAACTTGTTTGTTTTAAAATATTCCAGCCTTTATTTTAAAATTGCCCCATTAAGTAATGAATTGCTTAGAAAGTTAAGTAAAACTGAACTCTGACAGAAAATCACCGATATAACATTTTCTTCTGGGAAAATTATATCTGGTATCTTCTAAAATGGAATAGTTACTTTAGCTTAAGCAATTTCATAATTTAGTGACCAAAAGCATTTCATACAGTGCAGCATTCTAAAATCACTTAATTATCTACATTGGACACAACATTGTTTAAGACATAAACCAGTCATTTATCATCAAAAAGAACAGTATTAACCTGTACTCTGAATTTGCATTACCATACACATATTCCATTAATGTAAATGTTTCATCTTTTCTCATAAGATCGTAAAAAGAGAAGTGTTATGTCTTTAGATTGCTTTGTATGTATGTTACAACTACTGATATTAATAATGTAATTTCCAATACACATTATCCAATTTTACTAATGGTACCTGAGCAATGAGGTTGTGATCCACTCCAATGGCCGTTTAATTGGCAAGTTCTTGATGACTGGCCTAGAAGGGAACGCTTTCCTGTGCAGGAATAGTGAACAGTAGACCCAAAAGTATACTTCTCGCCAGACAGGACCGCATTAGGAGGAACTCCAGGGTGTCCACAGTCAATCACTACAATACATAATTATTGAATATAAAATTTTTTTATATCTCCTATCGAACAACCTGCACCAACTTGTTTATAAAATAAATCAGGGAAGAAAATTTTCTGCTCAAATATATAAAGCCTCCAGGAATCAAATATCTAACTGAACGGTGGCTTTTAAAAAATAAAATGGAGTTTGCAGTTGTTAACCTACTTATTCTGAGGATGAGTTCAACAGGAACACTATAACTTAAGTATAACAATAATTGCTTATGACAAATTCATAAGTGGGAGGCGATGAGTGTGTGTCTATATGCATATGGATATGGATGTGGAGTGTGTATGTGCCTGGACAAAGATGGACAAGTTAGGAAAAGGAGTAATGTGGATTGGCTAAATAAGGACACAGGATGCCATATGAATTCAAAGGGAAGCCAAACAGAAATTAAAAGGGAAGAACTTTGAGGGTACAAGGGATGTAATGAAAATAGATCTATGATTCACAACCTAATTTATAGTCTAGAATCATTCCATTCCAGGTCATTAATTACTAAATTATGCTGTACAAATGAAATGCTCAGTGGTATGTCAACCATAACACTGGTTGGCATAGCATGATCAGAAGTCAATACATTATAGAATTGAGCTTTATGAGCTAGAGATGGCTGGGAATTTCATGTGTGCCTATTAGCTGTACTCAGAAAAATATTGAGTACCATATACCTCTAGAGTATCAAACAGCACATAAAGAGGCATAAATTTCTTCAGATTTACATGTCCTGCACAAATATTTTTGACTTTAACGTTGTACCTACATAAGACCAAGTAGCTAAATTAGTCAATTAGACCAATTAGTCTACAAAAGTAAGTCAAATAAATTTTAATTAGCAGATCAATTTACTGAATTATATGCATAGAATCTGAAATGTGATGGACATACCAAAGTTTTGTTGTTTGTCATTAGTAAATAAATGTTGCCACAAAATTTTCATGAAAGCCTGACCCATAAACATAAATGATATGCCTCTGAATGAAACAGTATCATAAAATAAATTTATAATATAGTATAATCAAAAATTACTTGCAAAAATTTAAGGATTTCTTGACACACTATTCTTTCAGTCTACAAAGTTTTTTGCTCTTTCCTATCATGTCCAAAATTTACCAACTCTGAGCTCTAGCTCAATCTGAGACCAATAAATTGACTGAATTCATAGAATTTACCTTCATTTCTCCAAGTATTCACAAATTTTTATTTCTGTTAAATTATTTTTCTCATTATACATGTTAATTATAAGCATGTCAGCTATAATTTATTTTACATAAATTCTACAACTCTTAACAAAACATATAACAAAATGCACTAATTGCATATTCACTGACTTGAAAGATAATGTGTATTAACATTTAGCATTTAAAACTATATATATCTGTATATGATAAATATTTTAAGATCAATGTGTTTTAAATAACACCGTTGTCTAAATTTTCAAGTACTTTGAATCTGTAATGGCTGTTTAAGACTAATTTTGCCTTAAGTGAAATTTAAAAGATTAGTGCAAAATTAAAATGTAGTTGCCTATTATGGATGATAGTATCATAGAGTATGAAAGATGCCTACTTTTCATATTCTCTCAGCTCTAGCAAAGCTCAAAAATCAAAGAAAAATAGACAAATATTTAGCACATTAATGTTTTGAAAATGATATTTGGACACTGGATTGGCAAATATAGGTAAGTGTAGGTTTAAAACAACAAAACAATATGATCAATATGCTTCTCTATGTTATCTATCTTTAGGTATTTCAAAAAACAAGACATATCAACATTGTCTTCATGGCATCTTCTTAAGAAACAATTCACATTATCTACTTACTGATACATTCTGGTAAAGGTTTATCCCATTGTCCATTTGGTTGACATATCAAAACTGAAGATCCAAATAAAAAATATCCAGGATTGCAGTCATAAAATACTACAGTTCCATAGGTAAAATTTCCATGTTCTATTTTACTTTCTCTTTTAGAATTGGCTGGAATTCCAGGATCAGAACAGTTTACCACTAAACAAGAGACAATTTTCAAAGGTATGTTTGGAATATGCATTTTGAATTCTAACAGATTTCCATTAGAAATTTAGAAATTTAATTTCAAAGGTAAAATTAATCAAATACAACAAGAATTCAAGGGATAAAATTAATTTATTTATTGGATAATGGACTGATTTAGATAATGTCTAAATAATGAACTGATATCTATGTAGTTGAAAATATTTGGCAATTTTTTGAACAATAGCAACTTTGTGAGTATTATGCTAAGTACAGATATTAAAAAAACCTTTAAAACTATAAACCACAAGAAAAAAAATGCACAGAAAAATGAAAATTTGATTGTATTTTGTACATCATGTATATCATTCTTGTGTATCATGGTTATCCAGGTCCCATTTTTATTTTAAAGAAGAAAATAAATGCCAAAGGTAAATTCCATTAATGATGAAGCAAATTGCAAGTAAAAATAATTTCAATGACGTTTTATATACAGCCACAAAATAGGTACAGGTAATAAACTTAAAACAGAAATAAAGTCTATCATGTTTAATTTTTAAAAATATAAGTCAAAAATTTAAGGGCCCGACTTGGTGGCTTACTCCTGTAATCCCAGCACTTAGGGAGGCCCAGGCAAGAGGACTGCTTGAGCACAGGAGTTCAACATCAGCCTAGACAACATAGCATAAAAAAAAAAAATTAACTGGGATTGGTGGCACACACCCGTAGTCCCAGCTGTTCTGGAGTCTGAGGCAGAAAGATTGCCTGAGCCCAGAGGTTGAGGCTGCAGTGAGCTGTGATGGTGCCATTGCACTCCAACCCTTCAGCCTGGGCAACAGAGTGAGATTTCAATTCAATATACAGATATGAATGAGAGAGGAACTCCCCAAAACATCTTTTTAGAGGGCGAGTCTCTGGTATTACAGACATCCCCTGCTAAGTAAATGTTCTAGGAACCCATCATCAGCATCAATGTACTAGCCAGTGTTGTTTTCAGTGGTTGCATTCAGTTTCAGTGAATTTTTTTTTTTTAATATTCTTTCAACGCTTTTGCCCATTTCATTATGGATGATTTATGAATGCACCTGTCCACACCACGCTGAGAGTTTAGTAGTGTTTGCTCAAAAACAACATGACCCTCATGCCCCATTCTCTCTATTCACCTGATCTTGCCCAGCAAAACCTTTTGTTGTTGTTGTTTCCTCAGATGAAAAATGCCCTCAGAGGGAAACATTTTGCCGATGTGGAAGAGGTAAAACAAACAACAGCAGAAGCACTAAAAGGCATTGACCAGTTCAAAAACTGTTGTGAGCAGTGGAAAAAGCATCTAAATAGGTGTATTGCATTTGGTGGACAGTACTTTAGAGAATACTGAAGTTTAAACACATTTTTTAATAAATAAATTCTGATTTGGGGAGAGTTCTCCCTCATATACATATGTGTATGTATATGTTTATACATAATTTATATAGATGTTTATACAAAATATAGAAATTTAGGAAAAAAGCACTGCTAGTAATGAGATGAGATTATTAATAAGTTTTTTTGTTTTCTTAGCTAAAAAATTTCTACTCTTCTGCCCAAGCTGTTTCAAAAGTATCATCTCTGTTCACACAGACATCATTAGCATGCCTCAAACTGGAATACAGTTAGACTCTTACCTTTGCACACAGGTGGAGGATGACTCCACTGCCTGTTGGCCTGGCACTGTGCTTTTGTTGGCCCTTGCATCAAATACCCAATATTGCAGGAGAATGTTACCACATCATTAAAGTTGAATCCATTTCCACTTGTTCTTCCATAAATTGGACTGCCAGGGTGGCCACAGCTAACAGCTAATAACATGGGGAGAAAGAGCACAAAATAATGATATTTATTTATCAGTTATTACATGACAATTATACTTAATCATTTCAAGTAAAGTAGAAAGACTACTTTTTGTGGAAATATGTTTAAAGTACTTTTACTAATGCAAAGGAACAAAGGAGAATGTCAAAAGTCTAATGAAAAATTGTGTTAGTAAATAGATCATTATTTAAAACTGTGATAAACTTATGCAAATAGTGCATAGATGTTTAAAGTTTTGTGGTACATGCTTCATCCTTTCTACCTTTTTTTAGAAAATAATATTGAAATTCAAAGAAATAGTGGAAAATTGAAGTTTATGTCATTAGTTATGCAGAAAAGAAAACTGAACCAGTTTTCTTTTTTAGTTAAGTTTAAGAATTGAAGATACTTGAAGGAAGTATTTTGCATTTAATTTGGAAGTAGTTCTTTTAATACTGTTTATACAATCAATTTCTGTGAATAATAGATTGATAAACAAAAGCATTCTTGAAAAATAAGTTAATGTGACCATCTAATGTAGAAATAAGAAATGATACACAAAGATACATTAGAAATCTCATTCATATTTTCAGATACCAAGATTAACATCCTCCAAACTAATCAATCTTGCTGGTTTATTTCCTTTCATTATGATACTTGATAGTTTAACACAATTTTCTTGAAAATAATTTTCTCAATTTGATGAATTATTTGGGTTCTTTTAATGTTACGATCCTCCTATAAATTTTATGTATAATTGACTTTTCCCAAACACTGTATTTCTATGAACTGTTTTATTGCATTATCTCACTCTATTAATCAGAGCAACTTCAGTAATAGTGCTTCATAATTGGGCACAGGGAACGATCACAGTCACTTTTAGTACTTAGGAAATGACCCAAGAGCAATTATTTTTCAGCTGTATTGTTAATGTCAGCCTACTCATTTGGAAATTTAACTGCATCTTATTCTTGTTTAAAATTATCAATAAAGAAGCCAGTTTTACCCCAAGGGCCAATTCTCATTTATAGTCTCAATTATTCAACAAGAAAAACAGTGGTATTAGTTGGCTATGCTGAAATATAAATGAAAGGGAAAAAAATCTAAAGACAGACCCAAGCAGGATATTGTTTTCTTAAATTATCAATCAATGGTGTGTGTGTTTGTGTGTCTTAGAAAAGTAATTTTTCCCTGTTAACTAGATGTTCTGTTATCCTATTATCCCAACACATAAAATTATTTTCCATGAAACTAGAATTCCTGTACATTTCTTAGGATTGGATAAAAATTTGACAATGAAGAAACGTATAAATATGAATGCAATTAGTTACAGATTAAATGGAATATTACCTGTGAACCCATGCATTATGAGTCCTGTGAACCCACTAAGTCTTATATTATTGCCTTGAAGCCTATAAAATTTCTATCCTGTGATCCTATGTTATAATTACAACATACTTTCAGTATATTCTCACTTAACAACAATACTTTTAATATAAATGTCAGTAACTGAAGATGAAAATTATTAAAAGAATGCATACAATAAATACATGTATAGCTGACTTTAAATTACAAAATAAGATAGATCAATCTGAAACACTGGACACTTCTGTGAATTTAGTGAAGTAAAAAAAATACTGGAGTTATTATTAAGCTCTACTCTTTTTAAAAAATAAAGCAGTCATAATAAATGCACAATGGCCAATTCTTACCATACAAATAGGAAGAGATCCATTAAAATCATAAAGCCTAGCAGTTATATTTAAGAAATTATAATAGCAGATATTTTTTAAATCCATTTTTATTCTTCATGTGTGAATTTATATCTATATTTACTTGAAAGATCATATGGATATTTGTTGAATCTTTCATGAAATAAATTCTAAAGCTACATATATACATACAATTTTGTATAATTTAAAAATAGTGGAAACTGCTTTAAAATAAACTTTTAAATAATTCGTAAATGCTAAAATAATCACATATATGACAAAATATAACTTAACTATGTATTAGTGTAATCTTGATGCAATCAAAAATGCAATCTATTTTGAAGCTAAAAGAGGCCATAATGATAAACACTTTGTACCATTCATTTTATATATAAGAGAATCAGGAATCACAGAGATGAAATGTTGCATTAGCTCACATAATTAGCAGTAGGACTGAGATGAGAGCAAGAGTTCCTCTGTTGTGTCCAGTGGCTACTTTTCCCACTACGCATCATCAGGGTATAATGTTGAAATCTATAGCATCATAATTTTTTTTTTAATTAGCCAAAATACTGTCCCTTATAAAAAGCTTTGTATCATTATATCATAACAACGTTGATACTGTTGCACGGTGTTCTCATGAAATTTAAATCTTTATAATTAAGATTTCGATAAGAATTATCTTACATATATGAACATTACATATTTATGTTAAATAAATTTGATGTTTTTATCTTTATGAGAAAATGTAAATGTAAATAATAACAGACATTCTATTTTTTTCTTCTACTTTTCTAGTGGATGGGATTATATAATCCTGAACACACCGGCTTTTAAGATTACTGCATAACAGCAACAAATAATAGATTGTGGGAATTTATTTTATGTCATTATCCATATTTATTAATCCATCTTTACTATTATTCATCTTTCCTAACAGCAATAAAAAAAAAACATTGCTCATTCCCTGAAAACAGAGGTCTCTAATTTATTTTGCCATGCTTACTTACGCACACAGGATGGGAGCTGACCAGACCAATTGTGGTCCTGTTGACAAATCCTTACTGAAGAACCAATCAATCGAAAACCAGGATTACACTGATATACAACTGTGTCTCTGTATCCATAATTTTCTCCAATGACTTGACCATTCACAATGAGTTCTGGAATTCCACAGTGACCAGCTGATATGGGTTTAAAAAGTAATATTTTAGATACTGTGATTTTTTAATTTTAAATTTATTTTTATTTATTTATTTATTTATTTATTTATTTATTTATTTATTTATTTTGAGTTGGAGTCTCACTCTGTCACCCAGACTGGAGTGCAGTGGCTGCTCCCGGCCACCACAGCCTCGACCTGCTGGGTTCCGGCGATCCTTCTGCCTCAGCCTTCCAAGTAGCTGGAATTACAGGCATGCGCTACCATGCCCGGCTAATTTTTTTGATTTTTTTTTTTAATTGTAGAGATGAGGTCTCTCCAAGTTGCCCAGGCGGGTCTTGAACCCTAGGGCTCAGGCATTCCACTCATCTCAGCCTCCCAAAGGCGCGGGATTACAGGCTGAGCCACTGAGCCCGGCGATATTGTGATTTTTATGTGTACACGTATATAACATTACTACACTTTTTAAGTTTACTTAGAAGTCTGCCAAAAATAATTTAATCTTAATGATATGGCATAAAGATAACTATAAGATATTTAGCAAAACACTGAGTATTTGGAAATTAAAGAAGACACACTTCTAGTGACACGGGTCTAGAAGAAATTATAAAATATTTCAATGTATAAAAATTAAAATACATAAAAATTTGAGGGAAACAGATAAAACAATGTTTAGTGAGGAAATCTATAAATTTTAGTGCTTTTATTAAAAGGAAGATATATAATCAATTACCTAAAACTTCATCTTATGAAAAGAGAAACAAAATAAAGAGAAAATAAAGCCTAAGTAAGCAGACAGAAAGAAACATTTAAGACAATTACAGAAATCAAGGAAACAGAAAACAAACAATAGAGAAGATTAACTAAGAAAAAAGATTAACTACGATAAAACTTCTTTAAAAATAGTAACAAAATTGCTAAACTCCTAGCTAATCCTATCAGTGTTTTTTAAAAAAGGAGAGAAAAAAGTGACCAACTGCAGGAGTGAATGAAATGATATGACCTCAAAGCTTACAGAAATTTAAAGTTTAAAAGAATATTTTAAAATAGCTTTATGGCAATACATTTTAACAGTTCAGGTGAAAAAGACAAATCCTTTGATAATTATAAATTATTCAAACTAACATAAGATAAAATAGAAAACATTAATAGTTCTTTATCTATTAAAGTATTTGCATTCTTAAATAAAACACTTCTCACATAAAACACTCAGGCACAGATGTCTTCACTGGTAAATTCAAACATTTAAGAGAAAAAAAATCAATCTTACACAAACTGTTTCAGAATACAGAAAAGAAAAAAAGTACTTCCAAACTTGTTTTAACCCCAATTGTAAAACCTGAAAAAGACCCTTGAAAAAGGAGCAAATTCCTTTATAAACAGAGATGCAAAACTTCTTGACAAAACTTTATCTAACTATATAAGTGATAATGTGTTATGATTATCTGGAGTTTATTCAGAAATGAAAAATCAGTTGAAGATTAAAAATCAACCACTCAATGCAATTTACATGTTAACAAAGTAAAGGAGAAAAATCTATATGAGTATTTCAACAGGTGCTGAAAATATGCAAGGAAAATTCAGTACCTATTCATAATAAAAAGCAACAATGAATTAGAAATATAAGGTGACATTCTTAATTCAATTAAAAACAAAACATAAACCTCCTGCTAATATTATATTTACCAGTAAAATATTCAATGCTTTCCTCTTGATAAACAGAAAGATGTCTACTCTCAACCACTTCTATTTTACATAGTTTTATTTTACATTGTTCTGTGGGTCCTATCCCTGTAAATACATGAATAAATAGAAAAAAAAAAAACATAATGTTGGGTAACAAAAAAATAAAACTATACTATGCTCAGATAACATATTAAAACTAATAAGTGAAATTGAAAAGGTTGCAAGAGACTAAAAAAATTGCAAAAAAACAAAAAATTAAAGAAGACCTGAACAAATAAATAAATGTACTATGCTCATGAATCAGAAAATTCTATATTGTTAGATGTCAATTTTCCCCAAATTAATGTGTAGATTCAATGTAATCTTGATCATAATCTCATCAGGTTTTTCTATTGGATAAACTAATTCCAAAAGTTACATGAAACTGCAAAGACTTAGGGTACCCAAAATTATCTTGAAAAATAAGAACAAATTTAGAGAATGGACATACATGATTTCAAAAATTTCTATGAAATCTTTTCAACAAATAGTGTCAGATATCATTCTGTGAAAAAAAAGTCCTATCACATAATACATACAATAACATGTTAAAGATAAATTATAAATATAAAAGAAAAAGCTAAACTAAAAAGATTCTAGAAGAAAGCCTGGAGGAAAAACATTGTGACTTATGACTGAGAAAAGGTTTCTTCCCTAAATAGAAGGCAGAAAGCAACAACCAGAAAAACAAACTGGCAAACAAAAAAGACTTAACCAAAGGTGAAAACTCCATCTTGTTGAAGTACACTTTTAAAAATTGAATAAGTAAGTCACAGATTAGAGGAAAATAGTTATATATATTTAAAACACATAATAATAAAAGTCTTGCAATCAGAATATTTAAAATCCTATAATTATAAGTATAAATATTTAAACTCTTCGAAGTTTAATATTTAAACTCCAATAATTCATAACAAAAAAGTAATTCAATATAAGATGCTTCACCACTTCACAAAAGAAATTTTAAAAATAATCAGTAAACCCATGAAACTGCTTAACATCAGTAGTCATGAAGATAAGGCACTGGAGACTCGGGGATGGGGGAGAGGAATGAAAAAAATCACCTGTTGGGTACAGTGTGCACTAGTAGGGATGATGGGTACACTTAAAACCCAGACTTCTAGCCGGGCTCGGTGGCTCAGTCTGTAATCCCGCGCCTTTGGAAGGCTGAGGTGAGTGGATTGCTTGAGCTCGCGGGTTCGAGACCCGCCTGGGCAGCGAGACCTCAACTCTACAATAAATAAAAAAATCAGCCGGGCGTGGCAGCGCATGCCTGTAATTCTGGCTACTTGGAAGGCTGAGGCGGAAGGATCGCTGGATCCCAGCACGTTGAGGCTGCGGTGGCCGGGAGCGGCCACTGCACTCCAGTCTGGATGACAGAGCGAGACTCCAACTCAAAAAAAAACCAAAAACCAAAAAAAAACCCCAGACTTTTTCACTGCTATACAATGCATTGAATGCAAGCAAAAACCACTTGTGCCCTAAAGCTATTGAAATAAAATTTATTCTAAAAAGATAATACAAATGAAAATATCATGAGATACCTTTAAGCATACAACAGAATGGATAGAATGGAAAAAATGGCTATAAGACATATTGGAGAGAATGAGAGACAATGAGAACTATTCCAATTACTCTATATCTAAGTACCCAAGACAAATGAAAGCACATGTTCGCAAAAGGACTTTTACACAAATGTTCCTAGCAACTTTATTCATAATAGCCCCAAACTGGACACAGCCCAAGTGTCCATCAAAAGGAGAATGACTGAGTGTGGCTTATCTGTACAATGGAATTCCACTGAGTATTAAAAGAAACAAATTACAGATACATAAAACAGGGATGAAAGAGGCCTTATATAACTCAGGATTCCATTCATATGAATTTCTAGACAGATAAAACTAATATAAGGTAAAAACTCAGAACAGTGATTGCCTTAGGTTGTGGGGGAGGGGATTCAGAGTGACTTCAAAGGGTCATAGGGAAATTTCTGAGGTAACGGCGATATTCTGTATCTTTACAGCAATTTAGTTACACAGGTGAATACATTTGACAAAAATCATCTGACAATGTATTTATGACATATGTACTCACTTCATTGGATATAAATTTTGCCAAAGTTAAAAAAAGAAACAATTATAAATAAATACTGAACTCTAATGATACATGTTGACATGTTTAGCAATGAAGTATACTGATGTCCACAACCTATTTAAAAATGCATCCAAACCGGGCTCGGTGGCTCAACCAGTAATCCCGCGCCTTTGGGAGGCTGAGGTGAGTGGATTGCCTGAGCCTGCGGGTTCGAGACCCGCCTGGGCAGCGAGACCTCATCTCTACAATAAATCAAAAAAAAAAAAAAAAAAAAAAAAAAAAATCAGCCGGGCGTGGTAGCGCACGCCTGTAATTCTGGCTACTCGGAAGGCTGAGACGGAAGGATCGCCGGAGCCCAGCAGGCGAGGCTGCGGTGGCCGGGAGCGGCCACTGCACTTCAGTCTGGGGCGACCGAGTGAGACTCCAACTCCAAAAAAAAAAAAAAGCATCCAAAAATGGATTGATGAATCGATAGAAGCCTGGGAAGATGGATAAATATGTGATAAGCAAAAATGAGAAAAAACTAACTGTAGAATCTAGGTGGTGGACAATTGAGTGTTCATTGTCAATCCTTTCAACGGAAAAAATCATAATGAAATGCTGACGAGTCAGGAATAAATGCACTACATTTAGAGAAACAATTATAAGCATATTCTAGTAGTCATTCTAAGCTGAAGGTGTCTGGGACTACAAGGGCAAGCTGAGAACAATACATCCTAAAGGTCAGTTCACAGCACAAGAGTCAAGGATTAGCTTGTTTAGCATCTGCACTTTTTTCCTACTAACACCCTTTTGAATTTATATTAGATGTCAACACTAAATTCACTACAATGGATGATGCTGTCTTCATAGCCTAAGAGGCAATGCTTTCTTATAAATATTCCTGTTATGCCCTTTCTTTCCAGCGAGCATAAGCAAGATTCTAAATCAGTGAATAAAACCACATACTTTATATAATATTCTATAAATAATATATAATATACAATGACAGTTCATGATAGCATATAGTCATAAAATATAGTATTTTAAATTTGTTTTACATGCAAATTTTCAAATTTATAAGTTAATTAAGTTTACTTACAAATTTATAAGTAAACTAAGTAATCTGTAATTGGAATTAATATAACCAAAAGCAATTTAGAAACTATTAAGAATTGTTTTATTACTATTTAATCACATATTGATATATAATGATTTAAAGTATTTACTATTTTTCTTTTTTTCTGCAATAGTCATATTGCAGAAAATAAATTATTTCAATCATCTGCCCAGCCCAAGTCAGTAGGAGAAGACAGCATAATGCCACCCTCACTCCTCTGCTCTGCCTTGGTGAGTTTTGAAATAGAGGAGGCCTTAGTCTGGGAGGAAGCTCATTCTACGACCAGGCCCAGATGCAATGGGAGATCCTAGGGTTTGGGGAGGCTCTGAAAATACAAAAATAAGTGTGTTATTATAAAGAAATTACTGTTGCTGAGCTTCCAAGTATACCTATTAACAACTGTACCTGAGAAGGGGGTGAAGGAAGGAATTTTAACCAAAACTTCTAGCTATATTCTTCTAAGTTTCAAATAATGATTGTATTGCCATGAATATTTTCAAGCTTATTAACAAAACAATATGTAGCTATAAACTTTTCTGCTATGTGTCATATTATTAAATAATAACTTTTTAGAGATGAAATGTTATATAAATTTTGCAGTACGTTAATTCATAACTATAGCAATTTTAAATTATCAAACAAAAAGATTATGCCTTGTGCCCAACAGACAAGTGAATAATCATTAGAACAATTTTTATTATTGTCCAATGTAATACTTGCTGTCATATCTTGAAATCATTTTAGAGAAAAGAAACAAAGCACAAATCCTACAATTATCTTAATATTAAAGAAGTTATTGATGTCTTTGAAAGAGGATATGAAGCATAAATCATAATATTATTTTCAGAATAAAAAAAGGAGAGGTGAGAAAAACAAGCTAGTCCAGTTTCTTTCACTGAACAGTTTTTTATTATAAATTCAGAGAATGCTAAGGGAAGAAAGTCATATATGCCTAAATCTGGTTCAAAAAATAGATTTTTAAATTTTTAATAAAAAGTTGTTTCACACATGTAGAAATCTTATGAAATAAAAAGGGGAAAAGATATTTAAATATAGTCATTTTTCTGCTTCAGTTATTATCTTAAGCAAATAGGTGACAGGAGAACTGACTATTGGTTTTGAATGAATTAACTGTTACAGTGATTAATCCAGCTGAGTATGCAGACGTATAATTTTCAACAATTAGTTTTCACCTTTTTATCTTCTCCACACCTGGAAGAAAATGTGTCTCTCCCTAATGACATAAGATTTCATTAGGAATACTAGCTGATTAACTTTAGAAGCTATTTCTTTAATAGCTTTTCTACCGTGAGTCATTTTTAAAGTTGAGTATTTTCTGTTTTTTAGCATCCTTACTGAGTGAATATAAGCTATCATCTCATATTTCGGGAAAAATTATGCCTCTCCTCCTCTCCAGGGTGGAGGATGGGGAGAAGTTTGGTTAAAATAAATTAAGAATCTGTACCTAGGCATCTGGTTTCAGATCCACTCCAAAGACCGGAAGAAAGGCATTCCCGTACAGCAGAGCCTACAAGCATGAATCCCAAATCGCAGGTAAAGATTGCAGTTGAGCCATATGAAGTCTGAGTTCCAATCTTATTTCCATTTGGAGGTGTAGGTAGTTCTCCACAGGAAATAACTAAAACATGATAAGTAAGTAAAAACCCTTAAAGACACTGTTCAAAATGCACTTGTAACAAAATCATGCTTTCAATATTTTGAGTTTCCTATGATTTGGTGTATTTTCACTTGAAACTGATATTTATAAAACATGATGGAATGAGTAAGAATTTGTAGAGAAAAACAATGACAATTTAAAATTTTGCACCTTTGAGTTCTCTTAAAACCTTCTAAGTATCAGAGAAATGAAATTATTTTCTTTTCATTTTTGCTTATTCAAACTCGTTTTGTGAATGAAAAACCACAATTAAAGAGAAGACAATTCATTAGTCCAAAATCTTTTCACTTAAAAAATGACATTGGGTAAGTCCTTTGATGTACTTAAACCAACGTTTCTTCATAATGAAATCAATGCTAAGAGAGTAATTACAATTTTTTCTTCAAATACTTTATAGTGGAAGAGATTTACAAGTGAAATATTTAATGGTCACAAGCTCCATTAGAAACAGTTATATATTCACATTTTTTGGTACGTATTAAAAACTTGGAGGAGAGAGTTAACTGATTTGCTAAGTAGTACAAAATTCATTTTTCCTGACTCTTTCATTTAAAGACTATAGATGACATGTCTTTCTGTGGTATAATAGACATTAGAGACTCAGAAGAGGGAAGGTGGGAAAGGGTGAAAAGATAAAAATCACCTATCGGGTACCATGGTCACTGGTGGAGGTGGTGGGTACACTTACAACCACCAGATGTATTTGTCACTATGTGATGCAGTCATGTAACCAACAACCATTTTTATCCTCTAAAGCTATTGAAATTTTAAAAAGAAAAGCCATTCTAAAACAAAAACAATAATGAATAATGTTAACTGAGTGCCTATTATGTACCAGGTTTTTTGTTTGTTTGTTTTTTAGTGCTTTCACTTACGTAATTCTCAAAATAACCCTCTGGGGTAGGTGCAATTATTATCTGAATTGCATAGACTAGGATATAGGCACAGAGAAATGAAGTAACTTTAATACAGTTACAAAGTCTATAACTTGCTGAATCAAGATTTAAAACCAACGTTCTAACTTCAAAGTCCAATACTTAACCATTAGCCTTAGGTGTTCAGCTTTAGGCTTTAGATAGCTGCTAAGCAGATAAACGGGAAAAAAATTGCAAATTTTAAATAGTTGATTATCAAATTTAAAATGTACTGATCGTTTTGAGCTAATGTCCAAAATAGCCCTTTGAGGAGCTATTAAAATTATTAATGATATTTTTATATCATTTTCACTTAAAAATGAGTAAATGGGGAACCAGAAAAATCAAGACTCTTCATTTTCTCAATGAATTGCAATTCTTAAACCCTTTGTCTTTCCCACACTCTTACCTGTGGGCAGTAGCCCAGTATCATGCATCACTTAAACCCTTACTCATTACAGAAATTCGAGCACAAAGAAGCTAGACAAATATTTTTTGACTGCCTAATTATACAGGTGTTTCTGTTGAAGATAGCATTTTGAAATATTCATATGCCGTGTGTCTTTTTAAAGAAATTATCCTGAAAGAACAGGAGTCCACAGGCAGAGAAAGTTCTTGGGAGAAAACTTCAAAGAACAGGATAAAAATTTGCATGTAATGATGATGCCATATTTTTAGTGTAAAATATAAATTAGAATTTTTTTAAAGATTTTAATTCATTCTTGTGACTACCTTATAAAAAAAGACAATCATAAAATTCTATGCTGACATAGAAATTAAGAAAATAAATTGCAAATCACAGAATGTTCATAAGTACAATAATAGATACTTGTGTACTTATTCTACATAAGATAGTTGTCTGCTACGTTAAATCATAAATCTATTTAGACTTTGGATTATTTTATTAGCTTACTTATAAATTATGGGTTTCTATGCTATATATGCTCCAGAGTTGTACTGGACATTAATTAAAAGGTTGAATTATCAGAATATTTCCTGGCACAGAGTAGACACACAATAAACAGAGTAAAGGAAGTTAGAGGTATTTCATCTGGACAGTCTATAATAACTATGTTTATCTATATTAACTATTGATCATTTTTAGAATATATGAAAATAAGATGCCTTAATTGTGCAATTTGACTCAATAATACTTATTACACTCCTTGTAAATCTCTTTCAAGCTGGTATTTCAAATAGTTCATACCAATAAATCTTCATAATTACAAGGCTGGTGTTATCATAATTTTCTAGTTTTAGAATTTTAGAGAATTAATATCATATAACAGAGAAATTAAAAGTCAAGAGTTGTAGCCAAACTGCCTGGGTTGAATACTATTTCTCTACCACTTATAGGCTCTGCGGCTTTCATAAAATGATTAAATCTGGGACTTTTTTTGGCCAAATTAGTATAATACATGTAAATGAATTAAAGCAGTATCTAGCAAGTAGTAAGTACACAATAAAAATCACTTAGTTGTTAAAGTAAATTATAGATTGATAACTCAAACTCAAGCTTTCTGAATCAAAATTCCATGCTTTTTTATAAGCACTTAATATATACAAGCATAATTGAAAATCTTAAAATGTAATGAGAATAAATGACCATATAAATAATATTATATCATTATTGATGGGGTGTTTAAAAAGGAAGTGATTCAAGCAATTCAATCACCATAGATATCTCATAAAATAAGTTAAGCAGAGTCTATACTTACTTTGGCAATATGGTCTTTCATTTCGCCAACTCCAGGTGCCATTAGGAAGACATTCAATAGAAGCAGGCCCTAGTCCATGATAACCAGGGTCACAGCTGAAAACTACCTTGGTTTTGTATTCATAATGGGAGCCATTCACAATTCGCCATCTTCCATGTTCCAAGGTAAAGGAATTGATACTTGGACATGTAACAACTATACAAAAACCAAAGATTACAAATGTTAATAAGTCAATCATCTCTGTTCCACCTCCTAACTACATCTCACGTCGATTCCATTCTTTATCTTCCCACTGCCTTCATTCACTATTGTGCCATACAAAATCCTTTAGCATTAATTCTTTATTTTTTTCCAAGTTAATCTTTTTCATTCCGCCATACTATTCCTGTGCATACTATCCTACCTACTTGGAATCCCAATTATGACTGCTTTACTTCTTCCTTGTTTCTTTAGAAGTTTGGGAAGGACTATATATTGAGGAAATATGTTTGAATGGCCTTTTTATGCAAAATCTGTGACATAAAATTTGGCTAATTCTAAACTTGTTCAAGATAAGTAGAAGCATTATTAGATAATGCCAAGAGAGAAAACAATTTAACAATCATAATTTTAAATGAAACTACAGCTAAGTTGAAATCACATTACTAAATGAGAAGAAATAAACAAAGCATACAGGAAATCAAAGACTTTATTGATATCAACACTTTCCATTTATTTTGCTCCCAAGTCATTATCAGAATTAATATCTGTTATCATTATATACCATGCATTCACCTAGTAAAGTAACAATGACAGTAATATGAAATATTCTAAGTGCAGTTAACTAGAAGAATAGCAACAAATATTTAAAGTTATGGAAAATTTCAGCAGCATCATTTATCCCTATGAAAATCAAAGTTGAATATATTGAAATATAATTTTCTCAACGCAAACCATAAATTTTTTTCAAGGGACTGTGTACTGAAAACATGTAGACTGAGAATGACTTTTACAAAAATAAATCAAGCTTTATTATGCAAAATGAAAGGTGCCACTTTTTGACATAAATATTCTGAGGTTTCAAAAACTGACAGAAAAGTCTTAGTACTTCATGGTAGAAGACAGCTTAATTAACTTTTATTTCTGCCTTAGACATCACATTTAATTTCAACGGTTAGTTTTTAAAATTCAACAATACACAAAATTTCCAAACATATAAAATGCCAATAGAAAAGTAGGTTTTGAAATTTCTTTAACACACATACCAACACAGCGAGGAGTCTTGTTATGATTGCTCCATGTTCCATCAGATTGGCATATGGCAGTGGTAAGTTCCTTGGATGACAATCTGTATCCATCGTTACAAAAATAGGTAACTCGGGTTCCCACCAAGTAGTCTGTTGTGAGTATCCCTCCATTTGCTGGAGCTTTAGGAATCCCACAGGAAATTGCTGGAATAAATACATACATACAAAATCATATAAACAGAAACATGCTTAGTTTTTTCAGTAAGTCTGTTAACTATAAAACATGTAAACTATGAGGGATTTTATCAATTCTTGGAAATAATTTTTGGATACTTCACAAAAATACTTTTTGAGCCTTGAATTTTGAATAATTTATTTCAAACTCTTATTGAATGTGTTTTAAATGTGTAAATCTACATTGCTAATATTTCATTTTTTGGTTTCTTTCTTAGTTTCTTGCTGTCATCTGCATAGTTATCAGCATTTACATAGATTATATGAAAATGCAAATTAGGTAAAGAGTGCATCTAATGCAAACCAGTGATGGGACCAACATACAGCAAGTTTGACTAATTCAATTTGACAGATAATTATTAAAGTTTATAAAGAAAGTGGCAAGCAATACTTATCACTATTTTGGTCAGGAATAAAACAAACACATTTATTTTATCTGGAAGCTGGCTATTTCTTTGTCTTAGGTACAGCCAAAATGTGTGTGCTTGGTCACTATCCATAGAATATCATGGGTATTGAACGTACTTAATAAATATAAGGTCAGGACTTATTGTCTAAGGCCTAATTAAAATCCTCCTGATTTCATTGATGTGCCTTAGATGCCTTGGTTTTAATCTACATTTGATTTACTTAAAAGTTAGTTTTACTATGATGCGATAATGACAGCAAAATTTTCTATTTTCTTAGTTTATTGTATATAAGATATTTTCACACTTTGCAACTTTAAAATATTATGCAAAAATCCCCTAAGATTTACTCTTTTTCATCCTTGCTCTATAAATATATAATTGACATTTCCAAAAAGAAAAAAATTATTTAATAGAATATATTTAGTAAAAATGTCTCAATTAAATATTATTTGTATCTTTATATAGCATACTCAGAGTAAATATTTATACATATGTCTGTAGAAAGATTAATGTACTTGAATCTGAGTGCTGCCATAGAACAAATTAGACTTATTGCACATCTCTTATATATATTTTATAATGGTAACATGTATTACTGTTATAAAATGAGAAAGTTTCTGAATTTAGTCTCTAAGGTTTCAAACAAAGCATTAAAGATTTATAATTATATTTTTTCTCATAACAAAAGGCATAAAACAAAAGAAGGTATGCATTTAGTTTAAATATTGTAAATACTGTGATCTATTCACCCATCTCCCATTGCAACCAAAAATTGTTTCTACTTCTTTTTTAAAACCTCTGTCTTTTTCGTTTAAATTTTGTTAATCTGTGTGTATTGAATATAAAGTAAAAACAAACAATAAAATCTAGATAAAGTTGTCAAAACTGAATGACAGAATTTCTACTGTGGAAATTTGATCACTTATAATTTGGTAACCTGCAAATTATGAACAGAAAAGTTGTAACACTGAGTTAACACATTATATAAGTAATTTCATACAATCATGTTATTATCTCTGCTTTCTAATTATGGTACCTCTAAAACAGTGTTAAAAAGTAAATGGCTCCCTGATGCCTGTTAAAGCAATATTTATATTATCACTTAGGACTTTTGGGAATTTCAATTTATAATAAGCCATCTCCCCATTGAACCCCCGTGAAAGATAGCGTAATTACTAATTTTTAAAAGTTAACTACACATTGCTGTGGTAGTGTAAATTGGATCTAGATCAAATAAAAAATATATAGTTTAGTAGTATAAGTTCCACGTATACATTTAATATAAAATAATTTTATTTTAGAATTTTAAAAAAGATAACATTAAAATGATAGAACAACTATGGTGCTTGTGGATAGATTACAATTTAACTTCTCCACTTAAAAAGAGAAAGAAAATAAAACATCTAGTTTAGAAGAATAATCATCATCACTGAATGGTTGTCAAAGAGGCTTCTCTACAGAACACTTAAGAAATCACAATTAAAAGTGAGACAGTGATTACAAATGTAAGTTTCTACATAATACTATCCAGTGCTTAATTATTCTCTCAAAAGCTTCCTTAAATATCATATATGTACCATATATGAGTGAGGGTTTCAAAAAAACCAGAATTATCTTTTGGAGGGCGAGCCCCTTGTAGTTCACTCAGAATGTATTCCTCCTGGTCAAATGATCAATCAAAGTTTTTATCTGAAAGTTTTGAGAAGATTGCATCATGATTTGCAGAAGAAACATACCAAGTTATGGCAAACAGGTGACCGGTTCTTCTACCAAGACAATGCACCTGCCTGCACCGCACTGAATGTTCAGAAGATTTTGACCAAAAATGGCATGACCCCATGCCCCCACCATCTCTTATTCACCTGATCTCACCCCAAGTGACTTTTTTTGTTTCTCTGCATTGAAAAAGTCCTCAAAGGGAAATGTTTTGCCAATGTGGAAGAGGTAAAACAAAATACAGCAGAAGAACTAAAAGGCATCAAAATCAAAAAGTTCAAAAACTGTTTTGAGCAGTGGAAAATGTGTCTCAATAGGTGTATTGCATCAAACGGAGAGTACTTTGAAGGTGACTGAAATTTAAACATGTAAGAATAAATACGCAATGTTTTACAAATAAATTTCAGGTTTTGGGGTTTTCCCATTGTATGTGTGACTGTATATACATGCAGGTGCATGTGTACATATGTACATACAGACGGTGCCCAAAACATGTATGCACATTTTAAGAAAGGAGAAAACTATATTAAAGTTGTAATACTCAATATATACTGGCAACGAAAGATGAAAACAAGTCATGTTTGACTTCTGCTATTACAAGATATGGTCAGAGTAGTTACCATCAGTGTCCAGACACTTCTGATTATGGCAAACTACTGCAGGACTTATTGCTGGGAGGGCTTCCCAGACCTTCCCTTATGCACAGCACACAGAGAACCATGTGTCTCAAACTTATCACAAATGCATGCAGTTGCTAGACATGTCGGAGGTTCTGTTGCATACTCACACCTCCAATGTTGTTGTACTTTTACAACATTCTCAAATTTCAAATATCACTTCAAAATGGTCTTGAGCTTCTCAAAGGACAACCATGTTTCTGCCATTTCTTTCGACTGTTCTGCCTGTCACATGGTGATGCTAGCTTTCATTTGATTAATGTCATTTTTTGACCGAACGTCATACTACACATTGCTACTGTAATTCAATTCAACTTTGAAAAGTACTGCATACATAATATCTCCTAAAATGTGCATACACTTTTGGCACCCCCATATATAAATAATCTTATATAATTAAATTTAGAAGTTTAAATTCATAACAATTAATGATATTTTTTAAAATATATGATTTGAGATTTTCTGTATTTTTAATTCTCATGATTATGAAATAATGAGATGAAAGATTCTTTCCCAAGCCATTTATGGGAAATCAGTTATTACTTCGAAATTTTAATACTCCTGCTGTACATTGGTCAAGGGAAAGCCGATATTTTCATAGTTTATTAAAATATATCTGCATGAAGTCTATTCCTTCAATGTTGACAACCACTAAGGTAACGATCCTTTCCAGAACCCTAATAAATGATTAATATTTTTAAAAGCAATAATTCTTTAATTCTGCATTTACTTACACATGCCTGTGAGAGCTATCTTTCTGTGAATTAGAAATTGCAGTCCAATAGGTAAAAGAAGCCATTTCAGGTGTCTTGTAATATCTATTCCTCAACCTATTTAACTTGCTATTTGATTTTAAATTTTAATTGACCTATTTAAAAATTTTTTCTTTTATACATATTTTCTCCAAATAGTAGATGATAAGTAAGACCTATTATTTATTAACTGCATTTGTTCATGTAAGGGCTCAAAGTTGCTATATGCATCGCCACATGCTGGGTAGAATAAATCAAATATAAATTTAATCTTTATATTGATAAAATAATGCAGTGAATTAAATATTTGAAAATGTTCAAAATCAAATGACATTGATTTTTTTCCTGTAACTGATGTTGGAATTGTCTCTATGACTATATCTAGCTAAAAGATTGAACTTCTTTTTAAAACAGGTCCTAATCAAAAGCTCTAAAATGTGCCATTTTTTGATCAACAATCTCATCATTCTGTTTGCTATGGCATGATAAAATGCTCACTGCCTTGATTTTTAACAAAATGCAAATGATAATGAAAAACATATATCTTGTGAGTTATAAAAGCCATTACAAAAAAATAACTAGCTAGTTGGTGACATTTTTCTATTTTAAATCTATTGCTTTGAGAGTATGTTTTTGTGTATTCGGAGTGAAACTCAGTCTTTTTTATTTTATTTTTTTAAGATATGGGTGTAATTCAGGATTAGGTATACAAGTGGCCATTGTAAGGTAAATTTGGGCTTCCCTTTGGTCCCCACTTCACCTGGTTTGAGATCAGGTACCTGTATTGATGTTATGTGTCCCTCCCACCCCAGTAGTTTCTGGCTACTGCCAATCCCTTTCTTATTGTGTTTTGGTAAATGTTCAGGGTCTGCTTATAAGTGAGAATACGTGGTACTTAGTTCTTTGTTTCTGTGATAAGTCACTGAAAAACCCAGTCTTCAGAACACTTACTCATTATTCTCTATTGTCTCTGTGCAGACTTCACACTAACTTTGTTTTTATTTCTGGTTCAAAAATATTCTAACAACAAACCAACTGTAATATTGTATGAATAAAATATGCATATAAGGGAGAAGGATAAAGGCACATAAATTGCATAAAAAAGCTTAATTATAAAACAGTATGTCTCCTCTCAAATAAATCATTCTACATCTTTACACCTCATTTTCATGAGAAGAGTTCATATTATGCTTCTAAATATTTCTATCTTTGGAAGTTGTAGTGATCCAAATGAAAATGTTAAATGAGTTCAATCTCATATTAATGTTTTCATCCATTTTTGGATAATATACTTCACCTTGACAGGCAGGAACCGGTGAGTCCCATGCATGATACCCATAAGAAGACTTTCTGCACACGGCGCTGCTTTTCCCAACAAGTCGGAATCCACGGTCACAGGCCCAACGAACCACACTGTTAAGCTGCCCACCTGTCTGACTGATAATGTATCCATGAGGTGGGGATTCCGGCGTACTACAGTAAAAAGCTTTCAAAAGAAAAAAAATGCTGCATAATTAATGAATTAAAAATTCTTTATTACCCAAAGTTATAAACACCCATATAGTGAATACTAATACTTAAAAACAGGCCAATGGTCATCTATGTGAATCTTAATTCATACGAACATCACATTGTTCTCTATCCTCTTTTGGAAATAATCTACCTACATAACTTTTGGGAGACACAACTATCTCTAGGCTTTCTTCTTCTAATTTATATTGTCACCTAAGTTGTCTCCTGAATTGGAAGGCATTTTCTTAACACCCTGAAGGTTTAAAAGCCCTAAAGATATTCCACTGATTTTTGGAAAACTGTATTTCCTGTCATTTGAAGAACCGAAATGCCACAACCTTGCTAACAACATTTTAGAGCATGCTGTTTACATGTCACTTTGAAGCTATCTCCAGACACCTATATCATGTTAGGTCATGCATTTCATTTTGGTTGATGTCTAAAATAATCCCACACATTCCATACTCCTCTCTCCCAGCCCATCAGAGTTTCCATTCTGTCAAGAGTTCTGACAAATAGTTATAACAATTGCCAATAAAATAAAAGGTGTTTTCATCTCCTGAAGTCTGAAATGCCAACAGGTAAGGTCAAATAGCTTTTTCATATATATGTACTTTTGAGACTATTCAGCATGGTAGGTTCCATCTACCCCATGAAACTTCAATGTATTCATTTGAGAAAAATGAGGCTTTGGGGGTAAATAGTAAGAAATAGAGTGCACTTAGAATACATACACACATACATACACACACACACACGCACACACACATGTCATAGCCTGTCATTTCTAAAGAAAAAAAATATACATATATAATATATTAACCTGTTCTTGGGGGCTAAAAGTGGTATTTTCATTATATTTATATTCAATTTTGTCATAAAGATCAACTTGAATAAGGACTGGTTTATGATATAGTCAGTGTAATGCTTATAATTGTTTATTTTGAGTAGTTTCCCTTTACGTTACTGTGATCATTATAAATACGGTTAAATGTGCTGACTTTTAAGTGCTCTGTTTTGAAATAACTTTAATAAAAAGATATTTACATTGCTCATATGATTGACACATTGATTCAAATATAACAAATCTTAAGGATGACTTGGAAATATATTTCAAATTTTAAAAACATTTCTCCTTTGAATGCATAATAAATTTTCTACTTAATGGAAACTTATTGTATGATTAAATGTTTACACATAATAGGAATATGCTGTCAGTGAGAAGTTACTTATAATATGCAAAAGAGAAGTTATCAATAAACTAAAATCAAACTATCATCCTATATTTTAAAAACAAAATAATTAGACAAAATTATTTTATTGGAACATCATATTGTAGTTTGTAATTTAAATGACTGAAATTTGAGTGTATACTTTTTAGAAATAAAATTCAATATTTACTTGTCTGTGACTAGAATTATAATGTGAGAATTGCTTATAAAACATTTATAAAAGTGATTTCAGCTGATTTGGCTAGCGATGATGTTTGGCGGAGGAGCCATGTTCTAAACACTGTATTAGACAGAAATGGCTGACTGATTCTGAGGTATTCCACTATTGAGCACATACCCTTGGACTCTGACATGATTTAGGATAGCAATTAAAAAAATTAAATACTACCTTCATGTAACTGCAGACTATTTATGTACACTTACTCGAAAGAAAATTATTGGCTCAATATCAATAGATCTTATAAACAGGAAGGCATATAGAAAAACTATGTCACTTTGATATTTAAAAGAATTTTCAACTTACGTCTTTCAAATATCACTCAATAAAAAGTAGTAGTGACGAAACAGTTACTTTTTAAAAGCTGAAGGTTTTTAAATGATGAATACTGAAGGTGTTCTCATTCTCTCTTTCAACATTTACGATAATTTAGCAAGTACCATAGTGAATAAAATTTAAAACAAATTTTTTTATGTATATCTTTTGTTTATGCTTGTCATTTAAAGAGTTATCAAATAGATCAGATAATACACAGTTGAGCAACACTGTAACACTTTCTGTGAATTTAAGGAAAAAAATATATTTTAAAGAGCATTAAAAACTTTGGTTTAATTTATAACTAACTTATCTAAGTTACAACTATTGTAAGTGCTTTTAATACTTTACAAAATCATATGCGGAGTAAAGAATTATTATCATTACAACAGGAAATTGTTCAAGAAATATTGATGGAGGAGATGTGATTTGAATTTCTGTCTAATTGAATAGTATCTGTGCTCTTTAATCACAGCTATATTGAGGATGCAGGTAAGATCTGTACTGAAATTGTTAAGTATCACATACCTATATATCTTATCCGGAAGCCTTTTTTGTTGTTTCCATGATCCGCTGACCATTGAAGAAATACTTCGTGACTATTGCTTGTTATATTAAAAGGAGATGAATAATCCCCACTGAGGGCAATAAGCACTGGACTTTGAATATTTGGTCCTTCAGAAAGAAAAATAATACAATTTAGATAAAACTGAGTAATTATATCTCATTTATCTTTAGTATTTTATGTCTTCAGAATAGTAGTAAATATGGTTAAATTGCTTCACAGCCAGTCTACCTCATCAATGATAACTGAAGACATTATATAAAATATATTTTTTAAACCTTTTAATTCTATAGTTGAAGTATATACAACTTGTCAAATAGTAATTAGGCTTACTACAATTTTCATATGGTATAGAGGTAAATATAATATTGAAACTTCCAAACATATTTATAAGATAAAAATCATGTAGGAAGTTATTTATACTGAAAGTCTGCATACACAATTAAAACATCCAGGCTTAATTTATGAATATCCAGTAGATATAACCCTTGGTTACCATCATACACCTGAAGAACATCAAATTCCTTTTCTGTCTGGAAGAACTCTACAAACATGCTGATGTTGTAACCCTTTTCCACCGAAATGCTCCATGCACACATTTGAAGATTTGGATAACTGTCAGGATATCCAGGACTCAATATGACTCCTGTAGAATCTAGTCGTAATTCATTGGCAGGACAGAGCACTGTCAAATAAAGATATCATTAAACACTACTAGTATTTTAGAACCCCAGTGACAACGGCAGTTCAAACACTGAGTACTCTGCATTCACGTTCATAACTATAAAGAAAATGATACCTTGAACTATTTGTTAGAAGAGACAACTTGTATTAAGCTTACCATTAAAAAAATAAAGGAATGATCTAAAGATTTTAGTATTGATTCATTTTTTATTGCATAGAAGATACAGCACTTTTATGGATGATAGATAAATGAATGAATGAATGATATGGCATTTATTTTCTCCTTTTTCTTCACAATTTTTCCTCATTTTCTTATGTTCTCCCACTTCTGCCTCTCTTATCTATGTCTTGCCTTTGCCTTGTCTTTTTCTTTTGTTGCTATTTTTATTCACTCTCTTCTCTCCTTAAACTTCTTATCCTCTCAGGTGTGAGGGGACAGACAAAAACTACCACCTCCCATAGTATTAATTTCAGGCAAAACCATTTCTGACCTCAGAGATGTGCTTGTCGTGAGGACTTAACACAATTCTGGGTCACATTTACCTTTCAGTTCTTTAAGCTATCTTCAAGTCACACATGTAGGGAACAACAAAAATTCTTCTTATTTAATTTCTTAACATTGGCTAGCTTGAGGATATATGTCTTCACAAAAATACAGAAAATGTGTTAGATACTGACAAAACAACACAATTATAAGCTAACAGCCTCCAAAGCATAGTAAACATTAAGTATTAGCATCAATAACATTATGTATCAGACCAAATACTACAAATCCATACTTAAATTTAGATTTGAAATAAGAGTGTAACTAAGTTGGTTGTCTTATTACTCAAATGATTCCATTTAACCACTTTTTAAAAAATCATTTGAATGTTTTATGGTGTGAAAACGGCATTGAAATTGCTTATTATGGCCGACATTGTACAGAAGTAAACCAATATGTACCAAAAATTTTTTAGTCAAGTGTAAGAAAAAACTTGCTGTTTGTCAGAAAAGTGGAATGGCTTATAGCAAAATGTCATATGAACATCATTGCTAACAAGTTTTTAAACTTAAACTGGACTACATTTTGAATATTCTTATTGGGGACATTTAAGTAACTGGAGGAATGGGTGAACCAGATAACATTTGAGGCTTTGATACATTGGAAATACATTCCATGCCATTGACTAGTTCAACTACTCTACATAAACTATCATTTTAAAGTTAGATAGCATTGTAACTCAAAATAAAAAGAGCATCACCTTAAGAAGAATCCTTGTTTTTCAATATTTGTTTAAATAAGGATGAAAACCATCAAATGTTGTTGCTGGAATACACACTAGTAAGTGAAAAATGTATATATTCATAGTTCTCAGGGTACAAGGACAATTGAATATTTTGAGTTATAAAATCTGCAAGTAGTATAGAAAACAGTAATAAAGTAGTGAATTATGGTAATACATGAATGCTAGGTAATAATGTTAATAACTTGAAAAGAAATAACTTGAAGTTCTTGAAAACTGACCAGAACTAATATATATATATATATATATATATTTTTTTTTTTTTTTTTTTTTTTGAGTTGGAGTCTCACTCTGTCGCCCAGACTGGAGTGCAGTGGCCGCTCCCGGCCACCGCAGCCTCGACCTGCTGGGCTCCGGCGATCCTTCCGCCTCAGCCTTCCGAGTAGCCGGAATTACAGGCGCGCGCTACCACGCCCGGCTAATTTTTTGATTTATTGTAGAGATGAGGTCTTGCCTGCCCAGGCGGGTCTCGAACCCGCGGGCTCAGGCAATCCACTCACCTCAGCCTCCCAAAGGCACGGGATTACAGGCTGAGCCACCGAGCCCGGCTTTATATATATATTTTTAAACAACTATAGAATATAGTGACAAAGGGTGTTCCAGTGGTACAATTGGTTAGCACGTGGTACTTGTACAGAACATAGTAACAAATATAGTATCACTAAATCTAAAAGCTATTGCATATTTTTTTACTTCAGTTTCTATGAATTCAATCTAATATTTTGTTTCATGGATATAATTTTGAAATTAGAAAAAAATTGAATAAAAGTTACCAGATCATTCATTCTCAGCTAACAAAGAGAACCCTGGTTTGCTTTGCACACACAAAAAATGTAAAAAGAAAAAATAAGCATGAAGGTTGGGAGTGAAGTGAAATATCTGAGTCAAATACAAAGAACATTAGTAAGTATATGTCAATGACATATTAAAATGTACAATCTGATCCAATATACTTTACTACAAATACCACACATTAGCTTAATCTCACACTATCTAACACATAGCATGATGCCTGACAACCACCAAGCATAGCAGAAAATACTTGTTAGCCAGGCTCGGTGGCTCAGCCTGTAATCCCGCGCCTTTGGGAGGCTGAGGTGAGTGGATTGCCTGAGCCCGTGGGTTCGAGACCTCCCTGGGCAGCGAGACCTCATCTCTACAATAAATCAAAAAATCAGCCGGGTGTGGTAGTGCATGCCTGTAATTCTGGCTACTTGGAAGGCTGAGGCGGAAGGATCGCCGGAGCCCAGCAAGTCGAGGCTGCGGTGGCCGGGAGCGGCCACTGCACTCCAGTCTGGGCAATGGAGTGAGACTCCAACTCAAAAAAAAAAAAAAAAGGAAAATACTTGTTTACTGTTGCTGTATGTTAGGTACTCTGTTAAACACTTTTTGTGCATTATTTCATTTATCACAACTTTTTAAAGTATGTATAATTTTTATAACCAGTGTACATACAAGGAAACTGATGCCAGAAAGTTTAGCGTGCCCAAAGTCTCACATATTCAGTTGGATCCAATGCTTTAAATCATAAAATGTAATCACCCATTAGATCTCATTGACCTCAAACTATTTTTTTAAACATTTGAAATTGTTTTCCACATTTTAACTGGTATATAGAGAACTAAAGTGAATGTAGAGAGGAATTGAGAGCAAAACTAATCTTGCTTCTTTTTGAAAAAATGAGAAATAAATTAAATAATTTAAAATGGACTAAAAAATGTAGAATTGTTCTAGTAGATTTCAAACAAATGATTGTTTCTGCAAGCTTATGAATTAACTCAAGTAAACAAAAATGTAAATTAGGATTTTTGACTTAAATGGTCAATTAATTAAATATAGAAAATACACAGGCTCATTCTGAGGTATGATTTATTAACTTTTAGCTACTATCAGAAGGGTTATCATGAGACAAGAGTGTATTGTCTTTTTGTATCTATTGTCTATTTTGTGTCTATCTGTCTATTGTGTATTGTCTGTTTCCACAGAAACAGAATAAGAGGTGCAATTACTAATCTACAAGTAACTCTGATTTTGGAAATAAGACATTGAAAGTCCAAGATACAAGGGATTATAAAATACCTAGGTTATCCGAATTGTTTTGTTTATTCTAATTTAAAAAAACACTGAATTGGGATTCAGATATAAAAACAAGAAGCTTGTCTTACAAGAGTTGACAATGTAGTTTGTATTTTGGGGTCACGACAGAAGTCCTATTCTGTAGTTGTTCCTTCATGTCTCCTGTGTTTGTCCAAGTTATCTTGCTGTGTAAAATCTCCCAAAAGCCTAAGACCCTATTTTTTCCATTCGCATATATGTAATAATCTGAATATGAATTCCATATAATCCTAAAGGGCTAGAGAGTAGTCTTGCATAAAATCATTAGTTTTCTGAATGAATGACACCTAAATGTCTGGAAAACAAGTGATAGACTTAAGAATACCCAACTGAGTATAAGATGTGCTTTTAAGACTACAAGAAATTATCATATTGGAGCTGGTTTATACCTCCAAATCTACTTTTCTTTTTCCTAATGTAAAAGCCTCCTGTGAAAATCCTTTCATCTCTTTGTAAAAATTCCAGTTAGGTGGAAAATCAAATGCTAACTCCTATTTTCGAGACCTGCCTGGGCAGCGAGACCTCATCTCTACAATAAATCAAAAACTCAGCCGGGCGTGGTAGCGCATGCCTGTAATTCCGGCTACTCGGAAGGCTGAGGCGGAAGGATCCCGGAGCCCAGCAGGTAGAGGCTGCGGTGGCCGGGAGCCGCCACTGCACTCCAGTCTGGGCAACGGAGTGAGACTCCAACTCAAAAAAAAAAAAAAAAGGAAAATAAACAGAATTTTTCCTTTAGGTTTTGAAAGGAGGGAACTTCTGAAATGTAAAAGCCATTTACATTTAAAAGTAGACATTTTAGCCAGGCTCGGTGGCTCAGCCTGTAATCCCGCGCCTTTGGGAGGCTGAGGTGAGTGGATTGCCTGAGCCCGCGGGTTCGAGACCCGCCTGGGCAGCGAGACCTCGTCTCTACAATAAATCAAAAACTCAGCCGGGCGTGGTAGCGCATGCCTGTAATTCCGGCTACTCGGAAGGCTGAGGCGGAAGGATCGCCGGAGCCCAGCAGGTCGAGGCTGCAGTGGCCGGGAGCGGCCACTGCACTCCAGTCTGGGCGACCGAGTGAGACTCCAACTCAAAAAAAAAAAAAAAAGGTTAAAAAATAAAATAAAAAAATAAAAGTAGACATTTTTTTCCTTGTCCACCCTTCACTGTCCTTGAATCTAGTAACTGTTGCTGGTACTGAAGGGAACACAATCATCTTCATTGAGCCCCCTGACAAGCAGGAGACAAAGGACTGCAGTCCCTGGAAACGCCTCCACCAGACCTAGATAAAAAATGGGCTATTCAAACTTTCTAACACTCAGAAATGTATCTGTTCCCTTAGTCTCTAAATGGCAACTGCTTTCTTTCATGTCCTTGTATTAATTTTGTGCATAATGTTTAATCAAGCCTTGTGACCCAGAAGAAGCAAACGCCAACTAGAAAGTATGCAGTCCAAATTGTTCAAGGCATTTGTGCTCCTGGCCTTTATGTATTATTACCAGTTTACTTCACCAGCCTCCTGCCCACCACCTAGAGTCATGAGATACCTGTGCCTGGTGATGTCACGACACAAGACTATGTGACTTCTGTTATCTACATCAAGAAGTGAAATTCTGCACATTTTTCCCAGTCTAAGCTCCCCTTCAAGAGCCTTAAATATACTTAGCTCTCCTTCCTTCAAGGCCTCTGAGTGTTGGCCCCCTTTCTGTCTGTGAAAGGTGAATAATAAACTTTACTTTCGTCTACTTTGTACTTGGTTCCAATCTTGCATTATTTCCGTGGCACTGTTGTCCCTTGCCTCAGTTTACCCTTTCAGGGTTGTTACAGTAGTTAAGATAATACACAGAAAAAGGTTTCCCTATTCTCAGAAACAAATTCAAAGAAGTAATCCCTCCAAATCTAGACAGTATAACCAAATAGAATTGATTTTTATTAAAATTAGCTCACATTTGTGATTGATTATTGCATGTTAGGTACTGTTCTAGGCCTGGGGGCTATGCATATCAACAATACGTGATTCCTGAACATCACAGCTCTAGCACATCATTCAAGGTCCACCGTCATCTTACCCTTGTAACACTGTGAATTCCTTGAAGTCCGTGCCCCTCAGTCTTTTACTTCAGTGTCTTTGCAGATACATCTGCCACTTAGATTACACTCTTTCCAGTTCTGTTGAACCGGAATAAGTTTCATCGGTCAATTGAAACTTACATCTCAGGAACAATGCCTCCAGCAAGCTTTTCCTGCCCCACAAAGCAGTTAAAAATGATGACTCTATAGACCTCCTGGTTCCTTCCTAAACATTGCTGCTATCACCTGTTCGACTGCCATGTCCCTTATCCCATGATGCTTCACAGTAAGGGCCACTTAAAACTTATTTTTTGTTTATTTCTTTCTCAAATCTTCATGCTTAAGAAGTACTCAATAAAGTTTAATAAATCTAGTGGTTAGAGCAAAAACTGTTTACAAGTAAAAGAAATCACCAATGGAGACTTTATTTAGACCTATTTTCCTTTTTTCTCCATCACCTTTCCCACCCCTCAGAGCAATAATAATTTTAATAAGTTGAAATGTCTTCTGCTAAACCAGAACAATTAAACCTTGAAAGAATCAAAGATAATAAAAATTAAATCTGATAAATAATAAAATATATTGAAATAATATACCACATGAGTTGTATAACTTATAGCATCATTGCCAGTTAAATAGTTCATTGCCAGTTAAATAGTTCATATTATATAAATTGATTTTTCTCAGTTTTGTCAGCATTGAGTTAAATATAAAACAAATATTTAAGAAATAAGTAATAACAACTGGTACCTTGACAGAGTGGAGGTGCTCCATCCATCTGGAGTCGTTCCCCTAACCTGCACGTCAGAATTGAATTACCAACCAAAGTAAATCCTGGAAGACACTGATACCTAATAATATCACCTATTAAAAAAAAGAGCGGGTGTCAGATATGCAATAAGATGATAAGAGAAACATACATTTCAATTTTAAGTGAAAAATACTTTATAATTTAGTCATTTTCACTTACTACAAAATTGTTATTTGTTACAAGCAAGAATAATATGCACAATATTGATCAACCACTACTTAACAGGCATTAACCAAACTGAACTGAGGACAGGAGTAAAATACCAGTCCATCTGTGCTGGTGGCTGGATATGAGCAACAGTCATAAGGAAATAAATTGGTTGGTGAAAGTAAGATATTCAGAAAAATTTATCAAGTAGGTAGAAGTCTTCTTATTTATTGCTTTTGTATTAAAATGAGATTTACTTGGATCATTAATAGTTTCTTTATATGCTTCAACCAAAGTAAATATTATAATGATAATGATGATAAAAATGTATTATGGCAACATTAAGATGTCTTCTTATATCATTTTTCAGATTATAAGGCATTATCTGAATTGAATTTCCAACTCAGCTTTAAAGCAACTTTATTATCAAATTAAGAACAATCAAGCATCTTTCAAGAAATGAAATGAAATATATGTCTTCAAATATATCCTAAAAATCATTCATTCTACTGAGTCAGATTTAGGACTGAATTCAAAGAATAGAAGTTAGAACTATAGTGTCAGAAGGCAACAAAATAATAATTTGAGGAGAACTACCAGAATGCAGTTGCATAGTTCAAATTCCAACATTTTTTTCTCATTGTATATCTTGGAAAACAAAATTCATTTTTCTTGCCTAAAATTCCCTTTCCTCTTTTCACTGCTCTCCCTTCTTAAGAATTCTAAATAATCTCTATCAAGCGAGGGGAAGAAGGTCTAAAGACAGGTTGCTACTATTCTTTATTTATTATTTTTTTTTCTAGCAAATAGCTCTGCCAACAGTGTTTTTTTAAAAAGTAATTTGACAGACTTTACCTATTTCAAATTCATCATCTTCTGTCAAAATTTCAGCATTGGGTACGGGTGGTGGAGGTTGACATACTCTTAGTTGATAGGCTATAAAAACAGACAATGTGTTTATTCTTTTTCTGAGCAGCTACAGGTACTCACATGTGTGAAAAAAGAACGTTACACAAAGTTGTTTCATAAAAGTAAAAATAAATGTTATAAACTATTAAGTATCAGTTATTTCTTTATTTTTAAAAATATGCTACAACACTGAGAGAAAAATGGCAAAATATTTCCCCATGGTAACAATGTTTATCTTTTTACTCTTTATTTCTCACCCTCATTCTAGTTCTTCCTGTTACATAGTTCATAATACCTTTATCCCCCCTTGTTGGCATGATTGCAATTAGGAATTAAATGTTCATGTTTGTTTACTTGCTCAATGTCTGTCTTTCACAAGGTTCATTACAGAATCCCCTGTACTTAGCAAAGTACCTGGCACACAGTAATAATTGCCAACAAGTTCTCTGTTTTGTGTTTATACTGTTCTAGACAATATTATAAACACATTACTTATATTAACTCAACCTTCACAAAATGTTATTTTATTTAAATTGTGTGACTATTTCTAAAATGATCCCTATTTTATGAAAGATAAAACTGTTAAACAGAGTTAAGAATTTTCTCAAATGACATAGCTATATTGTGAAAGAGTTGAATTTTGAAGAGCTTTCTCTCACCATGCCACATTAGTAAAATTATAAGACAACTGTTTTTTGAATGCAATGTTTTTAATGATCTATATTCCTTTAACAGACCATGACTGGATTTGATAGGTTCATATTTGGTATAACTGAATGGCCATCAACAGAAGGTCTCTATGAATCCAAGCATCACGCCTATGAGCCCCTGTGATATCAAAACTCTGTAACACAATCATCTGCTTAATATGTCTTGGTTTCTCTAAAGGTGTTTTGTAAATTTAGTATGTTCTCATTCATTAAAGAAATAAGTTTTGCACTATTATAATGTTGGAGGCCAATATATGTTCATATGCCTATTTTTACTGCTTAAACTTAGAAGTTCTTTGTGTACTCAATGTGCAGATAAAGAAAATGAGCCTTGAAAGACACGGTAACTTGTACAGGAACACACACTCAATACAGGACACAGCCAGAACTGAAGTGTATATCCTCTAACTTCAAACCTTTGTATCTTCAACATTGACCCTACTGAAAAAGAGTATCATAGGAATATTGAAGAGCATCTAAGGAAGACATCTTATTAAAGAAAATGATTGAGATACACTTTAAAGAATGAGCAAGATTGTTCCAATTCTAAAGAGTAACCATGAACATAAGAGCATTTCAAATGAAGGAAGAGACTTGAGCAAAAACTCAGGCACAGGATCAATTCATTGATTCATCAACATCTAACAAAAAAGCCATTTATAAGAGGTTAATTGGCTAGCAAACTTCCAGGTTACTAAGGACAGAGAGAAGAGGAAACATTTTCAAAATGTAGATGAAGAATGATGAATGAAGATAAATTTGCTTCAGTTTCCTTCTACAATTTGTTTTCTGTCACTTCAAGCATCTTCCTTCCAGTACTTTCATTTGCTTATAAAAGCACTTGCTGTGCAGGGGTGTTAATTTGCAAGTAAAACTCTGCTCTACACAAAAGGGTTACTACTAGAGAAAAAAATGTAAGAAGTTCAGCACAGAAAAATATGCATGGACTTTTGAGAAAATGTATAGTAGGGAGTAATTACTAACATTGAAAATTGTATCCTGAATTAGACTTTTAAAGGGGTACAACTCTAAAGTTAATAGGTAGCTGTAAGAAATATCAAAGAGGGCTGGGCTCGGTGGCTCAGCCTATAATCCCGCGCCTTTGGGAGGCCGAGGTGAGTGGATTGCCTGAGCCCGCGGGTTTGAGACCCGCCTGGACAACTTGGCGAGACCTTATCTCTACAATAAATAAAAAATCAGCCGGGCGTGGTAGTGCACCTGTAATTCCGGCTACTTGGAAGGATTGCCGGAGCCCAGCAGGTCGAGGCTGTGGTGGCTGGGAGTGGCCACTGCACTGCAGTCTGGGCGTCGGAGTGAAACTCCAACTCAAAAAAAAAAAAAAAGAAATATCAAAGAGGTAAGATAAAGAAAAGAAGATACAGAGAGACTCTCACAGGAAAATCCTTAAGAGACTATGCTTCAGAGAACGTTTAGCCTAACGTTAACACAGAACAGAGATCAACTCGGAAATTAGAGAAATGTGGATGCCCATATGTGTATTAATTTACTTTTGTTTGCCTGTAAGTTATCTTTAATCTTCATGCTAAACACATATTGTCATATTATGTTAAAGAAACAACACATTTTGCAAATATGCAATCCATGCCTATTGTCATTTGTGGAATATGCTGAGAATGATCTAGATAACTGAACTGCAGGGTTTTAAAGACCTGAGGTTGTAAATAATTATTAATGAGGGCTATGATGCTCTGAGATATCATGTTATTTTTTCCAAGACCACAGAGTTGGGTGCTGTGAGCTAAAGTCTGTGTTATTCTCTATTCTTTCCCATTACCATCAGTTTTATAAAATGTTACCCAGAGGAAAAAGGGATCACTGTGTGGCCAGGGAGGGTATGAGGCATAATGTCCTTACCCTCCACCTCTGCTTCAGTAAAAGCAACTTTATTTTTATCAATTTAATACATATTCCTTCTGGACAAACTTCTTTATTTGAATAAATTTCTACATCTTCATCTCAGTGATTTCATGTATTCTTTTGGCTACATTTCTTTGAGAACTGTGACTTTGTTTCTCAATTCCCAGTTCTATATCACTGGACTAAACATCTCTTCTGACCTTCTCACTGCCTCCCTCTCCCAACCCTCATTGTCATTTTCCAATCACAGAACCCTAATACATGTCAGCATGGCTTATTTCAAAATGTATTATTGTCCATTTATTTGCCTATTTACTCATTGTGTTCCATGTAGGCTTCGAGTTACATAACAGAAGCTCTCTGTTTATCTGCCTTTTTTCACATTCAGTAATCAGCTCTTGTTAGTATATTCATATTTCAACCAATATTTACTAAATAACTGACCGAATGTAGGTTTCCTCAAGAAAGAAAGACTTTCAGTCTTCCCTAAAATGACTGTCAACTTTAAATTTGCAAATGGGGATGAAACAGAGGCAACTGTGAGTTAAAGAGTACCACAGGACAGATTCCAAGCAGGATGTGCCCAAGATGCTTTTCAGGGTTGAACTGTGTAATTTTGAATAAAAAGGAGAAGGGGATGATGAAAACAAACTTTTTTCATTTTTTCCACTTTCAACTGTTGAAGACAAAGCACAACAAAAGTTTAGATCATAGGCTGCTTACAACAATTCTGCTTCTGATCTTCATTTCTACTAGATTGTTCTTTAACACAACTCCAGGATTTGTCCCATGTCTCCACATCCTGGCTGCCCACATCTCAGTCTAGACTCCTCCATTCCATGCTTATTGTACTGGGTGGAATAGGGCCCCCCAAAGCTTCATGTTTCCCAGGACCTAAGAATGTTATTGAAAATAGGGTTGTTGCAGATGTTAATTAGCTAACCAAAGACATACTGCATCAGGGTGAACCCTTAATATCACATGATATGTGTCCTTATAAAACGAAAGAGACGCAGACAGACACACAGGAAATATGGCATGTGATGACGAAGCAGTCCACCTACAAGTGAAGGAACGCCAAAGATCGCCATCTACCACCAGAAGCCAGGACAAGAAAAGAAAGGATCCACACCTAGATCCTTCAGGGAGAGCATGATTCTTATTTAAGACTTCTAGCCTCTAGAATTATGAAAGAACACATTTCTGTTAGTTTAAGCTACCCAGTTTGTTGTACTTGGTTGCAGCAGCCCTAGAAATCTAGCACACCTGTTTCATAAGATCTGCCTATAGCATGTTCCTTACTTTCTGTGTCCTTCGGACACAAACCTTCCTGCAAATTAATGAAGTGATGGGAGAGACTCAAGATAGTGTTGATGTAGAATCCACTGTGTGCAGAGGACTCTGCAAGGTCCTTTACATGGTTATTTCATTAATCACTAAAATACTACATCAGGTACGTGTAAGTGCACCCATATTGCAAAAAGAGATACTAAACTTCCAAATGGTTGAATCATTTGTCCAATATACCTGGTCAGAATTTGAACCAAGTTCCAACGAAAAGTTCCACATTTTCTCTGACATTTATAGACAAATAAATCTGGTGTGGAATATTATTTTGTTGCTTCCATTTCCCTATTATCAATTTTCAGAGGCTTTTCATAATCTAAAGAATTTATATTCTTAGATAAAACAAGATCACTACTGTAATTCTCAAGATCCTGCATACAAGGTGTCTGCTATATCTGGCTGCACTCTCCCTTATACAAGGTCCCTTGTATTTGCCATGTTAACATGCTGGCAACCTTACCAGCCTGGAAGCTGTGACCATAAAATTTAGCATTTAGTGTTTTACTGTCTCAAATTCTTTCACCCTTCCTCTTTTATGTGTTAGCTCTTGTTCCATGCATAGCTTATGTGGAAACACTTTGTATCTGCTTGCATTTTCTATAACACCTAACATAGTTGACTTAGTTGTTTAATAAATCATGTATTATTGAGGTCCTACTATGTGCCAGACACCATGATAAGTGTTGAGAATGCTATGGTGAACAAAGCAGACACAAGAGTGGACTATACATGCTAATAGTTGGTGAGAAAGATATTAACCAGATAATCTCATTAATGAGTAGAATTTAACTAGTTGAAGCAAGGTGTCTGTGTCTGTGTGTGTGTGTGTGTGAGAGAGAGAGAGAGAGAGAGAGAGAGAGAGAATGACACTGGAAAGAGACAGAGGGGTGAGAAAATGAGGTAAGCTGAGCTAAATCAGACGTACTCAGGATTTTGTTTATTTTAAGCTGAGACCAATGGGAAGCCTTTAAGGAGATTTAAGTTTGGGAATAACATGGTCAGATTTCTCATTTTAAAGAACTTTCCAGCTGTAATTGAAAAAAAAACCATTGTAAGGGGACAAGAGTGAGTACCCAGAGATTAGTAAAGGATCTTGTATTGCAGTGGGTGTTAAACAATTTTTGACTGATTCTTAAAAAACAAACAAACAAACTCTGTGTCTCTGAAAGACTTACACATTAAACTAAAAGTCTTTATTATGATCTCCAAATGTCTCTCACTTTGTCAAAAGAACTTCATCTATAACTATTAACCAGCTTGTATTTATAGCTGCAAATAAATACAAATAGTTCCTCTCCTCTACTCAGAATTCAAGTACCACTGATAGTCATGTGGCATACTACCCACCTAAAAATGCATTCGCATCTTAAAAAATATTAAACATCATCTCTCCATTTTTTATAATAAACTTCGAAAAATCAAATCTATCTACATCCTAACCTGTACTGTAGTTTTTCTTATTCCCGGATCAACACAGCTCTTAATGGTTGACAGCTTAATATCTGATAATTTATCTATAACTTTATGATCTATATAATCTTATTTCTGTCTATCTTGCCTTCTTGAAATTTGTCTTCCTAGCTCTTTTACAACTTTGTCTGCACATGACTAAAATAGATGTCTTCACTGGTCATGGTACCGGAAATTTGACCCTTTGCAGTTACTTGGTTTCACAACCCTTTATATTTCCTTTGGAATTTTTTAGTCTGTTGGAATTATTAATATGGTTACTGTTTGTTTTCTTGAACTAAAATGTAAAAGAAGGACTTTTGTTTATTCTGTTAACTGCTGACTCTTTGGGACATAATACAATGTTTGACACAAACAGCATTCAATAAATAATTGCTGTATGACTGAATGCTAGAAAAATGAAAAAATGAATGATAAATATTGAATGAGTTACATATATATCCATGATGTCATTCAAAGCACCCTCGTGACTTCTCAGAACATATTGAACAATTCACTTAGTCTGTATTCTATTTTGATATACATATAATACACTCTTATGGTATTGAGTATGGATTTAGTCCAGGCTCTCTGAATTCAAAATCTGTTTCTGACAATGACAAATTGAGAAAACTTGGGTAAGTTACTTATCCTATGCCTTATTTTTTCATTTGTAAAATAATAATGATAATTGTAATAATTTTATGCTATCTCAAAAATTGATTATGAGGATCAAATGTTTTTACATGTGCAAAGCACTTGGAACACTGCCTGACACATTTTAAGAATTTTAAACTTACCATATTATTATATCAAATTGTGATTCCACTCCTTCAAGATATTTAATGTTCACAAATTCTTAAGGACATAAATATTAATACTTTTCTGCATTTCCCAATTTTCACTTCTTATTCATGAAGGACATTTTGATTTGATAATTACCTACATAATTGCAAGTAAAGTTTTGGCATGTTATCTTTGTTAGTAGGAACGGGGCATAATAAGGCAATGTTTTGAGATGTGATACATCAGATACTTTGCAACTGAAGGCAACAAAGGGGAATTAACATTGTGTGGCTCTGCATATCTTTCTAAAGATACTTCTATGAAACCAATTAACATCCCTAAAAAATATACATCCTCCAATTTGTACTGATGAATACTTTTGCACTTTTATAAAGTTGATTTTGCATACATTTTATAGTCATATATAGTGTATGTTGTATGTGTCTGGGGTCTCAAAACTACCAGTCCAGTGCTGTGGAAATTATACTTATGAAATGTTAATTAATAACTAATTGAAGTTAAAAAAATCTTATCCTGTATAAAATATATGCTTTGGTAACTTTGGAAGAAAACAAATAGATCTGGTACAAATATATCCAATGTTTCATGGAATGGAATCATAGATTAACTGGATGTTATCTTATAAATCATTTATTCTAATCTCATTAGGATTGGGAAAAGGTGATCTGAAGAAGTGAAATGAGTAGACAAGGTCACACATCCAATTACTGGCAGAAATGAAACTATTTGTCATCTAAATTTTAAATAATATGCTCATATATTTTAGTTCATGTTTTTCATGGACTGTTTTATTTAAAAACAATTTTGTAATTATGACTATTAACAGGAAAGTTGCATAAGTCTGATATTTACACTATTAAAATATACTTTATAAGCCAGGCTCGGTGGCTTAGCCTGTAATCCCACTCCTTTGGGAGGCTGAGGTGAGTGGATTGCCTGAGCTCGTGGGTTCGAGACTCGCCTGGGCAGCGAGACCTCATCTCTACAATAAATCAAAAAATCAGCAGGGTGTGGTAGCGCATGCCTGTAATTCCGGCTATTCGGAAGGCTGAGGCGGAAGGATTGTCGGAGCCCAGCAGGTCGAGGCTGCGGTGGCCAGGAGCGGCCACTGTACTCCAGTCTGGGCGACAGAGTGAGACTCCAACTCCAAAAAAAAAAAAAAATATATATATATATATATATGTGTGTGTGTGTGTGTGTGTATATGTGTGTATATATACACATGTATATATATATACACACATATACACACATATATATATACACACACACTTTATAAACTAAATCTGTGTTCTCTTTAGAAGAATCATTTTATTTGATGTGCCATCCAGCTTTAAAATGCCATTTACTCTTTAACAGCTACTTGAGGGCATTGCATTCTACATGTCAGTATTTTTGTGCATGGCTATTATTTGAAGAGTGCCCTGTTTTTGTTCAAATGTACAAAGATATCTGCTTCCTGATCCAGCAAATCTGCATCTTGAAATTGGTTTAAGATTTGATTCTGGCAAGTTTTTTGGTTATTTTTAATTTCCTATTTTCTTTGTAATGAAATATCCAACCCAATTCCAGAAAAGAATGCTGCATTTATCTGCTTCTATTAAACTGAGCTATTAAAGACTTCTTCAAAAAAGACAAAACAGAACACTGGCAAATTGCCATTCCTTTTCCAAACCAAAAAAAGCACAAGTGCATAACCTTTCTGCCAAGTAAGGACACAGTATTCCTTGCAGGGGACAAAAATAATGTTCTGTGTTCTCTTATAAACTCTAAGCAATATATAAACCTCAATGTACTCTAGTGGTGACCCAGATTAGTTATAGTATGATAATCTCATAATTTGGGAAAGACTTAGGAGAGGAAAATCACTGATAATTATATGTTCTATTATGTAATTGTGGCACTGTTATTTCAAAAATTATCTTAAAAAGTTTAAGCAGTTCCACTTGAAAGAAAACTTGATTATTAAAATAAATACTACTAAGTTCTAATGAAGAGGGGAAAGTAATAATTTTTTCTCCCATTTTGGAGAAAATCTGCTAGTGAGTTGACATGAACCACAGAGTTGTGTTTCAGTTGGGTTTAAATTACTTACAATCACTTTTGTGGAAGTGATATTTTATAATCAGTGTGTTTATCTCCTTGTATATGGGAGAATATTAGAAACCAAGAGCAAATGCCTATCCTTGGATTTATAGAGGAGAGAAGTCAAGTCTCCATCATGAGGAATGGATCAACAAGAAGTTACTCTTGCTATTTCCCAAGAAAAGAAGTGACAGAAGCTACTGGGAAAAAAAGCTATTTGGAAATGTCTTGAATAGATAACTAGTTGAAGGTATCCTACCCTATTACAAGACTCTAAAAAAGTGGTGTACAAATTACTTCATCTCTACATTGTTGAGTTACTTGGCATATTAACCTGGCCATTATCAGTTAAATTGATAAGCCATGGTTTCCTGCTGAATGTAAACAATTTCACTAAAAATAAACATCAGACAAACTACTCTGACCTTGTTGGAACAAGACAAGTAAGACCTTTCTGTAATCACAATCAGATAACAAAAACACTGTCCAAATCATCGAAATGACCTATATTATTACATCTCAGCTAAAATGAGTGAATGTTGTTTGTATACCAATTATGCAGGTAGGTTCCATTCTCTTCACCTGAATCTAGATATTCAATTATAAAACTGCCCAATTTTTTGACAGTACCAAATCCAGAAGAAAACAGTGCTCCCTTGAACCTTTCCCCACACCCTCTTGCTGAGACACTGCAAGGTTCCTCATTGTGTATTGTCTCACTCATTTTAATGAGTTATTAAATCCAACTATGTTTAACAAAAGCTGTGTTTCTGATCATCTTGACTGGAGGGGACAGACAGTAACATATCGCAGAAAATAAAATACCAAACCTGATAAATGGTGTCGACACATAGCAAAATGTCAAAACATAGTAAGTAGTTATGACAAGACTTTTAGTCATTTAAGTAATAGTAAACGGTATTACCTTTTTTTCATAAATGTTTTAACAGTTTCGTTTTTTTTTTTTAGCTCCAACACTTCATCTTATACACACACACACACACACACACACACACACTACATGATGTCCACACTCCCATGTTCTCTGGACATCAAACAATAAAACCCTTCATGGGTTCAGTGTTCCATCTATTAAAATATAAAAGGAGGTCAAGTCTTTAGGTAGTGTGAGGCAAAGGGGTCACATAGTTAAAAGCAATTGTGATTTATGTGTTATATAAAACGTGTCTTTATGTCTGCAGCAATCTCTTTTAAGATGAGACTTTGTGGAGTTAAATATACTTGTTCCCAAATACAGCATTTATTGTAAAGGTAACATAACCTTAAAGAATGACTTGAAAGACATCACAATTCTTTTAAATACATGTCTTAAAAATAATGACTCATTGTGTAATCATCTCATTATTTAACAGATGTACTAACAGTAGAAAGTAATGGAAAATACAAATTATTAAATAATATTATGCTCACTAAGAAAATCATCTGTTTATGAACCGAATTTCCCTAATGCTGATACTAGAAAAAGAAGTGTCTTGTATAATAGACTTAAACATCTCAAAATAACTTTTGTTTTAAAATAGTAAGTGTATTTTCTGGTCATACTGTAGTCTCCTGGTTATTTTAATTGACATAAATCAGACCCCAATAAACTTCATTTTCCCTTAGCACAATGACCCATAGCATATTTTGGGAACTATAACAAACATACTGAGTTGTACTGCTGTTAGCTTATAGATCCTAGGGGAAAGAGCAATAAAAAGCTTAAAGCTCCAACTTGTGGGATATTGAAGAAAATGAGATGACCTATCATCTTGCTAAAAATGAAAATCACTTTGGCAAAATTTCCAAATAAATTAGCTTTATATTTCATTAAATATCATCTGCTCATGAGATAATACCACCTTAGGACTTTGCCTTGTGCTTAGTAAGAACTCAATGAATTTTAGCTATTGCTATTTCTTTGCTATTTTTATTTTTGCAAAAGAGATCATTCTTTGAAGTCAGGCAGACCTATTTTGAATTCTGGCCATCTATTCAATTTATTAGTTTTCTGCCTTTATGCAGGTTACCTAATTGTTCATTCAGTTCTTTCATTATTAAAATGAGGATAACAATATTTACAATATAGAGTCATTACTAAAATTAACAATAATACATGGAAAGCATCTAGCACAGTGCCCAGCACATTAGTCTTCAGTAAATGGTTGCTACCACTATTATAGTGAGTGTTATATGAAGTCACTGTCTGAAAAACACATAGTTAAAATAGATTTTGTGTAATTTCCTTTCAAGGGGTCATTGATTAGCACCGAATATCATTATTTATTATAAACTAACTCAATCTTGACTCTATAGCAGATAACAAAAAAACTCAGTCCTTATTTTAGGAAATCACAATTTTGGTAATACAAACAAAGACAAAAGCATTTTCCTCAAATGAAGAAGAAATATGGTATCTAAGGCAAAGTGCCTCAACATTTACACATGGCCTATTTTTTCATTGCAGAGAACTTTCATTTTGCAAAGCCTTTTATGAATGTTATTTTTGATCATAAAAGGTTTTATGAAAGTGATGTTTTATAAAAGACAGGTGGCTGGCTGGATCTCATAAAGGAAGTCAGGTTAGAAAGAAAAAAATGTTTTCTTATTCTCTTTTCAAGCATATTAAACATATATTTATAAATAAAACCTAAATAATCAATGTGACCTTAATGCATGAAAAAATTGAACTGTTAAATTTATAAAATAAATACACAAATCCTGAAAAAAATCACTTCTAACTTATAAGGCATGGGATAACAGAAGTAGCTTTAACATTCTAAAATTAGGTATACACAGCTAAAAAAGTAAGAGCTAAATAATGAATTATGTACCTAGTTTATTTATCAAAAAATGCCAAATATTTTGACTAACTTTTTTACCCTTTTGACAGCTCATTTTGGCATAGAGCAATAATTACTAGATATGAGTCTGGTACATAAATATTATATGCTTAATTATAATAAATTGTATTAATTAATTTTATTAATACTAATTTGACAGCAAGCTTTTGTTTTGTTAAAAGAGATGGGTATATATCTATAAATTCCAAAATAAATTTTAAAAAGTTGCCATTGAGCCGGGCTCGGTGACTCAGCCTGTAATCCCACGCCTTTGGGAGGCTGAGGTGAGTGGATTGCCTGAGCCCGCGAGTTCGAGACCCACCTGGGCAGCGAGACCTCATCTCTACAATAAATCAAAAAATCAGCTGGGCGTGGTAGCGCATGTCTGTAATTCCGGCTACTTGGAAGATTGAGGCGGAAGAATTGCCGGAGCCCAGCAGGTTGAGGCTGCGGTGGCCGGGAGTGGCCACTCCAATCTGGGAGACACAGTGAGACTCCAACTCAAAAAAAAGTTGCCACTAATACAGCTTAAATAAATTCAAACAACTTCTTAAAAAGAGCCCAAACATACACTTCTCACTAAAGACTAAAATATAATTAATCAATGAATAATAAAAATATAAAAGGAATAAGAATAAGACATATGATTTACCTCTTCAAAAAAGCAATCACAATTATTAAACTCACAAGATACATACAAGAACACACAATACTGTAATTTTGTCGAAGTACAATCATAGAGATGATGATAGTGATCACTATGAGTTTGAACTATTAAGAAATGAAGGAGATGAGATTTAACATAGAAGACTTAAAGAACTGAAGATGAGTAAGTAACCAAGAGTAGTTAGGGTGGAGGTAAGGATACGACTTAAGAATAGAAGTTCAGGAGATGGTAAGAAAGCCAACTGACTAAAGTTGAGTAGGGTCTAGGGAGTTAGATATAGTAAACTGGGATTATAGGGTGACTATAGGTCTGATTTAATGTAGGCATCATGCATTCCTGAAAAGGTGAGCCAGGATGAAAATAGTGTTTAGGATAAATTATTATATTAGTGCTGGGGAAATAAAATATCAATCAGTTTTTAACATGAACCCTAGGTAAATACTCAAATTTCAAGGTTATTTTAAGATTTAGGTAGAATTTCCAGCAATGTTTATTTAAATGGCAGGCTTCAGTAGGATTTGTCAATTGTGTGCCATGCTATAAAGTTTAATGAATAAAGATAAATTCTCTATTAGAAAAATCTAAAAGAAAAGGTGAGATATGTTTAGAAAACATTTACTGAACATCTCTACCAGCATTATGCTAATTATGTATCATAAATTGTCTGTAATTCTCATAACATCTCTTCAGCATAATGCTGATAACAGCAACAATTACAGCATTTCTTGATCTATATAAAATTGCCAATAGTAAGTATTTTTTATCAAAAATTTTATATGGGTAAACCAAATATATAAACACTATTGAGTAAACTCTACACATAGAGTGTCACATTTAATCCTCACAGCTGAGAAAAGTAGAGACCAAAGACTAACTTGTCCAAGGTTAGATAGAAAATCAAGTGCTAAACAAATATTTGATCTGCTTTATTCCCAAACAATTCTATTTCTAGTCTACATTTCTCAAAGCCTAGTTAAAAAAGTCAAATGAAACATATTTTACAATGAGAATATATGTGCACACATTTATGAATGAGTTGATATAAATGAATTTTCAGATTTTGTGTGTGTGTATAAACACACATTCTGTTACCCACATATTTTCTATAATAATTCACACACACACACACACACACACACACACACACACACACACACACACATTGACATTTTTCCTCTGATAATATTTTTTATTTGAACAGGTTGACAAAAATTTGTCTAACTGAACACTTCACTTTTTAATTGGTTGTGCTAGAGTGAGTGCACATCAGCTCTGATGGCAGTGGATCACTCTGGAGGCACTAATGAGATGCCATCTAACTGGCTGATAAGTGCTCAGATTAAGCAACTCAAAATCTCTATTTCTAGACCCAGTATACTTTAAACACAATCATATTTGACCTGCTATATTTTTCATGGAATATAAGCTTTGAATATAAAATATTTTGCTACTTTATGTTTAAAAGATCAAACATTAAGTTGTACATTATGTAATTAACAAAATGCACATCCATCCTCCAGTTTTCATGTTACTTTTGCAAATGTAATTTAGTAGATTAATGGTCCTGTGAAATACTCATGGAATGAGTCTGAAAAAGTTATATGAAGCAGAATGTGTTTTTATTGAACTACGGTTATAGCAGATAAATGGATGTAATCATTATAAATATTTTCTTACTTATAATGGAATATAATCAACTGGGAAAAAAAGAAAAGGAAGAAAAGAAACACCTCTGTGAAACCCTCTGAATGTCCTTTGAAAAAGTTAATGTGAATGTAGTACCCAGAACAATTCTATACAAAGAAATAAAATTGAGACTCTTCATAAATTATTCTACAGGAGTAAAAGCTATGAACTTAATGACCTGGAATAGTCACTTAAAGCTGTGAAATTCTAGAATAGACACAGTTTTGAAACAAGAGTATAAATGAATGAATAATGTGATTCAAAGCATAAAGATATTGAATGTTAATTTTAGAAAGATTCACAGCAGGTTGAAGAGATTAAAAATTTGTATAGAAAAAAAATCTATTGATGTCTCAAAATCACATGCAATAAAATATGAACAGCTGGTTCTTTTTTATTGGCTTCCATGCAAAAAAAATGATCATTTTCCACTGGGTAATTACTGACGGATTTATTTCTTGTTTCTATTTGCTCACATTTTAATGCTCCTAAATACTTGGAAGAGGTCATTCTTTGTAAGTAAATGTATTTCAAATGTGAAAGTTGCAGTGATTATAAATGTGTCAAATTTTAATACCATTTCAATCATTGGTGAAATATATATTACATTCAATTGTTTCCAGGAAAAGTTAAGCAACACCAGATAAAATAGAAACTCTTAGATAATACCAACCATGATAACTGAGCACAAAAAATCCACTTGTTGTGAAATCACTGTGGAATTTGATTAGAATCTGATGTGAAGTACTGTAGACTGATTCCAAAGCAGTATTACCACTGAACTGGCCAATCTGAGGTGAGTTTTGGTCTGGTCCATCCCTATTAATTAGACAGAAGGTGGGTAAGAAGAAGAGACAGATTGATTTGGAGCAGAGATTGATTTTGAGAGAAGTTTTGAACTGCATTAATAAAAGTATTGCATATATTTATATTATACCATATTTTATTAATGACAAAGATACCATAGATAAAATAACCATTTTTGCAGTCATTGGTATATTTTATGTCTATATAGGTGCTAACATATTTTAAAATGAAAAGTTTAGAAATAGATCATATTTTTATATAAATGGAATGTACCCATATAGTTGTAATCAACACATTGTCTTTGGTTTTTTATCAAAATTCTGATTCTCTTAAATGATTGAGGTTCACCGTCCTTTTTTTCTTCAGCAACAATTTTGAGAATCATAGACTTAAAATTGAAGAACTCTTAGAACTCATATAGTTCTAGCCAATTTTCAATTATTAACTCAGATTTTCTCTAATATATTTTATTTTATTTACTATTTATTTATTTATTTTATTTATTTATTTTTTTTGAGTTGGAGTCTCACTTGGTCGCCCAGACTGGAGTGCAGTGGCTGCTCCCGGCCACCACAGCCTCGCCTGCTGGGCTGTGGCGATCCTTCCGCCTCAGCCTTCTGAGTAGCCGGAATTACAAGCATGCGTTACCACGCCCAGCTGATTTTTTTTTTTTGATTTATTGTAGAGATGAGGTCTCACTGCCCAGGCGGGTCTTGAACCCGCGGGCTCAGGCAATTCACTCACCTCAGCCTCCCAAAGGCGCGGGATTACAGGCTGAGCCACCAAGCCCGGTTCTTTAATATATTTTAATAAAGATGACTCAATTAACAAGGTAATCATAATAAAATGATAATATTTTATAATAAATTATAAGGACAGAAATTCAACAGTTATATTAAATGATTATGATTTCAATACAGGCACTTAAACTTATCTGGTTTTTTGTAACCTTCCATACTTTAAACTACATGTCTTAGCATATTAATTTAATAACACTTTTAAATATTTTTTTTTCACCTATGAAGTTTTTGTTCCACAATAGTTAACTACTTTAGGGGGCAAATAAGCCAAAACCTATTGCTCTTGTTTACCTCATTCTGCAAATCACATACTGTCACACTCAGTTGCTCATATCAACTTATATATCGGATGACAATTTTGTAGCAGAGGGTTGTGATATATTTTCATTCCTACCTTGTTTCACTGTATATATAATTGAAGCAATCAATAACAATTGTCCTGGCTTACCATACAGTAATGAAATCATAGATTGGTTCTGTTTGAAGGACAGTAAAATTGATGTAGATTCCATTCCCAGGGGGTACTCTTACAAGCCAAAAACAATCTTGAAAGTTTGGATATTCATCAGGATACCCAGGAGAATAAATGGTGCCATTCATTGCAGTTATATTTCCACCACAAAGAGCTGTGGGAAAAGGCACATAACAAAACAAATCAAAAAATAACAATAAACTAATGGAGAAAAGCACAAACATTTCATACCTCTTAAGTAGCATAAAATACATCTGTTTTGTTTATATTTTAGTTAAAGTATATAAAATAAGGTTGGCTAAAGTGCACAAAATATTGATACCTTTCATTTATTTTTTCATATGAGATATATGATGTAGTTATTAACAATCACTAGATTAGTAAATTACATTGTCTTCTCGATTTTCAATTTTTCTTAAGAAATAGAAGAAAGTAAAGTTTATTATTCACCTTTAGCCAAGTAAGAAGTAGGAAGAAGTAAAGTTTATTATTTGGCTTTCACAGATTGGACAGGGGGCTGACACTCAGAGGCAAGTATGGTCTATTTTTAAACTCTTTTATTAATGCAAGCATCTTCACTGTTATTTGCCTCATAGCATATATATGCATAAAGTCTTTAAAAAGTTTAAGGTGTTTTCATTTAAAAGGGGGTTTCTAGAATAAAGAAACTAAAATTCAGTAGCAGTATCTGGGTTATTGGTTTATATAGGAATGCCTTAATTACACATATACATCATATACATGTGCATCATTCCCCCTCCACACACACAAGAAAGGCTCTAGAGTGTTAATCAATTTTATTCTCACTCCCAATGGGAAAGGTTAGGATTTCTGCCAATAATAATAAAACCGTTAATCATTATGAAGACTTAGGGTTAAAAAAAAAAAGTATTCAACCGAAAGAGAGTATATATTTAGCATGCTGTTGGAAGAGGAAGACAAGAAAGAGTGCCAAAACAATAATTATTAAACACAGATGATATCACCTAGAAAATAACTTCAAGTTAGAAGCATACCTTCACACCTTGGAAGTGGATGATTCCAATTACGACTGACTCCATGAAGGCATGTGAGAGCTGAATTTCCAATTAATGTGTATCCTGGGAAACATTCAAATGAAATGGTTTGACCCACAGTAAAATCGTTGCCAATTACAAAACCATTTCGAAACGGGCGTGGATCAGGACAGCTTTGCAACTGATAAGCTGGAAAAAGAAAAAAAGAAGAAATTTTTCCTTTCTGAGTTTTAGATCGCAGATAGTTAATGCAGAGAATTTGAAACTTATAAATGCTCCTGGTAGTTGATTATAAATAGTAATTCAGGTTTATAATAAATGCTGGCAATGATAGTGTGATACAAATTTCCTCTCATGTCTACAATTTTCATATGTAAAATGTTAGTACAGGGCAACTCCTGAGGTCCCCTCCCATTGTGGGAGCTTTTCTGTTCTCTCAATAAATCCTGCTTTCTTTAAAAAAAGATGTTAGTACAATTCATAAAAATATATTTGGTTTCTTCACCTACTTGTGCAGTCTATCTAAATAATAAGCATTAGTGGAAATACAAACTCCCCTTTCAGCCACAATTTTAATAAAATATATTCTGACTCCTTTACATGCAATATAATTACTTCTTGATTATGACACATGTACATAGACTAAAGTAAGCGTATGTATAAGCCTTATTCTGAACTTTCCCACTTTTTAAACTAGTTGTCTTATAAATGAACAAGCCACAATATACCTCTAAGTTTCCTTTAAAAAGTTAGTAAAATAAAGTACTAAAAAAAATTCCTTTTAACTTAAAATAAACTTTGTACTTCATGTATGTAATATTTTCAGCACTGCAACATAACTATCTGTTGACTTAATCATTCTTCTCTTGCTGTATATTCTGTCTGGGATCAAAGTTCCTGTTTGCTTTATCACTGAATCCTAAAACCTTGCCTGCTGCCTTTCACATAGTAGACATTAAATAAACTGCTAAATGAGTTTTGACCCTATAACCAGGGTCTATATTCATATAAAATCAATATTTGGAACTGTATTATTAAGAAATTCAAATTGTATTCTAATTAATGAAATTTAAATTGCTGGAAAAAATCAAAGACTATTTTGCTATTGACCACTGAAATTCTATATTCCCCAGATTTAAAAAAAATTACATTTGAAGTTGAATAAACTGCCCTACTGTCTATTAAAACATAACACCAATTTTACAAGAGATTTCAAAATTAATGAAAAAACTCTTTTAAAATGTCAAGTAAGTTTATTCTTAGACTTTTTCATTTTAATTAATATTCCACACACACAAAAAATGTTAAAACCAAAAGAATTCTCTCTCAGTTGGTAAATATTTTTTCCCATTCTGTGGGCTGTCTCCTACTCTCTTGATGGTTTCCTTTGCTTTACAAAAAGCTTTGCAGTTTGATGAGGTCCCACTTGTTTATTTTATCTCGTATGGCATTTGTTTTTTGAGTTATAATCAGAAATTGGTTGCCTAATCCAATGTGCATTTTCTAAGATTCTTATTGTTAGAGGTTTTACATTTAGGTCTTTGATTCATTTAGAGCTGATTTCTGTGTATTGTGATAGGAAGGGGTCGGACTAAGGCCTAACACCCAGGATCTACAAGGAACTCAAATGAGCTGGAAAGAAAAAAACAAAGTCCTATTAAAAAGTGGGCAAAAGACATGAATAGACATTTCCTAAAAGAAGACATACAAACAGCCAACAGAGACATGAAAAAATGCTCAACCTCACTAATCATCAGAGAAATCCAAATCAAAACCACATTGAGATACTAACACCATTAAGGATGGCCATCATCAATAAATCAAAAATCAACAGACGCTGGCACGGGTGCAGAGAAAAGGGAAAGCTTCTACACTTTTGGTGGAAGTGCAAACTAGTAAAACCTTTATGAAAAACAGGGTGGCAATTTTTAAAAGAACTTGAAATTGACCTTCCATATGATCTAGCAATCCCCCTCCTGGGAATATACCCAGAAGGACACAAATCATTCTACAAAAAAGACAGCTGCACAAGCATGTTCATTGCCACACTATTCACAATAGCAAAAACATGGAGCCAACCTTGTTGTCCATCAATAGTGGACTGAATTTTTTAAAAAGTGACACATATACACAATGAAGTATTATGCAGCTGTAAAGAAGGACAAAATTATGGACTTCGCAGCAACTTGGATGGATTTAGAGTACATCATACTCAGTGATCTGTCATAGAAACAAAGAACTGAATACCCCATGTTCTCACTTATTAGTGACTCCTGAACAATTATCACAATACTAAAAAAAAAAAAAGATCGACAGCAGTGGGACACTGTCAGGGGAGAAGGAAATGGGAGACATATATTCTTTTTTTTTTTTTTTTAGTTGGAGTCTCAATCTGTCGCCCAGACTGGGGTGCAGTGGCCGCTCAGTATAATAATACAAAACTGTATACTATGATTTTTTTCAAAATCCAGAAAGTTTTAAAGTTTAATCCCAAAATCTATCCAGAAATTGTATTAACTATGTCAATCTACATAAGTCAACTACTTCTTTAAAATGTCATTAGTTCTATATAAATGCAATTACAAGAAGAAATAGTTTTAAAACTCGAAGTAATTCACAAATAACATCTACTCATCCCAGTAGTATATGATAGTTCATGTCAACAGTATTAATATTATGTCAATAATTGAAACAATTGTGTATCCTTTACCCTTTTATTATATGAATAATTAATTGTTTTTCAAGAGCACATTTACCGGAAAATGCAGACTTAATACAATTCAAATTCTAGTTTTACATCATTTAAAAAAGAACATTGTTTTGAGAGAAAGAAGGAAAATGAGGGTAGGAAAAAAGTTGGAGCTGCCAGGTTGAAGGTGAATGGTAAATAACTTGGCATGAGGCCATGTCCACTTGCTAGAACTCACCACAAATACGGTTCTGAGCCTTCTCGCAGCAAAGAAGAGAAAAACTCAATCAGTTATCCAATTGTTTTTAAATAATTAATTTCCTCTGGAACATGGTTAATTCTGTACTGAGAGAGGTGCCAGATATGACTCCTATTTTACAGGAACGATGACGTGTGACATAGTGTTCTTAAAATATGTGTGCAATTAGAATGCAAAAGCATCACTCTCTAAGTTCTTTAATAATTGGAGCCACGATATAATAAGATTTTAAGTTAATATAATAAAATTTCAGTCATTGGAACTTCACTGTAAAATATCATAACTTTAGATATTTAATTTTAGCAGAACATATGCTTTTAAGATCTGAAGTAATATATTAGCAATAACTAAAATTTACTGAATAATTACTAATGATAAGTATCATGGTATATAACTTATATGCATGCTATCATACAAAGTTCAACTCAACTTTTCTGAAAAGTACTATGACTAAACCCATTATGCAGATGAGCAAATGAAGGGCAAGACCCAGACTACATTAGATTGAATAATGAGAATCACTTTTGAGCCAAGCTCTACCCATGTCTGAACCTTGCACTCAAAAGATAAAAGTTTTGCTTAAAGTCATGCAGCAGTATTATATGAGATAGGTGTGATATAATATGAACATCAAAGTATTTATATCATCATGGCAATAGAATAAAATCAAGAAATACCATATCATTATATCAGTATAAAGTAACAATAAATTTATATATTATATAGCATGAGTACTACAAAATATCTTTTCAGTCTATTCATTTTGACATAAAAGCAAAGATAAATCTTTATATCCAGCTGCCTAACTTAATTGCTTTGCCTTGCTTAATTTAATTGTGTATTAACTTAAGACTAATTCAATCCTTTCTTCATGGTTAGGATTTTCTAAGGGCTTAGAAAGGTATCATTCCCGCCTGTATGGTTTCCTGAAAGTTGCATTGCGTAAAAGCTTCTTCCTAATTGAAGTATGCCTCAGTTTAAGGTAATTTCTCTTTCTAAAACTGAATATAGATAATAATTAGATTGAGTTAAAGATTTTTAATAGCTCATTTGGGGTTAAATAAACTTTTATTTTCTTATTATCCCTCTCACCTTGGTATATAATGTGAAATCCTTGTTTGTTTTGTGAATAGTCACTGTGAAAATACAAGCTGGTTTCATGGGTTGTGCTAAACAGGGAAGATGGTATTTGAGGACCACTAAGCCGACCAATAACAGTACTAGTTTCTGAGGATCCACTTCTTACTTCCAAATAATCGTGTATGGTTTCTGTAGAAAAATTTACAAACTGGAGATGTACACCTAAAGAAGAAGAAAAAAACATAATGCTACTTTGTTTATTTATTTATTATTTATTTATTGCCAAATTCTCTCTCTCTCTCTCTCTCTCTCTCTCTCTCTCTCTCTCTCTCTCTCACACACACACACACACACACACACACACACACACACACACACACACGTGTGTGTGTGCGCGCACATATATACACACAATCACATCAATGTACTTAGATACGTTTCCATTCAGGTCAGGAGGCATACTCTGAAGATTTGGGCCATAGGTTTTCTCTCTACCCCAGACAATTAACTTTGTTAATATTTAAAGTAAAAGAATATTTATCTCAAATGACCACTACTAGTTTAAAGGAAAAGTCTCTCATTTTATTATAATGTCATCATTCCGAAACTGATTTTTTAAGGCGGCTTTTTTGTTCTCTAATGCCATTTGAATTATATTAACCAATTTTTAAAGGGAAAAAGTCACTTAATTCTTTGTATTATGTAAAATACCAAAGATCAAAAATGATTGTAATTTTTAAAATATATTAACAATTAAATTATATGATTTCATTAGAAGTTATTCTTTTATAGGAGATAAATTAGCTTCTCAAAAATATTATTTAGTCATATATAAGCTACAAGTGTGCTCTTTCAGTATTTTGCTTGTCAGAAGATATGCTACATTTTAGTGCTTAATTCACTATCAATTTTAGTGAATTTGCTGTTTTTCTTAATACTACCATTCTCTAAATTGTTAATAATAAAATCTTAGCTACTTAGCTAAAGCGGTTAGTAAAAGACACAAAGAATGACCATACTGTTCAAATCTACTATTCATTGACATTAGTATACTCCTTCTTTGAGTGGACATAGAATTTGAAAACAACTTCAAACTTGTATACATAATCTAATCAAAATGACCCTAACCTGTTCTCCTAAAGCCTCAGGCCAGTCGCACAGTGGTCAGGTCTGTTCAACTGTTTTAACTTTCTCATCTACATATTCCTTGCGTTACTCTACCTAGAATTTATTTCATACCCCCTATAAACTGATCCTCCTTGCTGGACTGACTCTTATCTTTAAAGCCAAAGTTTAGACTTCACTTCTGTCAGCAGGACTGTTAGCATTTCCTGTACTAGGCTGTCTGTTCTAAGTACAGGACTGTACCAATTATCATAATGGTATATTTGACTGTCTCCTCATTGTGACTGTGATTTATGTACAGATACATTTTATCTACAGCACTTGGTACAGTATCTACAGTACAATATGTACCTAGTAAAGAATTTTTAAACTATATTACCTGTTGATTTATGTTAAACATTTAATTGTGTATTAATATTCTGAGGCTGTAATGTCTATTGGGTAATGAGATACCTAAATTAATCATTATTAAGTGAAATGGTACAGAATTTCTTAGTGCTCTAAATCCACCTGACTTGTGCTTCAATGAGTATCTACTCATCTTAGTCTTCTGTAATTTAACAATCAAGTCTACCTTCAATATAACACTTCTTTTCATGCATTTATAGACTCATGGGATCTGAAAAAGCAGTAAGAGAATGTATTAACAATATAAAGATATGAATAATTTATTAGAGGCTACATATATGATGTAATATATCCCAAACACAATATTATATCATTAGAATTAGAAAGGCACTATAATTATTTGTATATTTAAATCTAATATTTAAAAATATGTGCTACCTTTCAAAGGTAAAATTTGTTTACAAAGAAAATGTAATAAATTAAATAGATTATCAGAAAATAATTTATCAATGTACTACTTGATTACAGCAATAAGAGAGTTATAAAACAATTACACATAAAATTTGTTGCATTTATCATTACTATACATATCTAACAGAGTCTACATCCATACATACTAACTGAAAAATAACATAAAGCATCTACATCAATCTATATGTCTATCAATCTTATTATGAAATGCCTTGCACATTGCTCATAAAAACATAAATTAGTACAGCCATTATGGAAAACGGTACAGTGGTTCCTCAAAAAATTAAAAATAGAACTACCATATGTTCTAACAATCCCATTACTGGGTATATATCTGAAATAAATAAAACCACTATCTCAAGATATCTTCACCTTCGTTTTTTTTACAATATTATTCACATCAAGATATGGAATTAATCTAAGTGTAACCTGATAAATGGAAAAAGAAAATGCGGTGTATATACACTATGGAATACTATTCAGCCTTTAAAAAAAAAAAGAAGGAAATCCTGTCATTTGCAACAATATGGATGAACCTGGAGGAAATTACATGAAGAAGTTAAGTACAGAAAAATACATCAATGATCTGACTTACATGTGAAATCTAAATATGTTGAACATATAGAAGCAGAAAGTAAAATGGTAGTTCTCGGGGTAAGTGGATGGGGGAATTGAAGAAAGTCAGTCAAATAATATAAAAATTTCAGTTACACAAAAGTAGTAAGTTTCTTGTACAACATGATGACTACAGTTATTAACAATATATTGTATTTTCAAAATTTCTAAGATAGATTTTAAGTTTTCTTGTCACAAAAAAAGTATGTGAAATAATATGTTATTTAGCTCCATTTAGCTGTTCTACAGTTAGACATCATGTTGTACATGATAAATACATATAATTTGTATTTTTCAATTAAAAATAATCAATAAAAATAAAGGGAAAAAAGAAAAATGTTCATATAATTCCAATTATTTAAGTACTCCAGGTGAAATGTGTTTGACTTAAGCAACAATTATTCAAGTTTCACTCCTTAATTTACATAATTGCACATATTCCCAAACTAAACTGCATATTGTGAATATTTTGTGAGTTTTTTATTAGATGTTGATATTTCCTTTAAAGTAGCATTAATAAATACTGAAAGCTCTTTTAGGTATTTTTAATATACTTACCAAAACCTATGGGGAGCTTTATTGTCCACGTGCAATCTAAACTGCTGGGGTAGTTTCCAGGAAACCCAGGACTGAGGATCACACCACTAAAATCTGACATGGCACCACCACATTGAGCTGCAAAATAACAAATGTCCCATGAAAACCAAAGTAGTGGAATCACTTGCTGTAGGAAAAACATATTAAAATCATTTCAAGTTTTCAAGTCTCTGGGTCACAATTATTTGATATAAATTTAAATATTGTCAACTTTCACTCACTATACACTAGTAATCAAATATAATTAATACATTTTCTAAAATAGCCATTAAAAAACGTCATACTTCCTCAGAAATAAGTGTCAGTTAAATTAATTATTGCATAGCAAGTAACAGCTCATGTGCAGCAAAGGAGACAAGTCCTTTTCTCTTCCTTAAGTAGTGTTTTGAGAATCATTAAAAAGATGATATAATTTAGTATAAAATCAAATCTGCCACTTCAATTCTAAGTACTGTATTCAAGAGAGAATCATTTTGCAAGTTTCCCTCCTTTTTCATTTTTTGTGAGAAGGCTCAACAAGCATTTCTATATATTGCTTTCCATTTATAGTATGTGAGGATTCACGTTACCCATGATATATGACCTTACTTTATCCTTAAAAAAAACACAAAAAATAGGGAAGTACAAACAAGTATAAAGACATACACAAATTTGAGAAGTTGGGCAGAATTTATAAATGTGCTTGTTTTCGAATCTCTATTATACAGGTTAATTATTAGTAAGCTAAGCAAAAACTAAAAAACAGAATATTATTTTATTTTTTATATGATTAGATAATTTAGCATGTATTAAAGAGCAACTGCTTTTCAGAAACCCATTCTTTCTTCTAAATGCACATTTTTGTCATTTCATTGTTGGATAAAGAATCAAATTTCCTGACTACAAATTAAGTTCAAAAATTATTTGTCTAGAACACTTATTTGCCATCTCCTTTATTTATTTCTTGCTAAGAATAGCAACAGATAGATAAACTTCAGGTTTTATACTTTAAAACAATTTCAGAAGGAATTCTAAGATTGTGTAATATTCAATAGCACTTTTAACAGTTATGTTTTACTATGTAAATGTAACAAATTATTGCATCAAGCTTATTTTACTAGGGAGATATACATAATCTAAAAGCAAACCTGCATATAAAGGTTTCTTTATCTGTGATTACTAGCAAGCTTAAAGATATACCCATATACTTTCTAATTCTTCTGAAATCTCAGTTTTCAACAAGTATACACTACTAATGTTTGCCAATTCATTTTTTTATAATCGGATTGTCCTCATATGCTCATCACAAAATCTGATAATCAATTCATTGTAAAGAAAATATTTTGGTCAATGAAAAATATTTTTGAAGTTTCTGGCAAGACTACATTTTTAAGTTTGTTTTGCTTTATTCTGAACTTTGAGTAAAAGACATGGACTATCTTATACTTTCTTGCCTTCACAGTTCCAAGTCTTTGACCTGTTGATTGTCCTTCTAATTCTGTTACATTCCATCTATTTACATATGATTTGAAAATCCTGTCTTCTGAATTTTTCACACTTCCTTTTAGTGTGAAAAATTCCAAAGCAAAGGAGGAAAGAGAATAATGAGTAAACAGATAATGAAGAAAGAAGGAAAATGGCAAATCGTAGAAGTCATATGAAGAAGGACACCAAAAAGTACATCCGCATTTAGCAATTTGTTTAAGTCTGTTTCCTCAGGATCTCTGCATCTCATACTTTTATGCCTTAAATGGCAGTGCTCTGTGTGTTTCCAGTAGCTTCACAGTGCACTATTTTGTCCCTCATTACACTCTTTTTGTTAGAGACACAACCATACCATAGTCCTCCAAAATGAAGTTATCATCGATTTTTCCATCTTAGTTGTCTCTAACATCTAAAATCTCATAGGCATTTTCCTTCTTTCCAGCAAAACATCTGGCAGATTGCTTATTTTTCAGTTCATAGGGCTGTAGCCTTGTTAGCTAATAACTAGTGCTATAAGACATTCTCTGAATCAGCCTCTTGCTGTCAGTATATTCTCACAAAATAGCCATTGTATCTTCAAATATTTTAACTTTCTACCAAATGTGGTATAAGCTTATTGCTCAAAATTTATAAAATACAAAAAAGAGTAGAAAGAAAATGGAAATGCCCTCTAATTCCTCTACCATCAGTTAATATGTTAATATGTTTATTGTTATATTATTTTTTCTCTGTATACATACATATGTTCAATAAATGTGTTTATATGTTTTATAATGAAGGTAAATCATGCTATATATTGTTTTATGTCTTTTTATATTTAACAATATATTGTAAACTTTGTCAAAGTCATTAAACATTCCACTACAATGTTCACTTACTTTTTAAAAGTCTATTCCCTTTTATTAGACTCTTGATGTTATTGTCTACTTTTTCATTAAAGGCTGGTGTGTTCCATATTTAGTGCTAAGCACTTTAAATAAAGAAAATACATACCATAGAACACTATTCAGCCATTTAAAAATGTCTCTTGCAGAAACTTGGATAGAATTGAAGACCATTTTTATGAGTGAAGTAACACAGGAACAGAAAACCAAATACTGCATCTTCTCACATGTAAGCGGAGCCAAGTTATAGGTATGCAAAGGCATACAGAATGGTATAATAGACACTGGAGACTCAGAAGGGGGAGCATGGGAAGAGAGTGAGTGATGAAAACCTACCTATGGTATACAATGTGTACTAATAGGTGTGACAGGTACACTTTAAAGCCCAGACTTCTTCACCACTGTACAATGCATCAATGTAACTGAAAACCATTTGTACCCATTAAAGTTACTGAAATTTTTAAAAAATTACCTCTTTTAATCCTTACAACAAGCCTGTGAGGTAGACATTATTATCCCATTTGACATGTGAGCAATCAGAAACTCAAAGGACAATACATTTTCCATACATGATTATTGTACCTTGAATTGAAATTTGAGTATAAATATACTAGACATCAAAATCTAATAAGTATTCCATATGGTTACATACAAATTTTTCATACATCATGAAAGTCAATATTTCTAGTCTGATTTATAATGAAAATGGAGATTTAATCAAAATAATATTTTATCTAAAAATTAGTAATTTTTTAAGAATAATAATTGATGTTTGCAACATAATAAGATTGGGAACTGCTATATGAATACAATAGTAGAGTGGTATTTAAATTGATGCAACCTTCTGAAGCAATTTGAAAATATGCATCAAAGGTTTTAAACAATTATATTTAGTGACATCATTAATTTATCTAGATAAAATTATTTAAAAAACTATTAGATGTGTGTTCTAACTAAAATATGAGTTGTGTTCAAAATAAAAATAAAACTTTGAAATTCATCATGCAAAAGAATGTATAAATATGTAGTTGATAATATCAAAATGAGAAAAAAGAAACTCTAACAAAAAGAAAGTAACTACAAAAACTAGATCATGCTGTGTGCCATAAATCAAAATTTCAAACTGTTTGTTTCCAATTTTGTTTTAAACATTTCAACTTTTGTTTCAAATTTTGATAACATGTTATGGTCTGAAAAATTTGTATAAGTTAATGACAAAAAATGAAAATATTACAAAACATGTATACATTGTAGAATTCTAAATATTTATATTAATTTGTTCACCAAACAATATTTATTGTATGCCTATTTAAGATGAGAATAGTTATAGGCACTGGGGACACAGTAATGGGTAAGACACCTAAACTCTGTGCTCTCATATCAGTAGAATAAGCATATTATTTATTTTATTCTTTGTATTCTTTTATAGTCTTAATTTTTATACTCAACTGGATATACACACCACCTACATACATTCATAGTCAGCATTATTTGTATAAATAAATTTTTAGGAAAGTGTTACATATACTGTACTTTTAAAATTTGTAAAATATACACATATATTATTTACAGTGCCCAATAATTGCCTTTAAAAATATCCAGTTTAAAGTATGAGTGTTTTCAATACATTTTGCCAATTAAACACATGCTTACTCTTAAATATTATTTCCCAGTACTTTCCAAAAAGAACTGTACACATTGTGCATAGATGATATGAACTAAATTGTGTCACCCTAAAATTCATGTTGAAGTACAAATCCCCAATGTGACTGTACTTGGAGATAGGTCCTTAATTAAGGTAATTAAGTTTAAAGAATGTCATAAGGATGGGGACCTAATCCAATAGGACTGTTTTTCTTATAAGAGGAAGAGACACCAGAGAGTGTGGGTGCACAGAGAAAAGACCATGGAGGATAAACCATGTACAAGCCAAGGAAAAAGACCCTTAGAAGAAAACAGTTTGCCAGCATCCTGTTCTTGGACGTCAAGTTTTCAGAAGGCAGAGAAAATAAGTTTCTGTTGTTTAAACCACCTAATCTCAAATATCCTGTTATGGCAACCCAAGCAGAGGAATATAATATAGGTACTGTCATTTCACAGAGAAAAGTCACACAAGTCATGCACATGCTTTTGCTTGTGTTTTTTTGCCCATCCAGAAAGGGCCACCCTCTCCATCCATGTATCTTAATTATACTTGTTCATAACTCTATAAACCTTATGGTCTAACTATGTTTCCCAATGACTTCAGTCAACACAATTATCACTTTTCTGAAATTCCATTATGTAGTTGATATAATTTAACACTAAACTATACCCATGTCAATTCATTTTTTTATTTCCACCACTCTATCATTTTTATCATGATATTCCATTACATAGTCAATGGTATAATTTAACACTACTTTTTTTTTTATCAATTCACTTACTTTACTTGTGTAAATGATAAATGAATATCTTAATAATACAGATCATACCAATCATTTCTTTTTCATGGTCTGTAGAGATTGGTATATTAATAGTTCCACATAGACACCAAAAATGAAGAAAAGGAAAAAAATTGAAAGGTGGGCAGAAGAAATTTTGAAGCAGCACTCAGAGCAAAAATTTGGTCTCATACTTTCAAAGTACTCATGGGTTTTTTGTTGGTTTGTTTGTTTTTGACATAATCCATGTATTGATTACCTGCCACAACTGAAGACATCTATGAGGTGTCATACTCCATTTTCATATTCAGATTCTTTCTCTATTCTGACTCAATAGTATGCATTAGTATATTTAGTTACTTTCTGATCTATCAGTATACAAAGAAAATTATCCAAGAATCAAGAAAACAATGTCTTTTAAAAATTTCTACAGTTTAAGTGATCCATTGATTTTGAAGATTAGTATAAAAATTATAAAAATTTAAAATTAAAAAAGAAAAAATTTGTGAAACATTTGTTTTGAACTATTATTTCCATAAAACCTGGCAGAAGGCAAACTCTGTTTGAACATGATATACAGGGCATATCTTTAAATTGTGTTGAAGCTAATAAATAATTTATGATATTCCATTTATGATCTTCCAACTTACCCAAACAAATGGGAATTGGATAATTCCATCTTCTTACTGGTCCAGGCATACATGTAATATGAGAGTGACCCTATATAAATAAGACAATGCAATTCAGTGCACACTTATAAAAATATAAGTTAAATGCAGCATAGTGTCATTCATTTATATATTTTTTCCTGGAAATCTTTGTATGACTTAAAATAAGAAAAATAATTATATATACTGGTGATAAAATGTAAAAATAATAATAATAACTACAGGGTCCTGGCAGAAAAAATAAAACTTCATATCACACTAGAATTGTGGTTTTAAATTTTTTCTATAGCTGTTTCTTTAGCCTTGGCCCCCTCTCCTATCTTGGGGAGGTAAATCTTCTCCTTTTCTTTCTGTCTCACTACTTGCTAAATAAACTTTGCTTGAAAACATAACATTTTTTTTTCTATCAAAGCATGTTCTACTCAGACACTGCAGTGATTATACAAGTTGAAGATGCACGTATATAATATTCTATGATAAAATGCTATACTATTCAAGGTGAGATAGGTTAAAGAATTTTAAAATTCTTTCATAAAAATAAGAAAACAAGTCAAAGTACATTTTTATATTGAAATAAAAAGTTCATAAAGATTTGATTATACTTCTGAGAATAATAATTTGTGATAAAACTTTAAAGACTATAAATTATTAATTTTTAATTTTGCTTCCTCCAAGGAATTTATTTATTATCATGTAAAATAGTTCCTTCCTGGATTTATTAATGGGTCTATATTTTAAGGAAATTCTTATGAGATCATAAATTTGAGGTCCCTCCAAAAAATATCAATATAAATACATAAAATTACAATATACATTGCCAATCCATTTCCTTAGCAAAATATATAATTTGGAGAATTTACTTTTATGGATGTTTTACTTAATACTTAATATTTCCAAACTCTAAAGATGTAAGAGTTCAACAGTCACAATCCTATGTAAAAAAGACAAAAGTAAAGATTTATTTTGATTCAAAATTATTTTGATTACTTCCAAGTAAAACAAATTTAGTCTATTCTAGCAATTTCTCTCATGCATATATTTTATTAACAAATTGAGCACCTTTTTGACTTAAGGCTAAAATTTGCAGCCCAGGATCAATATTTTTGTAAAACCTTTGAATTGTCAAGCACTGGTATGTTAAAATATCCAAAAATTGCAATGAAAATCAAAACCATAATTTTAAAATAATCTTACCTGTAGAGAATAACCTTGATCACATTGAAAGGATACCACATCACCAACCATATATCTGTCTCCAATTTTAATTCCACTGCTAGGAGTTTGTGGTTCAGGACAGGAATCCAAACCAATAGCTAAGAATATTTAATGATAACAATCTCAGTAACTTCCAAAAGATGAATGCTTCAATTACACATATTAAGTTTCCAAAATTAAATATTGGTCCAATCAAACCAAATTCTACACTGAGACACTGAGAACTTTTCGTGAATAAGATTTAACTGTAGATGTTAAGAGTAACATGCATTAGAACTCCATTATAAAACTATACCTGTTTAACGTTTACAGAACCAATGATTAAATAGCTATGTAATTATACTTAAATTATTTAACTTCCTGCCTAATAGCCTTTGTAAAATAAAAAATTCCTAAAAAGAAAATTCCTACATGAGAAAATAAAAATAATAATTTATTATAAAAAATAAATAAATATTTGTAAAACATTCATAGTGAAATGACTAAAAAAATCACTTGTTATTTTTGTCTCCATCGCCTGGTCCCTTCTTTCAATCAAAATGTACTTTATAAATTAATGAGGTACATTTTGATATGCTTATTATTATACATAACATTATCAAAATATAATTATAAGTAGAACTTTTTCTCCAAAAACACAATAATAGGAAAGTGGAAAAAAAAAAAAAAACTGTCTCACTGTGACCTAAAACATATAATGTACCATTTGAGTTCAACTTTTTCTGAGATAATGATATAATTGAAAACACATACTATTTTCACATTAAGAATGTGGTTTTCCTAAAATGATTCATTTAAAGCCTTAAAAGATTTTCTTTTATTTATTTTTATTTTTTGCAAAAACATTTTTCAAATATATGACTGTTATTATATAAAACTTTTATCTTTGGGAATTGAAGGTGACCATGGAATCAATCAGACTGTGCAAGTCCCTGTGTGAGTGTACAGAGCAATTTGTTTTCATGTCTGTGTGTAAGTGGGCATGTGAGTGGATGACTGAGTGGGGACTTAGAAGCAAGTGGCCGGGGCTTTCCTAGTGAAGTGGCTGGTGCCACAGCTGTTCTGATTGGACCCTAGTGTTTCCTGGGGTGCAGAAGCTGAGTGCCATTTTCCAAAATCAACATAGTCCTTCCCAGGAAGAAGCAACTGGGAATGACTGCCAGCACCAGGATCAGCCTCACCACTGCAGTGCAGGATGGACACTGGAAGTGAGGGCCATGAAGGAAGTGCAGCGAGAGAACTAGAGACAGAGTCATGAAGAAACAGTGGGAGTGACAACCACCCAGCACCTGAATTCACTGCCACTGCCTCCAACCCAAGCTAGGCTGCAAGGCTCCATCACTGGGAACTAAAGTCCAGAAACTGTGGTACTTGCTGGAGAGGGAGCTGTCTTTCCTGACCCCATGTGTGGAATGAATAGCTGTCGGTAGAGGAACTGAGTAGCCAATCTAAAGCATCTTAAGACTAGGAGGTAATCTTGGCATTGCTTTGGGGCTACACTTCACAAACCCAGAGAAGATCACTCCCAGTGCACATGCCCTGGTGAGTAAGGGTGGATGCAGAGCCACAGACAAATCTCCTTCCCTCCAAGACAGCTGCTGGGTGATCAATACATACAGCAGAACTGCCTGAGATGGAGGCTGGTGAGGGCTTAGCTGACTCCCCCATGCAACCCTAGTGAAGAGCAAAAGAGAGCAGAAGGGCAGGGTAGATGTTGAAGACCCCATCCCCCCACCAAGAACTGTAACCACTCTGGGAGAGGAAGGAAGGGAGAGAGCCTCTGGGGATGATAAATCAAGTCACACACACACACACACACACTCACACACACACACACACACACACACACACCCAGTGTTCAATTGTAATCGGCTGGGGCTGAAGATTGTAACATCTCAAGTTTCAACAGTGAAGAGAGAACCTACAGTAACAGACCAGCACACAAGAGGGAGCTCCCCTAACCAAAGAGATTTGCTAAAAAGCTGAGAAACCTCTACTACCACTTTTTGTGTGTGTGTGTTTTGGTTTTTTGAATTTTCTTCTTTTTGTTTGTTTGTTTGTCTCATTTGTTTGCTTTGTTTGTTGGTTGGTTGGTTCTTTCTTTTCTTTTTTCCTTTTTTTTCCTTTCTTTTTTCCCTTCTTTCTTTTTTATCCCCTTGATTCTCTCCTTTCCCCCCTCTTGTCACTATTATACTCTATCTTAGACTCAAGTCCTACACAAATGTACCCATTATGAGTTCATATTGTGTAGAGACAGAGAGTAAGTGCCAAGTGGACCATTCACCATATAACAAACATTGTGACCCATCAATATTTTCTAAACCCTTGTGGCCCCACCTCTGCCCCTTAATAAGTGCTCGAAATTGTAAAAGAACAGCATAATGCCCACCCCCAGTTCTATTTCATAATTGAACAAACTCAGAGACCTGGTTCAGGGAAGGACAGAAGGTAGAGCAAATATCAGAAGTGACTGCTTCTCCATTTCCCACTGAGCAGCAGAATTAAAGAGAAAGATAAGAGAACTGCTACAACTAAAGAAAAACCAACAAAAAATCACTGGTGATGCCCAGAGTCCCAATAAAGAGCCAGTGCCTGAACAAACAGCTACTGGAGCACAAAAGATGGCTGGCTCAAAGAATGGCTGTACCCAGAAGGCACTTACATAGTTCAAAGAATCAATGGATAGAATGAATAAAAATCAAGAAGTGCAAGGGCTTAAACTAAATGAACTTGCAACAGAGTTAGGCAGACTCAAGAAAGCATACTTAGAAATAATGGAAAAAAAAGAACTCCATCCAAGAAATAAATAACAAACTGAAAAGCATAGGAAATAGAATTGACCAAGCACAAGAAAGAATCTCAGATCTGGAAGACCAAAATATAGAACTAGCTCAATCTATTAAAAATAGAGAACAGAAAACTTAAGAATAAAGAAAAAACTCTCCAAGAGTTGTGTGATTTTATCAAGCCAAACCTACATTTGATCAATATACCTGCAATAAAAAGAGAAATGGAAAACACCTTGGAGCAACATTCCATGAGTTCATTCGAGAAAAACTTCCTCATCTGGACAGAGAGATGACTATACAAGCACAAGAAATTCAGAGAACCCCTTAAAGGTATCTTATGAGAAAACCAACCCCTAGAAACATAGTAATTTGACTACACACAAAAAAGTCCTGGCTGGTCTCGTTGGCTCAGCCTGTAACCCCAGCACTTTGGGAGGCCGAGGCGAGTGGATTGCCTGAGCCCATGGGTTCGAGACCCACCCGGGCAACTTGGTGAGACCTCATCTCTACAATAAATCAAAAATTAGCCAGGTGTGGTAGTGCATGCCTGTAGTTCCAGCTACTTGGAAGGCTGAAGCGGAAAGATCGCCGGAGCCCAGCAGGTCAAGGCTGTGACAGCCAGGAGTGTGCCACTGCACTCCAGTCTGGGCAACAGAGTGAAACTCCAACTAAAAAAAAAAAGTCCTAAAAGCAGCAAAGAATAAAGGTCAGACTACCTACCGGGAAAAGCCAATCAGAATTGCTGCAGACTTATCTGCAGAAACATAACAGGCCAGGAGGGATTGAACCTCAATCTTTACTGTTTTCTAAGATAAATAATTTCATCCAAGAGTATCTTATCCAGCAAAGCTAACCTCATCAGCAATAGAGAATTAAAAACCTTCTCAGACATCCAATCCGTAAAAGAATATGCTGCCTCCAGACCAACACTACACATAAAGCTTAAAAAGGTGCTGTGTACAGAAGAAAAAAAACAAAAGACTATACACTTCACAAGATCACAAACACAGAAACAACAGAGCACACAGCATACTCACAAAAATGAAAATACACTTATATTAATGCGAAAGTTAAAAGAAAACAAAACAGTCTAATAAGAGTCTCATGACAAGGGTAGACTCTGACATTCAATAATCAGCCTAAATGTGAATGGACTAGATGTACCACTGAAAAGACACAGAATGGCAAATTGAATAAAAAGGCAAGACTCAAAAATATGCTGCCTCTAGGAAATACACCTCATGAAAAGGACACCCACAGACTTAAAGTTAGAGGATGAAGAATAAACTTTCAGAACAGAAAACAAAAAAGGCAGGAATCACAAGTTTAATATCAGATGAGACTACCTTCAAGCTACCAAAAATTAGAAAAACTTACAGAAGGACACTGTATAATGATAAAAGTCTCAATCCATCACAAGAAATATCCATCATAAACATATATGTACCCAACACAGGAGCACAGAAGTTATACAGCAAATTCTAAGTAAACTAAAAAAGGTCATTAACACTATCATAACTGGAGACTTAAACACCCCACTGACAACACTAGATAGATCATCAAGGCAAAAAAACAAAAAACCAATGTAGAGTTCCAAAACCTCAACTTGATGCTTGACCAAATGGGCTTAATAGATATCTACAGAGTACTTCATCCAACAACCACAGAATATACATTTTATTCATTACTACATGGAACTTACTCCAAGATCAACCATATTCTAAGCTATAAATCAAGCATAAACACATCTCACAAGATCGAAATACTGCCGTGCACCTTCTTAGATCACAGTGGAATAAAAATATCACCAACGATAAGATCCCCTGAAAACCCACAAAGACATGGACACTCAACAGCATGATGCTGAACACTCCTAGGTCAACACAGAAATCAAAACAGATATTAAAAGATTCTTGGAAACAAATGAAAACGAAGACACATCTTACCAAAACCTCTGGGATGCTATGAAAACAATAATAAGAGGGAAATGTATAACCCTATACACACACATAAAAAAAAAATAAGAAAGATCATGAGTCAGCAGCCTAAAAAATCATATTAGTAAGCTTGAAAGGCAAGACCACCAAAATCCTAACTTTAGCAAAATAATCCAGATCACCATAGTAAAAGGCCAAATATGGGACATAGAAGAAAAAAGTATCATAGAAAAAACCAGCAAAACAAATAGTTGGTTCTTTGAAAGGATAAACATGATTGATGGATCTCTAACCAGAATGACCAAGAAAAAACAGAGAAAAAGCCCAATATACACAATCAGAAATGCAAAAGATCAAGTCACAAAGGACCCCAAAGAAACACAAAAGATTATCAGGGATGTTATGCACAGCTGTATAGAAACAAACGATAACCTAAATGAAATGGAGAACTTTCAGACATCACACAAACTCCCAAAGTTGAAACAAGAAGAAATTGAGGCCCCAGATATACCAGTAACAACCCAAGAAATTGACTCTGTCATTAGAAAACTAACAACAACAACAAAAACCCTGGACCAGTTGACTTTCAAGTAGAGTTCTACAAAACATACAGGGAGCTGATACCAATTCTATTGAAAGTATTCCAGACAATCAAGAAACACAGAGCTTTCCCCAAATCATTTTATGAAGCTAACACCACGCTGATATCCAAACCTGGTAGAGATCCAACAAAGAAATAAACCACAGGTCAATATCCCTGAAGACACAGATGCAAAAATCCTCAACAAAATTCTAATAAATTGAATTCAACAATATATCTCAAAAATCATCCAACATGACCCAGTGGGCTTCATCCCCAGGATGTAGAGCTGGTTCAACATCCACAAGATCTTAAATGCAATTAAATACATTAACAGATGTAAAGACAAAATTTTATCATTAGATGTAAAAAAAGCTTTTGACAAAATCTAGCAGCCCTTCTTGATAAAAATCCTTGAACACCTAAGCATAGAGACAACATACCTCAAAATAGTAAGAGCCATTTCCAATAAGCCCACAGCCAACGTGTTGCTAAATGAACAGAAATTGGAAATGTTTCCCATGAAAACTGGTACAAGAAAAGCCTGCCCACTCCCACCCCTCCTGTTCAACATAGTGTTGGAAGACCTAACCAGAGCAATCAGACAAGAGAAGGAAATCAAGAGTACCTAAATAGGAAAAGAGGAAGTTAAGTTATCCCTCTTTGCTGACGATGTGATTCTATAACTTGAAAACCCAAAAGAATGTGTCGAAAACCTCCTTGCACTGATAAAAGATATTGGCAAAGTTTCAGTATACAAAATCAACTTGCAAAAGACAATTGCATTTTTATGCACCAACAATACATAGGCAGAGAACTAAATAAAAAGTACAATACTATTCACAATAGCCACAAAAAAATGAAATACCTTGGCATCTTTCTATGCGGAGAACTGAAAAACCTTTACCATGAAAATTACAAAACACTGCTCAAAGAAATCAAGGAGACACAAACAAATGGAAAAATATTCCATGTTCATAGATTGGAAGAATCAATGTTGTTAAGATGTCCATTCTACCCAAGACAATCTACAGTTTCAACACAATACTCATTAAATTACCAACATCATTCTTCTCAGACCTGGAAACAACAATACATAAATTCATATGGAAACATAATTCACCACAAATGCCAAAAGAATCCTCAGCAAAAGAAATGAAGTGGGAAGTATCACACTTTCGAACTTTAAACTTTATTATAAGGCTACAATAATCAAAACAGCCTGATATTGCTACAAGAACAGGTATATAGTCCAATGGACCAGGATAGAGATTTCAGAAGCAAAATCTTAATTTCTCAACCACCTCATCTTTGACAATAACGACTTAGTAGAGGAGAACCTATTCAATAAATGGTGCTGGAAAACTTGACTGACCACATTCAGAAGATTGAAACAGGACCCCTACCTATCACCATACACAAAAATCAACTCTAAATGGATCAAAGACCTAAATGTAAAAACTCAAATTATAGCTGGGCTCGGTGGCTCAGCCAGTAATCCCGCGCCTTGGGAGACTTAGGTGAGTGGATTGCCTGAGCCCGCGGGTTCAAGACCCACCTGGGCAACTTGAACCTCATCTCTACAATAAATCAAAGAGACCTCATCTCTACAATAAATCAAAAATTAGCTGGGGTGGTAGCGCACGCCTGCAGTTCCAGCTGCCTGGAAGGCTGAGGCGGAAGGATCGCCGGAGCCCAGCAGGTCGAGGCTGTGGTGGCCGGGAGCGGCCACTGCACTCCAGTCTGGGCAACAGAGTGAGACTCCAACCCCCCCCCAAAAAAGAAAACTGAAATTATAAGAATCTTAGAAAATGCAGGAGACACTCTTACAGAAATTGGAACTGGCATCCAATTCCTGATCAAAATCACAAAAGCCCATGCCATAAGAGATAAGATTGACAACTGGAATCTTATCAAACTGAAAAGCTTCTGCGAGAGGGTGGAAAGAAAGCCCAGAGAATGGGAAAAAAATATTTATCAACGGTATATCTCACAAAGTCCTAACATCTAGGATCTGCAAGGAACTCAAATGTGTTGAAAAGAAAAAAAAATCCTATTAAAAAGCAGCAAAAGGTATGAATAGACACTTCTCAAAAAGTGACGTATGAGCAACCAACAGAAAAATGCTCAGCCTCACTAAATGCAAACAAAAATGCTCAACCTCAAGGAAATGCAAATAAAAACCACTGTAAGATACCACCTAACTGCATCAGAATGGCCATCACTAATAACTCAAAAAACAACAGATACTAGAGAGGATGTGGAGAAAAGGGAACACTTCTACACTGTTGGTGGAAAACAGTGTGGCGATTTCTAAACGATCTAAAATTCGACCTTCATACAACCCAGCAATCCTCCTTCTGGGAATATACCCAGAGAAAATCAAATCATTCTTCAAAAAAGATACCTGTGCACACTTTTCACAGTAGCAAAAATATGGAACCAACCGTGTTGCCTATCAAAAGTGGACTGTATAAAAAAGTGGTTCATATATACAATGGAGTATTATGCAGCCATAAAATAGGACAAATTTATGGACTTTGCAGCAACTTGGATGAATTTAGAGTCCATCATACTCAGTGATATATCACAGAATTAAAAAACTGAGTACCACATGTTCTCACTCATAAGTGGACCCTGAACAGTTATCATAATACTACATGAAAGGGATTGGCAGTAGCAGGTCACTGCCAGGGGAGGGAGTCAGGGAGTCACATAACATTAATAAGGGTACCTGATCCCAAACCAAGCCAAGTGAGGATCAATGGGAGACCCAAATTTCACCTGTACTATGACCACTTATGCACCTAACCCGGCATTGTACCCCACATCTTTGAAATTAAAAAAAAAAAAGTTTATCTTCAATAAGAACCATTGTTTATTATTCAATTACTTATAATTTACATTTTGAAGCTAATCTAATACATAGTTTAAGGGTTAGAAGAAGAGGTTATGAATCCAAAATCAATATACTATATGACTATATATTTCATTAAAAAAAATTTTTAATGAAATTCTAAAGTAGGACCATGCCTTATATATTCCTTTACACCTCCACCAGGCTACTTCCCTCTGACACATACTCTTGTAGAATTATCCTCTATGTTTCCTTTGGGACACTTAACACCAACTATTAACAAATATACAATTATGCAATTAATTTTTCAGTATTTTCCCCTTGAGAATGGAATCTCCATAAAGGCAGTTAAGACACAATGTCTTGAGGGGCACTCAATAAACACTGTATGAATTAATGAATAGTATGAGAGCAAATTCTCACCTTGATTATTTCTCTATAAATATAAATATATAATTCTGTAAATGGAAAATATCTAACAACTCAGTGATGAGAATAGTTTACATCATACCAAACTGGATGACATTTAAGGATAGAAAATGACATGAAAGCAGTGACTTGATGGAGTCATGATTAGATGAGAAAGCCCAGCAGTAAAGAGAAGGACTAAAGTGGCCATTCAGGAATATATGTGAGGAAGTTCTGGGTTAGCTAAGGAGAGTCTGCAGATTGAAATCTCAATGCCCAGTGCCCTAATTAGTTAGTTAAGCATGCATGATATTCTATGTTTCCTTTTTGTTTTTGTTTATAATCTTAAATTTATGGATCTAGGAAAACTTGGTTACCAATACATTGTGACCTATTTTTAAAAAATTTTAAAGGTTTAAGTCTTTATTCTCCAACTAGATTTTGAGATATAAAAAGAGACAGAAATTGTCTTCCATTTGTCTTAATCTTATTTAATACTCATTGAGGGACCTTATACATTGAATTCATCTGATTTTACAGAGCATTTTTCAGGAATTACTAGACATAAAAACAGTGAGTTATTATATAAAGATACAGGTCGTGTCAATATGATTTCACCTTCATTTTGTACAGTCTTAGTTTCTTGGGAGTCCTGAACAGTAAATTTATTGCTCTTCACCATTAAGGTCATTCTTGCAGTCATTCTTTCTTAGAAGGTCAAGTTTTGAACACATTCATTTCTCTCCTTTTTTAATATCACATTCTCTATTCAGAGTCATTTATACAAAAAATGGTCAATATCTGACAGTGGCGATTTCCTTCTTTGGGAGGAGGATAAATAAAACTATGTTACAGCAAGACAATAGAATACTGAGATGCAAGGTTTTATATACCATATACAAACAAGGTAAAATGTTTGTGAAAGTGTTTTAACTTTTTTTGAAATTTTTTATTTTAAAGATGTCAGGTACAATTAAGGGTTAGGTATACAAAAGTTCTCCTTGTGTGTTTTAACTTTTAAAAAATGATATAAAATTCCATAAATTATGTTGTAAGTTTAAAATGTTTGTATCCATAGAGTCACAAAGAAAAATGACTGAAAGAAAATATACCAAATAATGGTAATTATGAGCCTTGATTATAAGATTATTGGTGATTTTTATATCCTTCATTATTTGTGTATATTTCCAAATTTTCTATGATAACATGAATTATTTTTTGTAAATTATAAAATAACATCAATTAGATTTATTAGAACTAACAGAAAATTTAGGGGAACCAAATCATATTCCCTTCCTTTTTCTATAAAAAATTGAATTGGGCTAGCTAATTTTTGTTAAACATGATTGTCAAAGTGATGAAGTAATCAGATAAGCCAGAGAAGTCATATGTTGTTGGCCTCACTTATTTTTTCAACCAATCTTTTTATGCACATGGAAGGAAATTGAACAAATATATGAAAATCTTACAGTTCATATTTTAGTTATTTGCATTTACACAAATAAACCTCTGAGTGGTTAAATATTAACCTCAGAATGTCCTGTTTAAGAATTAGTTTCACGTTTTTGTAAATGGCAATACTAATAGGCTATTTCCGGGAATCAACAAGACAAATAATGTTTTTTGTAAAAATGTTGCAAAGGCTTCTTTTCTACTTGACCTAGGCTGGTGTGCTCATCAAAGACAATGAAAATATTAAGCCATTTTCAGCTTCATAACTATAAATTTTGTAAAACTATGTCCTTGATCAAAGATATTCTCTGGGTAAATTTTTTTTAATAGGATTGAATGAATTAATCTGCCATTGTAGCCAGAAACAAACAGAAATGGATTCAGGGACAAATCCAAATCCACAAATGCAGAGTTTTGTCTGCAGTCAAATTATTGTAGACCGTTATCCTGGCTGAAAATATTAAGTCCTTATTCCTTCATATTACCAATATTTATTTATAACCAAAGTTACTCTTTTCATTTCTGTTTAAAAAGCAATCAGGAACATTATTAATCATATCATTTATAGCTGATAATTCTGAATAAATATATTTACTTATAAACAAAAATAAATATATTTTCTAGTGTTCATTAATTATCTTAAATGAGTCTTTAAAGTATTGAAACAGGAAGACAGAGGGAAAAACGAAAAACTTAATTACTGCTAAGACTCCCAGTAACACTGTTTTGTTAAAAACAAAAAATAAACAAAAAATGAATTCATAAATTTGACTTGAAAACCTATGTATCAATTTATTGAAAATAAAGACCAAAAATATTGGTTTTGCAGTCATGTGATAAAGGAACAGAAATTAAATGCATTTCTTTGTCAGAGAGGTTGTATTTAGTAATAAATATATTAGTTGTCTTTCATTTTAAGCTTTTCCCAAAATAATGGATACAAAATCATGATTTCCATGTTTATGCTGCCTGTGAGGGTTTTTTTAAATGTACACTAAAATTATCATTTGGCAAACCACATTTATTATTATAATGATAACAATTTGAGAAGAATGTAGCTGTTCATGATATTCAAAGGATGAATCCACTATGAGTTGGTCTACTAGTTTGAAAACTTGTAGGAAACTGTGTTTTAAGCCAGCAGATACTTTCTACCATAATGTGCCTCAGAATCAATTAATTAATCTACTAAACAATATCTTTCAGATACCTATCATGTAAAATTAACTTGATGAGTGTTTGTGGGTAAGTTTTCATGGAAAAGTTTTGACTATTAATAGTTACTGATATGGTAGCAATGGTTTGGAAACATTGTAGTGCAATCTTTGCCAACATTTACCTTGATTCTCTATGTTATGTTTATTTATTTGCTTATGTTTACCTTAACTTATGTTTACTTAGCTTTACTCTGTATGAGTAATTTAATTATTCAGTAATAAATACTACTTATCAAATTTCAGCCTATAGAATAATACTAAGTTAAATTTTTTTTTGAGTTGGAGTCTCACTCTGTCACCCAGACTGGAATGCAGTGGCTGCTCCGGCCACTGCAGCCTGGACCTGCTGGGCTCTGGCGATCCTTCCGCCTCAGCCTTCCAAGTAGCTGGAACTACAGGCACATGCTACCACGCCCGGATATATATATATATATATTTTATTTATTGTAGAGATGAGGTCTCACCAAGTTTTCCAGGCAGGTCTTGAACCCGCAGGCTCAGGCAATTCACTCACCTCAGCTTCCCTAAGCGTGGGATTACAGTCTGAGCCACTGAGCCCGGCCTAAGTTAAATTTTTTAAAATGTTAAATAGAATAACGACATGCAGGTGCTATTCATTCATTCAGGGAGCAATTAGTGAGCACCTCCTTTGTGCACTATATTAGTTAGATAATAGAAATGCACAGGTCGATTAGCAACGTAAGCAACCATGCTCTAAAGAGACTTTCAGTAGAGCAGGGGAGGAGGATGGTTTAGCAGTAGAGTTTAGTAGAACAATCACAACAAATAAAGGTTGCCTTTTTGTTTAAGTAATTGCTTCATGAGGAGTAATTCATATGAGTACTAAAAATTATATATTTTACCAATTCATTATAATGAGAGGGAAGGTATGTGCGATGTTCTGGCAGATATTAGCGAATTAAATGAACAGAGTTCTAAGAAATATTTCTTCCTTTTTTGGAAAGGAAGTGTTTTTCCCCAAAAAATATTGCAGTGTTCTGAGAAAGGCAGGAAAAAAATGAAGTTAAAAAAGGAAGATAAACAGATTGTGAACGGTCTTATAACCATAACCATCACAGGGAGCTGTACTTTACTTCTGCGTCTAAAGGAAGAAGAATTCAGAATTAGACCACAACCTCTTGTGTGCATCCTGGTTCTGCTAGTTGCATGAATTGTTTTTTGTGTGTTTTTGTTTTCTGAGATGTTTTCTATGCCTCAGTTCCCTTATCTATAAAATGAGAGAAGAAAATATCAACTTCATAGTCATATTGTGATATTTAAAGGAAACAATACATGCATAATACTTAGAATAGTGCCAGGGATATGGGAAGTGTTCAGCAAGTGTTAATTACCATCATTACTGAAAGTTTTAGGCATGGAAGTGAGGATATCAGTTTGTATATTAAATTAAATAACTCTGTTAAAGGGTATTCTTCCTGTTGTCATAAAGGAAATATGAGGAGGACCCAAAAAACCCTAGAATTTATTTAGTTAAAAAATAATGTATTTATTCTTACATATTTCAACTTCAGTATCCTTCAAAATACTCTCTGTTTGATGCAAAGCACATATCAAGATGCTTTTTCCACTGCTCAAAACAGTTTTTGTTTAGAACTCATCAATTTTGATGCCTTTTATTGCTTCTGTCATTTTTTGTTTTACCTCTTCCACATGGGCAAAATGTTTCCCTTGGAGGACATTTTTCATCCAGGGAAACAAACAAACAAAATGCACTCAGGGTAACATTGGGTGAGTAGAGAGGGTGGGGCACAGGGATCATGCCTTGTTTGATCTAAAACTCCTGAACATTCAGCGAGGTATGGGTAGGTGCACTCTTAAATCAACCATTATGAAATGGGCTAATGTGTTGAATCTCCCAAGAAAATTCACTGAAGCCAAACACAGTCTCACACAACTATGCTAGTTGGTACAATTATTCCAATTGTTTCCTAGAACACTTTCCTAGTAGAGGAAGCCTGTACTACAAGGGGCCCCTCCCTCCAAAAAATAATTCCAAGATTATTTGGGTCCTTCTTGTATTTCTGATTATGATCAAGAGGTTTCTCTCTTGATCATAAATATTCTAGGAATGTTCGTATGATGAAAATATGTTACAATGTATATAAAGCACTAAGAATTTATGTACCTTGAGCCTTCTGACTGATTCTACATGAGAAATTTCTTGTACATAAAGCCAAAACATTGTTGACTTTACTGCAGAAAACCCTGGACACCAGGAACAGTGTCACTAGCTCAAGATATAACTAAAAACATTTTTGAAAAAATCCACATAGCCAGGCTCGGTGGCTCAGTTTGTAATCCCGTGCCTTTGGGAGGCTGAGGTGAGTGGATTGCCTGAGCCCGCGGGTTCGAGACCTGCCTGGGCAGGGAGACCTCATCTCTACAATAAATCAAAAAATCAGCTGGGCGTGGTAGCGCATGCCTGTAATTCCGGCTACTTGGAAGGCTGAAACAGAAGGATCGCTGGAGCCCAGCAGGTCGAGGCAGCGGTGGCCGGGAGCGGCCACTGCACTCCAGTCTGGGTTACAGAGACTCCAACTCAAAAAAAAAAAAAAAGAAAGAAAAGAAAAAATCCACGATGTTTACAAATTCAAAAAACTAGATAAGCTAAAACTATCTCTACATTATCACCACAAAAGGGTGAAAAGTCAATCAGATGATCAGGAAATAAAATATCAAAAGAAAAGAGAAAACAAACTATGATAAATCTGTAAGGGCCTTATAGGGTTAAGGAGTGAAATATGTTTATGAAGATCAATTACACTTATTTACATGCAATATATTTTGAGTTAATGGCAAATGAAATTAGAAATAACAAATACTAATAGTTTCATTTGGGCGGATGTTTCTACAATTAATATTTATTACAATTATGAGATGTTGATGTGCATAACTAGTTAAGACAAGAAAATTAGTGTAAGTAAAAATATAATTAATCTTAAAATCCCTGTTTTTCCCAAATAATCAATTATATAATTAGCCCAAGGGAGAATACCATTTTTAGTAATTATAAAAGTAAACTCATTAAGACTTAATGCATTATCTCTTAAGCATATTGCTTGAGGATTGGAAGCAATAAAATAATGGTTGTGCAGAGCTGAATATTTTGCTATTTATAAGATAGAATCAAATGGATGTGTTTCTGGGCATTTATTATTTTATGACTATTTTAATGCTTTTAAGTATTGAGACCAACACTAGAACTATTGCTTAGGATGGAAAGATGCTTTCAGACCCTAAATTTTCCCAGGATTTACTGCAAAATTACAATCATGAGTGCTGTTAGGTATAGGGGAATAGACACATCTATTCATTATAGTAACATGAACCTTCTCCTTCCTCAGAGACAATGTCCTGAGATCTTGGAGGACCTCAAATGATCTTTAAAAGAACTTGCAAAGACCATTACTACATGTAGTTTTCCTTTGAAAATATGTACATTTTATAAGTTCAAAATCGAGCTCTGCTCATTGATTTATAGATGCTATAAGGTCCCTCTAGGATTTTCCACTACAGAAATTTAAATATGTGCCTCAACAAATTTAAAGAAATGAGATGGAAATGATATATTCCTATTACAATAAAGCAAATCTAATCCAAAATGGTTAATGCTGAGGCTCTATTAGAATCCAAATGGCAGAAGAACTAGAAATTATAAGTTCTCTTTGTGGAAGCCTACTAGCAATCAGTATATTTGATGGCACTCCATGTACTGGGAACATTTTCCTTAGCAACAAAAATGATTATGCAAGATATAAAATTACAACCAGGAGCACATATTTTAAAGAAAATAACAAAACAACAGAAAGCACAAATTGTCAATTTAAGAACTGTTTCCACCTCCCATTGATACTGTGGATCAGGAAACAGAAAACTCTGATACGTTATGTAAGAAAAATTTGAATAAATTTTATTAATTCAGTACAGCTACATCTGTCCACAAGACTGAATAACCTGGACATGTTCCTAATATAAAGAACGATGTAGCTCTATATGGGCTCAAAATAACCATATCAGAAAATACCAAAATATTAATGAAGTGCTCCCAAATAATATTGCAACTTTTCTCTATTGAAGAACAAGAAATATATCTGCTCAGCCTGTAATCCCAGCACTTTGGAAGGCCAAGGTGAGAGAATTGCCTGAGCCCACAGGTTCGAGACCAGCCTGGGCAACTTGGCAAGACCTCATCTCTACAATAAATCAAAAAATCACCCTGAAGTTTCAGCTACTTGGAAGGCTGAGGCAGAAGGACTGCTGGAGCCCAGCGGGTTTGTGCCACTGCACTCCAGCCTGGAAAATGGAGTGAGACTTCAACTCAAAAAAAAAAAAAAATACATACACACACACACACATACACACACACACACATATACTAAACTTTATCATATTTGCCTCAATTTTTCTTATGTCTCCCAAGGTTGCCAGGCAAATACATTTTCTTTCATTCTACTTGTCTTCTTTCTCTTCAATATTCAATCCCTTTTGTTATTAATTGAAAACAATATTAACTATTTTTTCCCAATATCTTTGTTAATATTAGCTACATATTTTATGTCTGGTGATTTTTCAGATGTTAGCAAAATATCATAAGAAGACTTCAGAGTTTCAGAAAAATGTGAATGGAGTAAAGTTATAAATTGAGAAAGGTGTATGAGGAAATTCCAAAAAGTTCATGGAAAATATATATTAGCAAAAAAATTGCATGAATTTCAAAAATTTTTTGCACCAAAATAAACTCTTGCTACCTTGTTATAAATAGGTCTGAAAAGGACCTAGTTTGAGGCACTAAGAAGGATAAAACATCAGTTTGAAACAATCCTCTATCAGAACAACATAAATTCTATTACAATAGAAGCAAAAACAAACATCAAATTTGTGGTGAAGCTTGAGTGGAAGAATGGTGAAATTGCTAATATTTTGTGAGAAGTTTATGGGGACAGTGTCTCAAAGAAATCAGTAGTTTACAAATGGATGACTTGCTTTAAGAAAGGATGAAATGATGTTGAAAATGAAACCTGCATTAGCAAATCATTTATATTAATTTGAGAGTAATGAATTGATGAATTTTTGTTTGTGCCTTTCTTTAAGAGGACCAATGATTAATAGCAGAAACAGAAGCCAACACCGAAGACATCTCAATTGTTTCAGATTACACAATTCTGACTGAAAAATTAATATTGAGCAAACTTTTTATTCATTGGGTACTAAAACTGTTGCACCCAGACCAATTGCAGACCACAGCAGAACTTTCAATGGAAATTTTAACCAAGTGAGATCAAAGTTCTCAAGTATTTCTTTGGAGAATTGTAACAGGAGTTGAAACACGGTTTTGTTCATACAAGGCTTAAGACAAAGCACAAAGCAATTAATACTTAGATATGACCAAGGTCCAGTCAAAGCAAAAGCAAATTGGTTTAGATAAAAACACATGGCAAGAGTTTTCTGGAGATGTTCAAGGCGTTTTGCTTTTTGATTCTGAAGTGCCAAAGAAAAATAATAACTACTTATTATAAGAGTGTCTTGAGACAGTTAGCCAAAAAGCTTTAGCAGTAAACACCCAGTAAAGCTTTACCAGAGAATCCTTCTCTACCACAACAATGTTCCTGCTCATTCCTCTCATCAAGCAAGGGTGATTTTGTGAGAGTTTCGATGGAAGACCATTGGGCATTCACCTTACAGTTCTGATTTGGCTCCTTCTTTTTCTTTCTTAATGTTAAAAAAAAACTGTAAAGAACACCCATTTTTTCTTCAGTTAATCATGGAAAAAAGAATGCATTGGCATGTTTAAATTCCCAGAACACTCAGTTCTTCAGAGATGAACCAAATGACTGGTATCATGGCTTACAATAGTGGCTTAAACTTGATGGAATTTGTGTTGAGAAATGAAGTTTGTATTTTTAATTTTATCTTTTAATTCCATTTTTCCATGAATTGTTTTAAATCCCCTCATATTTATTACCTCATTTTGTATATCTGTAACTTAAAAAAACTGCTCTGATTCCATTTATTTGTGGAACAGCTGTAACCTCAAAAGACTATAGGTTAAGCAGCATGACTATAAATATTACAAATTATATATGTACATAATAAATGTGGTATCTAATTGTCATTTTTTTCTTACTTTGCAAGTAGCACCATACTCACCTTTCACACAAATTTCACTCTTTCAAGATTATATCTACACTGTCATTATCATTAGTTAAATGAGAACATACTTTTGGCTTCTAGATCACACTGCAGGATGCGGGGTCCAATTATCATAGTTAAATAAAAGTACTTTTTTTGACCTTTATTTACTTAAATCAATACTTAAGTGATAGAACTCAAAGAAAAAGTCTAAGTAATTGAAAGACCAGATCACCAATGTAATGAAGCAAATCTACTACTACATAAAAAGTGAAATTATCTAAAGTAGAAACAAAAACAAACAGAAACTTGACAATTATCCTCTACTGCTTCTTTTTCTCATTCTCAACATCTAACTATCCATAAATCTTTTCAGTTTTAGCTTGTTACCATCTCCTGAATTTGCTGCCATTTCATTTACACAACTACAATCATGCCTTCAGAGATTCTCTTGTGATCCAATACAATAGCTTCCTCTGCAACACCTTTCCTTAGGTCTATTCACTCCAAGCAATGCATTCTGCATCTTCCAAAATAAAAGTCTTTCCAAAAATTCAAAACTTAAACTATTCTATGAATTGAAACCCTTCAATGGGTCTACTCTCTCTATAAGAAAAAAGCTTATGGTGCATTTTTAATCTGATTTCCAGAACTTAAAATACTATTTGACAACTCCAGTTATGGGGTTTATCTCATCAGCAATAAAGGATGGCATCTACTAAGGGTTTATTACGCATCTGACACTGCACTAAGAATTTTATATGAATAATCTCATTTAATCATAAAACAATATTTGAAGTTAGAATCCCATATTGCGGGTGAGGAAATTGGAGCCTTAATGATTTCCCTAGTGTCACATGGCTATCAAATGGCAGTGCCAGGAAAGAAACCTGACTCTGACTCCGGAGTAAATTCTCTTATACCCATCTACATTCCAGAAGGTCACTTTAAATGGCAAGCTATTTCTATATCTACTCTTCAATTCTTATCTTCCAGATGTACGTCTTTTGTCTTTTGGTGAAGTCTTTCATGACTCCTGCACCAGTAACCCCTAATAGATATGATAACTGAAGGGTGCAGGAAGCGACCAGAGGGGCGGCTCCCAAAATGGCGCCAACACACCAGACAACAAAGGCCCTCGGTCCCAGCCTCTGCGAGCACAATTCCCCACTCACGTGACTTTCAAACCTCCCCACATGCCAATTTCAAACCTGCAAGCCTCCAATCCGCAGCCAGCTTTGATATGCATCCAATAGGACCATAAGATGGCATTGGCCCCACCCTACTCCCATGCAGCTCCTCCAATAGGAGCATAGCACGGCCCCTTCCTGCCCCTGTTGGGCTGATAAATACAACCCTCCCCTGCAACTCTTTCTTGGTCTCTGTTTCTCTCTCTCTTGGTCTCTCTTTCTGTCTCTCTCTGTCGCTCTCTCCCTCTCTGCAGCTCTCTCCCTGCCTCTCTCCCACTTCCTCTCTCTCTCTCTCCACAGACCCTTTTCCTTTTTCCTTGTAACCACCACTTTAATAAATCTCTTGGTCCTGGCTGGATGTGGAGTCATTACTGGCACCGAACTTCTTTCATTGGTGCCGTGACTCAGATGGGGTGCTCTCCTGCCCTTGTGTGGGTCTATCCCCGTATTCGGGACCCCCGACCCAGTGTCAGTGTCCTCTCCAGCCCTCCCGAACCTTTCCACCTTTTTGAACGCCTGACCTGCATCCACCAGTGACCATTGGATAGGTGAGTTCCCCAGACACGGAAGGCTGAAACTTGCCTGGGATCACCCGGCGGGGGAACTGGCCGTTGATCATCCGGCAGCCCCTCCGGCCCCAGGGCAAGGGGGAACGCACCCTGCCTCAGCCTTCACGGCCACAGCGGACCCTGGAGTCTTCCCTTTTCACTTTCTCTCGCCAACTCACAGCTAAAGGTTTTTTTCCTCCTCCTTATCTCTCTCACACCTTCCCACGGCCGCCGGACTGCAGCGGGCCCCAGGGTCCCACATCTGCTAGCCCGCAGCGGATCTTGCCCAACCCCCCCCAAGGAATCCCACGGCTGTCGGGCCACAGCAGACCCCAGGGGTCCCATGTCTGCTGGCCCACAGTGTATCTGTTGGGTAACAGGAAGCCTGGAGGCTCCATGTTTGTTGCCCCACAGTAAGCCCTATTCAACTGGCAGGAATCATGAACACACTCCCACCTGCTGCCTGGTCAAGTGCTTTCGGTCTGATTCAAAAATCCTCATGCTAGGGGCCTTGACCCCCTTGGTTCTCCAGGAGGACCCTGGTTGTGCCAAACCCCTGTGACGACAGGCTTTGCCACAACCACACTTTTCGGACAGCCAACTCTTTGGGGGACGCCCTGTTTAGTCCACCTGTCTGATCATGAAAGGCTCGTCATCCCTGCCAGCTGATTCTCCTCTTAAATGCCTTTTAAACAATCTCACTACACTTTCTCTTTCCCCTGATATCAAACCCAAATGCCTAATTCATTTCTGCACCCAAGATTGGCCAACATACCCCTTAGACAACCAAAACCCCAGGGGTCCCTCAATCCTGATATTATTCGGGACCTATATAATTTCTGTGAGTGTTCAAACTGGTGGGTAGAGATTCCCTATGCTCAGTCCTTTTCTTTCCTCCGTGAACATCCCCGCCTCTGCCTCAATTACAATCCCTCTAATCTCTACCCTCCACTCATGCTAGAATCTGCTGCCTCTTCTACAACTTCTCTTTATCCCATTTTTCCACGCACATGTGAGCCTCCTCCTCTAAGTTTCCCTTCCCCCACTACAGACCCTGCAAGTTCCATTTCCACTACCCCCTCCTCCATCTCAGATTTCAACCCTGCAGACGAGCCCCCCCCCCTTACAGGCAGCCTCAACAGCCTCAGGCTCCCCCGCCCCCCACCCTCCTCTACTCCGGCAGCTCGATCCCTATATATCCTCCCCTTCCAATCGTTCCCCAGTGTAGCCCTCCAGTAACCTGAACCAAGGCCGCACCGGTCGTCCTAGCAGTTTACTAATATTGATTTAAACTCTATAAAGGGACAAACTCTTTTGGCCATATATTTTATCTCCCAGTCAGCACCGGGTATTAGGTGCAAACTCCAAAAATTAAAAAAGGACCCACAAACCCCTCAATTAGAGCTATTGGACACGGCCTCTAAAATCTTTAACAACCAAAAGGAGGAAAGAATATAGGACCACCAACATAAACAGGAAGCACTTCAGCCTTTATCTACCACTTTAGCAGAAAAAGCCACCATTTATAATCTTCCACCCCAGATGGTCAATAGCAGAAGGGGTACACAGTCCCCTTCCCAGGTTTGTTTCCGATGCCGTCAAAATGGGCATATGACCAAAGACTGTCGAGCCCTGCCCACCAGCAAAACCCTGTCCCAGATGCAAACAGCATGGACATTGGGCTCATGATTGCCTTGTTCGCCTAGCCGGAGGAGAGCACATGGCCCAGAGGCTTGCTGCAATTAAGGGACACCAGGCATCTTACACGATCTCAAAGGGGGATCTCTTGGGCTTGCTCCAGTCAGATTGACTCACCCCTAACTGGGTAGCCCCAATGTCTTCGGAACAAACTATTAAACTAACCGAGACTAGGGTGGAAATATCAGTAGCTGACGGGGTTATATCATGTGTTATTAATACGGGGGCTACATGTTCAGCTCTACTTAAATTTCCTGGTCCACTCCTTCCTTCACCCCTTTTGGTTGTGGGGGTACAGAGCATTATATCCAGGCCCCTCACTACGCCATTACTTCCATGTGTTCTGGGAAATAAAATATTTCACACTCTCTCCTTATTATGCCAGCGTGTTTAGCTCCATTATTAAAAGGGGACATTATGACAATAGTTAAAACTCGTATTATTCTTTACCTTGAGCCATCACCACTATGCTTTTTGGGTGCCTTTTGTATAGCTTTAAATTTCCCTAATAGTTTCATGTTGGATCCTATCTAAGCCTTTCCACTGCATATAAACTTATTGCTTTGGTTAAAACTCTAAGGTTAGGAAAAATGTACAGAAAGTAAAGAAAGTTGGTGGTGTAAGGTATGTTTTTAGTAAGAAAGGATAAAGAAAAGATAAATAATTGTATAGGAAAGAATCTTGTATGGTACATTTTTGTTCTATAAGAGAATGGCTAGTTAAAGAAAGTATAGAACAAAAATAGAAGGCTTAAGCATGTCAAAAAATGGTATGAGCATGTCAAAAAATGGTATAAGTATGTCGAACATGGTAGGTGAAAGTTTGTAAAAAAAAAAAAAAGTAAGGGAAATTCTGTAAACACTCAAGGCTACAAAAAGGTTCATAATTTTGTCCTTTATGGCTGCGCAATATTCCATCATGTATATACACCACATTCTTTATCCAGTCTTCTTTCAGTGGACAACACAGTTAGTTTTGCACATACATGTTTATTGCAGCATTATTCACAATAGGAAGAACGGCAGTACCATTCATAAAAATCTTACCACCCCCTGCACACAAAATCCTACTGTTCATTTCCCCCCACTATCAGAAATTCCCCTGTTCACAGCTTCAACTCAACCATGACTTGTCAATGTTACCTGCGCCCCACCTGGCTTCTTCTTCTGGTGCTGTCCCTAAACATCACTTAACTTTTCTTTTAGATATGCTCTCTTCTAGGTTTTCTGTCTACCTCCACAGCCTGCTCCAGGACAGCTGGTTACTACCATCCCTGTGCTCATTAGAAGACTGGCCAGAACAAGTTGCTGTTCTACACTTACAAGGAACCTTCATGGACCTCTCACCTGTGGAAATCTACACCTTCAGCACCTACCTTTGGGCCCTGCTCTGGCTGGTTCTGCACCCTTCCACCACCTTACCCCCACAACGCCCCCGACCAGCAGGAAGTAGCCAGAAAGAGTAACAACGTCCCTCCCCATAAAAAACAGAAAAGGTGGGAATGAAGGGTGCAGGAAGCGACCAGAGGGGAGGCTCCCAAAATGGCGCCAACACACTGGACAACAAAGGCCCTCGGTTCCGCCTCTGCGAGCACAATTCCCTGCACACACGACTTTCAAACCTCCCCACGCGCCAATTTCAAACCTGCAAGCCTCCAATCCATAGCCATCTTTGTTATGCGTCCAATAGGACCATAACACGGCATTGGCCCCACCCTACTCCCATGCAGCTCCTCCAATAGGAGCATAGCACGGCCCCTTCCGGCCCCTGTCAGGCTGATAAATACAGCCCTCTCCCTGCAACTCTCTTTCTTGGTCTCTGTTTCTCTCTCTCTCAGTCTCTCTTTCTGTCTCTCTCTGTCGCTCTCTCCCTCTCTGCATCTCTCTCCCTGCCTCTCTCCCACTTCCTCTCTCTCTCTCCACAGACCCTTTCCCTTTTTCCTTGTAACCACCACTTTAATAAATCTCTTGGTCCTGGCCAGGTGTGGAGTCATTACTGGTACCAAACTTCTTTCAATAACCACCTTCTTTGTTCATCACTTAAGTTATACAATATCTTCATATTTTGATTACTGTGAGAATTATCTTGGGAGCTTGGTGAAGATGCAAATACATGGGTGAGTCACAGATAAACTGACTTCATATTCTGGGTTCGTGTTTTGCCATCTTACGAGACTTTAAGATTGTAATGCACAATTGTCTGAGAAGTACTGAATTACATAAACATATTAGTAGTGCTCACACAATTATGTGATTACTTGTACTTGCTTGAATATCTTTATTTGCAATTAGTCTGAAAATATTTAGGACCAGATCTTATGCAAATTTGTAGCACTTAACACCTAGGAAATGTTCCTAGCATTTAGTAGGTACAAAGCAAATACTTGATGAATACATGAATGAAGCTTTTTTTTTTTTTTTTGAGTTGGAGTCTCACTCTGTCGCCCAGACTGGAGTGCAGTGGCTGCTCCTGGCCACCGCAGCCTTGCCTTCTGGGCTCCGGTGATCCTTCCGCCTCAGCCTTCCGAGTAGCCGGAATTACAGGCATGCGCTACCACACCCGGCTGATTTTTTTTTTTTTTATTGTAGAGATGAGGTCTCGCTGCCCAGGCGAGTCTCGAATCCGCGGGCTCAGGCAATCCACTCACCTCAGCCTCCCAAAGGCATGGGATTACAGGCTGAGCCACCGAGCCCAGATGTTTTTACATTTTGAAGATGGAAAATTATGAAAGGAGGCTAAAAGAAGAGCTATAATATAGTGATTAAGATTGCTTGCTTTGGAATACAATTATCTGAATGTATTCCACTACTTGCTAACTTAAAAAAGCACCGCGCTCTGGAGTTCTTTTCTAAACTTTAGTTATCCCATCTGTAAAATAGGGTTTCAAGAATATCTGCCTCTGCCCATTCTACCTAAGGCAATTTACAGATTTAATGCAATAGCCATCAAATTACCAACACCATTCTTCTCAGACCTAGAAACAACAATACAGAAATTCATATGGAAATGTAAACAACCAAGAAAAGCCAAAATAATCCTCACCAAAAAAAAAAAAAAAAGCAGGAGGTATCACACTCCCAGACTTTAAGTTTTATTATAAAGCTACAATTATCAAAACAGCCTGGTATTGGTACAAGAACAGGCATATAGACCAATGGAATAGAATTGATATTCCAGAAGCAAAACCTCAATTTCTCAACCAATCCATCTTCAACAAAGCCTCCACCACCTAACACTGGGAAGAGGAGAACCTATTCAGTAAATGCTGCTAGGGAAACTGGCTGACCACATGGAGAAGATTGAAACAGGACCCCTACCTATTCCCATACACAAAAATTAACTCTAAATGGATCAGAGACCTAAATGTAAAAACTCAAACCTAAGAACCTTAGAAAATGCAGGAGACATCCTTACAGAAGTTAGAACTGACAACCAATTCCTGAGCAAAACCCCAAATGCCCAGGCCATAAGAGATAAGATAGACAAATGGGACCTCATCGAACTGACAAACTTCTGCAAAGCCAAAGAACCCATCAAGAGAGCAGGGAGACAGCTCACAGACTGAGAAAAAATATTTGCTAACTCCATGTCTGACAAAGGCCTAACATCTAGGATCTACAAATAACTCAAACATGCTGAAAAGAAAACAACAAATAGTCCCATTACAAAGTGGGCAAAATATATGAATAGACAGTTCTCAAAAGAAGACATATGAGCAGCCAACAGATACATGAAGAAATGTTCAACCTCACTAGTCATCAAGGAGATACAAATTAAAACTACACTGAGATACCACCTAACTCCAGTCAGAAGGACCATCATCAATAACTCAAAAAATAACAGATGCTAGAGAGGATGTGACAAAAAGGGAATACTTCTACATTGCTGGTGGGAGTGCAAACTAGTACAGCCTCTGTGGAAATCAGTGTGGCAATTCCTAAAAGTTCTAAAAATCGATCTTCCATATGACCCTGCAATCCCTCTACTGGGAATATGCCTGGAAGAACTCAAATCACTCTATAAAAAAGATACCTGCACACGTATGTTTATCACAGCCTTGTTCACAATAGCAAGAACATGGAACTGACTGTGCTGCCCATCAAAAGATGACTGGATTAAAAAAATGTGGTACATATACACGATGGAATATTATGCAGCAATAAAAAAGAACAAAATCATGAACTTTGCAGCAACCTGGACGGAATTAGAGTCTATAATACTGAGTGATCTTTCACAGAAACAAAGAACCAAGTATCACATGTTCTCGCTTATAAGTGGACCATGGACAACTGTCATAAACTATAAGAAAAGGATTGACCATTGTTGGAAACTGTGGTGTGGAGAGGAGGCGAAGAGGTGGGAATGACAGTAGTTGAAATCTGACTGGGGAGGGAGGCACATCTCATCAACAGGTGTACCTGCATGATGAATTTTGTATAACCAACCTTGAATTGTACCCCACAATTTGAAAATAAAAAAATTAAATAAAAAAAGAATATCTGCCTCATGTTATTGGGAAAATTAAATAAAAATATGTCTACAAAGCATTTAGCACTGTGCTTGGCATATACTGAGCACTGAAAAATTTTAGCTTTTGATAATATGATGATAATAGCATAATGATGACAATCTTTGTTATGAAGATTATAATAATGATGATGGAAGTATTGTTAGTATTGAAGAACCTTAGCAGATATTCAAATGCTTACAATTTATAATATAATTATAAATAATACAAAAATAATACAAATGACTGTTTACAGTGTGAATGCACCACACATTTGAAAGCAGTCAAGGACACACAAGTCAATGTGAGTCCCAAATAGTAGTACTTGTCAAATGATTAAATAGTTTTCTATACTTTGATTATCCTAACAGGAAAAGTATATGAAAGCATTTAACCCAGGTAGCTACATAGAAATTTTCCTTAAAAGTATAAACTATTAAATTTGTTTAGTCTAGTGCTTGAAAAGAAGAAAACAAAGTCTTACAAAACCCAATGAAGACAAAGTTTTTCTTCTTCTGAAAAAAATGTAATTTTCTAAGTCTTTCTTTAATAAGTAATTAACAAAATAATCTACTAAAACTAGCACAGTGGATGCAACTAGCCTACTGGCAGTCAGACATTTGAGTACTGAGTGATAATAGCTAAGACATTGTCCACACAATCCACAGAGATAAACTACTTAGGATAAACATAGTCATTGTCCCCCCCCTGAAAAACAGCAAGATGCTGTGTTGTGCCTTATTGGAAATAAATCATGTCCAATACACTGCCCACACGTAGTTTAATATTCATTAAGAGAGATAATTTAAGAATGCTAGTTAAAATTATTTCCTAACCATTGGTAACTGCAAAAAACAGCAGTACCTTGTAAATCAGAGCATGCCATTCCTCTGCTCAAATCACCATAGTGACTCCCATTTCAATAGAGCAAAAATCAAGACCTTACAATGGCTCATAGCAGCCCACTTACCCATCTATCTTTCACCTCATTTCCAAACCCCCAACCTCCTTGTTCTTCACATTTCTGTTTTATAATGTTTGCTCTGGCTGTTTCCGAAAACAATGTACTCATTTATCAGCAAGACTTACTTCTGCACCACCTTCAACTCTTTGCTCAACTGTCACCTTCCCTACAAGGGATAACCTGACCATCCTGATATCCCTCTCCCCAGCCCTAGAATTCCTCACCCCTCAACTCTCCATTTACTTAATTTTCAATGACAAAGCACTTTCTGAAATATTATATATATTACTTCCTCGCTATATTTTTGTGTTTTATCTACCTTCACCTAATAGGCAGTAATCCCCATGGGGCAAAAGTATATTGCCTCTTTTATTCACTAAAGTGTCTGACACACAAGAGTTACGTAAATATTTGTTGAACGAATGAAGACATAGGCATTAAGAAGGGTGAAGAGGAAGTGGTATCGATTTCAGAGAAAGAAGAAATTGCTTCTGGGCTGAGCTAATTTGGTCATGCAGCCTTCCAGATTCCTCCTGGCCTCCTAAAATGTATCTCACAGCTGTCCTCCAGGCCATGGGAGAACACAGGCTACACGGGCCACATCCTGCTGGGGAAGGAGATGGCTGCACATGCATTGCTTCTCTAAAGCAAAACTTCTTGCTGGTCTCCTTCTCTTGTCCTTTTATTCCTCTTTAAAAACATTGTTTACAATTCAGGGAAGAGTCAGAAGAGTCACAGATTTCATTTGAAACAGTTTCCAAACAGGACGTGGTGTCCCAAACAACCCCTTAACCCCCTACAATTATATGCAGGCATTTCATGCAAGTGCCAGGCAGCACGTGTGGCATTGAGACCCAGTGAGCACTGGCAGTGGTCCTGGAGAGTGGCCCAAGGCACAAGAGGCTTGTGGCACCCAGCCCTGAGGCATTCTCTGTGTTCCAGGAATTAGACTCCTTCCTACACATCTCCTCTAGCTCCTTGCTAACCTCACTTCCAGTGCCTGGTCTTCAGTATAATAGGAATTGACTTCTCCCTTCTGTTATTTCTGTATTCATAAATAAATAAATAAATAAATAAATAAATAAATAAAAACAAATTACAGCCTAAAGAGTGAAATTAATCTGCAGTGAAAAACAACAACAACAACAACAAAACAGAAGAAAGGAAGGATGAAGAGGACCGCCTGATAACAACACTTAAAAACAGAATGGAATCTTACCAATATAGGCTAAAACAAATATATGAACACCAATAAAGCTGAATAAAAGTTCATCAATAAAAACCAGTACATCCACAAAGAGGGAGAAAGAGAGAGAAAGAGGAAGAGATTTTGGGTAGAACATTAGTTGCTTATTGCTAGAAAAAGGAAGAAGAGAAATAGAGCCTATTTCTTCTCTTTTTTGGTTGTTTTTTATTGTTATTTTTGTTGTTGTTGAGATGAGATCTCATTGGTCTCTCAATGTGCTGGAATTACAACTGTGAACCTCTGCATTCAGCAGAGAGAATAGAGGTATAATATTTCCAAAAACAAAAATTACTATATTTGATTATCCAGGGAAATATTACAAAATACACAGGAGAAAAATGACATATTAAGAAATAATTGTTAGAGTAGGAAACTAAAGAATGTTGCCTTTAGTTAGTGGATAGACAGGCAATAATATAAAGTGATGAAATATCTATCAAATATTGATAATATCAAAGTATAGAAAGGACTGAGCAGAAAGAACTTCGGGTTTGTCTGATATAAATGATGATATTAATAACAATAATATTAAGAGTTAGGCACTCCAAAATAAAAATGTCATTATCTCAGGTTCAAGGGGGAAAAGATCACTATGATCATAAAAATAAGCCTATTTGCTGAAAATTATCCTGTAAGTAAATAAAAGGCAAAGTATATCTGTTTAGGCACTGCAATCAGTTAACCAAGATGTTTGCTTTTTTTTCTTCGTAAACCTCATCAGTGTGTAGAAAGATCAGATGGAGGAAACACTCACTTGCTGAAAGGAATCTCAACCAAATTTCTATTTACCAAGAAGAACACCTGCCATGTTCCTGAACCTTTACTATTTAAAACATTCTTTTAAGAATATAGTACAAGTCTGCTTCCTTGGATTAAAAAAAAAGTCTGTCCTTACTTATAGAAAGCCTTAAAGTCTTTCTGCATCTTTTGCTGGTATCCAAAGAATGATTATAGACTGTTATATCCCCATTGTGATTCCTCCTTTATGTTCCCCAGTGGGCAGAACTTTTATCTCAGAGACTGTCACAAATGAAATACCAAAGACATACAGAGAGACACGTCTTCTTGATAGAAAAAAAAAAAGTAATGAACCTACCTTGTTTCCACTCACACACAAATTTTTTCCAGTTCCCCAAAGCTTAAATATTTTGCAATGTCCTAAGTATCTAAACTTATGTATTAAAAAATACATATTGTCCTTGTTTGTAGTCATTAAAAACACACACACAGTTTTCCCTTACAGAGATTATGAATCTCAACCAGTAATTTGGGGGGCTTCTGAATACATAATGGAGTTCTTTAGAATTTCTATGTCTGGCTAATATAATACACTTTCACAAGTGGACAGATCCTTGAATTACAAAAAAAAATAGATGGCTCTCCACTTAGAGAAGACTACCTTCTTGAAACCTTATAGAAATTAAGATTCATCTCCACAGGCAAGATGGATTCTTTGGAAAAAATCCATGGTGCTTAGGTAGAAGGCACTGTAATCTCTGGAGTTTCTGGAAGCAACATTCTCGAGTGTGCACTGAGTGAACAGTCAGCCTTTCCGATTGCCCTGCTGGATACTGCTCCAAACCACAGCTGCTCTATGTATCACTTGATCCACTGGACATATTTTAACTGCTATTCAATCTGTTGTGAACAAAGCAGCCAAAATGCTGCCATGGCTTGTTTTATAGGTTTGTCCATAAAGACCAGAGGAGAATTCATTAGTCATTTTAATTCTGTAAAGCTGTACTTAGTCTTTAAATTTTCTTGTTCAACCTCTCACCATTTTCCTACATTTAAACTCAATATTTTGGAAATACTATATTAACATCTTTATTGATTAGACAATAGATTTGAAAAAATAATCTCAAAATATTTCTGATAGATGAAAAGAACATTAGGCATTCTCTGGCACTAATTTCACTACTGTCAACTAACTATCATTTTCTCTTCCTCACCTCTCTTTATTGGTCCCTCTATCCTGTTTGCATCTCTTTTTCCATACCCTGTAACTTTCTGTTTCTCATCTATTTTTCTGTATCCTTTCATTTTTTTCTTATTATAGTTCTGATATTAATTTAGAGTCACTGTTTAAAAGTAACACACACAACTATAGTATTTTTATGTGATGTTATCAAGTATGCTGTCTAGTGAAGAATTTTTTAAATGTCTTCAAAAAGAAAGGTCTTTGTCCACCTGAAGAATATTTTAATTTCTGCTAAGATATTATTTGATAAACAAGTTATTATTTGATTTGATAAATTCTTATTATATTATAGATGTACAGTTTTTTCATAGTAGTTATTTTAAATTATATTTACTTAATCCAAGAAATATTTAATAACTCTGTTCCAATTGAAAGAAAGCATTCAGCAAATATTTTGATGTCTTAGTTAAGACACATCAATACAATGCTTGAAAAAGTTATTGGTCAGCTTTTAATCTTTTAATAGTTTGCCACCTTGTGGCTTTGAAAAATACAGTTAACACTGTTCATAGATTGCATAAATATGATTCCTAGTTTTGCCGTGTTTGTTTTTCTCTCAGGTGAAGAATCTAGACATCTAATGATTCTTAAAAAGTATCTGGAAATGAACCCAAAGCAACACTTTGAGAATATTATCTTTTGAATATATGAGTTGAAAACTAAGATATTAAAGGCTATTTCCTCTGAGTAGCTTCTAGACCATTAGGAGAGTTGGTAGTCTTATTATTTTAAGCAACTGCACATAAAGTCCATCAATGCATCATCTGTTTTCATGCCTATTCATTACCAATGGTATTCTTTCTCACATTTGTGAATTTGATTTAGATAATTAGTTTAGAGGATATTGGCATTCCTTGATTGCTCATTTTTTAAGAAATAAGTAGTTGTAACATAATTGCATAAACAGAAATACAGTATAGAGAAAAACATATTCTATGTAATAAACTTTTCACTCAATTAAGAAAGAGATTTATTGCATTCTTCTCCCAATTTCTCTACAGTTCTATTCACAGCGTCCGTCACTCAGGCATTCAATGTTACTTTGTAAATTAAAAATCATGATGAAAAATGCTTAACTTATTTCTAGTATACCCTTTTTGCCAAAGATGTTGGTTTCCACAACCTAAATTTTAAAGCCACTAGTCATTGTTTTCCCTTAACAAAAGCAGTCAAACTTGCAACCATCTGCTCAAAAGGCAAGCTACTATGTATTATTAACACTAATTTGTTAATTAGGATATAGTTCAATTCCTTTCAATTATTAAAAATAATCAAGAATTTCTAACTAAAAGAAGAATTTGAAAAATATTATATATAATTGTACAAATAATCCCATTCTTTTTAATGATAGTATATTATTTATCTTATACAAATAACGGATCTTTTAGGTATTCAACAGTACATTTTAGAAATGCAAAAGCTGTACTCTAGAGACTTTTAAAAAATGCTTCAAATTACTTGTAATTATGATAATGTAATGGTGTATATTATGAATAACTATCAAAACATGCTGCTTTTGAACTGTATCACCTATACGAGCACCTGTACGAGCAGCCTCAGTTCTTGCCACCTCTTTCAGTAGTCACACCTGTACGAGCAGCCTCAGTTCTTGCCACCCCTTCAAACTTTCTGTACCAGCTCTACTGAACACTTGCAATCCTCCTAATGTGCCGTATTTCATAGCTCCGTCCCAACATCAAGTTTTGTCTTCTGAAACTATCCACCCCTTCTTATTTAACCGGAAAACTCTCATTTATTTTTTTAAGATTCAGTCCAACTGTCATCTCCTGTTTGAAATATTCACTTCATTTCCTAAATTGAGCTGATTATGTATTGCTATTGTGAACTCTACCACAAATATCTCTACTACTATATTCACAGCATTGTATTATTGCTTTATCTTTCTTCTATTAGACGTTTATCATTTCAAAGAAAGATACTGTGACATATTTATCTTCACATTTCCCATGTTGAGCATGGTGCCTGACATACAGTAGATGTCCAAATATTTATTGGTAGAGTAAAGAATAAATAAATAAGTCTACTTTTATGGATTTATCACATACTTACAACAATACATTTACTGTATTTGAAGTTAGCACTAACTGAAAAGTAAATTTCATTGTAAAACAAAAAATGTAAAAAATAATTAACTACTGTTTATTTAGCACATGCCTATCATTGTAGCCTCTGATCTTTCCCACGGGGAGTTTCTCTTCTATTAAAACTCTCAATTTAGGTAATGATGTTCAGTGGTGAACTGAGCGACCTGGACAAGGTGATGTTAAGGAATTAATACTCAGTGGGTACCTACAGGAAGCAGAGGCCAGCAGAATTACAAAATGTGTGTAGAGGGAGGTTCTAAACCCCAGTAGGAACACCAGCATCGGTACAGGTATACTGATGTTAATGCTATGTACCAATATTATATATTTGTTTTCTTCTCAGTGCTGTGTCCAGTCATTCATTTTGGGGGGTAACAATATATTCTGAATGTGTAATAAGTTTCAGGGACTAGACTCAGTACTAGGGACAGAAGAGCATCCTAAATGGATGTGATTAGAAGCTACAGTGAATCCTGTCATCCTGGAGCTTGCATGCTCGGGAGAGCAAGTAAAGCCATAACTACCCAAATATTCAACTAATTATACTGTGATAATGTTATGTATGAAACAACATAATCTCTTATATATGTATTTAATTGGGAAAACTAATCTTTTTGTGATTAAAAGCTTTACAGACCGGGCTCAGTGGCTCAGCCTGTAATCCCAGCGCTTTGGGAGGCTGAGGTGAGTGGATTGTCTGAGCCCGTAGGTTCAAGACCCACCTGGGCAACTTGGTGAGACCTCATCTCAACAATAAATCAAAAAATCAGCCAGGCATGGTAGCAGGTGCCTGTAATTCCAGCTACTTGGAAGGCTGAGGTAGAAGGATCACCAGAGCCCAGCAGGTCAAGGCTATGGTGACCAGGAGCAGCCACTGCACTCCAATCTGGGTGACAGAGTGAGACTCCAACTCAAAAAAAAAAAAAAAGAAAAAAGCTTTACAGGAAGTTGGGAGATTAATGTACATTTTCTTTGCCAACGAGAGTAGCTATTTAGTCTAATTCCAGTTTTGAAATTTTTACAGGATCTACTATTTGTTTTTACAATTTGAAAATGCTTATAATGAAAAAGTAGACATTACAATTGATGCCAGAAAAATTAAAAGAAACATAAGATCTGTTATGAACAAATATACAGCAACATGACTAGATAATCTGGAAAATAAAAAAAAAAATTCCTAGAAATAAAAAACTGATCAAGACTGAATTTTAAAGAAATAGAAAATCTGTGCAGACCAATAACTAGTAAGAAGATTGAATAAAAACTCTTTCAACAAAGAAAAGCCCAGGACCAGATGACTTCACTAGTGAATTCTATCAAACATTTAAAGAATAATGCATGGCAATCCTTCTCAAATGTTTCCAAAAAACTGAAGAGAAGAAAACACTTTCAAATGAATTTACTGAAGTCAGCATTGTTCTAATACCCAAACTAGACTGATACAACAAGAAAATAAAACAACAGTTCAATATCTCTTCTGAACATGGATCCAAAAAAATCTCAAAAAAATACTAGCAAACCAAATGTAATAGTATATTTTTAAATGGCCTACCAATTGGAATTTATTCCCGGGATGCAAGGATGATTAAACACATACAATCAATAAATGTGATACACCACAGTAACAGAGTGAAGGATAAAAATTATATAATCCAGCCTGGCATGGTGGCTCACACCTGTAATCCTAGTATTTTGGGAGACTGAGGTAGGAGGATTGCTAGAGGCCAGGAGTTCAAGTTGAACCTAGGCAACATAGTGAGACCTCATCTCTACAAAAAAATCAAAAACAATTAGCCAATGTGGTGTAGTCTCTGTAGTTCCAGCCGCTTGGGAGGCTGAGGTAAGAAGATAGTCTGAGTCCAAGAGGTCAAGGCTGCGATGAGCTGTGATGATGATTGTGCCACTGCATTTCAGCCTGGGTGACAGAGTGGTATCTTTACACACACACACACACAAAATGATCCTATCAATAGGTGCAAGCAAACAAAAAGTAATTAACACGTTTTTGTTATTAAAAACTCTCAACAAACTAAGTGTAGAACGAATTTACCATATATGAAAAACCCACAGCTAGCATCACATTCGATGGTGGAAAAGTTGAAAGCTTTTTCTCTAAGATCAGGAAGAAGGCAAGGATACCCACTCTTCCACTTTTATTCCTCATGGTAATGAAGTCCTAGCCATACCAATTAGGCAAGAAATAGAAACATAGGACATCTAACTTGAAAAAGAAGAAGTAAAACTGTCTTTGTTTGCAGGAGACATAATCTTTATATAGAAAACCCTAAAACTCCATAGAACCACAATCAAAAGTTGTCTCATCCCAGTTAAAATGGCTACTATAAAAAAGACAAAAAGTAGCAGATGCTGATAAGGATGTGGAGAAAAGGGAAACAGTATGGGAGTTCCTCAAAAAACTAAAGATAGAATCACCATATGATCCAACAATCTCGCTGCTGAGTATATAACCAAAAGAAAGAAAATCAGTATATCAAAAAGATATCTGTACTTCCACGTTTACTTCAGCACTATTCACAATAGTCAGGGTATGAAATCAACCTAAGTGTCCATCAACGAATGGATAAATAAAATGCAGTATATGTAGATAATTAAATATCACTCAGCCATAATAAGATAATGTAATACTGTCATTTGCAGCAACATGAGTAGAACTAGAGTACTTTATGTTAAGTGAAATAAACTAGGCATAGAAAGTGAGATATTGCATGGAGAGCGAGTAGAATGATGGTTCCCAGAGGCTGGGAAGGGTACTGGGGAGGTCGGGGATAAAGAGAGGGTTAATGGATACAAATATGCAACTAGAAGAAATAACTTCTAGTGTTTGATAGGTAGGGTGACTATAGTTAATAATAATTTATCGTGTATTTCAAAATAGCAAGAAGAAAGATTTGGAATCTTCTCCACACAAAATTGGTAAATTTTTTAGGTGATGGATATCCCAAATGCCTTGATTTGATCACTACAGATTTATGCATATATCAAAATATCACATGTATCCTAGAAACATGTATAAGGGGACCCAAAACAATCAAAGTTATCTTTTAGAGGGCAGGTGCCTTGTAGTACAAACTTCCCCCACTATGTGAGTATTCTGAGAACCCGTCAGCATCAGTGTACCTGCTAGCATTGTTGTAAGAGGCTGTGTTCGACTTCAGTGAATTTTGGGAGGAGATTTTTTCAACATGTCTGTCCATTTCATGATGGGTAATTTATGAGTATACCTGCCACATCACTGAGTGTTCAGTTTTTGACCCAAAACAGCACGACCCCTTGCCTCACCCTCCCTGTTCACCTGATCTCACCCTGATAGACATTTTTCTGTTTTCCTGGATGAAAAAAGTCCTCAAAGAGAAACGTTTGAGGTGAAACAAACAAACAAAAAAAACAGCAGAAGTACTATAAAGCATCAAAGTTGATGAGTTCAAAAACTGTTCTGAGCAGTGGGGAAAGCATCTCGATAGGTGTATAGCATCAAACAGAGAGTACTTTGAAGGTGACTGAAGTTTAAACATGTAAGCATAAATGCATATTTTTTAAATAAATAAATTCTATTTTTGGGGAGGTCCCCCCTTGTACAATAATTATGTAACAATAAAAAATGTTAACTAAAAAATTCTCCATAGAAAAACTGTTAGAACTAATTGACGAATCAGTTACAGGATACAAATTTAACATACAAAAATCAATTGTGTTTCTGTATAATAAATATGAACTATCCTAAAAGATAATTAAGGGAAAAAAAATCCCATCTACAGTAGCATGAAAAGGAATAAAATACTTTAGTATAAGCTTAACCAATGAGGTGAAAGATTTGTACACTAAAAACTACAAAATAATGATTAAAAAATTAAAGATATAAAAATAGAAATATATCTTGTTTTTATGGATTCATATTGTTAAGATGTCCATACCATACTATTCAAAGCAATTTGCATATTCAATGCAATCTTTACCAAAATTCCAATGATTATTTTTACACAATTTTTTAAAACACTAAGATGCATACAGAACCACAGAAGACCCTAAATAATCAAAGCATTCCTAAGAAGAAGAACTAAGGTTAATATCACACTTCCTGATTTGAAATACATATTACAAAGCTACAGTAACCAAAGCAGCATGCTGCTGGCATAAAAAAACAGACACATAGACCATGGAATGGAATAGATAGTTCAGAAATAAATCCACAAATATATGGTCAAATTATCTTTGACAAGGGTGCCAAGTACATACAATGGGAAAAGGATAGTTTAGATAGTTAAGTTTAGACTTAAATATAGTTTAGATAGACTTAAATATAGTTTAGATAGTTAAGTTTAGACTTAAAAGTTTAGATAGTTTAGATAGTTAAGTTTAGACTTAAATATAAGATCTGAAACTATATAATCTCTAGAAGAAAACATAGAGGAAAACTTTCATGACAGTGGTTTTGACAATAATTTCCTGGATAGGATATCAGAAGGACAGTCAACAAAACTAAAAATAGTCATCATGATTCCATTGAACTAAAAAACTTCTGCACAGCAAAGAAAACAACAGTATAAATAGGCAACCAATAAAATGGAAGAAAATATTTGCCAACCATATAGCTGAGAAGGAGTTAACTCCTAAAGGAGTTAAGATACATAAAGAACTCAAACAAATCAATAGTAAGAAAACAAACCAATCAAAAAATAAGCTAAAAGATCTGAATACATGTAACTAAAAAAAGTATACAAATGACTAACTGTGTATGAAAGTTGCTCCACATAACTAATCACTGGGGAAACGAATATCAAAACCATTAAATGGATGAAATGTGGAAACTTCATATGCTATTGATTGGAATCTAAAATGGTACAGCCACTATGGAAACAGAATGAAGATTCTTCAAAAAATTAAAAATAGAACTAGCATATGATCCCATAATCTCACTTCTGGGTATATATCCAAAATCAATTGAAACAGGATCTTAAACAGATGTCAGCACCTCTGTGTTCACTGCAGCTTTATTCACAATAGCCAAGACATGGCAACATCTTAAATGTCCACCAACAGGCAAATGGATAAAGAAAATTTGGTGTGTACATACAACAGAAAAATTTTCAGCCTTAAAAAAAAATCCTGCAATATGTGACAACACAGATGAACCTGGAGGACATTATGCAGTAAAATAAACCAATCACAGAAGGATATATACTGTCTGATTCTGCTTCCATGATATGTCTTTAATAGTCAATCACATAGAAACAGAGTAGAATGGTGGTTGCTAGAAGCTACTGAGAGAGAGAAATGGAGAATTGCTGTTCAACAGGTAAAAACTTTCAGTCATGCAAGATGAATAAATTTTAAAGATCTGTTTAACACCGAGCTTATAGTTAATACTATTTTGCACACTTAAACATTTGTTAAGAGGGTGTATCTCATGTTAATTGTTCTTACTAAAATAAAAAAACTTGTAAATCTCATGAAATCATTAAAACTTTATCCATATAATTTTCCAATTGATTTGAAGTAATGCTTCAAATTTTTAAGAAAATAAAACGGCTTCCTTCAAGAAAGTTGCTGTAATTTATGTATTCACAAATGTCATATTTCAAAATTAAGATAAACTTGTTCTTAACTTTTCTGAAAAGCATGTGATATTACTTTTACCTGAGTATTCAAGGTGAAATCCTGCAGCAGAAACACTGATGTCTGATTGAAAATTTAGATATAGATTATTAGATGTAGTATTCAAAAGATGGGGTATCGTTGTTCCTGAAATGGTCATTGAGAAGGCAAGTCAATGATTACATTATAGATACTATAGTAAAACTATGTAAGTGAACTACTTGCCAATAAAATTATATATTAATCAATTATATGTTAGTATGAGCTGAGAGCACTGCAAACATGCCTTTATAAGTAACTTGTTACTTTATACTTGCTTTAACCAACTTTGTGGACCTTACCCCTGAGGCCTTCTATGAAAGAACAGAAAGAATTTTTTACAGAACACATAATTGCTTTTTTTCCCTTCCTTTGCTCTCTGTCCACAGTGTGCTAACTGCACCCCTGAAGATAGAGGTAAACAGAAACTTAAAAGGTTACTTGACCTGCCTTAAATCTCTAAGAGTATCTTGGTGATTAAGAGCTCCGGTTCTGGAGTCATAGCGGGTGGGTCTCAGTCTCATCTTAGCCTTAGCTGTACAACCCTAAGCAATTTAATCTCCCTAAGCTTTCATTACCCACTAGGCCTGCTAGAAAGATCAAATTAGGGAATGTATGACAAACCTTACACAGACCTAGTACTAGGTAATCAATAGCTGTTATTTATCACCTTTGTTACCATTATGTTATTATTTAAATAGTATGGCAGTCAGTCATGGTGTCTCAAGTTTATAATCCCAGCTGCTCAGGAGGCTGAGGCAGTAAGATCACTTGAGGCCAGAAGTTTGAGACAAATCTAGGCAACACAGTAAGACCCTGACTCTCCAATATTTTGAAAATTTACGAAATTTTAAAAATAGCCAGGTGCAGTGGAACAACCTGTAGTCCCAGTTACTTGGAAGGCTGAGATAAGAGGATTGCTTGAGTCCAAGAGCTAGAGGCTGCAATGAGCTATGATTGCACCACTGCACTTAATCCTGGGAGACAGAATAAGATTCCATTTCTAGATAATAATAATAACTTTAAAAAAGTATTTCACTTGGCCTACTATTAATAAAAGCATACTCAAAATTGTGTGAGATTTTTCTAAGAAATATTTCTATCTAAATCTCTATATAAAATGTTTATGTGTAAATCAAATCACTCCTGCTCTAGATACTTCTTTCTTTTCCTTATTGGTGATGCTAAATAACTGGTTTCTTACTCCATTTTAAAAGTCTCTTAAAAGCATCAAGCCATTCAAACTTATTTCAGTATATCTAAAATGTATGAGTTAATAGTTTAGCTATGTTTGTGTTTCTAAAGTTTAAAAAGTATAATAGCAAAAATTACCATAGAAGTTGATTTCAACTTCTATATGCTAAAGGAACCTTTTATATTTTTGCATAAATTGCTTTAAAACCTTAACAAATCAGGCCAGGCACAGTGACTCAAGTCTGTAAACCCAGCACTTTGGGAGGCCAAGAGGAGAGGATTGCCTGAGTCCAGTGGTTCTAGACCAATCTGGAAAACTTGGTGAGACCTCATCTCTTCAATAAATCAAAAGATTAGTTGGGCGTGGTGGCATGTGCCTGTAGTTCCAGTTACTTGGAAGGCTGAGGCAGAAGAATCGCCTGGGCCCAGCAGGTTGAGTCTGTGGTGGCTGTGAGTGTGCCACTGCACTCCAGTCTGGGAAACAGAGTGAGACTCTAACTCAAGGAAAAGCGAAACCTTAACAAATCTAACAGAAAATTGTATAAATCAGTCAATATTCTCCATAATAAATCAGATTATTTTATTCTGTATTTATTTCTGGTCTTATTACATACATATATATTAATTTCATATCATTTAATTCATTTAATAGAAATAATTTTGTATTCTCTTTACACTCGCTTAACAGTACCTTGTTGCATTTGCCATGTTGTTAGACAGTCTCTATAATTATTTAACAACTACATAGTATCCCATTGAGTAAATATGCCATAATTACCAAGAACAGTCTAATTTTTAACTATTATAATTCATCCTTTTTTTTTCCACACATATTATTCCTGAATCACAACTTGGTTGAAAATATTACCATTAACACAAAAGTGTTAATACATAATTATACAAATATAGTAAGAATATAGTAAGATTCTAAACAATAATTTTGACATTACTTTTAAAACTATCAAACTTCTAATCTTGTAACTTAGTTTATTGCCCATTTGTAAAAAGTAAATTAAGACTACTAAATCAAAGTTGTAAAAAGTAAATTAAAACGACTAAGTCAAAGTTGTAGTAACTCTTCAAAAAATATTTTCTTTTCCTCATTATATCTGCATTTTCTTTCATCTTAGCTCTTCTATTTACCTGAATAACTTCCAAGTCTTGGAGCATTGTTGTCTCCCCCATCATAGAAGTCCAGAGAATCCCAATTATGTTCCGTAGCAAAGCTCACAACTTGCACCTATGAAATAATAATTACTGATAATAATACACATTTCTAACCAGTTACATATAATACAGTCCCTCGTAAATTGCCCCCAGGAAAGAGAGTACAAATCTGGACCACATCATTGTGACCCATCATAGGTTTTGCCATTACAGCTCTGGCCTGCATGAGCTGATTTTTATGTAGAATGCCTTATGAAGTACCTAGCTATGTTCATTATGGATATAACATGGAGAATATCTGTTGCTCTCTCAGAACATTCTCTTCATTAAAAGCTTTGAGTTAATCTCATAACTCAGTGCCAAGAATCCCAATGCATATTCCAAACAATTGGGTAACTTTTTTTTTTGTTTTTTTTTTTTGTTGTTGAGTTGGAGTCTCACTCTGTCGCCCAGACTGGAGTGCAGTGGCCGCTCCCAGCCACCGCAGCCTCACCTGCTGGGCTCCGGAGATCCTTCCGCCTCAGCCTTCCGAGTGGCCGGAATTACAGGCATGTGCTACCATGCCCGACTGATTTTTTGATTTATTGTAGAGATGAGGTCTCGCTGCCCAGGCGGGTCTCGAACCCGCGGGCTCAGGCAATCCACTCACCTCAGCCTCCCAAAGGCGCGGGATTACAGGCTGAGCCACCGAGCCCGGCTAATTGGTTAACTTTTATGTTTTGGAGTGTTAGTTTCTTGACACTGATTCAGTTTTCTCATTTGCTTTTGGCTATTAGGAAATAGCAAGATTCACAGTCCACAGTATATAGGACCATATAATATACATTACTTAAACTATATTTATTTCTGGATACTTTTAATTTAGCCTTTTCTTGTGTAAACTTTGGTCAATTTCTTCTCTTATTTTTGTTTTAAAAATTTTAACATTATCATCCCCTGTGCATATTTTAATAGCCCTCAATGTGAATGACTAAATCACTGTGATGTTCCCACATACTAAGAAGGAAAATGCTGGGTTTAATTCTCTCATGTCTACTAAATTTTATTTAAAGAAAGAGGCATGTGTTACTTTGTTGCACATCACTTGGCACAGCTTGAGCTTTTGCAAGAGCCCACAGGACCTTCACTATTGTGGATATTATCCGTTTTGTTCCTTGCTTATTAAATATTTTATAGTTATGGAGGAGGAAAAGCAATAGGTTTATTAAAAAGTTTTTTAACTAAAGTCTGCTATAAATGTAGGCACTATTCTCATTCACTAAATAATTACAACTTCATTCATTAAAGATTTCTTATCTGCAAAATAGTCCATCATTATTCTTCCATGCAAGTGAATGCCGGTGCCTCTTTCCAGGGGTGAGTGCCACATGGCAATAGATATCCTGCCTGTGTGATTGGTATCAAACCCGATGTCAATGTTCCAGGACAGGAAGAAGACGAGAACTGAAGCTGTGTTACTGTAATATAACCACTACCTCCTTAGGCAATGATCAATCCCTCCCCCTATATGAACATTTCTTTCCTTCCAATTCAGGAGAAAAAGGCTGCATTTAGCTAGGGGAAAAAAATTTACAAAGTAAAGATTCAGGCAGGAGTTGACATTTTGACTAAGCTTAAAACTTTTTTTACTGAAGGAAATTATTAAGTGTATAAAAACGTAAAAGGAGGCAAATAATGAGCTAGATTTAGTGAACCATCAGTAATCCAATTTAGCCACAGTGAAGGGTATTTACATAAAAGGAAACGTATGCAAAGTTAGAAATGTTAGGAAGAGCAGAGTTCAGTGGATAAACACAAGAGACCTTAGAATGAAGAGTGTCCAGTTTGCAGCTTCCTGGCTCCCTCTACTCAATGGCATAACCCTGGGAAAGTTGTTAATCTCCCTGTGCCTCTGATTACTTAAACATATCATTGTAATAGAATTATGTAATTCATAGATTTTTTTTGTAAAAATTAAATTAGTTAATATGTATAAAGGGTTTAGAATAGCGCTTAACATGTATTAATGACTCAATAACTCTTTGCTAAGAGAGAGATCGGGGGAAAGACTCAATAAAAAATTTAACATCAGCCGGGCTCGGTGGCTCAGCCTGTAATCCCGCGCCTTTGGGAGGCTGAGGTGAGTGGATTGCCTGAGCCCGCGGGTTCGAGACCCGCCTGGGCAGCGAGACCTCATCTCTACAATAAATCAAAAAATCAGCCGGGCGTGGTAGCGCATGCCTGTAATTCCGGCCACTCGGAAGGCTGAGGCAGAAGGATCTCCGGAGCCCAGCAGGTCGAGGCTGCGGTGGCCGGGAGCGGCCACTGCACTCCAGTCTGGGTGACAGAGTGAGACTCCAACTCAAAAAAAAAAAAAAAATTTAACATCAACATAATAATTATGCACCTGAAGGCATAATTATACCTTCAGTTTTCAAGTGATGGTTTTAGAAGTGAGAGAAAGAACATAATCAGGACTGTGCTCTAAGTACAACACAACATCAGATGAAGAAAATAAATGAAAACAAAGTTTTAATGTCTATTGCAATAATATTTCAATGTCTATTGTGGAGAGAAGCAATAGAAGACAAAATTAGGTTGGAGGCAAGAATAGAAGAAGGGGGACCCAGGTGTTTCATGTGTTGCAGTAGAAGTTACTGAATTTTGTGTGGTTTGACTAGGGGAAGACGTGAGTATGATAATTTAAGAATGTGTCTTTTTTTTTTTTAGTTTTTGAGAGTAGAGGTAAAAACAAAAATATAGGCATCTTCAAGAAAAACTATTACCTAGATGGGAGGAATAAAGTCTGTTCAATTCTGTATACATGCATATAATAGCCTGACTAACGGCTCCCAAAGATACCAGATCCTAATCCCGTGAGCCTGCTTATATTACCTAATATGGAAAAGAGTCATGCACATGTGATTCATTTAAGAATCTTGAGATGCAGAAGGATTTGACATAAAAGAGGAGAAATGATATGGACACGGAGGCAGAAATTGGAGTGGTGTGGTCAGAGTCCAAAAAATCGGGCAACCACTAAAAGGAAAAAACAAGGAAGGGACTCTCTAGCTCTCTAAAGCCTATGGGTGGGAGGGTGGGGGGAGGAGAAGATCTACCAGCATCTTGATTTCAGTGTAGTAAAGCTGATTTTAGATTTCTGGCCTCCAACACTCTGAGACAAAAATAGTTTCTGCGGTTTGTAGCTATAAAGATCATGGTAATTTATCACAGCAGCCACAGAGATCTAATATTGCTTGCCACTAGGGTTCTGGGTAAATTGTAAATGTAGTCTGGCATAAAGATAGAGACTGTAGAAGCACAAAATTGCTATGAGATCTGTTAGAAGACTCGAGGACGTGATTGAGAACCTACTAGGACAGACACCAAATGAGAGCCAATTATAGATCTGAAAAGAAGTAGCTATTGGCTCAGCATTCAGTAGAACTTTGCATCAGATGGAGACATCCATCACTGCAGTGGGATAGCTTGATGATGTCATGAATTTCCAATCATTAAAACCAGGCATTTATCATACAGCTATTCAAACTCCATTCCACTTTGTTTGGAAGATTATATAAAATCATGATAACCATGCTATAAACTGACAACAACATGTCCAACGCTTTTCCCCACGGTTCATTACATCAAGATTTCCCTCTTCTTGATAATGATTACTGTTACTGCTGAATGTAGCGCCTTTGGAATTCTCTTCCTAACGTACTCTACTAACATAAACAAGCAAATAAGTGAGTCTATGCCTCTCTCAGACTTCTTATGTAATAGTAATATAGCAAACTAGTCTATTGTTGAGTATATTTCCAAGGACTACTCAATCATTCTATAATATTGTTATTTTTTTCAATGTTCCAAATGTTTCTTCTTCTTTTCAGTAATGATTATCCTACTTCATTTCATATATGATTTACTGAATATTTATATAGTTCTTTATTCACACACATATTTAGACTGACAGAGAAAAATAAATTAAATATTGCTTTAAACCTCATGTTCTAGCTAGATACCTTTAAGTAAACTTAGGAAGTTTCAATTATGCCATGTCTTGCATCTGTGTGTGTGTCTGGTGTGTGTGTGTGTGTGTGTGTGTGTGTGTGTGTGTGTGTGTGTTATAAGTTCCTGCAATTTAGTGATATGATATATCTAAAATTATCATCTGTATAAAGGATTAATTAGAAAAAAAGTGCTTTGTAGTCTTTTTAGAACATTTAAAATTAAAAATCCAATACACTTCACATACTATAAGTTTACTAAATGCTCTGCTAAATTAAAATTTTGTTTTATAAAGAGTAATCATTAAACAACATACTTCCTTGGTAAAAAATTTTGTCGTGTCATTTATGCATATCCAGTTTTAAATAGTGTTTGTCTAGGATGACTGATACACAGCACAGTTTTTCTGCAGACAACTTATTAATTCACCATGTCTGTTAACTCCCTAAAATAGTCTCAACTCTGCTTGTGAAGGTATTTATAGATTCATCCTAAAAATATTTACTAAGAATATACTGTCAGGTCCTGTATTAGTTTTCAGAACAGACCTGGTCCTGTCCTCCTGAGCTTACTGATAACCAGGTGGTAACATTAAAATGTGTTGGGTGTTATGGTAAAGACATTACAGGGCACTATGAGAACATACGTCAAGGGAATAAGCATAACCTTGTCTCAAGTTCATGAAAAGTTTTTCATAGACAATGTATTTTAACTTGAGACAAAATGAGTATGAATAAGTAAAATTAAGGAGATCATGGAGAGTGTTGCAGGCAGAGGGAACAACATGCACAAAAGTCTAGAGGCAAAATAAAGCCAAAATTTTCTAAAGAACTGAAATCATGTAAATAGAATAGTCAAGAAATGAAAAACAGAGAACAAAGGCATAACCAATTGTGTCAAGGAGTTACAGAGATTGGGGACAAGTGAGGTAAGCAGGAGAGTGACAGCATTCAATTTTTATTTTCAGAAAGTTACTTTATTTGTTCAATGGGGAACAGACTGGAAAGAATAAGAACCTGGGACAGAGATAATGGCCCGTGATTTGAGGTGGTACACGTGTGGATGGGAGAAAAAGATTTGTTTTAGAGATTTATGATAGACCGGACATGTTTCACTGTGCAGAGTAGAAGACAGAGAAAAACCATGATTTCTGGCTTGTGCAACTTAATGAATGAGAGAGTCATTTTGAGTCAGAGAACACTAGGGAAGATCTACAATTTTGAGCAAAATATATAAATTCAGTTTCAGGCAGGTTGAATTTGACATACTAGCAAGAAATTTAGCTTAAAATGTCAAGTGGGTGAGTGTATACATGTCCCACCAATCTAGTACAGCCTAGTGAGAGGTTTGGGTTAGATCTTTAGGTCTGGAAGTCATCATTTATTCAGCCCTTCATTAAAAATATTTTCTGGCCAGGTTCGGTGGCTCAGACTGTAATCCCGCACTTTGGGAGGCCGAGGTGAGTGGATTGCCTGAGCCCGCGGGTTCGAGACCCGCCTGGGCAACTTGGCAAAACCTCATCTCTACAATAAAAATAAAAAAATTAACCGGGTGTGGTAGTGCGCGCCTGTAGTTCCAGCTACTTGGAAGGTTGAGGCGGAAGGACCGCTGGAGCCCAGCAGGTCGAGGCTACGGTGGCCTGGAGTGGCCACTGCACTCCAGTCTGGGTGACAGAGTGAGACTCCAACTCAAAATATATATATTCTAATTGTTTATTATGCGTCTTTAGACATAAAAGTAGCTGAAGCCACAGGAAGAGTAAAAGTGGCAGAAAAAGTGGCAGAGACAATGATATAGGGTAAGATGAACAAAAGGCCACAGAATCACATAAACACTAATAGGCTGACAGTGGGCTGAAATAAGAGGAAACCATGCAGGATTTGTAGAAGTAGAAGTTACAGATGTGGAAAAGAAAACACAGCAAAATCCAAAAACATATTGTTGTTATAGGAGCTCATGAGGCAAAAGTGTATTAGGAGTGAGGAGAGAAGAAGCAGGATAGAGAGCTATCGACAGAAAAAGTCAGATGAAAACTATACTGGATTTCATGACATCTAGGTCATCACTATGTGAGCAGTCTGATTAGAGTATTGGGTGTTAAAGCCACACTGCAGTGAGTCAAAAACAGAGGAAGATAATCAATGAAAAGTGTTAGGTGTTTACCATTTTAAGATGAGATAGAAATGAATAAGCTGGTGCTAACATGTAAATACTCTGGGATAACCTTCAGAAGCCTATAACCAGATGATGTGGTAAAAGTCCTTTGAAGGTTCTACAATTATCACCTCCTCTGTACAACGGGAACATGACTAACCTGAAAATTCTTGCTATTCTACTATAATAAGATAGGATTGATTACTTAATTTCAAATTTTACAAATTGGCCATAAACGTACAGTATAGCTAGCCAGAATGTAAGCATTCATCTATAGTCTTAGATTGTTTTTAAATCTCTGAAAATACACACTTGATATTTTCTCATTGGTTTACTGGCCTATTTTACTCCTGACATCTTTCAAGTGTCAGGTAATTTTTAAGATTTTCTAAGAAAATTATAAAAAGTCAAATCCCAGAAGCTGATCTTTTTTCACTATAACTTATGCTGCAATCTAATTTCAGTTTTAATTCACGGTGTCTTGATTATTTTTTTCACAATTGTTATGTCTCAAGTTTCTAAAGGAAACCTCTTACATCAACTGGAGAAACAAGAACCTTATTGTAGTAGTTAGGGAAGTTGTTTTTATGAATGCTAGAAAATGTAATATTCTGAGAAGCATAATTACCTTCCGTAGAGTATATACTGATTCAGCAGTAGGAAGTCATCAATTCATCCAGAAAAAATATCTTTGTAAAGCAGAATAACACCAAATTTCTCTCCCCTTCCCCCCAAAATGTTGACAATTGAAATAACATGACAAAGCCGGGCTCGGTGGCTCCGCCTGTAATCCCACGCCTTTGGGAGGCTGAGGTGAGTGGATTGCCTGAGCCCGCAGGTTCGAGACCCGTCTGGGCAGCGAGACCTCATCTCTACAATAAATCAAAAAATCAGCCGGGCGTGGTAGCGCATGCCTGTAATTCTGGCTACTCGGAAGGCTGAGGTGGAAGGATCGCCGGAGCCCAGCAGGTCGAGGCTGCGGTGGCCGCGAGCGGCTCCTGCACTCCAGTCTGGGTGACAAAGTGAGACTCCAACTCAAAAAAAACGACAGATACTATTGATTTCCTATAAAAGAGCACTCCCTCTTCTTTGCTAGCAGAGACCTGGTCTAACTCAATTAAACAAGAGATGTGTACATCAGAGGAAGCTGTACTACTTGTCTACTTGAGCACTTAATATCTAAGCCAAACCACAGTAAGTTTGTGGTTACTACCCCGTGTATGGTTAGAAGTGGATCTGATTGAAATTTTGGTCAACAAGACAGGAGGGAAAGTCTGCTAACAAGTTTCTTGAAAAGCTTTCTTAACCATTGAACAGATTCACGAGACAGAAATGTTCCCTTTTAGCTGTTGGCCATGGCTGTACAAAACCGTAATGCCTAAAGTTTTTGCAGTCACCTCAAGACCTCAAGAAGGGAAACCCAAGAACTAAAGGCAAAATGCTGAGAATGTCAGAACAGAGAGACGGAAAAACCCAAATCAGGAAAGACAAAATTCAGCCTCTGCAATAAACAACCCTTAAATCTTTTTACCTCAAGATTCCATGTAATACAGAACAACACCTCTTTTTTGTATTGCTAAAGTCATCTTGAATTGGCTTTCTTTTAATTGCACATTAAAAATTGTATAATACATACATTTGCATTAATTTCAACCATAGCAGTCAAAATCACTTGCTAAATTTTTAGAAATAATGTTCTTTCTGTCATCTCTGAAAAGATTAACTTAAAGCATACAATAAAAAGAAGAAAAATTTAAAAATCCTTACTTGAATGCCAGCTCCCTCTGGCACTGTGATCTTCCATACACAATTCAGATTGTTGTCATAAGGCTCAGGGTATCCAGGAGACAAAATAGTCCCTTTGCGCTTAGTTAAAATTCCACCACAGGGCACTAAAATAAAGCAGTCCAAGAGAGGGAGTTATTTCTAATGCAAAGTATTAAAATGTGAGAAAAGGTCAGAGATAACGTTTTAGACAGAGACTAGACTTGCAAACAAAATTAAATCATACTGTTTTAAAAACTCATGAGAACAATGAAAATAGTTTGTTTATACCATAAAACATTTAAAAAATGAGACAGCATTAATGATCTTTCAATGGCTTATCTAAAATCTTACAATTAACTCAATAACATATCTGTATTATATTACTAACAAGTACATTGACTAAATTCACCTTAAAATATCTCACTTTTAGATATAAAATGTTTTGAAGTATTATTTTAAATTATTTGGCACTTCCCTCTTCATGCATCCTTTAAAGAGCAATAGCATCCATTGAAAAGTCATGAGGATAATGACAATTATGTTATGATCATAATATTTATGTAGAATAGTGCATTTTAAGTATTTCAACTCATCTGAGCCTTTTAATGATCCATTGAGATAGGGAGGAATAAATATTTTCCCTATCTTACAGCTGAGGAAATGAGGTGGAGTCATTAGGACGCTGTCTTGCCCAAGATCACCTAATAAAACATGAAGCTGGGATTGGAACCCTAGCAGTTTGGAATCAGAGCCCATGTTCTTAGGTGAGAATGAGGATACTTGATATGGCCCCAATTTGGTTATTTCCAGTACAACTAATACAAGAAAGATTAAGTATTGACTACTCTGAAGTCAATAAAGGCTTACATCACTTTTTAAGGTACTAATCTGAAGTTAAAATTCTCATATCACTAATAGTATCAGCTTGATTTTGGGCAAGCTCTAACTCACAACTCTTAAATCTAACTCAAAGACTCTTAAACATGTTTCTTAAGATCTCCAAAACACAGATACCTTATCTGTAAAATGCTCATATTATTGTTTCTAAAAAGCTTTTGTGAAAAATATGGACAAATGAAAAGGTACACAAAGAAACTAGCACATTGCTTGATACACAATGAGTCAATCAATTATATTTCCTTTTGCTACAGTTTTTGTTACTTTAAGTACCAATGATGCTCTGCTCCTTGGGAATTTGTCCTACTTTGGCTATAATGGTAAGATATAGGATGTATGTTTTATACTAATAATAAAAAAGTGAATTGTAGTTTTGTGCCACTTTCAAAGCCAAATGCAGAAACTTAGGGCAATTACCAAAACAGTACTGCAAAGCTTTTTAATAATGTGATGATGTATTTTAAAAGAAAACTATTTTGTATTTTCTTATAAATCTTTGTTATTGGGTTATATACAAATTCAATTTAAATTAATCAGAAATAACTGAACTCATTTAGGACAAAAAGCAAAAGTTTTGCATGATTTGAGAATAGCAAGAAAGTGGTGGCAGAAGAAATTTAAAGGTTCATCCCAAAAAATAGAAGAAAAAATATGGTGGATGAAGTGCTGATCTTGAGATGAAAGAAAATACTTGTTAGACACTCTTCCCCTCCATCCTCACTGCCATTACCTTACCTCATTCTCATTTTTCTTTTCTTTTCTTTTTTTTTTTTTGTTACTACATAAATCACCTCATTGGCCTCCCTGTGGCTGGTACATTTTCCATGTATTATTACAGTTTCCAAATTACTGTCAAAATGATCTTTCTAAAATTAAAATATGACATGTTACTTCTCTGCTGAAAATCCTTCAAAAATCTTTCCATTCCCTTAACTCTACAGATGAGTATAGTTAATTGTATTAGCCTCTAACTTCACCTCCAGGTTTGTATATAACTATAATTTCCCAATACCTCACCACCCCAAGCCCCTGTTCTAGTGCAGCCTTCTAAAACTCACATGCTTTCTTAATGCTGTCACTTGGTTTGTCCTTTTTTCACCTAATTGATACCTACCTATCTGTGGACAATGTGGATATTGACTCTTTAGCCCTGCATGACTCCCCTCTGTGTTAAGTGCCCCACGGTTTCTCAGAGCCTTGGTGCTTTCCTGTACAACTTTATCATACTATGCTTCCATATTCTTTTTATATGTTAAACTCTTCCTCCTGCAGATTCAATTCTGAGAAGATGAGTGAAAGAGTCGGCTGGTACAAGGTGGGCCAGAGCCGGTGCCAGGACCCCGGGAATAATGCATGAGTTCAACCAAGTAAGAAAGTACAAGCAAGTAAAGTTTATCATTCACCTTTCACAGACTGAAAAGGGGGCCAACACTCAGAGGCAAGTGTGGCTTTGAAGGGCCATGAAATGGGTATGTATAAGGGCTTTTGGGTAGGGGGCTTTGGGCCCAAAGGAGTGTCCAGGATTAGGGACCTTTGATGCTGATTTTAGTCACATGAATCTAAGATCTTGATGTTGCCAGACATTAGCATTTCATACCCTCAGGCAGTGGGCTGGATGGCAGGAGACAAGGGGTAGAGGTTTTCCTGTAAGAGACTGTCAGACATTTGCCACCTGCAAACTCCTTAACCAAAGGTGGTTTTATTATCATTTCTATGTCTTTGACCTTCTGCCTTGACAAGGAACCTGAAAGTTTACTATAGATTATTATGCTAAATCATGAAGTGAAAATTTGGGCTGTCCTAGTCTTGCATTTGATGGAGATTTACCAAAGGGGTGGCATAGGCTGCCAGGCCACTTGGCTTGGCCTGCAGTAGAATGTCTAAATGCTTTCTAATGGCTATGCCGAGGCCAAAAGACTAAACTAAGAATAAGCTAAGTTTCTTCTAGGTTTCTATAGGTACCTCCTTTCAATGAGCTAATTACCTCTTTGTCTGGAACTCTGCATACTGTGGTGCCAAGATTCTAACTCTTTTGCTCTAGGCATTATAGATTTTTCTTCCATGCTGCTACTGAGACAAGCTATCCACTCTTCTTCCATTCTCTCTTTCTTATATGCCTTCAAGATTTTGTCCTCACCACCCTATGAAATGATTATGTCAAAGTCACCAAAATATTCATGTTGTGATATGATCAATTCTTAATTTGCATTTTACTGTACACATGAGCAATTATCTCTCACTATTGATTACTCCATCTGTTTGAGCCTTTCTTTGCTTGGCCATCAGAACAAGCACACACTTTCCTGACTGGCAGCACACCAAATATATATATATATCATCCTCCTCCATGCAACTTGATTCCCCAGGCTATCTCCTTATTCTAATCACTAGCCTTTCAATGATGACATCCACTTCTATGCTTATATACTTTGATTACTAGATGTTTATCTTTAGTCATGACTTCTACCTTGAGTTGTTCTATTGAACAAGGCATCCCAAAATTAATATGTCTAAAGTAATACTTTAAAAAGCCTTCCTCATTCTCTCTCCTCTATCTTAGTAAATGTGACCAACATCCACCCAATTCTTAGGCCATAAGCCTAAGACCATATTGATTCCCCTTTCTGACATTCAAGTTCATATTTATATCTATGTTCAATCTGTCAGTAAACACTGTCAACTCCACCTTAAAAATATATCCCAAAGCTTGCCAATTCTAATCACTTTGACCACAATCTTTCTATCTAAATCACCATTACCTTTCCCCTCTACTTCACAGTAGGCTCCTAATCAGTTACACTGCTTCTACTCCATCCCTTCTTATACTAAATATAGTGATTTTTTTTAAGAAGCTGAATAAGATCGTATCATTCCCTTGCTCAAGGAATTCCCACACTACCTAGAGAAACTTCCAACTCACCATGGCCTTCAAGGCTCCATATGAATGGGACTCCGTTCTGCCTCTCTGAAGTCATCTCCTATCTCTCTTTGTCACCATTCACTGTGTTCCAGACACCTGGAATTCTAGCTGTAACTTGAACATGTCAAGATCTCTCTTCCTTTCACAGTCCACACACTCACTCACTATCAAGACTTTATGCACTCCCCTCTTTATTTATGTCATTCAGCTATAAAACAGGTGCATTCTCTGGACGTCCCCTTGTAACTCAAGCTCTGGCTTTATTTTTCACCATAATAATTACCACTACCCAAAAGAAGATAATATATTTGTTGATTTCTTCTGTCTCCTTCCACTAAAATGTAAAATGTAAATGCAAAAAGTAGGAGCAAGGATCATGTTATTCAGCACTATGCTATGCTGCAAGTGCCTAGAATGGTGTCTGGTATTTAGTAAGCACTCAAAAAATGCTGGTTGAATAAGCTGTTGATGTATGTCTGACAAAGGCCTAACATCTAGGAGCTACAAGGAACTCAAACATGCTGAAAAGAAAAAAAACAAACAGCCTCATTACAAAGCGGGCAAAAGATATGAATAGATACTTCTCAAAAAAAGACATATGAGCAGCCAACAGATACATGAAAAATGTTCAGCCTCACTAGTCATCAAAGAAAGGCAAACTGAAACCACGCTGAGCTATCACCTAACTCCCGTCCGGATGACTATCATCAATAACTCAAAAAACAACAGATGCTGGAGAGGATGCAGCAAAAAAGAAACACTTCCACACTGTTGGTGGGTGTGTAAACTAGTACAGCCTTTGTGGAAAACAGTGTGGCAATTCCTAAAAGATCTGAAAATCGACCTTCCATATAACCCCGCAATCCCCCTACTGGGAATATACCCAGAAGAACTCAAATCACTCTATAAAAAAGATGGGAACCAACTGCGCTGTCCATCAAAAGAGGACAGGATAATTATATATATATATATATATATATATATATATATATATATATATATATATATGGTACATATACACTATGGAATATTACGCAGCCACAAAGAAGAACAAAATCATGAACTTCGGTACATATACAAGATGGAATATTATGCAGCCATAAAGAAGAGCAAAATCATGAACTTCACAGAAACCTGGATGGACTTGGAATTTATAATCCTGAGTGATCTTTCACAGAAACAAAGAACTGTATATCACATGTTCTCACTCATAAGCGGAGCTTAAATGATTATTGTAATACTATAAGAGAATGATTGGCAGTAGTGGGAAACTGCTGGGAAGGGGGTGGAAAAGTGGGATTGGCCAGAGTGGGAATCTGCCTGAGGTGGGGGGCACATCTCATTAACAAGGGTACCTGTATAATGAACATTTGTATGTCTAACCCTGAATTTTACCCCACATCTTTAAAATAAAAAAAAAATAAAAAAAGAATAAGCTTGTTGAAAGACTGGTTGTATATCTATCTACATATATCTTGCAGTTACAAGTTACCTCTTTATCATTCTTGCATCATTTATCTCACTGTTTTACTAAATAAGCCATATTTGTCAAACTCTACTTCAATCCCCCCTTTTTTTAACCAAAAAAAGCTATAAAAATATTCCCAAACAAGCAATATACACATACAAAATATTTTACAAGTTTTACCCCATATATTGCATTTAGTTATAAAACATTTATATTATTTTTAATCTAACATTTGCATTCTGTTTTTAAAAGATATATGATGTTTCCCTTCTGATCAGTATTACACAACATAATACATGGATTTTAAAAATAGTCTTTGGAATCAAATAGCCTGAGTTCAAATCTAATTTTACTTTTGTCTCTAAACCAAAGGGGTTTTACTCTCTGTAAAAGAAGGATAATCATATTCACTTCTTAGAGTTGACATCAATATTAAATGAGATAATGCTTAATTGTATTTCATATAAATACTAATGATTTCTCTTTATTATTATAGTGCATAACTTTTTCATGGATGAATAAGTGATCTTGTATATATTTCTTCATCAATTTCCTTCCCACTCTAAGAAAAGATGAAATAGACAGGTGTTGCCATGGAGATTTCCAAGTAAAAGCAATTCTCTGTGGCTCTCTAAAAGACTTGAAAAAACAGACCCAGATAAGGGTGATCAGATAAGTAGCTAATTAAAGACTTTTTGCCTGAGAAGAGTAGGTTTGGGCTTCAGAGGTTTTTCAAAAAAGACCTCCCACTAACAGAAGAATTTAGGCCTAAAGCCATATATTGTCAAAGCTATTAGTGGCTGCAGGGGGTTATTTGAATCACAGACTCTCAGAGGAAGAAGAGCCTGGGGTTTTATGAGACTGAAGATTTTAAGAAATTTGAAGTGTAACAAGGTCAAATTTGCAAGATAAAAACTCAGTCTTCAGCAGAAGTTTTATTTTTCAGTTCTGTATTTATTTATTCCAAGCTCAATAATTTTAGTAAAATATTATTGTACTTTATTTTATCTAAGAATACCTTGCACTATAATTTTGTATGAGTTTATTAAATATTGTCAATATCCCAGTTGTTAAAATTTGCAGATCTTCTAATTTAGTACTGAACACTTTAATGATAAGCACAGTTCACATATCATATCTAATAGGGCTGCTCTCCAGTCCACAGTATGGCAGCGTGTGCAAAATAACTGAACATTTTCTTGTGCTTTACTATAATGGGAAAAACTTGAAAGTGTTGATAGTAATAAAAATAACTGTGAAACAAAACCAATACAATTGAAATAGAAATCATTAGGAATGTAGAAAACAGTATTCTCAGTATTCTCTTGGTTTCAATCAGATACTCACTTGGCTTAAGCTGTTAACAGCATTCATTGAACTGTGAAAACAATCAACTTGTATAAAACCCTGTAAAAAGACTGTCAAAGATTATATCTATACTGTAAAGGGTAAATAGAGAATTTGTTCTCTCAGAATAAAATGTAAAACTATTGCTTGTGCTGTATATATATATATATCTTTCCTACAGATGTGAGAAAAGGTTGAAAGTTCTGCTTTGTAAAAGTCTAAACAAGCAAAGTGAGCAAGAGCATCACCACGTGGTGGAATACTGAAAGTAAAAATGCAAGTAGCTCACTCTGGGAGTTGGCCAGAGCTGTTAGAGACTCTGCAAATATTCAGGACATAACTACAGTTATTTGCAAAAAAAAAAAAAAAATTCACTGAAAACTGTCCATTGCCTCTTATATACCAGATATTATTTGAGCAAAAAACCACAATAGAGTGGCCGGGGAAAGAGGGCAGATTAAGACAGATTAAGACATTTAACAAAAACCAAAAACTATATATAATATAGTAGATGGATGCTGAAAGAAAAAGCAGAGTCATAGTACAGAGAGTGAATGGCAAACGGGTGGCAGAAGACACAAAGACCAAGTAAGATAATTGAGGAGACTAGAATGAAATTATTCTGTGAAACAAAAAGGTAGCCAAGGGCTAAGTGCTCCAACTAGGGGGAAGAGGAACTTCTAAAGTCTTGAGTCAGGTAATGTTTTATGCAGATAAAATATGTTAAAAGTGACTCCAAACTAAACAGAATGATTTAATATCAACTTAACAGAGTTTTGTACTTGACTCTCATATTTGAATCTATAAGACATCAAGTTTCTTTTACTTTAAGATATTTTAGGACATGACCATTTTTTATTCTGAATATTTTGAAGCTAAAAATATACACAATTAAAAACAAATGTTCAAACAATATTTTCATTTGTGTCAAGATTAGAAGTTGGACCAAATGGTCAACACAAACTGATCTATCTTTTGAATATCATTTAGAATAATCACCTTTCTATTTCTTGTCTCACACAGATCCCATATAATCATCTGTTATACAGCCAACTTTCTGGATTTATACCCGTTCTATAAATAAGAATATTTTTGAAATGGTATAAGGTCATATGTCCTTTTCGTGTGATCTTGGCAGGAAATGCAAGTTATCTAATACAATTTTCTTTCTCTGGCTATGTACTATCTCAGTCAGTTCTGACTGCTGTAACTGTAGTAAGGGCCTTCCCAGAACAAAGAGAAAGTAACACGACGCAATCAATGTCTAAGGGCGCATGTGTAACCTTGTTACAACCCTGTGCCATGAAATGCCCAATTGAAATGTATGTTGCCATATAAGGGGAACAAAGGGGCTAGAACGTGAAGAAAAGTGAGTGAAAAGTGTGTAAGACAAGACCCTGCTGCATTCGGGGCTCAGTCTTTGGATATGAATCTGCTGAGCCAGTGCCGGCACGAATAAATGCTGCTTCCTGGCGTCTTGGTCTCTCTCTGTAAAAGGTCTTACAACATCTCTGGTGACTTGTCTGGAATGCAAAGACAGTTATTTCACCTCGTCACCAGGGTGTGCTCCCCAGGATGCCGGGAGAGGTGACCTCGCCTGGCGCCAGTGGACTGATTAATCCGCAAGGTACTAGCCCTCCAGGTGTACCAGGGCAAGGACCCGGGAGCAAAAAGAGCCCAGTGAGGCCCAGAAGCCAGTCAAGGGATCACCGCCCATCAGACTAGTGAGAACCCGGGTTTGATTTGGCATGCCTGGCCCTCAGAGGCAAAAGGGGAGTCTGATCACCTCTCAGAGTTGCCCAAATAGTCCCATAGGGGATGAAACATGACTCTAAGGCACTAGGCAGTGCGTTGGAGATGTTGTATGAGTGCGAGTGAATGAGATGCTGCCTGGCAGCGAAGTGAGAGCAGAGTCCAAATCTGTGGATCGTAGCAACCTCATAAGGCTTAGGGTGGTAGTGAAGTCAGGAGAAATTCTGAATCAAAACCTAATCAGGGGTTTATACCGACCGCCAATTGCTAAGTGATGCCTGAAATATCTCCACGAGGAGAATTGCTGGAGATGGACGAAGCGAGTACTCAACCCTTCCCTTATCCTTTCTCATGAGTGCTGTTATCTTTTAGAGGGAGGAAATGGATGACAAACAGAGTAAGCTTACCCCCCTAGAGTGCATGATAAAGAATTTCAAAAAGGAATTTTCAGGAGACTACGTTATTTAGTTGACTCCCAGAAAACTCTGGAGGTTCTGTGAAATAGATGGCCTTCCTTCAGGCTGGGCTGACCCTCTGAGGGGTCACTCGACAAAAGAACTAGTCAGCAAAGTGTTTAGAGTCATTGTGGGGGACATAGGCCATGCTGACCAATTCCCTTACATTGACTATTGGCAAGGTATAGTCCTATGTCATCCACCTTGGTTAAAAGTCTGTTTAGAAGAGAACTGTCAAATCATCATGGACTGAATGATGGCTCCTTCAAAATGCCGACCAGTGTCTGAGAAGCCTGTTCTGTCGGAGTAGCCCAAGGAAATCCCTGAACTTTATGTGCTATTATACCCCTCACTGCATCCTGCACTCCCCGTACCTACTGCAGTTGGAGCCCCATCAGAGACTGCCCACACCCCTAAAGCCACCCCTCCCACAAAGTTACCTGAGATACCACTGGCCACAACTACCCTAGAGATGCCAGTCCTGACCCCATATACTCCGGCCAGAAAGCACCAGGAGGACTCTGCCGGCAGCCCCCCTCCCCATAGGCACTGAGAGGCCTTACAACTGCCATTGAGAGAAACTAGAGGTCTCCTCTACTACTGTCAAAACAGCCAAATCCAAGGGGGGACAATGTACTTTTATCTATCTTTACCACCACTGATCTCCTGAACTGGAAAAAACACACTCCCTTGTTCACTGAGAAGCCTTGGGCCATGATTGATCTAATGCAATCCATCATCTAGACCCACAAGCCCACTTGAACTGATTGCTGACACCTTCTCCAGACTCAGGCTGCCTTAAAATGGTTAGAGGAGCCGGGCTCAGTGGCTCAGCCTGTAATCCCGTGTCTTTGGGAACCAATGTGCTTGCTATTTCCGAAAAGGACATTGGAAAAATGAATATCCAGAGAATTACTGTCAAACTCCCTGGGGAAGAGGGAGAGGCCAGGTGGTCCAAGGATAGTACCAGCCTGCGTCCCAACAGCATGAGACCCCTGAGAATGATCTTGTTGGTGTAGCTGCTGTAAAAACTATGGGGAAGACTAGAACAGACCGGGCTCCATTTTGTTAGGCCCCCAGGAGCCTATGGTCTGAATGACTGTGGGGGGGTCAGCCCCTTGACTTCGTGTTAGATACTGGGGCAGAGCATTCTGTGGTAACCCATCCTGTGGGCTCCCTCTCACAGAGACAAGCCACTATTGTGGGGCCAAGGGTGGCCAGGCTTGTCATCCCTTCTTACGGCCCCAGCAATGTAATTTAGAAGGTCATGAAGTTATTCATGAATTCCTGTGCCACCCCAGCTGTCCTGTGGCTTTAATGGGTCAGGACCTCCTGGGAAACCTGCAAGCCCAGATAACTTTCCACTCCAACAGCCAAGCAGCTCTGACCCTGGGAAAACCTGAGGCAAAAATTATGACTCTCACGGTCTCCTGAGGAGAAGAGTGGAGTCTTTATAGTCTCATAGAAAAGCCACAACAAGGGCCTGAGCTTCTCTTAATGGTGCCTGGAGTATGGACTGAGGACAATGTCCCAGACTAGCCTGAAACATACCCCCAATAATAGTAGAACTAAAACAGGGGGCTGGACCCACCCACCAGAAACAATATTTCATTCCTCACAAGGCACAGATTGGGATCCAGAAACATCTGGAAAGACTTCTAAAGTATGGAATCCTCTGACCCTGCCAGACATCTTGGAACACGCCTCTCCTGCCAGTCCAGAAACTGGGAACAGATGACTACTGGCCAGTTCAGGACCACAAGCAGTAACCCAAGCCACCGTTACCTTATACCCAGTTGTCCTCAACTCCCATACTTTCCTGGGTCTTATCCCTGCTGAGGCTGCCTTCTTTACATGTTTGGACCTCAAGGACTCATTCTTTTGTATCCGCTTGGCCCCTCAGAGTCAACCAGTTTTGGCTTTCAATGGAAAAATCCCGAAAATGGGAACAGAGTTCAGTTAACTCAGACTAGATTGTCTTGAGGGTTCAAACATTCCCCGACCATTTTCCATATGGCATTAGTCTCTGATTTAAAAGCCCTCCCAGCATACCAACATGGCTACATGCTACTTCAGTAAGTGGACGATCTACTGTTGGCTGAACAGATGTTGGAGGACTGTATGGAAGGGATGAAACAGCTCCTCACTCTCCTATGGAAGGCCAGCTACAAGGTTTCAAGGAAAAAGACCCAAATCTGCCAAGAGAGGGTCAAATACCGCAGCTTCTATCTATCCCAAGGACAGCATCAACTTGGCCCAGAATGAAAACAAGCTGTCTGTTCAATTCCAATTCTGTCCATTCGATGCCAGGTTCATAAGTTCCTTGGGGCTGCAGTTTTCTGTAGAATCTGGATACCTAACTTCTCTGCCGTGGCAACCCCTTTATGAGGCCACAAAGTGGGGAGAATGAGAATCTTTGCTATCAGAGCAAATACAACAAAAGGCCTTTGAAGAAGTAAGCTCTCATTAGTGCACCCAGCCTGGGACTCCCAGACATGTCTAAACCCTTCTTCCTATACATGCACAAGCATACTGGTGTTGCAGTGGGAGTCCTGACCCAAATGTTGGGATCATGGCATTGTCTGGTAGCATACCTCTCCAAACAACTTGACTCCATTGACCGAGGCCTAAGGGCCTTCATTCTGCCTAAGGGCTCTCACAGCCACAGCTCTCCTTGTAGCAGAAGCTGACAAATTAACTATGGAACAAGAATTAACAGTCTGAGTGCCATACTCAATGCTGACCTTAATGGAGTATAAAGGACAGTACTGACTAACTAATACCTGGATGGTCAAAATCAGGGAATGTTGTGTGAAAATCTGCACATCCACCTAGAAGTGGTGTGGACCCTCAACCCTGCAGCCGTGCTGCCTGTCAGGCCAGATCAGCCCTATCATAACTGCATTGAAGTCATGGACAAAATATTTTCCAGCTGACCGGATTTAACAGAACAGCCTCTCAAGTACCCCAACGTTGAGTATTTCACCAATGGCAGCAATTTCGTGAAGAGGGAGAACATCTTGCTGGGTACTCTGTGGTAACCCTGAATTCTACTCTCAAGGTAAAGTCTCTGCCAAAAGGAACCTCAGCACAAAAAGAAAAACTCATCACACTAACCCAAGCCCTCCTACCAGCAGCAGGGATAGGTGTCAATATGTACACCAATTCTAAATATGCCTTCACCCTCCATGCATAAAGAAAAGGGTCTAATCAACACAGTGGGAAAAGACATAAAATGCAGTAAAGAAATCCTCTAACTCTTAGATGTTTTATGGGCCCCTAAGAAGGTAACAGCTATGCATTGTTGGGGACATCAAAGGGGAGACACCATGGTTGCTCGAGGGAACAGAAAAACAGACAGAGAAACAAAGCTCATGACCTCCCAGGGGACAACAGAACCAAGGGCTCTGGCCACCACACTGTTCCCTAGCCATTGGCAAAATGAGACCTTTAATTACTCACAACACAAGCACACCTGGTTCAAGACTGAAGCTGGAAACTACCGCCCAGGTGGGTGGTGAAAGCTTAAGGATGGATGAGTCACAATTCCTGAGACTGTGGCCCCAATCTTAGTCAAGCAGTTCTACCAGGAAACCCACACTGACCGAATGGCTCTCAAGACCACATTGGGCCAACATTTCTATATTTCTCGACTTTTCAGCATAGCCCATGCAGTGTGTAAACAGTGTGAAATATGTGCCAGAAATAACCTGTGTCAGGGACCTAAGATCTCCCCTGGAGTACAGAGTGTTGGAGGGGCCCCATTTGAAAATACAGTTGTGGACTTCACTGAGCTTCCCCAAGTCTGAGGCTGCAAATATCTGTTAGTCTTTGTATGTACTTTCTCAGGCTGGGTAGAGGCCTTCCCTACTCACAGAGAAAAGGCACACGAGGTGGCCTGACTTCTTCTAAAAGAAATCATTCCTTGATTTGGGATCCCAATCACCATAGGATTGATAGGATTGGACAATGGGCTGGCATTTGTGGCTGAAATAATACAGCTGGTGGTGAGGGGTTTAAGAATTACATGGAAATTACATGTCATATACGGTCCCCAGAGCTCCAGAAAGGTGGAATGAATGAATTGAACTCTAAAATTACAGCTAAGTAAACTGTGTCAGGAAACCCACCTACATTGGGACCAGCTGTTGCCAATTGCTTTGCTAAGAATCAGATCTAGTCTTACTAGACAAACAGGGTTCTTCCCTTTTGAAATTCTTTAGAGGCCCTCCCCCATTATCGGGGGTATACAAGGGGATGTAAAGGAAGCAAGCAACCTTACCTTGAAACAGCAAATGCAGGCCCTTGGCTCAACCCTAACCACTATTACACCATTGGGTTAGGGAGCAGTTACCTATAAGCTTAACCACAGATGCCCACCATTTTAAACCAGGAGATACTGTATGGGTAAAAGAATGGAATGTCCCACCCCTAAAGCCCCTTTGGAGAGATCTGTTCACTATCATTTTATGCACCCCTATTGCAATAAAGGTAGCCGAGGTGGCCCCTTGGATTCACCACAGAAGGGTGAGACTAGCCTCTCAGGACTGGGAATATACTTCTGATCCATCAACAATGTGAAAGCTGACTATCCGGAGGAAATGAGTTGTAACCAAAGGACCCTAAAGGACTGCAGCCCTGCTTTAGTCACTCCAGAAACTGACTAATCTATGCACAGCAGAAGTTTGAGGAATCACCATCCGATGGAATAAATTGACTGTTCTTTTACTGCACTGTATTGCCACCCCTAGTCCCTATCTATTGCTGTAATCCTTGCCTCATTCTTTGCTATTGGATTAGCGGAAGCCACCCTCACTGACTGAAGGTGTGGAGAAAGAATTCTACTAGCACTCTTTTTCAGGATAATTTATTGCTGTTAGTTGCTTCTAATCTGGGCTCCTTTCACCTAAGTCCCTTATCCTGCAATACAGGCGTCTGTTGACATTACAGCTAATAGACCCGCAAAAGCCCTTAACATACTAACCAAACAGCAAGCCAGGATGTGAAATGCTATCTATCAGAACCGCTTAGTCTTAGATTACTTGTTTGATTCTGAAGGAGTAGTAAGTGGAAAGTTTAACATAAGCAACTGCACTTACAAATAGATGATGAGAGAAAGGTCATAGAAGAAATCACTGACCAAATGAGAAAAATTGCCCATGTCTCCATCCAGACCTGAAAAGGCTGGAACCCTCAGGAACTGTTCTTCACTTTGGGGGTGATTAAAAACCCTCATGGGCATTATACTTGTGATTTTAGGAATTTGTCTAATCTTGCCCTGGTTATAAGGTCTTTCTCCAGTTTCACTGATGGCAGAGTCAAAAGGAAAATATCAGCACATTAATGATGTTATGGAAGTACAAACCCCGAAACCTAGGTAATGCTCTTTGACCCTAGAAGGGCCCGGGCATCAATGTGGGGAATGTGGTAAGGGTCTTCCCAGAACAAAGAGAAAGTAACGTGATGCAATCAATATCTAAGTGTGCACTCATAACCCTGTCACAACACTGTGCCATGAAATGCCCAATAGAAATATATGGTGCCATATAAAGGAAACAAAGGGGCTAGAATGTGAAGAAAAGTTAGTTAAAAGTCTATAAGGCCAGGCCCCATGGAGTTCGGGGATCAGCCTTTGGATGTAAATCTGCTGAGCCAGTGCTGGCATGAATAAATGCTGCTTCCTGGCAAGAAGCCTCGGTGTCCTGTCTCTCTCTAAAGTATCCTACAACATAACAAAATACCATAAATTGGGTGGCTCATAAACAACAGAAGTTTATTTCTAACATTTCTCGAAGTTGAGAAATTCAAGATCAAGGCACTAGCGATCTGATACCTGTTGAGGGCACCTTTCCTGATTTATAGATAGATATTTTCTTGCAGTGTCCTCACAGGCTAAAGATTTCTCTGAGGACTATTTTATAAGGATATTAATCCCATTCATAAGGGCTCTTCCCTCATCATTTAATTCCTAAATCTCTCCCCCAAAAATACCATCACCTTGGGGGTCAGGATTTCAACATGAATTTGGGGTGGATACAACATACAGACTATAGCATTCTGCTACTGGTCCCCCAAATCCATGTCTTTCTCATAAAAAATGCATTCATTCTATTCCAAGAACCCCCAAAATCTTAATTTGTTACAACATCTACTAAAAAACCAAATATTCAAAATCTCATCTAAATAGTAGGTAAATCAGATATGGGTGACACTCAAGGTACAATTCACCCTGAGACAAATTCCCTTTCAGCATGAGCCTATGAAATCAAACAAGTTACCTGCTTCCAAAATAGGATGGTGGAACAGTCACAGACTACATCCCCATTCCAAAAAATAAAAATAGGACAGAAAAAAGAGGTAAGAGTTCTCAAGCAAGTCCAAACACATAAAATTCTAGAATAATCTTCTTTGTCTCAATGTTCTGCTCTTCAGACCTCCTCGGTCTGTGGTCCTGCCTTCTAGAGTCACAGGATGGAAGTCCTGCCTTTTGTACACACTGTAGAAGAGGTCCTGATTTCTGAACATTTAGGGGTGATAGTCTTGCCCTTGTGGCTTTGCTGGGTGTAGCACCTACCACAGGTCTCAAAGATTAGAGTTACATGCCTGTGGTTCTCTCTGGCTGAAATAATACGCCAGTGGCTCTACTGTTTCATGGTCATGTGGGTATTCCCACCCCTATAGCTCCACAGGGCATTGTCCTTGTGGAGGCTCTTTGAGGTGGCTTTACCCCTTTGTCAGTTCTCTGCCCAAGCAGAGATACTATCTAGGACATTCTTTGATATTTACAAGAAGGCACACATACCTCCACAGCTTCACTGAGCACAGAGCATTCTGAACTAGACCAACAGGAACCATAACTGGGGAACTAAGGAGCTGTGTGACTAATTCAGGGAACAAAGTCAGATGTGAGGTGGTTCTGGGCAGCAAAGTCCCCTTCTTTGAAATATGTCCCCCAGGTCCTTGCATTTTTGACTTGTGATAGGAGAGGAAGCCTCAATGAGTTCTGAAATGCATTCAGGTTCATTCTTCCATTGTCTTAGACAATAGGTCAAGGCTTCTATTCAGATAGCTGACTAATCTCTCTATTGTCTTTATGAAGAGCTCCTAGCTTCTGTTGAAATGGATGATTCGTACTAAACTTCTTATCAGACATTACTTGGCTGTCCTCTTAAAGTTCTCTCCTGAACAGATCTTCTCATTTTTTCCAATGCAGACAGGATGAGAATTTTTCAAATATTTAAGTTTTGTTTACCTATTGATTAACATTTAGATCTTTAAATTATTTTTCTCTATTCATATTTTACTATAGGTAGTCAAAAGAAGCCAAGTGCACCATTTTCACTTTGCTTAGTTATTTCCTTAGCTACATATCCAATTTCATTGTTTCAAAGCTCTACCTTCCCCAAAACACTAAAACATGAACATAATAAGCCAAGTTCTTTGACACTTTATTTTTTTTTCATTTTAAAAATTTTTTTGAGAAAGTAGGAGTTTATTAAGAAGACAAAAAAAGCTTCCAAGTGGGAGGGGACCTGAAAAAGGGTCGCCCTGACTCTTTAAAACAAGGATAGTCTTTCCTCCATTGTTCAGCAACTTGTTCCTCATTTATGTCTAAGGATTCATCAGAATGAACTTTACTGTTCACATTTCTACCAACATTCTGTTCATGACCACTTAGGTATTCTCTACAAGTTCTCCTTTTCTCATTCTGAGCCCTCACCAAAATCACCATTTATAGTCTTTTCACAACAATATAGGCTTTTTCTAACATGCACCTCAAAACTCTTCCAGCCTATAACCATTACCCAGTTACAAAGCCACTTCCACATTTTTAGGTATTTGTTACAATAACACCCTATTCCTGGTGTCAATTTTCTGTCTTAGTCTTTTTAGGCTATATAAAAAAATACCATAGAGTGGATGGCTTATAGACAATATAAATGGGCTGGACTCAGTGGCTCAGCCTGTAATCCAAGCACTTTGGGAGGCCAAGGCGAATGGATTGCCTGAGACTGCAGGTTCAAGACCAGTCCAGGCAACTTGGCGAGACCTTATCTCTACAATAAATCTAAATAAATAAATAAATAAATAAATAAATAAATAAATAAATAAATAAATAAATTTCTCACAATTCTGGAGGCTGAGATGTCCAAGCTCAAAGCACTGAGAGATTCAATGTCTTTTGAGGACCTGGGTCCTGGTTCACAGCTAGTCATCTTCTTGCTGTGCCCTCATGTGATATGCACAATGAAGGATCTCTCTTGGGTTGTTTTTATTAGGGTACTAATCTGATTAGTCATCTCCTAAAGGACCCACCCTCTGATATCATCACCTTGGCAGTAAGAATTTCAAACCTAAGCCGGGTTCGGTGGCTCAGCCTGTAATCCCGTGCCTTTGGGAGGCTGAGGTGAGTGGATTGCCTGAGCCCGCGGGTTCGAGACCGGCCTGGGCAGCAAGACCTCATCTCTACAATAAATCAAAAAATCAGCCGGGCGTGGTAGCGCGTGCCTGTAATTCTGGCTACTCGGAAGGCTGAGGCGGAAGGATCGCCGGAGACCAGCAGGTGAGGCTGCGGTGGCCGGGAGCGGCCACTGCACTCCAGTCTGGGCGACCGAGTGAGACTCCAACTCAAAAAAAAAAAATAAAAGAATTTCAAACCTAAATGTTTGGGGAACAAAAACATTCAGACCATAGCACAAGTCAATGCAAAATCAAAAGTGCTCTGTTCTATATTTAAAGACTTTCCATAGCTGCAGTGACAGGTTTTTCAAAAAACTTGTAAAACTAAAGGCCACTGTGCCTCTTACTGAGCAAATGTGTGGGTTCCAAAGTACCTCATCTTTTACCCTCAAAGTAAGAGGTGAGTTTAGGCTAAAGCTAGACTAAGGACAGTAAACTAGCATTCATTCCTGAAGCTGATTATCAGCAAAAGATAGGTAAGTCTGGAAGTCTTTTATAGGTTCTAGTTCCTGGTGTGAGCTACTGTTCTTTCTGAGACAAATCTCTAGTTGGATTGTACAAACTTTCTTTTATTTATAAAGATCTATATCACTGATGGCAATACACTGAAATTAACAAATTTACATATTTGATCTATAAAAAGTTTTGCAATAATCATGTAATACAGGGACCATCTTCAGTTTCAGACAAAAATAGTGTATGGTTTCCATATATAATTTCTTATTTTCTATTTACTGTCTCACAAATTTTCTCTTATCTTCTCTCACTTCTCTTTCCTCTTGCTAACTTTTTTGATTTTTCCTTTATTTCTCTTTCTCTTGTATTTAATGTCAGTCCATTTCTCCCTTGTATATCTTTCCTATTTCTAACCATATCTCAACTACATTACCTTTATGACATAAGAAAATTTACTTCTTTGGATAATGTAATCTTTAAATTTGTCAGAGTCAGAAAAAGGAGCAAACTGCAAATGTTAGATAAACATATGTTTTCAAGACCTATTAAAAGTGTAGTAACAATTATTTTTATTTTAACTATATTTTTATTTTAGGTTAAAAAATCTTGGTAGCAATGGTAACAAGCCAAATCATGACTATAAGCCTATTTTTTTAAGTATACACTTTTACAATTTGACCTTGAATGCATTGAATGGTGGAAATTTCACAGTCCTCCTAAATGGTGTATTTTAATAAATAATTACTATTATTCTCAGTAAAATCAACATATCTTCTGAAAACATTTCTTAAAAATATTAAGTGTAAATGAAAGTCACTCAAGGAATCCTAAATGATTAAAGTTGGTAAGGATAATAGAAGTCAATGCTTCCAGTCTTTTCTAAGATGCAAAACTTATTCTGTGGAAGACAGAGTTTACATATAATAACTTTAAAATGTTATTGAAGCGAAATATCAACAAATGAAAATCAGTAATAGTAAAACAACAATGTTGTGTGAGGAAAAATAAATAGTATTAAACACTATCAGCACTGTATATTAAGTCCTATATTCTGTATCCAATACTTTTAGAATTGGAATCTTCTCTCTTGATTTTGTGACTGATTGGCAACAACAAAATTTTAATGTTTTATTACTCATTAGGCTTTAAGAACTAACTAAGACAAGGTTTTTAATCATGTAATAGCTACAATGAACCTACAAGGAAGTTCTCCTATTTTCCTGTTTGTGTTGGTGTGGGAATTGAGGATCAAACACACCACGTAAATTTTCCAGAACCTTACTGTAACTCACCTCAATTCAGTCATAAGGCCAAAACCCAAGACCCTTATGCCGAGAACTCAAAACTTAACTGTGATGACTTTACTCAATTTTACAAGGTTCTTTGCAATTTCCCCCCATTAATTTAGCACATTAACAATAGTAAATATACAAAGAGAACTTTTGAGGAGTAATTCATAAATTTACATTTCAGTTATTGGCATATATACATTCTCTGAACACTCTTACCAAAGAAATAAATGGTTTTTTCCAATGATATTTAAAGATGAATAAGCTAGTCTACGAATTTCCATAAGTCATCATATCACTCAGTTTTTACTATAGATGATTATCTTGAAAAAATTTTCATCATGCATATGAGACTAAATGAAGACAACTATTTAATCTAAGTACTTTCTAGTTTCATGGCAATGCTATTTTCTTTCAATATCAACATAAAAAATACAATAAAAGTGACACAGAAATTATGTAAGTAATTATTGATGAAAGTGAAGTCAAAATTGATTCTTAATATTTATGGGACAATGATTAAAAATATATTGTGAGTCTGAAGAGAATTATTATTATGTGTTTGTCTTAAATTATTAAACTGATTTAAGGCAATGTAATTTCCAATTTATGCATATTGCATGACTAATTTTGGCAAAAACATATAGAAACATTTATTTCAGCTCGTGATTCTTTTAGTTTAGGATGATGTATTCATTATTATTTTATGAGTCAAACATACATTGTGATTCAGATGGAAGAACATTATCTGTTTTGTCTTTATGAGAGTCATACGTACTTAAGGGGAAGATACGCTTGTCCCATTAACCCGAGTTCTATGTTAGGCACAAAACAAGAGGAACATCAAGTCCAACTGATTTATCTCCTATACTTACTGACTGTCAGAAATGTACTTTGATAGGGTCAGCAATTTTGCATGATAAATGAGACATAGAAATGTAATTGGGAAAGAAATAGCTTATAAGTCAGAACATAAAGAGAAGCAGTAATCTATCAGTTTAATTTGGGGTTTGAAGTTAAAACAAAAACTTAGTTTTAATTCTGCTTCCATTCTTCTCACGCTGTGCCATGACGCCATTCCACCCATACTATGCCACTTCTACCTCTCTAAGACTCAGTTTATTCATCGGCAAATTCCAAGAGAAACTTCTTCATAGGTTTGCTTGAGGATTAAATGTAATATGAATTTAAATTGCTTAGCATGGAATGGGGCTGTCTTAGACCATTAGGCTGTCATAACAAAATACTACAGACTGGGTAATTTATAAACAACAGAAATGTATGTCTTACGGCTCTAAAATCTGGGAAGTCTGAGATTAAGATGCCAGCAGATGTAGTTTCTGGTGAGGGTTCCCTCAGTGCTTCGTAGACAGTGCCTTCAGCTGTGCGCTCACATGGCAGAAAGCTGAATATGCTCCCTTGAACTTCTTTTATAAAGACACTAACTTATTCATGAGGGCAGAGGCCTCAAGACTCAGTCATCTCCCCCAGGTCCACTTCTTAACACCGCAATATGGGGAATTAAGTTTCAGCATAAAAATTTTAAGGAGACACAGACATTCAAACCATAGCATTGGCAAATAGTGGCATTAAGTAAATGATAAGCATATTAAAACTTGAAGTTATTTAGCAGAAAGATAAGAAAGTTAGAGTCCTTTATAGTCCTTTAATTAATTTTTGTAGGTAGTCTTTCAACAAATAATAGAATAATACAAGACCAGTTTACATTCCATTTATTGAAGTGGAAATAATTAAAATATTTGTTGCAATTAAAAATGCATTGTGAAATTTGCTAGGTATATTTGCTTTGGGGGAGTGGTGATATAGAGTTTCTAAATAAATCAGAAAACCATTGACCATCCACCCTTCATTTTATTTGTTAAAACCCCAGTTTATTCTACTATCCCAGCACAATTGTTAATAACGTCCTGACTTAAATGATAAAAAAAGATGTCTACTTAGACCAGATATGTTCTATGCAAATTATATGTCCTATGAATGCATATGAACAGATTTTACCTTCACTCTCTCCTCAATAGAAATGAGTGAACATTCTATATTATTTCACAATTTAAAAAACATATTTTATTTTTATGACCTGTAAACTAACATTATATGAACAATTGTGTTTTAAAAAGTTAAACATAAAAACTATTGGCACAGGTAGTTTATTTTCAGGTATGGCAAAATGTGTTATTAAAAAGAAATTTTGTAATAAGTTTGTCTGATGTGTTTATGAATATATGTAGCCCTGTCTTCCCTATGGAGAGTGGAAAGGTGAGATTATTTTTAAAAGAGCAAAATCTTGCTTATCATTTTTTTAAAAAAACTTATTTTTCAAGTTACAAATCAATATAACCCAATATAACTCAAGTCATTAGAATTATTTCTTTACCTAAGAGTATGTCTTATTACTCTTCTTTGAATTTAATGCTATATAATTTTTTTAAGTTATAATAATTTCTAGATATGCTCTTGGGACAGAAAAGAGCAGAACTTCTATACTTTTTATATATTCTGTGTCTATGGATCTCTGTAAGAATCAAAAAGTCATTGTTATTATCCTGAAACATTATAAGATTCTAAGCTATTAAAAGGCCTATAACTTTAGATTATACATAATGATTTACCAATGTAAACTAGATATAGTATTGCAAAAATATGCTTCAAAATGAAGAGATTTTTTGCTATTCCTATGCATTCTACTCATTCAAGGTGTTACCACCTATATTTGTGAGAGACTAGAAAAATTTATCATTTTATATTTGTATATATACCTATAAATAATGGAGTAAGGAAAAGTAGGTTTATTTATTAATGCATATTGTGTAATTTTTTGATGAAAAAATGAAATATATCCAGAAAAAGCATCTTCTGAGATGCTTAAAATATATTTAAACTCTTTACATATTGACAAATAGATCTTTCCATAGATTTTTAAAAATAAAAATAATATTTACTTCAAAGGATGGCAGTACCTAATAATTCCACAACAGTAGCATAGAATTTTGTTATTGTAAATATGTAAATGTATTCTCATTCACATAAATCAAGAAATAAGAAAACTTCAGCAAATTCACCACGTTTTTTTCATTGATTCCATCATCAAGACAATTGAAACAAAATTCCACTTATTTTTCATATTAAAATACAGCATAACTAAAACATTATTTAAAAATTAATGCATAATTATTAAATCCGAAATGAAAACTACATAGATGTAAGAAAGTTAATTTTTATATAAAGTATATACACAAAACATTCTAATTTATATACTCACCAATACAAGTAGGTAAGGAATCATTCCACTGGGCCAAGGAATTGGGTACTGTATCACATCTAATTGCTAGGGATCCATGGAGAATATATCCTGGATTACATTCAAAAAGAACCAATGAACCAACTGCAAATTCATTGCCAATTCTTCTTCCAAATCTTGGTTCAGGCACAGAACTGCATTGTGTAGAACTTGTTCTAGGAACAGCTGTGTAAAAATAATTGTTTGTTTAAATTGTACATTTGGTAGAAAAATACAGATTTCAAAATGTAACTATTTAAACAATTTACAAAGAAATCTTCATTCTTCATCAGAATTTGAGCTAACCATTTCAATACATTCTTAAAGTTTTACATTCCATACAGAATAAAATACAATTTAAAATAAATATTGCTATTGTCATCAAGATTTTTTAATATACAATTTTTATTTTTGATCCTTTTGATTTTTTGTAGGTAGTCTTTCAACAAATAATAGAATAGTACAAGACCAGTTTACATTCCATTTATTGAAGTGGAAATAATTAAAATATTTGTTGCAATTAAAAATGCATTGTGAAGCCGGGCTCGGTGGCTCAGCCTGTAATCCCGCGCCTTTGGGAGGCTGAGGTGAGTGGATTGCCTGAGCCCGCGGGTTCGAGACCCGCCTGGGCAGCGAGACCTCATCTCTACAATAAATCAGAAAATCAGCCGGGCGTGGTAGCACATGCCTATAATTCTGGCTACTCAGAAGGCTGAGGCGGAAGGATCGCCGGAGACTAGCAGGTGAGGCTGCGGTGGCCGGGAGCGACCACAGAACTCCAGTCTGGGCGACCGAGTGAGACTCCAACTCAAAAAAAAAAAAAAAAATGCATTGTGAAATTTGCTAGGTATATTTGCTTTGGGGGAGTGGTGATATCGAGTTTCTAAATAAATCAGATATTTATTTAGAATCAGCTAAGTATCAGCTGATTCTAAGTATTGTTTTCTTGTGTGTGTGTTACCAAACTCTTATTAACATTTCAAAGTAATTTTAGTCAAATATTGCAATTTATGAAATAAAAATTGTAAGATTTTTTACTTTTTAAACTAGGAATATCAAGTTCAAAAAATATGTGCCAGATTACATTGAATAATTTTAATTTTTTTCAGATTTGGTTCTTAATTCAAAATATAGATTGTATAAAAGCAAAAAGCACTTTATTAATTTCATAGTATGTTCACAAACTTAGTTTTCAAAACATGTTTGTTATTGATGAAGATAACCACATTCAGTCTAAGCAGAATATAAGTCAGACAGATTAACAACAATAAAAGTTTCTACATTAAAAATCATACAACATCAGATTTGAAATTGTTTTTAGATTTTACAGGTGTGTCCTTTAATTGTGCTTTTCTTTTTTTTTTTTTGGTTTAGTAAAACAATGATAACAGGATGTTTTTTCTTTTTAAAACACATAACAAATGTGATTAAAGAGATTGACAACAGCCCCAAAAATGATATAATGAATTCTAAATAGATTAATACCTCCTATGTGACTTGAGTAAATATACATTCACTTATTAATTTATTATAGTGCCTTTAAAAATTAATCACACCACAAATTGTTAACAGGAGGAAGTACTACTTGAAATAAAACAGTATAATATTATAGCCAACTGATAAACAAGATAAGAATGTTTAGTAAAAATATCAAATCACAAATGCTTATAAATTGCTTAGGAATAAAGTTAACAATACATTTGAGAAGAACTACTACATGACCAATCATAATTCAAAGAAAATATTTTAAATGAAAGCTCTTAATTTTTTTAATGATAATATAGAAGGTTGTCTAAAAAAGGAAGAAGAAATCATGTAAACAAGTTTTTAATTGCATGAAAATCCTTAATAACTGTGAAGAAAGTTTCCATTCTTCTAAAAGAATGAGAAACTATAATTTGATAATGGAGTAATGAGTTCCTTGACATGTCTAAGTACATCAGGACAAAAATTTGCACATATTTAGTTTAGCATGCTATACTATGATAAAATAGAAAATTTTGAGTGAAGAATTGTCAGGAAAAGTAGATGTTTTGAAAACAATATGTTGAATGGAAGAAAAATAAGACATTTAGATTGAGAATGATGATGAAAGCAATAGGTCTTATTTTAATTTGATCAAAATGACAATGATGGGGGACAGGGGAAAAAAACTGCTTACAAAAGCTATTATCTGGGGATTTCAATATTCAATAACTCTGATACAGCATGGAAATTAATATCATTCCTTTATGTGTTTCTAGACTACAGGGTCACTTACCTTGATAAACAAAGTGAAATCCCTTAGCTGTTATTGGTCCAACTGAAGTAAATCGAATTGTGATCTGATTACCTGAACTCAGTGGAAGTGATTCTCCTACTCAACAAAACAAACACTATGATATCATAAATAATTTTCATTCAGTAAGCCTAACAAATTATATTATCTTATACTGTCATTTGAAAATGTCAATCTATGTTCTATCAAGTTACTTTAAAATATCCTACCGCTAAAAATATATTTTCTTTGGGTTCAGTTTCAATTGCAACCTTTTTATCAGAAGGTTTTAGTTACATTCTTATACATATTGCCTCATTCTTCAAAGAATTCTTAAATATTTTATATTACATTAAACATCACAGACTACGTGATTAAATATTATATTTACTTGATTACAATCCTAGAAAATAGTTGGTTATATTTTTCTCAACCTTCTGAGTTACTGTTGTGCTTCTATTTTTTTAATACTATTTTCAGTTTATTTTATTTCTAATATGGATGACACAAATCTCAACTTTCACTACGATAATAACAAGTCACTCTTTAACCAGTAACTGATGCATGGCAGTTCTATTAAAGGATACCTGAATGGGATCCCGAGAGGGAAGATAACAGGGAAGATTGCTGAGTTGGCCCATCATACACCTCAACAACATCGTGGAGTGATGTCTGGAAAAATACAAACTGGCCAAACACCACTGAGCAACAGGAACCAGGAGAAGCAAACAAATCACCAACCATCCAAAAACGAAAACAAAAAACAAAAAAATAGAAAGAGGAGGAGAGAGAGAACAAAGTATTACAATATAATAGTCATCTATTTTTTTTTTCTACCTTTAAAAGAGGATAGGTGCCAATTGGTTGGTACTCCTGTCACATGTATTTCAGGTCATAAAGTAGTGACCATGACTAAAAACAATCAAATTTTAAGAATACTGTATTTTTAAAATAAATGGGAATAGTATTTCATGGAGATCACAAATCATAAAGTTGATGATTAATAGTTTATAGTAACTGCTTTTGGATTTTCCCAATTGTAGTTTGATTCTTTTCACTTTGTGACTCTCTTCCCTTTTTCTAATTTTTTTCCTCCTCTTCTAGATAAGATAAAGTTTTAATTAAAGGGATTTTTTTATTGTCCTTAAAATGCTGTTCCATTATGAGTAATAGGTTCACTAGAAAAATATCAGCAAAATACTTTTCAGGAATATTGTTTAATTTACATTCTAAGTTTAAATTGATTCCTAAATATTTATTGTCAACCTTCTGCCAAAATAAAGAAATATTATTGATGTTTTCTCAGCAATTTAGATATTATGAAATTTTACAAAATGATTACTTTCCATGGTGAAGTACTGTTCTGAAGAAATTACCGAGAGCTTTATAAATTTTTTTTACTTCATTTTTTTCTTATCATTTAATTATATTCTAAAATTACATGCAGAATCTACCCAAGATATAACTTCAAAATAAAAAGCCATCTTCAAGAGTGGAAATCAGCTTGTTTTGTGTTTTTTAAAAAAGTGAAATGAATAACAAAATTATCGTTAAAATATTTAATAGATTAGAAAAATTGTGGAGTTTAGGAGAATATGATTATTTTAAAAATTTAATAATATAAAAGTAAGGTAATATTTAGAAATTAAAAATCACATTACTTAAATTATTCATTGCAGGAATATACACATATATATTTTTAAAGTTCTGATTCATATTTTACACTTCAAATCAAGATTTTGGATATTATCCAGTGGTCTCTTTGAAAATAAGCTGGTTCACTTGAAACATACTACTTTTTGCATATAAACAGAGGTATATACATAATACTGTAAACAAAGCTACACCTTAGCTTTTTGGCCTATAAAATAAGCTGGTGATCTCAGTCCAGTTCTTTGTGGATTAAAAGAAAATGAACACACTAGAAGATTGTTGCTTTGAACAATTTGTGAACATTGCAGTGCTAAAATTTGTCAATAATCCTCCACAAAATATCTTCTATGAGTCATGAAAACAAATTTATGTTTCCACCAAACCAGATACATGTAATAAATTGTTTTAATAGTTTACAAGTCATATAACAAATTTTGAGTTAGACCTTTTCAAAAAAAAAAATCTCAATTTTTTTTCCACCAAATTTCAAGGTATTTCAAAAAGACTTTAAAAAATTAAGAAATGTTTTGTTTTCTGTTTTTGCATTTGTTTAGATTGGTGTTTGGATGTTCTGTTTTCAAATGTGTCTTTGAAAGCTTCTATTACAAAGCATATTGCCATTGCCATACTAAGTGACAAAAAGAAAAAGAAAGAAGGAAAGAAAGAAAGAAAGAAAGAAGGAAGGAAAGAAAGAAAGAAAGAAGGAAAGAAAGAAAGAAAGAAAGAAAGAAAGAAAGAAGAAAGAAAGAAAGAAAGAAAGAAAGAAAGAAAGAAAGAAAGAAAAGAAGAAAAAAAAATCACACACTAATCACAGGAGCTTTGCTCTATCAAGCAAGGATCTTGACAGATATCTCTTTCTCTGATCTTTTTGAGAAGTCATTAAGAAAAAATTAAAATTCAGCATCCTTTAACTCTTGCTTTCCATTGGAAAACATGCCCAATTTCCCTGCAAATTGTTACATTTACAGGCACCTAAAATACCAAAATACAGTTATTCCAAGAGCTTTTCTGAAAAATAAATAGCAAAAAAGTGTTCCTTTATTTTGTCTTTAGGCTTCTTCTCAATTGTTGCTTCTTTACAGATAGAGTTTTGTGTCAACTATAAGCTGAATATGCTGAGATATAACTTAATAATGCAGTCATTAACATCACATTTTTGTATCATGTTAAATATAGAAAACTGGCCGGGCTCGGTGGCTCAGCCTGTAATCCCGCGCCTTTGGGAGGCTGAGGTGAGTGGATTGCCTGAGCCCGCGAGTTCGAGACCCACCTGGGCAGCGAGACCTCATCTCTACAATACATCAAAAAATCAGCCGGGCGTGGTAGCGCATGCCTGTAATTCCGGCTACTCGGAAGGCGGAGGCGGAAGGATCGCCGGAGCCCAGCAGGCGAGGCTGCGGTGGCCGGAAGCGGCCACTGCACTCCAGTCTGGGCGACAGAGTGAGACTCCAACTCAAAAAAAAAAAAAAATAAATAAATAAATAAATAAATAAATAAATATAGAAAACTGTAGGGCATGCTCTTTTAAGTGTTGCTAGTAATTTGTGCTTGTAATTTGTTTTAGTTATTAACTCAGCTGAGAGCTGAGAAGGATAGGGTAGGGGAGTAGAGAACTGAATCTTGCCTTATTAAGCAATGAGCCAGCCACTTTTCTCTAACTGCAATCTAACTACATTAATATGGGCAATTGAACTTTTAAATTAAAAATAGCTTTCATTAGAAAAAAGTTAGTCTGAGGGGATATTGAATCATTATATTAAAGATAAAATTTTAAAGTACATGTTTAATAAGTTATATTGTAGCATAAAGAATCAAGAACATTCACATAGTGATTTGACTTCCTACACATTATCATATTAACTATTGTCTCATTAAACTAATATGTTATAATCCTGAACTAAATCCCTCCTCCTCAATCAGAAATCTTAAGAATTAAATGGTAACCTTCAGGTTTGCTACCCTGTTTTGTCTTAATTTTTATAAGTTTTTTGTTGTTGCCGTTGTTTATTTTTATTTTTCAGCTGCAACATCAGTAAGTCTTCAGCTTCTTAAATGTTCAGAATAGCCAAAGTCAACCTTTTCCTGGTTGAAATTGATGTTTTAAAAAAACTGTATCAGATTTTAAAGTGGAAAAAAAATTACTAGTTATGTTTTGGAAAGCAAGTCGTTTAGCAAACCGAAGTTACCTGTTGAAAGGACATAACATGGAATCAATATAGCCAAAGAGCAATCATTTTAATATTGTCTAGATCGGTCATGTTTTTCTAGTTGCTCACTTTAATTTACCTCCTAATCACTAGCCAAGGACAAGGACAGAACCAACTGAACCAGAGGTAGCTATTGATAATTGTTTTACAACCCATTCCCAGTTTGTTTTGTAAACAAGTTAACCAATCAGGACTTCCTGTCCTTCATGACAGACCCCTTAAACATAGCAGTAGCCTTGTGACTAACCCACTCATCTGCCTGCAGTCCATTACCTGCCTGCAGTCCAGCATCTGACGCCAGTACCCATGCTTCCCTGCCCTCCATGATAACGTGGAGCAGACCACCACCCAATCACCTTAACGATCTACCCCCATCAGAAGGAAGGGTTAAAAGGCACTCAACTTTAAATAGCTATCAACATTGCTTTATTAAACTCTGGTGTGTCCATGTGGCTCTTTGAGCTATGTCCTCTCCCACCTTGTGGAGGTGAATCTCTCTCTCTCTCTCTCTCTCTCTCTCTCTCACTTTCTAAATAAACTACATTTTCCAATCTAACTTCTCTGCAATTCTTCACATATTTCATGAGGCATTGGATAACAAACCAGACACAACCTCTGGGGGTCACAGACACCCCCAGCAGGTTTGATCTAACATTTTGGAAGCCCTACTTGGATTTAACCTAACATTTATGTTTATAGGGGCTGTGGTATAACGCAATGGATTACTCTTCAGTGAACAGACCTGTTTTGCATCTACTTGTAAATTCATTTTAGCATTTGTGTTATCTATGTATCTATGTAACTATCAAATTTAACCATCAACTATCTATCACATGGTTATTAGAATTCTCTTTTGAAATATTATGACATCCAACTGAGTTTCTCATTATTTAAAAAGAAGTCATCCTTTTGATATAAGTATATTTTATATTTGTAGAGAGTCATGATTCTGCTCTCTTTTTAAAAATAACCTTTTAAACATTGACCCAGATACTAATTCCACAACCTAATAGCTGGACCACATTTTCATTTCTAGGACTACATTAATCCTGTCTGTGCTGATTATGCCTTTCACTTGATTAGCAAGCTCTCTGGTCTGTTTTTAGTTTCCAAGTAGAGATACAGCATTCCCTGCATCTCAGAGCCAAGGTTCTTTCCTTTTCTCTGGCGATGTGCATGTAAATAGTAAAAGCACTTTGTTCTCAGGCTATGAGGGTAGGTTTTACACATCAAGCTATTGCTGAAGAGAATTTTTTTTTTTCTTCTTTAAGTATAATGAATGTCAAAGATAACATTTTAAACTTTGTTTTGTTAAAGAAAAATTCAATTTTATAGTGCTATATGTATTACAGCAAGCTAGAAAAATGAAACCAATAAGGGGAAAGTAAACATGCAAAATATCCCTACAAACAAGCCTGTGCAAATAATCTACTTTTATGCCTGAAACTACTTCTGAGCCTCTAATTTTCTATACATTATATTTGACAAGAGTTTATTAATTCAACTAATATTAATTGTTTCTATTTGATAATGTATAAGGAACTGGTTTGAATGCTAGCATTACAAAGGTGACCAATACAGACAAGATCCTTGCTCTTAGACCCTGTTAATTCTATTTGTATGTTGATTTGGCAGCTTACCTGTCTTCTGCCTATGTAAAGATTAACATAGGTTGGCCAATTAAATTAAAATCCAACAACAAGGTACTGTGGGTTCATCTCTCCATGAAGATTATTGCTATACTAATCATTTAAATTCATTCTTTAAATTAATTCCTCTAACCTCTACTAGGCAACATTTGGGACGTTCCAGACTACATTTTTAAGAAATATATAAACAAATTTCTTTTCTTTTTTTATTTAAAGATGTGGGGTACAATTCAGAGTTAGGTACCCATGTGGTCATCGTACAGGTGAGGTTTGGGCCTCCCATTGGTCCTCGCTTCCCCTGGTTTGGGATCAGGAACCCTTATTAATGCTATGTGTCCCCCTTCCCCTCGGCAGGGATCTGCTACTGCCAATCTCTTTCATGTTGTATTGTAGAACATGTGGTACCCAGCTCTTTGTTTCTGTGATAGATAACTGAGTATGATGGACTGTAAACCCATTCAATGCAGTGATGTCCATACTTTTGTTCTTTATTATGGCTGTGTAATATTCCATCATGTATATGTACCATATTTTTTTAATTCAATCCACTTTTGATGGGTTGGTTCCATGTGTTTGCTGTTGTGAATAGTGCTGCAATATATGTGTGCGCAGTTATCTTTTTTGTAGAACGATTTGAGTTCCTTCAGATATATTCCCAAAAGGGGGGTTGCTGGATCATATGGAAGGCCAATATTTAGATCTTTTTAGAAATAGTCATACTGTTTTCCAGAGAGGTTGTATTAGTTTACACTCCCTCTAACAGTGTAGACGTGTTCCCTTTTCTCCACATCCTCTCCAGCATTTATTGTTTTTTGAGTTATTAATCATGGCCATTCTGACTGCAGTTAGTTGGTATCTCATTGTGATTTTGATTTGCGTTTCCTTAATGATTAGTGAGTCTGAGCATTTTTTTGTGGATCTGTTGATTGCTCCCATGTCTTCTTTTGAGAAGTGTTTATTCATATATTTCCCCCTCTTTTCAATAGGAGTGTTGCATGTTTAACTGGTTGACCACACGCAGAGGAATGAAGCAGGACCCCCCACCTATCACCATACACAAAAATCAACTCTAAATGGATCAAAGACCTAAATGTAAAACCCTAAACTATAAGAATCTTAGAAAATGCCGGAGACGCCCTTACAGAATTTGGAATGGGTAACCAATTCCTGATCAAAACCCCAAAAGCCCATTTCATAAGAAATAAGATTGACAAGTGGGACCTCATCAAACTGAAAAACCTCTTCAAAGCAAAAGAAACCATGAAGAAAGTGGAAAGACAGCCCACAGAATGGGAAAAAATATCTGTCAACTCTATATCTGATAAAGATCTAACATTCAGGATCTACAATAATGTAGATTTTAAAAAATCACTTAGAAAGTCTGTTTAAATTATTTACAGAAACCACTAATTTAGAGCAGATTGCTAGAATGTTTTTCCCAACTTTAAAGTTTTGTCCTACTTTATTTGCTCCTCCATAGACAGACAAACTCAAATTGAGACAAGGCAGCGTGTACATCTATTCTTCTATGTAAACAAAGCAAAGTTTATTAGATATTTAATTTTTACAGTATCATATCCAATCAAGATAGAAAGGCAGGGTTCCATGACTAAGAAGACTTCATTAACTGTTTCAGTAAACGTTTGTTTCCTATTCTACACCAAACCCTGTCAAATTCTTTTTCCTTTAGCCATATTTGTTCGATTTCTGAGACTTTGTTCACTCTGCTTAATTAAGTCATCCCAGACATAAATCAATAAGTATCTGCAATGGCATGAAGAAACTCCTGAGCATTTACATAACTAAATGATATGATTCTCAACACAGACCAACAGTCATCCTGAAGCACTACTGTGAAGCACAGCATGGTGGGTGCCTAAATAAGACATCACACACGGCAGTGGACTAGTACTCACAGAGGTGTGCATGAATAGAACATGAATAATCAGACTAACAAGAAGTTAAGGTTCACATCTGCACTAAACTCAACACTGCAATACTAATGAAATGTTCCACCACTGCTGACAGAGTCTCTTCTGGATCAAAGTTTAATCAGCTTCCAAATCTTCTTCCTAACTAGGCCTTGACTTTTTTGCTTCCATGTCTTTGTTTGCGTTGTCCAATTTTAACAAGAATCCTGTCAAGGTGGTTTAGCCAAGATCCCCTTCCCTCAATATCTGATTATGCTCGTTGTCAACCCCCACCGTGCTCCAGGAGATGTTGGATCACCCTGGCTTGTCTTCAGTAGCAGTTCTTTTAAGTTCATTTGGACAGAATCTCCATGATCCTTGATCTTTCCTCTTAGTCATTTTCCATCTACTGACCCCCATCCTACTTCTTGTCTCTAATTCCCACTTTTTCTTGTTGATTATCAGAAGTTGAGCTCAATCTCTCTTCCCTACTGCAAAACCCATCACAGTAGATCTTCCATTTTTAAATGAGTGAATGATAATTTCTTCTTCACACTGCTTAACAAACCAGAAACTTTGGGGAGTCACATTTACTTTATGTGCCATCAAAATAACTAGCAAGCAAATTATATAAAGGCTTACTGATTTAGTAATTAATTAACTTTAAATAAGGATAACAAAATAAATATGGACATGATTGCTGCAAATTCAATAATCAGAAGATATTGAATTAAAAATGAAAATTTAATTTATGCAAATAAAAAGGATTTCTTTTTTTTTTTTCATTTTCTCTTACAAGAAGGGAATCATTCTCAGAGTATCCCAATGGTATGCTAAATTCAGGTTTAATTTAAACTTATTTTGATGTAAAAGGGTTCAAATTTGGTGGGGAAAGAAAGGTTAGTGGGTCTCTCTAGAAATTGGTAGTTCAAGTAGTCAGAGGGACATTTCTACATTAATTTTGGCACCAAGGCACTAAAGTGACAAAGTCTTTTTGCTCTATGAAAGAATGGATGAAGCAACCTAAAGATAGCCAGCATCTATAGCGGAGAAGATTTAGGACTATTGTTTTGGTTCTGAAATGTCCCATGATAACAGGGCCTTTCATTAAACTGCCTAGTGAAGAGTTAAGAATCCAAATTCTGGAATAAGACTCTCCAGGACTGAATACAGGATGAACCACATGAAAACGTTACTTTACCTTTCCATGCCTCAGTTTCCTCATCTGTAAAATAGGGATAATAAAATACCTAGCCTCCTAGGATTGATGTGAATATTACATAAATTGATACTTATAAAAAACTTAGAACAGTGCCTGAGACAAAATAATACATATTAGTTACCATTAATAGTAATTCAGCTTTGAAAATATATGCTTCTAATTAAGCCTGAACGTTTACTGCTAAGCAAAATTTAATTGACCTTCAATGTTAGCATGTCCTCGTTGTCTGCTTTCTAGACATCCATATTTAGAATAGAACCAACTGGGCTGGATGAGTATTCCAACTATTTTAATCAAGATTAATTTGTCTATGACTTCAAAATGGTTACTTCTCTGTATACTTTGAGTGGAAAAGGAAAATGTTATTATCGGCTTCCCATTGGGGCTGAGAAAAAGGGAGCAAGGTGAGAGTGCATTCCATTCTTGTTTTTGTTTACTCCCTCCATCTTAAGCCTTTGAAAAGTCATTGAAATGCCATCACAAAGTAAATGACTCACATAGAAGGGAGTGTGGACAGAAAAAAAAGGAATAAAAAAAAAATCCCTATTAAATCTCAGCTTTATTTTCAACATGCTTGTGACCTATTTTCCAAAATCTATACATTCTTTTGTATTCTAGTTTATTTTGATGACTGTATTAGGCACTCAGCTGTTTTGACACTCTGTTGAAAATTATTAAGAAGCCACACTTGTTTTGCTCAGCTTACTTTATCCACCAACACAGCACAGATGAAAATGCACATATGCACTCACACTACTAACAGAACAAAAATTGAAAAGATAATAAAAAGTAATCACACTTGATTATGTGTAAAATCATAAAAAAGACTTGGTGACATGAGTTATCAAAAAGTTTGACTACTTTTATACAAATTTTGCCTCATATTTTCATCTCAGATGACTATTTCAAGACAAAATGTTAGACACTTTTAAGTCAATAACACACCATGCAGGAGTCTTTGCTGTCTATATTTTTATACTGTGAAGTGTGAAAGCACTTATTGTGTAAATAGATACCAGGCTGCATTTTGGAATCATTATGTCACTTGTATATCATGATTTTAAAGTTCTTCTCATTTAAAAATGATTACCAAGTTTTCAATTAAAACTTCAATTTTAGCTGGGCTCGGTGGTTCAGGCTGTAATCCTGCGCTTTGGGAGGCTGAGGTGAGTGGATTACCTGAGCCCGCGAGTTTGAGACCCTCCTGGGCAACTTGGCGAGACCTCATCTCTACAATAAACAAAAAAACTAGCTGGGCATGATAGCGCACGCCTGTAGTTCCAGCTACTTGGAAGGCTGAGGTGGAAGGATCACCAGAGCCCAGCAGGTCAAGGCTGCGGTGGCCAGGAGTGGCCACTGCACTGCAGTCTGGGTGACAGAGTGAGACGCCAACTCAAAACAAGCAAACAAACAAAAACAAAACAAAACAAAACAAAACTTCAATTTTATAAAAAATAAGTAAATAAAATTTTAGTGTTACAAAAATGTACTCGGAAAAGCACAAGACAGAATTTTAAAAATCAGTAGCAGATCAAATAAAAGTGTGCTACTGATTTTTAAAATGCAACCTAGCACTGGAAAAATTTCTGTAGAGATTGCATTAACTGACATACAGTTTGAACATTCCTATTCTGAAAATCCAAAATTCAAGTACTCCAAAATTCAAATTTTTTTATCAACATGACAAATGGAAAATTCTGCACCTGACCTCATAGGTTGGTCATGTACATTATTAAAAACATTGTATGAAATTACCTTAAGGCTATGTATAAAAAGTGTATATGAAACATAAGTAAATTTTGTGTTTAGACTTGGGTCCCATCCCCAAGATATCTTATTATAAATATTCCAAAATCCAAGATAGTCCAAAATCTAAAACACTTCTGGTTCCAGGCATCTCAGGAATGCCTGAAAACTCTGGAAATTGGAACAAGAAAAACTTCAGAAAGTTTGGAAACTTTCATATTTTCTACATCATTATTACAGCACAGTAATAGTCAACTGTTAACACACAATGAGGTGCTTTGCACTAATATAGCATTTTAAATCTCCATGCAGAAGCTTGGCTCCACTCTAGATGCTAGGGCCAGTTTTGCCTTAGAGCAAAACAAAATCTAGAAGTGATAGGTCAGCAACTCATAAGGTACAAAGAGATCATTTTGGCTTTGAAAATAAATATACCAAAATCTTAATATATATTACTATTTTGTAATAATTAGGAAATAAAAGATGTTATCTAAAAAATCTGTGTATCTGACTGTGGTACTCAATTATCTGGCAATTTAGTACCTCCAGGAATCTAGGTTTGCTTTGAACTCAACAGTAAATGGGGTCTTAATTTATCTTCCTGTAAGCAAGTTTTTGTGTGATACTTTTGTCAACCCATAAACTAGGTTTACTGACTAAATCCATAATACCTGCTTTCAAGTTACTCTAAAGCTGGCTTCCTGTCTATATTGTGACCATTTGCCTACCACTGCTGACTTGACATATTTTAAATGCATAGACATTGCAAAAACCATCTTATAGCAAATATAGTTCAATTTTCTTTAATTGTTCCAGAAGCAAATATCTATTCAACAGCAAGTCAGCAGCTTATCAGCAATTTGGCAGTTGTAACACTTCCCAGCAGCTGAGAATTAATTTGGTGTTTAAAAGCAATGAAATCAAGAAAAACAAAATAAACAATTGGATCGCATGTTTAAAAGAATTAAAACAGGAAAGTAAAATAAAAAGTTTAAAGTTTATTAACACTTTTTTTTAAAACTCATTTTCAATTTGGATGAATGTTCTCCTTTAATCATCTTTAAGATTTTTTTCTACACATTTGGCAGAATATGTCTGCCAGATGCCAACTAGGTCAGACAGATTTAGGTCAGGAACATATTCTCTTACAGACTATAACTTAAATTAATGAATTTTTTTTTTTTTTTGAGTTGGAGTCTCACTCTGTCACCCAGACTGGAGTGCAGTGCCCGCTCCCGGCCACCGCAGCCTCGAGCTGCTGGGCTCCGCCGATCCTTCCGACTCAGCCTTCCAAGTAGCTGGAACAACAGGCACGTGCTACCACGCCTGGCTGATTTTTTGATTTATTGTAGAGATGAGGTCTTGCTGCCCAGGAGGGTCTCGAACCCGCGGGCTCAGGCAATCCACTCACCTCAGCCTCCCAGAGCGCTGGGATTACAGGCTGAGCCATCGAGCCCGGCTAATTTTATTTTATTTTATTTTTTACTATGGACATTTTCAAACATGTACCAAATAACAGAATGGTAAAATAAACATCCATGAACTCATCACTAAGCTTCAAAACTTTTCAACATTATGCCAGTCTTGTTTCATTTGTCCCTTTCTTTCTCTTGTCCCCAACCAGGGAGTACTTTTTAAAGCACATTCCAGCATCATATCCTTTTTTTTTCCCATTGATGCTTCAGTATTTATCTCTGTTACATAAGGACCTAAAAAAAACAGCCACAATATTATTACAAGATCCAACAAAATTAGTTGTATATTCTTTATTTCATTTAATAACCATTCCTTGTTTTCGTTTGCCTGGTTTTCTCAAAAAAGAGTCTTATTACAGTTAGTTTGATCAAATCAGGATCTAAACAAAGTCTATGCATTCATTTGACTTATGTGTCACTAAAGACACTCTTTGTGTATAAAAATCCCTAAACCCAATTTTATTTTTAATGTCATATATTTATGAAAACAAATGAATCTTTTGAAGATGGGGAGACTAAAATGGGATAAAATTCAACTGATCAAACATTTAATGTAGTTTTTGGTGAGAGTTACTTTTATGAAATTACTATAGCAAGTAACTCTGAAGGCTACCTCCAGAAGTGAGAAGGCTGCTATGTGGATTTGGTTCCTGGCCTCCCTACCTCCTGCTTCAGTTAGAGAAGCTCTGCTTCTCTGTTTTATAGATGAGAGTCTGGCACACTATTTAACATCAAGCTGAAACTCAAGATCTTGCTTTCACTGAATCCTTTGGCTTCACTCTGCATATAGCCTACCATATGTGCTGTGCCAAGCCTGTTTTGCAGGCACAGCACCCTGAACCCCTCAACTCTCAAAGTTCCACTGCCTAAAGAATCTTTGACTGCCAGAATTTATAGCCATTTTAGGACAGATGAAGGACTGCATCATAAGGCTACACATTTAAAGAGGCTCTCAACTTTTTCAAAAAATCATTAGTCATCTCTTTAACTTGGCCTCACCTCATTGGGAGTCATACCTGTTCATTTGTATAAATGACGGCATCCCAAGCTCACTTATTCTTATTATAGATATGATTTCACCATACTCTGTACTCATTTTCCTAGACCAGTGTCCATTAATAATTCTTAATTAAAGTGAGAAAATTTGCTGCTACTAGAAATTGAGAACATGGGCTTTCTGGTATTTATTTACTAAATGAATAAAAATATACCTATAAAAAGTATAATGCTAAATAGATACTATTAAACTTACTATATGTGCAAAGTTCTTTGTAAATATCAACTAGATTGATTCTCAATAAAAACCTTGAGATAGGCACTATTGAGAGAGGAGATTACTAGAGAAAGGTTAGGCAGATAGATAGGATGGGTCCTCTGATAACAATGTAGCAAATTTCCAGCAGGCCTCTGGACTGATACACTCATGTTGGTAAACAAGTTTCCTGCAAGCCTCTCAAGCTAGAGCTTAACTACTCACTTGCTGGGATAGAAAAATGACCATTCAGCTTACTGCCAAGTACTGACCAATCAACTCACCATTAGGCCCCTACCTCCTGCTGATTAGGCCTTAGTACTGACCAATCAGCTTGCTGCCAAGTACTGACCAATCAACTCACCATTAGGCCCCTACCTCCTGCTGATTGGTCCTTAGTACTGACCAATCAGAACAGCTAGTGCCAATCAATAAGCTCACAGCCAATCAGCTCAGTCTTAGGGCTACATAAGTACGAGGTTTCAGCTCCAAATCAGCAACCTTCTCGGTCCCCTCCCTGTGTGGGACCTTTTTCTGTCCTCTCAATAAGTTCAGCTTTCTTACTTTCTGGCCATCCGTGTCCCTCATTCCCCCTGGACATGAGACAAGAACCCTAACCTGAAGATCATCAGTGCCAAAGAGCTGTGCACCCCAGAGGCTGGCTTGCTAGCCAACAGTGCGACTGAACCAGGATAGCTGCTGGAAGGAGAGACTCTGAAGCTGAGACACTGGAGGGGTCAGGCTTGCCAGCCCACCAAATCAGCAACGCTCAGGGTTTGGCTTGCCAGCCCATTAGAGCCGACACTTCCAGGGCTAGACTTGCCAGTCCCTCACATTGACTTTCTCTGGGCCTTGACTGGCCAACCCATTGAGCTGACATTCTCAAAACCCAGGCCCACCTGAAAAATCCGTATCACTATTATCTCCATTTTACACATTAAAAATACCAGAGACGTATATAGGTTAAGACAATTAAAAACTTACTAAACTAGCAAGGAAAAGACCAAAGATTTGAACCTAGTCTTTTAATCACCCTCTAGAGCACAGCAGCAGAGGGGGTCTATTGTCGAACAAGTTGTGTTGAAAGTCACTGAGATACTGATGATGGCTTGGCAGTGGTGGGAAACTGCTGGTGGGGGACACACTTCATCAATAAGGTTATCTGATCTCAAACCAGGTGAAGTGAGGACCAGAGTAAGGCCCAAACTTTGCCGGTACAATGACAATTTTTATATCTATCCCTGAATTGTACCCCATATTTTTAAAATAAAAAAATTAATAATAAATAAATAAATAAATGAAAAAAAGAAGGTCATCTTATTACAGCCAAATCCAATAATTAAGATACATAATAATGCCGGGATCGGTGGCTCAGCCTGTAATCCTACACCTTGGGAGGCTGAGGTGAGTGAATTGCCTGAGCCCGCAGGTTCGAGACTCGCCTGGTCAAATTGGCGAGACCTCATCTCTACAATAAATCAAAAATTAGCCGGGTGTGGTAGCGTGTTCCTGTAGTTCCAGCTACTTGGAAGGATGAAGCGGAAGGATCGCCGGAGCCCAGCAGGTCGAGGCTGTGGTGGCCAGGAGCGGCCACTGCACTCCAGTCTGGGCGACAGAGTGAGACTCCAACTCAAAAAAAAAAAAAAACAAAAAAAGATACATAATAAAGAATCTAAACTAGAATAAAGGAGTGAGTTATTTTTTCGATACTTGGTTGAGAAAGATGGGGAAAATATTTTTATAAATACATTTATTTTCAAGGGCCAAATTATTATTTAGCCTTCATCAATAATTTTTGTCATCTTGAAAATGCACACATCATTTATATAAAATGTATTCTTAATAAATAAGGTGTAAAATTTCTGTAGACTCTTAGCACTTTTAGGAATAGATTTTACAATTCAGAGAAGTAACCAAACCTACTAAGTAATGTTTATTTTCACAATTATTACAGAGTAAGATGGTAGTTAAAAAGAGCTTGGAATTTACAGTCCTACAAGCCCAGATTTGAAAAATTTTGCAATTTACTTGTTGTGTGACCTTGAACAAGCAACTAAACTTTTCTGAAACTTTTTACTGAATCTGCAAAATAATACCCACTCCTTAGGATTGCTGTCAAGATTAATCTGTAAAGTATCTTGCCTAGTAGGAAAATAATATATGTACTACCACTCACATACACACCCCCAAATACACCTTTCCTTTATATTTATCCTCTTACCTTTCTAATCTCGTCTCTTAAAAATTTTTAAATTAATATATGATTTTATAAATAAATAAAATTAGTCACTTTTTTATAACATTGTCAAAACTTATGATCAGCAACAATAGCAATAATCTTAGCAGAAACAAATAAGAAATCAACAATGGAAACAAATAAGAGTAATAGGATACCAGTGTTGGGGAGATCTTGGCAGTCATTTGGTCCAATTTATCAGATGCTATATATATATCTTTTTTCTTTTTTTTGCATTGGAGTCTCACAGTGCAGTGACCGCTTCCAGCCACTGCAACCTCAACCTGCTAGGCTCTAGCGATCCTTCCGCCTCAGCCTTCCAGTAGCGGAACTACAGGCGTGCACTACCATGCCCAGCTAATTTCTTGATTTATTGTAGAGATGAGGTCTCGCCAAGTTGCCCAGGCGGGTCTCGAACACGCAGGCTCAAGGCAATCCACTCACCTCAGCCTCCCAAAGCACGGGATTACAGGCTGAGCCACTGAGCCCGGCTGCTATACATATCTTTACAGTCCCTTAACCATCTCAGAGGGTACATACACACAGAATGGATCATGAAGGAGATACTGAAATAAATCTACAAAATATATATTGCTCATGGAACATGTTCAACTGCACTAGTGGACAAATGGTCTTATTTATTGTTTTAATTTTCCCAAAGCTTTTCTTTGATAGTTAATGTTTTTCTTTTCATAAACAGTCTTAAATTGCATTGTCCATAACTAAATAAAAAAAAATAACTTATGCTAGCCTAGGAAGGGACTAGAGTACGACTAGAGTAACACATCTCATTATGTCTGTTTTAACATCATTGCCATCACTGTTTCCATCTTTATCGCTGACTTTTGACAGTATCAGTGTTGTCATCTTTATCGCTGACTTTTGACAGTATCAGTATTGTCATCATCATTATCAAAAGCCCCTAATATTCATCTATAATTTTACTCCAAATAGCCATGCCTTAATGAAATTAGTTACTATTTATTATGTGCAAATCACAGTACTAATAGCTGAGAAACTTACAAATGGAAATTCTAGACTTTGTAAACACTGATATATTTAAATTTTTCATATAAAGATACTTTTGACCAGAAATAAAATTCTGTAAACATATATAGCTGAAAGGTATTTGAGACTTCTTTTTAACTTGGTGTACATGCAAAACTTATTTGGATTAGTATTACTGTTTGATAAGCAATGAGCCTATTGATGCTTGAGGCTCTGCCTCTGGACCTGAAACTTCTGCATGCATATTTACATATATTAATTTAATCCCTTTTAAGAAAATTGATAGATATATTATGTTAAATCATAATACAATCTTTCTGCTGTAAAGGGGATGAAAGTCCTTCTGCTGTGATGAAGTATTCAAGTTTCTTGTGCTGTCTAGACATGCCAGAAGATGTGAAGTGTAGAATCAGTCTAAATTACTTAATAAGCTATAATTCCAATGACAATATCTCATATCATATTATAAAGAACCTTTTTACTTATACGTGAAAACTTTATTCACAGAACCCTAAAAGCATTTGGCTTTTACAAGAAGTTGTGTGAAAAATGTGTTTCGGATTGTCTTTAAAGGGAAAATAGTTGAAAATTAATCATTTTGTATCTGAATGCAAAAGAAACTAAAATAGCATCACCTACAGTTCTCCCAACTTACTTGTAGGAATAATGAATGTTCAAAGCCCAAATCAATGGCAAATAGAAGAAAAGGTGATTTTGAAATGTGATTGCAAAAACCAAGCTCATCTATTTACTAATTTTCTTCTAGCCATCATAGGAAAGGTAAGAATAGTTAATACATTTAATTAAATATTTGAAAATTAACTTAAAACAGACTCACAATATCATTACCAGTTAAAGAGTCTATAAAGAACGTGCATTATTTGTACTTGTGATTTACTTTGTATTATGTGTTGGCTAAGTGGTTGACAAAGTCATAGTAACTAGTTCAAAACACAAATGGAACTTTATTTTAAATAAATGAAACTCTATTTTAGTCTTTTACATTGTAAGCAGACAAAAAATTCAAGTCATGTAGGATAGCATAACTGAAATAAGTCAAGTTCTGCTTCTTTGTCTTATAATCATTGTTCTATCATATACTGTTTATATCAGGTGTAAATAGTGAAATGGAGTCAGAGACATGAGTCAAAGTGAGCTACAGTAGCTTCAAATCACTAAAAAGTTACTCTAAAAATGATTGTTTCACTTAGTTCTAGTGTGTCAAGGGCAAAACTAACTAAATAAATAAGATAAAGTAAAAAAAAAAAATACCAGTAGTGAATTGGGGTGTGTGTGGGGAGTAGCAGTGAAAACATTTTAAAAAATAAAGAAGCATATTAATAGATAGTTTGTATTGATTGTGAACTGTCTATGTATTTTTTGGAAACAAGTCTTTTGCATCAAAGCAACTAAATAGAAACATATGATTTTTCTCATTTTATTATGTGAAAAAGTTGAAACAACTGAATTATTCCACCCAGTAAGGCATGCCTGTCCACTCTGTGATCCTTCTTCCTGTACCCTCATAAAGACAGACTTCACAAGCTGATATCCCCATCAACATCTCCTAAAATTCTGATGTTCCCTCCCACTTCTCTGACTTTATTTATGGACCCTCCATCTGATCTTCTTAGTTACTGTCTGATCATTGTTAAAGACTTTGGTCTGGGAAGCTGTCACCAAGTATTCAGTGTCATTATATTGGAATTTATCAGATTAAGGCTTGCTCAAATACGCTTCCTGGTCATACAGATTATTACATTATTTGGAAATTCTGATTTAAGTATTTGTTTCTTCACTACTTCAGATTATTTGTGTATTCCAGTACCTACTTCTCTGCCATTCACTGCATGTTTGTTCAATGAATGTAAAAACTCCAACTATGTACAAAAAATAGAATCAGAAATGTTGAGGCAATGTTTTCACTTTTTTCAGTAATCATGATACCTTACAATCATTTCAAACACCAGGTGTTAAAAAATATTGAGTCAGCATGACTCTCCTTTTGTATCTACTTGGTTTTGTCTCACAATCAATATTGCTTAAGCACTTATCAATCATATCTGACAGAGCTTCCTTAAATATAAATTGAGTTACCACAAGCTGCTTTAAAAGGAAAACGAAAATGAGGATATTTCGTTCGGTTCACTTGAGATTGATGGCTTCCTGTCTTTAAGAAGGCAATACAGGATACTGCAAGTCAAATAAAAACAAGCTACCTATCTACAACTAAAGTCATCCTCCTCCCCCAAGTCTTTCTTAAATTGAAAAAAGATACCGGCCTAGTCACCAAATCTACTTAGCGATATTCATGATGACCTACTCTGCGTCTATGCTAGGCTAGAGGATACAAAGTTTTCTCCATGGAGCTTTGTCCTTGAGTACTTCCTTCTGTTAACTTCACATGTAGGAGTGTGCAAGTCATTACTTTCTATTTTGTAAATGCATCTCGATTCTAATCTGCCATGGTCTCTCTATTTCCATCATTACATCCTCAATTCAGGCCCACATTCTCTCTGGCTTCCTAAGTAGTGTCTTTGTGCAAAAATCTAGTGCCATATATTCTTCACATCTTTTTGGAAGTGAATAATCTAAAATGCAAATCTGATCCAGTCACTTCCCTATATAAGGCATTTTGCAATGGAATCGAGCAGATGGATTGCATGAATAGTTTGATATTTTCATATTTTTCCCCTATTTCCTTGGCATTTAATTTCTAAAGCTTATCTGGATCCCAGGTACCACCATTGCAACTACCTTTAAGAAAATAATTCATGTATACTTTTTCATTTTCTGATGTAAACTCTAGATTATTAACCCATATCTGTGTTTTTTTAGGGTTCATTAAACAACATCGACAGAAAAAAAAACTTTTGTAGTTTTCAAAGTCTTGATATAAAACTTAGTTTCTGGACAACGGACTTATAGTTACCAAGCTATAAAGCTTAAACAGAGTAAAACTACTTATGCAAACACAAGTATTATTCTTAAAACAGTGATACATTCTTTAAAAAAGAAAATAATTTTGTCATAGAAGGAACAAAAAAATGTATATACCAAGCAACCAAGTGGAGATTTATCTTAGGAGAAAACATGGAGTAAAGCAAGAAAGAAAACTTAACTTCAAATTTATAGCTGATTAGAAACCAGACCAATATTCAATTATTCATCAAATATGTACTGAGTGTTGATAATATACAGTATAAATGAACATTCATGGAGCTGAAGATTTACAGGGCCTGGCCTCAAGAATCTCACAGGCTGGTGGAGGAGTCTAATACATTAGTATGTATGACTCACATGCTAAATTCAGTATTTTGAAACTGCTACTCTTTTCTTAAAATACCTTCCCTCTTTCCTCTATGTGTATAACATCTATTCCCGCACCATCAGAGAACAAGGATCATCTCCTCCAAGGATTCTCACTGAATTCCTTTCATTCAATCCCACACATTCTTAACTCACTTGAATTCTTGGGCGTTCATACTAACACCATCCATTCTGTTATGTATAAGTTGCTTTAGTTCTTTCAACAATTTTTACATGTTTTAAAATTGACTATAAAATTGTATGTATGTATTTATCATGTACACCATGATGTTTTGAAATATATAAGCATTGTAGAAAGACTAAATCCAGCTAATTAACTTATGCATTACTTCACATAGTTGTCATTTTTGCGGTGAGAACACTTCATAACCATTCAGCATTTTTTAAGAATACAATATATTGTTAACTACAGTCACCATACTGTACAATGGTTATCTTGAGCTTATTCCTCTTATCCAACTAAAAATTTATATCCTCTGATCAATGTCTCCCTTCCCTCCTACCCCTCAACCATGCCATCCTTGGAAACCACCATTCCCTATTTCTAGGAAATCAACTTTTTTTAGATTCCACATATAAGTGAGATCATAAGGTATTTGTTTTTCTGTGCCTGACTTGTTTCCCTTAACAGAATGTCCTCCAAGTTCATCCAAGTAATTTCTTCTTTAAAGGTAATCTGATGTCAGGCCCTCTGTGCCTCCTGCTGCACTTGGCACTGGGGACACAAGTATATATAAAAAATAAAACAACCCCCCCCAAAAAACAGACACAATTCTATGTCTCATGGAACTAACAGTTTATCATGGGAACCAGACATTAAATATCTAAGTATAGATATATGAAATGAGCACTATGACCTTGGGGTGTGGCAGGGTAACATAAATGTACAACCAGCAAAATATTTTCATCACTATTAGGATGGAAAGCCGTAAGAATGACTTCATGTGGCTCCTCCTACATGGACTTAATTTTAGGCAGAGATTTCCAAAAGAATTTGGGATCAATCATTAAAAACCAAGTGAAACTTGGACAGGCATGGCATCTCACACCTGTAATCCCAGCTCTTCAGGAGGTCGAGTCAAGAGAGTCGCTTGAGCTCAGGGCTGCAAGACCAGCCTGGGCAACAAGGCGAGGCCTCGTCTCTACAAACAAAACAAAACAAAACAGCAAAAAACATGTGAAGCTTAACCTAAAATCAAATTGAAATTTACTAATACATAGACAATTGATAATTTAAAAGATTTATGACTAAAATTTTCAAAGCAACAAATTAATTTGCAATCATGAAAGTGTGTAACTGCTAATGAAATAGGTCTTTATCTATAAATAACTTGAAATTTAAGTTATCAGTGATTTGTCAGTAAACAACATTTATTGAGATGTCACTATCTCATGAACTTTATAATAGAGATAAAATGAAATTAGAGGTCAAGGTTTCTGCATTTCAGGAACAAGGGGGGATTAAAACACTTATTCCTAATATTTTTTGCATAACTTTTTCTTAAAAAATACCTTTTAGAATGTCTTCAAGTTTTGCACTACAAGCCTAAGACAGGGAGGTGAGCAAACATAAGTTTACTGAATGGAACACTTACACTATGCACATATAATACTCATACTATATACATAAGAGTCAGGAGCTTTTACACTTTCTAACTCCAATTCTCTGTTTTCTGTCATTGTTCTCTTTCCTCCCCCAAATCCAAGAATTGGCCATAAAGTGATTTAATGAAAGAGTGATAGAAACCAGATCAAGTGGAACAAGAAGAAAGCAGTTATCACCAACACCCAGAAGCTCCCCTGAAACCCTTCCTAAAATGGATATATTATCCTGTGTAGGAAAATATTATGTGATTAAATTCACCCATTTATGTAATCAATTATATTCATCACTATCTATACCAGGTGCTAAGGACCAGGATGAAGCATGTGGTCATCTTCAGATTGCTGATAATTTGTTACTTTTTCAACATCAATATTCTTTATTTACTAACTGTGATTGGGAAGAAATTGGTTTACGGCAATAAAAATTGTACACATTTTTATATTTAAGATATAAGATTCATAATATGAATATGAATTTATAAAACAGCGCTTACGAGTCTAATGATAAATATCTTAGGAGACATAGTAAACTGGTCACATAAATCACTTGGAGCAACCCTATGCCAAGCATTGGTAGGTTTCAGAATTTCAATTGATGGCAACTGCTGATTTTGGATAATACTCAGTTCACTGGTCTAGAGATTGATGGTACAGACTGTAAGACATAATATGGAGCCTACATTAGCTTGTCCCAAATGTACTCAAGAAAGAAAGGTCAATAGACAGAAAAAGTAATTTAATTTCATTATTAGGCAGGTGTGTATGTGTATCTGTTTACTTTTACTTGAGGTAAGCAGGGATTCTAGATGAGGGCGGCATCAATTTTTAGTTTTGTGGATTGATACTCTGACCAGATGCCCAAGTTCTTTCAGTCCCAAATCAGGCTCTGAAGACATTTTAAGTATTACTGTTATCAAGCTAGTCCCTACCCTCACAGACACCTAGGTTAATAAACTTCATTAGATCACAGGCCATTGAATAACAACTAGAAGAATTAAAACTGAAAGAAGTTTGCACTATCTCTGGATATCACACAACTAATGCCTCCTTATGGTTTTGATGTTTAAAAGTTTAAGCTAAAAGGCAGATTTTATTACTAAATAGAAAAATTAACTTGTAACTTTATCTTTGAAAAATCAATAATACTTCTAAAATTTTATTCTTGTTTTAATTTGACGGGCAATATGAAGAAAAAGTGATAACTGAAGAATCATTTTATGAAAGGAAAGTTTCTCACTAGCTTATACATAACGCATATAGTACACTAAAAGTTGCAGATTGCTAGTAATGACTTAAAGAAAAGGGCAGTAAGAAAAATGAATGGGAATGAGGTATGGCATGTGTCTACTGTTTAATTTCTTTAGAGAGGCAGAGCTTGAACAGCAGTGAAATGATGGATGAATTCTGTAGACTACACTACTCAATAAATATATGAAGGCCACCTTGAGCTGTGGAATTTACTCTTTCTACAAAGTGAAATTTTTTTGAGCTGATGCCAGCTTGTCACCTGAGTGTGAAAATTGCTATGCTTTATAGTTACATATTTCTTTTCAGGGATTGACTGGCTTTGTGGCAAGCATTCATGAGGTTCTGCATATCAAGTCATTTTCACAAGTATAAACATACCCCAAATTGTTTAGACAGTAGATAAGGTTTAGTCACAGCTTTTTTCTTTTTTTTACTAATTTATCCCTGCACAGTATCCAACTTAAAAAATGTTTTTCTCATATCTCTTAGAGAATCTGCCTCTCCAAGTTCTAGTCCCAGCCTTTAAAACTTTGGAAGTTTTCACTTTATTTTCACCTCCCTAGTTTTGTCTCTTTTTCTTCCATCTTTTGATTCTGTATCATGTTACTCCACAGAGTCATTTGAAAACTGACAGATATCTTCTGCAGGGGGAAAAAATGTGTGAGCGAAGGAACAAGCCAAAGTAAAGCAGGAGTAAAGGCTAAAACATTCACATGTTAATAAGTATTCTCCCATCATACAGAGTCGGAGACTCATGCCTATCCCATTTCGTGTTGCTGTTTGCTATGTTCTCAAGGTCGTAAAAAAGTAAATTTCAAATTGAAGGTCAAGACCCTTTAATAGGTAATAAAATCAGTATACACATTAAATATTTTAAAAATTGCAGTATTAAGGAGTAGGGTGGGGAGAGTAGAACTGAACAGGGCAGAGCAGAGGACATCCCAGAAAGAAAGAAAAAGTAAGTATGAACTGATTGAGAAGCAAAACATATTTCTTAATGTGAGTCTCAGTTCAGAAGTTTGAATTTTTATAATGGCAACAAATGCTAGTTAAACTATCAATTTCTGCACAAATACAAATACTTAATTTTGATGAGTGTTTATTTAACTCTTTGTTGGAACTATTAACTGAGATCCAGTTACATTTGGGTGTAAATTATAGAAACAGACAAGTAACTATACCTCCAATTAAGTTCTTATTCCAAAAGTTTGTGTGAGAGTAATGCTCTCATTGTTTATTTATGAATAAATTTAGAGAGTAAACTCATATTCCAAGAAGACAAAATAACTCAGCATTGTAGACAGGTACGTCCAAGGGCCAAAACTGATCTAAAGCAGGGAAGAAATAGAGAATGTTTCTCTTATGTATTTAACCAGCTGTGTGAAACAGAATACAAGTTCTTGTGGGCAGAGATGTGTAGGGACATATTTATGTCTAATTGTCACCTTAAGAAAACCTACTTGAATAATAATCCTAATTTTGTTTATTTATATTAACTGCAGAACTTTTTTTTTTTTTTTTGAGTTGGAGTCTCACTCTGTCTCCCAGACTGGAGTGCAGTGGCCGCTCCCGGCCACCGCAACCTCGACCTGCTGGGTTCTGGCGATCCTTCTGCCTCAGCCTTCCAAGTAGCCGGAATTATAGGCATGCGCTACCACGCCCGGCTGATTTTTTGATTTACTGTAGAGATGAGGTCTCGCTGCCCAGGCGGGTCTCGAACCCGCAGGCTCAGGCAATCCACTCACCTCAGCCTCCCAAAGGCGTGGGATTACAGGCTGAGCCACGGAGCCCAGCAACTGCAGAACTTTTTAATCAAGGTAATAATGATTAACTCATATTTAGTGAGTTAAAAAAAAGGTAGCCAGCCATCTATTTTAGTGGAAAACTCTTTTTGTTAGGGTCAATCATTTCTTTTGTTTATTGTATCAAACTCTTTTATGGTTATTGTATTGATTTACTTGCAAATTCCATTAGTGTGCGCGTATTATCTAATTTTGTTTCTTCAGGGGGATATATGGATTAAGTTGATGAACTGGACAGGTTTATTTTGGTTGTTTTTTTTTTTGAGGTAGAGTCTCACTGTCACTTAGGTTGGAGTGCAGTGGCATACTCATGGTCACCCCAGTGTTGACCTGCTGGGCTCCGGCGATCCTTCTACCTCAGCCTTCCAAGTAGCTGGAACTACATGTGTACAGTACCATGTCCAGCTACTTTTTGATTTGTTGTAGAGACGAGGTCTCACCAAGTTGCCCAGGCAGGTCTTGAACCTGTGGGCTCAGGCAATCCACTCGTCTTGGCCTCCCAAAGTGCTGGAATTACATGCTGAGCCACTGAACCTGGCCTGGATAGGTTTTTTAATATATTAACTGAGAGTACTTTCATTTGCAGTCAAAACAAACTTGGAGACCTTCACCAGATATCTCTGAGAAGTTGTTCAAGGCAGTGTGAAGTGGTACTTAAAAGGAAATTCCAATAGACTTCAGTTGCAAACTGAGCACTGAGATTCACTAACAAAAGAACCTTGGACAAGGTAATGAAATAAGCTACTTCATTTCATTGACATAACGATTAGGTAAGATAATAATGCAAACCCCTAGCACAATGCCTGTCATACAGTCATGATTACATTTATTTTAATACAATTAATGTAGCAGAAGTTGGAATTTAATGCCAATTTGATTATTTGACTTACAAATGCAACTGTCAATCTATAATGCTAATTTATCATCACATCATTGTTATTAGCACATTTTAAAGCATCTTTTTACTCGTCTCCAAAAGGTTACCAGCATTCTCACTATCTTATTGGCTCTTTAGTACTAATAATCTATGTCATATCATACCATCTAAAATTCTGTTTTATTATTGTTACTATTTGTACTTTGCTTTCCCCAAGAATAAAACTGTAGACATCTTAAGGAAGAAAGAAGAAAATAGCATTTAATTCTTCTTGACAGACATAAATTTACTATGAAGTTAATAAAGTTCCTACCTAGCAAAGACTCCTTCCAAGACCCTGAAAGGGAAAAATTAATGTGTTCACAAGGGTACGTGCTTTTATAAAATTTGTAAAAGCAACAATTTTGCTATTCTTTTTCTTGAAGAGGACTCTCCAAAGTAATAAGCTTTAGGCCATAGAAAACCTGTATCCATTCCCACCTCTGAGCATGAACTCAATAAAAGAGTTCATCTATTTGTAAAGTTGCTTCCAACTTAAAAATCTTTGGCCTAATTTTTCTGAAACAAATTTAGTGATTAGTTCACCAGAGTAGATCTTCAGTTCACAATACGTCTTGACTAACTTCACATTTTCAGCAAAAAGGAATATGCACACTGTTTTCTCTATTCTTAGGCATAAAGAGCTTGACAATCAAAACAGCACTTAGATTTTGCAGCACTACTAAAACCAGAGACATTGGAGACCTTCAGTTTTGGAACAATGTTTTTGAAATAAGCATAGATTTGATTCAGGAAAAACAATATCTGGAATGGAATTGAAAAGCTAGTTATTTTTCTTTGAACTACAGAATACCTTTTTGTATGGAACAATAGTACTAAATTCTCAAGTATGCCAATTATAATAACAATAAAACAAAAAACCCAAAAGAATAAAGCCAGGAGCTTTATAAACATTATCTCTAAACTTAAACAACTCTGTGAAGCAGGTATTAACATTCTTTCCTATACAGGACCATTGATATTCAGAATTAAGCCATTTGCACATGCTCAAACTGTGTTACGGAACCAGCAGGACTAGTTTTCAGAATGAAGTCTCAGACTCACACCACACAAATAAGATGGGAGGCAATGAGAAGCCAATACCAAGACCAAGATCAAGACCAGCCAAGACCAGCCACTACCAAGATGGTGTGAAAAACGACCACTACCTGTCCTTCTTGCTCATTATACAATAACTATAATACATTAACCTGCTAGAAGACACACTTATCGATGCCATGACAGTTTGCAATTACGATGGCAACCCCCGAAAAGTCACTTTTTGTGGTTTAAAAAGGGTAGGAAATCCTGATTCTGGGAATTATTGGCTCCTTTCCCTGGAAAACCATGAAGAATCCACCCCTTGCTTAGAATGTAATCAAGAGGTAGAGATAATCAAAATAAAATCCCAGTTATCGTTCTTCCTATTGCCTAGCCCAGGCTGCTGTTCCTATCAAGTAACCTCTTTGTTATTTCAATTAACCTACTTTTATTTTCCAACTAAAGCCACATGGCCTGCTCTGCTTATGGATCCATTTACTAAATAAACTTCTTTTTCATCTCCTACTTATGACTTGTGCTTGAATTCCAACCTACAGGAAGCCAAGAACTCACTTGGCGGCTCAGTCTGCACCCCAACTCTAGGATTCGCTTGCATCAATACAACTAGTAACAGACAAGCCAGTACAAGAACCCAGTCTGACTTTTAACCATTAAACCATACTGTATATTGTGTGAGCACATGCTGAAAAATTGGCTTTTAAAAGTGAAAAAGTAGTTGGAAAACTTATTTATTCATCATGAGCTTATTTCTAAGGTCAAATTTCTCAGGTGCATTTCTATGAAGTCAGATCCAGGCTCTGGAAACTAATGAACTTTGGGTATAGGCAACAACGTAAAATATTTTTTGTTAGGTAATCATTTTTCACAGCAGTTAGTAGAGTGCTTACTAAGAGAAAACAATAGATGGGACACATTTTTTAACCTGCATACTTTCAAGAAAACTTAAAACATGATTTACGACTTATATTTCAAAATTGTGCATGATATACTATGCACTGAAAATAATGTGTATTTTTTTCTCCATACATTTTTTCATTGTGTTGTCACTGTTAATTGGTGCATATAATCTCTTGATTGCCCCTCAAATACTCTGCAAAGATTTTTATTATGTCTTTGATATTTATGAGCATTATGCATTTACTATAAGTATAAAATGAAGAAGATCACTTAACCCTATTAAATTGAAAAATTGTTTGTGGCAATGCCCCAAATACCAGGACATTAAAGACAAATAAGACAGGACACAGTCCCTCAAATAATTTCCAATCTAGTGCAATAGTTGTCAAATACATTGCAGATGAAAATCATTTTGGATGTTTTTAAATTTTGTAGTGAGGTGCCCCTCAAATAATCTAAGTTATAAAATTAAAAAGAACCTAAAAAATCTATGTTTTTAAGTAGTACTCCACTGATCATTAAATGTCTGACCTTCATCTTTAGAAATTGATCTAAGGAAAAAGGTATGGATACAACTAATTGTAATATATAAACATATGTCAAAACACAAGCATATCAACCTATAAATAAACATATGTAAATATAAATAAAAAAGCCATAAAAGGAGAGACCAATTCTCCTCTGTGCCCTTTTTGATTTTAAAAAATCAGTATATTCATTTAAAAAAAATTATTAAGACTAAGACATTAATATACAGAAAAAAGGCCTCCATTTTCATCCATAACTATGTAAATAAAGGTCATTTTTCAATTATAAACTGTATACATTATTTAAAGTACTATATACCATATCCCATATTGCTGACTAGAATAAACTATTCTCAGCTACAGAAGCAGTTTTTTTGCTTTAAAAATATTCCGAGGACAAGTTAGATTGCATTGTCTATACATAGGCACATTTTCTCTCTACCTGCATTGTTATTCAGTAGTAATTGTTTCTTTCTAGGTTCCACCTGAATGTTTTATGTTAGTGTAATAGATGTCTACTGAAATTATGATGTTTTGAATATAGTATTGTAAATAAAATCAATATATCAACAAGATGAAAGGTGTTACAGATCCACACAATGCAGAGGCATATGGCATTTGAATGAATGCGAATGTCACTGTGAGATATCACTGTGAATGCACAGTGGGAAATGCTCATGATTTTGTATTTAGTCTTTATCCAATGTGGACTTTACTCTTGGCTGAATGACAAGCTCTTATTTGAGCACAGCTAGAGACTGATTAACTTAGGTTCTGAACTACATCCTAATGAAATTCACTGAATTTATATAAGATTTAGTACCTGACCCAAAAGAGATATGAAAACATATATCAACATTCTGATGTTAACAAGGAATAGCTTTTGGAGTATAATCAACAGTTGAAAGCAGTTGCTGCATCACTAAATTTAGTTATTTCCAACATATTTCCTGTATTTCTGTCAACTTATTATCGTTTCCAACAAGTAAACACATTCTGCTACATTTCATTGATTTTAAATGTCACATTAAAAGTAAAAGTAAAACAGTAGCTAAGTGTATACTCATTTACAGAAAGATTTTAATCTATGATTTGAATATGCTCTTTCAAAAGAACAAACTGCAAACAACTCAAATCAGTAATCATCTTTGCACATAGCCTTTGGAAGGATGGAGTATATATTCACTAAATAGATGAATTAAAGAATCTCTGGATTCAGGAATCAATATGTCAGCAAAACATGGGAATCCCCTAAGACCATATTTATCTTTCTTTGGAGATATTTCCTTGGGTTATTTATATACCTATGCATAGTTGAACTACATGAACAATATAATTTGGATATGAAAAGCTTTTCTTGTACAACAAAATATGCTTTTTTATTTTCTTAGATTTTGGTGTTTTTAAAAATAATAGTGCATATGGTGACTTTCCAGCATTTTTATTAATGTTTACTCTTATACAAATGTCACAAGTATAGAGAATAAAGTACCAAAAATAAGTGAATGTTCCAAACTCATGTAGCTACATGAAATCCCAAGAGGGCTTCTCTACCTTCTCTACCCCTACTTTAGTGATGTCTCTCTCTTTTCCCTCCTACTTCAGTGATGGTCCGTTCTATATATTACTCAGCCTTTGAAGATATTATTTTTGCATAGTATTTTCTGTTTGCTGTGTCTCACGTACCCCACACTAATGAACTCCTGAACGGCAGAAACATGAACTTCCCTCAAACACAATTCTCCATTGCGCCTAAGCTCTACATTCATGCCCAAGCAATCACCAAGATCAGAATAATTATCTCTGATATCCTTCTTGCTTTTGTCCTTTTGTCCTTTTGATTCCACTTACATTGAAATTGCTATAGCATTTGTGTGGGGTGGGAGGCAAAGAAAGGGGACAAATGTGAGTAAAAATTGACCAATTTTAATTCATTTAAATTTAAGAGTCTGAGACTAGCTGTTGTCATTTTAAGCGGTAACTGTGTGGGTGAAAAACAGTTGATCAGAAGGTAGATGTTTGTGAAGATAAATTTTGCTTTCTCATTATAAATTCTAACAGAATGCTGATCATTCAGATTTTTCTGGCACTTAGTCAACAAGGGGGTCTTTTGAATTCATTCTCTACTTTTCTATCTAAGCAACTAAATTAATCTCACTCATGTCTAATGTCTCATTTTGAGACATGAAAGTCCTGAATTTTCTTTTTTTTCCTCTTTATTTTATTTATTTATTTTAAAGATGTGGGTTACAATTCAGGGTTAGGTATACAAATGTTCCTTATGCAGGTACCCTTGTTGATGAGATGTGCCCCTCCCTTCCCTGGCAGTTTCCCTCAACTGCCAATTCCGCCCCCCCAGGCAGTTTCCCACTACTGTCAATCCTTTCCTTATAGTGTTATGATAATTGTTCAAGGTCTGCTTATGAGTGAGAACATATGGTGCTCTGTTCTTTGTTTCAGTGACAGATCACTGAGTATGATCAACTCTAAATTCACCCAGGTTGCTGTGAAGTCCTTCTGTTTGTCCTTCTTTATGGCTGCATAATATTCCATTGTGGATATGTACCACATTTTTTTAATCCAATTCAGCTTTGATGGGCAGCATGGTTGGTTTTCAGAATGCTGTCAACAGTACTAATTTCAGCATTTCTTTAAAAATATATTTTCTGACTCTGTTTTGGATTTGCTAAGCAACTGATATAACAGAGTTACCATTAATTTTTTTTTTAAAGTAAAGAAGGAGGAAAAACACTCAAATGGCTTCAAAAGTTTATTTTATAAAAAAGTCTACCAAATAACTTAAAGAAAATGCCTCATATTCTCTACCAACATTAGAATGGCCAGCAGGGTCATGGATCGCCTTATTCATCTTGGTACAGCTGGTGCCCAACAGCGCAGTCTCATAAAGGAGTAACTAGAATTTGGCTAAACAAATTTTAAAAATTATACCCTAGTATACAAATTCCTTAATTCAGATATTTATGTAATTGGGCTTTAACACCACATTTCTAATGAGATTGTTAGTACATTTCTGAATTTTTCCCAAGTAGTTGCTGAATTATGAAGAAAGAATAAGAATATGTTCTAGCTCTGGTTGTTAGTCATTGTCTAGTACTCTGGCTAAATTTACAAGTTGTTGAAACTCCCTACCTAAGTTTCTCATATGTATAATTGTAATATTCATACTTTCTTTACATGCTTTGCAGATACTGTGATGATAAAATGAGGTTCTGTTTCTGTACCTGTAAGCACTTTGAAAAACACCAGGCAGTGTAATATAATTTTAAAATAATAATTCCATTTTGGAGAATTGGAACATTATCTCAATACAGATATAATAGAGGTAATAATTGAGGAATATTTATAGATAAACATTTGGATATCATTTATGGAGGCATGATATGAAGTAGTAAAGTTCAGGCTTTAGGTATATAATCATCATCATTATCAGCATTACAAAAGTTGAATTTACAACCCAGCTCTGGCACTTAGTAGCTGTAGAACTACAGGCAAATTTCTTAACAGTCTAAGCCTCGATATTTTCATCTAAAAATTGCATAATTTTGATGCTTGTATCACAAATATTTTTTTTCTTTAGTTTTACCTCTTTCCCCTTTTCTCTTGTAGCTGAGACAACTAACTGTCCCCCAGGATCATTCTCTTGTCCTTTATTTTTTAGTAGAGCAAATGGCCATCCAGGTGGAGAATCCATTCTCTAGACTTCCTGCAGCCTGATGTATTTCTTTGACTCAGCTCTCACTAATCAATAGAACATGAGCAGAAGTGATGGTTTACACTTCTGTTCTCATGCTTAAAAGGAAATGAGTGACTCAACTTGTAATCCTGCACCTTTGGGAGGCTGAGGTGAGTGGATTGCCTGAGCCCGCAGGTTCGAGACCCACCTGGGTAAATTGGCGAGACTTCATCTCTACAGTAAATCAAAAAAAAAAAAAAAAAAAATTAGACGGGCATGGTAGCGCACGCCTGTAGTTCCAGCTACTCGGAAAGCTGAGGCGGAAAGATCGTCAGAGCCCAGCAGGTCGAGGCTGCGGTGGCCGGGAGCGGCCACTGCACTCCAGTCTGGGCGACAGAGTGAGACTCCAACTCAAAAAAAAAAAAAAAAAAAGAAAAAGGAAATGACTTGACTCTGTTTCATTCATTTCATATTTCCCTCAAACAGAATTGCAGAGGTGATGCACGTGAGTCAGATTCAACTATGAGGACATGGCCAGCAGCCTGGCAGAAGGGGCATCAGAGTAGAATGACCTTGAAGCCAGTTCTACCATAAGACTGGTAGACAAGAGAAAAATACATTTTTATTTTATTCAAGCTACTGTATCTGTGGGTCTCTGTGGTGCCTGTATTATCCTTTATCCTAATAATATAATCCTCCTCCCCCTTTTTATTTGCCCTTCACACCCTAATGCCAGGCACTTAAATATGGATTTAGTTAGAAATGTATGGAAAGTGCAAAGTAAAGTGCTGAGGACGGTGGTGCTAAGTAAATGCTGTTCTTCCCTCAAGAAATGCTAAGAACTCTAGCGACATATAGGAAACATATAATGATTAAAGTCTGATTCTTATTCATAACTCTTACTGGTAGAAAGACATGCAATAACAAATGGTTATTTTGAAATAACTTATCTCATGATTATTTAACCATCATATTTGGTCAAAGTCCAAACATGAGGAGAAGGAAATGAATGATGACATGCAAATCTGAGAAATATGAATTTTTTGTGGATAAAAATCATAGTTCAACAATCAAACTTTTAAAACATAATCATGCAAAAATTCATCTTATCAAAGTTTTGAAAATATCCACAGAAAAGGAGTAAAATGTCTCTACATTTTACAGGAGTATAGATTGTGCAATTTCTTAGTCAAATCTATTAAGCATATAGTCCTTTTTCTTTTCTTTTATTTTTTTAGCTTAACTGTTTATAGAAGAATGGAGCAAAAGGTAAGATGAGTTGGGGAATGCTCTAGTTACACTGAAGTTACCTATATTGATTTCAGTTACAGCAAGCTTCATAAGGGTAGGTATCACCTGGTTTGATAATCATTTTTCTCTCAAAGGCTAGTCAAATGTCTGGTCCTTAATAATATTATTTACAGTACTATTTATTAATCACCTTTGTTATTAGTAATACATTGACAGTATTAATAACTGCTTATTAAGTGTTTGCTATATGCCAGACTCTGTTTAAGCACTTTTTGTATGTTGATTCATTTAATCCTCCTAACAGCCCTATGAAGTAGATACTATACTTATTTTCATTTTGCATAAAAGAAAAATAAGTTAAAGACTTTAAGTAACTTTCTCAAAGTCATACTGCATTATAATGGAAACAGAACTGAGTAATTATTTTTGAATGCATACGTTCCACATACTTTTGATGATTAATTAAACTGGATTATTGCTTAACATTTGCAAAAGAATTAGGGGAAAAGACTTTACAGTGAAGTGCACACATACCACACAGGATGGCTGAAATTAAAAAGACTGATCATATTAGTGAAAGTGGAGCAAATCAAACATTCACACATTGTTGGCAAATGTGTAAAATAGTAAACCACTTTGAAAAACTATTTGCAAATTTGTATAGAGTTTAACATACAACTACTCTGTGACTCAACAATTCCACTCATCTGTATTGACCCAAGAAAAATAAGGAGATATAGCTACAGAAATATTTGAACAATAATGTTTACAGTGACTTTCTTCATATGGGTCCAAATTGGAAATAATTCATATTTCCATCATGAGGATAATGGATCAATGTCCTGTGGCTTATACAATAAAATACTACCCAGAAATTTCAAGAAATAGAACAAATTCCTGATGCACGCAATAGCATGAATGAATCTCAAAACCCATATGTGAACAAAAAAATAAGCCACGCATAAAATGGTACATACAGTAATATTTCACTTATGACATTCAGGAAAAGATCAAACTAATCTACAGTAATACAAATCACAAAGATGTGCCTGGGGAAGGAAAGAGAGAGTTGGGATAATTAATAGCAAAGAGACACAAGAGAACTTTCTGAGATAATGAAAATATTGATCAGAGTGATGGATACAAAAGAACGTAAATTTGTCAAAAGTCATTGAGTTGTACACTCAGATCACTCTATTTTATTACATGTAAATTATATCTAACCATTTATACTTGAAGAAAAAAGCATAAAATATTAAGATCAGCTCTAATAAAGGAAACTGTTCAATACTCAGCATTGTTAAGAAGGGAGGAAATAAAAACAATCCTTACTGAAGGAATACATGTGGTCATTTTCTGTGGTGAGATCTATAGGGTACGGCTTAAAGGCCACTGACCTTATCATGATACAACTTTTTTATGAAAACAATTTCCAAAGCCAAGTGTTCATATGCCAGTGCCTACTATTTCAATTCCTTCTTGAAGTAATGGAGTCTAGAAAATTGTACTTAAAGACTAAGAAGTGTTGGGGCCAGGGTTGAAAACTCTGCAGTCTATAGACACAGTTTGTACCTATTAGGCTGTACTGTGTCCCTTGACTATAGTATGTCCTTTGATCTCATGGCCAGTTATAAACTATCTTACTTAAACAAACACTGTATAAATCTTTTCTCAAATGATCAAAAGTATTATTAAATATGGCAAGAATTCTAGCAAAGTGGCCTGCTGACATTGCCAATATTTGAGAGTGCTAAGATTTGCACATGTGGTGTGGGATTTATAGATCAGAGGACTGTCAAATTTTAGTGTGCTTAAGTATTTTCATTTTAAATAAGCACCCCGAGTAATTCTTATGTAGATAGTTTATATTGCTAAGGGCATTTAAAAATTTATATGCAAGATGAGATGACAGTTGAGTCCTATTTACAACTTACTAAAACAGAATCACTCATCTGAGTTTTATCTATGTCATGAAGGTTTCAGAATGAGCGGTCTTTGTAGGTAGTTGAATTTTTGTAGTTTTTTCCATTACTTTTATACACAAGTCTTTTCAATACGCTTATATAGCACAAGTTCATAATTGCATACTTAAATTTGCATTAAGTTACTTCAATATACTTTGCTTTCTGAGCTTAGTGGAGGTTTTTTACTTTCAATAACAAGATTATGAAAATCATACTTTCCCCCTGGGAGACTGAGCAATGGGCCTAGTTTCAGTTTTGATAACATCCTGTAATATGCTTCCTTGATATTCCCTTGGGCTAGTTCTTAACATTTAGTTGCTATTTCTTCCATCATAGTCTAAGTATTTATTGGTCCTTCAGATGTTTTCGTTCTCAGTTCTATTGATTGAAGTTGTTGTTCATGTTTATTGTAATTAGATAAAGGGGAAAAGTGTGGGAAGATATTGCCTTCATTATATTTCCCAGCTGATTATCTTTTAAATAAAATGTACTGTCAAATTTATCAAATTTTATTTTAGTAAGATTTTTTTTAGAAATTAAGATGAATCTAGCAAGATAAAAATCTCATTGAGCCTTTGGGTAAATGGTCAAACTAAGTTATATGTCAGATCTTTCTCCGCTTTATTATTCTCTGAAGTGCTTTATTTTATTATGGAAAATATTAAACATGTAAGAAAAAAACAGAATAATAAAATTAAATACATGTAGCCATTTCCTGCTTCAACAATTTTCAATTCATGGTCCATCTTGCTTTGCAACCACATCCTCTTGCAAATATTACATCTATAATATTTTAATAAATTCCTTTAATACCACTATCCCATAAATTAGATCACCACAGTTACTGAAACCCAGTGAACTTTTAATATTTTATATAATAAACTGAGATTTTGGCTTTACTTTGACAATACAATTTTAAGAAGCATGTGGATTCTTTGGTAGTCTCCATAAGTATTCCTTTGGATATTTGTGTTAGGCTCTGTGAACCTAAATATTTGGAAACGGGCCAGTATATATAATATTACAGAGCTCAGCTTGCATATACATATATATATACATCCCATTTATGTGCAAAAATAACTGTTGCCCAAAGTTGGAAATGTACTGACTTGCTTAGGACCTACCTCTTGCTACTACTTACTAAGTAGTTTAGAATAAATTGGGAGCTTGGAGTTTTTATTTTTAAACAGAAACATATCATCATAAAACAAATTTCTTCGAAAGATGTTTTTAAAGTATGAAATAGTGTTTTGGGTTGAATTGCATTCCCCCAAAGCTATAAACTGAAATCCTAATCAGTATACCTATGTATGGGACCTTATTTGGCAATAGGAATTTTTCAGATGTAACTAAATTAAGAAGAGGTCATACTAGATCAGGGTGCATATTAGTTAACTCAGGCTTCCAGACAAAATATCATAGACTTAAACAACAGAAATCTATTTTCTCACCTTTCTGGAGGCTAAAAGTCCTGGATCAGGGGCCAGGATGGTTAGACTCTGGTAAGGGCTCTCTTCCCGGCTTACAGATTGCTGCATTCTTACTGGGTCCTCACATATTGAAGAGAGAACTTTGATGCCTCTTCTTCTTCTAATAAAAACACCAGTTCTATCAGATAAGGTTTTGACCTTGTTTTACATTAAGTATTTCCTTAAAGGCCTTATCTTCAATACAGGCACATGGAGATATTAAGGTTTCCACTTATGAATTCTGGGAGGACATAATTTAGTTCTCAATAGGATGATCCCTAAATCCATTGCTGGTGTTCTTATAAGAAAGGAAAGATTTGGAAACACACAAATGCAACACAAAAATGGTCATGTGAAGACAGAAGCAGAAATTAGAGTGATGCAGCTATGAGCTAAGGAATTCTAAGGACTGTCAGCAATTGTCAGAAACTAGGAAGACAGCCGGGCTCAGTGGCTCAACCTGTAATCCCGCGCTTTGGGAGACTGAGGTGAGTGGATTGCCTGAGCCCACGGGTTCGAGACCCGCATGGGCAACTTGGCGAGACCGCATCTCTACAATAAATCAAAAAATTAGCCGGGCGTGATAGTGTGCGCCTGTCATTCAAGCTACTTGGAAGACTGGGGCGGAAGGATTGCAGGAGCCCAGCAGGTTGAGGCTGCGGTGGCCGGGAGTGGCCACTGCACTCCAGTCTGAGTGACAGAGTGAGACGCCAATTCAAAAGAAAAAGAAAAAAGAAACTAGGAAGATGTCAGAAACACCTTCTTCTTCTTCTTTAGATCCCTGATAATACATTGATTTTGGACTTTCAGCCTCCAGAACTGCAAGATAATACATTTTTATTTTTAAACCGCCTAATTTGTAATAATTTGTTATAGAAGTCCTAGGAAATAGAGACATATGCGTAAATACGTTGAGGTGCAAACCTATTAAAAAAAATACACAGCAGCTACACTGGTGTTCTAGGATCAGTTAGTTTCCAAGATTTCAGGTTAATCCTATATCTCTCTTCAAAACAGGCTAATGTGCTAGAAAGATAAGAGAGGTAGATATTCAAGTTGTTTTTGGTAGAAACTGAAAGGGATATCCGGGATCAGAAATCTATACATGCATTAGATACATATTGTTTTGAATATCGTAGGTCCATATATACTTTTTTTGCTCAAAGCGTACATTTTTTTTTTCATTATAAACCTCATTCTCAGTTTGTATATTAGATGCAACTGATCCTACACCCAACCCAGGGGTAAACTTAATTGTTTTAAGTGAATCAATATTTCCCATTCACTAGATTTAAAGGGCAGCTCAGGGATTAAAATGTAACTCAAACTAAGTCCATCAGAATTTCGAGGAGATTCATGGAAAACGAAGAAAAAAAAGCTTCCTTTCCTTTATGTTTGAAACAAAATAAAATAAAACAAAACTAGAGACCCAAATGGTGTATAAATTTAGGAAGTCTTGTGCTCGCAACACCATTTTAACTCTAAGATGGGAGAGATTTGGGCTGTGGTAGGGGGAGTGAGGGTGGAGGTAGAATAAGGAACACTCAAAGGAGCCCGATGATGAGAGTAACACTGTGAAAAGCTGAGTGCAGAGACAGAGAAGAACAGGACTGGGTGCCATGGTTTTATCTGTTGGATGGAGAGTTACCTGAGGCCCCCTAGAAATTCCAATTTGATTTTCTTTAATTTTCTAATGTGCAATCATATCATTTACAACTCAAGATATTTTGCTACTTTCTTTTCAATATTCACACACCTGTCTCATATCTTAAATAATAGTGCTTGGGCATCTTTGTTTTGATCCAAAGTTCTAAAAGGAAAGTTCTACAGATTTACCCATTAGTAATATTCTGCCACATGGCCAATATATAGGTGATAAATTGAGGTTATATAACTAAAAACCAGAGGGTTCTTTTTACATTCTAAATTCTTTTATAAATTTTAAAAATAACATATTCAATAAGCTAAAACAAGAGGCAGGCACATACATTAGAAATTCCAACATTTTAGAGAATTTCTGAAATAGTTGGATGCTTATGTTACACGTAATTTTCTCTTTTTAAATTGTTGGAGATGCTTTTGTTAAATATGTGGGAAAATATAAACTTGATCATTTCTACTATGTGGTAATAAAAGTAATCATAGTTAAGGTTTATTGAACATTGTCTACATTCTGGGCACTTTATGAATATTTATTTACATTGACAATTCTCCCAATAACTCTGCAAGGTTATTATCTTTATCTTACAAATGGAAAATCAGAGGCATAGAGAGTTTAAGAAACTTGTACAATGTCATATCAGTATTAAAATTGGAAGTCATATTTTAGGCTGTCTGTAAGCTTAAGAACCACACTGTCAAAGGTGAATATGATATCTGAAAAGTGAAACGTGAGACTAATTGCCTTTTCTTACTTTGTAATTTGTATACAGAGGTGCATATAACAAAAACTTTGAATCACAAGAAAATGGTGATTTAAAAATTTCACTTATGGAATGGAATGCTAATAAGGGGGGAAAAAGGAAGAAGTAAAGATGTCACAAATGCCCAGCTATAAGCTGTTTTTATAATGTTATTGATGAGAACACAATGATTTTCAAATACCAACTCAAAAATCAATAGACTATAAACTATGGTCTTTTAAACTGATCGACACACATACTAAGATGCCATAAGTGAAGGAGACGCCTGTTTGCAGCAGAGAAATTGAAAGTCAAAAGGGAATTGCTTTTGGTAAAGCAATGTAAGAACATAATCTTAGCAATGAATTCTATTTCAGGTTGTCATACTCTGAAAATATAACTTATTATCATTGAATTATTTCATATAATGATTCTGTACTAAAAAGTAATCTTCAGATGTTAGTTATCCAAGAAGACTTTCCAATCAGAAAAAGAATGCATTAGCTTGCTAAAATTAGTATTATGGCCTATTTGGCACATACATCTCTCTGTGTAAATTAACAACATGTCATCTGATTTATACATCAGTATCTCATTAGTGTGGTTGGAGACTTTGAATCCCTAAAGACATGTTCAAACATTACTTTGAAAAATGCAAAGCTAGAGACTGACTTTGGTGAGTTCATCCAGGTATGAGCATCCCAGGAGGCTCCTAGGAATGTCTTTCTCCTGGACAATTTAATTGTAAGAAGTGCTTTTGAATTTGTAGCAGACTGGCCTACTTATATCTAAATGGCATGAGTTTTGTTTAAAAATACCAATTGGGTTCAATGATTTGGACAAATTCTTACACTTTTGGGGGGATTGTAAATTGGCTAAACCTTTCTGGGAAGCAATTTAGAAATATGTATCGAGAGCTTCAAAAACGCTCATGCTTTTTGACCTAGTAATTCCTCTTTTGGGAATCTCGTCTGGAAATAAATCAGAGATACTGCCAAAGGCATATACAAACATATTTATGACAATGATATTTGTAAGGATAAAAAGGAGGTGGGAATAATTTTGAAAGTCCAACATTACAGAAATGGTAAAATAAACTTTGGTATAAACGTATAGTGGAAGGTAACCCTCTCGGGTCCCCTCCTACTGTGGAAGCTTTTCTATCCTCTCAATAAATTCTGCTTTCGACAAAAAAAAAGTGTAATGGAATAAATATGAAACTATTTAAAAATTGTGATGTTAATTGGCAGTAGTAGGAATCTGTCAGGGAAGGGGGGGTACACCTGATCAACAAGGGTACTTGTAAAACGAACGCACTGAATTGTACCCCACATCTTTAAAATTAAAAATTAAAAAAATTATGATGTTAAAAACATTCAATAGCATACAGAAATAATTAAAATATATATGGTCAAAAATTTAGACAAAAATAACGTATTCTATATTTACTACTTCATCAAACCTAAATGTAAAATACTAAAAAGATAAAACTGCAAGGTCTACAGTAATTATCTCTGGAGAGTAAAGCAATGAATGATATAAAACAATTTGTGCTTTTAAGTTTCTTTAGAGTTAGTATAAAATATTTAACGTAAAATGTGATTTTAATTAATGGGTATCAGAAAGCTTACAAATAAACTTATGGTGTCTGAGTCTAATTCTTTAATTAAAAAATTAGTGCAGAGATGCTTCAAAGCAACAAAAAAAGTTACCTTCTTCAACACTCTGGCCAGGGTTGAAGCAGAAGCAATATTTCATAGATATTTAAATTAGATTTATGCCAGTTTTTGCTAATGAGAGACAAGAGAGGTAGAACACATTGCTTCTATTGTTTTGTTACAAATATTTGGTAGGAAATTGTTTAAATTAAAAAATCTGTTTTCTCTTTAAAAAATGTGATTTTTAAAGGATTATGTAAATATTATTCTTGAAGGTCTCAAAAAATAATATAATTTAAAAGCAAAACTTTTTAAACATATGCTTTATTCTTTGAGTCTGTTTATGGTCTTTTAATATTAGTGATCAAAATTAATAATTATAAGTACAAACAGTCTTTTCAAAGATGGATTTTTTAGTAAATTTTAATGGGTTTTTTGTGGAAAGAATCATTTTTTTTAAACAAAGCTTGAGATAGTTTATTGTATTGGTTAGATACTAATTTTCCCCATAGCATCTGCTCATTTGGCTTGCATTTCCACCACTGAACCAGAGACTGAAATTTTCCCCAGCTGTGATTTATGATCTGTTTATATACAATCTGCCAGCACATATTGCCATAAAGCCTGCAAGACTCCCAGGTAAGAGGGCAGTGAGGTTATACAGCCTATCTCAGACTTCCTTATGTTATACTGCTTAAATTTGAGCAAACTACAAAATTGGCCTTGGGTATAAAGAATCAGAGTAGTTATAAAATAAATCAGTATTTGGGGTTTTTGAAACATATTTTACACCACAGTACTCGATTTAAGCTTGTACATTATTGATGGAGCCATTTAAAATATGTACATCATACCAACATACATCTTCCTGAAAACATTAGGATTCTTAACTGAATAATAAAAAAGTCCATGGAAAAAAATAATTTTTTAATGCCTACTTTGCATCATTTCTAAAAAATGTATGCATGTAGATTAAAATATTAAGAATAAACAAAAATGAACTAGATATCCTAAGCTAGCAAAGTTTTGGGACTTTTTCTTTACAATCTCTGAAATAAACAGGGAAATGACTATTTAATATATGTAACTTTCTTCTTTCAAGATGTAAAATACTGAAAGGGCAGGCAATAATGTATCGAATTTTTAAGGCATTGTCAGTGGCAGCTCTAACTCTATAAAAGGCTGTTTTCCCATAGCAACGAATTACCAGATTATATTGTATATCTGTTGCTTGTTTAAATAATACATGATTTTTCTTTAGTACTGGTTTGAGAGCACAGTCAACTAACTTACAAACTCTAACATCATTGTATGTAATGCCAGGACATGGCTTCTCTGGTCATATCACCGTATAAATTAACTCGTTCACTTCAGTGAATAAGGACGTTAGATCAATTAAAATCTGACATGTGCCTTCTTTTACCATGACACCAGTGTAAACAGATAACATATACTGCATAAGAAATACACAGAATAAATGATTCAAAGAAAATAAATGTGTATTGTTTAAATATACTTTTCAATAATTATTATTTGATTATAAAACAAATATTCTGTGAATTATAAAAATCTACATTCTGAAGTATTTTTGTAGAATTCTATGTCCTGTTGTCTGATCTCTGAACTATAAAATATACAGACAAGAGAAAAAAAAATAAATGCAGTTAAGGGAAAAAAATGACTTAAGAAAGGTGATGTTATTGCAAATATTAGTTAAAATTAACTGAGCATTTTGTAGATACCAAGTAGTGTGCTCAGTGGTCTGAATAAAATATTCCTCAACAGATTCCTCATTCTTGGTAGAAAATCAAAATGCTAGAAAATTATTTCCTCAGATGAAGAAACCTGAGCAAGTAACTAGATCAGTCACCAGCAAGTAAATGGCAGAACTAGCATGAGAATTCATCTCTACTAACCTCCAGCCTAGATTTTTTTAGAGATGAGGAAACTGAGATATCAAATGACTCAGCTTCACACATCTCTTAGCCGATTTAAAGACCAGGACTTGACCTTTCTTTCTCTAAAGAGATATGACACCTATTTAAAAGTAAGGAAATCTAAATGATAAGAATATAAGTGTATATAAGAGCACACAGTATGTTGCCTCAGTGGTGGAAAAACTGTCTCATGACAACTCCTTAATTAATTCTGGATGATGCAAGTTGAGGATTAAAAAGTTGAAGGAATATATTTTTGCCTTTTTTTGCCATTTTTTGAAGAATGCTGGTGAAAAATCAACTTATTTTTTAAAATGAAAACAGAAAAATTTGAATTATCTACTCACCAATAGTCTGGCTTAACAAAAAAACCATCCTTGCCCTGCACTCTGGAATTATTTAGAAGCTCATTCAGACAGCATATAACTTCCTAAGTAAATAGAAAACAACATTTGGAAGAAAAAAAAGTGAGAGGATACTGCTTCAATTATTATGGAAGAAAAATGAGTGGTAGAGACCTGGAAGAAAACATCTAATGGCATGTTTTATAAATATGTGAATGTGGACTTTATTTTCCAAACAGGACATCCACAGAAAGTTATGGCAGAAATCAACAAAAATTAAGAAAGACAGTTTGACAAGTTTTAGAATTTAGCAAATGGGTGTGGAGAGTGGTTACCAGATAGAAGCAACTCACAACCATATGTGGAGCTCAGGTTTCATTAATCAAGCACCAAAAGTGTCGAATAGAGATAGAAGGTTCTATAAATTACTATGTATGAAACATGTGTGAGGGGAAGCTTATTATGTGAAAAAATAAATGGAACCAAATCGTTATTCAGAATTCAAAAACGTAAGATCATATTTATAAAATGTTATATTTCTTTTTTTTTTTTTTGAGTTGGAGTCTCACTCTGTCGCCCAGAGTGGAGTGCAGTGGCCGCTCTCGGCCACCACAGCCTCAACCTGCTGGGCTCCGACGATCCTTCTGCCTCAGCCTTCCGAGTAGCCAGAACTACAGGCGCGTGCTACCACGCCCAGCTGATTTTTTTATTTATTGTAGAGATGAGGTCTTGCTGCCCAGGCGGGTCTCGACCCCGCAGGCTCAGGCAATCCACTCACCTCAGCCTCCCAAAGGCGCGGGATTACAGGCTGAGCCACCGAGCCCGGCTAAACGTTAATTGATGAGAAAACAAAATATTGAAAACACAATAACTATTGCCTCTCCTGTTCGATGCTCACCAATATCTTATGAGTCGGGGGACGGATATAATTATCTCCTGCAGATGGGGTCATATCAGAAAGCATAAATAACTTACCAGAAGCCACATGCGAGGTCCATAGAAATGACAAACCTAGATCATACGGCTATAAGTTTTGTCCTCCTACATCAGGAGATATGTTTCAGGTTTAAACAAACATGACTAGATACAAACTCTCATTAAATATGACTACAGGCTCAAAACATGATGCAGAAAAAACAAATGAGTTAAAAGAGTGCAAATATTAATCTGTCAAATATAAAATATAAAATAGATGTGTTTCTGAGGAATTGTAAGCAAAACTAAAACTCATACATGAATCTCTATGTAAAATTGACATATGACAGAAGATAATATTGTGTGATATTCATTAATGTCTCTCCCTCCTCCATAGAACCTTGGACCTCACATTCTAATTCTAGTGCACCTATCTCACCTTAGGGGATGGAAGGCATAACAGAAGGGAAGTCACAGACAAATTCATCTCTTTTGAGCTTCAAAGGGGAGGTCTGCACATCTATATTGAAAATATTTGAAAACATGCTTTGTTAGACAGAGTTTTTCCTCCGCCCTGTTCCTCCTGTCCCACCAACACTCTGGGTAGAAGCTTCTCTGCACTGGGAAGGGAGTGCACAGAATTCACAAGCAAGTGCGGGAACTGGTCACTGGAAAGTGCCTGTGAAGTAAGCACTTCCAGACTTCCAGACAGTCCTCTCTAGGCCAAACCCTAGGAGGCACATCTGAGCATAGATGGAGGCACTTGGCCTCCATTCTTGGAAGAAATTTGGATAAACATTAATTCTTATCACAATCCTACACAATTAGGCAAGGAGGTAACTTAGGGCCAAGATAAGAAGGACAGAGCCACAGATCCTGGACTGATAGTTTGAGATTAAAATGCAAGGAGGACAATTCAGTGAATAGTACAGGACTAAATGCTTCATTTAACCCCTGTGTCCCTTAACCTATGCCCTGCTCCTAAACTCCCCATCTTTACTTTGACTTGGCATTTTCCAAACTTTAGACATCTGGAAAAACTCTGGGTAAGTTGCTAAGTCACATTTCTTGAACATCTGAATTCGTGACATGAGAATTGTATCATTACATGTAGTATAAGAGTTTCATAGGATAGTTTTCCATATAATAATTAATTGAAATATTTCAGCAGGAATTATTGGTCATAAAACATTCTGTAGGATTACACCTTTTAAGAATTTTACTTTAGACCATACCTTCTCAATAAAATTGTTCAGGTTCACTATTTCTTTCTTTCTTTTTTTTTTTTTTTGAGTTAGAGTCTCACTCTGTCGCCCAGACTGGAGTGCAGTGGCCGCTCCCGGCCACCGCAGCCTCGACCTGCTGGGCCCCGGTGATCCTTCCACCTCAGCCTTCCAAGTAGCTGCAACTACAGGCGCGCGCTACCACGCCTGGCCCATGTTTGATTTATTGTAGAGATGAGGTGTCGCCAAGTTGCCCAGGCGGGTCTCGAACCCGCGGGCTCAGGCAATTCATTCACCTCAGCCTCCAAAAGGCACGGGATTACAGGCTGAGCCACCGAGCCCAGCTGGGTTCACTATTTCTAACCAATCCAGAGACATATGATAAGTTTGCCAATCAATGAGAGATTTTTGTAACTTCAAAGATTCAACTTCACTTTAAATGTCATTTTTATAAAAATTAATAATAATAACTTTTTGCATTAGGTTTACTTATACTATCTGTGTTATGAAATTGTTAATTGGTAACCAAAGGTAGATTAAGAAAATGAATTAGAGTCAACAACATGAAATGATGCTTATTACCTGCAAAAACAATCAATTGTTAGATTCTCCATAATAAATTAGGGTATAACCTAATTTTATCAATATTAAAACGGAGTTATCAACTAAGCAAACATCTGGTTAATGAATAAACTAATATATGGTTAAGCTAACACTTTGAATACTATGCTATATTAGATAAGTGTGTAAAAAAAAGAATGTGTCATCCTTATCCCAGGATAAAGGGCTATTTAATTTATTAATTTAATCATTTGCAAATTCAATACATGCTTTTGAGTTTTGTTTTAAATGTGCCAGAAGTTGTCAAGCTCTTGGAATTCAGTAATAAAAAATATAATATTTGATCACAAAGAGATAACACATTAATGCAGTGTTTTCATTGAGTTTCAACTTTTTTAGAAAGTTCCAAGCAGGGTAACTGATCTCAAACCAGGCGAAGTGGGGACAAAAAGAAGGCCCAAAACTTTACCTGTATGACAATCACTTCTTTACCTAATCCTGAAGAGTATATCACATCTTTAAAATAATAAAATAATAAAATAAACCGGGCTTGGTGGCTCAGCCTGTAATCCCGCGCCTTTGGGAGGCTGAGGTGAGTGGATTGCCTGAGCCCGCGGGTTCGAGACCCGCCTGGGCAGCGAGACCTCATCTCTACAATAAATCAAAAATTCAGCCGGGTGTGGTAGCGCGTGCCTGTAATTCCGGCTACTTGGAAAGCGGAGGTGGAAGGATCGCCGGAACCCAGCAGGCGAGGCTGCGGTGGCCAGGAGCAGCCACTGCACTCCAGTCTGGGCGACCGAGTGAGACTCCAACTCATAAAATAAAATAAAATAAAATAAAATAAAGTAAAGTAAAGTAAAGTAAAGTAAAGTAAAGTAAAGTAAAGTAAAGTAAAGTAAAGTAAAGTAAAGTAAAGTAAAGTAAAGTAAAATAAAATAAAATAAAATAAAATAAAATAAAATAAAATAAAATAAAGAAAAAAGCCCCAAGCAAACACACACACACACATACGAATAACACGCATATTGGCATATTAAAGTCTCTGTGAAGGCTTGGGGAAAATAAACTGAAAGCTTTTAAACTTGCTTAACACAGTGTTTCCAAACTTTTATTGAATTTTCTGACCCTGCCCCTTCACCTTCACCTAGGTATTAGTGTCCCCTCTTGAAACTTTGGGAAAGGTTGGCTTAGTGAATTCTAAATAAAGAAATTTCTCGAATGTAAATAAGAGTATTTCTTCCAGCTATAGTCATTTAATATAAATTTCTCATAAGTATATCAAGCTTCTTTCCTGATGTACTTAAATGTCAATAAACTTTGACTTCAATTTGATAGATAATTATATTCATTGGTCCACAAAATATATCCATTAATATAAAGGGTTCTAGGCAAATAGCCAAGATTGCTAAACTTGCTGAATAGTCTCTCACAAAAAAAAAAAATTGGCAAATTGGCATTGTGATATATAAATCAGTCCTCTAGGTTTGACCAGTGGGGAACAATGCAAACTGTCTCTTGACAGTTGAATACTCCCTGAGCTAGCTGACAATACTGAGTTTCTGAAACTGCAAAGCGGAAGGCAGGACACCAGATTCATACCTCATGTGTGGACACCAGGAAGGACTTTGGCAGTAGGTCTCATGGCTTCTGTGATACCATGCGCCCCTTTCTCTCTCTCTCTCTCTCTCTCTCTCTCTCACACACACACACACACACACACACACACACACAATTATTTGAATAAATAATTGATCCAAATAGTGAATAATTGTCACTTACAAGCAATATAATATGGATATACATTCACAATGAAGATAGAATTAGTAACACCATATTTCCATTAATTTAAAGGTAATGAATAGAAGAAAAGAGGTTAAGTAAAAGGGAAATAGTCATTGAGTTTCCATACCTCTACATGAAACACAGCAAACATACTAGATGGAAGTCAAATCTTCCATAGATAAGTTTTATTGAAGCATGGTTTGTGTTAAAATTTAAGAAATTAAACCACTTTAAAGAAGGCCTGGGTCTCTAGTTCACCACTGAACCCGCCATTTCTTATTATCTATGCCCAGATACTGGTCTCATCTATGTTGCCTGGCAGTGAATCAAAGATTTAAATTTAAATTTTTATTGGCAAGCCCTGCTGCAATTAAATAAATTTCATACAAGATTAAAAAAAAAAGATTTGTTATTCAAATATTGCTAAGAGAAGCAATATAATAGATGAAACTGTTATTTTGTTTGGTAATTTAGTATAACATAACCTAAGCGAATTTTGAAAATATTCCGGTTATATATCTGTTTTTAAGTTTCCCCTCCTTAGCAAAAGCAGCCAAGCTGAAATATTAAGAACTTGTATGAACTGTAAGAGAATACTATCTAAATCTCTCTTAATGCAGAGACTAGAAGAGTACTTATACTGCATGGAATGTGTTTGTATAGGAACTACAGAATAAGCACCATCAATCTTTTAGCCTACTTGAAATATAATTTATTGAGTTTCAAAATAAATAAGTTATTTCACAATGCAAATATTAGCTGTTTTGTTAGGTCTAAATCAGACAAATTAAATCATGAGTCACCAAAACAGAAAAAAATAAACATCTGTATTTTAATTGTAATCAGCTCTGGATTGCAGTGTTAAACAATTAGAGATCATTATACTATATTAAAACATCAGTGGGAGAGTGTCAAAAATGATGAGTGTTCCATGTTCACAAAAGGCTCTGCCTGTGGCATGCTGTGTATTTTTGTGAATCATTTATCTTCTGGTTTAAATCTGTCATAGTATGAAACATTACAAATGTGATTCTGTATGACAGAATAATGAAATACCAAAAAAACTGTATATAATGACTTCTTCATAAAAAGGTTTTCCAGAAAAGTAATGCATATATACAAAGAATTGTGCTGTTTTTTTTCTTTTCATTATTTCAAATATTCTTCTATATCAAGTTCTTAAAGGGAAAACTAAAAATTTCATAGTGAGTCTTTACAGGAAATGTTTACCACTGGTATATAAATATTCAGATTAATTCAAGTAATTATTTTGCACCTAAATACCGGTAGGGAAGTAGAATAGAAAATTAATTTTCTAGCACTTATAATAAATTTAAAATGTGAAGTGCTCTTGGAGGTATCTATAATACTTTAATGATAACTGTAAGAAAGGTAAAAACCTCTAGGATTTTTTAATGCATTAAAAGGAGAAGAGAAGAAAAAAAATCACATTTTAAAAAGAAAAATGTAGCATATTATTATTATACAACATTTACTTTTGCAGACATATAAGAATTTCAGAATTTAGGTTAAATTTATAGTTATCTTTGGAATTTACTGAAATTACACCAATTTATGTACTTCCATAAGCAGATTTCTGCATTTCGGAAAGGTTGCTGAATTTGTTGAACCTTTCCTACACTTTACTCTTCTAGCTTTCAGTAGTATAACTCTTAAAATTCAAAAGTGGCTTTCACATATTTTTTTGAACTGGGCAGGTCCTTGAAACTGAGGTTTTCACTTTATTCATCAAGAAAATGAGGACCAAAAAGCTTAAATAACTTGTATCAAGTCACATGATCAATTTGAAGCAAATAAAGGACTATCATCCAGACCTTGGGGAATTAAATAGCCTGATAGGAAAACTGCTGAATTTATCATTTTGGTAAAACACTCATAAAGACCCTAGCTCTCTCCCAAGGGCTGTAGCTCCCATCTTCCGCAACCTGCTCTTCACAGGGAACTCAGCCACCACCATCACCCCCATCAGTACTCAGATATCACGGTCTGGGCTATCTCCTGGGCTGCTCCTGCAGTCGCGGATGGTGCCACTGTGGTCATTCCTAGCTCATGCCTGAAGCGACCCACGGCTTCAGACAGTGAAGCCCCCACAAGCAGGATCTTCTAAGATTGCTGCTGCCCAGCTGCTGCTGCCCAGCTGCTGCTGCCACTGCCACACCACGCCCCTATCCCGGAGACAGGCTTCTGGAACTGCCCTGGGTATGGGGAAGTTGCCTCGGCAGCTCACGGATCTGTAACCAGCTCACTCCCCTCTGGACTGACGCCATAAGATAGCACCACCTGCTGGGGGTCCAAGGTAACAACATCAAAATGGGAATGGCAGAGGCTTATCGCTCTTGACAAATAGAAAAAGCCAGATTTCAGTAATAGACTGGGCAGGGGGCCCATATCTGAACTGTTCTTCACAGCAGGCCAGGGGCAACTGACCCTAGCTGTGAACAATTCTACCAGCCTGCAAAGACAGCTAGAAATCAAATCTGAAAGGACATTGGACTTAAAGGAAAAGTCTCAGGGTGTGCTTGGTTGGTTCTGTTACTCTACTGACTTTAATCTATCCCTTTTCCCTTTTTTTTCTGTTTTTTCCTTTTTCTCTTTCTTCTTATTTCTCTGTAAACCCCATCTTTGTATAAAGGAATAGCACACCAATAAGGAGGTGTGCATCACTGTATGTTTTAGCTTTTTATATGGTTGTTGGTTAGTTTTCAGTCGTGGTTATTGTTTTTCTTTATATTTGTTCCAGTCTTTGTGTCTCTTTTCACTTACCAGTCGGTACATTCATCTCTTTTCCCTCTCATTCCTCTCTCTCTTCACCCCCCTCCTCCCCCCACTGCCTGCTCCATTTTCTTCCGACTGTTAACCTCATTTTGCTTTCAGGGAGTAAACCTAAACCACACCGCATGGACAGACTCGAAGGCAGTGGGAAGTGGGTTTCAGACTATCCATACACCTGTTGGTGGGTACTGGGATCAGCAGAGAGATTTTGAATCACAGCTCCCCACTTTATTAAACCCCAAAACTACAAAAAGGACTGCCCTCAACCTACAGTCCAACTCCAGAACTGAACAAAGTAAGAGGAAATACATTAGGAAGAATAGGAGATTGAACAAACAGAAGTAAAAGAAACCCCTCCACCCCTGAATAACAGAATTAAAGAAGATGAGGAAGTGGAGGGAAGGGAAAAGTAGGGAGGAAAAATCTGCACAAATGAAGAAAAACCAAAAGAAGAATATAGGGCTCACACAGACCCCTGGGGGGTCAGACACTGAGAAAACAGACTTTGGAACACAAACAATGAAGAGCCCACAGATGACTGGCCACAAACAACAAACCCAGACATCAAGGCATTAATAGAGGGAATTAAAAAGATTGAGGAGAGACAAGAGGAAAATAGGAAGGAGCTGATGACAGAAATAACAGCAGTAAAGAGAACTGTGATGGAAATAAAAACAAACTAATAAGCATGGAAAGCAGAATTAGCCAAGCAGAAGAAAGAATCTCAGAACTTGAAGACCAAAATACAGAACTAACCCAAAATGTCAAAAACATAGAAAAGAAGCTTTAAAAGTGAGAACAAAACCTTCAGGAGATGAATGATTACTTCAAGAGACCCAATCTAAGAGTAATTGGCCTTCCTGAGGCAGAGAGAGAGTCAGAGGTCACACTGGAACAAACATTTCATGAAATCATTCAAGAAAACTTCCCTCATCTCATCAGTGATGCAAAAATTCAAGCACAAGAGATTCAGAGAACCCCTGCAAGACAACAAATGAGAAGACCAACTCCCAGACACATAATAATTTGCCTAAACAAAGTAGCTATAAAAGACAAAATCCTAAAAGCAACAAGAGAAAAAGGCCAGACTACCTACCAGGGAAGACCATTTAGAATAGCAGCAAATTTATCTACATAAACTCTCCAGGCTAGGAGAACCTGGAGCCCTATCTTCAAAGTTCTAAAAGATAAACAATTTCAACCAAGAATAACCTACCCAGCCAAGTTAAGCTTCATTAGTGAGGGACAATTGAAATGTTATCCAGATATCCAATTCCTAAGAACCTACGCTGCCACCAGACCACCTCTACAAGAAACACTTAAGAAAGTACTGAACACAGAAGAAAAGGGAAAAAGAACAATAACTTTCTTCACAACAGTACAGGCAAAAGATTAAAAACACACACAAACCAACTCCAAAACCAAAAGAACGACAGCAAACAAACAGGTACAACAACGCTGTAAGAAACTTATGACAGGGATCAACTCTTGCATTTCAATAATTAGCCTAAATGTGAATGGACTAAATGTACCACTGAAAAGACATAGACTGGCAAAATGGATTAAAATATCACCAGGCAACAATCTATTGCCTTCAAAAGACTCACCTCACTAGAAAGGACACTCACAGACTCAAAGTAAGAGGATGGGAAACGAACTTTCAGGCAAACGGAACACAAAAGAAAGGAGGAGTAGCGATCTTAATTTCAGACAAAATACCCTTTAAGCTATTAAAAATTTAAAAAGAGCCGGACTCGGTTGCTCAGCCTGTAATCCTGCCCCTTTGGGAGGCTGAGGTGAGTGGATTGCCTGAGCCTATGGGTTCGAGACCCTCCTGGGCAGTGAGACCTCATCTCTACAATAAATCAAAAACTCAGCCGGGCCTGGTAGCGCATGCCTGTAATTCTGGCTACTTGGAAGGCTGTGGCAGAAGGATCGCCGGAGCCCAGCAGGTGGAGGCTGCGGTGGCCGGGAGCACTCCAGTCTGCGGTGGCCAGACTGCACTCCAGTCTGGGTGACAGAGTGAGACACCAACTCAAAAAAAAAAAAAAAATTAAAAAAGATACAGAAGGCCTCTACATAAAGATAAAAGGTTGAATCCATCAACAAGAAATATCCATCTTAAACATATATTCACCCAACATAGGAGTACCAACTTTCATAAAGCAGCTTCTAGGTAAACTACAAAAAGATATTGACTCCAACACTATCATAGCTGGGGACTTCAACACTCCACTCACAACCCTAGACAGATCATCAAGACAAAAAATCAGCAATGAGATCTGAAACCTCAATGTGACTCTTGACCAAATGGACTTAACTGATACCTACAGAACACTCCATCCAAAGACCACAGAATATACATTCTACTCATCAATGCATGGAACGTACTCTAAGATCAACCACATACTTGGCCATAAATCAAGTATAAGCAAATTTCAAAGAACCAAAATTTTACCATGTACCTTCTCGGACCACAGTGGAATAAAAATAAACATCAACACCAACAAGGTCCCCCTAAAACCCACAAAGACATAGACACTAAACAGCATGATGCTAAACAACTCCTGGGTCAATGATGAAATCAAAACAGAGATTAAAAGATACCTGGAAACAAATGAAAATGAAGAAACATCTTACCAAAATTTCTGGGATGCCATGAAAGCTGTAGGAAGAGGGGAATTTATATCCCTACAAATGCACATGAAGAAAATGGAAGGGTTACAAATTAATAGCCTAATAAGCCACCTAAGGAAGCTGAAAAAGCAAGACCACTAAAATCCTAACTTCAGCAGAAGAGTCCAGATCACCAAAATAAAAACCCAAATCCAGGACATAGAAGACAAAAAGATAATACAAAAAAATCAATGAAACAAAAAGCTGGGTCTTCGAAGGGATAAACAAGATCGATGGTCCCCTTGCTAGACTGACCAAGAAAAAGAGATAAAAAGCCCAAATAAACACAATCAGAAACACAAAAGATGAAGTCACATCTGACCCTGAAGAAATACAAAAGATCATTACAGACTACTATGTACACTTGTTTGGAAACAAACTTGGAAACCTTAAGGAATTGGAGAACTTTCTGACGCACACAACCTGCCTAGGTTGAAACAAGAAGAAATTGAGATCCTAAATAGACCAGTAACAATAAAGGAAATTGACTATGTAATAAGAAAACTACCTATAAAAAAAAGCCCTGGTCCAGATGGCTTTCCAGCAGAATTCTACAAGACATTTAAGGAGGAGCTGATACCAATCCTACTGAAGGTATTCCATGTGATTGAAAAAGATGGATTGAAAAGACTCTCCCCAAATCATTTTACGAAGCTAACATCATGTTGATACCCAAGCCAGGTAAAGATCCAACAAAGATATAGAACTACAGGCCAATATCTTTGATGAACATAGACACTAAAATTCTCAACAAGATCCTAGCAAACTGGATTCAACAACACATCTCAAAAAACATCCATCATGACCAAGTAGGCTTCATCCCTGGGATGCAAGTCTGGTTCAACATTTGTAAAATCGTAAATGTAATCAAATACATCAACAGATGTCAAAACAAAAACCACATGATTATATCATTAGATAGAGAAAAAGCTTTTGATAAAATCCAGCACCCCTTCTTGATAAAAACCCTTGAACATCTAGGCATACAGGGAACATACCTCAAAGTAGTAAAAGCCATCTACAAGAAACCCACAACCAGCATACTCCTAAACGGAAAAAAATTGGAATCATTTCCCCTGAAAACTGGAACAAGACAAGGATGCCTACTCTCACCCCTCCTGTTCAATATAGTATTAGAAGTCTTGGCTAGAGCAATCAGAGAAGAGAAGGCAATCAGGGGTATCCACATAGGAAAAGAGGAAGTCAAGTTATCTCTCTTTGCAGATGACATGATCGTGTACATTGAAAACCCAAGAGAATCTGTCAAAAACCTCCTTACACTGATAAAGGAATTTGGCAAAGTCTCAGGATATAAAATAAATGTGCAAAAGACAATCGCATTTCTTTACACCAATAATAAACAAATAGAAACCCAAATAAAAAGCATAATTCCATTCACAATAGCCACACAAAAAATGAAATACCTTGGCATCTTCCTAACCAGAGATGTGAAAGACCTTTACCATGAAAACTACAAAACAGTGCTCAAAGAAATCAAAGATGACACAAACAAGTAGAAAAACATCTCATGCTTATAGATTGGAAGAATCAACATTGTGAAGATATCCATCCTACCTAAGGCAATCTACAGATTTAACGCAATACCCATCAAATTACCAGCAACATTCTTCTCAGACCTAGAAAAAACAACACAGGAATGCATATGGAAACACAAATGACCAAGAATAGCCAGAACAATCCTCAGCAAAAAAAAAAAAAAAAAAAGCAGTTGGTATCACATTACCAGACTTTAAACTTTACTATAAAGCTACAGTAATCAAAACAGCTTGGTATTGGTACAAAAACAGGCATACAGACCAATGGAATAGAATTGAGATTCCAAAAGCAAAACCTCAATTTCAATTGAGATTCCAAAAGCAAAACCAACTCATCTTTGACAAACCCTCCACCACCTACCACTGGGGAGAAGAGAACCTATTCAATAAATGGTGTTGGGAAAACTGGCTGACCACATGCAGAAGACTCAAACAAGACCCCTATCTGTCCCCACACACAAAAATTATCTCTAAATGGATCAGAGACCTAAATGTAAAACCTCAAACCATAAGAACCTTAGAAAATGCAGGACATACCCTTATGGAAATTGGAACTAGCATCCAATTCCCAAACAAAACCCGAAGACCACAGGCCATAATAGATAAGATAAACAACTGGGACCTCATTAAACTGACAAGCTTCTACAAAGCCAAAGAAACCATCAAGAGAGTAGGGAGACCGCCCACAGACTGAGAAAATGTATTTGGCAACTCCAGGTATGACAAAGGCTTGAAATCTTGGATCTACAAGGAACTCAAACGCCCTGAGAGGAAAAAAGCAAACAACCCCATTATACAGTGGGCAAAAGATATGAACAGACACTTCTCAAAGGAAGACATCCGAGCAGCCAACAGACACATGAAGAAATGTTCAACCTCACTAATCATCAAGGAGATGCAAATTAAAACCACACTGAGATAGCACGTAACTCCAGTCAGAATGGCCATTATCAATAACTCAAAAAATAGCAGTTACTAGAGTGGGTGTGGGGAAAAGGGAACACTTCTACACTGTTGGTGGGAGTGCAAACTAGTGCAACCTCTGTGGAAAAAAGTGTGGCGATTCCTAAAAGCTCTAAATATCTACCTCCCATATGACTCTGCAATCCCCCTACAGGGAATATACCCTGAAGAACACAAATCACTGTATCAAAAAGATTCCTGCACACAAATGTTTATTGCAGTATTGTTCACAATAGCAAGAACCTGGAACCAACCATGCTGTTCATCAAAAGAGGACGGGATTAAAAAATGTGGTACATATACACGATGGAATACTACGCAGCCATAAAAAAGAACAAAATCATGAATTTTGCAGCAACCTGGATGGAATTAGAGTCTATAATAGTGAGTGATCTCTCACCGAAACAAAGATCTAAGTATCACATGTTCTCACTCATATAGTGGACCTTGAACATCTACCATAATACTATAAAAAAAGGAATGACAGTGGTGGGAAACTATGGGGTGGGTAGGGAGGGGAAGGGAGGTGGAACTAATGGTAGTCAATATCTGTCTGGGGATGGGGAGACACCCCTTGTTAACAAGCGTGCCTGAACAATGCACATTTGTATACCTAACCCTTAACTTTACCCCACAATTTTATAATAAAAAGTATGTTTAAAAAATTGTAAAATGCATAGTTTTATGTTCCTTTATCATTTTTCTTGTAAATTATTAAGCATAATTTGTTATCTATAGCTGCCCTAAAATGGAAGAAATGTGAAACATCAACATTGACGTTTATTACACAATGAATATGAAGAGACATTCATCATGTGAGCCTAATAGATCATTTGATAGTTATTTTGAAAATTCCAGCTAATTGCATTCTAGAACATATTGTTTCAGGAATTTTTAACTGCGCTGTCAACTTAGATCCTTGAGTTCTTGTCACCTGATTAAGAAAATTAAAGAATGCGGATGCCAAAGGATGATGAAAGGAGAAGTTTATTAAATCACAGAATGCTTTTAAGAAGAGAGGAGGCCCCAAATGGGTTGCCTGTAGTGGGGGAGTGTTCTGAGTTTCTCTCTCTTCTAGGAGTATTCTTCTCATTTGCACCTTACCCACCTCTCAACCTCCCTATAGTTTTCTGGTCCTGGCCTCTACCATGTATGCATGCCCTTGTCCAAAGTTACTCCATCTTGATTATTACCCATAAATACCACAGAAAAACCCATGGAGGGAAGTAAAACCTCCATGCTAATGTCATGCTAATGATATTATTATAAGCTTAGGTCAAGTTAGGATACTTAATTAAGCTATTGCACCTGTGTCCAAATGGCAACAAGTTCCTTTGAACAAAACATCCTGGCTTAAGAGGATGTTGTTAACCACATTAACCACATTTTCCATTGCCGTTATATAACAGGGGCAGTGCAGGGGCATTTCCACAGGTGTTACTTCTCCTCAAGATCCCCCCATCTAGCTGCCTAGCCAGCTTCTGACTACCCCCTCTCTCAATAGTATAATCAGTTTCTTGCAAGCTGAAAGGAAATAATTTTGTTTAAAGTGAAAAAAGAATGCAATAACTATAGAAAGATACAATATACATGACATATAGTTATATATAATATATGACACATATATATTGCAGCTTATATTAATGAGTCTGAAATCATTTTTTAAAAAATTTAAATTTTAGATTTAAGGGATTCAAGTTTATTATTTTATTACATGGACTATTGTGTACTGGTGGGGATTGGGCATCTGGTGTCCTCAGTGCCCAAATAATGAACATTGTACCTGACAGGTAGTTTCTGAAACCTTGCCCCCCTCTTTGCCTCCCCAATTTTAGTGTCATCAGTGTCTATTATTTCCATCTTCATGTCCATTTTGCTGCTACATATAAATGAAAACATGTGGTGTTTGGTTTTCTGTTGAAAAGTCTGAGTCATGTTTGATATTTGATTGCTGACAGCTTTCAAGCACATCTTTTCTCCCTTCTCACTGCCCTGTATCTGGGCAAGCTGATTTGAATGTCTGAGTATTCTCTCTTTGGCACCAGTGGGAAATTTAAATTATGCAAGTGCTGATCTGCACACAGCAGTTCTCACCTCACCGCTATTCCATAACCACAATAAAACTCTAAAATCAAACTCCTTCCCTGTTGTCTCATGCCTTTTTAGAGTTGTCTGGAAGTTTGCCCTGGTCTGCCCAGAAAGCCTCATTATGTGAGTAACAAAGTTTTTCCTACCACCTTGGTGCTTGTGTGATGCTATCCATCTTGAAATCCAAACCAACTATAGGGTGACCACAACAATTGATGCAGTGATAGGGAGCTGAGATGATGACTATGGATGTCTTTCTTCTCTTGTTTTGCCTTGGCAACTCTCTCTGCTACCTGCTGGTAAACTTGCACTCTGAGCCACCCTGCTTTGCGCTGCATTTGCGGAGTTCACCGAATCTCCATCATAGATTTAGTCCAACTGCATCAGAAGTGTTAATAATTGGAATTTAGAATCATGAGTTAGCTCCTCATTAAAATAACCCTGGGTTGTGTGTTGTAGCCTGGACTATCTCTGTGTTTCATATTGAGTCATATATCTGGATTTCAGCATAAACTGTGACTAATGGAGGAACATTAGTTAGAGGAACAACTCATACTTACCTTGTGACTGTTGGTTGTATGTCAAGCAGGCCCCAGCCCCTCTTCTAGAGAAAAATGCAGGGAAAACTTTGATACTCTGTGGAATGTATGGGATCATTGGGTGATGATTGTGAGAAAGAGCAGTTACCATGTGCTGCCATCTAAAATAAAAAGTAGGTGACTCACTAAGATCCTACAAAATGCCTTTGCTAATACTGCTATTAAGGCCTCTGTTGTAACAAAGATCCTGGTCTTCCAGCTTATAAAGGAAAACGCTCATGGCATCTATGTGTCCTAAGGAGTTGATGCAAAGTCAATACAAATCCAGGGTTCTTAGACCCTATAAAGCAATCACTGTCCCTAATGTTACTGACTGGAGACACTTTGGAGGAAGAAATTTCTTCGAGTAACATAAAGAGAACTCCTCCACTCTGGAGTATATGTAGTAACCACCAAAGCAAAACCAAAACAACAACAAACTAGAAACAGGAGAGGAAATAGAAAACAAGAAAAAGAGAGCAATCCAATGTGTGACCCAGTGAGAAACAAAAAATTTGCAGAAAAATTTATAAAGTAAAAATATAAAAGGTTACAACTGTTTTTTGTATCTCTACACAATGGGTTCTAAACTAACGTTAATGTCTCTTGAAATGCACTAATTGCCAAACTTTCATGACCCTAATCAATACAGAGACTCAGATTACAGTTTTACCTGGGGATCCCACTAAATTTAAGCAAGGTACACCCTATAATCTAAAGGAGTTTAATCAATACAGAAACTCAGATTACAGTTATTCCTGGGGAACCTACTAAATTTAAGCAAGGTACATCCTATAATCTGAAGGAGTTATGAAATATAAAATAGTGAAGAAGTGTAACTCATCTTAATCATCAGAATCATCAGAACTCATCTTAATCATCACTATATAAAATAGTGAAGAAGTGTAACTCATCTTAATCATCACCACCATATTCTATGGTGGTCATGGAGAATCGACCAAAGAAGCAATAAAGTTAAAAAAGTCTTTGATACTTACAATAGGCTTGACGAATTAAAACTCCATGGACTTTTACCCTCAGTTAAAAGCTAGTTAAAATGCCCCAATGTAAAATAATATAAGGCTTTCATAGATGGAAACCTATTATAGAAGAATTATTTAAAGACGGAACTAGTGATTATCCCCACAATTTCTCCATTTAATAGCCTGATTTCGAGCTTCTTAAACCTGGAAAACTTATGGCATCTTACGATAGGTTTCTGCAATCATTTTTTCTATGTTCTCACACATTAAGGACCCATAATCAATACTACTGAAATTACTAACTCCATCCTATCATCAGATAGTAAATACTTTGCTGTTATTGATTTGGATCATATGTTCTATTTAGTGCTATTTCTTTTTTTTTTTTTTGAGTTGGAGTCTCACTCTGTCACCCAGACTGGAGTGCAGTGGCCGCTCCCGGCCGCCGCAGCCTCGACCTGCTGGGCTCCGGCGATCCTTCCACCTCAACCTTCCAAGTAGCCGGAATTACAGGCATGTGCTACCACGCCCGGCTGATTTTTAAAGATTTATTATAGAGATGAGGTCTCGCTGGCCAGGCGGGTCTCGAACCCGCGGGCTCAGGCAATCCACTCACCTCAGCCTCCCAAAGGCGCGGGATTACAGGCTGAGCCACTGAGCCCGGCTTATTTAATGCTATTTCAAAAACCTCTTAGCCTTTATCTTCAATGTGATACGACACTTATTGCCCTCAGCTCTCAGCTTAAGAGACAGCTCTACCTGGCTTTCACTTGGCTTTATCTCAGGTTTCATGGAATCTTCAACAGTCTTTGAAATGCATACAAGGGAAAGGGACTGATTCTGTTCAACCAAATGACCAAAACATGGTGAAATCTAATTCTATAAATTTGACCCCAAAATTAAATAATATAATCATAAGCACATATGATAATCGTATTTCCCTTCTCTAAAATGATCAGCACAAAAAATAGGGACATCCTTTCTTATAGGCGCAAAAATAACATGCTCATTAAAGCAACTATCAATCTGAAAAATAAAAGAGATCCCTTTTCTTTTCCATTGCTCCAAATATAATAAGTGATGACAAATTGAAAATGCAAATTTTAAATAAACACAAGTGCAAATTTTAAATAAACACAAATTTTATAAACATTATTTGTCATTGAAAGATAATTTCAGTGGTTAGAAAAGAGTAACCATTGATTTTGATGCAATTGTACTGTTAAAAAAGAAGAGTCATGAGTTTTAAATATAAAATATAAAAAAGTTTTTATTTATCTTCTTTAGTATTCATTCACTACTGAAAATTTTGTACCAGGAAAAACAAAATGCCAATAAAATGGTTTACTTACTTAGTGAGCAAAAAAACTTTTAAAAAAACAATTTGTTACCAAAACATGGTGGAAATTAGTGACAATAAGTTATTAAGTATAAATATGGGTAGCTACAATATACATTATGTAAATGATGCTGAATCATTTTAAAAACACAGACATAAGATCAAAAGGTAAGTGGTTAAATATATGTGTGAGTTTAAAGCAGAATATACAAGAGCAAAAGAATTGTTGTAATTTTTTTTTTTTTTTGAGTTGGAGTCTCACTCTGTCGCACAGACAGGAGTGCAGTGGCATGCTCCCGGCCACCGCAGCCTTGATCCTTCCACCTCAGCCTTCCAAGTAGCTGGAACTATAGGCACATGGTACCACACCTGGTTAATTTTTGGTTTATTGTAGAGACAAGGTCTTGCCAAGTTGCCCAGGCAGGTCTCAAACCTGCGGGCTCAGACAATCCACTCACCTCAGCCTCCCAAAGTGCTGGAATTACAGGCTGAGCCACTGAGCCCGGCTGTTGTCATTTTTAACGTAAAAGATGATAATAGTTAAACTTTACATATGCAAGTCAAAACTACATTAGCATATATTAAAAAGTGCAGATACCTAACAGAAAAACATGTATGTGTACATTTAGAGATAACACATGTGCATCTTAGTGTCAATCTATTGTTTTTGTTTTTATTTTCTAAATTCTGAGGAGAACTTAAATTTTCAGATTACTTTTACAGTCTAACAGTTTATGCAGAAATGTGAAAGATGTAATGCAAAAGTAAATTGCACTTAATGGCCAGTCTGTAATTACCTATCAGTTCAAAAGAAAATGCTAAGTTCAATGAATATAATAAAAATGAATGAGATAGTTGTCACTTAATTATCACTGTTTTAATATACTATTAAAAAGCATAAAATAAAAATGTGTTAAATATATAATACAATATATATAAATATAATAATATTTTAAAATCCTATATTGTAAGTAATGTCATAAGGAAAGATGTTTGTAGATTGACTAGAAGAAAAAAACTGCAATGAGAGATAGTAAAGATAGAGGTACATATACACAATGGAATATTATGCAGTCATAAAGAAGGACACACATGAACTTTGCAGCAACTTGGATGGATTTAGAGTCTATCATACTCAATGATCTATCAGAGAAACAAAGAACAGAGTACCATATGTTCTCACTCATAAGTGGACCTTGAACAATTATGATACCATAAGAAAGGGAATGGCAGCAGTGGGAAACTGTCAGGGGTTGGGGGTGGGATTGGCAGTTGAGAGAGACTGCTAAGGGAGGCAGGGGCATACCTCATCAACAAGGGTACCTGCATAATCAATGTGTGTATACCTAACCTGAATTGTACCCCACATCTTTATAATAATAATAAAAAAACCTCAAAATGAAAAAAGGAAAAGATAGTGGGTGTGAATAAGAAACAAGCATAAAATATGTGAAAGTAGGAAGGAAGTTCAAGTTGGGGACAGCTACTTTCTTTCTTTAAAAAGTTTCTTCTACAATACAAAAAAGATTTTAGAGCCAGGTTCGGTGGCTCAGCCTGTAATCCCGCGCCTTTGGGAGGCTGAGGTGAGTGGATTGCCTGAGCCCGCGGGTTCGAGACCCGCCTGGGCAGCGAGACCTCATCTCCACAATAAATCAAAAAATCAGCTGGGCGTGGTAGCTCATGCCTGTAATTCCAGCTACTTGGAAGGCTGAGGCGGAAGGATCGCCAGAGCCCAGCAGGTCGAGGCTGCGGTAGCCGGGAGCGGCCACTGCGCTCCAGTCTGGGCAACAGAGTGAGACTCCAACTCAAAAAAAAAAAAAGATTTTAGTAGCTCTATGTGCCACTGTTCCAGAGTAGACTAGACAGACAATAACTTCAGGTGATTTAAGGATTTGTAAACTTGAATCTTGGGCAACTAAGAGAAGGCACCAATAACAAAAGATAGACAAGAACATAGATTAATTGGGCAAACAGAAGAAGGTTTTTATGCCCATTTCCAATATTCCATAGGTGAAAACTAGTTTTGGGAAAGAATAAGCTACACTAACAAATATGCCTTCAGAATGGGTCTTCTGGGAAGTGGAACTATCTGGGAGGCCAAACATGAAACTCTTCTGGATATTCTCAAGATGTTTTCCATGCTGGAATTCTCCGAATCTGAATGCCAGTTTACAGTCTACCCAGCTAATATTTGATACAAGCCTTCTAGAGCAATTATGTTAAGATCTTCCTCATAAAATTGTGATAATATAGTTTATCCTCTATGGTAGATTGAACAGTATTCCCCAAAATTCATGCCCAGCTAAAAGTTTGGAACGTTACTGTATTTGGAAACAAGGTTTTTGCAAATGTAATTAGCCAAGAATCAAGATGAGATCATCCTGGATTAGAGTGAATCCCGATTCCAATAAATAGTGCCTATAAGGAGAGGAGAGGACAGAATCAGACAGACAGATAAATCAGATAAATAGGCCTTGTGGAGATGGAGCCAGAGACTGAAGCAGCTATAAGTCTAAGAACCTCAAAGGTTGCTGGGAGCCACAAGAAACTAGGAAGAAGTGAGGAAAGATGCTTCCTTAGTGTCCACAGAGAGAGTTACATTATGTAAGTATTTGATTTATAAGAATTCAACTCTATACCAGACAAAAATAATTTGGTATCACATGACCTGTAAGAAATACAACTAGCTTATCTGGAATTATCTGAAGAAAGTGTCTCTGTTCTTGTCTTGAAGGAAAAATGTCGTGTTAGACTTATTCAGAGGTAATATGGTATAGGAGGCTTTGGGAGGCTGAGGTGAGTGGATTGCCTGAGCCCGTGGTTTCGAGACCCGCCTGGGCAGGCAAGACCTCATCTCTACAATAAAATAAAAAAATCAGCCGGGCGTGGTAGCACGCCTGTAATTTCTGGCTACTTGGAAGGCTGAGGCAAAAGGATCACCGGAGCCCAGCGAGTCGAGGCTGCGGTGGCCGGGAGCGGCCACTGCACTCCAGTCTGGGCGACAGAGTAAGACTCCAACTCAAAAAAAAGAAAAGAAAAAAGAATTCTGTCAGTTACCCTGTCAGCTACCATGTAACATTTTTGGCTTCTGTGTAGCATAAACCGCTCTAGTAAAGGGAGGACACAAAAGGCAAAACAACAACAACAAAAAAAAAACAATTAAGTGGAAGATATTTTCCATTCTAAACTGTCATTCTCCTCACTTACTATCAAAGAGCTCAACTCTGATTCAACCAATCAATATGCTAGGGGGAAATATACTTTGCAGAGTATAGAAACAGACACTTTGCTAATGCTGGCATCATCACTCTACATCAATGTAAAAATAAAAGATTCAGTACTTCACTTCTGATGACAATGCTGTCAAGTAAGGTGAGGATCTTGGACTTGTTTCAGAGGGAAGAAAAGGAAGATATATAGATAGTATCTGGTTATAAGACATTGGACTGGAGCATCAGCTTATTTCATATATCAGCAGTAGCAATGTTAAATCAAGATATTATCCAACAATCTCTAATGATAAAATTCATATCCTTTAGCTGAAATACTGAATCATCCAGACCCAGACATTCATTACAGCTACAGCAAATCCTTTACCTTGTAGCAATGCTATGTATCTGAATTCTAGAAATCTATGAAATTTCATCCTCTCCCACCCTTTATTGCTCACTAAACTTCCTTTGTCTACTATCCATCTATGAACACAGCTTAACCTGCGTTAAATCCAGCTGAATCTCAGATTTAAAACCTTTAGAAGCCAGATAAGTGACTTCTAAGACTTGTGATCAGGGAGATGTGAAGGCAGCAAAGGACACATTGTCTTCTTAGTGCTGATGCAGAACAGATTGTCAAGTAGACAACATGAGCTGAAATGTCCTTTGCTGTCTTTTATATTCATTGCTATCCCAGAAACTAGATGGTTAAACCCCAAATCTCCTCACTCTGGAAAGGTGTTAATAAACTATAAAACTAATATGATTATTTTGTAAACACTTTGTTATTGTTGTAATAGTTCTATATTTTACTTTGTATATGTCTTGCAGAACAGACTTGGCCTTATGCTTTGTTAATTTCCCATTTTATAGAATTCCAATATAAAGGCACTTGCAAGGTTACTGGATATACTTATTTTTAAAAATTAAAAACAATCCTGTTTTCATTTTTATATTGTTGTTCACCTGTGAACTTGACTGTAAATTCAGATTGAGTAAAATGGCCTCAAAATTTTATTGTTACAAAGCTATCAACTAAAAAGAACTGAAAGTAAAGTCCTTTTGGGATAGTAGATATTTTTATAAAAATATGTCCAAAAGCATATAGCAAAAAATAAAGCACCTTTGGAATGAAATATACTACATGAGGAGATGAATCTTACTTACCAAACTCCTTGGGAACTGCTATAGAATAAACACAATTATGTCCCACACTGTAATTTTTTGGATAGTTTGGTGATAGAACAGTGCCTTCTGAACCTGTTGAGCGACTTCCACAGGGTGCTAGAAAAAAATGATAAAAACATTATTTTTAGAAAAAATTAAAATGATTCTATGATTATCTTCTTGATATAAAAATATAGTTACTGGATTTTAGGAAGAAAATTTTATTTTCAACTTCTAACAAGACTCTTCAGTGTATAATATTAAAAGAAAATTGTGCACAAACAAAACTCTAAAAATATTTGAATATAGTGTTTTAGAAGCAAAGCATGCACTATAATGACATTATAATGGTGTTATCTGTAAAGGTAATAATAATGGCTTTGCTTTCATCTATGATCAGAGTGTGACATTAATCATCTTTTTTCAATAATGATGAGAAATTACATATGCAAATGAAAAATTATTTTACTTGCTGCCAGGTTTCAAAACTCTACTCAAATTTCACTCTGATGATGCTGTCATATAATTAAGCATTTCTATATGGGGGACATGGATGGTTATACAAATACGTTCACCCATTCATCTAAGTATTCTATTTTCTCATCAATTTTTATCTACTTATACAATTTGCCTTGAAGTCAGAGGACTTGCTGATGGTGCCTGGGGGCAGATTTATTTGCTACTTCAGTCCCAAATGTGGTACTTTTATAAAAAAGATGAGGGGGAATCCAATGTTTTGTTAAATTTGAAGATGGTGGTCCCGTTATTCTTAAAATAGGGGATGCACTAAGGTTCATAATTAGCCGGGCTCGGTGGCTCAGCCTGTAATCCCGCACCTTGAGAGGCTGAGGTGAGTGGATTGCCTGAGCCCGCGGGTTCAAGACCCGCCTGAGCAATTTGTCGAGCACTCATCTCTACAATAAATCACAAATCAGATGGGTGTGGTAGCGCGTGCCTGTAATTCCAGCTACTTGGAAGGCTGGGATGGAAGGATCGCCGGAGCCTGGCAGGTCGAGGCTGCAGTGGCCGGGAGCGGCCACTGCACTCCAGTCTGGGTGACAGAGTGAGACTCCAACTCAAAAAAAAAAAAAAAAAAAGTTCATAGTTTTGGAACTCAAGATCTGAACTACTAATAATGGAAATTTAGATATTGAAAGTGTATGGATGGTAGTTGATATTCCTTAAGTGAATGAGATCACTCAGAAAAGTATGCAGAATGGGAAAAGGTGGGTGAAGAGGAGGTCCTGGGGAACACTAAAGGTTTAGAATCAGTGACGAGAGTACAGTTATGAAGAAAATAGACTCTTGGGGGCCAAGGGAGATGAGTTTCAATGAAAAGAAAGTGTTCCAAGAATTAAATGTAACAAAGTGGTTAATAAATAAAAATGGGGTCCAGATTGACTTGGGAATTTGAAGTATAAGGGAGTGGAGATTTTCTTCCCAGGGTTTGTGGTTTGCATAATGAGGGATTTTTTTTTTTTTTTCCTAAACAGAAAGTAGGGTACATTGGCCTGCCCCACCCCATTGGAGATAGAATAAGCTTTCTGATGGGTGAGCCTAGACAGGAACTTCTAACCTTTCTGTTGAGAGCTATCTCATCTGCGGCGATCACTTTCTGGTGTGCTCTTCTACTCTGTAAGTTTTTCAAGGCGACTTCCAGGGCGAGGGCTGTGGCTGTTGGCAAACAGCCAGTAGGAAGCCTGTTGTTACTGCTCCTCATCTAATATTAATATTAAAGCTGACGGCTTGATTTCCTTCAGCTTGTTTCTTAATCGGCTTTGAACTTGTGCAGGAAGAACAGGGTATAATTTACCATTCCCCTTAAACACCAAAAAGGAGGATTTGGGTGTTATTAATAGAGTTGTTTCAGCTAGAGCAATACTCTGCAAGTTACAGCCAGCAGGCCAAATTCAGCCTGTGGACCAAGAAAGGCTTTTCATTTTTAGAGTTAGAAACAAAACAAAAACTATAGAAGAATATGTGATAGACATGTATGTGGCCAGCAAAACCCCAAATACTATTTGGCTCTTTGCAGAAGTTTCACAACCCCTAAGCTAGAGCTGGGAGGAAGATTGTAGTTAGATGAGTAAGTGGTATATAAAGGAATACAAAAGTAATCAGAATCTTGACATAAATGCCAGGAGACTGTAGGGAGTAGCTGGGCATGATGCAAAGCTCAGGAAGTCATCATTACAAGGGGAAAAATCAGGATTGATCATTAACCTAGAGAAAAGATTAAGAACAAAATTGGAGTGATTACCTTTACACACCAGTAGTGGCACCCCTCTATGACTTGAATAAAAGGCTTAAGAAGACTAGAAATAGATAGGTTTAGGTTTCATATTGGGAATTTATTGAAGTTCATGCTTGAATTTTCCTTTGAAAGAGCACTAGATGTGGTGATGTATTAGGTGTCTTGAGAACAGTCGTGACAGTTTAGAAAAGTAAACCCTTTTGATAGATTCTTGGCCACAGTGTTAAAATATAGCGATACAGTATATTTAAAATACACACAACACAAGTAATATGTTGTACTGAGTAGAGTAGCTAATGAGTGTTCTGCCTGTTTTCTTTAGTGTTCTATAAAAGGGTAATAAATAGTTATAATTAAACATACAAAAATTGAGTTCTCTCAAAGCAAGTTGACAATGATGATGACAACCAAAGATGCAGCACTCTCATCACTCATTATTGTTTAAGATTGGTCAGGTGTATTCTTATTTCAGCATTGACAATTTTATTCAACTCATAATGGTGCTGTTGAGGGAATCACTCAAGAAATGAGCAGTATGTTTTTGTTAATTTTCCTTCTGATTTTAAGGTTCCCTAAAATCAAAATCATAGCACTTTGAATAAATATGACAAAAACTCTTAGTTTTATATTTGGTAAAGTAGTTGTCAAACTGCGAGCTTCTAACTCAAGTTCACTTCTGTGCCTGGAACACTCTGCTATTCCAAATTAACATGTGTCTGACAGCCTCAATTTGTTTCATATATTTTATTTCGCATAATGGACACTTAGGACAGCTTTTGTCTAAACACTTGTTCATAAATATGAAGGGTTATGTTTTAAAACCATGAAAATTATATATATATATGTATATATATATATGGTTGCAATTTTATCACGTCCTCATGATAACTGATATTATGTTAGATGCTATTATTTGTATTGGTGGCCATAATTTTATATTTTTTTCTGGTCAGTGCCTACAGCATGGCCTAATTTATACTCAATCATGTATAATATTATAAGAAATGACAATAATTATTCAATATGTTATTAATATATGTAAAGGAAAATTCACTATGCTCTGTGATGTAGATCTATTATAATCCATTTTATGTTTACAAAATATAAATGAAATAATGACTAAGTCAGGCTGACTTCACTGATTCACCTAATATTTCTCTCTAGAAGCTTTCCATATTCTTTCTGTTTTAATGTCATCTTATTGGCTGGTAGAGAAAAGGGCAAAATTTATCTTTATAACTCTTAATAATCAGTAGAAGATAAAAGCAAGCCTTGACTTTTAACAGTATTCTGATTTTTGCTGTTTGACATATACTAAATACACCTGAACCCTTGTCAAACTGGCTGTTGTTTCTCTAAACAGCCTATATCCATTATAATGTATTAAATACAAGAATTCACCTGTTTCTGATTATAACTCACGTTGTACAAAAATCTATATTTTAATAGCATGTTTGTAGAACATATGAATCATAAGAATACATAGTTCTATAATTGATTAAATGTGGAAAACACATAGATTAAAGAAAAAAACCCTTTCTATAGGACTTGAGACTTTAGAAGGTTTGGGGAATATCATTCTTTTTCTCACAAACTTATTTAATTCTTTTTCCATGTAATATCTCACAGGACCAGTGTCCCCAATAACACATTTTGCAAAAGGTCAAACTGATGATTCTAAAATGTGCTGCCTTTTTGGCAATAATTCTAATGTTTATGTAATTGATAGTAATTAATTATAATTTTGCAGAACTAAATAACTATGTTTTATAAATACCTACAGAGTCTTTTTTGGAGATTGAAAATACCAAACTTAGCCTCTTATAAAATGCCATTATTCTTGATTCCTCCTCCCTGACTCCAGGGTCCAGTTCAGTGTTAATTTGTTGTGTATACTCTTATGTGGCTTATCAACTTCCATCTTCTCTGCCTCTGTCACTGCCACAATGCAGACTTACAACAGTTTTTGTACAGACTTTTCCATCAGACCCCAGCCCCACTTGTCACAAGTTCACAGCATTGCTAACGAGTTTTCTGACACACAAGTCTTATCATGCATCTCCTCTCTTTCTAGGACAGTGTCTGTACACAGTAGGTTCTCTTTAAAGATCTGTTGGATGATTAAATGAATTGTGCTTGCAAGACTAGTCTACTAGAAGATGATGTTCCACACATATATTTTATCTGTTGAAATTACTCCGGAAAATTTACTTAAATTCAGTACAAAATCCAGATATACTCTCTTCTAAAAAATCCTTATAAACCTTTTGTTTGATTACCAGGAAACGCTGTTGCTTTATGTTTAGGGATAATAGTACATGAAAGATATGTAGCTTAAACATTAGAAATATATTCAATGGTAAGATGTTTGCAATATGAAAGCTATATGGATACCAAGTTCCATTAAGGGAATAGCAATCACATGTCTACCAATTTATAGTAGCAGATCCATGCTAGTGTGGACTAAGGAATACCCTCATTCAGTGAGTAAAATCATCCACACATTTCCTATTTGTTAACTTTTAAAAAATACTGCTGGTTGAATTTTTATGATTTGATTTGTATAAGAAAAATGTGTCTGTGATCCAATTATACGATATATATTCTTGTTTTACTCCCCAAATTAAGTATGCAGTGACAAAGAAAACAGATGTGATATTTCTAGAGAAATCAGACCATGAGACTACACCCTATTCATCCAATGAAAAGGATTTTCCTCCTGTGGTTTGAGCAGGGTTATGTGTGTGGGATGAAAAAGGAGGATTGAAGAGGAAGAAGAAAAAGAAATACCTTACCACTGATTGAATTAGAAGAATCTCAAAACATTTGTGTGAAAGAAATACTACTTGCATCTTAAAGACATTATGATACATGCAACATAGTCTTAAGCTACTTTAAATTTCACATCTGTCTGTTCACTTGTGTAATGTATAATTTATTATCAAATATACTCTATAATGAATATTATTATGTAATGTGTAAATTATTTGCAGAAAGCAAGTTAGGAACTTTCAAAAGTGATGACTTCTTGCAGGTCACAGAAGAGCAATGTGGTATATTAAATCAATAATTTACTAGATGTGGCCTGTGACTCCTTCAGTTTGAAAGAACTGCTGTACCTTACAAAACTGCTGGTATATTTCTAGTAAATTACTAATGCATTGATATAGCCTGATTGAATGTCACAAATCATAAATCCTAATATAGAATGTGTTTGAAAGCTATATCTCTCATGGAATATTTTTTCTTTTTAGAAGAAGACCTTTCCTTACCCTTAAAGTCTGTGACAGGAATTTGAATGCAGACAGCTATTATTCCCAGTATTGACTTTATGATTAAAATGATTCTTTCTTTCTTTTGTTCAAAACCTTGATCTTTGTGAAAATGCCTAACTATCCTGACATTCCTTTCATGACCCTATTCATGGCTCCTAAATAAGCATAAGTACTTCATTTGGTTTATCTGCCTTAAATGGTAAGCCTTTAATAATGCTCCATCGCATATGAATTGATTTTGTGTTAAGTTTCACACTTCTTAATACTAAAAAATAAAATTCATCTGAATGTGGTATCAGTGGTCTCTAAACCATTTTAATGACTCAGTAAGTGAGTAAGTGAGCTTCTACATCTGTCATCTCACTGGTTGCCTAGATTCATTCATTTGATTTTGCTGGTGAGGAAGGTGTCACCTTCAACCCTCAGCACACTGTGTGCTGTGTTCTCCATAAGACTGTGATCTTAGAGAAAGAACAGTATTTTATGACAATGGCCTATGAATACTATATACCTTGAATATATCTTTCATGTGACCATACACATATTCTGCTACTAATAAGAGTTTTGGAAGGGGGACAATTAATTTATGATACTTATGTCACTCATTTTTTTACCCCCGTTTAAAAATTGGGATATAATTCACATACATAACATTCATCCTTTTAAAGTATAAAATTGAGTGGTTTTTGGCATATTCACAAGTTGCATAACCAACAGCACTAATTTAAGAACATTTTTTTCCCCTCTCCCAAAGACATCCAGTACCTATTTGCAGTTACTTCTTCTTGTCTCTACCCCAAGTCCTTGAAAAAGACTGATTTTGTGTATAGGAAGACAATTTCCTTTTTTTTTTATTTCAAAGATGTGGGGTACAATTCAGGATTAGGTATACAAGTGATCATAGTACAGGTAAAGTTTGGGTATCCCGTTGGTCCCCACTTCACCTGATTTGAGATCAGTTACCCTTATAGATGTTGTGTCCCTCTTCTTCTCCTCTGGCAATATATTGCTACTGCCAGTGGAAGACAGTTTTTTAAACTGATTTGAAGTATTGGTACTTTTTGAAACTAAAATCCTTTTTATCATTTAGCTAATATCTTATTTCTATCATTGTTTTTTAGTATGAAAACCTTTTATTATTTAAAATTACTTAAAGCAACTAACATGTTAGTTTAAAATTGGCTTTAGAAGGGAAAACCTTGTGTAATAATATATTCACTTCTACCAAATCTCTTCACAAATGTTGCTTTCTCAGGAATGTGTTCCCTGACTTCTAGTGTTGTTTGGAAGTCCTCATTCTACAGCACTTCATAAATTAGTTTCAGGACAGTAATTACAGTTTGCAATTATGTATTTATTTTGTGTGGTTCTTTGGTTAATGTCTATATCTCTAGACTACAAGTTCCAATAAGTAAAAAGGTTTTGTTTTTTTTTTTGTCTTTCACCTACAATTTAAACATCTGGAGCCTAGTATAGTGTGTCTATATAATAGGCTTCTAATAAATATATGCTCCATTATTATAAATAAATATTATTTATTAATAGCTCATTAGTGACTAGATATATGGAATATAAAATTCATAGATTTTTAAAACCTTTTGTTTATGATAGCATAGCAGAATACAATATAAAACCTAACACTTTGGAATCAGAAAAGTTTAGGTATAAATTTTAGTTTCACTCACAATTTAATGACTGAGTAGTCCTGAAATAGAGGAAAATGTAAACTGAAACTGGAACTGGAGAAGGAAGTGTCTGTTAGATCTGGTATACAGCGCGTGTTTAGGTAAAATGAATGAAAGAACTGTCCTGACTTACTCCAGAATCTTCTGGTGGCAATATAATAAAGCTTGCAGAAGGTCTTAGGAAAATATACTAACTTCATTAATCCCAGGAAGGTACAAAACGTAGAACAAATAGCAGGAGGAACTTTCTTAGAAGTCTGTCAAACTCTCCCCTTGACAGAGAGGAATGCTTTTAAGTGACCCTGCACTTATTGCCCTCTAGAAGGAGTGCATGACTTTTATTTCCTTCTCTTAATTTCCCCTGAGAATCAACAGCAGAGTATTTCACCCCAAAGGAAGAAGAATCTACAACTCGATTCAGCTGCTTCTCAAGTGTTGGGGTCACTGCCAGGCTGTTGAAGGTCAGTGTAGACATGTTACTCTATTTCTTTTTACTCTTTATTCTTTAGAAGTCCAGGGGAGTGAAAAGAGCCATTTATGCTAGAAAATGGGAGGAGAATATAGTCCATTTTCTCTTCTTCCTTATAATCTCGGGTTTTTTTCCTCATTCCATGAATTTGGATGAAGAAAATTGTCTATAGTTTCTCAAGATTCTAACTGAATACATTTCCTAACTGAATTTTAGCATTTAATTACAAATGTAGACACCAAAGCACAGTAATATTAGAAGTAACTGGGACTTTGCCACCAACCGAATTTGCAGATTTTTTATATTACACTATAATTGTCACAGATGCATCAAAATATTCTGTATGCTTGTCACAACTGAAAATTCAGTAGTTACTAGAACTGTTGCTAGCACTTCTAATATAATGCATTAATTAAGAAGCACATATATCCCCACATCAAAAATGTGTTTTTTTCCAATCATAGTTTTTATATACTACAACTGTCATTAAATATAACTGGTTTCCCTTTCAAGCCTATATGTGTTATTTTATTTCATGCACCTAAAAAGATGATTCTAAGAAGGGGTTTATAGGCTTCATTAGAGTGTGCATAAAATTTAGAAACCCCTTATTCTAATAAGATTACTCCCAAACCACCATTCTTTCTCTATTTTTTCTTTTCCTCAAGAGAGCTTGGCTCAGAGATTTTTGTTTCAGCCTAATAAGAACTGGAAAATATTAGTTGCTCTTCTTTTTCTCTCAGATCTGATCTGCAGAATAGACCAGGTCTTCCCTGAATCAGAAAACTCAGGTTTGGAATTTAGGGATAAATGTCCTGTCTTAGGGTTGGCTTAAGTTTGAGGCTATCTAGAACCATAGCCTAAATATGTCTGTTTTATTCACTAACTCTCTCCAATTTAATTCAGTCTTGATTTGTGTTTGGGGATTAGAGATCAAATTCCCTGCTGCACAGAAAGCTCTAATTTGTCTTCTTTTAAGTATATATCTCCCTTAGGAATCTTGGTGTAAGTGGTTTGTTGGTTGAAGCATAAGTGTAAAAACAATGAAATTTTCTTTGTAAAACAAGGAGAGAGAAGCAGCAACCTGCTTTCCTCCTTTAGAGTGAATCTTAGAAAATAATTGGTGTACCCTTTGCTTTTATAGTGCAAGCCTTCTGATCGTTGGAATTGTAATCTGAAATTAACTGAAGGTTCTCACACAAGGCATACCAGAGACAAGATACGTCAATATGTCTGTCAATGAGACAAAGGAATTTTAATGTTTTTTTGCTTTTACTTTACTGTATAAACTTGTGTGAGATTTTGTCTAGTCTTTGTAGTGACCTTCGCTGACTGCCTTACATTCTAAATATACTTATTCAATAATAAAACTACTTCCTTTTCTAGGTTTCATGAAATGAACTCCGTTAGTAGGATCTTTATTGCCCTAAAGAAGTAAAGATTTGGCTATCATTAGGTTTCTTGTCTTATTATCTTAATACCATCTGAATTACTACCATTCCCTAATACCATTTGAATCTTGCCATGGCTTCTCAAAGTTACTGTGAACATACTTTACTTTCCTCATCTTTAAGCAGATAATTGCTGAGTTGATTAATCATTCTGTATAATTTTTTTAATCTATAAAAACTGACAATACATTAAAAAGGTACATTTGAAGTCTGATTTAGATGTAGGATACATGATAGTAGAGAATGGGGGGCATCTTAGTACGAAGAGAAATTATGTGACTGTACATCTGAAGATATTTAAATATGAGTTCCAAGTCAGTAGTCACAAGAAAATACAGATTGAACATCCCTAATTTGAAATTTGAAATGCTCCAAAATCTGAAACTTTTTGAGTATCACTCAAAGGTCATGCTCAAAGAAAATTCTCATTGGAGCAATTTCAGATTTTGAATTTTTGGATTGGAGAAACTCAGCCAGTATAGTATAAATATTTTAATATCTGAAAAAAATTGAAAAAAAATCTGAAATCTGAAACACGTTGGTCCCAAGAAAATTGAATTAGGGTTATTCAACCAATATGCTCTGAATTATAGGCACTGATTTGCAAATTTCTTCTTATATTGGCTACTCTACATAGTATGCTCCAGAATCCATAGCAGCAGGGATTTATTTATAACAACGTTAGTGATTCTCTAGGCTAGCATACAGGAGGCCAACTGGAGAGATAATGCATGTAGGCGTTATTGTAATATAGCAAGAGCTCAATAACATTAGCATCTCTTCTTGTTTCATTTAAAATAATACTTTATTTTCCTTTTATATAATACTTTTTCCTCCATCGTATGAAAACAAAACATAGTTTGGTTTTATTCAACGCTACCTTAACTTTTTTCAATACAAAATACATTTCATTCTCTATGGAACACAGTTCCGATACATGATCTGTGTATTTTATCTGTGAACAAAATTCCTATGTGTTGATGAAGAAAGGAAGATATTTAATGATATTCAGAAATAATTTACCTTTAGGCCTATGTTTTATAAATCTTTCATCTATATGTTTTAATTATATCATCATTTAAATAACATCAAATAGATGACTCCATATATGAAACTACATAATCTCTATACGCATTCACAATGGCATGGGACTGTAGACTTATTTCACATTTTAAACAAATTTTTTAAACCTCAAGGATATTCAAAATAAGGATCTCAATCCAAGGTAAGTCATGCCATCTAAACGGAAAATATGAAACAAAAGTGAAATTATTTACTTATTTATGTACCCAAACAATATGATTTTATTATAACTGGGTCATGGGTTTACTAATTTGAGATAACTCTAAAGTCGGAAATCTATAACTATGAAATGAACTTTTTATTTTTCAGTGTGTTTGTTTCAAAGCTTTCTCATTAGTTGATAAGGTAAGAAGGCTCTCCTTTTTAAAAGCTTTTATCATTCTACATGTTGTTGGAAGTTGAACAAAGAATGGTGCTGGGTGACTACTGAATGTCTAAACATATTCATGTTTATGCCCTTTGGACAGACTTAGAGGTCATCAGTGATTGAGTTACTTCGATCTTTTGTTCTTTTGCATAATCTAGGACTTACATTAACATGAATGAAGTAAAGGTATTACAAATATTTTTGCATGTTTTCAAAAGAATGAAGTCGGCACTGGCTATGTATATCTATTAAGGCCTTTGCATTCTATCCAGAGTTCTGTTTCAGATGAAATGCAAAAAGGTATTTTAGATGATCACATGCATCCCTTTGTGAAATATTAAACCAACTAAAATATTACAGCCACTCATGCTCTAGTAACATAAAAAGGTCAATACAAAGTCTCTTTCAGAATTAACCAGCCTATTTTTAGTACAGTGATTAAGATAATGAATCTGCAACAAGATTGCTAGGCATGTGTGAATTTGAACTAGTGACTAAATAGCTCTCTGTGCCTTGGTTTCCTCATCTGTAAAATGCGAATGTTAATAGTTCCTACTTCATGCAGTTATGGCGAGATATAAAATAATACGTGTCAAAAATGCTCAATACAGATAAACCGTCGCTGTCGTCTCTTAACAATCCTCCTTATGTGCTTGCCCTATTGAACTGCTTGAAGTTTTTCCAGTATTCCCTGTTTACTCTCGCTTCTACATGTTTACATATGCTGAACCCTAGTTGTGAAATGCAACATGTCTTCATTTCTTGTGGCTCACTTAGTTCCTTATTTATACATTAAAAACACAGTAGATGTGTCACTTTCACAAGGAAGACTTCCCTGATCTCTTGTCATAACTAGGTCAGATGCTTCTCTGTGCTACGCTTATAGTATTGTTTTCACTTCTAGCCATGGACCTTACTTGCCTGTATCTAATCAGAATATAAAGTCTCTAAGGGCAAGGATCATGTTTTCATCCCTAATGTTTAATGCAGGATCAGGCGTTGGGTACTTTTGAATGCCATAAATAAATAAATAAATAAATAAATAAATAAATAAATAAATAAATAAAATGATCTCCTTTTTTGGAATCATTGGTGAACTAGTGGTTCAGTCCAAATATATTTATATTATAGAGATTTGTATTATAATTGCCTATCAATTGTATGCTTACCATATGCTATAATAATGGAAAAGTTCAAGATACTGCATTGATACTATGGCCAGTACTCTCAAATTTAATGATTTACCTTCCAAGATTCCAAGTCCCTATGATATCTAGGGATTTACATTCATTAGATAAATCTTTAACAAGGATATATAGTTGTAATTTTAGAATAGATACTGATTCCATCCTGGGAGCCCTGAGGAGTAGGAGGATGATAAATAGGAATAGTTTTTGTTTGTTTTTTTCCAGTAAGAAGACAAGTAATTAGATGCCTGAAGGAAATGAGAGAGCAAGCCAACCAGTGAGCTGGTGAAAGAGTATTCCAGGCTGAGGAATAAGAGCAAAAGTCGCGAGGCAGAAGCATGATTGATGCTTTGAAGAAATATCAAGGAGACCAGTGTCACTTAGAGAGTGTAGTAGAGGGAGAGAATAGTAAAGACGTCAGGGAGGATGTTGGCAGATGACACAGAGCTTTATAGAATCTCTGGCATTTATTCTGACATTGGTGGATTTTGAGTAAATACATTATATAATCTGAAGTATGCTTTAAAGGTTGCTCCACTGTGTTCAGAAGATACTGTTTAGGGAACAGAGGAAGGAGAGAAACTAGTTAGGGGAGAGGCTGAGAGGTAAGAGATGGCTGGTGCTCTGGATTAGGGTATGCCGTTAGATAAAATAAATCAAGGCAATGTGATTACGTGAGATAATGAATCTTAAGGCAAAAATACAGAATCTGTCACTATTTGTGTCTTATTGCCTTTACCTAATATTGAGTCAGATTATGGACAAGAATGATATATAACTTCTGCTCTAATCCAATATATCTGTAGATAACTAGATAATCCAGAATTTCAACAGATACTTTTTGAAGTATGAAAAATAAAAAAGAAATTATTTTCTAAACACATTTTTAAAAAACAAAATGAATTGTAGGTACAGATATGCATTTCTGCTATCATTTAATATATGTGACATTCTCATGAGATAAACTGCAGAGTTTCTCATCACTGAGCAGGATTTACCACAGGATGCAATCATTTTGAATCTACTTCTGACAAATATAATCTCCCAGAGTCCAATTTAAGCTCTTAAAAAATTTTTCTTCAGATTTAAAATGTACACTTAATCCTAAACCATGATAAAACATCTGTCTTCTAAAATAGAAAAACTTTGTAAATTCATATGGGTCAGTTCAAGTTAACAGGTATTTAATAAGTGCCTATTTGTACAAATTAATATGCTACATATTAAAGAGAATATGTAGCCCATGACTCCACGGAACTTATGTTCTTCTAGGGTGAGACTAAGGCAACATTGGAAGAAAAAGCAAAATGTAGTTGTATCCTAAGAGTTTACAGAGTATAGTCATGTTGGAATTTACTTTTACATAAAATAAACAAAAAGACTTCCTTATTTTGGCACTTTGGAATCAAATAGCCAATTATATATATATATATATACTCTAAGGCAAAGACTATCAGGTCAGTCAAAATTTTGTCAGAAACTTTAGTCAGGATTCCTATTGTGTCCATATTCTCAAAACTTAAGTCAGGATTCCTACTATGGGATAAGACCTAGATTAAAAAGCAGCAGAGAGCCAGCCACCTAATTCCCCAAAACTGATAAAATTAGAACTAAAGGCATAAGCATGTTAACACATGACAAAGGCAATCACTACAATGGCCCAAAATAATGTAACTCTAGAACATTGAAGACAGGGACTGTGTATGTAATATGCCCTGTATTTTGTATCAGGGTGTCAGTAGACACTACCTAAAATTGGCAAGTAGAGAAACAGAACTTCATATGTTCTGTGGCATTACAGAAGAGGCCATTAGAGCAATGAAAAATAGAAATTATTAGGCCAGCTTCAGGGGAACAGGAGGATAGAGGGGGTAAGATAGACGAATGACTGTTATTTTAAATATAAGCCATTTTATATTTTTTGTATTATTTTCTTAGTTAATATATAAATAACAGATAAAATAAATAATTTATCTTAAAAATAAATAAAAATAATTTGTTTTTATAAACAACAAACTATTCTAGCTCTATTACAAATGCTTTAAACACCTATTTTTGTCTTAAAAGTATTAAGTTATAATGTTCGAAAGTCAGCCAGGATAAGACCTAAATTGAGAGGAACATTGATAAGGAAACTAAAGTGTATTAAGTGCTCCTTATTGTGTGACAATGATGGCCATGAAGCCAAATGTTTTAAATAAGTTATTTAATGTTATAATTTTCTCAACATCTCTATAAATTATACAGTATTATCTCATAATTAGGTATACTAAATAAATAAAGTCAAAAATATATGACTTTTGAATAAAGTCATATAGCTGACCCAGGAACTTTTTTTTAAAATCATTGTTTAGGATTAAATATGTCTAATTCTAAAACATGTGTTTTTTTCCCCCAACTATACCAGAAATTATTAGCTATGGTCATACATTTATCTTCAACTTTTCTAATAGCTCAGGGAATTCATTAAACAAATTTTATTTGATTTCCATAATATTTTGGCATTTGATTAAATTTGTAATGATACCCAACTTAACTGATGGTAAAAATTATTATGTCTTAGAGAAATTAAAAAATACTCAACTTCTGTTCAATTTTCAGTAGTGAATGAATTTGTATATTCATATAAAAGCATAGATAAATTATATTAAATTAATATTAAAATGCCAAAACTATACTATTTCAACCAAAACATAACACATAATGCAATGTGTGTTTTCCAGCACTTTGCTTCTTTTGGAACACTGTATTGAAAATCACAACTTCCATATTTTAATATGCTAGTGTTTGTCAGGAACTTTACCAGGTCTTTTGCATGTGTTGTGTTTATTAATTGAATCCTCATAGTAACCCACTAAACAAATAACTATTAATCCAGTTTTAGAGTTTTAAGTCAAAACAGCTTGCTTCAGAGGATTTGTGTCAGAGGATTTGAACTCAGGTCTGCTGTATTCTCTAAATTGTCTGTGTCAGAGGATTTGAACTCAGGTCTGCTATACTATCTAAATTGTCTATAGGTAAGACTACTCAACCAACAATAAATATATTAATTAGGCTATAATTGAGTCTATGAAACATTTTGGGTTCAGCAGGACTTATTCGCTTATATTATGGCACGTTGCATGCCAAAATGAACATTCCCGTGACCTACCAATATAGAAACGGATTGGAAAGGAACAGGATTACTGTGGCAGCCCCATTCTTAATGACTGCATGCTGTCCTCTGGTGCTCCTGACTTTCTCACCTGTCTTTGAAAGTCATCTATTGAATCGGTTATCCCTGTGACTAACACCCATCCTATTGTTCTATAGTTTTGTTTTCCTTTGTTATTTTTCCATCAGGACTTTTGGTTATTTTGCATCTGGCTCCTAGACATTTAATTCTAAACTCAGAAATTTTCCATGGTTTCCAAATAATTACTGACAATACATTTTTAAAAGTGGTTTCCTAAGTATAGAATATTTTCCCTGCTAAAAACAGATTTTTCTTTTGTATGACTTAATTCTAAGACAATATGATCACTCTCTTATGTTTCTTATAAACTTCCATGCCATCAATCATTTTGTTTTCATTGGAAGAATTAAGTCTAAAATAATTATAATTTTTAAAAATTCCTTTTATCTTCTGATAGACGAAACCATGGATGGAAAGTCAAAAACTAGCTAGCTATTCTGCTAATTGCTGGATCAATTAGTAAATGTTCAATATTTCTTGCTTTCTTATAACAACATTTTGAAGTAAATGACTTCAATTATCTACATTTTAAAGATGAGATAAAATAAGCCAAAGAGAGCATAAGTGACTTGTATAAGTCAGAAATCATGCACATATAATTTTAATAAGCTAGTACATTCTACAACTAGGAAAATGCTGTGTGCATCAGACACCCAAAACTTGTTTTTAATTCAAATTTATAGTAAGAAATATACTTTATATCATGGCCTAATGCAAACACACACTTGAATGCATGCACATGCATATATGTGTGTGTGGGTCTATGTTTACTTACTGTGTTTTATTTATCTCTGTATATATAACTTTACAGTACGTTTTCTTCCTTTTGTTTATTTTTACTTTAATTGTATTTGATTCAGTTCTATGTCTATTATAAAAATGCTGGTCATACCTAATGAATTGATTTCATGACTCACTGGTGTTGACCCATAGTTTGGAAAAATCTGCCCTAGATGATATCATCTCGGTGTCAATTTTGTACAATGCATTAGGGTCATTCAACTGACTACAATGTCTGTAGTTACCTTCCACAATGATATCACAGTTTCTCTGTCCTGCCTGAAATGTTCTTTTTCACTGTATCCCTATTCTTGTATATAGGGAGTTATATAGATGTATACTATTTGTAAACACACAGTATTACTTCTTCTAGAAAACCTAATTCTTAGAAGGAAGGTATATTCTTCTGTATCTTTATTTCAGATAAATAGTTACTAATTTTTGAAAATATTTAAGTTGTTGCATTTTATCTACTTGTGTTGAAATGTCCGTTTCGGTGTTTGTGCCTCACTTACTCAGCCAATATTTTCTGAGCATCTAACATTCCCAGGCACTCCTCTAAGTCCTGAGGGCACACAAATGAACATACCAAGCAATAACCCTGCTCTCAGAAAGCTTGCCTATTATAATATGCATATTACTTTAGAGACACCTGGGAATATAAGTACTTTTTAAAAACTAGTACTTTATTGAATTCAATTATTAAAAACCTTTGATAAAATCTCTGTATTACCAATACCATACTTGCAGATTATATCTTGAAAGATTGACCTTTTAAAATATAGAAATGGCTTTAAACGTTCTTGATTCTTTCTAGTAGTGAAAACTCAGCAATAAAAATGTTTCTTACCATGGCAACTTGGTAGGGCTCTGTTCCATCCAGGTCTTCCATCATCTCCCATGATACAGGTGAGTGTCGAATAACCTTGAAGAACATAACCAGCATCACAGTAATAGGTGACTGTTGACCCTAATTTATAATCCATTCCAAGTCTGGTACCATTCATTATATTGCCTGGATCAAAACAGGACTCTCGGAGTTTTGCTGTAAAACAGTGTTGATATAACATTAATTGCTTTAAAATATAGTCAGCTCTCTATATCCTTGGGCTCTGCACCCATGCATTTAGTCAACCACAGATAAAAAATATTCTGAAGAAATTGCATCAGTATGGACTATGTACAGACTTTTTTCATTATTCTCTAAATAATACAGTATAAAAATGATTTAGCTAACATTTACATTGTATTAAATACTGCAACTAATCTAGATATGACTTAAAGCATATGTGAGGATATACATAAAATGCAAGTACTTCACCAGTTTATATCAAGGACTTGAGCTTTTATGTATTTGGTATATGTAGAAATTCCTGTGACCAAGTTGCAGAGGGATTTTGAGAAATGACTGTACTTTTTCTATGAACCTTTAGGATATGTTTATTTCTTCCTTTAATCAAAGAGAAAGCAATAGCACCCTTTCTGTCTGTGTCAGGGCTTAGAGTACAAAGCAGTCCTTAACTGTATCTGACATTTTGGTAATTCATATTGATATTAGTAAGAATAGAATTTTTCATAAATTGCATCATTAAAATTAGTATCTAATTATATAGTCAAACATAGTGCTTTAAAATTTATTATAAATTATTATATGCTACCATCCATATGTAGGTTCTTTAAATAAAGTACTTTTGAAACAAGCAGGACCCCTGATTATATTTCTTCAAGTAAAAAGTCATTCCACCTAGTAATGTATACTCATCCTATTTTACTGAACCTAGAAGTGATTTTGTTGCCTATATTAAACTCAGTTCATTTCACTTATAGAAAGAGAAATGAAAGACCTTATGAAAGGTCTTATGACTTTAAGACACTTATGAAAGACCCTATTTTTCTGTCCTGCAACCATTTTCCTTAATTATTTCCTCTACTAATTCTCCACATTTCTATCAGATGTCTCTCCGTTATAAGATCTCAAAAAAAAAAAATTCTAACTGTGGTATTTTTGGACAGATTCTTTATGTCAGTGTCAAGCACTTTCAAAGCTAGCAGTAACAGACAAATTGAAAAATCAAGACCATTCACAACAAAAGAATTGCTTTATATGTGCCCAGATGGTGAACATAGAGACTGACAGAACACTTAGGAAATGAGTATAGAAATAAAAAGATTAGTTCATCCATTTTCTGGAGTTGGTACTAGAACACTTTGCTGTTAACAGATCTGGGTAGTGCCTTGAGATTATTTCCATTTTGATATTATTATTATAGATTACTTAGGAAATTCAAAAGAAATATACATTGTAAGGGCCATTAAAATAAATTCAGGATAAAAAATGAGATTTTCTACAACATAATTTATTTCATCTTAATGAGAACTCAGAAGGTGAGTGATATGAATGAATATGAATCATGAAACTATTGGAATTTAAATGAACATATTTGGCTATTACAAACATATTACTATATTATAATTAATTGCAGCAGTAAGAATATATTTCCTCCATTCATATGAGTTTGCAAAGAGTTCAATGTATCTCAAAATTTATAAGAAATAATGAGAAATCTGTGCTTTAAGGAAAAGTGTATATACTACCTCTCAAATCAACTAAAGAGAAAATGGTGGAATCACACATTGAAATAATTTTAACAGAATATCAGAGGAATTAAGAAGTTTCACTGCGTGTCCTTCTTTCTTTATTTCCTTTCTTCTAACAATTTACTTAAGAGCTTACTATCCAACTAATTGAAAGTAGAGCAGTGAACAATCAGAAAATGTTTAACCCTCACGGAGTTTGCAGACTATTAAGAAAATATTATATTAAATGAAGACTTTGTCATGAATGTTATGTAAGGAAAAGCCTTCAGGAAGCTTCCTGAAGTGAGTGGCATCTGAAGTGAACATTGAGAGAGAAAAGGAACTGATCAGGTGAAAGGGAGATGAGGGGGATGATGAGGCGGAGGTGTGCTGAAGTGCACAAGTCAGATAAACGCAATTCCCAAGTTTCAAACCAAAGCAAAAGACTCGATCTTCTTCCAGGCACACGCAGACACATATGGACACAATCACACACATGCAACATATTTGTAACCCGTATGGTATACTCTGGCTGCACTGTAAAAATTACTGCTCAAACCAAGGAATGGATTTTTTTGTAGACAAATTATTCTTCCAACACTTTTCAGGAAAGAAGAAAAAGAAAAACAGAAGGAGGGAGGAAGGGAAAAGAAAGAGAGAGAGAGAGAGAGAGAGAGAGAGAGAGAGAGAGAGAGAGAGGGAGAAAGAGAAAAACAGCATGATGACACCGAGAATGGGACTTTAGTGATGCAGGCATTAATTTCTTTACTTTAAAAAATAAAACCTTACATTGAGCCTTCCCTTAAACAAGCAGGAAAACATAATATAATTCATAGAATGAACAGCAGCCTTGCAATTGTAGTTGGCCTTCATAAAATTAAAGTTGGTTTCTGGAGGGTAAAAGAAGGATTTAAATTTCTGTTTAAAAGGATTAATCTCTTTGACAGGTCTGTTCTCCTAATATCCACCTTTGAAAAATTTGGTTTTTCCTTCTTTAAAGTTTTCCCCAAAGTTTCAATAGCATCCCAGTGAAACTATAATGCAAAATTATGTTTTTTTGAGGAAGGGAAAACAGTTGAAAAATTTTAAAATATTGCCACTGCAACAATTTCACATTGCTAGCCTCAATTTGAGAAAATTCATTTATCTAATTATTATGTTTACACACTACTTTAAATCCTTGGTGAATAGTTTCTATGAATAATACTGCCCTTGTTTATTTCCATGTATTCCATAAAAATTACATCTGGAAATGTCAAAAACACCTGGAGAATACTTATATAAATGACTAGGCAGTAGATGGAAAGGTGATTTTATTTTTTGAATAAAAATTATGAAGCAGACAAGTTACTGGTCTTATTTTTAAAAGTCATTAACTTTATTTGCTTTAATAGAGATTTGCCTACTAAACAGATACTAAGTAAAAGAGTCTCTTGCTTCCTTATAGTTTTCAGATAAAATATATCAGAAAATATATTTTTGATCTGTTGCTTCTAAAATATTATAGTTTTCATTTAAAATTATGTCTGCTGAGTATGTATATTGATAAATGTTTGTATATACTATATATAACATTTTGTGTGTATGCATGTTTTTAATTTTTTATTTTAAACATGTGAGGTACAATTCTGCGTTAGGCAAACTTTCATTATGCAGGTACCCTTGTTGATGAGATATGCGCCCCCTTCCCTGGCAGTTTCCCACTACTGCCAATCCCTTTCTTATAGTATTACAATAGCTGCTCAAGGTCTGCTTATGAGTGAGAGCATGTGAATACTATATATATAACTTTTATTGATGATAGAAGTGAACATAAACAATGAAGCTTATGTCTTAACTTTTTATTAGACATATTAAAAACTTTACTTTTTCATGCTTACTGAAATCAACATGCTTAAACCAAGGTGTATGACATATATTACAAAATACAAAGGAAAATATTTTTACAGTCTAGGACTTTGATGTTTACATATGTCTATTCATTTTGGGCATGAACATTTTATTTTGAAAATTCTAAGATGTTTTTCTTTCTATAACAGTCGTAAACCTCAGCTCCACTTTGTTAACCTTAAGAAACTAGACAATTAAAGAGGAAACATACTGAAATATGGATAGAAGACAGGGAAGCTGATGAAAAAACACAGACCCTGGAGATGAAGTGAACAATAGAATTATCCCATGAACAGGAGATTTTGAGAACCAGGCTAGAGAAATAATTAAGTTGGATTTGAGAAGTGTTCTTGTAAAGAAATACCACCTGGAGTATAAAAATAAGAACTTGTGAAACTGTGTGTCAGTGAATACTGGTGTATTAGGTGAGGATGGTGGTTGGGAAAAGGATGTAGTTGATGGGATGATTATGTGTTTCTCTTTGCCATTACTTGTATTTTTCTTTGCCTTTACTCTTAGTGGTAATAATAATTTCTGTAGTTTTGTGCAACTCATTTTAACTCATTGAATCTGATCTTCAATTTTGTCATTAAAGGACTAAAACAGGCTTAGCAATACTTATAATGCTGTTAGCATAATAATTTTGCATTAATAAGTGTGTCTGCTCATGAGGAGTGATAGAGAGAATGCATTTAAAAGAGCTAATTGGAGGTCGGAAAGATGGTGGCCAAGTCAGTCGGACTTTGCGAGTCCCTGTGTGAGGGACTGAGTGTATGGAAAATTTTGCGTACGTGCCCGTGAGTGAGTGGGCGTGTGAATGACTGAGTGAAGGCTAAGGAGCAAGTGGCTAGAGCTCTCCTGTGGCAGTGGCTGGTGCCACAGCTGCTGGGCTTGAACCCTAGTGATTCCTGGGATGCAGATGCCGAGTGCCATTTTTTTTTCTTTTCTTTTCTTTTCTTTTTTTTTTAATCAACAAACTCTCCCTGAGAAGAAAATGCTGGGAAAGGCTGTCTAAGTGGGGACTCATGAGCAAGTGGCCAGGTCCCTGGTGCAACAGCTGGTGCTGCAGCTTCTTTGCTTCATCCCTGGCTCTCCCAGGTGACAGAAGCGGGTGCCATTATTATTATATTTTTTAAGGACAAAAGTGGCGCGGAGAAAATATAACCCCAGGCTCTCCCTCAGGTGCAGCAGGAGAGAGAATGCTGGCTCCTGGCTTTGCCTCACCACTTCAGCACCTGGCAGGGCACGGGCAGCAGGGGCTGCAAAAGGTGTCCAAAGGCAAAGTCCCAAGGACGAGGACAAGAGCGGCACCCCACCACCATCTTGAAGGCGGGGCAGGAAAGTGCTCTACTCCTTCACCACAGAGTAACAGACCCGATCTCTGTGACTGGTGGATCAACTACTCAGGGATTGATGGTGGCTCAGAGACAATATCCTGAAAGCACAGGTCCCTTTGGAGGGATCTGTCAAGTGCTGTCTTCCAGGCGCCCCATCCCCTACCCTTATCTAGCTGTGGGACAAAGGGTGTGGCCAGAAAAGGATGAGAAAGGACTCCAAAGAGATCAGTGTTGAGTCTGAGGCTGATCTAAACCCTTTGTTCGCCAGAAATCCTCTGAACATCGGACCTGCACAGCTGGGCCACGACTGAGAGGGACAAACCCAGGCAGAGCCTGACATCAGTTGCAATAGAACTCCATTCCAGGATAGGCTTGACTGGGGCACCCTCCCTCCCCCACTGCGAGTACATACCTGGGGAGGAGACAATTCTGGACCTCCCCACTGGAGGAGATCTCCCTGACCATACAAGAGTGAGAGGGGAGGACTGCAGCCCCACCCACCGCTCCTGCCCCTGCTCCTTCTCTGCTTCAGACACTGAAGAGGTGGCTCTACAGGAAAGACCAGATTAGAGGAACAAATACAGAGCCTGCCACAAGAGGGCAGGTTTCTTTTTTAAATTTTCAATTTAAAAAAAATTAAAATTTTTTGACTTTTAGTTCATCTATTTTTAAAAATATTTTTCCTTTATGCATTAATGTGTATGTGAGGATTTGATCTGCTCCCCCCCCAATATTTTTTCTTTTCTTTTTCTGCTTCTTTCTTCTTTTATTTGTCTTTTTCTGTTTACGTGTATATGTGAATGATTGAGTGTTCATCTTTCAATTTTGTTGTTCTTGTTCGTTTACTTTTTTGTTTTCATTTTTTATAGTGTAAGGTGTGTGTTAATATATATATGAGGGTTTGACCTGAATTCCATTTTTCTCCCCCGGTCTTTCTGTTTTTTTTCTCTATTCACTTTAAAATAGGCATATGTGTTTTGAGTTTTCTTGGTTTTTTGCTATTTGTTTTGTTTCACTTTATTATTATTCCAGTTTATTTTGGGATATGTGTGTATGTCTGTATGTGTGTGTGTTCAATTGTCTTTTGCATCGGTTTCTGCTTTGCATTGTCATATAGAGTGGTGATGGGGAGTGGGTCTCTGGGAACATATACCACAATATGTGAGCACTGCAATTTGCAAGTATTCTCTGAATCCCAGTACCCCATCCCCTACTTTATTCAAATTTTAAAAACTACAAAAAGACAGCAAGCTTCCCATCTACCATCCTATTTCAAAATAGAACAAATCCAGAGCCCAGATCAGGGAAGAATAGAGGACTGAGCAAACATCAGAAGGGGAAGCCTCTCCCACTGACACTAAATAACGGAACTAAAGATAAAAACAAGAGATCTGTCACAAATGAGAAAAAAAAAACAAAGGAAGACCTCAGGCAATTTCAAGTGTACCAAAGACAAAACTCCTGAAAGATCAGATCTTGGTGCCCAAACAATGGAAGTCACCAATAACTGGCCCCAGAATACAACAGGGATTAGGGAATGGATGGAAAGAGTGAATAAGACTCAAGAAAGACAAAGATGCACACTGAAAGAATTTGTAATAGAGATTATGGCAATACAAAATTTCATCCAGGAAATAAATGACAAGCATGGAAAGCAGAATTAATCTAATTGAAGAAAAAATCTCAGGTCTTGAAGACCAGAACATGGAATTAACCTTATCTGTAAAAAATACAGAAAGAGGACTCAGAAAGAAAGCACAAAGCCTACAAGTGATGTGCAATTATCTCAAGAGGCCGAACCTACACCTGATTGGTATCCCAGAAGAAGAAAGGGAAATGGAGAGCAACTTGGAGCAAGTATTCCAGGAGGTAATCCAAGAAAACTCTCCCCATCTCACCAGAGATGTGACCAACCAAGCACAAGAGATACAGAGAACCCCCATAAGACATCAAATGAGAAGATCAACCCCTTGACACATGATAATTCACCTACACAAAGTAGACACAAAAGAAAAATATCCTAAAGGCAGCAAGAAAGAAATATCAGACTACATACTAGGGAACACCAATCAGAATAGCAGCAGACCAATCGGCAGAAGCACTGCAAGCAAGAAGGGACTGGAGCCCTATATTCAAAGTCTTCAAATATAAACAATTTCATCCAAGAATGTCCTATCCAACCAAGCTCAGCTTCATCAGTGATGGAGAATTAAAATACTTTCCAGACATCCAATCCCTAAGAGATTATGTAGCTTCCAGACCAGCACTACTGGAGACAATTAAAAAAGTATTAGGACAGAAGAAAGAAGGAAAAAAAAGAATGATCACACACTTCCCAAGAGAACAGCAGAACACTGAATCAACAGAAAATACAGTACAGCAAGAAACTTGAAAACACACAAATACATAAACCCTAAAGCCAAAAGAAAAGATGCAAACAAAGAAAAAACATTATAAGAACCTCATGCAAGCAATAAACAATCACATTTCAATAATCAGTCTGAATGTGAATGAACTAAATGCACCACTGAAAAACGCAGAAAGGCAAACTGGATAAGAAACCATGAACCAATTATTTGCTGCATCCAGCAAACTCATCTTGCTACAAGGGATGCACATCAATTCAAAATTAAAGGATGGAAAATGAATTTCCAGGCAAATGGATCACAAAAAAGGACAGAAACTGCAACCTTAATATCAAACAAAACAATCTTTAAGCTATCAAAAATTTAAAAAGATGCAAAAGGACACTACAAAAAGTTGAAAGGTTCAATCCATCAACAAAAAACATCCAACCTAAAAATATATGCACTAACACGGGAGCACCAACATTTATAAAGCAACTATTAAGTAAACTAAAAAGGATATTGACTCTAACACTAGTATAGCAGAGGATTTGAATACCCCACTAACAGCCCTAAGTAGATCACTGAGGCAAAAAATCAACAAGGAGATCCAGAACCTAAACTTGATATTCGACCAAATAGACTTAATAGAAATCTACAGACTATTCAGCCCAATAGCCACAGAATATGCAATCTACTCATCACCACATGGAATATATTTCAAAATCGATCAAATCCTTGGCTATAAACCAAGCATAAACAAATTCCATAAGGTTTAAATCTTGCCATGCACACTCTCAGACCACAGTGGAATAAAAATAAGTATCAAAACCAACAACACTTCCTCAAAGCCCACAGAGACATGAACACAAATAACATGATACTGAATAACTACTGGGTCAACACTGAAATCAAAGCAGAAATTAAAAGATTCCTGCAAACAAATGAAAATGAAGAAATTTTTACCGAAACCTTTGGGATGCCATGAAATCAGTTCTAAGAGGGGAATATAACTCTATGAGCAATAAAATGGAAAGATCACAAGTGGAAAGTCTAAAAAAATCACCTAAGCGAGCTGGAAAGTGAAGACCACCAGAACCCCAACTTTAACAGAAGAATCTGAATCACCAAAATAAGAGCCCAAATCCAGGACATAGAAGACAAAAATAACTTAGAAAATATCAACAACAAAAGGAAGCTGTTTCCTTAAAATTAGCAAGATTGATGGACCCCTAGCCAGAATGACCAAGAAAAAGAGAGAAAAGTCCAAATAAACACAATCAGAAATACAAAAGATGAAATCAGAACTGACCCTGAAGAAATACAAAAGATTATCAGAGATTACTATGTTCACCTATATGGAAACAAACTTGATAACCTAAATGAAAGAGAGGACTTTCTGACATCACACAACCTCCTGGTTGAAACAAGAAGACAATGAGACACTAGATAGACCAATTTAACCCAGGAAATTGACTCTGCCATATGAAAACTACCTACAAAAAAAAAAAAAAAAAAAAAAAAAAAAGCCCTGAATGGGATGACTTTCCAGCAGAATTCTACAAAATGTACAAGGAGGAGCTGAGCTGATACCAATCCTTTTGAAAGTATTCCAGGCAATTGAGAAAGATGGAATTCACCCCAAATCATTTTACGAAGCTAACATCACACTGATATCTAAACCGGGTAAAGATCCTACAAAAAAGAGAGCTATAGTCCAATATCCCTTATGAACATACAGGCAAAAATCCTTGACAAGATTCTAGCAAATCAGATCTAAAAACGCATCTCAAAAATTATCCACTGTGACCCAGTAGGCTTCATCCCCAGGATGCAGGACTGGTTCAACATTCACAAGACCATAAATGTAATTAATCATCAACAGATATAAAAACAAGAACCATATGATTATATCACCAGATGCAGAAAAAACTTTTGATAAAATCCAGCATCGCTTCTTGGTAAAAACCCTCAAACACCTAGGTATAGAAGGACCATACCAAAAAATAGTAAGTGCCATCTACAACAAACCCACAACTAATATATTGCTAAATGGACAGAAACTGGAAACATTTCCCCTACAAACTGGAACAACACAAAGATGTCCACTCTCACCCCTCTTGTTCAACATTGTGTTGGAAGTCCTAAGTAGGGCAATTAGACAAGAGAAGGAAATCTGGGGTATCCAAATGGGAAAAGAAGAAGTCAAGTTATCCCTCTTTGCTGATGGTATGACCCTATACTTTGAAAATCAGAGAGAATCTTTCAAAAATCTGTTTGCACTGACAAAGGACTTTGGCAAAGTCTCAGGATACAAAATAAATGTGCAAAAGACAGTTGCATTCCTATACGCCAACAACAAGCTGGCAGAGAGCCAAATTGAAAGCACTATCCCATTCATAATAGTCACCAAAAAAAATGAAATACCTCAGTATCTTCCTAACCAGAGAAGTGAAAGAAATTTACAATGAGAACTGTAAAACACTGCTCAAAGAAATCCAAGAAGACACAAACAAAGGGATAGGAAGAATCAACATTGTTACGATGCCCATCCTACCAAAGGCAATCTACAGATTCAATGCGATACCCATTGAGTTACCAACATAATTCTTCTCAGAACTGAAAATGACAATACAGAAATTCACATGGAACATAAATGACCACAAATACCCAAAACAATCCTTAGCAAATGAAACAAAGCAAGAGGGATTCCAGATTTCAAACTTTACTATATAGCTACAGTAATCAAAACAGCCAGGTATTTGGTTCAAGAACAGGCACATAGACCAATGGAACAGGAAAGGGATTCCAGAAGCAAAGCCTCAATTTCTCAACCAATTCATCTTTGGCAAAGCCTCCAGAAGCAACCACTGGGGAGAGGAGAACCTATTCAGTAAAATAGTGCTGGGAAAACTGACTGACCACATGCAGAAGATTGACACAGGACCCCTACCTATCACCATACAAAGAATTTACTCTAAATGGATCAAAGACCTAAACCTCAAACTATAAGAATCTTAGAAAACTCAGGAGACAACCTTATGGAAATTGGAACTGGCAACCCATTCCTATTCAGAACCCTAAATGCCCTTATCTTAAGAAATAAGATAGGCAAGTGGTACCTCATCAAACTAATGAGCTTTGCAAAGCAAAAGAAACCATCAAGAAAGTAGCCCACAGAATGGGAAAAAACATTTGCCAAGTATATATCTACTAAAGCCTGACATCTAGGATCTACACAGAACTCAGAAGCGCTGAATGGAATAAAACAAACAGCCCCATTAAAAAATGGGTAAAAGACACAAACAGACACATCTCAAAAGAAGATATACAGGCAGCCAACAGACACATGAAAAAGTGCTCAGCCTCATTCATCATCAGAGAAATGAAAACCACATTAGATATCATCTAACCCCAGTAAGAATGGCCATCAGTTATAAAACAAACAGGTGCTGGCGAGGATGCTGAGGAAAAGGAACGCTTCTACCCTGCTGGTGGGAATGCAAACTAGTGCAACCTCTTTGGAAGACAGTGTGGAGGTATCTGAAAGAACTAGAAATTGACCTTCCATATGACCCAGCAATTTACCTATTGGGATTATTCCCGGAGGAACTCAAATCATTCTACAAAAAAGGTTATCTGCACACATATGTTTGTTGCAGCTCTATTCACAATAGCAAAGACATGGAACCAACCATGTTGCCCATCGAAGCTGGATTGGATTAAAAAAATGTGGTACATATACACAATGGAATTTTACGCAGCCATAAAGTAGGACAAACTTATGGACTTTGGAGCAACTTGGATGGATTTAGAGTTGATCATACTCAGTGATCTATCACAGAAACAAAGAAGAGTACATATGTTTTCACTCATAAGCGGAACTTGAATTATAATACTATAAGAAAGCGATTGGCAGTAGTGGGAAACTATCACATGAGGGGGGGGTGATATTGGCAGTTGAGGGAAACTGTTAGGGGAGGAAGGGGCATACCTCATCAACAAGGTTACCTGCATATTCAATGTTTGTATACCTAACCCTAAATTGTACCCCACATCTTTATAATAAAAAATAGTTATAATAAAAAAGAGCTAATATATACTTAGAGTAAGCACATACTAAATGATTAATATTTTCTTTTTAAAAATTCAAATTTGTGGTTCTTTTCCTATAGCAGTATAAATCTTAAGTTTTTGGTAAGAATGGGACATGGAAATTGATCAAGTTGGGAAATTGGGATGGACATATATTTAACTGAGATAGTGGCAACTAGGTTTTATCTCAGTGGTTTTATTACTCGGCTTTTGTAATAGCTACCTAGAAAATAATTGAAAGAACATGTCCAGTTTCCATGAGAAAGAAAGCAGTAATCAATTAGCACCCTCTACCTTTTTATTGGTAATGAGATACTGTTGGGTCTTGTTATCTTCTATCATAGTGATCTCTGGAAATGTTTTACTAAATACAAATTCACAATAGAACTTAGTTGTATCTAAAAAGACTTACTAAAAGTTGTCTTTATTTCCTTATTTTTAAGCAGATCATATTTATGTCTGCCAATCTGCATATATAAGTAACTATTTCCAAGCCAAGTTAACATTTATGAAATGCGGGACAGGAATACAACATTTCAAGAATGTTATTATTCTATAATTCTAGTTATAACTTGATTTTTAAAACATAAAACACCTTTTTAAGATGCTCAAAACCAATAAATTAACACATAATTATTGAATACTGTGTTTAGGTGCTATTTTACACACTCAGTGTATAGTGGTGAATAAACGGACAAGGTCCTTGTTCTTAAGAAACCTGTGTTTTAGTATATGTGTAGTGGGTTAATGGAGTGACTGAGAGTATTCAAAGTACTAAACTTAAAAGTAAATAAGATAATAAATACACAAGTGCCACATATTGATATAATTATTTGATAGCAGGTGGAAGATTTTGAAATTAGGAGTATAGATAAAGCACAAGGACTATAAAGCAAAGAATAAGAAGACAAATACATATAAGTAGACTTAATTCAATGAAATTTTAAAAAATGCAATAATTTATATGTACCTGAAAATAGGCTTTCATAAATATAAGCATACATTGTCAAAATTTTAAGGAAAAAAATGACAATTTAAAAGTAGTAGATTTTACCCAACTATTTCAATAATTGCTAGACCAAACAGATTGGAAAATTGTGAGAAAATAAATATTTGAAAGCATAATTAAGGAGCTAAATTTACTTGACATATATATAAAAACATGAGCCCACCAATTAGATGCAACTAATTTTTCTCCTACTACACAGGAAATGTGTCCATTAATGCCAACATAATGAGCTACAAAGCAAGTCTTAAAACATGCAAACGATTGTAATCATATATATCTAACTAGTGCAAGTTAATCAGAAATTTATCATAAAAATAGAGATTAGAAATTCATTTTGATAATTTAAATATTTTTAAGTAACACCTCAGCAAAGAAAAATCGCATGCAATGCAATTAGTACTAATTTACAATAAAATTAAGACAAATCTCAACAAAATATCAAAGCTCATCATAGCAGCTTATGAAGTTCTTAAAGGAAAATCTATAGATCCAAAACCTCATATTAGAAAAGAAAGAAAAATAGTAATAAATGTGCCAAACAATGTTAGCAAAACATGCAGTAGCAAATAAAGAGAATGTTGTGAAATTTTATGTAAATAAATTTAAAAACATAGATAAAAATAATTAATCTTTGGAAAAAGATTTTCAAAAATTTAAGATGAAACAACAAATCTGAATAGTAACCACTAAAATTTTGTTACCGTAAATTCCAAGGTTTTAGAGGGAAACTTTAACAAACATTTGAGAAACAAATGCTCCCTATCTTATACAGACTTTTCTAGTACTAAGCAACTGAGAATGCTCCTAGAGTTAGGCAAGTAATGTAATCTTGACGCCAAAACCAGACAAAGGCAGTATAAGGTAGAAACATTATAGACTAATCTCATAGTAATAAAGCAATGATAAAAAATTTTTATAAAATATGATAATAAATTAGTGGCATTATATACCATAGTAAAAATTCTTCAAACAATATATTAGAGTTCTAAAATCAGTGAAGTCTATTAAAAACAAAAAAATCATGAAAAAACTGGCTTTATTTTAAAAATGCTAGCACATTTTAATTTAAAAAAAAAATCTATAGTTTTCCACATTAGGAAATTTACAAAGGAAAATCATGTGATATTTTAAATAGCTGATAAAAAAGCAGATGATGAGCTTAACCCTATTTCAATTATTTCAATGTTTAGCAAGCCAGGAATATAACTTTTCATAATTGATAAATAATATCTGATGGTAGTATATGTGGACTCTGGAGCCCACCTGGAGTTAAATTTTAGTTCTACCATATTATTTTGGGGAAAATTACTTAACATTGCTGTGCCCAAAATTCTTCACTCATAGACGTAAATGATTTTTATATATAAATTACTTTGAAACAGGTCTAAATAAATAGCTAAAAAGTGTTAACCCATACTAAAATTGCCAACCATACTGGAAAATGAAACATTAGATGTGTTCTTTTTAAAATCAGCAATGACACAAAGACAGTGTATATCACTGCTTCTATTTGACATGGTACTTAAATTCTTACCCAGAGCGTTAGGCCAAAAAACAAAACAAAACAAAACAAAAACAACAAAAAAAGGAGAAATAATGTAAGTACAGATTAGAAAGAAAGTACTGTCAATATTTGCATAGAAAAATTAAAATATCTATACAGAAAAATAATAATTAAAATGCTGTAATGAATTGAGCAACTTTGCTAGATACTAGGAATTATAAAAATCAATTGTGGCTTTATCATTGGCAATAACCAGAAAATCTAATAAGGTATCAATTAACTATGGAAAGTATAACACATTTAAGATTCAGATGAGAAAATGTTTATAAAAAAACTATTACTGAAAGATATCAAAGGAAGCAGGAGTAAAATGAGAGATATGTTATACTAATCGATTAAAAATCATACATACTTCTATTTATTCCCAAGTAATTTATAAATTCAATACAATCACAGTCACATTCAATGGGAAAATCAAGCTTAATTCTAAAATCTGAATAAAAATTCTAAAGGTAAATACAGATGCCGTAACAATTTTGACTTATTTTAAAGCTATGATCAAGTTCAGAGATATCTTGACCTGGAAACAGAAAAACAGGCCAGTGGGAAGAATAGAGAATTTGGAAACAGACATAAAAGCTTCATAATTTTTTTTTTTTTTTAAGATTCAGGGGGTACATGTGCAGGTTTGCTACATGGACATATTGTATAATGGTGAGGTTTGGCTTCTTGTTTACCTATCTCCCAAATAGTGAATATTCTATCCAGTAGTTAGTTAGAAACTTGATATTAGACAGCAATAGCATTACCTGTTCATAAATGGTTTTAAATAATTACCCATATGGAAAAAAAAAAATTAGATTTCTAGCTTGCACAAAAATGAACTCTACATTGATTACAGATTTACAGATAAAAACAAAACTTTAAATGCAAGTTTAACTGGAAAATGTTTTTATGGGACCTCATAACAAGGAAGGATTTTTTAAACAAGGCATAAAAAGCATAAACTATTAAGAAAATAAAGGATTAAGTATTATGATATTGATTTTTAAACATTTTGCATAGCAAAAGTAAACCAGAAATAAAGTGAAATCATTTGCTAAAGATGGTGGCTAGATATTTACAACATAAATTACAGGTGCAGGATCAATAGACATAATGCATAAAAGATTCCCTAGAAATTGAAAAAAGGAAACTAATTAGAAAAACGTGCAATGAAAGTAATATTCAGTTAACAAAAGGAAACCTCAGCATACAAAATACGGAAAAGTTGTTCAACTTAATAGAAAAGGAAAGGCAGTAAAAAATGACAATGTGATTGATACCACTTAACACCCATGAGGTTAACAACTTTCAGATTTGAGTACTAGTTTTTCAGAACTGTGGAGTTTCTGAAACTCTCATCCTATGATGTCGAGAATATAAATTGGTACAACTTCTTTAGATAATAATTTGGCAACATGGAGTTAGATTGAAGAGGTTCACATCCTCTGACGGGATAATCTCACTCTCAGGTATACAGATGTCCTAAAGGGAATCTCACATATGTATTCAAGAGCACATGTAAGTGAATGTTCATTTCATCCTGATTCACTTATTGTGGTAAAAATCTGGAACAACCTAAGTGTTTATCAGCAGAAAAACATATATATTAACTGTGATACAGTCATATGATACAATATCATAAATAAATTAATAAACTAAAGCTCTATGTATGTAACATTGATAAATCTCAAAAACAACGCAAGCAGAAAAAGCAATTTTCAGAAAGAGGTGTACATGATACAAATAGAAACTTTGTATGAAAATAGGATGGATGTGTACATGATGGGAAATATAAAAATATGTACATGCATACATACGCAAAAAGAAGTGCCAAATTCAAGATTCAGAGGGTACTGCCATGGAAAGAATGGAAATGTCTGACATCACCTTCAGTGTTCACTGTGAGATGCCTGGAAAGACAGCCAGGTGGGTCTTGACTTATGGTGAGGGGATCATCTCACCGGTAGAGATTGCAATGCTGTGCTCAAGCTCAACTAATTTCTTAATTCATACTCCCAAGGTCTAAACTTCCTCAGTGTCTTCTGGTGGAGAGCAGGTAGCATTTGCAGACAACCCCAATGGTAGCATTTGCTGGTACCCCAAATCCTCATTGTCTATGCATTTTCCTACTGACAAGCCCATTTTCTTACTTTTCCTTGTGTCAAGTTAGGTGGTGGATACATTGAAGTTTGTTTTATTATTCTGTATAATTTCAGTTATTGAAAAAAATTCATTTGAAAAAAGGTGACAAAGTAGCAAGTCCAAATTAGATATTTTCAGAAATCAGTTGATAAGTTGAGATAAATTATCAGTATGCCCTTTGGATTCAGTAATTAAAAAATAAATTTAAACAGCCAAGATATAAATCTGTTTCTATAGGCATTAGCTAAAAATTTTTAGAAAAAAATATATTTATAAACATCCATAGGCATTCTAATATTATTTATTTAAATATTTACAGAAGTATTCTAAAACATTATATGTGTCACTATGTTTTGTTCTGCCTATTCTGAATACTGGAACATTTAAATATCTTAGATATTTTGTGAAATACAGTTATTCTATACTTTGTTCTCCTTATTACTGAAAGCAGTCTGAATAAAGGCATTTGAGAGAAACTTCAGCTTCCAAAAAATGAGGCTTTTGGTTTTTGTATTTTAATATTTTGTGACCTCAGCCAACTCCTCCAGTATACTAATTGCTAATTTGTTTGCCTGATACATTTCCTTTGGTGGCAATTAGGAAAATGCTAATTTCCTTCTCTAGGATAGGAAAAATCTACAGTGAGAACCCTTTTATGAGATGAATTGCACATAGTCTGCATTTTAAAATGCACTTAAAACTAAACACTAACAATAGCAAATACATAATTATTATCCTGTATAAAATATCCATAATTTGAATCATGAAGCTAACATCAAATGTTCATATTTACCTTTGTACTCTAAATGAAATCCAGTGTAACTAACAGATCCATCACTTCGAAAAGCCAAATGCATTGTATTTGAGCTGCTTTCTATTCTCTCTGGTAATTTGCTGTCTTGAAAACTCCCAATCAGTGGGCTATTACTGTCTGGTCCATCATAGATATAGAGGAAGTCATAGTTTGGTTCTATGCTAAAGCTGGGGTCGGGGGAGGAAGAGTGAGAGAGAGAAGTAGAACAGGCTATTAACTATAATCGTCATATAATCTTAATTCAATGCTTAAAAATAACAACAGACCTTATCAAAATAAGTTACTATAAAAATTTTCTCGCAACAACATGTGGAATATGAGTATCAAATCAGCAGTGGGAAAAATATGATATTTTCAAATATCTTAAAGTTGATACTATGTCTACAGGAAATACAAGTGATTGTAAGGCAAACAGTTTAGCTGATGAAAGGACACAGAATTTGGAGTCAGAAGATGAGAGTTCAAGTCTCGTTAGTAACATATTCTTAAACAAATTGCTTGTAAAGTATGAAGGATGGTATCTATTTAATTTTTTTCATCCGTATATGTTGTATCATGAAAATGTAACCTCTTTTTTTAATCAATGGTACTATTTGTCTTGAACTTCAAGTTTTATGAGCATTATTGCTATTTTAAAATTCAACTCTACATATCAGACTGAAACAAAAATTAAAATATACAACTTGCATTTAAATTACTTAAATGAAGCATTGCATATTGCATTAGGCATTCTTTTTCCTGAAGGTAAATATATTTTCTATTTTTGGAACTTAATGTAGTATAAATCAAACCAATACACTGTCAAAACTAGGTAATGTGAGAAAAGCTTGTAACTGAGTCAAATAAATATTTTTAATATTGCAAGATTTTCATATTGTAACTTGCCTTAATAACCTCCAATAATAAAAGAATTGTTCCACAATGGGCATAGAACCCACATATTTAGAAGGCAGGAGATATGTAGTTAATTTCACTATTATCTAACTTAGACTGTGGTAGAGAAACAGGATGAAAAAGATGGACTCATTTGGGTCAGTTAGAAAAGTTACACAGTTCGTGATATAAAAAGAAACTAATAAGGTTTGCAATTTTTAAAGATCCATCAGCAGAGAAACTACTTTGTGATGTTTTTCCATCTTTACCTGAATCTAACCATGAGATTTGTTAGATGAAAATATTTCCAAATCTACAGAATTTATAGAAGTTAACTTTCTACAACTATTATCATCCTTATTGTGTGCATGTACAAGAAAGAAGAGCTCACTTTCTCAGTTTGTCCATAAATAGTGGTGAAGAAAGACTGGATAATGCAGAGGTTCTCAGATGTGCTTACATAAGGGTCCCTGTAACTTGAGAAAATTGGGGACCGCCACTCTATTATATTTTGTTTTAACTTATACAGTAGCTTCACAAATTTAGTTCAGTTAATTTATTTTGAAATGTTTCCATGGATCTGAGGCCTGAATTTCGTTAACTATTGGTATAATATAGCCCAAATCAGAAGATTAAACCTGATTTCATTACTTCTTACCCTTGTTCTGAAACAAAACACAACCTCTAAATTTTAGCTCTTTGAACAATAAGATTTGATGGTAATTACAACTTCCTATCTCACTGCTGAGAGAATCACTAGAAACACGTTTCTGTAAATGACGTATTTATTAGGATGGAAGGCTGAAAGTCTATTTAGCAATGGAATGTGGTACATTTCTTTTTAATTTTTAGTTTGGGAAAAATTAAGAGTCAAAGTATTGATTTATAACTTCTTTGAAATGAAAATAAAATGTTAGAGTCTTAGTTGTAATGATTGCTTTTACATGAAAAGCTGAAAGAATAATACACTTTAATAGTACATTATATTTTGCAAGGTACTTCCATAAATATTAACTTGGTCTTGCCAATAATCCTGTAGTATAAGGGAGAGTTTATGATTTTCATTTTACCGAGTACACTAAAACCCTGAAAAGTCCGTGGTTTCCCTAAGGTCACATAATAAATGACAGAGCTGAAAATCAAGTTCTGGTCATGCACTTTATGTAATACACCTTTTCACCCCCGCTAGAATAACTTTATAAGCAAATTAAGCCCTGTATCATACATCATGATATTTATAATGTCTTATCTGTATTGACGTTTCCTCCACTGGGAAAATGGGGATAATAATGGTACTTAACTCAGAAAGTCGTCTTATAACAGGGTCCTGGCATGTAACTAACATTATCATTGTGTTGCTTTGATATTACCAATTAGCAGTAGCACTACAAATTATACAAATGTACACTTACCAATGCCACTATAATTATAAAGTAATTCATACGTTCATACTTTGGCTAATTTTTATGAGTTCATATAATCTTTACTTTTAAAAAAATTAATTTAAAAAAATTAAAATATTAGAAAATAATGTATACTTAAAACTTACACTTTATGTAACTACCAAGCAAGCCTTAGCACACTGGTCGCAGGAAATGGGGTTGTTTCTAGAGTCCATACACAGACTATGTCAATCTTAGTGACGATCAGGGGTTTTTCTACTTAGGAAATATTTGAGTTGCTATTACTTGACAATTCCATTGAAATCTTAGGAGAGAGGGACAGGTTTTGTGATACCAGGTATTTGCTCCAAGGGAGGAAACAGACTCAATCGAACAAATAACTTGTCCAAGGCAATACGTATGGAAGGGCAGAGCTAGGGCTCAAATCCAGGTACTCACTTTCCAACGTAGGCTGCGTCCCTCACTACTTCAGTATTAAGCTAACTCTGCAGTTTATACTGCTAAACAACGAATGTAAAGTCTGGAATGCTCCTATGTAAAGCTCTATCATGAGACAAGTTCTGCTGATAAATCAAACAGAAATAATCTACCCAAATTCTTCTTTGTCAGCTTGACTTAATGAGACCACCAGAAAGAAAAGTAAGTAGGAAGATGGGCTAGGTGGCTCAGTCCGTAATCCCGCGCTTTGGGAGGCTGAGGTGAGTGGATTGCCTGGGCCCGCGGGTTCGAGACCCGCCTGGGCAACTTGGCGACACCTCATCTCTACAATAAATCCAAAAAAAAATTAGCCGGGCATGGTAGCGCGCGCCTATAGTTCCAGCTCTTGGCAGGCTGAGGCGGAAGGATCGCCGGAGCCCAGCAGGTCGAGGCTGCGGTGGCCAGGAGCAGCCACTGCACTCCAGTCTGGGCGACAGAGTGAGACTCCAACTCAAAAAGAAAAGAAAAGTAGTTAGGAATATGTGTCTTCCCAAGGCTAGTGGTGGTGCTGTACATATGGGTTTTTAGATACTTCACAAAGGTTGTGGGTGACGCACATGTGGGAAAAAAAAGTTGAAGTACTGACCTTTCAAATCTTGAAGCTTAGGAAAAAACTGAATTTTTTAAAAGCAGTGATAGTAAGTACAAGGAGGAAGGAAAGGTTATAAAGAAATCAAACTTCATGAGAAATGACCTTTAAAGTGTTTCCCCTGCTCCGGAATTTGGTGAAAACGTTCACCCACTACCATTCAGAAGTGTTATTCAAGTATTCAAAGCTTTGTTAATTGCAAAGTGTTAGGATTGAGATTAGTTAAAAATAATAAAAATGCTATGTACCGAAATAAGGATTTGTCTAGTACAAATGTTAAAGCACAATGACTACAAAATATTGTTTAAATATGGAAAGGTATAAGAACTCACCTGATAAATGCCAAGGAGATAACATAGTCTGCATTGACGGTGATAGTCCAGTCACAGTCTCTGCTGTGCGGATATGGATGAGGAAAGTTTGGCGAAAGAATAAAGCCTGATGATCCTGTTAAATTGCCTCCACAGGGTGCTTCAATTTAAACAAACAAACAAAACCTCTTAAGAGATTAATACAATTTATTAGTTATCAATATTTGTGAATAAGTGTCTTTAAAAGGGTTTATGAGGTTTTGTACATAAACCCTGACGTTTATAGTACCAGATGCTTGGATGCTGCATTGTCTTTCAAGAAAGACCATTTAAAGTATTGAATACATGCATATGTACATGCATACAGTAAATGTAGCTCCTTTCCTGGCTTCAAGAGACAAAAAACATTGCATATATACTTACTTCTCTTTCTAATACTATTTTGTTCAGGAAGAAAAGCATTGATAAGAGTAGTAAAGATGCTTTCCCTCTAGTTACTAAGACAAATCTGAAGATTAAAAATTAGAAGCTTAGGAAAGCTTCTAATAATAAATGAAAGCTAATAATAAATGAAACAGTCAGATGTGAGATACTTGACTCTTTTTGTGTGTGTCTTCCTTAGAACATTTTATGTATTTAAGGAGGAAGACACTGTTGATAGTTAGTGAGCGAACATGGATGATTACTTGAATCCTAGGCTACTTAACAATAAAACACTCACACTGAACATTCAGATAGTCATAAATTCTAGTTGCCTGATCGTTGATGAAAATGGGTAGTTAGTACAGTTGTTATTGCAGCCCCCCAAAAAGGTTTCCGTAGCACTTCAATAGAGATATTAAAAAAACTGTCAGTGAAATTCAGACAATAGATTCTTAAGGGATTACTGCTGAAATTTTGTTAAGCACAGTTTATGCTAAAATATAAATATATATATATTTCATAGAGTTGGTATCTTCAAAAAAGAGATACATGAAGAAAAATATAGAAGTCCCTGGTAGTGGGGTGGGCGAATGGAAAATATAAATAGATACGTATATGTGAGAAAGGGACAGAAATTGGGGTTCTTCCGTTCTCACCATGCTTCCTACACATAACCAACACATCAGCATTCTTCTCATATCTGGGTTTTTTAATTGTAGTTTTCAGAGATGCATATTATGATTCAGTTATAAGGCATTCAAATTCTTTTGACAGCATACAACTGGTTTTGGGGGAAAAAAAGCAATTTGGTACTGTCAACATTTCAGCATTTCTGTTCTCTGCCTGAGTCTAAATATGCAAAAGCACCACTGCAGTTTGGTAATTTTGCTATTTAAATCATAGATGTCTGGTATGGTATTCCTCTGCATCGCTCTGCTACTCTTGTCCTCTTGTCCTCAGTGCCTCAGTCACTACCAGAAGATGATCTCAGCTTCTACTATATTGTCTATATTTTGTTGCTCAGTGCTCTCTCTGTTATGGTAGACCCTCCCCACCACTTTGCAATAATCCTTTTTAAAATCAAAGTCTCTCCTAAGCTCTGATTAGTTTTTTATTTGACACGACTAAGTCCTTTGAAGGAGAAATGAAATCTCATTGCCGCTTTCTGCACTTCTGTGCTGTATTGACCTACAGTCCTGATTAAGATGACAAGCAAAGTTGGGCACCAAAGCAGGGAAGTGTTTCATATGTTGTGTCACAAAGAAAAGTGCCAAAGTGTTCTTAATGAGAAGAATTACTATAAAGTTGAGACTTGTTTTTATTTTAAGTTACATTTAGGAAGACATAATAATTTTTTTTATGACTTAGGCACTCTAGATATCTTTGTTTTTCTACCTCCCATTCGCTCCTCAGCCTTTGCTATATCCCCTTTAACCACCTGGCTCCCCATGCAAGCACTTCTTATTTTGTCCTTAAATGAGGTTTATTGATAAAAATAATGGAGACTTTTTGGCTTTTATCTTTCTTTCATATCTGTGGTTATTCTTAACTGTTGATTTTTGCCTTAAATTTACTCTCCACATTTCTGGAATTTCACCTCTGATTCTCTTCTAGTGTTTTTGTACAGACTTCCACTTTATTGTCAGGCAATTCTTCCCTTATCTCACCTTACAGTCTTGGTGTTCTTCTGAGTTCCTTGTTTATTCTTCCTAATTTTTGCTTTGTTACATTTTTTCTTATTGACCATATTCAAATTTATAATTTGCAACTTATATTTTGTATACACTGATAACTCCTTCTACAGATTTCTAAACCATATGTCCTAGTGTAGAGCCTCGTAGTCTATTGGCATGTCAAACAGAATGCCCCAAATACTCAAACCTCAAATCAAATTTGATTCTCCTCCTGCATTAGCAAATTGTTAGAAGAGCCCTGTCATCCACCTAGATTCCCAAACTGAAGACCTAAGAGTCTTCCCTTTACTTCACTGCATCCTTACAGCCCATCTATCAAGAAGCCTTGCCAAGACTCTACTTCATAGGTATTTTCAACCTGCCCTTCTTTCCTTGCCTGCTTTCATATTTCCACATCTACCTCTTTTCTCTAGAATTATTGCAATGGCTTCCTGTAAAGTAATCTAGTTCTCCCCCAGTTTTTCCCAGTGAAAATATCTAATCACATTATGCCTATAGACGAAATTCTGCAGAAGTTTCACATTTCCCAGAAGATAATGCCCCAACTCTAGTACAACATTCATGACCTGACCCCTCCAGCCTTTTCAATCTCATCAACCCTCACTCTAGACACATAAATCATATTCAAACACTATCAAACTGCTCATAGTTCATTGTCCCTCCCTGACTTTGCTCATTTTATTTCTTATTCCTGAAATGTCTCGTTCCCTTTTACAGTTACATAACTCTTACTTATGTTTTCAGATACATCACTGCCTGCTGGAAGTTTTCCTGAAAAACGCAGCAAGAGTTCTGCCTTAGCACTCTCCAACCCACTCTGATAGCCATGGCAACCTCTACCTATCTCCATCATTTCCCTTACTATATTTTATTTAAATATTCCACTCAAGTGTTAGCATTCACCACTAACAGATAAGCTAAAGACTGTGTCTTATACGTAATTTTTTACCTAGAATTCAGCACATACTATGCATTCCATAAATGTTGAACTGCTAGTGGCTTTATATATTGATTATGAAAATACGAAAGTTGACTGCTATGTGTGAAGGCACAGTCTAATCTGTAGCTATGTATTTTGGCTAAAACAACAGCATATTTTGCCTTTGGGGATTTTAAAATTATATGAAAAATATGTAATATGTATAATTACAAATGCATATACAAGCATACCTCAGCGATATTTCAGGTTCAGTTCCAGACCACAGCAATAAAGTGAATCATAAAATTTGGGGGTTTCGCAGCACATATAAAAGTTATGCTTATACTATAATGTAGTCTATTAAGTGCACAATACCATTATGTCTAAAAAAATGTGCGTAACTTAATTTTTAAAATTTCTTATTGCTAAAAAACTGCTAATGGTCATCTGAGGTTTTGACAAGTCATAATCTCTGTGCTAGTGGAGGGTCTTGCCTTGGTGTTGACAGTTGCTAGTTGATCAAGATGGTGGTTGCTAAAGGCTGGGGTGGCTGTGGTGATTTCTTAAAATAAGACAGTGAGGTTTGCCACATCAACTGACTCTTCCTTTTGTGGAAGATTTATCTGTAGCATAAGCTGCTGTGTGATAGCATTTTTACCCACAGTAGAACTTCTTTCACAATTGGAGTCAATCCCCTTAAACTTGCTACTGCTTCATCAACTTCAGTTTATGTAATATTTTCAATCTTTTGTTGCCATTTCAACAATGTTCATAACATCTTCACGAGGGGTAGATTCCATCTCAGGAAACCACTTTATTTGCTCATCTTAAGAAGAAACTCTCATTGTTCAAGTTTTGTCATGAGAGCGCAGCAATTCTGTGGCATATTCAAGCTCCAACTTTGAATCTAGTTCTCTTTCTATTTCCACCACATTTGTGGTTACCTCCTCCACTGAAGTCTTAAGCCCCACAAAGGTATCCATAAAGTTGGAATCAATATTTTCCAAACTCCTGTCAGTGTTGATATTTGGACATCCTCCCATGAATCACTAATGTCCTTAATAGCATCTAGAATGGTGAATCCTTTCTAGAAGATTTTCTATTTACTTTGTACAGATTCATTAGATAAATCACTATCTATGACCGCTATAGCATTATGAAACATATTTTTTAAATATTAAGACTTGAAAGTTGAAATTACTGCTTGATCTATGGGCTGCAGAATGGATATTATGTTAGCAAGCATGAAAAAAACACTCATTTTCTTGTACATCATCAGAGCTCTTTGGTGACCAGATTCAGTTTAATGAGAAGTATATTTTGTAAGGAGTTTTTCTTTTTTTCTGAGCAGTAGGTCTTAATAGTGGACTTAAAATATTCAGTAAACCATGCTGCAAACAGATGTGCTCTCATCTAGGCTTTGTTGTTCCTGAGCACAGGCAGAGTAGGTTTAGCATAATTTTTAAGGACCCTAGAATTTTTGAAATTGTAAGTGAGCATTGGCTTCAGGTTAAAGTCACCAGCTACATTTGCCTTTAACAAGAGAATCGGCCTTTCCTTTAAAGCTTTGAAACCAGTCATTTACTTCTCCTCTCTAGCTATGAAAGTCCTAGGTGGTATTGTCTTCCAATATAAGTCTTTTCATCTACACTGAAAATTTGTTGTTGAATGTAGCTACTTTCATCAGTTATCTTAGCTAGAACTTCTGGATAACTTGCTGTAACTTCTCCATCAGCACTTGCTGCTATACCTTGTAATTTACGTTATGAAGACAGTGTCTTCCCTTAATCCTCTTGAACCAACCTCTTCTAGCTTCAAACTTTTCTTCTGCAGCTTTCTCTCCTCTCTAAGCTTTCACAGAATTGAATAGAGTTAGGGCCTTGCTCTGGTTTAGGCATTGGCTTAAGACAACGTTGTGTCTGGCTTGATCTTCTATCCAAACAACTAACACTTTCTTCATATCAGCTATAAGCCTGTTTCACTTTCTTATCATTCCTATGTTCTCTGGAGTAGCACTTTTAATTTTCTTTAAGAATTTTTCCTTTTCATTCACAACTTGATTACTATTTGGCACAAGAGGCTTAGCTTTCAGCCTATCTTGACTTTCAATATACTTTCCTCCTTAAGTTTAATCATTTCTAGCTTTTGATTTAAAGTGAGAGATGTATAACTCTTCCTTTCACTTGAACACTCAGAGACCACTGGTCTAATTTCAATACTGTTGTGTCTCAGGGACTAGGAATTTTCAAGTGGAAGGAGAGAGATGGGGGAACGGTTGGTTAGTGGAATAATCAGAACAAACACAACATTTATCAAGTTTGTCATCTTATATGGATGTGTTTTGTGATGTCCCAAAACAATTACAATAACAATGTCAGAGATCATTGATCATCAATCTCTATAAGAGATGTAATAATATGAAAAGTTTGATAAACTGCAAGAATTACCATAATGTAACAGAAAGTCACAAAATGAGCACATGCTGTTGGAAAAATGATGCTGATACAATTGCTCAATGCAGGGCTACCACACTGAAAACAAACAACAACAACAACAAAAAAGCACATATCAATAAAGCACGACAAATCGAAATTCAATAAAATGAGGCAATGCATGTATGAAGTCTATATGCATGTATATATGTATAAAATAGTGGAATTAATTTGGTAAAATATTCTATGTGATTTTTATAAAGTGCTAAAGAGATTGGATTATGTGTAATTTAGGAGGAAGGGGGAGCAATTTTGTTTGTTTCAATTTTCCTTATTTTTTATGAGGCCATTTTTTATTGTTAGAAATTTTATACAAATACATGCATAAATATGTATGCTGTACATCTATATACTTTATCATAAAACATATAGGAAAATCTCTTATGTATACTTTTTAGTATCTTACTGCACATTTTCCATGAGTATACTGTTATTTGGATATAAGAACTATCATCTAACATTTTTATTCTATTATTTAAATTATCATTATTATTTCTTAGCAATAGAGGTATCACTATCATGCCTAGGCTGGTCTCAAACTCCTGGACTCAAGCAATCCTCCTGCCTCAGTCTCCCGAGTAGCTGGGACTACAAGAGTACACTTATTTAAATCATTTATCAAAGTTTTCCCAATATAATTCAATGCTGTGGTTGATTTTGAAAATCTGTAAAAGTCAGTGAGACAAGCAGAGATGTTATCTGACATTTGTAAATTCCAAACACTCAGTGAGTAAAGAAAATATCCTCTTTTAAATATACTCAACTTTAAATAGCACTTAGAAATGATTTTTATTCCTGCACATCTAATCTTAAACCATTCAAAATATGTCAGAAATTCAGGAATTAAATTTCAATTCGTTTCCCAAGAATTCTGACATTGATGATATTTTTCTGAGTATAATTGCTTGTGAGGCAATTAGATGGACATCAACTCTTGATAATTATTTTACAAATTTCTTACTTTTTTCTCCTTCAATTTTATTTGTGTTTACTGCTTTTCTCAGATGCCTACTCACGCTATTGTGTTTCTTATTTACCTTTATATTGAGTATTGCTACTTTCCCTCTGGCAATGTCAAAGTAATCTTCACACTGTCAATTTTGTTAGAATGAATTCTGTTAACTCTCTTAAAGATGATGCCCTTCTGTTTGGTAATTGTTGTAAGGCTGGCTACTTCTACATGCAAGCAAAATTCCTTATGCTCCGGGGTCTAAGACATAGACTTATGAAGTTTCTAGAAAGTTCAGGATTTAATCTTTGGCATAGTATTTCCAATCATGGAGTTCTTTCTTATCAGTTTCAGAGGTCAAGCTTTCTGCAGCCTTAGCAATTTTTCAGACATTTTTAAATGTTATTTTCTTCCTCAGAGAAGCTGTAATGCATATCTTCTCCTCAAGCTATCTTTTCCCACCAAAAAAAAAAAAAAAAAAAAATACACAGTACCATAATCCATATAAAAGCTTTCTACTATCTGCTCAATTTAAGTAAGATTAAGTGCTTTTTTCCTTTTCTAGATAGGACTTGCTAGCTATCTAAAGCATATCCTTGTCTATAAATTAAATTTTATAATAGCCTATTTCAGAATTATTTAATCATTTTGCATTTTGGATTTTAGTGCTTTCTAGAATTTCAGTTTAAATTGTTTAATATTTAAAGATTTTTACATAAAAGCATCCAACATGTTATAATTCTTCTGGTAATTCTAATAAGCAACATTCTTTAACCAGATCTAAGAGTCACAATAAAGTAAGAAGTTGTATGGTAACTCTGTGGTGTATTATAATGTCTATTATTTACTCCTTACATAAAGATTTCCTTTGAAAATTGCAAATGAAAACCACACTGAGATATCACCTAACTCCAGTCAGGATGGCCATCACCAATAACTAAAAAAATATCATGTTGGAGAGGATGCTGCGAAAAGAGAACACTTCTACACTGTTGGTAGGAGCGTAAACTAGAACAGCCTCTATGGAAAACAGTGTGACAATTCCTAGAAGATCTAAAAATCAGCCTTCCATATGATCCTGCAATCCCCCTACTGGGACTATATTCAGAGGAACTCAATTCACTCTATGAAAAATATACCTGCACATGCATGTTTATCGCAGCATTACTCACAATAGCAAAAACATGGAATCCATGAAAAGAGGACTGGATAAAAAAATGTGGGTACATATACATGATAGAATCTTATGCAGTCATAAAGAAGGAAAAAATTATGAACTTTGCAGCAACTTGGATGGACTTAGAGTCTATAATACTCAGTGATCTATCACTGAAACAAAGCACTGAGTACCACATTCTCACTCATAAGTGGACCTTGAGCAATGATCATAATACTATAAGAAGGGTTTGGCAGTAGTGGGAAACTGCTGGAGAGGAGGGACAGGATTGGCAGTAGTGGGAAACTGCTAGGGGAGGAGCAGCACACCTCATCAACAAGGAAACCTGCATGATGGATATTTGTATACCTAACCCTGAATTGTACCCCACATCTTTAAAATAAAAAATTTAAAAAGTTCCCTTTGAGATGTATGGTCAAATTTCAAATTAGATTGTAAGGTTTTAATGTAATTGGAATTTTTCAGATTAGTAGGGTAAGACATACAAATATCTTGAAACAAATATGGACCATTGTTTCAATCTCTTTTACTTTGTAAAAGTTTTTTAACAGGATTTTTTTTTCTTGCTTTTATGAGTGCAGTTATTGTAACTGTAAATTGATATTTTTACTTAAAATCTTGCAATGGTGCATGAAGAGCAACACAGACATAAACAAAAGTTTTAGTGGAAAGAGAGATATGGCTAAATCTGAACTGTCCCAAGCTATTTCATTATTTTTTGTTTATTAAAGAATCTCTTAAATAAGTTTACTTTCTTGTCATCTGCCTTTTTTTTAATGTTTCTTTTGTTTTGTTTTTGCTGCATTTAGTGTTTGTTTTTTTTTTAAATCCAACATACAAAATAGAGAAAATGCTATGTAAAGATTCAGATTTTTAAAGTTTTTACTTCAAAAGAAAATAAGTTTTTAGGAACAGGGAGCTTCTCTTATTTCATTGCTAAATTCTCATTGCTGAGAATAGTGTCTGTGACACACTGAATGACTAATAAATTTGATTTTGCGCTTTCACGCAATAAGTTACAAAATGGGTTAAGATAAATCTGAATAATTGATTGCTTGAGTTTGCTCGCTTCTGACTGAAGATCTGAACACTCTTTTCTTATTTCCATGTGACTTTCAAAAATAAATCACTGTGAAATTATATTGAAAACGCATTTATGAGTTGGATATAAATGAACAAAAATAAGATTCTCTTTCTAAGACATGCTAAATTTGTATGTGCTGAACAAATGTTATTAGCAATACAATGATGAACAAGTCATGGAGTATTTTCTCAAGTTGCCTACAGTGCAGTAAGGGAAAGAATATGTAAGTAAATAAAATGTTGAGTAGAGAAAATGTAATTTGGGGAAAAAGTATTGTAAATTCAAGATGACACCCATATTAAAACCCTTGAACAAAATGTTTAAGATTAAACTATTTTAATTATAATAGATTTTCCCACCATTTTTATTTCAAAAGTGGTTCAATCCCCTAACTGTTTAACAGACACATTATAGAAATAAATTGTATCCTAATTTTCTAGAATCTGACTTGGAAATTCAAGAACAGAGCATGGAGACGAAAGGTAGCCAGTTGGAAGTAAGACCCAAATTGCTACAACTTCTTAGACCATCAAAATAAAAACTGGTCTTCTTTTGTATTAAATGAATAGAATAGAAGTCAAAGTTTTGAAACTTGAACAAAGGTTCTGATAAAATGTTATTTCTTTGAAAAAATAAAGATTTTAGAGGCAGATCAATAAGGCCCATATTAAATATAGAATCTGGATCCACTGTTTAAATTTTAAAAGTAATGGATAACTTCATTTATAAAGTTAATAAAAGAAGATAGGATTTTTTAAGAGCTTTAATTTGCAACATTTTTAGGGTCTTAGAACCACTGAGAATTCTATGAAATTACAGACCATGGGAAAAATAATGATAATTTACAATGTTGTACATTTTGGGGTGGATCGTGGTCCTCTGAAATATTAGACCTTCATATAGAATCTACTCTTAAATATGTTTTTTAATAACAGCAATATGGTCGGACTCGGTGGCTCAGCCTGTAATCCCGCGCCTTGGGAGGCCGAGGTGAGTGGATTGCCTGAGCCCGCGGGTTCGAGCGGTTTCGAGACCTGCCTGGGCAACTTGGCGAGACCTCATCTCTACAATAAATCAAAAAATTAGCCGGGTGTGGTAGCGTGCGCCTGTAATTCCAGTTAACTTGGAAGGCTGAGGCGGAAGGATCATGTGAGCCCAGCAGGTCGAGGCTGCAGTGGCCGGGAGCGGCCACTGCACTCCAGTCTGGGTGACAGAGTGAGACTCTAACTCAACAAAACAAAACAAAACAAAACAAAACAAAACAAAACAAAACAAAACAAAACAAAAAACAGCAATACAAGTTTTTAACTGTTACTTTATATTATAAATTTTTAATTATTATTTAATTCATACCTATACAGACTGGTGGGCTGGGCTGCCAGAAGTATCGATTTTCCACCTGAATACATGTTATTCTTTCCTCTCCTTGAAGCTCATATCCCGGGTCACACTGAAAAACAACAGTGTCCCCAGGTTCTCTTCCATCCCCATTCCGAGTCCCATTCATGGGGACCCCTGGATCACGACATGCAGTGGCAACAGAACCTATCAAAAGACAGAAACAAAGTTTTAGTTTTGATACTACCAAAATCAATTTCAAACCAAACTCTAAATGTAAAGTTTAGAACCTTCCACATATCTATGTACTCACATGTACATACACACACACATACTGTGTGCACATAAAACTGGTGAAATCTGGATAAGGTTGGCAGATTGATCAACGTCAATTTCCTGGTTGTGATATTCTACTATAGACCTGCAAGATGTTATTTTTGAGGAGAAACTGAATGAAGGGTATATAGGAAAGCTCTGTATTATTCCTTAAAATTGCATATGAATGTACAATTATCAAAAATGAAAAGTTAAAAATCATTAGAAAAGAGGAGATGAGTATGAAACCACAGGAAAACCACTATTCTTTTTATATGCACAGTATATGACGCATTTACTAATTGAGTTAACTCTGATTACTCAGGTTAATGGAAAAAGATATTATTTTGAATTATCAGGAAGTAGATTTACCCTAATGCATATGCCAATTAAGTATCAAGAAAAAGAAGCTGTTAGTCCGTTTAGTGAAAATTAAAGTTTATTCATAAATGTAGGATTCAGCACTTGTATAATTTTTTGAAAATGATTTTACATGTTAAAATAATGACTCAAATTCCTGGATTATAGACACTTGACCAATATTCATTCACTTATTCACTGACAAATTTAGTGTATGTTGGGCATTGTTCTAGGAGCTGAGAATACAAACAAATGGCAGACACAAATAGAACTGAACTGACTTCAAATTTTTTGGATAGTAGTGGTACTGATAAACAGATTATATTGTATATATCCTTAGTAGATTTATAGGTGGGTACCTAAGTAGGTAGATAAATATCAGTCTGTTAATCTATCCAGCAAACTTTTTGCAACTCATCTAATACATGTATATACATATGTATATATGTAATATATATATTACATGCATTATATATGTATATATAACAAATAAACTAGAAAATCTACACACAGCTTTGTAATATTTTGATTCTTAAAGGTGTATGGGAATCAAGAGGACCACAGCAATAAAGAAACAAACAAACAAAAAAACTGGTGCTATGTTAACTTTTTTTTTTAAGATGTGAAGTACAATTCAGGATTAGGTTCATAAATGGTCATTGTATAGGTGAAGTTTGGGCCTCCCATTGGTCCTCATTTTGCAAGTTTGGGTTCAAGTACCCTTACTGATGTTATGTGCCCCTTCTCTCCCCTGGCAGTGTCCCACTACTGCTATTCCCTTCCATGTAGTATTATGATAAATATTCAGGGTCCACTTATGAGTGAGAACATGTGGTATTCAGTTCTGTGATATATCACTGAGTATGATGAACTCTAAATCCTTCCAAGTTGCTACAGAGTCTATAATTTTGTTCTTCTTTATGACTGTGCAATATTCCATTGTGTATATGTACCACACTTCTCTTTATCCAGTAAAAAATAATTTCAGTGAGCAGGATAGTTGGTTCTATGTTTTTACTATTGTGAATAGTGCTGCAATAAACATGCATGTGCCGTTATCTTTTTTGTAGAATACTTTGAGTCCCTCCAGGAATATTCCCAGAAGGGGATTGATGGATTGATTGTGTGGAAGGTTGATTTTTAAATCTTTTAGGAATCGCCACAATGTTTTCCAGAGAGGGTATACTCGTTTACACTCCCATCAGCATAGTATTAAAGAAGCTTTACCTTTTCTCTGCATCCTCTCCAACATCTGTTGTTTTTTGAGTTGTTAATGATGGCCATCCTGACTGGAATTAGGTGGTATCTCAGTGTGGTTGTTAAACTTAATACTGCATCAAGGCAGCGACAATAACAAAAAGTAGTCACACACATACATACATATGTGTGAGTGTGTTTGTGTTTACGATTGTAAAATGATTAATTTTTAAAGTTAGCTTTTTAAAGAGGAAAAAAGTTGTTTAAAGTATTATTTTTTTAAGTTTTTTTTTTTTAAGAGTTACAAAATGTAGACTTCAATCATCATTTTACCAATCACTTAAATGATGAAAACTCTAGTCTTCTAACTCCCATTCTAGTGGCATGCTCTGTTAGTAATAAGAAGTCTTATAAATTTTGTTTTCTTTTACCGATAAAGTTAGGATTTGTAGGTAATGGCCAGGTACTTCACATGTAAAATTCTCATAACAACCCTGTGATTCAAGTGCCATTATTATCCTGATTTTGGAGATAAGGAAACTAAAGTTTAGGGAGGTTAAGTAACCTATGCTAACTTTTGCAATAACTAAAGAGTACAGAACCAAGTTTGAATCCCAGTCTGTTTGATTTCAGAACCCAGACCCTTAAATGTTATATTAGAGTGTCCTCTTCTGCCTATAACTGTCCCGGAGACTCAGTTTCTCTTCTTCTTAGATAAAATAAACTCTTTTAAGAAATTATTGGAAAACAGAGATTATATCCATAAATAGAAAAACTGTAACTGGCATAAATTCAACTTAAAAATATTCACTCTATCTCCATGTCAGTAATGCTTGAGAAAGTTATTGTTTGTTAATGGAATAACAATAGAACCCATATTGGAGAATATGAAAGAAAGTGAGCTAGGGACTTTTTTTCCTCCAAGTGAACTTGTTTTATAATACTCATCAATGTCTTTTAGCAGAGCACTAAGCAGAGCATCATGTATCACAGAGGCTGGACATTTACAGTCTCCCTTTCCCATTGTGGATAGAGATCTTATATAAAATGTTTGCTCTGATAAACTCAGTCACTGGATTTTTCATGATTTGCTCTAGAATGGTTTCTAGCTACACTAAAACTGACCTATGGATAGATTAGATTTATAATATATAAAAAAGAGTGATGTTCTACGCACATTTAGGATGTTTTTGTTAGAAATAAGTGACAAACGTGAAAAGCGCAATAGCTTTCAAATTGAATAACATAAAAGACTGAAAATTTTTTTTTTTTTGGCAGTTTCTCAGGTGTTGGACGCTGTTTGCAAGAAGCTTTAAGCTTAACATGCACAACCTCAAAAAATAAAATGTATGTGTAGCAATGTTAGAAAAACATTTCTGAAATGAAAGCAGTTAGTATCGTGTTTTAACTGAGTAATATGGGGGAAAGATGTTTTTTGCTCTAGTGTCAGAATTGCTGGACTTAACGATTTAAAGTGAGACCAAGTAGCTAAAATAAGAAGTATTTTTATATAACAGCCAATATACATCATGTGAGAATAGCATTTGCCTTTGGATCTAGTTGACTTGAAGGAAAAGAGGTGTGGTAAACCCCTAGTGTTCCCTTTTTTTTCAATTAATAAACACATTAGGATTAAGATTTTAAAGCACAAGATGGAATGATGAGGTTTAATGAAAGACCAAAGAACTTTTTTTTGTTTTGTTTTGGAATTACTCAAGGTCTAAAAGCAACTAAATACACACAGGAACACTTACATTGTGTGAATACTATTGCCTTTCCTCCTTTACTTACTCGAAGTTTGGTCTTCATAATGTTTATACCCTGTATTGTGTATAGGCAAAATTATAATAATTTTAGCATTAATCATTCTTCTTTTCTGTATTAAATAGAAACTATAGCAATTGAAAAAAACAAAAAACCATTTAAGGAGTCAGGTTATATCTTGCATAATTAGAATAATGAAAAAAATTGCATGATGTTATAATAATGTTAAGTATTGATCGATATATATTAAAATAAATTCATTTTTAGTTCATGCTTCTTTTCACCTTTTTTGAGTGTAGAGGTCTCAAAACACATAATCTTTATTTGTATTTTCTTTTTTTTGTTAATATATAAATTTTCAAGCAGAAGCTTGATCATCTTTATTCTCTCCTGTTCTGGAACAATATAAAGGATGTTTCTATAGAATGAGAACTTGTTTAGCAATTAAGTATTTGAATTTATCAACTATTTTAAACCTAAAAATAAAAAAAAGTATCCAAAATAGTATAGTGACCACCAATGAATTATTATCCATTTTATAAATTTCTTTAATTTGAATTGCTTCAAATTCAATTGATGAAATGATTATCTGCATCTTTTTTCTATTAGATCTTAAGCCTGCCATGATGACTCCTTTTCCCTAATATAGATATGTAAAGTAAGCAGAAATTCCAACAAAGATAATGGGTCTTAACAAATTTGTCTCACCTGTAATGATATCAAAAAGAAACATTCTGAAATGTGTATAATAATACACTTACATGCTATAACATCTAAATGTAATTTTGATTTGACTTACAAAATCCCATGAAATCGACAATAAAAGATGACTTCCCTATCTTGTTTTCTTGACCTCAAAAGGGCTGACAATTTACATTTTGGCTAATCTAGAATGGGAAGTACCAAGTGGCTAAACTTTTTTTTTGAGTTGGAGTCTCACTCCGTCGCCCAGGCTGGAGTGCAGTGGCATGCTCACAGCCACCCCAGCGTTGACTTGCTGGGCTCCGGCGATCCTCTCACCTCAGCCTTCCAAGTATCTGGAACTACAGGGACACGCTACCACAACTGGCTAGTTGTTTTATTTATTGTAGAGATGAGGTCTCACCAAGTTGCCCAGGCTGTTCTTGAGGCAATCCACTAGCCTTGGCCTCCCAAAGTGCTGGGATTACTGACTGAGCCACTCAGCCCGGACAACTGGCTAATTTTATAAGATTGTAGATTGTGCTCCTCACATCAGCTGATTATTCAGTAGAAATTAGAATATGCACAGAGAAAGTATATAAACAGAAGTGTATGTGAATAGTTAATATTGCTAATATGTGATACTTATTGAACACTTTCTACATTTAAAACACCATGTTATGAGCTACATCTCATTTCATTCACAGGAAGTCAAGGTACTATTATATCCATATTTTTCCAATAAGAAAATTGAGGCAGTTTTTATGGTTACTTAGGAGTAAAGTATGAATGCAGGTATGACATCATATCCAAGGGACATTTCTTAAATAAAATGATAGAGATTTTTAAATAAAACATGCTTAAAATGCTGAATATAGTATAAAAGTGAATGATACAATTTTTCAAATAGAAGTTTTTAAAACATGTCAGTTTCTAAAACATGTTATTAATCATTGTGTCATTTTAAAAATCAGACCAGCAACTATCTGCCTATGACTTTGATTGGAGTAGTTCAAAAACCTACATATTTATAACATTTTAAGTGTGTTACTTTCTTTGAAAAATTGGTATAGATATATTGCAGTCTTATCAATAAGGTCCCATTGGCATATGTTGGTCAAACTAAATAAATATGTATCTAAGAAAGAGAAACAGATGTTTAACATGAAAGGGAATTTATTTAAAATTGAGATCAATAAAATAGTAATAACAATGATGTTTCTCTATTGAAAGCATATAGTGTACAAAGCACTTGACTAGAGGCTAAGTTTATACCCATAAGCTAAAATACAGAATCCTTCCAAAATGATATTATCATCCCCATTTTTAAACAGGTAAAATGAGCCTCAGAGATATTAAATGTGTATTGTTAGCAGAGCTGAAATTTGAACTCAAACAGCAGGGCTCTTAACCACTACAGTGCATTGTCTCAGCCCAAACCTATCTCATTACCAGAAATAACATAAAGCCATACCCTACTAGTGGTACTTTGATAGCAGTTTATTGATGAAAGAACTGACTAAAAAAATTAGACCTAGTTTGAAATGGAAAGGCAAGAAATATCGAGCTATTTGTATCCCTTTATTACACATAAAAATCTCTTGCTGCCTATATCTTTACTATAAAAGGAAGCAAAAAAGAAAGACTTAAGGTTATTTTTGTATTTATTAAAAATAGTAGAAACAAATTTTATCCATTTATATCTAAATCTAGCCACATATATATGTATATATATGCCAAATAATATTTTAAAAGTAATTACAATACCAAGAGTATTTCTATTCCAATTGATTTCTCAACTTACTGTCTTTCCTCCCATTTACTTACTTTGATTCCCTTCCTTATTTTTTGAGAGAGTAGAAACAATAAGTGGAGCACACTCTACTTAACATTATCAAATCTATCAGTCCACTGATGTTTGCACCCATATTTTGTTTCCCCACCTGTTTTAGCGGAGACGTCCTCCTTGTTCTGCATAAACTCAACCCTGGTTCCTGTGTTGCTGGCATTAAACCCACTCTACTTCTCAAGGGCTTCATTTATAAACTTGTCTCATTTCTTCTGAGTTACTAGACATTGAATCTTTCTCAATGGCATGTACAGTCATCATCAATAGCATGTAAATGTGGCTTCTATGTTTCATCTTAAATGAATAAACAAAATATCATTATATCCCCATCCTCTTCCAACTACTTTTCCCATTTCTCTACTTTCTTCCATAGGAAACCTGTTAAACATCTCTTCTGAGAGAGAGGTCTCTATACAGCTGTGTCCACTTTTTTCGTCAACCTTTCTTCTATTTCACTAGGGTACTCTATTTATATCCAGGCTGCCAAAATCAGTAGTAACTTTTGTACGTTCCTCTTTCAGAAACCTTTCAGCAACATTTGTCAGAAATGATTAATCCTTTCTTCCTCAATCACTTTCTTTCCTTGACTTCCAGCTCATCAGCCTATTCTGGTTTTCTTTCTGACTTATTTGATGCTGTTTGTTGTTGTTGTTGTTGTTGCTGTTTTAAATAACTCCAGTATCTTTTGCATTTCGAATGTTGATAACCTGATGACTGAGGGTTGGTGTACTTTAAGGATTAATCCTGAATGCTCTTCACTTTTTCCACAAATTCTCACTGGGAAACTTATCTAAACCCATGATTTAAAGTACTATTTTTAGTTCGACGCCACCGAAATGTATATATCCAGGCTTAACTTCTCTCCCAGCCTATAGGCCATTTTATTCAAGACTATTTTAACACCTTAACTTAGATATCTAATAGAGTCCTCAACTTTACATATCTAAAATATTGGAAAAATTATAAAATCTTTTAATTTTCATATTTGGAAAGTAAAAATGTTAAAAATTATTAAAATGCAACTATGTAAATATTTTCATTTAATTGATATCACTTTAAAATTACTTCTAATTTATTATAATAATCAAATTTTAAAAACTTTGTTGAATATATTCAGAATAGAAGATAAAATCACTGATGTAAGAAATGGAGTGAACATTAGCAAAAATATAAAATCCTCTAATTCTTACTTTATTTTTTATGCCACTGATTTTATTTTTTATGATAGCTTTCATTTCTTACAAAATGAATTTTTTTATCTGGTTGTTATAATAAATTAGAAATCAATTTGCTCTGACAAAATTTTACTTACAAAGTGTTTTTATTCCACTAAAAACAACTAACTTGCATTCATGGCCTTTTTTTGTTGTTGTTTATAATCTCATTACCATGAATGTGAAAAAAATAAAAACACACAGGTGAAAAAATACAATTTTATAACTGCTGACACAGTAGAAACAATTTTTCAAGATGTGTTTTATACTAATTATATATACAGGCATCTCTTTGTGTTCATTATAAACAAATTTATGTTTATCTGAAAAAACATGTTTTTACAATACCATCAATTTTCATCAATGATCTTAATACACTGAAAAAGTTAATTGTATTTGATGTTAGGTAACATATGCCCTTATCCAGTTTTGCTATAACCTATGAAGAAATAAACTGTTTATCAATGTAAGAATTTGATAAGAACCTTCTACAACAGTTTAAATAGTTCATCAAATAAATATTTCCAAAATGAATGAATGAATGAACAAACAAATCTACAATTAGCCATTTCAGCATTTTATACTACAATATTTTATTTATAAATATTTATTTATACTGTGGTATGCTTTTAAACAGAAAGACATTTATTGTAAGTATTCAGACACAACATTTATATTATATTTTAATTTGCTGTATTTATTCTGGATAACCTGGATATCTTCAGAGAGAAAAGGCACTAACTACCACAAAATATAACCAATTTATCATCCTTGTTACTGTAAATGTATTTCTGACTTTATGTGTGTTTCCATCTAATTGAGAGTGTATTTTTATATTTGTACTTTGCTTAATATAGATTTTACAGTTCTAAATGGTGCGTATGTAGGTTTCAGATAAAATATGAATGATTACTTGAAGTCAGAGACCATCTGAACTACCATTGCGGTGACCTGGACAAATCAACATTCCAGTGTTTTTATTGCATTGCTTGGTAAAACAAAGAATGAATACACCAAAATCGTTTATAAGTTCTTATGTGTCCTTTCTTCTCAAAAGGTTGACTCAGAGTGTTTCGTCAAGAGCTTTAAAACAAGGAAAACCTTCGATTTCATACAGTAGAGTATGTAACAATAATCAGAGGAGGAGACATATTCTTAGACTTAGTTTACTTTATTAAGAAAGGACTATTGATCAGGTTACATTAGTTCCCTAAGTTTTAAAGTTTTACCCACCTAATCTGTAAAACTGGCTTGGGAATATTTTACCTGTCTTATTTAGGATCAGATAAAATATTAAAGTTCTATTCTAATATTATATGCATAATACTATGAAAATATCAATTTCAAAATAAAGACTGGTAGATTTTAATATTGACAGCATAGTGCAATTTTAAGAATTTCTAAGAAGTAATTTCATATTTTTTCCAATGTGTCTATAGACTTAACAAGGTCATATCTCAAATTTGGTATTCACAAAATCTTACATTCCTTTCTTCCAGTTGTATTGCCTTACATTTTTGTATTGACTAAAAATTGGCACTATATTCTCCACTTCCTATGTATAAAAAGATCAAGTTGGGCAATGGGAATATTTAACCAGGAAGAAAAAGCCAATCCAGCATCAAATCAATCAGAAAATATTTGAAATGCAGATAGTAAGCTAGAGGTGGATTTTACTCTGGAGAATTTTGCCCTTGATTGAGCCCTTGCTTTGTACATGATCCATCAATTTTATAAAGAATGTTCAACATCATTATTAGGCTTCCACTCTGCCAGATACTCAGAAATGTGGCTATCTTTAGAATTTCATAATGTTACTAAGGATACATCTAATGATATGGCAAGTCAGGTTAAAGCTGATGGCAGCATGACAGACATTCACATCAACCCAGGAGAGAAACAAAGCTTTCTAAAACAAAGCTTTTCTATACAGGTATAGAAAAGAAACCTCAAAGCAAGTGTTGCAATATTCTTTCAAGTATATAGGAATCTTTTTTTAAAAAATGCATACGCATTTATTTATTTTGCCAAATAAGAATTGAGTCAGATATTATACTTGATGTTGGAGATGTGTTTTAATGGAAGACTACACTTCCTTGATTTCACTGATTCTTATGCTCCAATATATACACAAAAGTGGGAATATAATTGATGATATAATTTTTATGGTATCAAGAGGCATGTTAGGTTGAAGATTGTCAAAGGGACCATACAAGAAATGGATTTTACAGCCAAAGATTATAGAACATTATATGAGTTAATTTTTAAATAAAATTCTAATATTTGGTGATGATCAGAATTAATAAGAAAAAATAGATAAAAATCACATTAAAAAGGTTTCACATTACTTCTGAATGGCATCAGTATATAGTATTAGTAATGCGCTTTCAATTTTACACAATTAGAAGATTTGCCCATTTGATCAGATTCACTTAATATTTATTAAGTACTAGTACAAGGTACAGTGCTAAATAGTGGGTATACAATATCAATAGGATAACATCCATACTCTTCAAAAAAACACAGTTTGCAAGGGTCAGCAGATGTATACATAACTTTAAAATAATATTAAAATCTGGCAACTTTGTTATTCAAATGGAAAAATTCTTAAGCATGAAGCAAGAAAATAAAAATAATTAAAATATGTATTGAATAACAAAATTGATATTATATTGATGAACTTAAAATAATTATCTATAGAAAACTATTTTTAAAATAAAATAATTTCTAAATAATTGAGATTAAGTATGTGCACAAAAATCTTTATGTGAATTATCTGAATCTTAGAAAAACCTATGCCAAATATTCATTGTGGTACATATGGCCATATATTAACTGGTTTCTTAACTATATTTAATTCAATTTCTACTGTTTTTCCTAACAATGAGTTTTTTAATTTATTATTATTTTTGCTAATATTTTTAAAGATATTTTTTATATTTTAAATTGTTGGTTATATCCAATTAATGTTTTCGTAGGCTGTACTATTTTTAATTGAGAAAATGTTTCTCTTTATAGATACTGAAGTACCAAGTAAACTAAAAGTTAGTTGTTAAAATGGAGGAAAATTTCCATTTGAATTTTTTTATAGAGCAATATGCAAATAGTTAAGCTCAGATATTTTCACAGATGCAGAATGCATTTCTTTCTTTATCTTTTGACAAGATAAAATTTGTCAAACAACTTGTCTTAAATTGTCATTTTTGAAATCCTGATTTTACAACTTGTATAACTATGCTTCCTAATTTTATTCTAATCCAGTATAAAGTATAAATTTAATTCCAGTAAAAATAAAAACTTCATCAAAATAGACTTTGTTCCTACAAATTAAGGAAAACTGAAACATGATCATTGCAAATTTTAGCATTGTAGAGTTTTTGAACTTTTGTATTTTTGTAGAGGTAACATATGTCTTTCTGTTTGGAAATTGTGTTTTCAATAATTGCTATTCACCTAAAATTTTAAATACTGAAGATTTTCTAGATTTCCAGTAACTGAACACTTTAAAGATTTTCAACTAATTTTAATTTTAAAAACAATCAAAATGTAAAGATTTTCTTTTCAAAAATTAAACAGATGAGGAATTTTGCTTATTTGAAAAATAATATTTCAAATGTGGTACAAAAGCATGATGGAATAATATACAGCCATAAAGAAGGACAAAATTATAAATTTGCAGCAACTTGGATGGACTTGGAGTCTATAATACTCAGTGATCTATCACAGAAACAAAAAAAACTGAAAAAAACTGAGTACCACATGTCCTCACTCATAAACGGACCCTGAACGATTGTCATAATACTATAAGAAAAGGATTGGCAGTAGTGGAAAACTGCCAGTGGGGGTGAGGGTGGGGTGGGATGGTGGAATACTTCATCAATAAGCCTACCTGACCTCAAACTAGGTGAAATAGGGACCAAAGTGAGGCCCAAACTTTACCTGGACAGTGACCATTTGTAAACCTAACCCTGAATAGTACCGCACAACATAAAATAAAAATTTAAAAATAAAATAGAATGAAATAAAATAATAGAAATATATTTTTAAAATAGTATTTCAAAAACTCAAACCTTTAATTCTTATTATTAATGAGCAGGAAAAAGAGAAAGCGGCACTGTCATACTACAGTTCTTCATTTTTTCAATCAATATTTCTCTCTCTCTCTCTCTCTCAGACACACACACACACAAAGGTACTTCAGTTATTTCAGTAGTATATGAAAATACATGGAATTTTTAACAATAATTTTATTGTGATGGATAGAATGTTACAACTTTGTTTGGTCACTGTTATTTATTATGTGTGTACTTCAACCAATTCTAAGTATATTTCTGGTTTTTAATTATATTGGAGTTTATTCTTATCATGAGGTTGTGCACATGAAATTTATACAAATTTATATTTTTATTATCACAAATCAATACTTTTATATTTAATATTCAATGTTAATATATTTTAAAATATTTAGCAGATAATTGTCAAGGTTGAAAAAATATTGTAGTGTTTACAACATATATAGAAATAAGACAGATAAAGGTAATACCCTAAAGGACAGAAAGAGGAAGTATAAATACAGCATTGTAAGTTTCTTACTTATGAGGGGGTACCCAAAAAACTAGTATTTATTTATAAAATTTTTATCTGTCTAAACTTTAGTCATCTTAAAGGTACTCTCCATATGATGCAATATACCTATCAAGATGCTTTTCCACTGCTTAGAACAGTTTGAACTCGACAATGTTGGTGCCTTTTAGTGCTTCTGCCAATTTGCTTGTTTGTATATTTGTTTGTTTCACTTCTTCCACATTGTTTCCCTTTGAGGACTTTTTTTCATTTGGGAAAACAAATTTTTAAAAAAGTCTCTTGGGGCGAGAGCTAGTGAATAAAGAGGGTGGAGCACACGGGTCATGCCACTTTAAGTCAAAAACTGCTGCACACTCAGTGAGATGTGTGCCACTGTGCTTCTAAATCACCCAGTATGAAATGGGCAAACACGTATTGTAAGAATCTCAGAAAAAAATTCACTGAAGCTAAAGTAAGCCTCTCACAACAATGCTAGCTAGCACATTGATGCCATTAGGTTCCTAGAGCACTTAGCTAGCAGGGAAAGCCAGTACTATAAGTGGTCTGCCCTACAAAAAAATAATTTTGTCTTTTTTGGGTCACTCCTCATATATGTGATATATATGGAATAATATTATTATTTTAAAATTGACATAATGATAGGTTTTGATAACTAAATACTCATGTTACAAATTTTAGAGCAAATACTTTTCTTTCCTCCAAAAAGAGACACAAATAATAAGATAATAGAAAAGAAAAAAAGTTGGTGGAAATAAGAAACAAGTGGGTCTAGTAAAAGCAAAAAATTAATAGTAATATAGAAGACAAACAACCAAATGAATAGTTGTATTAAATACTAATGGTCAAATGATTACAAGACTCCAGCTAAAAGGCAGAGATGTTCAGACTATAAAAAATACTGATGAAATCATATGTTATTTACTAGTAGTTTGCTTTAAACATAAAGACACTGATAAATTAAAAGTAAAAGGATGATAAAAGTCATGACATGCAACTATTAATCATAAAACATTCATATTAGAGAAAGTATACTTCAAGACATGGAAAATTACCAGAGGAAAAAATACATTTCAGGGCAATAAATGGATCAATTCAGTAAAAAAGGGGCATCCCAAATGTATGCAGCTAATAACAGATCTTCAAAATGTATAAAGCAAAATTTAAAATTAAAGGACAAAAATAATAAATAGACACATCTGAAATTGCAATTGCTATTTTAACACTTATCTTGCTGTAGTTGATAAAATAAGTAGACATAAAATCAATAATGATATTTAACACATCGACATGGCAAGTTAAATGCCCCGCTAACAAAGCTAAATAGATTATCAAGGCAAAAAAATCAATGAAGAGATCTGGAACCTCAACTTGACACTTGACTAAATTGATTTAATAAATACCTATGGAACACTTCACCCAACAATCACAGAATATACATTTTACTTCTCACCATATGGAACATACTCCAAGATTGATCATATCCTCAGCGATAAATCAAGCATAAACAAATTCATGAGATTGAAATACTGCCACGCACCTTCTCAGACCACAGTGGAATAAAAATAAATATCAACACCAATAAAATTCTTCCAAAACCCACAAACACTAAACAGCATGATACTGAACAATTATTGGGTCAATACAGAAATCAACACAGAAATTAAAAGATTCCTGGAAACAAACGAAAATGAAAAAATAATTTACCCAAACCTGTGGGATGCCATGAAAACAGTTCTAAGAGGGGAATTTATATCTCTATGAACAAGCATCAAGGAAATGGAAAGATCACAAATTAACAGCTTAACAATATGCCTAAGGGAACTTAAAACCACCAAACCCACTAAAGCCTTAACTTTAGCAGAAAAATCCAGATCACCAAAGTAAAAGCCCAAATACAGGGCATAGAAGACAAAAATATCATAGAAAAAAATCAACAAAACAAAAAGCTGGTTCTTTGAAAGAATTAACAAGATTGATGGACCCTTAGCCAGACTGACAAAGAAAAAGAGAGGAAAAAGTTCAAATAAACACAATCAGAAAAGCAGAATATCAAATCACAACTGACCCCGAAGAAATACCAAAGATTATCTGAGATTACTATACACACCAATATGGAAACAATCTTGCTAAACTAAATGAAATGGAGGATGGTCTGATATCACACAACCTCCTAAGCTTAAAACAAGAAGACACTGAGGCACTAAACAGATCAATAGCAACCCAGGAGATTGACTCTCTCATAAAACAAAAACAAAACAAAACAAAACAAAACAAAAACTTGCCTACATAAAAAGCCCTGGATCAGATGATTTTCCAGCAAAATTCTACAAAACATACAAGGAAGAGCTGATATCAATCCTATTAAAAGTATTCCAGGAAATTGAGAAAGATGGAATTCTCCCCAAATCATTTTATGAAGCTTTTATCACGCTGATACTCTACCTGGGTAAAGATCCAACCAAAAAAAGAGAACTACAGGCCAACATCCTTAAGGAACATAGATGCAAAAAATTCTCAACAAAAGATTCTAGCTAGTCGAATCCAGCAACACATCTCAAAAATCATCCACTAACACCAAATAGGATTCATCTATGGGATACAGTACTCATTCAACATCCACAAGACCATAAATGTAATTAAATACATCAACAGATATAAAAACAAGAACTGTGTGATTGTATCATCAGATGCAGAAAAAGCCTTTGAAAAAATCCAGGATTCCCTCCTTTATAAAAACCCTTGAACATTTAGGCATAGAAGGAACATACCTCAAAATAGTAAGCGCCATCTACAATAATCCCACAGGCAGCATATTGCTAAATGGACAGAAACTGGAAGCATTTCCCATGAAAACTAGAACAAAACTAAGCTGCCCACTCTCACCTCTCTGTTTAACATTGTGTGGAAGTCCTAGCAATAGCAATTAGACAAGAAAAGGAAATCAGAATATCCAAATAGGAAAAGAAGTTAAGTTATCCTTCTTTGCTGATGATATGATCCTATACCTGGAAAATACAGGAGAATCTGTCAAAAACCTTCTTGCACTGAAAAAGGACTTTTGTAAAGTCTCAATATACAAAATCAATTTACAAAAGACAGTCACATTCTTATACACCACCACCAAGCAGAGAATCCCATTCACAATAGCCACACAAAAAAATGAAATACCTCAGCGTCTTCCTAACCAGAGAAGTGAAAGATGTCTACAATAAAAACTACAAACACCGCTCAAAGAAATCCAAGAAGACACAAACAAATGGAAAAATATTCTATGCTCATGGATAGGAAGAATCAACACTGTTAAGATGTCCATCCTACTGAAAGGAATTTAAAGATTCAACACAATACCTATTAAATTACCAACATCATTCTTCTCAGACCTGGAAATGACAATACAGACATTCATAGGGAAACATAAACAACCACAAATAGCCAAAAAAAAATCCTTACCAAAGGAAACAAAGCAGGAGGTATCACATTTCCAGACTTTAAAATTTACTATAAGGCTACAATAATCAAAATAGCCTGGTATTGGTATAAGAATAGATATATGGACCAGTAGAACATGATAGAGATTCTGGAAGTAAAACCTCAATTGCTCAACCAACACATCTTCCACAAAGCCTCCACCAACAACCACTATGGAGACCTATTTAGTAAATGGTGCTGGGAAAACTTGCTGACCACAGGGAGAAGATTAAAACAGGACCCCTACCTGTCACCACACACAAAAATCAACTCTAAATGGATCAAAGACCTAAACATAAAACCTCAAACTATAATAATCTTAGAAAATGCAGGAAACACCCTTACAGAAATAGGAGTAGACAACCAATTCCTGATCAAAACCCCAGGTGTCCATGCCATAAGAGATAAGGTAGACAATTGGGACCTCATTAAACTGGAAATCTTCTGCAAAGCAAAAGAAACTGTCAAGAGAGCAGGGAGACAGCACAACAGAATGGGAAAAATATTTGCCAACTATGTATCTGACAAAGGCTTAACATCCAGGATCCACAAGGAACTGAAACGTGACAAAAAGAAAAAACAAACAAATAGCCCCATTAAGAAGTGGGAAAAGACATGAATAGACACTTCTCAAAAGAAGATATACAGGCAGCCAACAGACACATGAAAAAGTGCTCAGCCTCACTAATCATCAGAGAAATGCAAATCAAAACCACGTTGAGATACCACCTAACCCCAGAAAGAATGACCATTATTAATAAAACAAATAACAGAGGTACTCCGTAGGGACTCCTCCCACTTTAAACTGTACTGGAAAAAATAGTGGTACATATACACAATGGAATATTATACAGCCATAAAGAAGGACAAACATATGAACTTTGCAGCAACTTGGATGGATTTAGAATCAATAATTCTCAGTGATCAATCACAGAAACAAAAAACAGAGTCCCACATGTTCTCACTCATAAGTGGGATACTGCCAGGGTGTGGGGGAGGATATAACATCAATAAGGGTACTTAATCTCCCTTTGAAAACAAAAGGGAGGTCCAAACTTTACCTGTACGATACAATGTACACTTGTATACCTAATATTGAATTGTACTCCACATCTTTAATATAAAATATATTTTTTAAAAACTTCAACAACACTATCAATAATAATGATATTTTTTCAAACAACAGTGTCAAATACACATTTTTTCAGATACGCACGATATTTTAGAACATTATGTGGTTGACTATAAAACAAATAGCAGTAAATTCAAAATTAATAAAATGCTAAAATTTTAACTGAATTCATAATAACAGGTGTTTCATCTTTAACAAAATGAACTTTAGAAAACTGCACTTCAATTTCATGAAGTGGATGTAAAACAATAAACTTGTATTGGAATTTAAATATATAAAGCAATTGTTGTTACTAATTATTTGAGGCAATTGATGTTACTCTTATAAGATTAGACTCATAATTATTTCTGAATTTCTTTTGCTAAGAGAGCTGGCATATTAACTGGCATGCAGAAGAGAATTTAGAATATAAAATTATGAAATTACTTTAGTAGAATTTTCATTTGATCCAAATGAAAGGTTATGCTTTAAAAAAATATTTTCAAAAAAAAATTCCTGGTTTTCACATTGTCAGTGATAACACTATAGAACCCATGCACGTCAACACAATGCATGCAAGGGGCAAATTCATTGTCATTTAAAAAATTTTTTAATTAAGATATTATTGTTTTATTAAGAGTTATTGTGCAGATATTGTGAGAAATTTGTACATAAACCTTAATAGAAGTACTAAAAGTCTCAAAAACATGTAGTTAGGCCAAGTGTTTATTCCAGTGATTTATTACCTTAAAATTTGTAGGCAATTTATTATAAAACAAGAATACCAAGCAGTAATATCATAAAGTATTAATACTCTGTTAGTTCTAACACTACAACATAGCATGACAATGTCATACACAATAAATTCTCAATCAATTGGAAGGCTGAGGCGGAAGGATCGCCGGAGCCCAGTAGGTCGAGGCTGCAGTGGCCGGGAGCAGCTACCGCACTCCAGTCTGAGTGACAGAGAGAGACTCCAACTCAAAAAAAAAAAAAGAAAAAAAAGAAAAGAAAAAAGAAAAATTCTCAAACAAAAGATTCCATTATTCATTGCATGGGAGCAACTTATTAGGAAGTAATAGCCTATTACTACCAACGATGTAATGGTACCAGTGATAAATTCAGTACTGAGGAACAACTTCATTTAGGAAATAATCCCACTAAAAAATAATATGACAAGTGACATCAGAAAGATGGCCAAATCGGAAGCCCTGGACACTCCTTTACCTAAAAATATCCCAATTCAGCAACAGTTCACAGACACATTTCTTTGTGAGAAAATGAGATACTAACAGAAAAGCTTTGTATCCCAGAGGAATGTGAAACCAGACTGACCAAAGTGAGTAGAAAGATTAAGAAAACGCTTTCACCAGAGTTCCTACCACTGGCACAGTGCCATCTGATCAAGGAAAGACCTACCTAGCCCCCAGCTTCTCCTAGAGTAGAGAAGAGGTTAGTTTGTACATCCATCACCTCAACTGTTATAAGGGGGCTTCACAATGGCCCACCTCCTGTCCTGCTAGTTGTGAAGCTCTGAAGGGAACACCATAGTCTAGCTGGAGGAAAACAGAGCTGGAAGCTCAGGTCACTTGATGCTATAGGTCCTCCCTGCTTCTCAGCATAAAATGAGTGGGAAAAAAGTCCCAATTTCTTTCTGTGAAGGAAGAGAGTTGATCCTAGCAATCAATGCCCTAACTTCTCTGGGGCTGCCCATAGAATTGGCAACCATCTTGCCAATCTTGGAGCTTTAACACGTCTGACACCTAAGGGTGAATGGAGATAATGGTTTGGACTGGTGTATGCCATAGCTCCCTCCAACTGGCTCAGCACATGGCAAATGTACCAAAACCACATCTGCCTGCTTCTGTTTGAAGAGGGAAAATGTTTGTAGAGACCCCTGAATCTCTGATCACGCTAGTTGTTGGGGGGTCTTTCCTGTAAAGAACAGTATGCACAGTCTGGAACTGGTGTGCACTTTGTATAATGCACATACACCAATACAGAGAATCAAGGTAAACCAAGAGTCAGGCAAAACTATTCCAAAAAAGGAATAAGTAAATCTCTAAACAACTACCTTAATAAAATGAAGTTATAAGATTTATCTGAGAGAAGATTCAAAATAACAAATAAAGATGCTCATTAGATCAAGGGAATAACACGTGAACAAAATGAGAATTTCACAGAGATAGAAAGTATAATAAAGTACAAAACAGAACTCATGGATATGAAGAGTACAATGACAGAAAACAAAACAGAACAAAAACTAGAGTTCTTCAACAACAGACAGGGTCAAACAAATAAAAGTATCAGCAAATTCAGGGACAGGTCACGAAAAATAATAGAGTCAAATAAGCAAAAAGAACAAAAGAATGAAAAAGTGAAGAAAGTTTAAGAGACTTAAGGGACGTAATCAAGGGATCAGTATATGTATTTTGGAGTGCTAGAAGAGGAAAAGAAAAAGAAAGAACAAGGGAAGCTTATTCACAAAAATAATAATTAAAATCTTTCCAAATCTGGGGAAAAAAATGAACTATATCCAAGAAGCCCAGAGAATATCAAGTAAGAATAACCCAAATACATCTACATTGAGACACATTATAAGCAAATTTCAAAAGTCAAAGACAAAGAGACAATTTTGACAAAGAGACAATTGAGACAATATAGCCTGGTGCAGATATCTGAAGCCCCTGTCTTCAGATCATTGGTCCCATCGTTGCTTGTAAACTCACCCCAAGCCAGAAGGGAATCTGCCACCCTAGAGAGACAGATTCAAGTTCCAGCTGGCTTTACCATCAGCTTATTAATGTGATCTTAGATCATCAGTAAACATTAGAAGCAGTCAGGCAGTGATACTAGTGGACCTTGAGTGAGCCCCAGTGCTGTGTTGTCCTGGAAGGCCATGGCTTCTAGTGCAACCCTTCATGATGCCTGCACAGCTACCATGGGAATGCCCCTGTACCCCTCCTCTTACTCCAGGCAGCTCAGCATGGAAAGAGACTCTTTCTGCTTGGAGGGAAAAAAGGGAAGTGAGTGGAGGGCTTTGCCTGACAACTACAGAATTCTCCCTGATCTTTACCAAGTCCATCAAGATTGGGTATATAGGAATCTGGAAGATAGCTGCAGTATATTTGGGCTTAGGGTATCTTCTAACACTGAAACAACTGCAGTGATTGCAGGCTTAAGATCCTCAAAAGTAAGTTCCCTTTGAATTCTTGGAATTCTGAAGAAGAATGGGTAAAAACAGGGCTACTGTGAAGACTAACTGTTCAACCTAAGTGTTTAATAAATTAAGAACATTTAGGAAGCATTCAGGCAAATGTGATCTAACCAAACAGACTAAAAAAGGCACCAGTGACCAACCCTAGAGTCACAGAAATGTGTGACTTCTCAGGGAATTTAAAATAGCTAAATTGAGGAAGTTCAACAAACTTTAGAAAACACAGAGACCCATTTAGAAATTTATCAGAGTAATTTAATAAAAATATTGACAAAAAAAAAGAATCAGAAATCTGGATCTGAAAAATACAATTGATGAACTGAAAAAATGAATTAGAGCTTCTCAACAGCAGAATTGATTAAGCAGAATAAATAATTAGTGACCTAGAGAACAAACTATTTGAAAATACACAACCAGAGGAGAAGAAAGAAAAAGGGAATGAAAAAGAATGAGGAACACTTCGATATAGAAAATAGCCTCAAAAAAGCAAATCTATGAGTCATTGGACTTAAAGAGGGAGTAAAAAGTAGACGTAGAGAGTTTATTCAGATAAATAATAACAGGAAAATTTCCAAGATTAGAAAATGATATGAATATCCAGGTAAAAGAAGATCAAAGATCACCCAGCAGATTAAACCCAAATAAACTACCTCAAGCCATTTAATAATCAAACTCTCAAATGTCAGGGTCAAAGAGAGGATTTCTAAACACAGGAAAAGAAAACAAGCCAAAAAAAAAAAAAAAAAGCATAAATGAGCTATGATACATCTGGCAGCAGACTTCTCAGCAGAAATATTACAGGCCAGGAGGGAGTGGCATAATATATTCAAAGTGCTGAAGGCAAAAAGTTTATAACCCAGAATACTGTATTGAGTAAAGCTATCCTTCAAACATGAAGCAGAAACAAAGACTTTTACAGATAAACAAAAGCTGGGGAAATTCATCAATACCAGAACTGTCTCACAAGAAATGACAAAGGGAGTTCTTTAATCTGAAAGGAAAGGATGCTAATGTGCAATCAAAAATCACCTGAAGGTGTAAAACTCACTGGTAAAATTAAATATATAGATGAAATTCAGAATACTCTAATACTGTTATTGTGGTGTGTAAACTATTTAATCTTTAGTCTGAAGACTAAAAGACAAATCTACCAAAAATAATACTAACTACAATAATTTTTTAGGAGATAGGCAATATAAAATATATAAATTGAGATGACTAAAAGTCAAACTGTTGTGGGAATGGAATAAAGAAAAGAGCTTTTTTGTTTTTGTTTTTGTTTTTGTTTTGTTTTGCTTTGCTTGTTTTGGTTCTTTTCTTTGTAATTAAAGTTAAGCTGTCATCAGTTTAAAATAACTTGTTATAACTAAAAGATGTTCTTTGTAAGCCACATGGTAATCACAAAGTAAAAACTTATAATAGCCACTAAAAATAAAGCAAGGAATTCAAACATAGTACAGAAGAAAAATCACTTGACCACAAAGTTAAGACTATAAGAAAGGAAGAAAGACAAGAAGAATTACAAAAATGACCAGAAAAAGTAACAAAATGACAAAAGTAAGTTCACATCTGTCAGTAAGGATATTGAATGCAAGTAGACTAAACTTTCCAATGGAAAAACAGAGTGGCCAGCAGGATTAAGAAAGCAAAACAATTATATGCTGTCTACAAGAAACTGATCTACTTCATCTGTAAACACACAAATAGGAAGTGAAGGGATAAAAAAGTTATTCCATGCAAGTCATATCCATGCATCTGATATTTAGATAAAAATACCTAAAGTCATAAGCTATAAAAAGAGAAAAAGAAAATCATTATATAATAAAGGGATCAATTCAGCAAGAAGTTATAACAATTATAAATATATATGCATCCAAATATATAAAGCAAGTTTGGTAGATATCAAGGGAGAAGTAGAGTGCAGTACAATAACAGTAAGGGACTTCAGTGCCTCGTTTTCAACAGTGGATAGATCATCCAGACATAAAGAAATATTGTGATGAAACTACACTCTAGACCAAATAGACCTACCTGACACATGCAAAACATTTCATCCAACTGCTGCAGAAAATACATACTTCTCATCATCACTTGGAATATTCACCAGGAAAGAGCATATGTCAGACCACAAAACAATACCAAGTATTTCTCCTGGCTACAAGAAAAAACATTGAAAACTGCACAAATACAAGGAAAATAAAATATATGCTCCTGAATGACCAGTGAGTCAATGAAAAAAATTAAGAAGGAAATAAAAATATCTTTTTAAACAAAAGACATGGAAACAAAACATACTAAAACCTAAGAGATACAGCAAAATCAATACTCAGAAGGAAATCTATAGCAATAAATGCCTTCAACAAAAAAGTAGAAGTACTTCATATAAACAACCTCAAAAAACTAGAGAAGTAAGAATGATCCAAACCCAATATTAGTAGAAGGACAGAAATAAGATCAGAGAGAAAAAAAAAATGAAATTGAGATTTTAAAAATGATTCAAAAGATCAACAAATGCAAAGTTAATTTTTTTGAAAAAATAAACTGAATTGACAAATACTTAGCTAAAGCAAAAAAAAGGAGATAGAGAAGAAGGAAAAAAATAAAATCACAGCCCTCAAAAAGGTGATATTACAAATGATACCAAAGAAATACAACAAATTACTAGAGACTATTTCAAAAGAACTATACTTGAACAAATCGAAAAACCTAGAAGAAATGAATAAATGTATGGACCCTTACAATCTACCAAAATTAAACCATGAAAAACCAGTAATAAATAATGAGGTCAAACCAGTAATAAAGGGCAACACCCTGGAGTCCCTCCCACTGTGGGAGCTTTTCTGTCTTCTCCATAAATTCTGCCTTCTCTAAAAACAAACAAAAAAAAACAGTAATGATCCAGTGCGGTGGCTCAAGCCTGTAATCCCAGCATTTTGGGAGGCCAAAGTGGACTGTCTGAGTCCACAGGTTTGAGAACAGCCTGGGCAACTTGGCGAGACATCATCTCTACAATAAAGCAAAAAAATTAGCCTGGTAGTGCACACCTGTATTTCTGGCTACTTGGAAGACTGAGGTAGAAGGATGGCCTGAACCCTGTAGTTCGATCCTGATGTGACCGTGAGTGTGCCACTGCAGTCCAGCCCAGGCAGCTGAGTGAGAAGGCAATTCAAGGAAAAAAAGAGAAAGCAATAATAAAAAGTCTTCCAACAGAGACAAGCTCAGGACCCAAAAGATTCACTACTAAATTTTATTAAACATTTTAAAAAGAGCTAATACCAATTCTACTCAACCTATTTCAAAAATTTGAAGAGAAGGAAAAGCTTCCCAAGTCATTCTATGAGACCAGATTTACCCTGATACTAAAACTAGACAAAGAAACAACAGAAAAAGAAAACTACAGGCCAATATCCCTGATAAACATAGATGCACATTAAAAAGATCATTCAAAATGATTGAGTGAGATTCATCCCAGAGAATGAAAAAATGGTTGAGCATAACCAAATCAATAAATGTGACACATCACATTAACAGAATCAAGGACAAACAAAAAAACATGATCATCTAAATAGATGCTTAAAAGCATTAAATAAAATCCAACATCCCTTCATGATTAAACAAAAAAAACCTCAACAAGCTGCATATAAAAGGAATATATCTCAAACAATAATAGCTGTATATGACAAACCCACAGCTAACATCATACTAAATGGGGAAAAGTTGAAAGCCTTTCTTCTAAAATCTGGAACAAAACAAGGAACAAAACATAACTTTTATCCAACATAGTACTGGAAGTCCTAAATAGAGTACTTTAGACAAAAGAAAAAAAAAATAAAGGGCACCCACATTGGAAAGGAACAAGTAAAATTGTTCTTGTGTGCAGATGATATAATCTTATATCTAGAAAAACCCAAATAGTTCACCAAAAAACTTTTGGAACTTATAAACAAACTCAGTAAACTGCAGGATACAAAAATCAAAATACAAAATCGTAACATTTTTATATGCCTAGAATAAATCATCAGAAAAAATATAAACAAGACAATCCCAATTTCAAAGCTAAAATCATAGAATAGCTAGCAATAAATATAGATTTAAAAGGTGAAATATCTTCACAATGAAAATTACAAATCACTTTTGAAAAAATAAAGAGAGCACCTAAAAAATGAAAATATATTTTATGTTCATGTATTGGGGTAATTAATTTTTTAAAAATGCCCATATTGCCCAAAGTGATCTACAGATTCAAAGTAATCCCATTAAAAGTACCAATGACATTTTTCACATTATTTTTTCAATTCCAAAATTAATATGGAACCACAAAAGATCCCAAATAATCAAAGCAATCCTGGACAAAAAATAATGAAGTTATAAACATTGCACTACCCGACTTCAAAATATACTGCAAATAAATAGTGAACAAAACATCATGGTACTATCATGAAAATAGACACATAGACTAATGGAGTAAAATGGAGAACTGAGAAACAAATTCATCCACTTATAGCTAACTAATTTTCAACAAAAGCACCAAAAACAGACACTGGAGTAGGACAGTTTCTTCAACAAATGTTGCTGAGAAAACTAGACAGTAATATGCAGAAGAATAAAACTGTACCTCTATGTCTAACAATATGCACAAAATTCAAATAAAAATGAGTTAAAGACTTAAATGTAAGTCCCAAACTTATGAAACTACCAGAAGAAAAGAATGGAAAATGCTTTAGGACACTGATCTGGGCAAGCATTTTTTTTTTTTTTAAGTAAGACCTCAAGATTCCAGGCAACATAAGCTAAAATAGACAAATGGGATTACATCAAGCTAAAAACTTCTACACAGCAAAAACCAAACCAAAACAAAACAAAAAACACAGAAAAACAATCAATAGAGTGGACAGACAACCTACTGAATGGGAAAAAAAATATTTGCAAGCTATCAGTTTGATAAAGGATTAATAACCAAAATATATTTGGAACTAAAACAACTCAATAGCAAAAAAAAAAAAAAAAAAAAAATCTGATTAAAAATTGCACAAAAAATTTGGACACACATTTCTCAAAGGAAGACATACAAATGTCCAGCAGATAAATGAAAAATTGCTGAACATCACTAATCAGAAGGGAAATGCAAATCAAAACCACAATGAGATATAATTTTATTTTACTTAAAACAACCATTACTAGAAAGAGAAAATAACAGATGATGGTGAGGATGCAATAAAAGGAAATGCCCCTACGTCGTGTGAATGTAAATTTGTAAGTAACTATGGAAAGCAGTATGAAGTTTATTTTAAAAACTACAAAGAGAACTACCATATTATCCAGCAACCCCACTGCCGTGTGCATATCCAAAAGAAAGGGAAATCAGAATATCAAATAGATTTCTGCATGTTTATTGTAGCATTACTCACAATAGCCAAGATATGGAATCAACCTAAGTGACCATCTACAAATAATTGGATAAAGAAAATTTGGTGTATATACACAATGGAATATTATTCAGCCATGAAAAGAATGAAATCCTGTCATTTGCAGCAATACGGATGGCAATGGAGGCTATTATGTTTAGTGAAATAAACCAAGCACAGAAAGACAAACATTGCGTGTTTTCACTCAATATGTGGGAGATTTAAAAAAAAAAATCACATGGAAGTAGAGAGTAGAATGCTGGTTACCAGAGACTGTAATGGTGGCGGTGGGAGAGGTGAAATTGGTTTATGTGCACACACATACATTTAGATAGAAAGAATAAGTTATAGTGTTCAATAGCACAGCAGGATGCTATAGTTAGCAAGAATTTTTTTGCATATTTCCAAATAGCTTTGTAATGTTCCCAATCCAAATAAATGATAAATGTTTGTGGTGATGAACGTCCCAGTTATCTTTATTTGATTGTTACACATTGTATGTCTGTATCAAAATAGTTCATGTGTCCCATAAGTAGGTATGCCAATTATGTCTCAAGGAAAACAAACAAACAAACAAACAGAAAGTTAGAAAATATCTCAAGAAAAACGAAACAAAAACACAATATTCCAAAATGTATGGAATGCATAAAAACCAGTATTACTATTGCAAAAAACACCAAAATAAAAGAGAAAGAGCCCAAGTAATAACCTAACTTTATACCTCAAGAAATTAGAGAAAAGAGTAGAATAAGCTCAAAGTTAGCAGAAGTTAGGAAATAACCAAGATTAGAACAGATAGAAAATAGAAAATAGAACAATTACAATTAAAACTAGAGTTGGGTTCTTGAAAATATCAACAAAATTGAGAAATCCTTGACTAATCTAAGAAAAAAGATAGAACACTCAAAATCATAAAAGAAAAAAATAGAATAATTCCAAATAAATAAAAAGAAATATTTTTATAATGGACAATCATATGGTAACAAGCTGAATAACTAGACAAAAACTGATAAATTTCTAAAAATATATAGCCTACTAAGACAAAATCATGAGAAATATTAAGCCTGACCAGACTTACAACTACTATGAAGATGGAGTCAGTCTCTTTAAATCTCCCTACAGCAACAGAAAAAGTCTATGACCAGATGACTTTACCAGTAAATTCTGTATTTCAAGCATTTAAAGAATTTATCCCAATCCTTTTCAAACTCTCCCAAAAAATTGAAAGGAGGAACACTTCTAAACTTATTTTGTAAAGGCAGCATCTTCTGGCACCAAAACCAGACAAATACACCACAAGAAAAGAAAACTACAGAACAATATCTCTGTCATTTGCAGCAACATGGATGGAACTGGAGGATATTATGTTTAGTGAAATAAACCAGGCACAGAAAGGCAAACACTGAATGTTTCACTCATATGTGGGAGACAAAAAATAAAAAAAAAAAAAGATCTCATGGAGGTAGACACACACACACACACACACACACACACACACACACACGCAAATATCCACAATAAAATACTAGCAAACTAAATCCAAATTGCACATTAGAAGGACTATGTACACTAACCAAGTGTGATTCATTCTGAGAATGCAAGGATAGTTCAAGATAAAAGTCAATTATTTTGATATGCTACATTAGAATGACTAAAATCACATGAAGAAAAGGCATTTGATAAAATTCAACACTCTTGCATGATTTAAAAAATCTCAGTAAAGTATAAGAGAAGAAGAAAAGTACTTCAACGTAATAAAGGCCACATATCAAAAGTTTACAGCTAACATATACCCTTACAAAAAACTGAATTATGTTTCTCTAATATAGGAACAAGGCGAAAATGCCACTTCCCACTCATATTCAACATAGTACTAGAAGGTAGAGGCAAAGCACCTAAGGTAAGGCAAGAAAAATAAATACAAGATATCAAAACTGGAAAGGAAGGAGTAAAATTGTCCCTGTTTGCAGATGGTATAATTTTATATACAGAAATACTAAAGCCTTAATGTGGAAATAAAAAAACCTGTTAGAATGAGTAAACAAATTCATTAAAGTTGCAGGATACAAAATCAGCCTACAAAAATCAATTTTGTTTCTACATACTAACAATAAACTATATAAAAAAGCATGTTAGGAAAAACAATTCAAGATACAATAGCATCATTTTCTGTAAAATACTTAGGACTAATTTAGCTCAGGAGGTGACATGTATACTGCATACTACAAAACACTGATGAAAAATTAAGGAAGATGCAAACAAATGTAAAAGTAGCTTCTGTTCATAGATTGTTAAAATGTCTATATTAACCAAGGTGATCTTCACATTCAATGCAATCCCTATCAAAATCCTAATGACATGTTTTACAGAAATAGAAAAAAATTTACAATTCATATTGAAGCAAGAAATAACCTGAATAACCAAGTAGATCTTGTAAAGTAAGAACAAAACTGGAAGCATCAGACTTCCTGATTTCAAATAAGCAGTACAAAGGTAAAGCAATCAAAACTGTATGATACTGTATTAAAGAGAGACACAGAACAATGGAACAGAATAGAGAGACCAGAAATAAATCCACACAGATATAGTCAATTGGTCATCGATAGGTGCCAGGTATACAAAATGGGGAAAAGATAGTCTCTAATTACTGATGTTTAGGAAACTGGATATCCATATGCAAAAGAATGAAATTGGACCCCTATCTTACACCATATACATAAGTCGTCAAAATGGATTGAAGGCTTAAACATAAGATCTGAAACTGTAAAACTCATGGAAAAAAATTGGAAAAAGCTTAATGATGTTAGCAATGGCAATTATTTCACAGATATGACACCAAAAGAATAGACAGCAAAAATAAAATATATAAGCAAACAAATAAGTGGGACTACCTCCAACTTAAAAACTTCTGTACAGCAAAAGAAACAATAAACAAATTAAAATAGCAACTTAAAAATGGGAGAATGTATTTTCAAAACATATCTGATCATTAGTTTATCTCCAAAATATACCGGGGTACCAAAAACTGTTCATACATTTTAAGAGACGGTATCTATGTATTCATTTGCAAAGCTTATTTGAATTATAGCAGTAATGTGCAGTATGATGTTCACTCAAAAGATGGCATTAATCAAATGAATGCTAGTGTCACCATGTGACAGGCTAGACAGTATTGCAATTTTAATACAGCTTTTTTTTTCTTTCCTTAAAGTGTGTGTACATTTTTGGCACCTTCTGCATAAGGAACCCTTACAACTCAATAAAAAACGACTAATAACCCAATTTTAAAATGAGCTAAGGACTTGAATAGACATTTCTCCAAAAAAAGCATACAAATGGCCAAAAGATATAAGAAAAAACAGTCGTCAGTATCACTATTCATCAAGGAAATGGAAATCAAATATGCAAAAGTGTATTGTATCATATCTGTCAGAAGGATTATTATTATTATTTATTTTTGAGTTGGAGTCTCACTCTGTCTCCCAGACTGGAGTGCAATGGCCGCTCCCGGCCACCGCAGCCTCCACCTGCTGGGCTCCGGCGATCCTTCCGCCTCAGCCTTCCAAGTAGCCAGAATTACAGGCATGCACTACTACGCCCGGCTGATTTTTTTATTTGTTGTAGAGATAAGGTCTCGCTGCCCAGGCGGGTCTCGAACCCGCGGGCTCAGGCAATCCACTCACCTCAGCCTCCCAAAGGCGCGGGATTACAGGCTGAGCCACCGAGCCTGGCAGATTATTATTTTTTAAAAAAGAAGACAAGTGGCAAGAATGCAGAAAAATTAAAATTCTTGCATACTGTTGGTTGAATGCAAGATGGAGAAGTCACCATGAAAAAATGTATGAAAGCGCTTCAAAAATTAAAAATAGAACTATCATATGATCCAGCAATCCCATTTCTAGGTATTTATGCAAAAGATATATTAGCACTTCCACATTCACTGTAGCATTATTCACAATAGTTAGGATGTGAAAACAACCTAGTTGTACATAGCCAGTTGAAGAAAATGTGGCATAAACATACAATAGAATACTTAATCTTAAAAACAAGAATTCTGCAATATGCAACTACATGGGTAAACCTTGAGAACATTATGCTAAGTGAAATAAGCCAAGCACAGAAAGACAAATACCGCATGATTTTACTGACATGAGTTATCTAAAATAGTCAAAGTCATAGAATCAAAGATTGAAGTGGTTTCTGCCAGGAGTTGAGGGGAGGGATAAATTAGGAGTTACTAATCCATTGGTATAAACTTTCTGTTAAGCAAGATAAGTAAGATTAGAGATTGGCTACACAACACTGTACTTATAGTCAAGAATAATGTTCTCTACACTGAAAACTTTGTTTAAAAAGTATATATCTCATGTTAATTGTTCTCATCACAATAAAATAAAATTGAAATACAAAGTGCATGGCTGTGGAAGATAGGTATTTTAAAACACTTATGATGTATTTAACACATCAGGTACTTTAAAATGATGAAATGTATTTAACGCATTGTCACGGCTTCAAATAACCATTTAATTATGTTTCATATTTTAGCATTTAAAACTGCCCTCTTCACTAGCCTATAAAATATTAACATAATACGCAAAGCAATAATGTCTCATTTAATTAAATATTTCACTAATTTCTGGTTGTACAGAAGAAAAAACAATCAGCACGTGATTTCTCTTTCATAAAAGTTTTTCACTTATCCAAATATGTTTTATTGAAATGGAATCAGTGGCACTTCTGCTTTCTAAAAAATGTGTTTCTGCTATACTTACTTGGATTTATAAATAGTAAATAAAAATTACTGTATATTATTTTCTGCTGCCTTTGAGAGGTTAGTTTCACTTTGGCAAGGAAAAGTTTATCTAATATCCTTGCTGATCTCTGCTTGGGAGCTTCTTGACAGTCTCTTCAGGTGAACTGACCTTCTTTTTAGACATCAGCTTTCTTACGAAATGAATACTTAGTACATACTACTTCATTAAACATACATTTTTAAAAATGTCATTACTGCCATCCAAGTCTATTGCACAATAATAAAATAATTCATGATAAAAATTAATTTCAAATTTACATATAAAATAAATAAACTTATACTCATGGTAAGAGTATTATAAGTGTATAGCTCAACTGCCCAGCCTCTATTTCTGCATGTACTTCAAGAACACATGCAGAGAATGCCAAAAAAAAAAAAAGCGTATGCATTTTAGGAAAGGCAAAAACTGTATTAAAATTGCAGATGAATACAAGTCATGTTTGACTTATGCAATCACAAGTGGTGCTCAAAGTGGTTACCATAAGTCACCAAACACTTTTGATTACAGCAAACTAAAAGTCATACATAGATAACGTCTCTTAAACTGTGTATACATTTTTGGTGCCCCCAGTATTTCCCATATTTTCCATTAATCCTGCCAATTCATATCACTCTGTTGCCCAAGTTGGAGTGCAGTAGCACACTCACAGCCACCACAGCCTCAACCTGCTAGGCTCAAGCTATCCTTCCACCTCAGTCTTCCAAGTAGCTGGAACTACAGGTGTGTGCCACCATGCTCTGCTAAATTTTTAATTTATTTTAGGGACGAGGTCTTGCCAAGTTCCCAGCTGGTCACGAATTCCTGGGCTCAGGCGATCCTCTCACCTCTGCCTCCCAAAGTGCTGGGGTTAAAGGCATGATCCGCCGTGTGTGGCCTGCTTTATGTATTTTTCTAACCACAGCAAAGACTGTAGCTATTATACAACAGCTATAATAATGGCTATTATACAAAATGGCTGTCAGGACAGCAGCATTAAATGCTTCTTTTGCTGCCATCCAAAACCAGAATGGATGGGTTATGTGTTCGTACTGAAGAAAGTTTTATTTTATCTATAAGTGTCCTACATACTATCCTTGAAAGGGAGGTGTGAATTACCTGGCATCTGGAAAAGGTTGAGAATAGATATGAGTTATCAGTATTTGTCTTTCAGATTAAACCGTGTGTTATAATTACTCTGAGCACTGCAAATATATGTCTCACACTGTCAGATAAGATCAAATACAAAGTGAGACCTAACAAATAGAATGTGACTTATTTTAACAGTACTATTAGTTAAGGATACTTTGTTAAAAAGGAAAAATATAGGTCAAATGCCTAACTAGTCAGTATGCTGAGACAACAGGCAACCAAGAGTCTTCGGGGACATATAATGGATCTAATGAAATACGCACAGAGTGCTAGAACAGTGCAAATGTGGGAGTGAGTGATTTTGCCTGGGAGTCCACTGATACTGTCTCATCTGAACTGAACCTTGGAAAATGACTAAGAATTTGTAGATGTTGAATGTGTTGCTGTTCCAGAAATATGGAAGAGACTTTACAAAGGAAGCAGAAATATGAAAGGATAATGTCTTTTCAGGACAACATAATAGACAGCTGGATGTATATAAATGAATAGTGGGACATGAGGCCAGCAGGTAGGTTGGGGGCAAATTGTGGGGGCTTTAAACGTAATGCCAAGTTTTGGGTTTAGATCTGTGTGACCATTAAATAATTTCAAACAGAGGAGTGATGCCCAATTTGTATTTGAGAAAGATCAGTTAGGGAGAAATGTGGGAAAGGTTTGGCTGGATGGATCGTGAAGTGAGTGGCTAGTCGACTTTTCCAGCAGTGCAGGCAGCAATAATAAGGCCAAGAACAAAGGCAGAGGCACCATGCAGTCCATTAAAGTGGGGGACTCAACCTCTCACGGCCAAGGGATCTATTTCCTTGAGAATTTACAATATAAGCTATGGGCTTTAGTGTTCAGTATTACCCAGCAGGGGCAGATTCTTAACAGAGAGGTCAAAGAGTGAAAAGCATAGAAAATGCTCTGTCCAAATCAACTATTCTATGGGCAAATAACAGCATGATGCCCAGTGATGTCCTCCCTGTGGAACTAAAGTGGAACAAGACAGGCAGATTACAGATTTAAGCAGGGATATAGAGACTGACTGCTGGGAAGCAAGGACGGCACACAGGACAGCATGAAGTGGCGATGTCAGACTTAAGTAGCTCTGATTAAGCAAAAGTGCCTGGCATACTGTAACACCAAGAGGCAAAGCAACAGACCTACAAAGAATGAATAGATCATGAAATAAAAGTCAGGGGCCACTGGCTGTGCCTTGATAAAAATTATAAAGTTGGTATGTGACCTACATTTCAGTTAAATTCACTTTGCACTGACTTCTATGGATCTGCTACTATTGCCTGACTCATCTTTTTTTTTATTATTTATTGGCTATTTTTGACTCTCAAAAAACAACAGCTATGTGCTCAAAAGAGGAATGGGAATTGTGGTGGGGACTGAGTGGGATGGGACCCAAATAGAAATCTGACAATTTTAGTGACATTACTTCCTGATCATCTAGGACTGTCCTGGTTTGTGCCTATTGCCAAGCATAATTTTTAGTAGCAAAGTCTTTACTTTAAAAAATTTTAGATTTGGACAATAAACTATATGGTTATCCTGGACAAACTCTTTGTTCTATGTAGGCATTTCAAGAGATAAAGGCACTCATGATATATTTGGGGAAGCAGAGATCACATAATTAAAACACCAGAACAATGAATTACTAAACCGCTACAACCAACGAAAGGAGCATGGGATAGTTGGAAATGATTTAGTGAAGAGGGGTCTTGGCACTGAGTCTGGAAGAATGAACAGAATTTAGCACAAGGGAGCAGAAATAGCATTTAAGGCAAAAGAAGGTTTGGATAGAAAGCAGCAGAGTGTGTGTGTGTGTGTGTGTGTGTGTGACAGAGAGAGAGAGAGTTTGAAATTAAGATTTGAGTGAAAAGGAAGATGTATTTGAGACTTAATTAGGGATACTTCTAGACTGAATGACCAAAAGAATGGTTGAATAAACCAATGAATGAAAGAGTAGGATGAAATAAATTTTACTAGGAGAGTAGTTTAGGTAAGGCACTGAGGAGGCCAACTTTGATCTGCAAGCCAAATCTGACCCACTATGGTGGTTTATTGGCATATAGTCCATTTACATTATCTTTACTACTACTTATTTATTTTGAAAATTAGCTGACTATTTAAAACTCTTTATTTCAAGTTCTACTTTTAAATTAGCCTGTCTTCCTACAGGACTAAATGGTTAGAGCCAGAGGAAGCAACTGTCCCTTTCAAATGGACATAAGCATGCTCCACCCTACTCACTGCTTACTTGTATTTGTCACCTAGTTGTTTGAGAGTGTGACCTTTAAAGTGGTGCTTCAGATCATAGTCAAGAAGTCAAGTTGACTAAGATGTAGAGCTTCATTGTAACGAATAACACATAACTGAAAACTTTCTATTTCCTCTATCATATTAACACATGCTTCTAGAATAATGATGGAGTAATAACAGTAATACTTACCAAGCATTTACTATGTACCAAGCATGGTGCTAATCTCCTTTCAGACACATGTGAGTTTGAGACCCGACTCCCGACATCTGCTAGTAGCATGACCTTGTACAAGTTAACTACATTTCTGAATCTCAACACATTTATTTGACAAATGGGTGTGATATACCATATGTTACATGGTTTTGTGAGGATTAAATGAGATCATATATATAAAGCATTTATCATGCTTGTTGGCACCAATTAAGACTTCATTCATGAAAAAATATTCTCCCATTTCAAAACTAAATACTTGGAAAGTTGTGTAAGCACAAGTACAAAACATTTCTAATAAGCTATTTTTTATTGATGGATGTATTCACAATGTATTAACTCTCAATGTTACTTCATTTAAGTAGATAGATTTTTTTTTTAATTTTTGCTTTGTTATATTGTAGAGACAGGGGGTCACACTATGTTACCAAGGTTGGTTTTGAACTCCTGGCCGCAAGCAGTATTCCTGACTGGCCTCCCAAAGTGCTGAGCCTACAGTCATGAGCCACCACGTCCAGCTGCATAGGTAAGTTGTAAGGCTAAAATCAGTAGTACAAATTTCTATTCATCTTAAAAGAAAACTATAAAGGCAGTTTTATTAAGGTTATAGAAACAACATATTTCATACCAGCACTTTAATAAATCTGCCTTCACAATATGCTCACCAGTTATATAATCATTTTTTGATTTTTATTCCTTTTTATTATTTTTTCAAAAGATGTATTTAAAGTGCAAATTCACAGATATTGACCTCTACTTCCCATAAGCTTGGTTTATGTAACACAACCTGATTCATTTGTATTATTCTATTATTTCAAATTGCGTCCTATGAACAAAAAGCCTGCCAAGTCAATTGTTTAGCTGTATTGGTAAGTTGTTTACCTGAAATGCTATATTTTGTTGACACTCATTTCAAAAGTCCTTTGTGCTTTTTTCATTATTTTCATTGTTTTCAAAGTCTTTCAATTTTACATTTAATCATGTAAAATAATGTTTCATTAGGCACCAGCTATATACTCAGTACCAACTACTGTGCATACATGGTTGTGTTATTCCTAGTAACCTATTTATGAGATAAGTATTATTATTTCTATACCAATTAGAAAAGTCAGCCTCGGGTAATGAGACAAGGTGTCCAAAGTCAGCAGTTGATAAGGAACCAGAAATTAAATTCAGGCACATTCCAAGACTGCACATTCACTCTTTTCTTTGGTGATCTTGGAAATCTTGATAGTTCTTATAGTAGAACTTTTTAAGAGTATACAGATAGAAGATCTGTTAGATGATTTCCTCAAAGAGATCATATGCATTGACAAGAGGAGTAAAAATAGCATTTAAAATGTTTTAGTTTTCATTCATTTTCTCTAACCACTAAACTAAAATCCCTTTTCTGGAACAACATATATTTAACCACTTAGCAGTGTCATAACAAGAAAAAAAAAAAAAGCTGAGAACGTGGTAATCACTTACAACAAATGCTATTTATATTACTTACAATGAATGCTATTTATATTTATAGGAAATCTTTAATTTAAAAGTTGTCTGAAGTTTTTTGTCAAAAATATTTGTGAATATATAATTAAGATCTTTAAAAAAGAAAAGAAAATTAGTAAAAATGTAGTGTTGCATTTTTTTAAATGGTAATTACTCATTTCCTTCTGTACCTACAAAAACTTCACATTTTAAATTATACAGTTTTGTGGTATTTCCAGGTTACAAGCTTTTCTGTTATAATTATATTATTAGCTGAATTATTTAAACAGTATTTTCACTTTAATGTTAATTGGTTTGGCAATTGCAGAGAAGGTCCCAACAATAAATATTTAAAATGAATTGTATTTGTTTTTTCCAAGTACATGTTACCTTAGCTGCAGAGAAATATTTAAAATTATTAAAAATTTAAAATTAACATTATTAACAGTATAGCTCATAAGACTACTTAAATAGTCTTTTATTTTGAAGTAAAGAAATGAAAAAACATAAACTCACTTGAAAACTGAATTGCAAATCCAGATTTGCTAATATAAAAATCTGTGTCAAACTGGATGGTTACTATGTTGAGGGTGCTATGGATTCCTTCAGGAATTAGAGACCCACTGATTTCCTTTAAGAGCATCTCATTTTCTGGTGGACCGTCCCAAACACGAAGTATATCATGTGATGCTTCCGTATCAAAAGCAAGAAACTGCAGGCTGTAGGAGAACCAGATATCTCTGATTATTTTAAACAAGGATTCAGTTTTAATTGGAAACTAGAACAAATATACATTGTGGCTTTTACTCATAGCCTTTAGCTCATTTTTTACTAGGATCTAAAAAACAAACTTTGTAAACAGTATACATAACCTAAATGAACTTTTCTTGAGCAGTATAATTTATTTCTTTAGAATATTATTAGATACACTATTATATCAACTTTGCAAATTACAAAAACCTCAGGTATACATTTTTTCAATGTTCATGAATTTTTACTGTGTGATAACAGCAGGTGACATTTCTAGAGAATCTTTAACATGCCAGGCACTGTGCAAAATGCATTACATATATTTTCTACAATTATTATGATGATCCAATGAAGCAGCAACAATTTTATCTCAGTTTTACAAATGCAGCAAATCGAATTTAGATAGGTAAAATAATTGCTCAAAGGATGGCAAAGTCATAAATTGAACTAAGTTATCTGACTCTACAGTACACACTTTTACCACTGTTTCCTGTTAAATCTTTTTTGCTTTAGTTTAATCTTGACAAAATTGGCATCTGATGCATTTTGTGTCTACTACAAAAATTATAAATCTAATTATCAATATGCTCAACTCTGTATATGCCATGGTCATGTTTGATACATGAATTTTGCAACTTTAAACTTGGGATGCAATCTGATATCAAATATTGTTCTTAATTTAAAAAACTTAGGATTCCATTGAATTTACCATGCTCAATCTCAATAATTCTAGTATTTACATAAAACAATGCATGATTTAAATATAAGAAGAATAAGCTGGAGATAGATCCAGTATAGTCTATTCTGAGTTCTCAACACTACCTAGCAGAAGTACTTACCTGCTCATACTGCATGCGTCAGCTCATGGGAGCACACCACCTAGAAGCCTGTTTGAAATTCCATTCATATAAAGTAGTCATTCTTAAGTTTTAAAGTTGTTGTCTATGAGTGATAGCACATTAACTAGCTCACATGTCAAAGAGGATACCAGCCAAAGGTATATAGTAAAACTGCAACTGAAAGCATGTGACGGCCTTGAAAACCAGATTGGTGTTGATTTAGGGGAAAATAATTCTGAACTCATCGAAGAGGGTCACAACATAACAGGGAATGGTGAGCTCCCTTCTATTCTTATTTGTTTTAAATGTTAGTGAGGCTGCACTTATGAGAGCAATCTGCATAACTTTGTATATCTGTCAAAATGATGGTGTCCAAATAAAGGCCACTAGAACAGAGGTCTTTAATCCCCTCAAGCCCTCTTAGTCCTCCCTGCTCTCTCACCTCAAGAAGTGAGATGCAGCAAGTGGAAGCTTCATCTGCATTTACAACCACTCCCCATCACTCACATTACCTCCTGAGCTTCGCCTCATGTCATATCAGTGTCATCGTTAGATCTTTATAGAAGCACGAACCCACTGTAAACTGTGCGTGCCAGGGATCTAGGTTGTACGTTCCTTATGAGAATCTAATGCCTGATGATCTGAGGTGGAGCTGAGGTGGTGATGCTAGCCTAGGGGAGTGGCTGCAAGTACAGATTACCATAAGCAGTGAGGTTTGACTGCCTGCCCGTTACTTTACTTACCGCTTCCATCTGCACCTTTTATGTTTTCTTTATGGTGAGTTGTGTATTTATTTCATTATATATTACAATGTAATAATAATAGAAATAAAGTGAATAATAAATATTGTGTGCTTGAATTATCTCCAAATCATCCCCCTCTACCCTGGCCCATGGAAAAACTGTCTTTCTCAAAACCAGTCCTTGATGCCACTATGTTCCCCTATAATTATGAAAAGTTTTGTTTTAAGAGGATATATGAGTTACTCCTGCAATTCATAAATCGAAACTCTTACTAATAAATTTTTTTTTCACATTTTAAGCACATGAAAACCAAGTCTTTCCTTGTCAAGATTAAAGATATCGAAAGATTTTGATATTAATTTTATATAGGGGCTTATCAGGTAATTCAGACTCCCAGTTATTTTGAGAAAATGAAATCCATTTACCTGACAATGTTTCCTGGATCCACCTCAATCATCCACATGCAACGAAGATTATTGTCATATGGAAAAGGATAACCTGGAGATAAGATTCTTCCTGATGATTCTCCTTTAAAACGACCTCCACATTCAGCTAATAAAAAATAATTAAAATTTAAAGCCAGTCTTTTAAAACAATCTACAAATATCCCATCAAAGAGAAAAAGATTGATTTCATCTTTTTGAAAGTACATAAATTGGTATAAACTTTTTCAGATTAATATATGAGTATTATTGAAGCAAGAACTTACTATATAATAAAATAGTAGAGTCTCAAGTTAGATCGCATAAAAGAGAATAAAACAACCTAATCAAGAATTTTTAAAAGGGCACATTCAAAACCTCTGAGTTGGGCTTCCAAACATTTTAAGATGTGTTGTTAAATAATGATAATTTTAAAAGGGAAACAGATGGCAAGTTGCTCACTGCTAGCAAATTGCAGGCTGAATAATTCATCATCTTGCTACCCCACCTCTGAGAAAAAACTAATCTTTACTGCATTCCCTTAGGCCTTCTAAATTTCATTGTCCTTTTATTCCCCTTTAAATCATTCTAAACTCTTTCCCTTTTAATCTCCCAAAAGTCAAAGTAGCATTTTTTTATTACATTTCTTACTTTGGTTAAATCTAGTTTGGTTTTGATTTAATGTGATCTCTAATTTTTATAAAAGGCATTGAATTAAAAATGTAAGTATTGTCATACGATATAATTGAAATTTTATCTTTGGGGGGATTCCCTCTCCATTTTAATATTATTTAATCCTATTGGGAAGTCTGAAGTGATTTTACTCCAGTAAGCAGACACTCTAAAAAGAATTCTGTTTTGGAGAAGAGAGAAACTAAGTATTTTAGTATATTGGTATACACCTCTAAACACCAGAAACAAGGGAGATACTGGGTAATGCATCATACATTTGAGTATTTTTTGATAGTTCTTATTTTCAGGTATATGTGCATGGCCTTCCTCAGCTCTGTTTGCCAGGGTTTTTGGTTTAAGTGACTCCATTTTGATTCTGACAATTCACATACCATCTTAGATTCAATGGCTGAATTAGACTTCTTGTTTCTGAGTATTATTATAATTAGATCAAAAAGGTTAAAGATTGAAAGCAATAGCATTTGGAAGAGACCTGATAACACTAGAATCTAATGGTTCAAATCTGTAGGCTGCATATATGCATGTAAATTTGTTTCAATGATTTTATATATTTTATTGTACCACACTGCAATGGTTAGTTTTATATGTCAACTTAGCTGGAATAGAACACCCAGTTGTTTAAGCAAATACTTATCTACATGTAAAGGTATTTTATAGATGTGGATAATGTCTACACTTGACTTTAAGTAAAGAAGTCCTCAGTAATGTGAGCAGTCTTTATTCAATCAGTTGGAAGATCTTAAGAGCAAAAACTAAGTTTTCTAGGAAAATAAGAAATGTTTCCTTAAAACTGCCGCTTACCATCTTGGGCAACATAGTGAGACCTTGTCTCTACAAGAAAAAAAAATAAAGTAGTCAAGTGTGATGGCACGCATCTCTATCTTAACTACTTATGAGACTGAGGCAGAAGGATCGCTTGAGCCCAGGAGTTTGAGGCTGCAGTGAGCCATGATCGTGCCACTGTACTGCAGAAAACAACTACAACAACAAACAGCAATATGAACTCCTGCCTCAATTTCTAACCTATTGACCTGTTCTGTGGATTCTGAATTTACCAACCCCCTTGACTGCATAAGTCATTAAAAAAAAATCTCTAGATAGATAGATAGATAGACAGATGATAGATTGATAGATAGATGATAGAGATACGCTATGGGTTCTGTTTCTCTAGAGAACTCTGACTAACGTACCCATAGAGGGCTAAGATAATATATTGTGGCATTAATTTAATCTAATATATAATAACAAGCTTAAGTGATTCTTTTTTTGTTTGTTTGCATCAAAGTCTCACTCTGTCACCCTGGCTGAAGTACAGTGGCATGCTCATGGCCACTGCAGCCTCGACTCGCTAAGCTTAGGTGAGCCTTTTGCCTCAGCCTTCCAAGTAGCTTGAACTACAGGCATGCGCCACCATGTTTGGCTGATTTTTTGATTTATTGTGGAGACGAGGTCTCACTGTGTTGCTCAGGCTGGTCTGGAACGCCTGAGCTCAGGCGATCCTCTTGTCTCTTCCTCCCAAAGAGCTAGGATTGCAGGCCTGAGCCACTGAGCCCAGCATGTGATGATTAAAGTAAGTAAAATATATTAGTACTGTCCTTTGTTTTGGTAAACTCTAGTGTGGCATGCAACTCTTTGAGCTATGGCCAGGCCATGTTTCCTAGCTTTAGCCCCCTCTTGGGGAGGTGGTGAATCTTTTCTCTCTCTCTCTCTCTCTCCAATTTGCTTTCTAAATAAACTATATTTTCTGAGCTTACATATATAATAACAAGCTTAAGTGACTCTTTTTTGTTTGTTTGTTTGCATATATGTGTATGTATTTACGATGTCACTTATAACTTTTCCTATATATATAGTAACAAGCTTAAGTGATTCTTTTATTGTTTGTTTGTTTGTTTTCATATATATGTATGTGTTTAAGATGTCACTTATAGCTTTTCCTTTTTAACAAAAATCTTGTTGGACAACCTTCAACTAGGTAACTATATTAATTCATTTTCCATCATTTCTTTATGATTTATCACTATTAATGACATACGTTTACTTTGAGAACAAAGTTGATACTTCATTCCTCTAGACTAATTTTTAGTCAGGTGGAATTTTATGCTCTAGACTGCATCTTGAATTTAAACACTACTTTTCCTCCCATTTTTCTTTGCTATAAATATCACTTGACATTTTGACATTAAAGGAGTCAGTGTGACACACTATATATAACATTGGAGTTCATATTCTGATGGAAGACTTATATTTGCAAAACAAAAATGAAATGCAATGTTTAAAGAAGGGACACAGGTTAAATTCTTCCAGCTACCATGCTTCAAAAATTATTTTTTGTTTAATCAATGTATATGCTTCAGAAACATAATTACCTAGAAGCAATCTAAATAATTAAGAAACGCTTTCTTATTTGACAGAGGCAAAAATATAGCCATAATGGATACTTAAATTTAATGAGCACAGAACATCATAATCTTAGACCATTTGGTAAAGCTATTAATTGTTACTAGTAGAGAACACCACGTAAAATAGAATTTCATGTTCTGTTATCATGAAAATCATCAGCCTCCCTCACCATGTGTCCAACTATTTACAGCTGCTAAATTTGTTTATCATTTTTAAAAAAGTTTTTCCTTCCTATGAAGTCTTGTGCAGTATCAAGTCACTAAGTATAAAATGCATTGATTTGTTGCCAACATAATTAAAATCTTCTATTAGCATACCAAATATCTTCACATTTGTATAAACTCTTTCCAGAAAACAGAGACTATTCTCAGCTCGGTTCGACACACATTGAAAATACATGTTTTCCATGGATTTGTTTGTGATTTTTTAAAATTTAAAAACAGCATGGCAAGTCAATATTTACATGCTTAAAGGTTTGTGCTATTAAACTCCTTAATGCTCTTCTGAACCTATTTCATAATCACATCAAGGAGTACAACATCAGAGAGCATTAATCAGTGATATATTTTTCTCATAACCAATGCCAATGGGTTGATTGTTGATCATATTCCAGAATCCTAAGCTTTGGCAATTTAGGTTGATTATTATTTTAGATATTATCTTCATAATCTATCCAAAATTCAGATGCCATCTGAAAAAAAAGAACTGTGATTACATTTTGGTTCCATAAAAACATGTTTGTTTTCTGCATGAATCAATGTTTTAATAACTTAACAGAAGTTTTGTGGCATGAAAAACTGTGCAATTGTTTGCAAGGCTTATAATGACTAGAATTTTATTTTTTCTATTCGCATTCTAGCAAGTTTTGTGGCAATTTCTATATGAACTATATCAAAGGAAAAAAAAGGAGAGAAATTTTCCACTTGTCTCAAAAGATTCAGGTCTCCAAACTTCCTAAATTATAAACATCAAATAATTGCAGTTTTGTATATCAATTATACCTCAATAAACCTGTTGACAAAAAGGTTCAAGTCAATTTTATCCTTATGGGCCTGACACAGAATGAATTCTTGCCTCTATAAATACCATCAAGAAATACAATAGCTAAAGAATCACTGTATGTTTGTTCCCTGTTGGAGAGTTAGCTAGTGTTTTGTTAAAAAGTTATTTTTCTTTATTGTCCTAGTATTCCAACTTGGAACCTGCTTGATCTATGAAGCAGAAAAAAAATTCAATACATATGAATGATTAAAAGACTTACCATTTTTGTAGCCAGTAACTTCTACATCAAGATAGCAGAAATAAAATGACTTCATACAAACCATATCCCCCCCCCCTCCAAAGTGTACATAATGATAAAATTATGGAAAGGACTCTCGCTTTCCAAGAATTTTCTTTTGAAAAACTAAAACTCTGATTTAATTAACTTCTTGACATAGGGTGTTAACTGTGTGTGAACAGACTCACTTAAACATGTAGAGTATAATTTGATAACAGTTTCATAGATATATTTAATGAAAATCGAAAAGAGTATCCTACCAATACAGGAAGGCAGAGGATAGTCCCAGGCCCTTCTCTCCCCTGTCATGCACTTGAGAAGACTGCTTCCATGGAGCGTGTAGCCTGGGTTGCATCCATAAATGATAGTGCTACCAGCAAAGTGGCCTTGGTCACTGATCTTGTAACCAAATTGTGGAATGCCAGGATCTTCACAATGTGAAAGTTCAAAACCTGAGAGAAAAATATAAATTGACTAAAGGTAAAATTTAGCAGGAAGATTTAAAACTATTCAAATTGTCCCTTTTATTATGTTTAGTAAGATTAAATACTTTTTCCTAGTCATATTACTTTTACCACATTTAATTTTGATAGTGTACAGTAACCATAAAGAGCTCATTTTTCTTGAAAATTAGAATTTGTTCTATTTTTCAAATGTATTAATGATATCCTAAAGTCTATTTGACGACATCATGGCTTGTAGTATGAAATTTCCTGCCAGTTTCAAGTGATTTACAGTGTTAGATTCTGACAATGATATTGCAATATCATAAGAAATACATATTTGCTCTTTGTTTCTGGTTCCTGGCACAGAACTCCTAAAACACTTGGAATTCCCAAATGATAAGGGTGAGAGAGTTCTCTTTGTTATTTAAAATAAGACAGTGCATGAATTTCTATAATGAAGTGAATTTTAGAGTATGGGTGTGAGTACTCAAAGGTACTAACCATGTGATTAAAGGTCTGGAACTTTTAGCCCCAGTTACCCACTTCTACACATACACCCCTCCAGGGAGGAAAGAGAAGCTGGGGATTGATTTAATAATCAATGACCAATTATATCTATGTAATGAAGTTGCCATAACAACCCTAGATTAAAGGGTTCTGACAGCATCCAGGTTGGTGAATGTATCTACATGCAGAAAAAGTGATGCACCTCACCTCCATGGGGACAGAAGTTTCTGTACTGGAGACCCTTCTGAACCTCACTCATGTACCTCTCCATTTGTGTTCTTCATAATAAATCATTAAATGTTAGTACATTTTCCCCTGATTTTTGTGAGTGTTCTAGCAAATTATTGAGCTCAAGATGGAGTTTTGAGGAACACCTAAATTTATAGCGTGTCAGTCAGACGTACAAGAGGCCCAGACTTGAGATTGGCATTTGGAGTAGGGACAGTCTTGTAGAACTGAGCCCTTAGACTTTGGGGTCTACACTAACTCCAGGTAGTTTTTGAATGGAATTGAATTGTTGGTGTCAAGTGTTGGGACTCCAAATACAATACTCCAAAGTACAGCACTTTGGCATTCTGGCTACGTTGAACTAAAAAAGATTAGAAGACCTCAGAAGCAAGGACTCTCTGAACTTCTCCAGTCTCTCACTCCTCTTTCTACTCCCAAGCTAGTCATAGAAACTAGAATTCTTCTTCCCCAAGGGAGGTCATAGAAACTAGAACCTCTCTTCTCCAAAGTAAGCTACAAAACTTGAAAGGTCTCTCAACCTTTCCTCTTCTCCCTTGAAGACTCTCACTCCATAGGGATTCCGCCCCACACTCTGAAGAAAGTAATGACACACAAAGAGGCAGGCCCAGAAGAATCTGAACAGTCAACCCTTCCTGGGCTTCCTCCCTCAGTTTATTACCATTAGATTATTCCCTTCATGTCCAATCATATGTCTACAAGACTGTCCATTCTTCATTGAACTTAATCATAAAAACAGATAGTTTTCACTTGGTCTTTGGGTCTCCATTTTTGAAGGCTTCCATATCCTGTAAATCTTTGATTAATAAGTTTGATAGGTTTTTCTCTTGTTAACCTGTCTTTTGTTATAGGAGTGTTGGCCCTTATGAGGGTGAGGAAAAATATTACATCTTTCTGCCCCCACACCAGAGTGTTGGAGAATTGATTGGCATTAGGAAGAAATATATACATGTGGTGTCAGAAGGGTTGTGAGAAGAGAAACAGGTTTTTCTTTACTGACCAACATGACTGTTAGCATCATATCATCAAAAATTTTAAATTCAGACAACATATGTGAAATAACTCTACAAGTAAAAAATGTCTATTGCAAATATAACTTTAGACTGTTCTACTTATATACAATTAGAAGTGAACAGTCTCATTTTTAAAATATACTTTATTAAGAGGTAATGTAAGCCGGGCTCGGTGGCTCAGCCTGTAATCCCGCGCCTTTGGGAGGCTGAGGTGAGTGGATTGCCTGAGCCCGCGGGTTCGAGAACCGCCTGGGCAGGCGAGACCTCATCTCTACAATAAATAAATAAAAAAAAAATTAGCCGGGCATGGTCGCACACGCCTGTAATTCTGGCTACTCAGAAGGCTGAGGCAGAAGGATCACCGGAGCCCAGGAGGTTGAGGCTGCAGTGGCCAGGAGCGGCCACTGCACTCCAGTCTGGGCGACAAAGTGAGACTCCAACTCAAAAAAAAAAAAAAAGAGGTAATGTAACATAGTAATCAGCTTGATAAACTCTGAATTTATGTATTCTACCTACTTCAGAAAAAGTACAGTTCTCAAAAATTCTCACAGAAAAAAAAAAGGAAGCTTTCTACATGTTGTTCCAAGATTTGAAGAAACTATTTTTGTGTTTCCAGAGTTGAGCTTTCTGAATGAATTTGCTGAAAACTGAGACACTGGGCGGACAGCAACCCTTGAGAAATTAATTTACAACTGTATGAGTAGCAAGAGATTTACTTAACTGTGAAAAAGTTAGGTAAATTTCAATGAAGAATGAGACCCAGATATTACAGACATCTCTAGGTTATAAAAGCTAGAAACACAGGAGGCTAATGTGGCCTTTGGAGAGAGAGATTTATGTTCCAAAAGGTTAGAGTAAGAACCCTGGATCCTTTCCATTCTATTCCCGTGGAGAAAGGTTTTTCTCCCTTTCAAGAGAAGAGAGGGAGAAAGCTACCTGAAACAGAAGTCCCCCCTTTTTTTCTCTCTTTGCCTAGTCATGTGTGTAAAGGATTTTTTTCAGCTGGTATTCATCATTTTGTTACAGGAATAAAGACTGAGTGAAAGGAGAGCTAACTCAGACATCGTCGTCGTCATCATCATCATCATCATCATCATCATCACATCATTCTAGGTCCAAAATATCTCATTTGTGTATTTAGAGCAAAATTAATAAAGGTAAATGTTAAAAAAAAAAGACAACAGTCATCACACAGTGCACTGTTAAGATCCTGAAAGAACTACAAAGGAGACTTCATAATTTAAACCAAACAACATACTAATACATCAAAATCTATGATCCCTAGATATGCCGTTCTACTGTCCTTAGTGTTTTGCAAAATATAAAAATGTGGCATGGATAATATAATACACATGAAAAGATATTTAGATAGATACAAGATTATATCAGTTATAACTTCTGAGAAGAGAAGATTATAAAGAATATTCTAGATAGCCTCATGAATGAGACAAATCAGTTATTTTGAGACAAAACTACTGAAGTAAAAGAAAACTTTTACTTGTGTCTTAAATTATATGGTGATCAAAAAGATATCTGCATCTTTTATAGGCATAGATTCTTGGGCAAATTAATAATAAAGTTAAACTATAAAGAAAAAAAGCATATATAAACTTACTGGTATCAAATCAGTAATTTGCAGCATTGACTTCCTAGAATGTCACAACATACATAAAATCACAAGAACTTGCATAGCTCCAAGTACTAAGTTTAGCCTAAAACTTCTATGAGTTAAGAGAAACATTAGCTCTCAGAAAACATGAGGCATTTTTCCTAGTCTCTGCTGAGGAGTCTTCCTCCTCTGTTAAACCACAGAATTATTTTGCACATTTTAATTCATTTGAAATCATTTGTATCTTTTCTTTGCTTTCCTATAGGCTGCAATTACTTTATTTTTTCACTCTTTTCCACAGTGCCTGTCCAACACAAATCCTAGTAAATAACAGAAGTTCAATAATGTTCATGAATGAATGTGGATTCTTCAAAGTAATTATCTCCAGAACACAACTTAAAAATAAAATAAAGGAATATTGATAAGAAACTGAAATTTGAGGGAAAAAAAATGTAAAGACTTCAAAAGAATTTCCTGTATAAATTAACCTGTGACAGCCCCATTTGGAAGAATATGAGTTATAATAAGACAAATGCAAGCAACTTCAGAGACAGAGTCGTACAAGGGGTTAATAATCATTAAATCAACTTGTGACATACATAATGAAATGACATACTAAAAAACATGGTCAAGCAAGTCAGTCTTTCTAACACAGAAGACAGCGGAAGGAGTAACTTTGACATTTCAGGACATATTACTTTATAAGCATCTGCATACTTAACATGACATTTAAAATGTCCCTGCTCAAAATTTACAAGTTTGCCTTCCTTACCAGACATAAGGTTCAGTTTATCAATCAAGATGTAACCAATTTTGAGTTCTACCAATGCTCAAAATAAAAATGAAAATCAACCTCTGTTTTCAAGGTTTATTACCAACTTCATCCTTTCTTAATTTGAATGTTCTGCAAATGTGGTTGGCAATAGCTAGTGATGAAATATTCTTTGTAAATTAAGATAATTTATAATACTTTGCATTGTAGATGAAAATACACATAGACAATAGTATGTAAGCTAGAAAGCACAATATAATTTAGCTCAAATTGGTGAAATTATTGTTGCTGTTTGATAAATTTTCAGAAATGTCTTTATAGAAACGTTCAGCTGGCTTTTTCATTGAAAAACTCAAACACTTGAAAGTGACAAATAAAGATATGTATGCAAAATGATATATATTATAAATATTCACCATTTCTTGTGAAAATTGAGACTGATGAAATGAAAATTTCTAGAGTACAAAATGAACGTAAAATCCCCACAACCTAAATCCTTTAGACTTTCTGAATACCTTAAATTGAAATCTAATTCATTTCCTGCCACCATGTAGTATATTTCTTTAAGGACTTCTAATATATTTAAGAACTATTTGAAAGCTGCAAAATAATTCAAAGGACAGCAAGTTTACTCTCTAGCTCTATCATATTCTAGTTTTGTATTATAGTTGCTTCAGATTAATATTCAGAATAACATTTATATCAATTTATTCATATTCACATTAACATTATTATTAAGAAATAAACATTACAAAACAAGTTAAAGCTCCTCTTGTATCCTTCCCCAATTCCTTTCTGACTTTTCCCTACTGAGAGTTAGCAAATATTATGACTTAGTATATTTTTCTTGCACATATATCTTTATGTATGTATATGTCTATAAGAAATATAGTATGTTCTGCAAGTACTTATATATTATATAAATAATAAAATTATTTTAAAAATTTCTCTGAGGTTTCATTTTTTTTCCCGGTATTGTGTTTACACCTTTCATATTTTTGCACCCCTGTGTGCACACGCACATACCCAAGCACACACACACATGTTATTCATTTAATCTACTCTATAGAATTCCATTGGTGACATCATCTCAAAATAATTTATTTATTCTGCAGTTGATGAGCATTATATTGCTTCCAATTCATCACTGTTATAGAAAGGCTATACTTCTACATCTCTTTTTGCCCATGTTCAAGTGATTGTATACATCATGTACCACATAAAGACTCAAAGTTCATTTTCTCCCCAAGATTCAATCAAATTCTTCTTGTTACTTAACTTCTGTCTTGGCTTACTAAAAGATAAGTAGTTAAATTCTGATTCAAATATAATTTCTCTTAATTTGTTAATGAACAACTGTGTATTCACATATAGGGTGATGTCATATCTCATCAGCAAAGCACTACCAATAATACAAATAAAGCAAATTATTTAGAAAATTAAGTCACATCTGAGTGTTCACTTTTCAAGTGTAAGGAAACACCCTTGATGTAACAAAAAAAAAGATCTCACATGCGTTTTTGAAATTAAGTAAAAATATAAATATTTAATATTATGAAAGTTTAATTTTAGAGTATTTAATGGTCAATTTTAGAGTATTTAATGGTCAAAGATACATGATAATTTTATGTACCAAAAGTAAAAACTTTTTTTCTTTTTTTTTTTTTGAGTTGGAGTCTCACTGTCGCCAAGACTGGAGTGCAGTGGCCGCTCCCGGGCCACCGCAGCCTCTACCTGCTGGGCTCTGGCGATCCTTCCGCCTCAGCCTTCCAAGTAGCTGGAACTACACGCTACCACACCCAGCTAATTTTTTTGATTTATTGTAGAGATGAGGTCTCGCCTGCCCAAGTGGGCCTCGAACCCGCGGGCTCAGGCAATCCACTCACGTCAGCCTCCCAAAGGCGCGGGATTACAGGCTGAGCCACCGAGCCCAGCAGTAAAAACTTTCAAATTGCTAAATTTAAGAAAGAAGAAATTGTCAAAAAGGAAATTGGAAAAGTATGTCAACTAACTACGTTAGAGATGCTTTCTGAAGCCATGAATATTAATAAATGTTGATATAATGTAAGGAGACAAATTATTAGATTATCTTACAATAACTTTCATCTCACTCTTTGGAATTGTTTGGGGGAACTTAATTCAAAATATTAAGCAGAATAATTTTAAGAACTATATTTAATATTTGGTTATTAAATTGCATTTAGGACGTGAGTCTTGCAAGAAAAGGATTTATTTTAGAATTCTTTAACATACCTCAAAATAGTAAGAGCCATCTACGAGAAACCCACAGCTAGCATACTGCTAAACAGACAGAAAATGAAATCATTTTCCTTGAAAACTGGAACAAAACAAGGATGCCTACTCTCACCCCCCCCTTTGCAACATAGTTTTGGAAGTCCTAGCTAGAGTAATCAGACAAGAGAAGGAGATCAGCGGTATTCAAATAGGAAAAGAGGAAATCAAGTTATCCCTCTTTCACATGACATGATTCTATACTTCAAAAACCCAAAAGAATCTGTCAAAAAGCTCCTTGCACTGATAAAGGGCTTTGGCAAAGTCTCAGTGTAGAAAATCAATGTGCAAAAGACAGTCACATTTCTATACACCAACAACAATCAGAAACCCAAACAAAAAGCATAATCCCATTCACAATAGCTAGGAAAAAAAACAAATACCTTTGCATCTTCTTAACCAGTGATGTGAAAGACCTTTACAATGAAACCTACAAAACACTGCTCAAAGAAATCAAAGATGACACAAACAAATGGAAATATATTCCACCCTCATGAATCGGAAGAATCAACATTGTTAAGATGCCCATCCTACCAAAGGCAATTTACAGATTCAACACAATACCTATTAAATTACCAACATCATTCTTCTCAGACCTGAAAATGATAATACAGGAATTTATATGGAAACATAAATGACTACAAATCACCAAAGCAATCCTCAGCAAACAACAACAACAACAAAAACAACAACAACAAAGCGGGAGGTGTCACACTCCCAGACTTTAAACTCTATTATAAAGCTACAATAATAGAGTTAAAAGAGTTAAAAAAGTGATATATAGACCAATGGAACAGGATAGAGATTCCAGAAGCAAAACCTCAATTTTTAAACCATCTCATCTTCAACAATGCCCCCCCCACCGACTGGGGAGAGGAGAACCTATTCAGTAAATTGTGCTGGGAAAACTGGTTGATTAATGCAGATTAAAACAAGATCCCTACCTATCACCATACACAAAGATCAACTCTAAATAGATCAAAGACCTAAATGTAAAACCTCAAACTATAAGAACCTTAGAAAATTCAGGTGATACCCTTATGGAAATTGGAATTGGCAACCAATTCCTGATCAAAACCCCAAGCACCCATGCCATAAAAGATTAGACAAGTGGGACCACATCAAACTGACAAGCTTCTGCAAAACCAAAGAAACCATCAAGAGGGTGGGGAGACAGCCCACAGACTGGGAAAAAAATATTTGCTAACTGTATGTCTGGCAAAGGTCTAATATATAGGATCTACAAGGAACTCAAAAGTGTCAAAATGAGAAAAACAAACAGCCCCATTACAAAATGGGCAAAAGATATGAATAAAGAGTTCTCAAAAGAAGACATAAGAGCAGCCAACAAATACATGAAAAAATGCTCAGCCTCACTAGTCATCAAAGAAATGCAAATTAAAACTATACTGAGATACTACCTAACTCCAGTCAGGATGGCTATCATCAATAACTCAAAAAACAACAGATGCTAGAGAGGATGCAGCAAAAAGAAAACACTTCTACACTGTTGGTGGGAGTGTAAACTAGTACAGTCTCTGTGGAAAACAGTGTGGCAATTCCTAAAATATCTGAAAATTGACCTTCCATATGACCCCCAATCTTCCTACTGGAAATATACCTGGAAGAACTCAAATCACTCTATAAAAAAGATAACTGCACATGTATGTTTATTGCAGCATTGTTCACTGTAGCAAGAATATGGAATCAACCATGCTGCCCATCAAAAAAGGACTGGATTTTTAAAATGTGGTACATATACATGATGGAATATTACACAGCCATAAAGAAGAACAAAATCATGTACTTCACAGCAACCTGAATGGACTTAGAGTCTATAATACTGAATGATCTTTCACAGAAACAAAGAACTGAGTATCACATGTTCTCACTCATAAGTGGACCTTGAACAATTATCGTAATACTATAGGACAATGATTGGCAGTAGTGGGAATCTGCCTGGGAAGGGGGTGCACACCTCATTAACAAGTGTACCTGCATAATGAACATTTGTATATCTAACCCTGAATTGTACCCCACATCACTCAAATAAAAAAATTAAAAGAAAAAAATATCAAAAAGCTAAATAAATAAATGAGAATTCTTTAGATTAAATAAGAACTTATATAAATGTCAACTTTATCACCTCAAAATTCACAAACAGTAAAAACTCCAAGATTATACACAACAGCTGTGATAACACTGTTTGATCCAGACATAATAAGGAACATAAAGGGAATAAATAAAAAAGAGAGTGCTGAAGAATAATTATACATTTCTTTTTTCTAACTAATCAAACTAATCAAAAAATTTTGATCATGTATCTCTTACATTCAAATTCTATCAAAACATCAAACTTTGAAGCTACAACTTTAGAAACAGGCTTTAAGAAAATAATCCTTTGCAGTTTTGAGTTTATGGAAGTTAAATAAAATGCAAAAGCTTGTGAAAATTATTGCTATGCATTTCAGTTGCTTTCAGAAGTTAAGGTATTCTTTTCTAAAACTGCTGATGCTTTGAGTCCTATATATAAAGTTCTGACTAGAAAATATGTTATTGATGATTAAAATATGTTATTGGCAATTGCTAAAAGATCTGAAAATCGACCTTCCATACGACCCTCCAATTCCCCTGTGGGAATATACCCAGAAGAACTCAAATCACTCTATAAAAAAGATACCTGCACACGTATGTTTATCGCAGCATTGTCCACAATAGCAAGAACATGGAACCAATCGTGCTGCCCATCAAAAGAGGACTAGATAAAAAAAATGTGGTGTATATACACGATAGAATATGATGCAGTCATAAAGAAGAACAAAATCATGTACTTCACAGAATCGATTTTAATCTGCTGGGCATGAAAAAGTAAGTAATATTAAATGTGCTGTTTTGTGTCTTGTACATCATAAATTTGCATCTCATTTGGGAGTGCTGATATTTGACTTTGACTGAAAATTTATTTTGTCAAAACATCAGCCATTTGGTATTTGATCGATGTATAGTCGGTGTACTCTAGAAGTATCCAGAAACATAATTTTACTGAATATTGTCACATTACTCTCTTAGGACATTTAATTAATTTACATTTTCCAAAGTTTATAAAGTTTAAGTTTCAGCAATTGTCATCAGTACTTCAGGCTGTACAGCTTTTTAATTTTTATGTTTTATGAGGGTTTAATGACATATTATTTTGAATTTGATTTTCTTCCTTTTTTCTTTTTATTTTTCATCAGAAAGGTAATGTTTTAATGTTGTAACAAGGTTTGAAGAAGGCGTACCTCTCACATGAGTGTGGAAGCCCAGCCATCACACTATAAATTACAGAAGAATAATTTTTATTTCTTGCTTTCTATTAAGTTAAGCATTTGTTTTTTGTTTTTTGGTTTTTGGGGTTTTTTTTTTTGTTTGTTTATTGGCTGCTGAAGTTTTCCTTTACTGAAATAGTATTTTGCCATATTTTTCTTTTAGGTTTTTTTTTTTTCTTATTGACTTGGATGTTTTTCTAAAGAATGTATGTTTTTCTGTTATATAAATATCTCCTAAAATGTTTCATTTTTGTTTATAGTGTTTTGCTATAGAGCTTTTTTTTTAATGATTAATGACTATGACTTGGTCAGGAAAACAGACGCGACTTATATGCTGTGAGACGCTAAGATTCATCACAAGAAATTAGAGGCTGTGATAATTTTGGTAATGCAAAGAGAATTTAAGTTAGAAGACCACTGCTGGCTCTCATGAAATTCAGGCGGTCAGGGGAGCTGTTGTCACAGGCAATCACCTGCCAGCACCATACACCCACCTGCAGCTACTGGTAGAAAATAATGCCTTCTCCATCGATCTCATCTTTCAGCTCTCACAGGAATGCCTTTAATTGACAGAACCTAAGCCCAGGTCTTTGTTGGCAAGAGGGCTGGGAAATGCATTTGCCAGGTTTTTAGTCCCTACACTTCATGAAGTACTTAGAAGGGCAGGAATGCTACTTACCACTGACAGATTTTAATTTGTGTATCTTGTTTTAGAAATCTTTTTCTACCTTAAAGACACACTACTTGAGGCCATATTTTGTTTTTTAAACATTTTTAAGCTCTGATATTCACAGACAGGTCTTCAACTGTTGGAAATCATTTTTGTTTGTGCAAATTAGTAGGTCCTTAGATATTTAAGTGCAAATCTATAAAGCTTCCATGATGTGAAGGCTATGAAAATAATAATGGCACTTCTATTATTCAATATGAGGAAACTATGTTCAATATAGTCTGTGTGAATGAAAGATAATTAAGAAATCTTTCTTTAGTATTTTAGTTAGAATACTTTGCACCATATAATGCAGTATTAGTTGATACTTCCTTTATTACCTGGTTAATTTCAAGATTTAAAGAATAAAGAAAATGTCAAGTATCTGTTAACTAGTTTCTAGGACACAGAGACACATGGGGAAGCTCTGCTGCTCCCTCGTAATTTATTTATTTTCTACTTGCATTTGCATTAAGAAAATTATACAGTAAGAATAAAGTTATAGTTAATAGGACATCTGATTATTTTTCAAGCTTCACATTGCAAACAACACATTGATAACTAAATTAAAGAATTTAAATAGGGTAATTTATTGTATATTTATAATGCTAGTATGCAAAAAAAGCACCACAAATTAACTAATGCCTATATTTAATTTGAATATAAAATCTGAAATGGTTGAGTTCCATGTAGATTATTGAATTTTTCAAGCAACAAAAATGGAAGGCTAAGAGTGTCCAAATATATTTAAAATTTTTCCTTGGGACAATGAACATTTGTACAGTTTTGTTTTAAAAGTAAATTAACGTGTATAGGCAATAACAAGAAAATATCTGAGCCCAGAGGTACTGCCTAATGGCTAAGCAACAAGGATATTTACCAGGTCAGCTTTTGATAAGACAATACTATAATCCATCAAAAGGCGCAATTCATTTCTTTAATGGATGGCTGTTAAAAATACCCAATTCCTTTTTTAAAAAATAAAAGTAGGGGTAACTACAAGTGAATAGAGCTAAAAGAATCTTTAATGAAACATATCTTCATGAAACAGAGGTTAGAGATTTAATGAACAACATGAAAGATATCAGAGTAAGTCCTTCCCTGATAGTAAATATGACCAATAAGAAAGCATTCAGACTTTCAAGAATAAAATGAAAAAAAAAATTCTTTGGGAAGAATTGCAATATTAGTATGTTTTTACACTTACATGGACAGTTTTAAAAAGTATTAAGTCCACGAAATTTTAAGTATAAAACATCCAAATTTGGATTGGGAGATAGTATAACATAATGATTAAAACCATGGATTCTAGATACAGAAATCCTCAATTCAATTTCCATGTCTGTACTAAGGAACTATGTGCCCTTGGGGAAGTAAGTTCACTTTTCTGTATTTCATATTTCCTCCTTTTCTCATTGGGAATAATTATAAAAACCCTTTTTAGGGTTGTACCTTGTATCTAGTAAGAGGTAGATAAATCTTAGCAATTCTTTTTTAACTCATATTTAAAGTTATGATCATGCTAAAGATCTTATTTTAAAAATAAAATCCAAGTCCCTTATGTTAGTCCACCTCGCCTCTGACTAGTTTCCAACTTTATCTCTCATTCTATCCCATTCTACTTGTTTGTTCATCTCCAGTCACATAACTCAGACTCGGGCTGCTTTTAGGCCTTTGTGCTTGCTGATCTCTCTGCCTAGACTCCTATGCCTGTATGTGGTTGTCCTTTTTTATCATTCAGGTATCAACTCAGGTGACATCTTCTCAGAGATGGGTCTCTGAACAAATTAACCTTAGTCATCCCATCTGTGCTATCTATTCCATTGCCCAGTTTAAATTTATTTATAATCATAGTTATCTTTTGTTTATAACTTCTTTTCTGTCTCGCCCTACTAAAAAGAATCCTATGGCCAGAAACTTTGTCTTATTCATTGTTCTCATTATCCTTAGAACACTGGAAAAAGGTTGATCCCATGTATCCTTTAGAAAGGACAACAGTGTCTTTATGGGTTCCTCTTACAGGAAAATAAATAATGAATTTGTGTTGTGTAAGGCACAGCAAAAAAATTGTGAAAATATGCCTCATTTAGATCTTTATTTGGGACCAGTTTCAAATTTCTAATGGGCAAGACACTCAATAATAGCCATTGTTTTGAGACGAAAAGGCAAGAGTGGTCTAACCCAAGGAGAGAGTTGAATTCTGGGATGTTAAAGGGATAGAAGAGCAGTGGGATTCCCTAATGTTAGCCAAGGTCTAAGTTGATCTCACAGATGTTTTAGATTTGTGAAATATAAAACATAGCATAGCTGTCCACACTTTAATTGTCTCATCAAACTAGAACTTCCTGAGAAACTAATTTGGGAGAAGAAGAATGCCTCCCCACCCCCCAAAAACTAAATAAGATTTTTCTTGAGAACTCTAAAGATGAAGACTGAACAGATTTAATTTGGCTTATATAAACACAAAAATAGACATTTTCTCCTTCCAATTGTGGTATAAGATTTCCACACTAGGTGTATAATTTATTTATTGGTATTTATTGGTGGAAGAAGATGAGAGAAACTCACAGTCTTCTTAGTATAGTAGTGCTAAAACTATTAATGATGAATGATCCAAATGATTTTCTTTTCTAAGCACACAAGACTCTCTGGGTTTCCATGACATCATTGATCATGGAAGCATTGTATTAATAAAGTATCTTTAAACTTACTATTTGTTGGAATATTTGTGACAGTGGACCGTAGTAGACACTGTAAGCTGTCTTTTCAATATCTCTTCCCCTTTTCCTCCTTGCTAATAAAACCCTGATTTTGTTCCCAGCTATAATTAACCATAACAGGCAGTATATCTTGATGGTCTAAAGTTAAAACACTTTGCTTGCTAGAAAATTAACACATAACCACATGGCCCAGTTTGGGACAGAGAGATAAGTGGAAATCTCACAGGGGCCCCAGGAAAGATCTTGTATTCCTGATAGGGGGCGATGTGGTTGGCACTACTCATTTCTCCTGTTTGTGCCTTGAACATGCTCAGTTACAGAGGCCAACTTGCGACTATGTCACTAAAAGCATGAGATCAAAAAGTGAACCCTCTAGGCGTGCCACAGCAGAAAAATAGAAAGAAGATCCTTGTTGACTTGGTTAAGTAGCTGAATCAAGATTTACCTCCTTTCCCTTCAGTTTTTTCTTATATGAACAAAATAGTTCCTAGTTGTTTAAGCCATGATTAGTTTTTCCATTACATAGAGTCAAAACTAACTTCTCAGCCACTGTTCCCACTAGTCCATTTGCTATACTTAGTAATTATACAATGAATGTTAGACAGTTGGAATAAAATGCACCTTAAAGGCCTGTTCTAACATAATTTTTTTTCATTTTATCTGAGCCAAATGCAGCAACGTCTACCTAAAATTGAAAATAATCAGACAACAGCAAGTGTTGCTAAGTCAGCATAATGAACAATGAAATAGAGATTGTCATTAGATAGGGCAACTGTTGTTAGAGAGGGTGGTCCAAAAAAGCCTGCTTGTTTTGAGTCTGGATTTGTGGAAACAATAAAGGTATGTGGGATTAATCTGAATTGGATTGCCTTCCTTGAATGTTCTTTTGCATCTTTGTGTATTTCCTTGTCCTGTTCTCTTTGTGATACTTCCCAACATTTCTATCCATAATCCACCAACTCTATCTTTAATATTATCTCCTTTATTAAATTGTACCTGACCCTCCCAAGCCAAATATTCTTTCCCTGGTTCTAATTCTTTTAGTGTGTATGTTGGGATGTCTTTTACATTACTCAAGTTTCTCTCAGAAACAAAACATTTCTTAGATGTTTCAGAGACAAAACTGAAATAATTGTAAGGGAACATACCACAGAATGGGCAGAGATGGTTTTGTCTTTGGAAGAACTGAATACAGAGATTTAGCCCCCCAAACATGATGGAACACCTGAAGCACATTCTCTCATATTCAGAAATTAATTAATGACTGCTTCTGAGAATTTTATGAATATTTAACATATGTGGCCTAAGAGAACTTTCTTTTTAAAAAATTTATCACAAAAGCATTGTATAAAACCTATATTCAGAATTCTTAATTTACCAAGAATGCATAAAAACATGCAATTGAACTAAAACTGACTAAAGATGTTATGAAGGGAAATGGCCCTCTCAAGAACTATGCACATATGTTTCAAAAAAATCCACAGTGAAATTTGGTAACTGTTATGTCAGATACATGTAAAAACTACTACAAAAGAAATGTTGAAAGGCTGACTAATTCTGGCTGAGGGAATCAAGGTGTCATTAGGGAAATATTTAAGATAGATCTTGAATCTCAATCGTTTAGTTGGTGCTCAAAGTGATTAGGACATGTCCAAAAGAGAAAGTATAGATGCTTTGACTGAAAGGCAAAGAGCATGTAGTTGGATGATGGGAACAACTTTCAAAGCTGGGAAATCTGTGGTTAACTATTTCAATAATTGCAGATATGTAGAAGAGTTGTTGCCATAAAAATCAGAATACTTAGGGACAAATACAATTAATAATAGATGTGTTACTACTTCTAGCTATCCCCTCAACAGAATACAGCTCAGAATACAACTGTTGGTTCACAAAATCATAGGATCATTTACTGAACTCCTGATATACAGAGACTCCTTGTAAGAAGGCTGTAAACATTTGAGTTCGTATCTGAAGTGGAAACATTTTAATTTTAGTTCTGAAACTAAAAATATTTATAAATGCACATTTGCCCTTTTTAAAAATGATTGCTTTGATACTCTCGTCCCAATTCTATAACTTCAAATCTTCATAAGCACATACAGCCTATAATGAACAGCTACAATGGATTAGTTAGTTGCTAATTAAGAAAGAATGGTGACTTCAAATATTTAAATTAAGAAGAGATTAGCTATTAATTAAGGAAGGAAGGGTGACTTCAAATCCTTGCTTTTTATGGTTTCGGTTTTTGGCATACTACAGCTTACACTAATGATAATAAAGTCAATGATGTTTACTCATTTCAAATATCTAAAAATCCCATATAATTTTCAATCTAAATATACCCTACAATATCCAGTATCTTTGCAACAGTAATCTCAAATTACATAGATTTTATTTATCAAAAAAGAAAATCTAAGCTTTTTCTTTGAAACTTATAAATATTTTAGATAAGAAAAATTGCAAAATGATGCAGAACAAAGAAAAGCCATTTTGTAAACATTGTGCCATTCATGGCAATATTACTTTTAAATAGTCAGTAGCCTTGTTAGAAAACAGAGATACAGGAAAGCAGAATTAAAAAAAAAAGTTTGCCTATATGAGCAGATCACAACAATTACATTTGAGCAATAAGACTCAATACCATTACTTTCATTACATTGCACAGCAATCCCTGTAAACACAATTTGCTTGGACTTGCATTTGTCTTTGGGAAGACGTCATAAGAAAGCACATTGTGTACACAGTTCTGAAAAGTTAAAATGCGTATACAATATTCATTTTGTTCATTTATGTTTAGTTAATGTTAAGAACATAACAATTATAAAAGAGAGAGAAAGCCTTGAAATATAGAGATAATATCTCATAATCATGGAAAGAATGTTTTCGCACAATGAGTCGTTGTACTCTCTTGTCTCCTACTTCCCATATTATAAAGATAGAATATTTTCACACATCATAATTTAATGCAAATTCTCTTTAAGGGCTCATGTAATTATTTCTGATACCATGATCTTTTTAGCTTCTTAGTTTCTGTCATAAATTCCATTCATCTGACTTCTTAAGAAAATTTATAGAGGTCAGTAGATTTTCTAAACTATTCTCACAGTAAAGATTTTTGACTATTGCTACTTAATTTATTTTGCTATACAATATTCTGAACTTCCAAGAACCAATTTGATCTGATAGATTGCAAATGTATTAAACACACAACCAGTAACACCTGTTTTTACATGCGCTTTGCTTTCTTAGTACAGTGTCTTACATAGAGTAAACTCAATGAATAAATTATTTTGAATATAATTTATTTTTTGTTGATGTAGTCTGTTTCTCATATTATGATACCAGCAAAATACATTTATTTTATTCATATAAAAATTGATATAACCCATCAACCTCTGATTCTCAGATCTTGAACTTCTATTTTTTTTAATTGTTAAAATAGCCGACTTTAGTATAATAAAACCATAGGTCTTATACATTTATCTGTAATATAACAATTTACCACAAAAGCACAATAAACTAAAAGCTTTAGTGATTCTGTAGTGTGAAATTACCTGAAACCACCCAGTTTCCATTAATAATTGACTAACAATAATAACTGCACAGATATTGTGTATGTTTTTGCAGTTATAGAGGGGAGCTCTAACACTGAACTTCCACCTGACAAAAGAGCTTAATTATATTTCTTAAATATTGGATGGAAAAAATTTTGCTATTTAAAAAATATGTAAAAAGAATAAGCCCAAAGTCATAAATTATTTAACCTCTCTGAACCTCAGTTGTTTTAACTGTAAATGGATATAGCTAAAATACCTGAAACTTATGGGGTTGTTGTTAGGGTCAAATAAAATTATATGTACCTTTAAATTATATATTTAAAAGTCATAAACTGCAAATTGATCAAATGTTGACTATTTCTTCTCCTGGTGAACTGTAATTTTTTAATAAATATTCAGCATCAGTGTTTTACCATTTCATTCTTCCAAAATACTTACTAGTATAGACAAGTTGAAAGCCTTCATCTGTTCCTTCAGAATCAGAATTAAATTCCAGCCAGAGCTGATTTGAAGTACTACTAAGTGTCAGTCCTCGCATAGATGCACCAGTAAAAGCACCTAGTAGATGAGTCGTTTTATCTTTTCCATCATAAATCTGCAAAATATATTTATAATTAAAATATAAATGTGCCAGTAACCAATTCAGAGCATGTATTTATATCTACGAAGAAAATAAAATTATTGTACTTTTCTTAAGTCAGATCTATACAAGTTTCCCAAGGATGACTAAGTATATCGGTTCCTACAAATATCCAGTTAAGAAAGTTAGAACATTATGCAGACATAAAAAAGAACAAACATATGAACTTTGCAGCAACTTGAATGGATTTAGAATCTATCATACTCAGTGATCCATCACAGAAACAAAGATCAGAGGACCATGTGTTCTCACTCATAAGCGAACCTTGAGCAGTTATCATAATATTATTAGAAAAGGATTGGCAGTAGCGGGAAACTGCCAGGGGAAGGGGAATGGGATTGGCAGTTGAGGGAAACTGCCAGGGGTGCGAGGGGCACACCTGATCAACAAGGGTACCTGCATAATGAACATTTGTATATCTAACCTGAATTGTATCCCACATCTTAAAATAAAATAAAATAAAATAAAATAAATATTGTGGGAAAAAAAGAAAGTTAGAATCCACAGGAATAACTTTAAAATTCCAAGCCTAGTAGACTTCAAGTAATACTCGAGTCATGTTATGTAATTTTTGTTCTTATTTTTTAAATATTATGGCAAACAAATTAAACTTAAATACCTACATTAAGTTTGGTTTCCAAGGTTGGTTGGTGGGTTGGTTGGTTGTTTTTCTGCAGTTTTTTCAAGAGTACCAAACACTTTTGCTTTTCCAGTAGCATGATTAATGCAAAATTTATTTGCCTCTGGTACAATTTCTATAATGTTTCCATGTTCTTCAACTTGTGTCATACTTGATATTTTTAAAATATTAAGTTAAGAGACTCCTGTTTTTAGAAACTAATAAAATCAAGAGCCTCCTACACATCCCAACATCATTCTCATGTTTCTGAAAGTTTAGTTTCTTATTGCACGGTAATTTGTTTTTCTTTCATCAATGCATTATGGACACTTCTTCACAAGTACGTACAAATTTTTCCTTTTGAGAGCTGTGTCGTGATTCTACTGTAGCTTACTCTACCCTTCCCATATTAATGAACTCAAGTTTTCTGCTACTACAAGTTATACTAAAGTAGACATTCTTTTACATGTAATCTCATGCTTTTTGGTATTTGTACCTCAATAGGAACGCTTTCAAAATACGGAATTTCTGGGATTACATGTTCATATATTTCCAAGTTATTTTCCAAAAAGTGTATACTATTTAAATTCAGAGTTTACCAACTATGCATATTGCTATTCTTTTTCTTTTAAGGCATACATATTCAGCAGTCATTATTACCCCCAAGATGATAAAAATTGCTTCTTGGGCACAATAACACCTTAAATATTGTAATGACTTGTGGTACCCCAAAGATCAACTCTCCCTGACAAATTTTATTTCATAGTATTTAGCTTCATGGAGTTGGAGTGGGGACTCCTTAGGTGCACAACAATAAATAGAAAAAGTTGAGAAATACTGGTTGAAGTTACTTGTCCCTTGCCTCAAATTGTCTTACATATACATAATTTGGCATTAGAGAAAAATATTATGTCAGTAGACTCCTAAACTGGTGATCTTGCCATAGTACCAATGTTCTTTCAAAAGTGGTACTTATCACATTGATGTCACTTAAGAATTTTAAGTGACATGGTGCACAATGTAATGTTTTATTATTACTTTAATAATCTGCATGGGTTTTTTTGTGCTAAATTGTTGGGCTTAATCTGGTAACCTATTTTAAATGTTTTAATATAATTCCTAAATAAAAAACTTGTAAAATTTTTATTTATTTCAAATTACCTTCATTAGGATTTAATGTTATGCCAAATTATTAAGAAAAATTTGAAAATTTCACTAAATTTCTAACATCTGTATTACTCAAATAAAATGATTCACCTTTTCTATTCACATATTCAAGGTATTCTTCAACTCAAGAAAATCTAAAGTTTTTGGTTATTTCATTACTTATCGTCTATTTGCTTCTTTTATTATTACACTGGAAATCCTATTACTCGCATATTCAGTCTCCAAAACTATATTGAAATTTTATGATTTTTCTCTTATGAAATTTATCTCTGCATCTTTCTTCTGTATTATATTCAATCTTCCACTGAATCTTCAATAGTAAAACTTAGATTTTCTGCAGTGACTAGTCTCCTTTCAGGTCTTCAATTACAACACTGCATTTTAATTATGCATCAAGATCCAGAAAGTCTTTTAGTAGGATATCCAACTGCATTATCTGGAGATTTCTCATTATTTTACAACATTATTTTCAAATTTTAAATTCCCCTTGCAACTCTTTCATAGTTTGAATTTAATGCATATCACTGTTTTAGGTATTTAACTCGGTCTCTCTCCTTCTGGTTATCCAGTTTCTAGTAATATGCGTTTATTTACCTTCAGCTATACATGAATTTATGCTTTATAAATGATACAGACTTGAATGCTATAGAGACAACTGAGATTCTATTGAACATGCTATATAACTTTTTTCCCAAGGCCCTTAGTACTTATTCTCTTCTAACCACATTACACTAAAACTGTTCTTCATGGAAATTCTTAAGTCTCCAGTGACAAGGCCCTTCGTCTTCTCTCCATTTGTGATTGATGCAGTCTATAGTTTCAAATGTACCCTCCAGGCTCCTACAGCTTATTTACGTATTGTATTACCACAAAGAGAGAAGGTGGAAATAAGAGATAGAAAATGAGAAAGTAGCCGGGCTCGGTGGCTCAGCCTGTAATCCTGCGCCTTTGGGAGGCTGAGGTGAGTGGATTGCCTGAGCCCGCGGGTTCGAGACCCGCCTGGGCAGCGAGACCTCATCTCTACAATAAATCAAAAAATCAGCCGGGCGTGGTAGTGCATGCCTGTAATTCCAGCTACTCGGAAGGTTGAGGCGGAAGGATCGCCGGAGCCCAGCAGGTCGAGGCTGCGGTGGCCGGGAGCGGCCACTGCACTCCAGTCTGGGCGACAGAGTGAGACTCCAACTCAAAAAAAAAAAAAAAAAAAAAATGAGAAAGTAAGAGTCTTAACTCAAGCCTACACGGTCATTGAATTCCCTCACAGCAAAAATTACTATTCTCTCTCTTTTAAAAAAAGTTTTTCCATCAGTTTTTATAAAAATGTACATTCACTGTGTAGAATATTTGAATACTAGATAGAGGGCTTTATGAACAAATTTCCTAAAATTATAATGCAATACCTTGAACCCCTGGAGGAATCTAGCTTATCATGTAAATAAGTTTCTGTTTTAGTCATGAGCAAGAATTTACTTGTCTTCAACGAAACAAAACCAGATGTTGAGGTCTGTCAGCTCAGGCATGCATATATATATATATATATATATATATATATATATATATATTTTTTTTTTTTTTTTTTTTTCTTTTTCTTTTTTTTTTGTCTGATGAGAGTAAATCCTCCTTTCCATTTCTTACGAGCAGTAGTCATGGGGATAATTCAGAAGCAAGGAAACACTGCTTGTGGCAAAGCACAAATCTTGTGTCTGTGAGTTTCAAATGTTCGATATTCTCAGAAGTTTGCTCCTGAATATATTTATTTTATGACTCTACATATGATAAAGTATGTAAATTCTGTGTTTAGAGCTACACATTCATAATGAAACCATTTAACCAGCAAAACCCAGTAGATCTTATTTGTGGTAATATTGTTAAGGCATCCACAAAGAACATATTTCTCTTATTCCCCTTACTTCTCACTAACATATAATTTCATTGTCATGTAAAATAGAAATATAAGTAAAATAAAAATAATTTTTTGGATAAAACTAACTCTCCATTTATGTATGGATACGTTGTAAGAATCTTGTTTGCTATAAACAATCGAATAAAGGGGAAAAATAAGAAAACGACTGATATAACTGGTGAAATAAAAATTGTTAAAATTTACTTTTAATTTTTAGAAAAGTATTTCCCAATTTTTTCCCTCAACTTTTCAGGAGTAATTAAAAGCAAAAGCATAATGAAACCATTACTCTATATATAACAATGTAAAAGTTAACAAAATAATTTAACACATATTTGTTTCCATTCCTATGTTAGGTACTGTGAATAAAATAAAACAGTAAGATATAATCATTCTTAACCTGAATATCAAAAAAATTAGTCCAATATTGTCTGTCATAAGAGTGACGTATTTTTATCAAATCTACTTTTTAAGCTAGAAGCACACTTTTTTAAAGAAAATAGGAACTGTCTTTAATACATATTTTTAAAAATTGAAAAAGAAGGCATGATAAAACAGTTAATATTTTCAGAAAAACATAATTATCTTAAGCTCAATTGGAAGACTCTAATTCAGTACCAAAACCCACTACAATTTTCTTAATATTCTTGAATCAAAAGGTAGAAAACAAATACTATAGAAGTTCCACCATAATCATCAAAATAAAATGAAACTTGATCATTCAACTATGACATTTTGGAAGCATGCATATAATTAATAAACCAAAATGAAAAGCAAATGTTAATTAGAAAAGCTTTTAAAAGAGAAGAGTTCTATAGTAATAATCAACTCAATGCCTTTTGATTCATAAATAAAATCCTTAAAATGTAGTGAAATATATGCAAGCATAAAGGCAACAAAAAAGGAAAAAGCAATGCAACCAAAGTCAAATTACTTTTAAGGTAGCTATGAATACAAGCATAGAAAGAAGAAAACAAAACAAAATGTGGCTATCTATAATGTTAATGAAATTCTTTGATGAGACTAATTTGTTAAGAGAATTGCAATTCATTTGATTGTATTTTACTAAAACAAACTGAAACTTAACATTGCCATGCTTTAATTATCAGACCTTTTATAATTACTAAGAGACTGAAATTAGTTATGGTGTACAGATCCTCCTAAAACCAGCAGGTCAAACCCTATTATGACTGCTTATCAATACTCAAAATTCTTGTTGTTGTGAATGACATAAGTACACCAATAGAAGGCATATTCTCACTCATTTCTCTAATGAATTAGCAAGTTATCTGAATCCAAAAATAGAAAGTAAATAAAAAAGTCAAACGAAAAGAGGTAAACTACACATGGACATATGTATTATCTCCAAATTATTCCTCCTCTTGGATACTAGAATTTTTGATCATTTGTTTTATAGGTGGATTTGGAAATTTAAGTACATTTTTCTAAAATGTGAATTAGACGTCAAATTTGAATGAAAAAGAAACAATAATTTTTACAATGGTTAATCTAAAAAGACTCTATTCTTAAACTTGCTGTACTCTCCTCAAAGATAATATGAAACAGAGCAAGAACTTTTGCTTGTATTCAATTATGTCGGTTTTTGAAATAGCTACATAGTCTATGGCCACATCACCTTCAAGGCACCCATCTCTTCTACAGTAGCTACATAATGTATTCTCAATTATATGAGCTAGTATATTTTAGTGAGGGAGCTGGAGTCACAATGAAGGGTCAGCTTTTCAGGGGCATTAGCTTCTTGGTTATATAGCAGAGTTGAAGTCCCAACTGTACATTAAAGTTCTGTGGCTTTTCACAAATCAGTTTATTTTTCTGACCCTTAATGGAAGAGGATCAAGGGATTTATGAAGCCTAACATAGCAGTCTATACAAATGGGCATTTAGAGAGTACTTTTGAGGGGAGAGTTAATAAAGGATTAACTATGAACAGCAAGCAGAGTTGGCAGATATGTGTGATGGACACATGAGATCACTTGTGTGCTAGAAAATGTTTAACAACCAACTCTTAAACAAACACAATTGGTAGGTGTGCATGCCCATATATGTTTTTTTTAATAACGTTTATTAACGTAAAGAGAGACTGAAATTTTTTTCTGAAAAAAGTCTAGACAATAAATATTTTAGGGTTTGGGGGCACACTATCTCTGTCACAACTACTCAATCCAGACACTGTGGCACAAAAGCAGCTATAGACAATATGTAAATGGATGGACATAGTTTTCTCCCAATAAAATTTTATTTACAAAACAGGTGTCGGGCCCAATTTGACTCACAGACTTGTTTTCCAACCCCCTGATTTTAAGGAGGTGTAGCATGCTAGACACAAATAGTAATAAAATATGCAATATTTATGAGTGTAAATTTTAAAAAGTTAATTGATTCTTACAAAATGCTTTAGCTGTTTTTGCCAGACTTTTGTGAAAGCAACTAATGACTGCAACTAACAAACAAGACTTCCTAAATGAATGCTGCCTGATTTTTTACGTTAACAAGAGAAAAGTGAAAAATTAAGAAAACACTGTCAGAACTCCACTTGTTTGTAAATGATTTGAACAACTTCTTTGTTTAATGTAATAATAGTTTTCAAATGCTAGAAAAGTATTTCTTCAATATTTTGTGTTATTCACAATATAATGGCCATATACACAATCTATTTCTACTTAAGTCTATAAAAATAAACCAACAATACATCAAGCCAAGATTTGTGGTGTATGCCATAATCTATGGTGCAAATACTCCTACCATAGCCTCTATTAAGGTATCAATGTGGTATTTCTACCATGGAGATAAAACATACCTCAAAAGTACAGATAACAGTAAAATAATTAGGAAGTGAACAATTGTATTGATTGCTTTTGGCTTAAATGTAATTTAATTGTCAACAAACTTAATTGTAATTTAAGTACAATCTAATTGTAATACAATCTAATTGTAATTACAATCTAATTGTAATACAATTTTTTTTTTTAGTACTGGCTATGTTCAACAATCAGTTCTCAAAATTACTGAAGATTTAACAATAAGCAAGTGGTACGCCCAAAGATTCACACATAGATAGGAAAGAAACTTGAAAATAATACACTTTAGAAAACAACAGGTCAATAACCTCCTTGTCACATCTCTAAAACGTTATTAATAGAGTTTATCAAGTAACCATTTTATTATAAATATGACATTATTTCTCTTAACCACTCCTTCCCCAAAGTCTCAAGCCAATTTCGAGTTATTTCACAGGCTCTTCTCCACAGTCATCAAGTTTAAATTTTACTTATGAAATAGTCTTTAAAGTACACAACACTAACTGTGGTAAAAAGATTTTCTTGAATTGTGTCCCAGCTATACTCCTTTATCTAGACATAGTGCTTAGTCTTTATTTGAAAATAAAAATAAACACAGTAACAATAAAATCAGAAATAATGTTTCTGGTTGGTATTCAGTTTTAAGTCAATCAGACTGACAGTGAGCTATTCAATGTTGACTGCTTAGAGCCCACATATATAATAAACCCCTCCTCTAAATATTATCTGAAAGAATTAATTAGATTGCATGTTACAAGTGAGGGTAAGGAAAAAATTTCAATATTCTTTTTTATTGTTTTAATTTTGTCTTATTTTTCCCCTTTTAATTTTTATTTAAAATTGTGGGGTACAATTCAGGGCTAGGTATACAAATATTCACTGTGCAGGTACCCTTATTGATGAAGTGTGCCCCCCCCTTCCCCAGGCAGCTATCGACTACTGTCAATTACACATCTCTACCATCCTACCCCCCTCCCCGCAGTTTCCCACCATTTTCAATTCTTTTTTTTGCAGTAATACGGTAATTGTTCAAGGTCCACTTATGAGTGACAACATGCAATACTCAGCTCTTTGTTTCTGTGAGAGATCACTCAGTATTATAAACTCTAATTTTATCTTATTTTAAAGAAGTGGGGTACAATTCAGGGTTAGGTATACGAACGTACCTTATGCAAGCATCCTTGTTGATGAAGTGTGGCTTTCCCTTCCCTGGCCACAACTGTCTCAACTGTCAATCCCACCCCCCCATTCCCACTACTGCCAACCCAAAAGTTCAATATTCTTAGCATATCCTATGCCTGTTGAAAAGAATAAAAGAATCCATTCTAATCAGATTTCAAACTAGATAATGTTCCCTGGATAAGTTAAGTAGAGAACAAGTAAGTTATGATCTGACTTACAGCTCTAAGACAAGAACTTGCATCTTGCCCATTTTGCATGTAGAAATGGTAGAATTCCAAGACAACAAGGGTAACATGTACCTAACTGTAGCCCAGAAAGATGGCAAAACTTGAGGAAATGTACATGGTCACAGGAAACAGACAGGAAAAAAAGAGAAGAGTTAAGTGTGATTGGTGAGGCATTTGGGTCCGAGTCAGTCACTTGTAATTCTGGTGTAACTTGGTGTCACATACAGAGTAACTAAAAAATGTTTCTCATGAGGTTGAGAACAGACCAGACTATGAGCTGGTGGATGCAAAGAGGTATTGCAGATGGGATAACTAGGACCTAGCAGTGGATGCCCATTTGTATTCCTGATTTCAGACCATGTAGCAAATGAGAAAGCACCACAGCTGCCACCATAAACAAAAAATGTCCCAGGACAAAATGCACTTCTCATTCTTGACAAGTTGAAGTCTTGATGCCAGAGAATGTGGCAGCCCATGAGTTGACAAATATAGAACTGAGTTTATCCTGAATTAACCTAGATTGATTTTCCCACTGCCCAGCAGAAAGGGGTTGAAGATAAAAATTAGGTCATTTGTAGAAAAGTCCTACACTATATTTATTGCAAATTTGTATACAACTTCTGAAATGTATTTCTACTACACTAACAGTCACTGAGCACTTCTAGAAACAGGTATTATGCTTAGTGCTTATAAGTGTCACCTAATTTAAAAATATTATCTAATTTAGTCATTACTGCAATCCTGACTGTAGGTTGTTATTAGTATCAGAATGCTTCTGTTAAGGAAACTAAAGTTTAGAAATATTGAGTAGTTGTTCGCCAGGCTCGGTGGCTCAGCCTGTAATCCTGCGCCTTTGGGAGGCTGAGGTGAGTGGATTGCCTGAGCCCGCGGCTTCCAGACCCGCCTGGGTAACTTGGCGAGACCTCATCTCTACAATAAATCAAAAAAAAAATCAGCCGGGCGTGGTAGCACGTGCCTGTAATTCCGGCTACTTGGACGGCTGAGGCAGAAGGATCGCCGGAGCCCAGCAGGTCGAGGCTGCGGTGGCCAGGAGTGGCCACTGCACTCCAGTCTGGGCGACAGTGAAACTCCAACTCAAAAAAAAAAAGAAAGAAAGAAAGAAAGAAAGAAATATTGAGTAGTTTTTCAAAAATTGTGGAACCGTTATATGTCAGGTTTTTGATTTGAACCTAAGTCTATCTGACTATACAACCCATTCTTAATGACGAAGTAAATATGTGGAAAAGATTATCCAGAGCATAATATGTTTGCAAAGGTTAGAATAATTTGCTCAATTAGTTGATTGAGTAGACATATTCATCTAATAATATACCCAAATTAACCCTGGATTTTAGAAGCTGTATTTGTACAAAATAGCATGGCAGAAAGGGAAATATTTAAAAGTATCTATGTCAAACTTTTAGGAATTTTGTAATCTGGTTGATGTTACATTGGCAGCTTGAAATCAATGGGAAAGTTAACTGCTCATGAGTCGCTATATGGAAAGAAAATTATTGAAAATTACCTGGCACCAAATGTAAAAGAAAATTCAAAGGAATAACTAAGTGAAATACCAAAACTATATTCACTTTTTTAAGATTAGAAACATTAACAATCAAAATTAAATAGAAAGAAAACATTTCTCTTGCTTTATGTAGAAAGCAACTGAGATTATTCAGTAAATTTGATTTTTTAAAAATTTTTAATTTTATTTGGAGAGACAAGGTCTCACTATGTTACTCAGACTTATCTCGAACAACTGGGTTCAAGAAATTCTCCTGCCTTAGTCTTCCAAAGTGCTGAGATTTTAGGCATGAGCCACCATGCCTGACCTGTAAATTATTTCTCTCTAGAAAAAAAAAGTATTGAGCATCTACTATATGACAAGCAAAGATCCTAGGTGCTAGAGTTAGAGTGGGACTAAATAGGAAAAGTTCCTGCTGTCTTAACAGATTACAGTCTATTGGGAAAGACAAAAAGGAAAGAAATAACTATGCATATATAATATGTCAGCTTGTGATTAGTGCTATGAAGAAGAACACAACATGTTAATGATAGGAAAGAGTGTGGAGAGTAATTTGCTAATTTACATAGAAGGGTCAATTGAAGACTCTCTTATAAGACAACATTTGAACAAAGACCTGAAGTGAATGAAGGACAGAGTCCTGTGGAAAGTCCCATATGGATCTGTCCCATGAGGAAGAATATTCAGGCAGAAAAGACAGCTTGGGTCAAAGCATAATTAGTGTATTTGAAGAATACACCTGAAGTTGACTAAGCTAGAGGCGGGGTAGCAGGAGAAAAGTTCAGTTACATAAAAATTGGACCAAATCAAAGGGTTATCTAAGTCATGGTAAGGGCTTTAGATTTTACTTAGCATAATGAGATCAGAAACATTAAGTTTTGGGCAAGGAAAAACATGAAGAAGGATCACTTTTGTTGCTGGATTGGCAATAGTCAAGAGGGTGTGCTATATTCTGAATGTTTTTGTCCTCCCCCATTCATATGTTAAAATCCTAACCCCCAAGGTGATGGTATTAGGAGGTGAGACCTTTGGGCAGTGAGTTGGCCATGAGGGAGGAGACTTCATGAATGGAATTAGTGTCCTTGTAAAGCTCACCCCCCCCCCCCTTGAACCATAAGAGTTAACAGTGTGAAAATGGTAGCTTTGAGGAAGAGGTCCCTCACCAGACACTGGTACCTTAATCATAAATTTACCAGCCTTCAGGACTATGAGAAATAATTTTCTCTTATTGTTGTTTATAAGCCACCTGGTTTATGTTATTTTGTTACAACAACTTGAATTTGAATAGACTAAAGCAGAGTGGAAGCAGGGTGAGCAATTGGAAACAATGTCAGTAATCCAAATGAGAGGTGATAGTTTATTTATTATAAGGTAATGTACAGGGGTGGGAAGTGACTGGTTTTGGAAATTTTTTAAGAACTACAGAATTTGCTGATGGACTCTATAAAGTGTGATGTAATTTTTTTAAAAAAGGAAGCAAGGATAAACTTAATTTTATCCTTGAGTCACCAGCTTCTATTTACTGAAATGGAGAAAAATGAGGAGAGAGAAGATGTGTACTTGCTTTGACAGGTGAACTTTGAAATGCCCTTTACTCATTCTGATGGAAATAGTGAGTAGATTATTTAAATAGCATCTGGATTTCAACATAGGTGAGAGCAGAAGATTTTATTTTGACTGTGTTGTTATGTTAATGTATTTTAAGGTATATATGTTTCAATATTTATTCTTAAAAATCTGAAATCAAAGTTTTTTAAAAAAAAGCAGATTATGCCTTTTTGTACTCCTTAAAGCTACACTGTCAACCAAAATCCAAACCTGCCTGTGATGTGTCATTATTTTTTTTAAAGTGTCATCCAAGAAAGTTGTCATTTATCCCATTCTACTATTTCTATAAGCAAACACGGATTGTTGAAAGTATCCATAGTACAAAATTTTCCTATATAGTAGTGGATAGAAGGTCATATATTTGTCCTATTACCATTATAAAAACACATAGTTAGCCAAGGTTTTTCATAGTGAGCAAGGATAAAGGTGAAAATACCCTTTAGTTTAGCAAATAGAAAAAATGTTTTCTTAAATGATCATTCTGCACCATTTTTAATTTAGAATGGGCAAGGTGAAATTTCCTTTCCACATTTAGCTAAAATCATCATTGGAATTTTTGTTATGTATGTATTAATTAATTTATTTAATTTTCACTGCCTTCTTATGGTTAGAAACTGTTTTGTCTGTTCATGGAGGATTTTCTTGCATGCTACTTAAAATTATTTACTATCTTCTGACAATGTACACAAGTGCACAAGCTAAAAAATTTTTAATTAAATTTTATTTTATTTTAAAGTTGTGGGGTACAAGTCAGGATTACGTACATAAGCAGTTTAGATACAGGTGACGTTTGGGGCAATTTTATACAAAAATGTATCAATCTGATATACAATTGATTACTCGAAATTATCCCTTAATATTGAAGTTAATTTTTACTATTTAGACTAATAGTGTGCTACCCCTGAAGCACTGCAATAAAATTTTTTGATGTATGAACTTTCTTAATTTTAACCCTAGAATCAAAAGATATATTTATAATTTCCACACGTACTGGTCATTAGATTATCTGAAGAGCTTTATAAAAATCCACATTCCCAGGTGTAGATCAACTGAACCAGAAAATCTGGGAGTGGTGCCAGGAATCAAAAAGTTTATGAAACAGCCTAAAGGAGTCATATGGCGGTCTTCACTTGGAACTCATGAATACAAACTTCAAAAGTATGGTTTTAAATAACTAAAGTCTGTTACAGAAAAAGAGAGGGAAAGAAAGAGGAGGTGAGAATGAGAGTGTCAGCCTGACCTGTGGGTGCTCAGAGACACAAGTTGTATAGGAATATACAGAAATAGATACTGATACACACACATATTTTTGTCGTTGTTGTTTTTGTTTTGGCAGAATCCAGTATAGTGATGTCATATAGTAAATAAAACAACAACAAAAACTGAGAATTAATCATACGTCCTTTTGAGGGTTAATCTTTCTGCTTGTGTATACCTAAGCAAGTCTATGTCAGTGGGTATCTTTCTTTTTCTTTTCTTTTTTTTTTTAGATTAGAAAATATTGTTTTTTTTTTAAATTTAGAAAGTCAATTTGAGAAAGAGAGAGAAAAAGATAGGTGATTCAGCTCTCCAAGGTAGGAGAAGGGGACCAAAGCTTAGGAAACATGGTGTAAGTCATAGGTCAAAGAGCACATGGCCATGCCAGCGTTTAGTAAAGCAGTGGCCAGTATCTTTCAACTAAGAGTTGTCCTTGGGATTAATGGGAAGAATGAGGTAACATCAAGCATCTTATGTCTTATACCGGTAGAGAGACCATGAGGAAGACAGACCTGGAATCTAAAAGTTCACCCCAAATGGTTTTTATGGAGTAGCTTGCTGGCTGAAGATATTTTAATGTAATAATACAGAAAAAAAATCTCAGCGAGACTATCAATAGGAGGGTAATTGAATTGGTCTGTTTCTATTGTAATATTTAGTATGTACTTTTTACAACTTTGCGGAATATATATTCTTAGAAGATTGCTAATAACTAAGATATATTTGGTAATTTAAATTTCTATCTTTTCACTCATGAAAGAAAAATCAGTTGTTGAAGAAACCCACTAAAAAGGCGTAAATTGAGTTTTTTTTCTGACACCTCCCATCTCTCACAAACACATCCCCTCATGTTGTCACTGATGACTGAGGTCCCAACCCTTCCCAAGTTAAATATCACAAATGCAGGTAGCTTTTCTCCATGCAATGGCATGATCATAGCTTACTGCAGCCTCAAACTCCTGGGTTCAAGCGATCCTTCCACCTCAGACTCCCAAAGTGCTGGGATTATAGGCAAGAGACAAAACATCGGCCTATAATATTTATTAGATAAAATATTTGGCATGACATCTTTCTTATTTTGGTATTATTGAAACATTAAAAATTTATGTATCATAAAATAAAAATTTCCTTTTTTACCCTAAATGAACATGAGAAAGAAGACATTCTATTTCAAAGGAAAGTAGTAACAGGAAAATGAGAATTAATGTATAATTGAAATGAATGAATGACTGGTAGAATCAACTTATGGCTAATTATATAGACATATACATATATGTGTATATATTTATTGATGTATACTTAATGGCTAAAAATGACCAAAATACAGGTATATCTGAGTTCACCTACCTTAAGAACATCTCCTTGTGCTAAATGAAATGTTCTGGCTGAAATATTGATTCCCTTTCCTGCTTGAACCTGAATACTATAAATGCATTCGTGGTTGTTTTCATAATTCAGTGGATAATTTGGAGAGAGCAAAATTCCTTCATTACTTGTTGCAGATGCACCACATTCAGCTGCAGGTAAAACAGAATATTGAAGTACAGTTTAATAGAAAGCATTATCATTTTCAAGTAATGTCATGTATGGAAGTGTAATGCATTTTATTTTATCTAAAGCCTAATAGGAAAATAATATACAGAATGGCGATGTGTTGTAAATGATGTATTTTTTCCTCAAATAACACATGGGAAGAAAAGACCATGGCTCATGAAGGGGACACTTGTATATAAATGAAAATATACAGTAGTTTCAGTAATTTTTCTCTGGATAAAATAATAGCATTGGAAAGAATGAGAGTAAAACACTTTTAAAGTGTATTTGGCATTTGTGGATATCTAATTAGTTTAATACATTTAAATTTATAATTTAACTCTTTAAAGTATAATAAAAGGCAAAGACATTTTCATTATGAATTATTCTAATTTTATTTTTTAACCTTTTAAAAATTAATTTGACATTTTTTTCTCCTAATACTCAGCATTCCTATGATCAAAGAACTTCAGTAATAAAAAGGAAATCAAATACCATACTGTCTTTGAAAATTGATATAATAGTAAAAACCCATTGGAAATAATAGTTAATCAGTAAGTGAAACAATTGGGTATTTTGGAAATTTTATCACCTTTCTCAAAAGATAGATTGAATTAAGTCACTCTCATAATAAATAAATGGTAATGCTAATCGTCCATGACTAATTTTGCAAAATTTGAGAAATTACCTGCCTAACCATGTAGGAAAAAATAATAATTTCTCAACAAACTTAATTTAAATTTTATTTTAATTTACTATAATATAAAAAGTTTGTGGCAATATTGTAAAAGCAAGCAATAAATCTTTATAATTCTTGATTATAATTCAGAAATTCAATGAACTCAGCTTTCTATCTTATCTAATAACTTGCTTTGTATTACCAAACCATAAGACAGGACAATTTATATTTTCTAAGATTTAACTAAAAAGAAAAACAAGCAAGTTACTGTTTTCCAGAAAAAAGATTTTTAAAATAATTATTTACAGGAATAATCAGAGAAAGTAGACAACAAGGTGAAGAATAATGAACTGCTTTAACTTTTAAATGCTTAAACATTAGCAAAATAAAGCAAAAGAAAAAGCCTAATGAGAAAATAAAAATGATCAAAAAGAAGCAGTCAGTATAATATCAATATTGTGTGAAATAATAATGAAAGCTAACAATGTGATGCCAATAATCAATCACATAAGAAACTATAGCACAATAGAGGAGTTCTCAAACTCTTTTTAAAGGAGAAAAATTGCAAACTTCCAATATTGAGTTAAATTAGTTTTATTTTAATGTTACTTAAACATGTTCAAATAAAAATAGATACGTTTTTATGCTTCTAGCTACATATAATTATAATACCAAAAACAAGTTTACAAATACAAGAACCAAATGACAAAAACACTAAAATTAAAAACAACAATATGTATCTAATGCTGCATACGATTTTGTTTTCCTGAAATTAAGTCCCCTTTGGCAATGTGGATCAGGAACCAGTTGCTAGAGTGCAGGCTTTTGGAGTTTGCTACGCCTTTAATTACTCTATACTGTGTAATGACTCAATTCTCCCTCATCTTATGCCTCTGTGAACTGCTGAGAAACTTTCATCTGCAAAGTACAATATGATACCACATGTCCTTCACTTAGTGAGAATCAATTCATTTTAAATCTGCCTCATTTCTTTCTCACTAGCCTATTTGAATCTAGGTATGCAAGTGGGGGAAGACGAAGGTAATCCAGATCATTCAGATGATATAGAATGTACATATATTTTTATCAATTAGATTATTTAGAAGAAAATACAAATCGTTCTAAATTGTTTCATAGATTAATGAAGTTTTGAAAACATGTTCTTAGAAGCCAGTTTGCAAAATATTGATCCATCGATTAAGAGATAGGCATTAAAAGTCAGAGACATAGGGTCAAAATTTAGCTCTATTCTCCTTAGTTGCATTGCTTTGGCAAGTTATTTATACTCTCTAAGTGTCAGTATTCTTATTATTACAATGCAAATGATAATACTCTTTTTCAGAGATATTTTGTTTGTTGTATGTATGTGTGTGAGAGTTAATAATATAAATAGACAATACAATGTTGAACATTTAGCATGGTATTGACATACAAAAGCTCAATAAATTAAAGTTCTCATTATAAATATTTGAGTCTAAATACTAATTATGATATCATGTTATATGTACTAGAAAAGTTTATCCTTGATGTAACAAAATCTATCCAGGTGCAGAAAGACATTTATCTATAAAAAGTCAGTGGGCTTTTCCTAATTCTGGAAAATCATTTATGATATTAAAACCACTTGTGTAAATTGAGTAAAATATTCCTCTCCTCCCAAAAAACAAAACCAAATGATCAGTTTTTTCAACTGTCCTTTAAATGTGATAGTAATTTGTTATATTTTCAAGATTTGAATAGATAGTAAGTGCCTTCTTTCAGAAACATTATTATGTATAATTTCAAGGACATTTGTCTTTTATATTTAAAAAAAACCTTTTGTTATATTTTACTATTTCAGTTGGTTTAAATTGGCTATAGATGATTTTCTACTTTGTAAAATACAATCAGAACTTAAACCAGAATGGAAAAATTAAGGAAGATAGCTTACATTAAATTATCACCTTTCTCATTTAATTATATAAGTTGTGGAAACCAATACAAAATGAAAATGCACTGCCCCATGTAGAAAAGTATTAAGAATCTTAGGAGAACAATAGAACATTAAACCATGCACAGGGACTTTCTTAGCATGGAACGCTGGGTTACTACATGGGTTTCACACTCATGAAGCTGACTCTGCATTTATTTCTCATGACAACCTAGCAAGGGAAAATTTCTTCTCTGCACTTTTAAAGATTAAGACACCAAAGTGAGATTTCTTGTTAAAATAAAACAAATGGTGCGCATCAGAACTGAGATTTACACTGTCATCTGTCACTGCCTATGGTGTTAAAACAGCGAATGCGTACTTTCTCTTTCAGATTAAAATACTTTTTTTTCTTTGTGGTGTGAAAGGAGGCATTGTTAATAATTATCCCAGACAAAAGGTGTAAATTGAGATTATTCTAGGTAAACTAGTACATAAGATCAGATCATTTTTCTTTTATACTTTAGCTGCCGCCCACACTATCTAACAGACATTCTATTAAAAATTAGTAAGAATATTGTATTTTGGACTGGAGTGTGTCCTGGGGGTAGAAACACATTCATACCACATATAATTTTAAAATATATATTCTATTACACATAATTTTAAATGTTCAGAGTAATTATTTCATATCAAGGGAAGATCTTAAAATAAAATCTGTTCAGAAAGTTCTACTTATATATGCAGAAAAATGTATGCATTTATTTTTTCAATAAGTGTTTTAGTAAAATTTCCTATTACCAGCAGGATAAGAAGGAACTTATTTAACCACAATACCAGATTCCAAGAGCTAGCTGATTAATAAATAATTTATTTTACATGGAATTTCATCTTTGATTAAATATTTGAATGCAAAGTATACCAAACACTGGTTTTCAGTACTCTGTAGGACTCACATTTGCCCAGCACAAGCTCTCTTTCAGCGCTTGAGATATAGCAGTCTTGCTTGCCAACTGGATTTGAACAAGGCCTAATACTGAAATTAACAACAAACGTCTCACAGTGTAACCAAATGCCCAATTCAAAAAATGAGCATGCTTTTAACTCTTCTCTGTAATAAGCTGACATAATGGTATTTTTCAAATGCAAATTTGATCTTCCTCTTTCTGCTTAAAATATACTCACCATCAGCAAGTCAAAGTCCAGAGAATGTCACACAAGACCATTATACAATGTGACCCCAGTCTGCATTTACAGCTATTACCTACCCTTCTGTCCCACAGATCTTGCAATTCAGCTATCCTAAACTGCTTACTGACCATTGGCCACAGTCTTACACTCTGAATTTTGAATGTGCTGCTTTCCCTATACATAAACACGACCTCTGGTCACAAGGGATGTGAATAAAGAACAAAAGACCTATAAAGGAGAAAATTATTGATATGGAATGAAACATGGTTATTTCTAGCACCTGGTGGCTGTGATGGTGTATGAAATAAAACAATGTCACATTAAAGTATCGGAAATCATTCTGCAAATAATAGTTATGATTGCATGCTTATGGATGCTCAACAAAGGTATTATAACGTCAAGATTTTCATTGCATATAACATGAATAGCACAGCAAGTTTTTACAATGCATGTTTTAAAATTAGAAGATACATGTATTGGCAAACTGTGAATATTCTTGAAATATGTTAAAATTAATTGAGAAGAGGAATAAACAGCAGAATAGCGAATTCAAGAGAGGAGGAGGATGGTTAGTTGATTTTAGGAAGATGAAATATATATATATATACTGCATGGGTAAAAGGAATTGAAGTACAGGAAGACCTAGAAATCCAACTGGCAAAGCCAAGCTGAAGAATTTATCTCCCAGCTGTAATGACATTTATGGATGTTGCTATCACTAAATAATCACAACTCTGAGACTCACTAGATCACAGCAAAGTCAAGGTTTTCAGGAAGGTTCTGGAACGACCAGCATATATGATATAATACATGTATGTGAAAAATTTTTCACAATAAAAATAAAGCCAGAACATTAATATAAACAGTTTATTTGCTTAACAGGATACCTTGACTGAGAATGTATTCTAGGATATTTGAAGTGGCTAGAGATAATAGAATGCACTGAATTGGAAAAACAAATTTATAAACAGATTCAAGAGATACGGTTTGAATCTTTATTACATACTGAATGGGAGGGTAGCTGAAACTTCAACAGAACTTACTTTCCAATGAAAAGTTTACCACATTGCCATTCAAATAAGCAAATAGTATGTGAAACAGGGTAACTGAGAGCCCTGGCCTGTCCTACGTGGTTGGGAATGACTCTCCGAAGGACAGCAATTTTAAAATAGCTCAGAAAATTAAGGGTGATAGAGGAAGGCATGTGAGGGGAAACAATCTTCCAAACAGAAGCAATATTTCTAAAAACATTATTGGCAGTAGGGTGGTGGGGGGTTCTGGAAACCGAAAGACCCAGTATGGAAAAAGCTTCCTTTGTGCAAGGTTGAGCTCGAGTCAATTTAAGTCTTTTAGAATGTTTACCTGGTGTAGGAGGGAAAAAAAAGTTATTTCTTGGGTAGGTATGAATGGAGAAGCCACGAAGTGTGAGCTGCTTGTTCTTGTGATAGGGGATACTTTACTTTTGTCTTTAAGGCTTGGAAAATTGGTTGCAGAATAGAAATAACAGAGAAGATTGAATGAACTGTGTTCATAAAACTTCTTGAGATTTTGGGTCAGACAACTGTTGCTTCAGGATTCAGGGGTTGCAATATTTTCTGGGAATGAGGTAAGCACTCTTCTCTCAACCTTAGCATAAGCCCAGGACCTTGATTCCCTTGTGTCTTGCTCTAGAGATAATATTATGTTCTTGATAACTGATGCCACTATCTGATAAATAATTCATTCGATAATAAGGATTCCCTGCAAAAATAATCAATGTAAAGCTATTCATTAATAATAATGTCTCCTCTCTTTAATTTGAACTGGAGGGTCATCTTTAAATCGTAAGAATTAATACTATGAAAACATTACCCAATTTAGCAAGATGTTAGGGAGATATTTTTGGAGAATGGGTCTTTAGTTCTTTTTATAGCATATAAGTATTTTTTGAGCAATTTCTAGTTTACACACTGCATATGACGTTGACTTTTGTGAAAAACAAATCCTATCCACATAAGATATTTTTATTTAAACATACTGATTAAGAAATCTATTTGAGCTACTAATATGAAACCCTTTGCCAAATATGAAAATAATATGTTGATAAATGGGGCTCTAGCTGAATTGGAGTAGGAAAGAGAAATGTACTGGAATCTAGTGATAAGAGTCACTGCTACAGTGAAGAATTCACTAGAGCGGGGCTACCCACTGCATTTCAATTTTTTCATACTTACTGAAAACCAGGCAAGCCCATGCATCATTAATCTCCATTACTAGGGTAAGAAAGTCTGGTAGCATCTATTGTGTGCATACAGTCATATTTTCAGATAAACTGGTAAAATGCTTTTCAGTAATTTGGCAGGGATATTTGAAAAATGTCTATGATCAGTGAAGTTTGCAGTTATTTTTTTAAAATTTGAATTGCAATTGAATCTCTTCTTTTATGCTATTTTGAAAACACCACAGAATATTTTAAGACTATTTTGTGGAAGCAGTTAAAAGAAACTTAGATTACTCAAAACACTTAGGAAGCTTCCAAACATAAACATATGGTATGCTAAATCAAATAAGATGTAGCATTAAACAGGAATACATTTTCCTTAAGTTTAATTATTACCAGAGAAAAAAAATAATGATAATATGTGATTTTTTTCTCAGAAAGGAGCATGTGGGGATCAAACTCAAATCCGTCATTTTTTTTTTTCAGGTGAATTTACTTTTTTAAAATCAGCAAATTGAGCCCAATATGTTCCAAATATAATTTCCATTGTATTTTATTAAGTTAAGACACCACTGATGAAAATAGGTGTCTTTATTATGTGTCTCTTCAAGAAAAAAAAAGCAAAAATGCTACCAATAACCTATGGTGGTCACTGATTGTGGGATAAATATGAATTTCATAGATGTTAAATTTTTTGAAGGGTATCTAAAATTTGTGAAATATAGTAAAATGTGTTAATGAGATTGGTATTTCTTAGGAGAACTTTTCCTAATATGCCTTCTCAACTTGGAAGTATTAGTAACACTTTATTCTTCAAAAATTTTTAGTGAAAAATATTTTATTTTCTTAAATAGGTATTTCAATACTTCTTGGACTGTAAGAAAGTGGTGGAAATTAGAGGGTAGCGAGGTGTATTAATTTCCTTGTGCCACTACAAAGAACATGCGAGTCCATTAGTGTTATTTGCATAAAGTCTAGTTTCTCCTTTCTTTGGTTCTTCATAGGCAAAAGTGGCACTTAACTGGCTTTCTCCTTTCAGCCTTTCTAAATACAATGCATGTATGTATCCGTGTGCAAACTAGTGCTTATTAAAGTTATAAACAAATGAAGAGGTTTTAAAAAAAAATTTCTTTGGAGGAATTCACCTTAAGATTTGTTATTTATTCCTTTAAAATTTTATTTTCAATAATCATTTTGCCATGCAGGATTAAGGTAATCATTATTACCATGTAGAATTACTCTTTTGTGACTTGAAATTATATTTGAAGAACATACATTCAAACCTTTTTAAATCGAATAAACACTCTTCTGTTAAAAATATGGAGTGTATTCTGTAACATTACCCTGTCTTTTCATTTTTTCTTTCCACAAAAATAAAAAAATTTTTTTTCAAAAACAAACTATTGAGGGTCTACTGTGCTAAAGAGACAGGAGATAGGCAGGCAAACAGACACGCAAGTCCTCTGGTAACAATGTTGTGAACTCCTGGCAGACCTCTCAGGCTCAGCATTGGTAATCAAGCTCCCTGTGAGCCTCTCAAGCAGGAGCTTAGGTACTCACTGCTGGGATGGAAAAGCAACCAATCAGCTCGCCATTAGGCCCCTACCTCCTGCCGACTAATACTTAATACTGACCAGAAAAGCTACAGCTTACAGACGGTGATAGCCAATCTGCTTGGACTTAGGGCTATACAAGCACCAGGTTTTCGGCCCCAGATGGGCAACGCTTTGGGGCCCCTCCCACTGTGGGAGCTTTTCTATCCTCTCAATAAATCGTGCTTTCTCATGTTCCAGCTGTCTGTGTCCCTCATTCTTCATGGACATGAGACAAGAACCTCGACCCTAAAGAGCTACAGCCTGAAGAGCTGAAGAAGATTGTCGGAACCGAAAAGCCATGCACCCCAGAGGCTGGCTTGCCAGCTGCCAGATCCGGCTGAACCAGGAGAGCTGCTGGGAGAAGGCGAGACTTCAAAACTGAGACACCCCGGGGGGCTAGGTTTGCCAGCCCACCGATCCAGCAACACTCTCAGGGCTTGACTTGCCAGACCATTAGAGCTGACACTTCTGGGGTTAGGCTTACCAGCCCCTCGATGACCCTCTTTGGGACTTGGCTGGCTGACCCATTGAGCTGACACTCTCAGAGCCCAGACTGACCTGAAAAATCCGCATTACTAAGATTAGTTACTCATTAAACATAATGTTACTAATAAAAATAACTATGGCTATACCTGATACTACAATAGGTCTGGAGGATGAAGCCCTTGACCTCTTATGACAGATACACTAGAAGAAAGACATACAAGGAGACTAGTGCATGCACTAATGTGTAGTCTGTGGTATGATACAAGTTTGTGCAATAGGCTGGGATGACAAAAATGAGGAAGCAACACCTTTAAAGAAGCAGCAAGAGGAAGACTTCATGATTAGGTTAACCTTTATTTGAGTTCAAAAAGCAGTACCAAAGACAATACAAATATATGAAAAAGAGATTTCAGGCAGAGGTAACAGTGTGAATGAAAGCATACATAGGTAAACCAGATTGACATGGTTAGGAAAACCAGTAGTTGATACACTATTCTAAGACATTTGGACTTTATCTTGTGGGCAGTGAAGATTCATAGAAGAGTTTTAAAAATTCAGAAAATCCAGAAAAATTCAGTCTTTTTCTCCCCTCTGTCAGCGTTTCACTCTGTTTACCAGACTGCAGTGTAATGGCATGATCACAGCTCACCAGAGCCTCAATATCCTGGACTTAGATGATCCTTCTATCTCAGCCTGCAAAGTAGCTAGGACTACAGGCACATGCCACCCCACCCAGTCAATTTTTTGTAGAGATGAAGTCTTGCTATGTTATCTAGACTGGCCTTAGATATCTGTGTTTAAGTGATCCTCCCACTTCAGTCTCAAAGTGCTGGAATTGCTGATGTAAACCACTGTGCCTGGCCAAAAACTCAGCTTTGATAAACCCATTGAGGAAATTCTATGAGGAACAGATGGTAGTCTTAGGTTACTAGAGGATAAAAACCTAGAGAAGACCATTGTAGTGTTTCCTGTAGGAGATGCTGAGAGGTTGAACAGAAGAAGAAAGGATGGGAAAGTAAAAGTTACAGAACTTGGAGACTAGTTGGATACTGGGGGCATGAAAAGAGGGAAAGGTAGAGAAGAGGAGTGACTTTGAGTATAATGTTGATGAACTTATTTTTGTACATGTTGAATTTGATATGTCTATGTGATATCAGGTAGAGTGCACCAAGCATCTGGAATTATTTGTATCCATAGGATGATTTTTCAAGACACAGACAAAGGGGTATATCCAAACACATACAGATTGAGAAGAGAAGTAAACTAAGACCAGAACACTAATATTCCCTTCTAACTTTATAACAGCCATGACACCATAGAAATATGCTCTCTGTAATCATTTGATTAAGTACCTAAAATTAATCTGAATCTTACACCACAGGTATTAGAGGTGCTCAAAACAAGTTTTCTGTTCATAGACTAAAATACCAATCTCAGTTTAAGTGAAAGCTTAATCAAGGTCTCTGGTGGGGCAGGGGAAGAGAGGCAGATACGAGCAGATAGTTTCTTCTTTGTGCATTTTCCTCTGCTACTTTAGAGTGAACACTGTTCCCCTATTTTTTAAATTGAAAACATAAGAAAGCAAATAAGGCAAACACAAACAGATTCTTAAATATTAGGCTGATTTTGTGATAATGAGAGATTCCAACTACCTAACCCAACAATGTAAGCTAGAGAAGAGAAAATATTATGAAAATCATAAGAAGAGTAGAGAGGTTCCAAACCATCATTTTATCACAAAATTTAAAAAACTGAAGAGGGTAAGAACAGTTTGACTTTACCTGTGTCACCTCTCCCCCAAGGTGGCATAATGCAATAACAAGAGAGGCCCCCCAGCCTGATTTCTCCACATGGAAAGTCAGAACATAGTGAATGACCACCTGGCTCCCCCAGTCATGGAGGATACTGCCCAGTAAGCCCTCTTCTTTCTTGCCTCATCTAGAATCCTGAGGTGGTTTACACTGCTCATTGATTGGAAAAGGCTGGAAGCAGGGAAGGGAGGCTGCAGAACTTACTAATTGCTTCATTGACTCCATCATGGAGCCCACACCCTTGAGGTATATGACACCTTGTCTGCAGAACCCCAGGTCATCAAGATGGAAAATCATCAGGAAACATTGCACTACAATATAGACCAAATGAACCTAACAACAAAACATTTCTTCCAACAGCAGTAGAATACACATTCTTGTTAAATACACGTGGAATAGTCTCCAGGACAGACCACATGTTAGGCCATAAAACAAGTCTCAATAAATTTTTAAAAAATGAAATCATATCAAGGACCTTTTTTTTACCACAATGATATGAAACTAGAAATTGATAACAGGAGGAAAACTGGAAAATTCACAAATACTTGAAAATTAAAAAACATGTCTGTGAGCAATCAACAGGTTAAAGAAGAAATTACAAAGGAAATTTAAAACTATCTTGAGGAAAATGAAAAAGGAAACACAAAATACCAAAACATGAGGAGCCACACAGTTCAAAATAGCTTTTAGTGATACATGTCTACCTGAATAAAAAGGAACAAAGAAGGAAAGGAAAAGGAAAGATTAACAACCTAATTTTACTCCTAAAGTCACTACAATATGCAATAAATAAATAAATAAATAAATAAATAAATAAATAAATACTAAGCTAAAAGATTTTAAAAGGAAGGGAATGACAAATATCAGAGCAGAAATAAATAACATAGATGCTAGAAAAATAATTGAAAAGACAAACAAAGCTAAAAGTTGGTTACGGAAAAAAGAGAGATATGTCAAACAAATAAAACCATAAATGAAAGAGGTGGCATTAAAACAGCACAGAAATACAAAGGATCATAAGAGACCACTGTCAGAATTACACACCAACCAACTAGATAACTTAGAATAAGTGAATAAACTCCTAAAAACATACAACCTACAAAGGCTGAATTATCAAGAAATATAAAATCTGAACAGACTAATAATGAGTATGGAATTTGAATCAGTAATTAAAAGTCTCCCATCAAAGAAAAACTCAGGACCTGATGGTTTCATTATTGATTCTTATCAGATATTTAAAGAATAATTAGTACCTCTCCTTGTCAGACTCTTCCAAAAAAACTGAAGAAGAAACACATCCAAATTTATTTTAGGAGTCCAGTATCTCCCTGATACTAAACCTAGACAAAGACATTACAAAAAAAAGAAAAAGTATAGACTAATATTTCTTATGAACATTAGTTCAAAAATCCTAAACAGAATTATAGCAAACCAAATTCAACAATGCCATATCAAGTTGGATTTATTCCTGGAACACAAGGATGGTTCGCTTCATCATATGCAAATCAATAAATGTGATACACCACATTAGCAGAAGGAAAGACAAAATTATATAATTTTAATAGCTACAGAAAAAAATATTTGACAAAATTCAACATCCTTTCAAGAATACACTTAAAAAATAGGTACTAGAAGAAATAACCTCAACACAACAATGGCTATATATCACAAACCCACACAGCTAACATCAAACTTAACAATGAAAACCGGAAATCTTTTCCTCTAAAATCAGGAACAAGACAAGGATGCCTACTCTTGTCCTCTCTATTAAACATAACACTGTAAATCTTAGCCAGAACAACTAGGCAAGAGAGAAAAACTAAAACTATGTGAATCAGAAAAAGAAGTTAGATTATTTCTGTTTGCAGGTGATATGCTCTTATATATAGAAGACTCTAAAGATTTCGCCAAAAAAACTATTAGAACTAAAAAAATGAATTCATAAGAGTTGCAGGATATAAAATAGCATACAAAAATAAGTTACCTTTTAATATATTAACAAGGAACTGTTCAAAAAAATTAAGAAAACAATCGCATTTAAAACAACATCAAAAAGAATAGAATGCAGCCGGGCTCGGTGGCTCAGCCTGTATCCTGCGCCTTTGGGAGGCTGAGGTGAGTGGATTGCCTGAGCCCGTGGGTTTGAGACCCACCTGGGCAGCGAGACCTCATCTCTACAATAAATCAAAAAAAATCAGCCGGGCGTGGTAGTGCATGCCTGTAATTCCGGCTGCTTGGAAGGCTGAGGCGGAAGGATTGCCGGAGCCCAGCAGGTCGAGGCTGCGGTGGCCGGAAGCGGCCACTGCACTCCAGTCTGGGCAACAGAGTGAGACTCCAACTCAAAAAAAAAAAGAATAAAATGCTTTGATATTTAACTAAGGAGGTAGAAAGTACACTGATAACCATAAAGCATTGATAAAAGAAATTGAAGCCACAAATAAATTAAGACATTCTGTGTTCATGGGTTAGAAGAAATAATATTGTTTAAATATCCCTATTCCCTAAAAAAATACACAGATTCAGTTTAATCGTTATCAAAATCACAATGGCATTTTTCACAGAATACAAAAAAACCCTGAAATTTATATAGAATCACAAAAGACTCCAAATAGCTGAACCAATCTGGAGCAAAAAGAATGGAGCTGGAGGCATCACACTTCCTGATTTCAAATTATATTACAAAACAGTAGTAATCAAAACGGTATGATACTGACATAAAAACAGACATATAACCAATAAAACAGAACAGAAATCCCTCAAATAAACCCAGGCATATAAGATCAACTAATCTAAAAGACTCTAAGAATATCCAATGGGAAAGGAGAGTCCATTCAATAAATTGTTAGGAAAACGGGATATCCACATGCAATAAAGTAAAATTAGATCCTTATCTCACACATATACGACAATCAACTCAAAATAGAGTAAAGGTGTCAACATGAGACCTGAAACCTTAAAAATCCTAAAAGAAGCCGGGCTCGGTGGCTCAACCTGTAATCCCGCGCCTTTGGGAGGCTGAGGTGAGTGGATTGCCTGAGCCCGCGGGTTCGAGACCCGCCTGGGCAGCGAGACCTCATCTCTACAATAAATCAAAAAATCAGCCGGGCGTGGTAGCACATGCCTGTAATTCCGGCTACTCGGAAGGCTGAGGCGGAAGGATCGCCGGAGCCCAGCAGGTCGAGGCTGCGGTGGCCGGAAGCGGCCACTGCACTCCAGTCTGGGCGACCGAGTGAGACTCCAACTCAAAAAAAAAAAAAAAGCCAAGGTTTCATGCAAACCTAGAGGCAAATTCATGACTGTCACGTAGTTGTGAGGCTGAGTCTTGTGCTTATATGTGGGATCAAAAAAAGTTGAACTCATAGAAACAGTTAAAAAGTTGGCTACTAGAGGTGAGAGTAGGGAAAACAAAGAGATGTTGGTCAAAGGTTACAAATTTACAGGTTTAAGGTGAAAAACAGTATGCTAGAAATTTGGTAAGCAAGATCTTAAAGTAACTATGTGAGGTGATGGATATGTTAATTAGCTGGACTGTGATTATCAAATCACAATATGTGTGTATATATATACACACATAATAACATCATGCGTGCATCTTGAATACATGCAATTTTTCCCCTTTTTATTTTAAATATGTGGGGTAAAATTCAGGGTTACCATATAAAAATGTTCATTATGCAGGTAACCTTGTTGATGAGGTGTGCCCCTCCCTCCCCTGACAGTTTCTGTCAGCCGCCAATCCCACCTCCCTCCCCTGACAGTTTCCCACTGTAGCCAATCCCTTTCTTATAGTATTATGATAATTGTTCAAGGTCCGCTTATGAGTGAGAACATATGTATAATTTCTTCTTCTTCTTCTTCTTTTTTTTTTTTTTTAGTGAGAAAGCAGGATTTATTGAGAGAACAGAAAAGTTCCTACAGTGGGAGGAGACCCAAAGGAGTTGCCCAATTATTTTTTAATTATACCTCAATAAAGTTGAAGAATAAGAAACAAAACAAAACAAAAAAACCATTAGGGATTTTCAGCAAAAAGTAAAGGAATGTATTGGTCGCTTTGATTCCCTGTCCTTTGGGCAACATATATAATCTAAATTTTTTGATATCTCTCTAGTTCCCATTATCAAGTTTGAAATGGCAGTGGTCAATATGACACTAGTTTGAAATTCAAATTGTTGCTGATTTCATTGCTTCTTCCTTTTTCTCTGATAACAAAAAAAAATTGAACTAGATCTACTAACTGATAAGTGACTGGTCAAAGACCATTTTGCCTACGATTTCTGAGTTCTGCAGAAATCATAAAACAGATATCCCCGCGTAACTTTCCTCAAAAAAAAAAAAAAAAAAAGAGTGAAGAAAGTCTCTAGGTCTGACTGCTACCTCATCAGCTGTGCACCATCTTCTGATTTTTATCCCTTAGCTCTTCTCTAGAGGCTGAAGGGAGTGGACTTCATGCCCTGTGGGAATACTGAGGCTGAAATGATGACCTTCTCTTTTACCAGTATATTAAATGTCACGATTTCAATTCAAAGAGAAGCTTTGCTTTTATCCAATATGTCCTCAGGCTATATTGAAATGCATGGTACACAGTACTAAATAATTCTATCTTTATACTATAAAGCAAACTATAGCTAAGTCTTGGAAATTGTGACATTTTAGATGAGTTTTTAAGATGTCAGAAGATTTACTACAAGCTGCAACTTTTTTGCAAGCCAATTATATGAATAGGAAACAGAATCAATATGTGAACAACTTAGTTATTGCTACACAATTCCTCAAAGTGTCAGATTTTAGCTGAAATTTTTAAGGTTTTACAGATACGAAATGACTGAGAAATGCCATTCATAATGCGACACCTGTGAATACAAAACTTAGAAGCTGAAGTCCCAAGCCTAGACCATATTCATGTTAATAAGGTGCAACTTCTGGTTGATTAATATCTTCCCAAAAGCACTGGGCATCATGGAGGAATCATGGGAAATATTAACATTCTTTGGAACGTACCAAATTAATACGAATAAATAAACCCTTTTAAGTTTTCCCATGTTAAATTTGCTAATCCGTTACTGTCTTCTTCATATTAATAGCCATAAGAGATAGACAAAAATGTCTTCAGAGGAGAGTAGTCCAATTTTCAATGGAAACTTAAAATTTCTATAATAAAAAAACTCAGAAATTTAAAAATAATTTAAATCATGACAAGCATGATAGCTAACTATTGGTAGTCCTAGCTGTATGTTTTGTTCCAAGACAGGCTTCCTAACAGGTGATTGCCTTTTGAGAGAGCTGTGTGATTCAAACTAGATCTGATTCACTGATACTAGTGTGGCATTTGTTGCTGGCAACAACACATGTTGAGTCATTTTATACACCCATTATGAATTCTAGCTAATGAAATTAAATTCAGAATGTGTCTTCTTTGTCTACTAGACTCCAAGACTGCATACAAAATACACAATTTGTAAATCTAAAATAAAATAAACTCCAATTTCACTTATGTGACAGAAATATAAACATCTAAAATATACCACCCTGAATTAAAATGTTACATTTCAAACCAGTGATAAATTAATAAAAACTCTATTACATAGTAGGCACTCTGCTAGTTACTGGAAGTAGAGACAAGTGAAATAAACAAATGGATTAAATGATGAATTGCTAAGTGATGTGCTAAGTGCTATAAAAACAAGTACGTACAAGTTTGACGAGAGCACTGTGAATGGAATAACCAATTTTGCCGGTGGGATTTGAAGAACGCTCAGAGAGACAGAAACTTAATCAGGTCTTAAAGGCATAAAACAATCTGCTAAAACCATTCTACAATGTCTAATTTTCCTAAGAAACATCTCATTTCATTATGTTTCTCTTGTTCATATGAAAAATTATTGGCCAGGTATAACAGACATAGAACACTGAATTTTTTTTTTTTCAGGAGACCTAAGACCTGCATGGATGTGAACAAGAAACTACCCTTCCTCATCATAGCCGTTTCTTAGGAAGAGTTGAAGAATAAGATGGGGCTGAAGATCCCTTGAGGATCTTTCACCTTATATTATGGCTTCATAGTCTCTGTCTTGTATCCTAATGGGATGTGACTAAGAAATCAAAAGAATTTAGGGAAGAAACTGCCATGTGAGGTGACATGCCAGGAGATTACTGATTACAGGACCAGCTGTAGAGTGGCAAGTAGCCCCTCTTGATTCTCCATAGTACTGTTAATGGTTTGAAAGCAGATCAGCAATGATCAGAGTTGAAGAAATTTATACAAGAGGGAAAAATATATATATAGTGGTCTTGCATGTCTATTTGTAGGCAGTCCCAATTAGAAACATTTTAAAAATTTAATCTTTAAAGACTAGTCTCTGTGTATAAAATGGCTGAGAAGAAAACAGTCACTACACATATAGTTGGAGTGTTCTTTAGCATATTATCACCTAAAGGTGTCTTAATTGTTCTTTCTCCTTTGTCAGTTGTTGCTCTACTCTGTTTTTCTTTCCCTGCTCCTATTTTCTTCTCTAGTATTACTACTATTATGGAAGATTTTATTTATTTATCTTTTTGGTTTGCTTGCTTGCTTAAATTTCTTGACAGAAAAAGAGCTCTAGAAAACAAAAACTGAAAGGAGAAAGTCTCTTCTTGTGGTAGATCACATATGTGAGGTTTCATTTTATATTCACTTGAATCATACCAATTTGAAATTGTTTAATGATTAAAATATTAATAAATTCTCACTCTATAAAAACAATACAGAATGACATAGTCTCAAAGATGTGGACCAAATTGATGGTAAACCATGTTTATTTTGGAAAGCCACATGGCCTTCCCCCTTGTTTTAACTGGAAACATCTGCCATCCTTTGACCACACTATGCTTACCATGAGAAACACTATAGAATGACTGTATATGACATTCATTCATTCATCTCACAATATTTATTGAATATCTACTACATACTAGACACTATTATTTGCGCTAGAGATCCAGCCATAAAAATAAAAAAGAATAAGACAGTGAGAGATGACAATCCCTATTTTCATAAAGTATCTATTCTCCTGGGGGCGAGGCAAGCAATAAACAAGTATAGAAAAAATAAGTAGATTAAACAATAGGCCAGATAATCATAAGTGCAAAGGAGGAAAAAAATCAGGGAAGAGGGACAGGAAGTATTATGGGGATGTTTCCTAAAAAGTCACATTTGAACAGAGATATGAAGGTGGTAAAGGGATGAGTTTGCAGACATCTGGACAAAAGTATGGCAGAGGGAGGGAATAACAAATGTGGGTAAGAGTGTGCTTGGCATTTTGGAAAGATGCAGAGGGCCGGTTTAAGGGAGAGTATTAATGACACAAGGTAGCAAACTCACCATTCCACTTTCACTCTGGTTTCCCAGAGTCTATTCTCAAGTCAAAGCCTGAATGATCTTTTAAAGATATTCATCCTGGGATCCCTTTGACAAGCCTTTGCTAAGAACCCTTGAAAGATTTTTCTCCTCATTTTTTAGTGAATCCAGTGGCCCACAGAACCCTCCATGATATACTCTACTGCTTTCTTTTGTCTCTGCCTTCACGCCATCTTAACTCTCCCTTCCTGGTTCCATTCCAGCTGCACTGGAATTGGAATCAAATTCCAATTCTGATAAGAAGTTTCTAAGCGGCATATAGGAAATGAGAGTTAAATTTTACAAAATCTAACTTTGCATAATTCTTTGTTTAAAATGCAATATATTAGAAAGAAATGTTTAAAAGTCTGAAAAAGACATTCTAACAAAAATCAAAATTTAACTGTCCATGGAAAAGATACAGAGGACCTCTATAATGGAGGTGCTCAGTTTTCATCCTAAAGTCATTGGTTACTGTGTGCACATTTGCATGTTGAGGAAAGGGGACTGGAGGAGGGGACATTGACAACTCCCTCATAGCCCAGAAGAGATATCCTTCAAGACTGTTGATTTCTTTATGCTCTGACTCTTAGCTTACTAAGCCCCTTCTGATTACTGATTTGGTATCCCTGGCACTCTCATGTCAGGAAGAATATGATAATAATTATAAATTATTGGAATTATGAATTATTGATTTGACAATTGCAATAGAAGATATCCACTTTCTAATAAATTAAAACACTTATAAACCAGTTTTTCTGTCATGAGAAAACCCGCCAAAAGGTCTCCACAAAGTTGATCTTTACATCTTGTTATCTGGTTCTGAACTAGTTAGGGGACTTCACCAGGATGATGCTGCCCTTCTTGGACCAGCATCACAACCAGCCAAGCTGCCCTTTCATATGGCAACTCTGCATCTAAAGAAAATGGGTTGTGGAATCAGACTGATCTTGTTTTAAAATCCAGGTTTGTTACTTACGAGCCAAATAACTTTTGGCAAGTTACACAGCACGTGACTCAGTTTCCTTATCAGTGAATTAAATAAAATAGTCTTTTACTAGTAAGAATTAGACATCATAAACTTAAAATTTCTAAAACTAGCCTGGGCATATAAAATTACTCAATAAATGGCAAGTAGTAGTAGAATTAGTAGCAGTAATCATCACAGTAGTAATTTAGCAGTAATATTGCCCTTTTCTAATTGTAACATCATGTTTGTGCATGGTGACTTTTTGTGTGTACATTTTTTTTTCTGTCAGAATGATTAAAACCAACTACATAAGCACTCATTGTCAGATCCAGAAGGCAATGCAAATTAAGATGTATAAAAATGATTAATAGGAATTTAGAAATGAAAGAAAAACTGAAAATATACCCCTAGAGCTTAGTAGTAAATTGAATTAATCAGGCAATAGTCACTTGCATCACAAATATGACCACAGTTAAATTGGTAAGCCCAGAACAGAAGAACTAAATTAGATCTAGAATATATTTTTTAAAACAATTAAGGACTTTCTATATGGAAATTATTTGATCTTAAATTTCTTTAAGAATTCAGAAATCAAAAAAGTGATTTAAAACTTAAATAATACTGCATAAATATTTGTGCGATTTTTATGTTGCCATTTGTGAATTGAAAGATTGTGATGTAAAAAAGACTGTTTAAGGTGTTCTAGAGCATAACCTTCAGATAAAACCTCAAAGCACGCTATTTCATAAACTATACTGCAAATACACTTTCACTAATAATTTGTATAGCCATATTTGTTGTCATTTTAAAGTTGTCTTGAATTATATATTTTGAGTAATAAAAATGTGTATTTTGCAATAGCCAGTGATCTATAACAAATTAAATTTTCTAAATGTCTACATTTCCTGGAAAAATGTTGACCTAAACTTGGAAAGTAATAACTTACTCTCCCTCTTTTATTTTTGCTCCTAAATCATGCAAAATGTAGCATATCAAATTCTTCCAGAAAACACATGAATTTGAACCATCAGAACCCATAGTAGATGAGATTAATTTAAGAGCTTTGAACCATGACAGGACAGCATTTGACAAAAGTTGAGCAAATATGGGCTTTTGTTCCCAAGAGTTAACCTAGTGATACAACATGAAAATATTTTCTGAAATGCCTTTTTAAATGCCCATAGAAGAAGTCATGAAATTACTGAACCTGCAAATTTTAATTGAGAGTTTCAATATAGTTAAGATATCACAGTAATAGGTACCTAGAAGCATGCAGTAAACTACCTTAATCCAAAGAAAAAAGGTTCGAATGAAAGATTTTTATAACCACTTAGGACAAGATATGGAATATTCCTGTATCATAAAATTTAACCAATAATGTAACAAATAATTATAAAATCTATAATAGGCTATCACCAAACATTACTCTAAAAGAAGGACAACTTTCCCACTACTGCCAATCCCACTTCACCACCACTCTCCCCCACCCCCCACCCCCCGCAGTTTTCTGCTACTGTCAATCCTTTTCTTATAGTATTGCAATAGTAGTTCAAGGTCCACTTAGGAATGAGAACATGTGATACTCAGCTTTTTGTTTCCGTGAAAGATCGGTCAGTATTATAGACTCTAAGTGCATCCACATTGCTGTGAAATTAATGATTTTGTTCATCTTTATGTCTGCATAATATTCCATTGTGTATATGTACCACATTTTTTTAATCCAGTCCTCTTTTGATGGGCAGCACCACTGATTCCATGTTCTTGCTATTGTGTACAATGCTGCGATAAACATACGTGTGCAGGTATCTTTTTGATAGAGTGATTTGATTCCTTTCGGGTATATTCCCAGTAGGGGGATTGCAGGGTCACGTGGAAGGTCGATTTTTAGAACTTTTAGGAATTGCTGCTCTGTTTTCAACAGAGGCTGTACTAGTTTATACTCCCACCAACAGTGTAGAAGTGTTCCCTTTTCGTCACATCCTCTCCAGCATCTGTCATTTTCTGAGTTACTGATGATGCTCATTCTGGCTGGAGTTAGGTGGTATCTCAGTGTAGTTTTAATTTGCATTTCTTTGATGACTAGTGAGGCTGAACATTTTTTCATGTATCTGTTGGCTGCTCATATGTCTTCTTTTGAGAACTGTCTATTGATATCTTTTGCCCACTTTGTAATGGGCTGTTTGTTTTTTTTTCTTTTCAGCACATTTGAGTTTCTTGTAGATCCTAGATGTTAGGCCTTTGTCAGACATACGGGGTCTTGCCTTATCAAAAAGGGTACCTGCATAATGACTATTTGTATACCTAACCCTGAATTGTACTCCACAATTTTAAAGTAAAAATTTTTAAAGTTTAAAAAAAAAGGAAAACATAAGAAGAGAAAAAAGAAGACAAATTTATAACCTATATTCCATTAAATATAAACCATATTTAAAAAGTCCTTGTGGTCTGAAGCAGTGTTGAGGGCTGATTCTGTTGCCCCTAGGGATAGTGTAGCTGCGACTGCCAAAATATAACAAAGGAATAGTGAAAACAGTGTCATTCTGTTATATAAATTCCATCTGTACAAGAAAATATGTGAACTAAGTTATCAGTCATGTTTTTACTGGAAGGCTCTAGCAACTTATCACTGGAATTGAGAAAAGAAAATCCCATTTTCTGCTTACTTAATTTTTAGACACAGATACTTCCATTACCAGTTGCCAGGTAGCTTCTGTGTGCTACCATTGAAATAGTAATGTCTGGGAAATTCACATTCATTATCTAGAGATACAATTTAATACAGCAATTAAAAGTATCTCTCACCTGAGTTTTTATCTGGGCTCTACTTACGTGATCTCAGACAAGTTACTTAATCTCATCTATGTCTTCATCTATAAAAGGAGTATAGTTATAGTACTGACTTCATGGTTGTGAAGATTAAAGAAGTTAGAGTATATGATAGATTTGGAACTGAGCTGTACACCTGGTAAACATTCAAAAATGGTATCTATTATTGTCTCATTTTGTCTTCATGTATGACATAGGTATTTTTTAGGGGTGTTCTCACTTTAAAGATATGGAAATATATGTTTAATAGCACCAATGTACACGGTTTGAAAATGCCAGTATTGCATATACTGTGCTCTTCCCACTGCACAGTGTTTCTACCTGTAAAATAAATAAGCCACGGGTATTTATTGAATGTTTGAATTCAGATCATTACATGAATGAGTTATGGCATTATCAAGTGGTCAAGCAGTCCCTTACCAGCAATGCAATGGGCAATAAAACCACAAGGGTCACAAGCGTGGCAAATAGAATAGCTTGCCACTCTTCTATCACTTTTCTGGCTGGTAAGGTGAAGACAAATGGATTCAGACAGTTTATTACACAGACAGGAAACACAAGATCAACATAATGTTAGTTCCCTACATCCTTTGTCCCACAAGATGACACCAAGCCAACGAGGCCAGATGACAGATGGCATACAAAGAGATATGTAAAGCAGCGGTCCTGCTCAACCCCATTGGCAGCTGTGAGCATGTATATTGAAGGAAAGGAAAGGCCACTCTGCCATGGAGGAAATCACTCTAAATTACAGCCGAGCAATTTTAAAGGCTTATATGGAAGACTGGAAATGTACCCAAAGAGGAGCAATGTATTCATTTCTCTTCTCAACTGAAACTAGCGAAATCACTGGGAAAAGCCCTGGTGGCAACTCTTTACTCCAGAAGGAACTCCAAGACGTTTTGTCAAGAATTGAGCCAGACTGCTGACAAGCCTCACCTATGTGACCTATGTGTAAATGTGCAAGGTCACCAGGGTGCCTGCTGCATAGTGGAGCTGTTTCCCTCCATACCTGGCTTCCATGAAAAAATTGAGTCATGCATGTGCAAAATATCCACAACAATATACTATAGATTATGTATAGCTAGATAAGGAGTAGATGAGCATTGCTGAAGTAAACTTGATCTTCCATGTCCCAGTACAAAGAGAAAAGAATGTTGACTTAGAATTCTTTGTCTTATTTAGGCAAAATATCATTGAAGCTATAATGGAAGCCAGATTATTTCATTTTTTTCAATAAAAAAAATACCACTTCTTAAAACATGCACACTTCTAACACAGGTCATTATTAACAGAGTGGAGAAGAGCATGAATTAATGTTTAAAGCTCAAGTAAAATCGTTGCAATTTTGGGTAGATTATGTGTAAATATACCTAGAAGAAAACAACCTGCAATAGCTAAAAATATTCAGGCTCATTAGTAAAACACACAGCAGTTTCAAATCTGCAATTATCTCACTGAATAAAGAGTCTCTCTTCTGTTGTTCAAAAGGACACACATTCCACATTGATCCTTGAAGGTCGAAACTAAATATTTCTGATTATGTTAAGAAATAAATTCCATGGCTAGAAGACACGTGGTAACCTGTCTTTCGTCTGTCCTTTTACGAGTTGAATCCTAGGACTAGTACCAGTCATTGTCCAGTTGATTTCAATGATTATAATTTTTACTGTATATGCCAATATACACAGGGAATTTCATTTTTTCTCAAGCTTTCAGAGTAATATGCAATGCACAGAACATTCCCTATAGATAACTGAGGTACTTAATGTTAAAACAGAGCTAGGTAGCTAAAGCTGGGTGAGAAAGTGCTCGGGCACTCTGTGTTCTTGAGAAGATGTTCTAAAAATGTCACAGGACTTTTATTTTTAAAATAAAGCCAAACCAGTTCCTGTTGTCAGTGCTGAGATAGACTGCAGCTGGGAAATCCTAGTTTACCACCAACAGACTCCTGAGGCCAGCCAATACAGGCTTGTGATGTCTTTCTTAAAGACCATCCAATCCAGACCCTACACTTGATTTTGCCTTCACCCTGTTATTTTTGCCTATATAGTTTCCTACTCCCTGCACACTTTTGTTTTGCACCAGAGGTTGTATCTCCTCAATCAGCAGGTTGCTTTTAGAAATAAAGTTCCCCTTTTACCTCCACAGATCTCATTTGTTTTTTGTTAACATTTCTTGGCAACAAGGACGAGATCTGAAGCAGCTCTTGAGCTCCTTCCCAGTGCCATCTGGATCAACATATAGGTGCCTTCAAGAACCCGTTATGTTCAGTTCTTTCCCAGTTGCTTTGGGGAGGAATTGGGTAAGCTTTTTCAGATCCAAGATCTCTAGATTTTAGGTTGACGTTTGGGAAACTTTATTTTATTCACAGAGCCTGCCCATCCAGCTCCACTGGGTACGCATTTGTGGAGTATGCATGCAATCTGTAGGGTATGTTCATGCTTTGCTTGGGACATTCACACTTCAGTTTTTCCGGGATGCTCACACTTCGTTTGCATCAAAAGGACATCTACATCAAGAGAGTACTATAGGTAGCCCAGGTTTGTTGTTGTTGTTGTTGTTGTTGTTGTTTGAGTTGGAGTATCACTCTGTCGCCCAGACTGGAATGCGGTGGCCGCTCCTGGCCACCGCAGCCTTGACTGCTGGGCTCCGGCGATCCTTCCGCCTCAGCCTTCCAAGTAGCTGGAACTACAGGCTCGCGCTACCATGCCCCGCTAATTTTTTGATTTTATTGTAGAGATGAGGTCTCACCAAGCTGCCCAAGCGGGTCTCGAACCCGTGGGCTCAGTCAATCCACTCACCTCGGCCTCCCAAAGGTTTTTTTTCTTGAGTTGGAGTCTCACTCTGTCACCCAGACTGGAGCGCAATGGCCGCTTCTGGCCACCGCCGCCTCGACCTGCTGGGCTCCAGCGATCCTTCCGCCTCAGCCTTCCGAGTAGCCGGAATTACAGGCATGCGCTACCACGCTCTGCTGATTTTTGGATTTATTGTAGAGATGAGGTCTCGCTGCCCAGGCGGGTCTGGAACCCACGGGCTCAGGCAATCCACTCACCTCAGCCTCCCAAAGGTGCGGGATTACAGGCTGAGCCACCGAGCCCGGCGTAGCCTAGGTTTTAAGGTAACAGTCTAAAATGGCTGCCATCATCTATTTTGTTGCCTCAGTCTCTGACCAAATACCATTAAGTACTCTGACAGTTTTTCAAATTCCAAATTTACGATAGATAAAACCTTACCTGAGGGATGCATCGAAATTGAACTATCTACATGTGCAATCAGAACAAACAAGAGTCCAAACACTCAAAGATAATAAAAGATTCTCCTTTAATCGGCACTTTTGATAGTCCCAAGCATAACTGAGAAACTCTAAAGTTTTAAAGGAGGTTAATCTAAAGACTTAATCAACATCTCTGAAAATGTGACCCTCGAACAGAGAACCTTGTGTCTTCCTGCCCCTCTGCTGGCATTGCACCTCCACTTTTTTCCTTCTCATTATCACCTTCTTCATCTGGAGCATTTCAGGGACTAAATGCTCTATAAGCCCCTCTTGCTTCTCCACAGTTGGTGACAGATGACCTGACAGGTATCTCCTGAGTCTTAGACTTCTCATTTGATTAGCAGTTCTACGTTTTATTCAGCCAGTTGCTCTCATTCCCTGATGAAGGGATATGTCTTCCCTTGAGACTTTTTGTCCCTCGAGAAAGGGGTAATTGCTTTAAAGTTTTCCCTCATGAGCACATGAATAAATTTGTATGTCATTTTTCATTAGTCTCCTCTATAAAGTGATTTTTTTAGTGAACCTTCAGAGAGTAAAGGAGAAGCTTCCCCTTGGCTACAATAGTTTTCACTCTGTGAACAGAATCGCCAAAGTCACTCTACTCTTCTGGAAACTGCAACGAAGAGAAACCAGGGTCCTGCCAAGCTAGAAGAAGGATAATTTGCCTAGGAAACAGAAATTCCATTCCATGTTTCATTAGGTTAATTTCTTGTGTTTTGTGCCTTTAATATCTTTTGCCACTTTGGTTTTATTTTATAGTGCCTGTGATCCTATTTTGATCAGGATTTTTAATATTTATTTGACAAACTTCCCATAATTAAACTTCAAATTCTACAGTCATGTATTTTTGATCCAAACTGACTTGGACATAACAGGAATCCCTGGATGCACAAGAGATACATATTAAACTTATTTGGTATATAAAACTCATAAAGAGAAGATTGTCAAATTTTAAGAAATGATGCTTAATTCTGAGTTATATTTATATAAAATATTATTAATATATGTTTTAAAATTTTATGATATTCCTAGATTCTGAAATGTCTTGGTGTATATTATCAGTCATAATTATGGTTATTATGTCAAATGGTCATTATGTTAAGTATGTCACAGAAATGACCAAATTTTCCTGTCAATTGCATCTTTAACCATGATTATTCCAAGTTTTTGTCATCCACAGTTATTTTCTTAAATCTGTCTCATGGTAGGCCTAAGCACCTAGCTTCTCTGTAAAACTGTTCTTGTCTGCTTTAACAAATGTTTTACCAGTTCTCCCACTAGGATTCTGATAGTGGAGCATCTCCAGGTGTTATTCATGGATTTAATTGATACTACCAAACATTAACAAGAGACAGTGATACACTGAACACATGCCTGCCTGCTTTCTCACCCTAATTGGCCCAAAGTTGTTACTGGCCACAAATCTGACACATAAGTCCCAACAAGGGACTACATAAACTCAAGGAAATTAGCTATACCACCCTGCAACAACACGGGATATGGCATAAGTTGCTCATCAGCTCTGCCTGTGGCAGGTTTTGATCAAAAGGAGGGGATGTTAAAAGATGCCCCTGTTCTGTTGTAGCTCTATTCATAATAGCAAAAACATGGAACCAACCATGCTTCCCATCGAAGTTGGACTGGATTAAAAAAAAATGTGGTACATATACACAATGGAATATTATGCAGCCATAAAGAAGGACAAATATATGGACTTCGTAGCAACTTGGATGGATTTGGAGTCGATCATACTCGGTGATTTATCACAGAAACAAAGAACTGAGTTCTGTATGTTCTCACTCATAAGCTGACCTTGAACAATTATAATGCTATAAAAAAGTGATTGACAGTAGTGGAAAACTGTCAGGGGAGGGAAGATGAGATTGGCAGTTGAGGGAAACTGCTAGGGAAGGGAGGGGCATACTTCATCAACAAGGGTACCTGCATAATCAGTGTTTATATGCCTAACCCTGAATTGTACCCCACATCTCTATAATAAATAAATAATAAATGAATGAATGAATAAATAAATAAATAAATAAGCCCCTAGCATACAGACAAAAATGGACTCCCTGAGGCTGAGAACAAACCAGATGGTCATAACTGGGTAAGGGAGTGGTAATATACTCTTTGTTCTTGAAAAAATGATCTAAAGCATCATAGAACTTCCCTTTCTATAAAACCAAACTAATTCCTGCTGGTGCCGGGGTAGACTGAAGCTAGAAATTCCCCTACTGATCACCAAGGTCAGTTGCTGACTATCTGAGGCCAGTCAATAAAGAAAGACTTCTGATGTTTGCTTAGAAGCCATTCAGTCTAGACCCTGTACCTGATCCCCTCCTCATTCAAATCCTTCAGTTTCTGCCTTTATAATCTCCAACTCCCCAATCCCTCCTTGGAGCACATTTTCATTTTGCACTGAAGATTGCATCTTTCCAATATGCAGATGGCTTTTAGAAAACAAAGTTCTCCTTTTGCCTCTGAAGATCTCATTGTCATTTGCTGTACTTTCAAATGTTACAGAAATATAATATAAAAATATATATGACAAAGTGTTAATTGTTAAGCACAGAGAGTAGCTATATGAAAATCATCTTTCAACTTCAGAGCAAAAGTGACAAATTTTATAATAAAAGTTGGGGGTGGGGACTTTTAAAATCCACAATTCCCCTCTAGCTACTACTTCATCTCACAGATTATCTTTTCAACAAAATTTCCCAAAAAAGTTGTCTAGATTTACTGTCCGCAATTCTCCTCCCATTTTCTCAATTTCTTACTCTAACACTGAAACCACCTTTGTCAAAATCACCAATGACTTCCTCTTGGCCATGTTTATTTGCATCCTTCATCTTACTCAACATTTCAGCAGCTTTTGTGGCAAGGATTACAGAGACTTTTTCCTTGACATCCTTTTCACTTAGCCTCTGGTTCATCAGTTTCTACTTGTTTTTTTCTACTTTAGTGATGTCTCCTTTTGTTTTTTTTTTTTTTAAATCTCCTGGATTTTAAAACATAGTTGAGCCTCAGGGTTTGACTTCTTCTCAGTCTACAGTTAGTTACTTGCTTATCTTATGCAATATCTTGATTTTCAAAAACATCCAAAAGCAGATGATTTGTGCATTTTTTTTCTCAAATGTGGACCTTTCTCTGGGTCTCCAGAGTCTGTATTCAACTGTAATTCTTCTCTGCTCAGAGTCTGGAAATCATGCCACAGGAGCAGTATATTTTTCCTCATTCTCTCTGTGTGGTACACTCAAAAGGAGATTGGGTCTCAGAACGGTCGGGGATCTGACTATGATGCAAAAGCAGTGGAAAAATGTATAAAAGAAAAGTTCTGTGGATTCTGTCAAGGAAGCCAAACATCTGTCTCTGAATTGAAAATTTTATACTAAATTGATTATGAGAATTGAGATCTTACTAGGCAATATCTGTTTATGTACATAACTTGAACAAATTAAAAAGTATATAATCAAAGATTCTGAAGCTCTCTAGAACAATTATTCTCAAAAGTGCCCTCTCCGCTCCAGTTTCACTATTTTTCCCCATAATCTTATATAGTGGATACTGGAACCCCTTCCTAGTGGGTTTCTCTATTGTCAGTAAATCAAACTGAAGCTAGGGAAACCAAAATTTGTTATCTAAACATGTAGGTGACTGAAAGATGTTGTAAGATGTAAACCTGAACGTGTTATTCCTTTGTTTAAAACAAATCGATCTCCATAATGGATCTCTATTACACCTTAAGACAGAGTACAAGGTTTTTCATCGTCTAAACCCTGTTTGTCACTCATTTTGCCCAGTTTTTGTTTTGTTTTGTTTTTAGGAGCAAACAGATTGAGAAATAAGTGAGGAAATGAGGATTGCTAAGCAGTATTCTGTTGGATGGGTATATCACACTTTGTTTATTCATTCTCCTGTTGCAGTACTTTTGGATTCATTTCAGTTTTTTTACTCACTATTATGAATAAAACTGCCATAAAGATTCATATACACATCTGTTTGGTCATCAGTTATCATTTCTCTTGTGTAAATGCTTAGGTGTGAAAATGTTGGATTACAGGGGATGCATATATTCAGCTTTAGTAGATCCTGTTAACCAGACTTCCATAATAGCTGTAGCAATTTATACTCCCTCTTATATTGTATGAGAGTTCCAGCTGGTCCACATCCTTGTCAACACTTGGTATTATCAATATTTTTAGTTTTAGTCATGCTAGTAGATGTGTTTTGATATCTCCTGATGGTTTTAATTTTCATTTTCCTTAATGACTAGTGATTTTAAGCTTCATTTTGCTGGGTTTGTTTCAGGTTTCATTTCAGTGGTACTAAGAACATAATTTGCATTCTTGTACAACCATCACCACCATCCATCTCTGAACTTTTTCATCTTCCCAAACTGATACTCTATACCCATTAAACAATAACTATACATTACCCCCTTGCTCACCCCTTGGCATTCCCATTCACAAACTCACCCAGTCTATGACTGAGTGTGAGCCTGGAAACCATCCCCTGGAAGCAAACATTCTACTTTCTGTCTCTGTGAAGGTAACCACTCCAAGTACCTCATGTAAGTGAGATTATGGGAGGATGGAGGCCTTCATGTGGTAAATACTTAGCTCGCTACTTTTGTCACAAACAACCTGACAGGGAGCATTTCCCCTCATCCTTACTCCTGGCACCAGTAAAAAAAGGAGTCTGTGCTCTTCTCACAGATTAATCTTTCTCCTGCATGCTGGATTCCAGCTCCTTCTAATCAATCCCTTTAAGAGAGAAATCCATTTATGATTTCTTCCTTCTGCAATGATGAGCAGTGTGTTTTCAGCTTCATATTTCTTGAAGACAAAGTGGACCCTCTAATTTAGTCTGTATGCAGAATAATTTTAAGTTCATTCATGCTGAATTAATAAAGTTTCCTTATAATGATGTAAAAGTCAGTCTATAAGCATTGTGCTAACTTGGGCACATAGCTATTTAAATGAAGTAACTTTGGTGTATCTCATTGGTGTCATCTGTATACTGGAGACAATGCTAACCGTTTTCTACATCATAAACTTGTTGAGAAGACTGAATGAGTTGGTACGTGTGAGTCCCTTAGCATAACCACAGAAATGAATCAATAAACTTTAAAAATTTTTGCTTTATCTCCATTTTACAAGTGGAGTTCAGGGTAGTTAAGTATCTTGTCCAGCTTGCTACAATCTCTAGGTTATGAATCCAAAATTGGAATCTAGGGAGTCTTTCTCTCCAAGGTCATATGAAATATTACAGAACTTCTATTTATCACTGTATCAATTATAATAAAACATATACCCATGTTTATGAAAAATACAAACAAACATGAAATAAGAATTATCCATCGCTGTAAAAAAAAATGGCCTCCGTGGATTTAATAAAAAGTATCAAAGAATGAAATGTTTGCTCCACATGTATTACATCTCTTATTGAGCTGGGACCTCAAAAACGAGCTGCAAAAAAGCCGCTTAACCCCCAAACAGAAGATACACTGGTTTTACCTGTTTTACTTATGTTATTGCCTTTGTTTGGGGGACCTTCCTCGGTTGTTTTTCTATTAAGCAGAAGACAGTTCATTTTCACAAATAAGTCATTTTTGATAAGTTATTCCCTATTCCTTTAGGAAAAAATAATCCCTCTTTGTCATAGTATGGATTTTAATTCTAATTCTTATATTATTGTATGAGAATTAGTCTTAGAAATTTATTTTCCCTTACAATGTAGTAGAAAATCCTAGATGAAAAAAATTTTATTCATTTTTACCTTTATCATATGACTCAGTACTAATTAAATATTTGTTGAGTTGAATTAGCTTAATTTTTGGGAAGTAGTGGGAAAGATAAATACATCAAACATATCAATATGTCTTAAAAGCAATTGCCAAAGTCTAACCCATTTTTCTTATGTCACTATCACTGGCACAGCATGTCAAAGCTAGTTGTTGCTCAAACTAAATTTGGCAAATTAATGAATAGATGAATGAAAAAAAAAATGAAGACTAAGTTTCAAATGACTGAATTTAGAGTGACCCAAAGTTAAGATGTACAAGAGCTTAATGAAAGAAACCCAATCTGTTCATATGAACGACATTTATTATTGGGAGAGGTGGGGGCATATAATTTTTAAAGATGAACAAACACATAATCAATATATATATTAAAGTTTTTGAAAGTTTAAATATTATGTCAACATTCATGCAAAAGAAATGAAACTAAACTTTTTTTTAAACTAAACTGTTTTAACTCTAGTAGAACATATTACAATATTCACTAAAACTTACTCTTTTATTTTTATTTATATATATGCATAATGAATACAACTTAAATAAGGACTTTCTTAAAAGTTTTTCAATTTGGGGAATGAATTGAATATTATAGAAATAGGTATCCAGAAATTATATAAATAAATTTTTTTAAAATTGTCAACATATTTTAGAATTTTACATTTAGTCTCCAAATAATTCTCTTCTTCCTCAGTGAAGAAACTAAAACCAAACAATGTCCGCAGAAAGGTAATATGCTATTCAAAATGCTCATACTACTTGACTTTGTGTCGTTGCAATTCTGCAAAATTCATATAAACAAAGTATGAATTAAAGAACATGGACTCTGAGATTTGGAAGACAGATCTATTCTTTACTTCTAGTTGTGATACTTAATATGAATCACTTCACCTCTCTGATCATTGGCTTCCTATTATGGAAAATGGAAATATGAATATTTACCTCATACAATTGTCACAGTGAGTAAATCAGAGAAAGACCATGAAGCACCAGGTGTGGTTATCTTAACATAAATAAAGGAATTAACAGGCAAAGTGCTCTGTACATGGTAAGTACTCAATAATGTTCTTCCACTTCTTTCTCCCTTATAGTTTTGGGCAGACTACTAAAAGCCTGAACATTGTTTAAGGATATGAAGTATGATTTCCATATCTAGGGTATTTGATTTTGAGTAACCAACAATTCACAAATCCCTTGATGTCCATAAGGTTAAGCAAGTAACATGTCATTTTTATTCCTGCCTGATTCTTTTGAGGTATTTGTTTGTTTCTTTTTACTTGTATGAGAAAGGCATTATGAGCTCAATTAATGCAATGCAACCAAATGAATGTGTTTCAGGGGAGGAGATCAGAGGGGAAAAAAGAAAAGAAAAAAACATAAAAAAAGCCAATGATGATATCTTTGAAACTGTACCAGAGAAACAAACTTGTGATGACATATTCATATTTTTTCCCAAGGTCAAAATAAAATAAGGACTGCAATAAACCTAACTGTACCATTATCTTCATTAGTGAATCTCAACTTTTTCTTTCAACTCTATACACTTGAAGATTATATTTAGCATCATTATTGATCATGGTTGACTATTGCTGTGATCTTGTTTCCTGGAGAGTAGAGGTTGGGAATGGGGAGAGGAATAGGAGAGTAGAAGCTCTTGGCAGGAGAGTGGAGAGTTTATAGTATTTTAAAATGTATCAGATAATTTTTACCTGCCCTCATTTAGAAGGAGAAAGAAATTATGTCAAACTACTGTGGAGTAGACTTTAAATAAATATGCTAGATGAATAAAGAAATTTGGGATAAGGTGGAATGTCCTAGAATAGACCCTAATCAGTGCAATTTAATTTAAAAATTTTCCAAATTTAAAATTGGTATAATCTAGTTTTCCTTTTATACAGAGAGGGCAAACCCTGGTACAGTGATTTACATGAGCAAATTATACCAAGTTGTCTCAAAAAACATAATTGAACAAGTGGGAAATCATTTTACATTATCAGAAAAAGCAAAATAATGTCTGGAAGGAAAGAATCAAACATTTTTTAGAACAAAAAAGAAACCTCAGAATTTATTTTGGAAAATAGTGATCAGGTTTGATTGAGATATCAATTTTATGAAAGGAAAAGGTTACTATTTTATGATAGCAACTTTTGGTAGCCAAACATAATAAAACATCGAGTACAAATTCAGAAAGGTATAGTAAAATGCATGAAATAAAAGCTATTCATCACCTTTTGAAGCACACTATTTGTAGACTGATTAAAACACATGAAGAGAAAATATTACCTATACATTGAGCATACCAATAATTGAACTGGGATTCAAAGAGAGCTACAGAGAGTGCTTGGGTTCAATGCAGAGATGCAGAAAAATGGTTTGCAGTCAGAAATGTATTTTGGGGAGGCTATTAATTCCCTAACACCTCAAGAATAGAAAAAAGCCTGCTTGAGATGAAATATTTAAATTTTTCAGAGAGCTTCCTAAAGCTCTAAGTTTTTCTCTGTTTTGTCAGTAATTTACCTTGAGATTTTTTATGATTACCAAGGCTATTGTTTATTTTTAAAAAGTTTACTATTTCTACCTGATCCATATGTTTCTTCTTGACTCCAGATTTAATTTATGATTCCTATTTTATAGCATTATATTATTTCCATGGCAACTGTCTTGGTATGATAAACAGAAGAGAATTATTTCAGCGGCAGTGAAGCAGCTGGATTTGAGAAAGGGAAGCTTGAACTAAAGACAAAACAGCTAAAAAACAGAAATGATGATGAAAAATGAAATTCATTTTATTTTGTACCCTTTATTAGGGACTAAATGCACTTACTAGGCAGAATAATTACAGTACTACACTCTTGTATTCACCCTAAGCCACTCCTACAAATGCCACTGAACTCAAGGCCGACTGAACCCTTACTACAATGCACAGTTACTAATGTATAGTTCTACTTTGTTTCAATGTTCTTTTGTCTGTTTTCAAAGTCCTAGGTACATTTGAACATATCTTAGCTAAGTGAATTACCAGAAAGACAAACAATAAAACCACTTAGTAGGACTCAACCTCTTTAGTAATGGCATATATATTTTCTGCTATTATTTTCAATATTATGAGGCTATTATGAAATATATATATATATATACACATATACAAAACAGACACATGGACTTTATAAAAACAAGCAATCAAAAGTAATTTTAAAATCCTTTTGTCAAGTATTTCAATGATCTTTCTTTCCAGTTTCAAAAGGATTTTAGGTGCTGTCAGACTATTTCAACTTCAATTAAATCTTACCCTCTCCTGAGACACGGCATCAAGATCTAATTCAGTTATAAGTAGCAATAACATTTAATTATCTCCTTCAGTTATCTACTCTGTCAAATGATAGTATTTCCTGAGAGCCGCAGATGTCACTAATGTAAGCAAGAACTAGTTGAGTGATATATACAGAATATTCAAACCGTACTGACTCATTTAATATTTTTATTCTTTATGATTCATATCTACATATAGCAAAAATTTACTCCCAATCTTTCTTTGAATAAAAATACTGTTAAAATATTCTCCTAGGGAAAATTACTTAACCTCCCTGTGTCTCGGTGCCCTTATTCATAATTCATAAGCACATTCCTAGCAAATATTAGTATTTATTATTACCTCAGGAAAAATATTTCTTACCTGGCACTAGTATATACTAAGAGACAAGTAACCTAATTAGGTAAAGATGTATTAGCTAAAAACAAAAATTCGTTTGATGACAAAGTTGATGAATATCATGCTTTCTAGGTAAATATTACAACATTTATTTTTTCTTTAAAGCCCTACTTAGAGCCTCACTTTAGCTTTTCCCCTTTTCCAGTGCATTTCCCAACATGTCTAGATTAACATTTTTAGACTCAGATGAAGAAACATGCTCTAGGTATTTCTGAACTTAAAAAAATTCCAAAATCAGGAAGCAGTCACCCCAAGTTTATACAAAGAGTAAGTTCTTCTGGCACTTTGTGATTGTTTCTTGTGTGAGACACTCATCATTGCAATTGCTTCTAAGAAATGATCTCGAAGTGAAGCAGTCCACTTAATACCCTATTCTTTGCTTCTCCTTTGTAACTGGAACTTCATCTTACAAAGTCTGTATCCTCTAGTAATCCTCAAATTTAACTCATCTTCTTCTAACTTTCTAATTAACAGTCATATTTTGGCTTGCAACAAGATTTATAGTCAGAGAATGAGGACATATATGGAGAATGAAGTATTTTTAGGAGTCTGCTCATAAAATTCAAAAATTTTATCCAAAGATATTTGCGATTCTAATAGCATGAGGAAACTTTCAAAGAAAGTCTTGCTATGGGTGAATCACCATACAGACAGGTCAGGGTCTACTCTGATTAACTTGGCTCATGATGATCACATGGTAAATTAATTTTATGCTGTCTTATGCTCCGAATGAGCACTTGTGATATTTTAGAGTTGATAGACAACACACAAGGTATAAAGATAAGTAAGATCTAGCCCCACCTCCAAGAGACATATAGCTGTCAGGTGAAACAGCCCTTATTTCTGTATAATAGAAAAAGTTCAGAAATTTATCTCCTAATGTAATGATTAGATTCTGAAAGGCTATCTGTAAACCCATTTGGTTATAAATCCCAAGTGAATGAGAGCAGTTTAAGCTCATAGTCCACAATGCAATTTCATTAAATAGGAAATGTGCATTGTTACCCCCCATTCTTGGGGATACCATTTTTATCAGGTACCTTTTTTCCTTCCTTTTATCTCATTGAAAAATTTTTGAGTTAGCTACTCTTCTGGTTAAGCTCTAAATTTTATTACATATTAGGAAAGATTTATTCTATATATAATAAGTACAAGATTCACCATTTTCTAATCATATTCAATTTTTATGTTTTTCTTTTTTGCTATCATAATTATAAGCCTCTTCTTAGTAGTCTTTTCAGGCACCTTCATTGTTTGCTAGTTAGTTGATTTATTAGTTAGACTTGAGGGGTTGTGTGTAAATAACCCTTACAGTAAATGCATTATAGACTAAGGAACAGTGTGACTCAATGCCTGAAATGGCAATTATAGTACTTTATTGGTGTTAGGCAGAATGAACTCTATTTTCCTCTGGAGCACAACTTTGTTACTATAAATAAAAGTTAGTAAGTTGAAAATGTGAAAGCAAAGAAGCTTTGTCTCTATTGTATATTCATTTCTTTATCAACTCAACCAATTTACCAAAAGCTTTCTATATGCTAAATACTGTTGTAGATAAAAAGGCAATTCAATACAGCATGATGAGATCTAGAAAGGGGGAATACAGAAAAGCCCATGCAACCTGCAGAAAGGACACCTGACATACTTTTGGGGGATAGAGGAGGGCCTAAAAGAAATGGCAAGTAAGGTGAGTTTGAGGAATGAAAGGGTTAGGCTGAATTCTGGAGTGGAAATAGAGGGTAAGAGAGTAACGTTCAAAATGTATTTTACGGGCAATGGAGAACAATGGAATAATTTTAAGCAAGAGAGTGATATCGCCAAGCTTGTGTCACAGGCAGTTGATTCTGACTCCACTATTTGTTTGGGAGAAAGGAACAAGAATGAAGATTAGAGTGCTGTTTAGACGATACAATAATAAGGTAGATAATAATAGATAATACGGTCTCAAACCTTTGTAGGGTGATGGAAATGGAAGCTCAAGAGACTGAAATGCAAAGGTTGTTCCAACAACTGAACCATCCTTTCAGTGTTTCCTCACTCTACTTTAATTATTTATTTTATTTCATTTATTTTAGAGACAGAGTCTCACTCTGTTACCCAGGTTAGAGGGCAGTGGTGCGATCATAATTCATTGCCACTTCAAACTCCTGGGCTCAAGTGATTCTCCCGCCTCAGCCTCCCAAATAGCTGAGACTACAGGTATACCACCATGCTCAGCTAATATTTAAAATTTGATTAAAGAGGTTTTGTTCAGACTGGTCTCACTGTAATTTTAAACTCAGATACTCGAAGATACATACATTACTCTTGCTTATGCCAACCCAAGGGACAGTTGAGTCATTTTTATGCACTAGACCTCAATATAGCTTTAACATCATAAAGTGTAGAAAGTGCTTGGCATCTTTGTGCATAGCATGTAACACTTTGTGACTGTATTCAAAGAAGCATATAGTCATATAGAGAAATGTTTTTAGAAGATACTAAGTGCAATTATGAAGGGACTTTAGAAATTTTGTCTCTATTCAGTAGGTTTAAGCAGGGAATAAGCAGATGATCTGGTCTTTCCAAAGGATATCTGTTGTGGTTAATAGATTTTCAGGTGAACCCCCCAAGATACCTATTTCCTAGTAATCATGCCTTAGTGCAGTCTCTTCCTTTTGAGTGTGGGTATACTTGTGACATGATCTTCATTATTCCCTGTATTACATTCTAAAAAACTTCATCTTCCTAGTAGACCCACTGGAAAGACTCTTCTTGTCAGTTTGATGAAATAAGAAGTTGTGTTGGGGAAGCCCATGTGGTAAGGAACTGTGGTTGAAATTGAGCAAGAAACTAAAGCTTCTAGTTCCACAACCACAAGGAACTGATTGCTTCCAGTGTAACCATGTGATCTTGGAGGAGGACCCTAAAACTCAGTTGAGAACTCAGCCCTGGTCAACACCTTTATTGCAGCCTGTGCAATCCTAAGAAGGGGACTCAGCTAAACCATGCCTCAACCCACAGAAATAATGGGAAAGTAAATGTGTTGTATAAAACCTCTACACTTGTGGTAATCCATTACTCATTTATAAAAAGTTAATATAATGAGCAACAGTACTAAAGATAAAAAAAGATGAGGGAAAGCTAGAAACAGGAAATCCAGTTAGAAAGAAGGTAATACAGTTAGATTATGCATGTAGTTGCTAAAACATGAATATCACAGGCAGAAAGAGCAGGTTTCAAGTTTTTTGTCAAGTTATGTAATTCATCTGGTCACATGATGTTTTTTATAAAGGGATATGTGAAGGGAGATGTGTGTGTGTGTGTATGTGTGTGTATAGTTTAGCACAATACCTAGCACATATTATTATTATTATTATTATTATTATTATGCTGCTATGTTAATCTTTATGAGGACCAATGAGAGCTGGACAAGAACAATAGTAGTGAGGACGGAAATGGTGATACATTCAAGCAAAAATTTTAGATGGTAAGTCATAGCGACTACTCCGATATGGATAAAAAGAAAAGAGAGGAAGGATTTAAAGATGACACAATTTCTAGCTTAGATGATTGGATGAGAATGATGCCATAACTGAAATGAGGAGTGCAGAAGGAAACGCTGGTTTGGGTGAGCAAGTGATGAGTTCTGTTTTGGTACTGTGGAGTCAATGTGCTTGTAGGAGGACATCCATATGGAGTAATTCAGGGTACAGCTGGAGGTGCAGGCTTGCTACTTAGGAGAGATTTGGGTAAGTGGATAGGTTTGGAGACAGTGAGGAATTATGTTACCTATACACTCCATCAGTATTCTTTCTCTCTCTCTCTCTCTCTTTCTCTCTCTCTCTTTCTCTCTCTCTCTCTCTCTCTCTCTCTCTCTCTCTCTCTCTCTACACACACACACATACACATCCTAATACTCTTTCTGAAAAAAAATATGAGAAGTCTCTTCTCTTAATAATAAATAAATTAGAAGTTTAATAAACAGATCTCAAGGTGAAAAAATAGAGACTGGGGAAAGAATTTTTTCACATTTCCTTAAAGAATGAATGACAAGTTTCCTTAAAGGATGAAATATGAAGGGGATATTTCAGCTAACTAAGCTTGGTAAATCTGTTGAAGGGGTCAGCGAATCATAGCCCAGAGCCACATCTTGTCTATTTCCTGCTTTTGTAAATAAAGTTTTATTGGAACACAGTCACATTGATTCATTGATATATTCTGTATTGTTGCTTTCACAATAACAATAGCAAAGTTCAGTGGTTGTAGCTGAAACCATGCACCCCGCAAAGCCCTAAGTATTTATTGTGGAGTACTTTGCCGAAATAGCTTGCCTACCCTGCTCTATTTCATGCAAAATGGTGGTCTTTCAATTACAAAATGGTATATTAATAAATAAAGTAATAAAGGAATGTTGCCTAGAATGTCACAATACACATCTAAGAATCATTTTCTCAACTGTTAAATAGGAATAACACCTCTTCTGCTAACTTTATAAGGTTGTGAGCAAGAAACTCTTCCTTTTGGCTAAATTTTTAATAATTTTTTCACTTAAAATTAGTTTTAGATTTATAGAGAAGTTACAAGTATGGTACAAAGAATTCCCATATATGCTGCATACTCAATTTCCTCTCTTATTAACATTCATTTTTAAACTAAGAAATAAATATCATCATACATCATCTAAAAAGCATGAAAAGTGAGAAAAATATGTAGATATGCAATGCAGAGTTATCATTTTTCTCATTTGACTCTTGATTAAGGCAAGATGTTGTTACTTGTCCAAGGTCAGATAAAAAAATCAATGATACATGAAATTAGAAATAGAGGTAGATGTGTTCAATGGGGGATTATGAGAATGAATGAATTAATGTATTTGAAATGATTTCAAAATGTGTGGGCTTCTTAAAATGTGGACTCCTGCCTAAAGACAAATCATTACTAATATTTAACTTGCTAATCTACTTTCCAAAACAACATGTTCTTTCATTAGCTCCTTGTTTATTTGCAACATGGCCTGGCTCTGTTCCTGGTATATTCAGATGTGGATTGAAGACATGCACATTTTTCCTGATTTAAAAAATGGCAATGTAAATACAGTGCTTTTTGTAATGAAAACCATAGAAAAAGAAATCAAGTATTTATTTTTTGACCCAAAAGGACAGTGTTTCTTATTTTATTTTACTTTTTTTGAGTTGGAGTCTCACTCTGTTGCCCAGACTGAAGTGCAGTAGCTGCTCCCGGCCACCACAGCCTCGACCTGCTGGGCTCCGGCGATCCTTCCGCCTCAGCTTTCCACATAGCTGGAACTACAGGCGTGCGCTACCACGCCCGGCTAATTTTTTTGATTTATTGTAGAGATGAGGTCTTGCCAAGTTGTCCAGGCGGGTCTCGAACCCGCGGGCTCAGGCAATTCACTCACCTTGGCCTCCCAAAGAGCGGAATTACAGGCTGAATCACTGAGCCCGGCAGTGTTTCTTATTTTAAAAGTAATCAACTTGGCCGGGCTCAGTGACTCAAGCCTGTAATCCCTGATTTAGGGAGGTTGAGGCAAAAGGATTGCTGGAGCCTAGGAGTTCGAGACCAGCCTGGGCAACTTGGTGAGAACTCGTTTCTACAAAAAGTCAAAAAATTAGCCAGGCATGGTGGCGTGTGCCTGTAGTTCCAGCTACTCAGAAGGCGGAGGCAGAAGGATCACTTGAGCCCTACAGATCGAGACTGCAGTGGCTGTGAGTGAGCATGCCACTACACTCTAGCCTGGGCAACAGATTGAGACTCCAACTCAAAAAAAAGAAAAGTAATTAACTTAAATGTACTTTCTTTTTTGATATTAGTATTTGATCACAATTTTAAAAAGATCAGATATTCATTTCCTTAGAAATGTGACTGTCCAGGAAAATCATTCAAATTTAAAATATCTTTATTGAAATATTATGATTTCTGTTTTTATTAATTTTTTCCAAAATGTAAAGCATAATTACGAATACGTAGACATATATTTCAGAATGTAACACTTTCATCTTGATCACTCAGTAGTAAATAAAATTATGTGTGTCAAGTACTGAACTGCTGCTAGCACAATAAAGCTTTTTCAACTCCTCTTCCTTTTCTTTAACTCCTTTTCTTTGTCCTGCTGGTTTGTTAAAATGGCTTCTTACAACTGTCAGTCATCATGGCCCTTAGGAGAAGCAGGTAGTTGGTGGTGGAGAGAGTTGCAGGCACAAGGAAAAGGGCTAGCCTTAGTGGAGCAAGTGTCATGTGTTGAGCAATTCATGAGATGATTTACAAGTCTTTTATTGCTTAGAGCTATAAGCTACGTTACAGTATGGATGGGATTATTCACATTTTACATTTGAGACAACCTGGCAGGAGAGAGATCTGAACAGCTCGCCAAAGGTCATGCAGCTTCAGAAAGCCCAAAGTGCAAATATGAACCATGTGCTTATGAACCATAGAGGTCACTGTTTGGGAAGAAGACCCCGTGTCTCTGAATGGGGTTATGCCTTTAATTCTATCGAGATTCTGCTGCCTCCACAAATTTCTCTGCCCTGAAAAACCAGATAAATGGGCCTTGACTGAAGGAGTTTTCTTCTGAATAAAGAGAAGACACGCATAAGGTATGCTCTGAAGCCACGCATTAACTATAACCAAGGCCAGATCTCCTCCCAATGTCATGAAGTCTCCAATCAGAGACAACAGTGTGCTACTGTGGAATAAGCACAAGACTCAGCCTCACAACTACATGACAGTCATGAATTTGCCTCTAGGTTTGCATGAAACCTTGGCTTTTTTTTTTTTGAGTTGGAGTCTCACTCGGTCGCCCAGACTGGAGTGCAGTGGCCGCTTCCGGCCACCGCCGCCTCGACCTGCTGGGCTCCGGCGATCCTTCCACCTCAGCCTTCCGAGTAGCCGGAATTACAGGCATGTGCTACCACGCCCGGCTGATTTTTTGATTTATTGTAGAGATGAGGTCTCGCTGCCCAGGCGGGTCTCGAACCCGCGTGCTCAGGCAATCCATTCACCTCAGCCTCCCAAAGGTGCGGGATTACAGGCTGAGCCACCGAGCCCGACTGAAACCTTGGCTTTTTATAGACATTATATTGACACTGATAAAAGAGTTGTACTAAACTTACTTTCACAACATTTGTAAGATTTTGGAATGAGACACTACGTGATAGAATTCTTTATAGATGCAAAAGACCATATCATGGTATTATTATAATTTAATGGATTATTAAGCCATTACCTTTAAACAAACACAGAGTTTATACAAGAACTTGCTTAAAGAAAAATGTTATTTATTACTCATCTACCATTCGGAATTAAGATAAATTTTGCTAAATTCTACCAAAAGAAACTGAAAGACACCAACTAACCTATACACTAGATGTTGAATCAAAACTAAACATACATTAAAAAAAACAAGTTTCCAAAATTAGCTTTATCAGTTGCCTTACTGTCTAAAGAGTCAGATATCATATATAAGGTATGTATACATAAATCATTTTAGTACATGTTAATATTCATTTCATACTTGACATACAACTTAAAGTCTCATCTGGAGTTTGTTCTGGGAACGTATTCACCTTTTGCACCCCTGTGCCAGGAAAAGACTGTTTAGATTCCAAACAACTAAAACAGAAGCAAACCTTTGGTATACAACCTACTTACAATTTAGACACTGTCTGTAGCAAAAGTTTTCTATGAAGTTGGCAATACTGAGGAATAAATAATGATTATTAAACTAGCATGTAATAGATAATTGGTACTAGATATATATACGAAGTGGGAAGTACAGAGATTAAGAAGACAAAAAAAATTGTCTAAATAATCTAGCATTGCTAAAATTGGACATCTGTTCAGATGAATAGCTGATGCACACAATGTGCATTTTATTTGAATAAAGACCGAACTTTGAAAAAATAACAAATAACAATAGATATACATGCATATGTGGAACCAGAAATACTAAAAGGAACATATTTGTCTTAATGCAGAGGCAAAGTAGTGAAGAAAAGTTTAAAAAAAAAGAAGTAATATTTTTTTACATATTGTTTTTAAAGGAATATTTCTCCCCATCTTGTAACTTTAATGTGTACTTACAATGGAACTTATTAAGGCCAGTAGACTTAATTGTAGATTTCAATAAGCTTAAAAGCAGAGACAGCTAATTTGAAAATGGGGGAAAATTCCCATGACAATAACTTGCTTTCTAAATTTGTCCGCAGGGCGATTTTCTTTCATCCTTCCCATTAAAGACTTAGGTACAAATAAACCCATTCTCAAAGAAATACTTTAATGAAACTAACTTGAAGTTACTTTTTTTGTATTGTCAAGTTTTCATAAATCCACTTACAGAAATCTAAACATGAATTATATGCATGTAAACAATTTCTTCTCAAACTGTATAACAGTCTTGTATGCATTAGGTTACTCTGAAAGAAAATACTATCTTTGTATGGCAGAGTCCTTATGGAGTCACCTTTCTCTAGACGCTAGGGGGAAAAAACTGGGCTTTGAAATGAGACAGATCATTCAACAAATCAAGGTGCTACCACTTACAAATTTGGTGATGTTGAGGAAGCTATTTAACGTCTCTAAGGCTCAGTTTCTTCAAATTAAAATGGGGGAAATAAAATATCAGGATTATAGTAAGAACTAAATTATATATATATATATATATAATATGTGTATATATATATATATGATCTTAAGAAGGTCCTCATAATGTTAGAATTTTATAAAATGGAATGATTTCCTACTATAATTGGTTTTATAAGCTAAATTGACAGGTTGGAAAGACAGCAGATTTATACTCAATACAAAAAGAGTTAAAATAATAAAATTCTGAATGCTTCCTATATTCCAGAGATCTGTGCCGGGTATCTAATTTACATGGCTAATATCTTTTCATCTTTATAACTAAGTCATAATGAGTTAGGTACTACGGTTGCAACTGTTTTGCAGATATGAAAAATGAAGTTTAGAAAAGTGAATTGGCCAAATATCAAATGATCAGGTGCTATGCAGCCCTCACTTGAACTACTCCAAAGTTCTCATTAACTGGCCTTTGGAAATAATGACAACAAACAAAAATGGAAATAATTCAGGAAAGAATGGGAATTCCAAATCTAGCAATGGCAGGGAAAATTAAAAACAAAAACACTCTCAAAATCCAAAAAATATGCACCTTACATAGCATCGGAAAAGATTTTCTGAGAGTGCAACTGCTTATCACCTCACAACTTCAAACCTCTGTGGTTGCTTGCGCCACTTCTATAAAAATATGTGATTTTGAAAAGAAATTTCATGTGTTATTTATCGACTCATGTTTTATACAACCCTACGGGGCTATGAAAACTATCTCATCACCATAAAATCCTTCAGACACACAGTAACTTGGAAGATATTATTTTCTGGCTTGATTTGGGGCTCCACAGGAATTTCTACATGCCACATGTTGGAGAAAAATTTCATATATTGGGCAATATATTGAATGAAGCTAAAAAGGGTGCCCTCTTATTTATTCTCATTAGGACATTTTATTCAGAGAAAAGAACAGGACTTAAACTACAGATCAAATCTCTACCAATTTTCCTGATTTTGTAGCATATTATAACTTATAAAGATTAAACTCAAAATAAATGTGTGTGAGACTTTTCGATAGCTTTATGAAATAATTATAAAATGATCTTTGCATCTTGTTCTATTATAAGAATAGTATTAACTACTAAATGGCTGATGGCCTGAAGAATCTTGCCTCCATATTTTCTAATTTGAATAGAAAATGACTTAAAGTCCTTCATGGTTTTTTTAAATTATTATTATTTTTAGAGAGAGAAAGATTTATTGAAAGGACAAGAAAGTTCGAGGACACGAGGGGGTTGCCTGTCCTTCAAGTTTTTACTGAATTTGTTTTTCCTCTTACTAATCAGAACATTTATTTCCAAAGCTTGGTGACGCCACACTTTCAATAGTTTATTGCTATTCTTTATTTCACAGCATTAAATGAATAATCATTTTATTTTATCTATCATGCATTAAGCCAATGAATTCCTTGATAGTCCTTAAATTATTTATTATCCATGTGACACACTTTGTCTTATCATCTTTTATGTATGTTAACTCTAAGTTATAAAATATTGTCAAAACATCAGTCAGATTATTCTACCAACAGAATACAAGAATTTCATTTTCTGTGACATCTCAAAATATGATTCTATTTCCTTCCTTCCTTCCTTCCTTCCTTCCATTATCCATCTACCTATCCCTATCTGTCTGTCTATCTATCTATCTATCTATCTATCTATCTATCTATCTATCTATCTATCTCTATCTTATTCATTCCTTATCCCCATCTGAAAACAAATTTAGAAGCATGGTTGCTTGAATGGAGCAGTAGAGAAGTTAATTGAGATATATCAGATTGCCAAATTGAAAAAAAAATTGAAATCACTAATATGAAATAAATGAAGAAATTCAACGGATTATAAAAAACGAAGGGTATGCAACCATGCAACTTCATGGACAGTGAATACACATACAAGCAAATGAAAGCAGCTGACCACGTACCCACACACCTTGGCAGAGGTGCACTCCACACTCGTCGGCCACCACCAAGACAGATGATCTCTGATGTTCCTTCTAGTCGATACCCTGATGAGCATGAGAAGGTCAGAGTGTCACCAACCCCAAAGTTGAACCCAATCCGGTTGCCATATTGAGGAATTCCAGGATCTTCACAAGGTTCAAGGTTATATTCTGTAAATTAGAGGGAAAGAATCCCCTCCAGAGGAGGGGAGGAAAAGAAAATGATAGTGGTCACTTTCAAGGTTATATTTTCTATGATTCACACACTTTTGCTTTAGGATCAAGTCATATATTTAAAAGAGACTATGTAAGTAAGGGAACATAATAATGGTGCACACAATTTTCTTCTTTTGTGAAAGATCTAATAACTTAATAAATATCTTTATGTATGGAATTAAAAATAGAAAGAAAAGATCTACCTCTGAATAATAAATTGAAAATGTAGCCATTAATCTCATATTGTTTTTTCAGCATTGGAAATATTTCCATTTCATGTATTTTTGACAATAATGGCATAAGAGCTACATATATTCAAGTACAACATAACATTTGAAATGAAATCACACACACTTTTGAAATGCATTTTCCTTAATGTTTTTAATGTAAGCAACAAAGGCTCTTGTGTCTGTAGTTTACAAGGAGTTCAATTAATGCATATTCTGAAAAACATGTGACTTGAGATGCAAGGGTTTATGTAAGATTAAAATGCTCACATATAGAAAATTATTACCTTATAGATTTATACAGGAACTTTATCCCAGGCAACAAATGAAGATCATGGAAATGAACAAGTAGACAGTCTTCAGGGTAGGAGAGAGTTGAATTGATTAAATAACATTATCACCTACGTACAGTCCTAAGAAGAAGTAACTTATTGAAAAATATTCCTAGGGTACTTATTGTGCAATGGCAATAAAGAACAAGAAAGGTTGTTTCATGTTGATTAGCTAAAATTATATTGTTTATGAAATTTTTTAGACTTATTTTAACATTCTAGGTTAAAATTATTATGCTCATCTACTGTTTATTATGAAATTAATACCTTAATAATTTTAGCAACAAAATATTTCCACTCAAATGCTAAAATAATAGTTTAAAAACAAGTTTAGCACTTATATCACTTTAATGTTAGCAAACTGGCATAAGATTTACTTATTAATTTGTCTCTCTTAAGAAATAACTATTTGTCTCACTATTTCATTCAACTAGAAAACAGAAGTCTAAGTAGTGTGAATAATTTTTATTCTCTTTGGCTTGATAATTTTTTCCTGTAATCCAAGTTATAGTATTGTTCATCACTAAAGTGTTCTAGAAGAAAATATTAACTATGTTAATTTGTTTCCCAATTATCTAATTTCAGAAGACTTAAGTTTGTCTTAGTCTTGTCTTGTTAACTATCATTTTCCAAGATACATAAAACTAGAATATCACTGTTTAATTCTTGTTTCATTTTCTGTCTTAAATTAAAACCGTTTAATTTTTTTTTTTTTTTTTGGATATGGGTTGCAATTCAGGGTCAGGTATACAAATGATCATTATGCAGGTTGTTTATTGCAGAATTATTAATGTTAAATTTAAATTTTCATTTAAATTAACCAGGTATTTTAGATAGTTTTGACCTCTGTCAAAACTCTACAGTATCCTAAGTTAAATAAATACAGTTATTGTACTTCTAGTAGATTTTTCATGAACTTATTTTTTGTTTTTTTCAAAAGTATTCTTTAATTTATTCCCAGAGACAATCTTAAAAGCATTTCAAATTTTCCCTAAAATTTGTTAACAGTTGTTTCCTTGCTTTCTTCTTCTTTTTTAAAACTTTTCTTCTTTTCTGCAACTTCTCTCTCTCTCTGTTTTATCATTAATTATGTTCATACTTTTAAAAGTCTGACTTTTTTTAAAGTTACTATAGGAGCTCTTTTTTGTATAAATTTAAGGGGTACAAGTGCAGTTTTATTGCATGGATATATAGCAGAGTGGTAAAGTATGGACTTTTAGTACATATATTACCCAAATAATCCGTTAAGTAATTCTTCATCTTTTTCTTTGCTTATTTTCTTACCAGAGAATGTAATGTTGAATCCTTCATATGATATTGAAAAATCTGAAATGAAGCGCAATTGAGCCCTGAAATTTCCATAGAGACCAGCATTGATTGTTGAAGGAAGTTCTGAACCAGTCAGGCGTGCCAGTGGTTGGGTAAAACTACCGTTCTCTGTGATCAGTAAGTAGTCATGGTGGTCTTCCAGATGAAAAGTGTGGAAGTTGAACTGCACACCTATTAAGAAAAATAGGAAAATTGGACTTACAATGTATTTCAGTAAAACACAGAGTTGCTATCAGATTAACTAAATCCAGGACTTTCCCTTTAACTGATTTTTCTGAAAATGAAATCCACAGCTGTAAGGTATTCCATTATCCTTTGTTTTTGTTTTTTCATTCAGTTTCATTATAAGAGATATTGTGAGTCATGTCATGGAAACTGTTGAAAAAAAAAATTTTAAGTCAATGTCTAAAAAGGAATAACGTTTTCTGAAAATTTCAAGGAAAATACATATCCTTTGTTTATAACAGAGGTGCAACTTTCTGGTGAATATTTTACATGCCTTCTCCATTTCCTACTTTAATCCCATCAACCAACCAACAAAAAAAATAGTGCTTGATATTATAGCACTTCCTTCCAAAAAACACTTAGGTCTATTTTAGAGGAGGCACATAAATAAGCATAGCGAAAGGCTATTTGTTAAATGAATATGTTGATTATTTTTCATGCATTTCAATCTGTACATATAATATACTAAAAAGTGCTGAAGACATAAGTGTTCAGCTCACTGAATTTTCACAAACTGAACAGCTTTGCAAACTACCCAAATCAATAGACACAATATTATTGACAACCAGAGCCCTCTTTTTGGAACTTTTCTATCATTTCATTTTGTCAAAATTAGCTATGTAGTCAACTTCTAATAACAGAAACTAGTTTTGCTACTTTATGCAAATGTCCTTGTAGTATATATAATGGAATCATATAATGTAGGGTCTGACTTCTTTTACTCAACATTACATATATGATATTCATCTATATCATTGTGTGTAGTTGTAAGTAGTTTATTTTCAATGATGTAGAGTACAGAATTCCATTTTTTAAATACACCACATTCATTTACCAGTTTAACTAGTGATAGTCATTTAGACAGTTTACATCTTATCACAAATGTAGATAGTGCTGCTAGGAACATCAAGTATACATGCCTTTTGTGAAACTATGTTATTATTTCTGTTGGGTATATATCTGGAAGTGGAATTACTGGGTCATGGAGTAATAGGATGTGTTCTGCTTTAACAAATACTGTTTTACAATGTGACTATGTCTATTTACATTTCCATCATCAAATACGGTTGCTTCACATCTTCACTAATACTTGAAGATTTAGAGATTGTTCCATTCTTGTGAGTATGTAATGGTTTCATTGTGGTGCCATGTTAGATTTTAATAGTACTCTAGAACACATGTAAAAGACTAATAATTTCACACATACAAATATATACAACATACTGCGTGCAAGGTACCATATAAAATAAAAAAATGGCAACTGCATTCATCCTTCCTTTGAAGTGTTTACTTCATTTTTTATTTGACAAAAAAAAATATTTTTGACTAAGGAAATCCTAAGCCTCAGAGTATGTTAAGTAATATTCTTTATTCATTTACATTTCCCAAATGCTGGAAATTCTTAGAGTTCTTATTTTTTTAAGTGATATAAAATGAGACTAAAGTAAACTAAAAGCACAAGAAACGACAAGACAGGGCTGTTATTGCATAATGGACCAGTGACTTCAGATTGGAGAAAGATTTTAAATGCACAGAATATTATTTTCAAACTCTTATTCAAATAAAAATAGTTTTTTGTTTGTTTGTTATCTCTCTAAAATGGGCAAAAATATCAAAGTCTTTTTATTTTTTATTTATTTATTTATTTTAACATATTTCTTATTTTAAAATTGTGGGATACAGTTAAGGGTTAGATATACAAACATGCATTGTACAGGTACCCTTGTTGATGAGGTGTGTCCCTCTGTCCCCAGACAGATATTGACTACTGTTAATCCCACCTCCCTTCCCCTTCTTGCCTCCCCCCATAGTTTCCTGCCACTGTCAATCCTTTTCTTAGAGTATTACGATAGTTGTTCAAGGTCCACTTATGAGTGAGACATGTGATACTCAGATCTTTGTTTCTGTGAGAGATCACTCAGTATCACAAACTGATTCCATGCAGGTTGCTGCGAAATTCATGATTTTGGTCTTTTTTATGGCTGTGTAATATTCCATTGTGTATATGTACCACATTTTTTAAATCCACTCCTCTTTTGATGGACAGCATGGTTGTTTCCATGATCTTGCTATCGTGAACAATGCTGCGATAAACATACGTGTGCAGGTATCTTTTTTATAGAGTGATTTGAGTTCTTCAGGGTATATTCCCAGTAGGGGGATTGCGGGGTCACATGGAAGGTCGATATTTAGAGCTTTTAGGAATCACCACAATGATTTCCACAGAGGCTGCACTAGTATACACTCCCACCAACAATGTAGAAATGTTCCCTATCCAAGCCTTTTTAGAAGGAATCCAGAAACTGAGTTAGTTTTTCAAATGTTCTTCAGTATAAAATTAATATTGACAACAGATAAATGTAAGAATAATGGGGTGTTGGCATGGTAAATAGAAGATGCTTTGTCATCTAGATTAGCTACTTTCTGAATTTACAAATTAATATGAGTGGGAAGTATGGGTAAGTCAGTCTTATTTCTGCTATAGAGCAACGTTAAGAAAAAGTAATTGGACAATAGGAAAGTAGATTTTAAAAAATGAGAAAAGAATCATTATGTACAAAATTTATATTTTTAAAGAAAAATATGCTTGTTCTGATATATATGGAATTAATTAATTTAAAATTCTGTTAAATAGTTGTGCTAATAAGGTCACTGTTAGGTATTACTTTCCTTTCTGAGCCTTACTTTCTCCATCTGTGAAGTGGGGTTCTAATAGAATTGTCTTGTAGTTTAAGTAATATAATATGTAGAAATGAATTGGCACAGTGCTTGATACAGAGAAAGTGTTCAGTAACACTTATTGTTATTGTTCAAGTCTGTAAATTAAGAGCTATTATTTTTCATGTTAGTCCTATCCATCACTTTTTAAAAGAAAGCTGCTACTTATCAAATTATGAATGAAATGATAATATTTGTTCTCACAACTGCAAAACTATTTGAGACCTTCAAAGTCATGCTAAAGGTCAATTAATCCAAAAAGGAATATAATATGAAGAAATTACTGTATTATAGGCATTATAGAATATAAAGATTTAGAAGACTGTAAGTAATTCATGGTCTGTCTGAGGGTAAAGACACAAAAAACAAAATTTCATGCATTCTGCCACAGTGCTGTAAAACTTGTTAATGTGAGTCAGTATAGAGGCATAGAAATAGAAGTAACTAACTTGTCAAAGGGGTCAATAGAGGTTTCTGATGACAATGACCTTCAAAAGTGAGAAGTTTGTAGAAGAGCAGCCTGGAACAGACATTTAGGAAGGAAGAGAAGACAGGAAAAGCACAATTCTAACAAGGCAGTGAGAAAAAGTCAGTGTTTTCAATATCATAGTGCTTTTTCATAAGAATGATAATTCAAGTGATGTATTAAGCTAACTTATGTTATTGGTATATATGAAAAAAACTTGCATTTAAAGAGTAAACAGCATCAATATCTAGGTTTTAGCTCCAATCACACCACTAACTATTACCTTGAAGGTGACATTTAAGTTATTTTTTTCCTAATCTATATATGTATAGGTTTTCTATGTTTTATTGAAGGACAATCTCACTTCTAAAGGTATAAGGTGTTTTAAATGTAGAATTTACTTCTCAAGGTCTCTGGTAAACTACTTGTAATTAGTATATTGACACCTATAATGTGTTTAAGGGAAATCTCTTTTGGTATCATTGTAAGCGAGGAGCAGTGTACGTTAAATGACACTGTCATGAACAGAATTTGAAACTGTTGAACAAGTGTTTGTTGACTTAATGTTAAGTGGTGAAGAGATTACTGATGGTGCATTTGTAACTTCTTGTTTCTTAAATATTTAGATACTTTTATCTATTCTCATTAAGATACATGTAAACCCAAAAGTGCTAAGATCTTGCTTATATAAGAACATTCTGATTGTATAATGCAAATGTAAATCATAGTAAAATGATCTCATAGGAATTTTGAATCAAAACCAATATGATAAAATATAGCAGGAATAAATATAAAAGTTGCACTAAAGATAGAAAAAAAATCAGTTGTAAATTATGCAATTTTAGGAATTGGGCTCAACTATGCTTAAAAGTCCCAATAATTTGAAAAGGTGATTTAGAAAACTACAAACTCATTATCAATTAGTAGTGTGACACAGTAAACATAGGTAGTAAAACAGATTTAGGCCAGATTTAGACATGGAAGCAAAAAAGCAAGCATAGTCTTCGTTAGTGAAAATAATTTATCATGTTAAACTATGCCATACTGTGTTTAGTTTTAGAAAACCACAGTTTTGGAGAGTTAAATTTTAGAGAGATATTGATATCCCTTAATATCAATAAGCTGGAACACACCCAGAGAAAGATGACTAGAATGGTAATGAAAATGAAAATATTATCTTATGCTGAAGAACTGGAGGAATTGAGCATGTTTAGTATGGGGAGAAAAGACTTAGGATAAGGTTCTGGATAGTGGGCATGAAAAACATGGTGGTCCCAGGATAGTAACTCTGTGTGTTTAAGGAGTCTTAGGATGGTGCAGGGAGTATGTTGTTTGTTTTGTTTTTTTTAAATCTAGCTCCAGAGAGCAGAATAAGGATAACAGCTGCAGAATAATTTTTAAACAATTAAATACATACAAAATTAAGCAAGTTTTCCCAAGAAATAATCTTCCGATCAACAGAAATATCCATATCAGGCCAGTTCATCACGTTTCTGGAGCACTAATAGAAAGAAACTGGTATGCTGGGCAAAAGGTTAGACTATATCACCTTGATAATTTCTCCCAAATTTAAAAGATTATCCTTCATATAACTTTGGCCACACTTTGCAATAGTCCTACATCAAGCAAACTTCCTGGACTCTTAAAAGGCATCTGAGTCTGCATTTCTTGCCATGCAAATACAGATTTAATTAACACTTGCAACCTGTGAAAAGCAAAACCTTAAGTGTTAATTAAACCTCTATTTACATAGCAAGCAGTATGTAGTCCTCCATCTTCTTGTATAATATCAGGGAACTTATTTTACACTCCATTAATCTACTGTACACTGGAATAACAGGAATCTTTGGTCAACTTCCAGCAAAGAGTCCTCTATTATGAACAACAAAAATCACGGTTTACAAAGTCTTCTACCTTATTTCTGCTGTTTAGTACCAGAATACTCATTTTTTTTTTTTTTTTTTTGAGTTGGAGTCTCACTCTGTCGCCCAGACTGGAGTGCAGTGGCCGCTCCCGGGCACGGCAGCCTCCACCTGCTGGGCTCCAGTGATCCTTCCGCCTCAGTCTTCCGAGTAGCCGGAATTACAGGCATGGGCTACCACGCCCGGCTGATTTTTTGACTTATTGTAGAGATGAGGTCTCGCTGCCCAGGCGGGTCTCGAACCCGCGGGCTCAGGCAATCCACTTACCTCAGTCTCCCAAAGGCGCAGGATTACAGGCTGAGCCACTGAGCCCGGCTCAGAATACTCATTTTAACAAGTGTTATTTTTCTCACTAACATTAATTCACTGTAGAACTCAAACTATAACAATCCTTGTATTCTCTCTTCCCCAAAAAGTGATGTGCAATTTTATCAAAGGCAAGACTTCATTTATAAAAATACATAAGTTTAAATTTATTTATTTAAAAACACTAGCTTTTATTTTTAAAACTGCAATAGTATCTTCTTATTTCTAGAAGTTTTTGACTCTGATTTCTTTTTTAGATTTTTCTACAGCAAAATCATCAAGTACAACATAATAGTAAGATTCAATAATACAATACAACAACAAAGCTAAAAGAAAAAGTACTTCTTAAAAACAGATTTAGGCCAGGCATGGTGGCTTATACCTGTAATCCAGTACTTTGGAAGGCTGAAGCAGGAGGACTGCTCGAGCCCAGAAGTTCTAGACATAGGGAAACCTCAACTTTACAAAAAAATCAAAAAATAAGCTGAGCATGGTAGTGTTTGCCTGCAGTCTCAGCAGAGGCTGAGGTGGAAGGATCACCTGAGCCCAGGAGGTTGAGGCTACAGTGAGCTGTAATGATGCTACTACACTCCAGCCTGGGCAACAGTGTGAGACTCTGACTAAAAATAAATAAGTAAATAAAAGCAGATTTTAAAAATAAATAAATTAACTCATTTGCAGGATTAGCCCATGGAGATTTCCAGGTAAATATTTTAAATTCATTTCGCTTTGCTGTATTATAATAGTCTTTTTACCTCTGATAAATTGCTACCTTGGACAATTACTTGTTAATTTACTAGTTTGGTTGTCTTATATTAATGAGCCATACTTAGTACTACAGGGCCTTTTACTTATTTATTTGTAAAAGGACATTTATTAACATTTGTATATGCACAGTGCAATTTTACACTTCAGTTTAACTATGTAAGACAGCTCTGTACTAACGTATTTGAGACACAGTTATTTATAGAATGATTATAAATTCATATAGGGAATGTAATTGTGTTAAACAAACACAAACATTTTATAAACAAGTGTATATAAGCATGTACAATTTGCTTTGTAATTGGTTCAGTTCTTCAGAGCATCCTTAAATTCCCCCTTGAACTTTTGAAATAAACTCCTCAATACTACACCAAAGACAAAAGCCATCCTGCTTGAGATTTTATTGGTATGAAAATTCTAAATAATATCATTTTAATATATCAAAAGAAAATAAAGATCTCAAAACATCATCTTGTTAAAAACATGAACATATTATAATACTATAGAAAAGTAAGTACCATCATTTGCTGCAGTTACTAAAATTGAATTTTGTTTTAGTATATTTTAGTACTGATCTGTTTTTGCTCATCCTAAATGACATATGAGAGGTAATGAAATTAAAACAACATCAGTGAAAATTCAGAAGGTAGTCCATTTTTTTTTTTTTTTTTTTTTTTGAGAAAACAAGATTTATTGAGAGGACAGAAAAGCTCCCACAGTAGGAGGGGACATGACGGTGGTTGCCCAGTAGTCCAATTATTATTGTATGAGGCAAATTACCTTTTCCATGGGTTACATCAACAGTCCATGTACAATTCAGAGAATTTGGATAAAATTCTGGGTAACCAGGTGATAAGATTGTTCCACTAGGTCCTCTGACATCTCCTCCACATAATGCTGAAAGCACAAAGAAATGCAGTCATATGATCAGTCACAGAGAGGCAGAGGCTGAACAAATCTCTTATCTCTTCTCACAAAACAGGATGAGTTTCATTATCTTTGCCTAAGCTATTTTCTGGTAATAACAGGTGTGTGTAAAGACCTCTTCCAATACTAGGAAATAATTTCATCCATTGCATCACTAAAGAAGAACGGTATTAATAGCATCTCAGATTCAGTATGAGTCCCAAGAGAACACAGCTCAACTTTCCATGACTGAATTTGAAGTATGTACTTATACATGTCTAATTATAAGCAACATTTGCAAAAACTGGTGGTAAATTGAACATGAGTGATTAATTGTTTAGCAGTCCCTCTTATTGAGCACCAAGAAGATGAATTGTTAATTATGTAAAATTGTTTCTTATAGATTCCTAAAGGGATATGTGTCATTTTATTTTTACAGGATTCCTTTTAAAATAATGAAGTAAGTTGTGAAAATTTTGAAGGCTGCTTCTGAATTTCTCTGGGAAATAACATGAGCATCAAGAAATTTTTGGGTGGGGCACAGAATTGTAAATAAATACCCAAGATGATAAAAATAAATAAATGTTTATAATCTGAGGTCAAATAAAATTCAATTCAATATTCATTTATTAGAGAACAAACTATAGTTTACAATGTCGTCTACAATATTCAACAGCTATCAGTACTTACAGTATGACAGACAAGTTAGTCAATATTAAAAATGAGAAAAGACAAAGATATAGCATAGCAAAAATTTTTATTTTAGTAATAACAGAGTATCTGTTAGATCCTTATTTCATTTCACTTGGAAAAGCCAGCTCTCTTGGACACAGGCAAGGGCAATAAGACTAGCAAATGAAGCAAGCCCCCTTGTTGACTTTGATCTTTGCCCAGGATACCAGAAAAGTGAGTATTGGTCTTGTTTTCTTCCATGATTTCTACCAAGTAGTAACACTAAGTATGGGAAGAGCTGAGGTGATCTGGCTGCTATCTTACATTACCTGACTTGAAATAGTAAGCCAGCAGTTCTTAGAAATATTTAAGTAGGCAGGCTTGTACTTGCATATATATAAAAGAATTAAAAACCACTCCTCCTGTTGTCACTCCTTTTACTCTATCCAAGCTCTTGCTCAGTACATCTCTTAAAGTCATCATATACACCATCTTCCTGAGATCAAGATACGTTCATGCTTCCAAACATATTTATTACCAAAATAATACACTACGTGCGTGATTTGGTAGACTAGGTTTCTGTTTAGAGCCTGGCCTGTGTAGTCCTTTATTGGTATGTGTTAACTGAATTTTTAATTTTCTTTCAAATTTTTAAAAAGCCATATTGTGCTTTCGTGATTAAGGTAAGAGCTAGGTGTACCATTTCCACTCTATGTTGCTGATAATGGTGGTGCTAAGTTGACTTTCCTTGTAATTCATTTTGTTTCTTGACAGAGAACTGTTTATTTTTATCATGATATTATTTATGTTTATTTATTTATTATTTTATGTTCACTTATTTCTAATACACTATATTTCATTTTATTCTCTGTTTTGAGAGTCAGACAAAAAACCCCAAAATATAGCATGATATGAATTTGTTAAATGAAATGTGATAAATAAAAGTGTTCTGCTGAATTTAAAGTAACAATCTCTATTTGAAATGACTGTATCTAATACGCTAGCATAAAACTTCTCAATGAACAGACGGATGAAAATTAACAAAATTAAATTAAGATAAAAAATACAAAAAGTCACAAAAAAGAGAGATGCTACATTTTATAGAAAGTACATCAGATATGTGTTCCTGTGAATGTATGCATGTGTGTGTGAATATCTGTGTGTATGTATATATACAGGAATTGGAGGAAAAGCCTTGTACATCAGTATTTTTTTTAAATAGATCTATTTTGTCAAATGTCCTACTGAAAGCCTCTGTATTTTGAGAGTCTCTATATTTTTCTGTCTGTAAGCTCTTCTGACATACATACATAGAAGGTGGGAAGTTAGACATTCTTCAGGTAAGTGAATAAAGTTATATAACACATACACACATTCTAAAATTAAGGAGGAATGCCTACAACTAATATATAAATAATGAACATCCAGGCTATTATTTTGACTATAATCAGATGGTAGAATATAGAACACAGGTTTATGATAAGGTGGATATTTCTAATTTTGAAAATAATTAGTACTGGATTTAGGCCTTGAAGTGAATTGACTTAAAAGCGTAATTTCATAGTAAATAATGGGAAAAGAGTATGATTTAAGTCTCTTTTATTGAGAGATCCTATTAAAGATATAAGAATACATAACCATTACTTCATGTATAATAAAATTTAGGATTGAATTGCACTATTCACTAATTCTCAGCAAAAACAAGACTAAACACTTGTATTGAACTTACAGTGTGTGACTGGCACTATTCTACACACTATACTTATATGAATTTAATTACAAACAACAACCCTATGAGAAAAGTACCGTAATTATTCACAGTTTACCGTGAGAAAGCAAGTACAGAGAGAACTCAAGCAGTTTAGTTCCAGAGTCTGTGATCCTAAGCTCTTGATGAAGTGTTGATTTTTTCAACAAAAATATACAAAAGCAAGCTATGTCGTCTTTCATTTATATCTGATTTCGAAGCATCCTTATCAAGTAAAACATATACATTATCCAAAGACATCAATTATTTTCTCAGTTCATTTAATCCTTTCATCGCAAATCAGTTCCTTTATAAGCATTTAACACCTGATATATCAGTACTCTTGTCAATGTCCTTTATTGATCATTTCTGAATTTTCATTTGTCAACAGCTTTGTGTGTGATTGAAATAGTTTTCCATCATCGTCATCAGTCTCATCATTTTCATCAACCTGATGAAATCCTTCATTTTTCTAAATGAGCTTATTTTACATTGCAAATGTTTTAAATTGTATTTGTCTTATATTGTCAGCTTGTTTAACAATTACAAGAAACTGCACAGTGACAGATGCTAATGCTAAATAGGAAGCGTGTTTGAGTTGGGTTAATTTTAAAAGTGGTTAATTCATTACTGAATATTCCTTCATACTCATGATGCTTGCTTATCTAAAAACTGTACCTCTGATTAGAATGATAAGAACATGTAAGAGGATCTCAATAGCTTATTAAAATAAATCATGAGAAACTTAAAATATTAAGATGAATAAAATAAGACACTCTTTTATATATGCTGCTTTTTTTATTTTCAGATAAAGAATGGAATTCAAAATTGTGGAACTATATATAGTAGTATGGAGAAGACTATGAATATTTCTCCAAAAACAAATTACTTAAAAAGGGAATGCTGGGATTTACATTTGTTCAAGAGAATATATAGGGCATTCACATAGCAAATTTCAGTAGAACAAAAATGTCTAAAAAAGATGTTATGAATTTCCTGTCTTATGCATTAATTGTTCTTAATGAATTCCAATTTATTCCAACAATGATGCTAATTGATTCCATGTGTCTTCAGGGATGTCAACACTTTTGTAACAGACCTAATAAGATATATGTTCTTGTGAATGGGAAATAGTTAATTATATGAAGTGAATCTCTGAAAAGTTAGAGAAAACCCAGGGAATGACTTTGTATATACGAAAAACCCAGTTACTTCATTCGAAGGCAAACTGCTGGCAAGGAAACATCTAAAAAAGTTAAGACTAGGGGCACAAATAGCAGTGATAGCAATAGTCCAAAATAGAAGTTGAGAGCAATTAGGCAAATATAGCAATCTTGGCTAGAGAATTTTTCTCCTTAAATTTTGCCACATATGATCACTGCCTGCCTTTTTACATGAGAATTTTTATTTTATTTTATTTTATTTTATTTTATTTATTTTGAGTTGGAGTCTCACTCTGTCGCCCAGGCTGGAGTGCAGTGGCACGCTCAAAGCCACCACAGTCTCGGCCTGCTGGGCTCTGGCGATCCTTCTGCCTCAGCCTTCCAAGTAGCTGGAACTACAGATGTGTGCCACTAGGCCTGGCTAATTTTTTGATTTATTGTAGAGATGAGGTCTCACCAAGTTGCCCAGGCTGATCTCAAACCTTGAGCTCAGACAATCCTCTCTCCTTGACCTCCCAAAGTGCTGAGATTATAGACGTGAGCCACTGTGCCTGACAAAAGCATTCCAGATTTTTTTCACATTAACCTCCTGCTGTATGCATACATATGCATTCAATTTTCCACTTTTTTTTTTTTTTAGTTGGAGTCTCACTCTGTCACCCAGTCTGGAATACAGTGGCATGCTCACAGTCACTGCAGCCTTGATCTGCCTGGCTCAGGTGATCCTTCCACGTCAGTCTTCGAAGTAGCTGGAACTACAGGCATGTGCCACCCTGCCCAGTTCATTTTTTGATTTACTGTAGAGACAAAGTTTCGCCATATTGTCCAGGCTGGTCTTGAACCTGTGGACTTAGGAAATCCTCTTGCCTCCACCGCCCAAAGTGCTGGAATTATAGGCATGAGTCACCATGCCCTGCTAGAATTTTGAAATAGTGATATCTCTTCAAAAGCTAAGCACTTAAATATAATTTCCCAGATCTTGGTAGTGATACACACTTAGCCAGTGCTTATATATCTGCATCTAAAATAGACAATTTTTAGAACAGAATTCACCAAAACACTTTGAGTATTTCAATGGAACATGGACATAGCCACTCATTACAAATCCTATTATGATTTGGGGACTGTTTGTTTTTAGCCTCAGCTGTGTTCTTTTCCTATTTCCAGGTCTCCCCACTTTAAACTCTATACCACTATCTGAGACAGTTTATACTTGGGTTCAATACATACTTTCTTATCTAGAACTCTTAGATCCTAAATCTCAACTCTGGTACTTTTTTGCTCTTTCGACCTGTGTACTCAATCTTTCAAAAATATGGAAGAAATAGGGAAATGATGAGGTTTAAGTTTGAGTTCAATTTTGGTTTCAGCCTCTAATGAGGACTTGAGTGTCTCTTAATTACATAACCTTTCCCCTCAAATAAAATAGACATATTGTTTATCAAACAAAGTGGGATAATTTGAGGGTAAAATTGAGGTGCCAGGACAAAAGGTGAAAATAGAGATTGTCTTAGGCAATTTGAAACTAGCCCAGCTTCCCCATAGAACTAATGTTTGAATAAACATAGAAATTGACCCTCCAGGTCTTAAAGCTTGAGCCACATTTATCTTTTCTGAGATTTTTTTTCTTAGGAAATTGACCCTCAGACCTAAATTATTAAGGAACGGAAACTCACCAAATCACCACATCCAGATGATGAAACTTCTCCCTAATTCCTGTTTTCTACATTCCTGCTCCTCTATATAAACCTCTGACTTTAGTGGGATGGAGAGACAGATTTGAGACTCTCTCATTCTCCTTGGCTAATATTACTCAAATAAAAGCCTTCTTCCTTGTCAATACTCATTGTCTCAGTGATTGACTTTCGGTGGGGCGAGCAAGAAGACTTTGACCAAATCCCTGACATTTTGGTGATAAATTCAGGAAATACAGTCCGCTTATCCATCTATCAAATAGGATTAATCAATAATGCCTAGTTCCTGAAAGGTTGCTTCATACCAAGCATCTGACCTCAACTTTACTCCTTGTAATCATGACCATTTTATGCCCCCAGTGCGTAGAAAATCTTGTTTATCTGCAATTTTTAGCATACGTGCTGCCCTTAACACTTGACATGTTGACCAAAGCAGAATGCTCTCCTGAATATTCTTGCAAGGTCATTAATTCTTCTTCACAGTTTTCACATTTTTAAGTTGTGATCATAGTAACACTGAGTTAATTTGAAAATGAGTTAATCTACATAAATCACTTGTAGCAATGCCAGCACATGGTAAACACTCAATACATGTTAGTTATCACTATTATTACCACCATACTTCATTGCATGACTTTTTTTGTGAATCAGTTAATCATGGGCTGTAGAAACCCTACAAGAGCTGCTGAATGTTGGAGAGAAACACACGGTACACAAACACCTAGGCAATCTAGGCCAATCAAGTGTACATTCTTGGATCGTGAAAGGAAATTCTGCTTATTTATTTTTCCCCTTTTTATCTCAGGAAATTTAGATTAGTTGCCTCTGGAGAAAATGTTTAGATTAAAGGAAAGGCATAATCAAATCAGTTTATTAGATGATAAGATAGTTGAGTTCAGTTCAAGTCAACAGAAAATTAAGTAGCTGCTTTATTCAATGCTTAGAAATTTTACAAATGAGTATAATTGAATCTTTGTCCAGTTCCACTCACTATGAAATGGGGACACAAAAGAAGAGGATCGAGCAAAATGGAGGTTCAAAGTAACATGGTTTGATCTTTCAAAAATAGATGCATTGTGAGGATGCAGGCTGGAGATAGAACTGGAAAGTAAGGAGTCCACATGTTAAGATTTATGAACTCTATGATTAGTAATTTGGGTATTCATCTCCAAGCTATAAGAAGCCATTAAGAGCCGGGCTTGGTGGCTCAGCCTGTAATCCCGCGCCTTTGGGAGGCCGAGGTGCGTGTATTGCCTGAGCCCGCGGGTTCGAGACCCACCTGGGCAGCGAGACCTCATCTGTACAATAAATCAAAAAATTAGCCGGGCGTGGTAGCGCATGCCTGTAATTCCGGCTACTCGGAAGGCTGAGGCGGAAGGATCGCTGGAGCCCGGCAGGTCGAGGCTGCGGTGGCCGGGAGCGGCCACTGCACTCCAGTCTGAGCGACAGAGTGAGACTCCAACTCAAAAAAAAAACCAAAAAACAAAAAACCCAAAAGAAGCCATTAAGTATTTTTGAGTATAATATGAAAAAACCTGAGTGAGAAAGATGAAATTTGGATAAAAAAATAGAAACTAAATTTAAAGATGATTGTTGTTGGATTGGTGAGACGATGAGACTTGTACTGTGTAAAACTGAATGCATTCATTTTTATTACTAATAAAAGTTAAATGTGTTGGTGTACTTGGACATTATTTTTGACCTTCCAACTTTGTCTCATAATTTTGCCTCCATACCCTTTTTCATGGTGAATGCTCCTTACTTGTGCAAACCTCATAGCTTTATCAGGGCCTGGCAAGCATGGTATAGTACCTTTATATCACCATTTTTCATTTCAATTGTAAGGGTCAATGGCACATGACCTGGACAAGGTCAATCATAATGAGCTCTTCTCCTTTACTACAGGAACTGCTTTAAGTATGTACCAATTAGACATTTTTCCTGAGATTTTTTCTAACTGGAACAACAAAAGAAAGCACTCATCCTTCCCTGATCCTGAAGATACAAGGCTATAAACTTCCATATTCCTGGGAGTGGATTCTCTACTGCTAGTTCCCCACATGGAAAAACCTGGCTGCAATTGAAGAGAATTATCAGAATACACAGAGAAAAGTCTAAGCAGAAGATGAAGAAATCCTTGAAACAGTTTGAATCTATGCTTATGATTGGTTATGAGAAGTAGGATATCCTGCTTTTACTAAAGATTTAATAGCTGGACAACAACTGCTTTTATTTTTTTTTAATCAGTTAGAGTTAAGTGTCTGTCACTTACAATCACAAGAATGCTATTACAAATGGTATTTTACCAAATAAAAGGATGTTGATGATTTGTTTAAACCTTGTTATAAAACAAATTGACCTAAAGTTGTTCTTAAAAAAACAATGAGAGCCAGGTTCGGTAGCTCAGCCTGTAATCCCGTGCCTTTGGGAGGCTGGGGTGAGTGGATTGCCTGAGCCTGCGGGTTCGAGACCCGCCTAGGCAACGAGACCTCATCTCTACAATAAATCAAAAAATCAGCCGGGCATGGTAGCGCACGCCTGTAGTTCCAGCTACTTAGAAGGCTGAGGTAGAAGGATCACTGGAGCCCAGCAGTTCGAGGCTGCGGTGGCCGGGAGCGGCCACTGCACTCCAGTCTGGGCGACAGAGTGAGACTCCAACTCAAAAAAACCAAAAAACAAACAATGGTACTGACAGTACTTGAAAATGTAACCATAAAAAGACAAATGTGATCTTCTACCTTAAAAAGAATAAGTATAGAAGTTGAAAATAGTGCTATAAATAGAAATCAGAGCCCAAAATTAAACAATGCATAGATTTATGTTGAATGTGTGTTTTTTGATAAAGTATGAAAGCACTTCTCAATCTCAGAGGAAGCAGTTGCTTCCATTGTATTTTCATAAGTGTTTTCTGAATAATGAAACATCTCTGCCTTATTTGCACAGAAATAAAGTAGTAGCAGAGATCACTGGTATACTATTTATTGTAACTAGCAACTTGCCACCACAGGGCAGTCTGGGTAAACTGTCATGGTGCTGTGTAGCTACTTGGAATTTTGGGGGTAGGTTGGCTTCCATTTAAATTAGAATTTGTCGTCTTTTAGGGAAGAAAGCAAATGCTGCATTCTTTAGGACATTCACTGACACCAATTTGGCATTTTCGATTATTTGTTGTTGTTAAAGAATCTAAAATATGTACTTAAAATGGTTACATAGGCATATTTAAAAAAATATATGCATATATAGCATCTTTAGTCATGGTGTAAGTTTGTCCAATAATCAATATTCTTTATTTATTATTTTATAAGTGATTTAATAACATAAAATTGCCAAATTCAAGATAATACTTTAAAAATATAAAAGATTTATAATTATGATAAACCCCACATTTTATAAAGATTATATTGATTTATTTTTGATTTATAAGTCAGTATATTTTTCATATTCAATGAGTTCTTACCATCACAGGTTGGGAGGGGATGACTCCACCAGTGGTTTTTTTCACATAGAAGAGGTTCTTCATGACTCAACCTGTATCCTGGATCACAACTAAATGAAACAGTAGATCCAATGGAGAAATCGTATCCATAGCGACGGCCATGTACAGGAATGCCAGGGTCCAAGCAAGAATATGTATTCACTGTAACACCTGGGAAACAAAGGGAATACAACAAAAAATAAGCTTGGTGGGATTCAGATTTGCTGCAAATGAGTCTCATTTCTTCAAACAACGGTGAGTAAGGATTTTAAAAAATAAACGTACTCATAGATTAATTTTAAAAAACAGTAATTTATTTAACAAATTTGTTTTGCCATTTCCTACCACTAAGTATCTAATTTAGGCTATTTAATTATATAAGAAACTGATGAAAATGTATAATTATCAAACTTTGCATCATTATAAATTTTGTATATATATATACATATATATATATATATATATACACAATAACAATTATAGCAGTAATTAACATTTCTTGAACTTATTTTCTAGGAACAGTTCTAAACATTATATAAAAGTTTCCTCATTTAATCACTAAAAAAATAAAAAGAAGAAAAGAGGCATTTTGAAGTATCTGAAAATACGGACAGAAGAGCCTTTCTAAGTAAAACAAAACAGTACAACTTCTCTTATGGGTATCTGTTCATTTTTTTAATAGTTTGTTATACACTTTGGTATCTCATCATGATAATCTTCCTTGCAATTTACAATCTCTATCTGAGATCATACCATGACAATGTTTTTCCTTTAATAAGACAGTTTCTCAGCCAGGCTCAGTGCCTCAGCCTGTAATCCCGTGCCTTTGGGAGGCTGAGTTGAGTGGATTGCCTGAGCCTGTGGGTTCGAGACCCGCCCAGGCAACTCGGCGAGACCTCATCTCTACAATAAATCAAAAGATTAGCCGGGCGTGGTAGCGGGCGCCTGTAATTCCAGCTACTTGGAAGGCTGAGGCGGAAGGATCGCTGGAGCCCAGCAGGTCGAGGCTGCGGTGGCCAGGAGCGGCCACTGCCCTCCAGCCTGGGCGACAGAGTGAGACTCCAACAACAACAGCAAAAAAAGACATAGTTTCTCAACCTGGGCACTACTGAAATTTTGGATTGGATAATTATTTGGTGTGGGATGTCTTGTGCATTGGAGTGTGTTTACAAACATCCCTGGTCTCTGCTTGCTAGATGCCAGTGGAACTTCCCCAATCATGACAATCAAAAATGTCTACAGATATTGCCACATGTTTCCTGTGGTGTAAAAATGCCCTCAGTTGAGATCCACTGGTATGAGCTATAACAAATAAGTATCTTATTCTTCAAAAATGGGAGATATATAAAATGAATAAATACGATTTTTAAATCCCCAAAACTAGTGATTAGCATTTTCAAAACTGTATGATTATATTAAATCGTATTCACATGAGAAAGTATTCATTCATATTAGCTACTCGGTTTTAAAATGAATTTAAACAATATAGTATAAAATAGAAGCTTAAAGAGGTAAATTGTATGTTTTGAGCATATTTATCAAGCATTTCATTTAAATGTTTCTAATGAAAACTAAAATATCATAGAGACAATTTTATCTTCAACACAATCACTTTTTTCTACTAGTTTCCTCTTCTCTCTGTTAACATTATTTTTTCCAGACACACTTAGCTTTAAAATGTTCATTCATCTTTGATTCTTTCTCACTTTTTTTTCCTCCACAAAATATGTCTGAAATCTACCATTATAGAAAACATAATTTTATTTAATACTTCTCTTACCCTATCCAAGATCTTTACCACTACAGGTGAAACAAACAATAATGTTTGGCATTTCTTTCAGTATTATCTTTCATCCCCAATCTCTTCTATATAAAAATTTAGATATACCATACCTAGAACATGTTAGTTCATTGCTTTACTACCCTACTGCTAATGGCATCATGTTCAAAGACAAGATTGAAATTGAAATTCAAGATTCTCATATTAGACCCTAATGCTCTGAATTTTCATTATCTCCCAATAGTTATTTTATATATCAATCAGGTAGTCTTCTCACTAAATTTATAATTTCTTTCTCTTCTGGAGATATTTTCTGTTGTTCCCTAATGCACACAGTCTTCTCAATCTATAACAGAAAAGTTTAGATCCCTTTTTCTTCAAGTCTTGATCTTCCTGTAATGTTCCAAGTCACATATAAATTTCATGTATCTAAGAATTGAATGTTCCAGTAAAATCTTACGAAATCAGAAAAATGGGAGTTGAAGAGGTTATATACGATGTAAATTATGGAATAATTTAAGTATTCAGAAATTATTTTAATGGTTTTAGATTAGTGGGATAAAGGTCAGTGAATGTGCAAGATTAATTTAATTTGTTCTTGACTTTCCAATTGATGAATGAAGTAAAATAATGTGTTTCTTTTATGCCTCTCACTGTTGCTGAACAGATCTAAAAGTCACAAAAGAAAGCTAAACTAATATTTCATAGTCATTTGGCAAGCAAATAGTTCAAAACATAACTCAAGGTAATACAAATGTTGCAAAATTGAGAAAATGAGAAACATCATGATAAACAGATATTAGTTATAATTTATTAACAAATAGTCACTATTAAAAATTACAATATAATTGGTAGTCAAGTACTTTTAGAAGATTCTTAAATTTTGGCAATGTATATGATTTTCAGAACTTCATGTTTTCATTTTCTCAAATGTTATTAACATTTTCCCATTTTTCTTACTGTTTCATAGAATTTTTTTTTTTCTTTTTTTTAGATAGGGGCCGAGCTCAGTGGCTCAGCCTGTAAGCCCAGCACCTTGGGAGGCCAAGGCAAGTGAATTGCCTGAGCCCGTTGGTTTGAGAACAACCTGGGCAACTTGGTGAGACCTTGTATCTACAATAAAAATAAAAAAATTAGCTGGGCATGATATCGTGCATTTGTAGTTCTGGCTACTTGGAAGACTGAGGCAGAAGCATTGCCAGGGCCCAGTGGGTCGATGCTGGGGTGGCCGTGAGCATGCCACTGCACTCCATCCTGGGCAACAGAGTGAAACTCCAACTCTCCCTGCCCCCCAAAAAGTAGAATCTAAAAATAGACATTTTCCTTATTTATGTAATAAAAATATTTGAATACTTTATACCTTGGTTTCTCTTACCCCTCACCCCAAATGTCTATCGATCATAAGTATAAAAACTGTTATTTAAACTGTACAGTCTTTAAGATATCTACCAATTTCCATAATTGGAAACTATATGTAGTTATGAAAACTATATGTAGATATGAAAAAATATGTGTTTGGATATGAGTTATATGCCTATAGTTTTGTTCTGTATCCATTTATAATTTTTAAGCTTTATATAATATTTAGATATCCCAGAAAATTTGAGCATATTTGTATTTCAAGTAATACAAAATAATAAACAGAACTGATTTTTCCTGGGGAAAAATTGCACAGAAACAAAAAATGGATTATGTTTCTAACGTCAACTCTGTGTTGTAGTTGTTATTTTAAATGTTATTTGAGAACTGTATCTAACCTTATCTTATTGATACTGGCTGTACAATCTCCCTGTTTTGAGAGGAAGATAGAATGGGATGTAAAATGCATTGGGAAAAGGAATATGATGTTAACACAGTGCAAGCGGTGGTCACATTGCAAGAAACCTTTCTCATAGGATTTTTGGTATCCTTTTGAAGCCAAATTCTATTATCTTTTAATGAATTTGATTTTTTTAAAAACAGAAATTCACCAAACACCAAACATATTTTTAAAGATTTAATCCCCAATCTACTGATCTTGAGATTTGTGAATGGTTCATCTAAAAATGATGGTTTGGTTACCTTCAGCTTGGGAAGCATTTACAAAGGGACAAATGAAAAGGCTTTTTGTTTCTTGTAAGAAAGGATTTGTGTTGCTGGAGATTATTTCAAAACAGCAAGTAAACCACATGACTAATAAAATAAAAATGTGAGAAAGTAATTTGTTTTAGTCTAATTTAAATAGAAAGCTACTGCCTCTTGTCAGATTTGACCAAATTAATATCAATTGCATCTATCATTAACCTCGACTTTTCTCAGCTCTCAGTTTCCATTTTACCCTTTAAGGCACTAGCCCTCAACAATAACCTGGGCTATGTCACCAAGGACCTGTAAGGGACAAACTTGCTGACTGAAGGTATGCATTTGAGCTAGACTTCTCGTTTATATTTCTTGTCTGTTTAGTTTATATAGGAAAGATGTAAGAACTATCATTTATTGATAACTTACCACATGCTAGCAGTTATGCTGACATGCTTTGCATGTGTGCCTTCATTTAATCCTTAAAATTGTTCAATTTTGATAAATACCACATACTTTGGGTGATGTGGGATTTAATGTGATTTAATGGCACTAGGATACTGCAGTGAACTAAAAGAAAAGTGTCTGTATATTGATATCAATTAATTCCTAATAATAATTAATATTAAATAGATTTTGAAAAATGACTGCTCTGACTCTGTTTTAACAAATACTTGGCTGGGTGCAGTGGTTCATGCCTATAATCCCAGCACTTTGGGAAGCCGAGGTGAGAGTGGATTGCCTGAGCCCACGGATTTGAGACCAGCCCAGGCAACTTGGTGAGACCTCATCTTCACAATATATCAAAAAATTAGCCAGGTGTGGTGTTGCGTGACTGTAGTTCCAGCTACTCAGAAGGCTGAGGTGGGAGGATAGCCTGAGCCCAGCAGGTTCAGGTTGCGGTGACTGTGAGCATGCCACTGCATTCTAACCTGGGCAACAGAGTGAGACTCCAACTCAAAGAAATAATAATAATACATGTTAGACTAAAGATCTTAGTTAAGGTCCCATAGTTTATTTGAATTCCAACAAATTTTTGAATCCTCTTGAACTTCACAATAATGATTGGAAAATATACTTCCATGTGATAAAACTCAAAATAATGGAAAGTCAATATAATGAAACAATATTATGGATAAAATTTAAAAAGAAAAAGCAATAAATATATATTGACTATGATTTTATAAAACCTTTGAGTCCATTAACCATGGCTATTGAAGATGCTCAAAAGAAAATACAAGCGCGGGGCTCGGTGACTCAGCCTGTAATCCCGTGCCTTTGGGAGGCTGAGGTGAGTGGATTGCCTGAGCCCGCGGGTTCGAGACCCACCTGGGCAGCGAGACCTTATCTCTACAATAAATCAAAAAATTAGCCGGGCGTGGTAGCGCATGCCTGTAATTCCGGCTACTCGGAAGGCTGAGGCGGAAGGATCGCCGGAGCCCAGCAGGTCAAGGCTGTGGTGGCCGGGAGCGGCCACTGCACTCCAGTCTGGGCGACAGAGTGAGACTCCAACTCAAAAAAAAAAAAAAAGAAAGAAAAGAAAATACAAGTCTTAAATTTTCAAGTGCAGAAATTTTTTTGAGTGAGAAGCAGTCATAGGAGACTTGATATAAAAATAAATAATATAATATCTGCACTTGAAATAAAGACAGCTTGCAGTAACCCCTCTTATGTGTGCTGTTAGATTCACTTACCAAAAGTGTACTTCATGCAAAGGTATATGGTAATGATGAAAGTGTATGCATATGTAAATCTGCAAATGTTTGCACATACACATAAATAATAGGCAATCCAGGCACACATGTGTAAGATATTTATAAATTGAAAGTGACTTGTTCATATGTAAATATTGGCATCAAATTTAAATTCGAAATATTTCAGACTTTTTAAACAAAACTATGAGCATTTAATAGGGATTAACTCCCTATTAAAATTACTCATTTTATTTATTTTTATTTTTTTATTTTTATTCCACTCACCTCAGCCGCCCAAAGGCACAGGATTACAGGCTGAGCCACCGAGCCTGGCTAAAATTACTACTTTTAACACAATGAATGACAACTTGTTTTATTATAGTATTTGACTAGTTATGATAGTCATATTTGAATATACATATGTGTATATATTTTACTTTTCAATTTTAATATAATTTTCAATATTTTACTTGAAATAAAATTTAACATTTTAAATAAAAATGTGTACAACTAGTATGGGTAAAAAATAAAAGAATAATTGAATTTGTGAAGTAAATGCTATAAAGAGGTAATTGTTCATATATATTTTAGACTGATATTTACTGTCCATTGACTGCTTTCTAGAACTATACAGATAATTGGAATGTAAACTCATTTTAAAATAGTTATTTAATACTTCTGACATTTCCTTAGTGTTTACTTTCACAATGATATTAGATAAATATTATTAGAAAATCCACTGCAGAATTTAAGGCACATACCTTCTAAACCATTAGCATTCTTATAGATCAAAGAAAGCACTGAGTTGAAATAAATAAATAAAGCTACTAGTTACCTTAGTAGTGACATGATAATACCAATTTTAGGGCAAACAATGAAGAAATCAAAGATGTTGTCATTTACTTACTTTCATAATGTATCTTGAAACCATTATTGGAACGACTGTTGTCTGTTGTAAAGAGAAGGTATATAAAATTACTGCTACTGAATAGAAACTGGGGCACTTGTGTGCCATTGTAAGATCCCAGAAGGGGTGACAGAAGATTCGGACCATCATGAACTTCCAGAACATCATAATTCAATTCAGTCTGAAATCTAAGATTAAGAGAAAGAAGTGAAAATATATTTATTAGAATAACACTATAAAGAAAAACAATGCTTTAAATTTATATTTAAATTACTATTTAAAATTTTTACCATTTATAATTTTTTAGCTTATCTAGTATCTAAGGTATCATTTAAGATCTCATCATTTTTGAGTACCATAGGTATAAACTCTTACTCTATGAAAAATTGTCACTTAAGAGGTATGTGTATATACTTGTTCATAAGCAGGATTTCTTTAAAACGTTATGAATTATTCTCAGTAAATGGCATGTTCATGAACTAAGCATATTTTGTAGCCAATTTTTGGTGCCTTTTTCATTTCTATGGAAAATGTGATTTGTGCTTATTTCCAACCAGATTCCCCCCTTATTAGTACACATATTTTGAATCTGACATTTATGGTTTTTTTATTCAAGTTTTTGTTAATTGACACATAGTATTTGTACATTTTTTTGATACATTTATTTTGGCCATTAAAAGTTTATGTGATATTTGAAAACAACAGTTTTAATTGTAAGAAGGTAATAAGTAAAGATGATGTATTTGATACTTATCAAATGCCTAAAGCTCTACTAAATTCTTTATCTACATTATTTTATTTAATCTTTCCATGAATTATGATGTATTTTCAGTTTACTAGGTGCATGAAGCTCTAGTAAATATTTTGTCTAAATTATAGATATATATTTGTCTAATCCTATAGTGTAGATCATATTATCATACCCATTTTGCAGGTAAGAAAACTGTGGTCTTCGGAACTAAAATGGTATTACATTTTCTAAAATTATAGAAGTAGGCTTCAAAACCAAGTCACTCTGATCTTAACTACTATGCAATGCTGACTGATTTTATCATTAGATTTTTTTTGGTGGTGGTTCTGCTATTTTCAATTTTTTTAGACATACAGTTATATAAACTACAATAACACAAAGCTTCTTTTAACATGTATAATATATATTAATAACATAGCATTTTGTATTTTTCCTTGCACTTCAAGATTCTGGATCTGGATCAGAGATCTTAGCTGTAGAAAAATTTTACATGAGTGCATCTTATTCCCTTGCCCATGATGACCCTGGAGTTCAGGAAATTCTTTTCTTTATTTTCACCAAAGTTTTCCTACACTTCTTTAAGTTTCAGCTTGCATATATCAACAGGAAGACCTCCACTCACCTCACAGTGTAGTGGAGGTTAGTTTCTCTATTTTATTGCCACAATTCTGACTTTTGTGACACTAAGCACAATTGTGCTTGTTTTTTTTTTTCTTTTGACAACTGTCTCCCTTACAAGTATAAAAGCTCTATAAGGTTTTTGTTGAAGCTTTGCATAGAGTAGATGCCCAATAAGTATCTACTGGATGAATTAAAGAGTTAATATATTTTAAAGACAAAAATGTCTTTTTCACTAGGGTAGTTATCAACTTTACAGAGAAAGTGTTAATATAACTGAATGCTTCAGTATTCAATTATATTAAATAAGACCATGTATTTTTGCCCATTTAAAATGCGTTTTTCAATACATTTTCAGTACTTTATTTCTCTAATTATCTCCAGTACAATTTAAAAAAATAATCTTCAGCCGGGCTCGGTGGCTCAGCCTGTAATCCCACACCTTGGGAGGCTGAGGTTAGTGGATTGCCTGGGTCCGCGGGTTCAAGACCTGCCTGGGAAACTTGGCAAGACCTCATCTCTACAATAAATCAAAATGAGCCAGGTGTGGTAGCCTGCGCCTGTAGTTCCAGCTACTTGGAAGGCTGAGGCAGAAGGATCGCCGGAGCCCAGCAGGATCGCCGGAGCCCAGCAGGACGAGGCTGCAGTGGCCGGGAGTGGCCACTGCACTCCAGTCTGGACAACGGAGTGAGACTCCAACTCAAAAAAATAAAAATAAAAATAAAAATAAATAATCTTCAACTTGAAATGTCTACTTGAAATTTTCAGGAAATCACTTTCACTATCGTACCTATCAGTCTCTTCCTGTGTATGACACAAGATTAAACCACATTATTTCTCAAATATCAAAACAAAACAAAAACAAAATAAAACTCAAGCCAGGTCAAACACATGTCTAGAAAACTAATTAAATGGATAAAAATAAATTCTATTTTATATCATATCAATTTCTGATATTATTATGCACATGACATATGAGTAGCAAAATTTAAGTATAATGTATTACTACTTAGGAAGTACAACTTAAATTATTTTAATTGGTGACACAGTTACATCCTGTTAAGCAATAAGCATAGTAAAATGGATGACTTTTATAAATGTATCTTATTTCTGATTTTGCAACATGGAATATATTACACTTGTCTAAAATGCTTTTAATAATATAGTATAGAGGAGTAAAGCTAAAGGGACACTCTAAGTCCTTTAAATAAATGATCAGGCAATTAGACACTGTGAATCCATTATTTGGTTGCTCTATAGTCAGTCTTTTGTGAATATTGGAACTGAAGTTTCACATTGCTAGCTAGTCAGCTGACAACAGTCAAATTAAAATGCGTAGAAGAGTCAGGGATTACTTTGAACTGAAACATACAGAAACTTAATTCTTAATAGAATAGCACCATTAACTGGTGATAAAAAAATTACTCAGTTGTAGTAAATCTTTAAAAAGAAAATCATCATTAATTTGCCCTAAGGAACTATAACAATGCATTATAATAGCAACCAAAGGGGATAGGGTTACACAATAAATTAAATCTTTTTCATTTTGTGTTTAAGATACTCATATAAATTTCTCATGAATTGCCTCAATCTAGTGTGTGTTTATGACATTAAATTTATTATTAATAATAAACAAATATTATGGAACCATTAGATGATATTAGAAATGAAATTGGATCCAATCTTATTCATTTTTTATTGTCTTCAAAAAAACCATTTTTGATGTAATTCAAACCCATTCTAATCAAATTGAAATAGTCCTCATTAACTTAAAAGGAAATAGTCCCCAAAAGACTAATAGCAATAGCATACAGTGAGGGAGGTGAGAACAGACAAAGAATTGGAAGGACATGCTTCAGATGATTGGTAGTAAAATGGTTTTCTCTTATTCAGAATTTGGAGTTGCTAGATATTTAGAAAATTTAGGAAACTATGAGAAGACACAAAAACAAAAAAAATTCCTTAGCTGGTCTGAGAATAAGCATTGTTAAATGTTTGGATATGTTAAGAGGTAAACAGTTTAAAACACGTATGTTTGTTGGTGCTATTGCTATTTTGTTTTGTATTTGATAGAAAATCATACTTCTTAAGATTTTTATTGACTTAAACTTCTTGAGACAATCTCAAGATGACAACTAATGATTAATATACTTATGAACAATATTTTTAATTCTAATCAATTTCTACCATTGAGAATATAGAAAAAAAAGGCAAAAGAGCTATGTCACTATCTTAATTACACTGTCTTATTTTAAAATTTTTCATTTTCATACAATTTAAGTTACCCATGAGTAGTGGCAAGCACTTGACATAACTCGGTAACAAATCAATTCACTACTTGGAACTAATGTCTACAAAAATATTTCTAGAATAAGAGAAGTTACTAAATATTTGACAACCAATGTCCTTACAAGAGCTTGGCTGGAGATTAGAAAGAAATTGAGTTTATCAAGAACCTGGAGCCGGGCTCGGTGGCTCAGCCTGTAATCTCACGCCTTTGGGAGGCCGAGGTGAGTGGATTGCCTGAGCTCGTGGGTTCAAGACCCGCCTGGGAAGCGAGACCTCATCTCTGCAATAAATCAAAAAAATCAGCCGGGAGTGGTAGTGCATGCCTGTAATTCTGGTTATTCGGATATTCAGAAGGCTGAGGCAGAAGAATCGCCGGAGCCCAGCAGGTTGATGCTGTGGTGGCCGGGAGCAGCCACTGCACTCCAGTCTGGGCGACAGAGTAAGACTCCAACTCAAAAAAAAAGAACCTGGTATGTGTTAGATACCTCAGAAATGATTACCTCTTTCTCAAAACCATCTTTAGAGAAAAATGAAGTACCAAGACATTGTAAGGTCACTCGACAAAGAAGTGGGAGACATACTTATGTCTGATTTCAAAGTGACTATTTTATGCTACTAACCTAATGGATAACACCCACTTATTTTTTAACTTGATAAACATACCTTTGTCATCCCTTTGCAACTAAGTTATTATTGTCCATGTGATGGCTCTGTAACATTATCTTAAAAAAACCAATTTTCTGACAAAGCATGTGGAGTATAGACATCCCTCAAGCAAAATCTCATATTCTTCTTAGAAAACTGGATGGAGTTGGACACCATCATACTTAGTGATCTAACACAGAAACAAAGAACTGAATACTGCATGTTCTCACTCATAAGTGGGACCTGGATGTTAATCACATGACCACAAGGGAGGGATTAACAGTCACTGGACACTGCCAGGTGAGAGAGGGAGGGAGGAAGATGTAACAACACAAAGGGTACTTGGTCCTAAACCTGGGGAAGTGAAGACCAGTTGGAGGCCCATACTTCACCTACTTGCAGCCTACTTGTACCTGACTTATAGCCTGACTTATACCCCACATCTTCTATATTTAAAAAAGGCCTTTATAAAAGAATAATTGGAAAATAATATTTAAGCAATTTTTTTCCTTCAAATAGCTCCAATTCAATAACCTTATGGAATTAGTGTGGGGGCAAGGGAAAGTCAAATAGAGAGCTCAAGCCCTAAAGGGAACATCAGTTTCGAATATTTAAAATGATTTGGCGCTTTATTTTAGTTATTAAAGGTATGACTCAAAAGAAATATGTTGATATTTGTATGTTCCGTTTATTCTAGAATGTTGAATACACCATTGATAAATTCTTAAAGCATTCTAACTCTGGATTCTTCCAGTGATTAGACTAATTAATAAGGAATAGGCTTTTATTTAATGATTGATATCAAGGAGGTGATGGAGCCATGAGATGCGTAATTTACTTGAATGAGTAATGTTGGGATTAAGAAGTAAAGCAGCACTGGCTGGGCGTAGTGTCTCATGTCTATAATCCCAGCTACTCAGGAGCCCAAGGCAGGAGGATCACTTGAGCCCAGAAGTTTGCAATCAGCCTGTCAACAAAATAAGTCCTCCTCTCGGAAAAAAAAAAAGAATAAAAAAAAAAAAAACGGCATGATGACTTCCAGCCTGTACTTCTAGCTACTTTGGAAGCTGAGGCAGAACGATCACTGGAGCTTCGAGGCTACAGTGAATCATGATCATGCCACTGCACTTTCCAGGCCTGGGGACACAGGAAGACCCTGTCTCAATAAGATTGAATAAAATAAAAATGAAGCACAATTGACAAGTCCTGCTTAGTGATATTCATACAGAAAAGCTAAAATCTTTGTACTCTGGGAATCATTTCTCATCCCAGGTCTTTTTTTTTTTTTTTGAGTTAGAGTCACTCTGTTGCCCAGACTGGAGTGCAGTGGCATGCTCATGGCCACCGCAGCCTCGACCTGCTGGGTTCAGACGATCCTTCCGCCTCAGTCTTACAAGTAGCTGGAACTACATTCATGCACCACCACACCAAAATTGTTTGATTTATTGTAGAGATGAGCTCTCACCAAGTTGCCAGGGCTAGTCTTGAACCTGTGAGCCCAGACAATCCTCTCACCTTGGCCTCCCAAAGTACTGGAATTATAGGCGTGATCCATCACACCTGGCCCAGGTGTGTTCTTTACCTATAAGACTGATTATTGCCACTGTGCACAAAACCTATTATTGAAAACCACTTTTCAGTTAGATGTTCCTGCCTCCAGCCTAATTTAAAAGATTTTGTCTTAATAAATAAATAAGAAAATGAGAAAGTGTATTAATAAATGTGCTAAGTAACTGTCTTTATATAAATCAAATTAGGTTTTTGTCTATCTAACTAGTGTTACATCATATAAAAATGGCTGGAAAGATTTTACTAAGAAGGTAAGGTTGAAATGGTCTAAGAATATAGGCTGTAAGATATACATGAATTCACTTTGTGGAATTCTAAAAGTATTTGAACAGGATAGGCAAGCGGCAAAAAGACCTATATTGCCCCTGTCAGGAGAATAGTAGATGCACAGATGCACGCCAAGAATTTTGGACAGAGAAGATAGTACATTCAAACAAAAGTCTGAAATCAAAAGTCAAAGTATGGATACTCTGAATTGCAGGCATTATTTGTAATCTAACTGTTTGTCAAGTGGGCAACGGTAAGTAGCCTACTTTGGGCTGAAAGATACCAGGTGTTTATCTATTTTAATGATGATTAATGACTCTCATTAGCAAACTAGAGGATGCTTTTCAAAGTGATAATGCACTTAGTGTTCATGAAGCTTAAACTAATTTTTTAAAGTAATATTCTTTTAGGTTTATATAGTATTTTAAAATTGAATAAAAGAGAGTAAAAAGAGAATGTTATTTTAAAAGTTGGCCACAGTTTCAGTCAGTTGAAAGGTAGCAATAGAGTGAATTCTTCATAGGAGAACATGCTGTTTGATTTAGAAAGAAAAAAAAGAATTAATTAGTATGCTTCAAAAGAAAGGCAAGATCCATAATAAGTATGTTGAGACTTATACTGTAAGGGGTATGAGAAAAGGGAAATGAGGGTTGAAGATCCTAGATGTAGCAGAAATTAAAGATGAAGAAGGTTTGGGAATGAGATGACTGAGGAGATACATGCAATTATTACTGTGATGAGGATTATCAGAAAAAGTGTAGGACAGTGTAGGTTTATTTGCTCTTAAATTATTCTAGATCTGGCAATAATCTTCTCTGGGTATTTTATAGTTTTTGTGAGACTGAAGGAAGGTGATACAAATAAAGAGTAATATTGGGAGAAGGCAGGAGCTTCAATCTCTCCCAAGTGGAATGTTTCTGAAAACAGGACTCAGAGCCAGAAGTAAGCAAAAGCACCCCCAGAAATTATCTGAAAATTTACAGGAGTAGATTTCCCTTGCATGTGACATGGAATTTGAGCTTTTGGATGTTGAAGAATAATGGCTGGTGAGAACCATCTGGGTGGTAGAGACTATGAACTATACAAATATAGTAAAGTGTTGAAGTAACACATGTTCAACTACCCTTGCATAACTCCTGATATAAAGTAATATTAAGTTCAAACAAGAAATTCTAAAATCATATACTTGACATATAATATATGCATATAAATATTATAAGATTAATTATGATAGATTGACAAATGTGTTTATTTTTCAAATGTACGTCTCTAAATTTAACAAATTAAATGTATGGACTAAAACTTTTTCCTATATCCCCAAATCTATATACTTTTAAAACATCATTCAATGATATATTCAATAATAGCATGCTGTATTTTGTGTTCCAAATAAATAGAATTTTGTATAGTAAAGTAAGATTGACTGATTTGAGTTCATTCATTGAACAATATTTGATGAAGGTTTGATAATGAATAAATAAGATGTTTTTCAAGTTTTCTAAAATTGCTATAGCAACACAAGCCATGTAAATCACTTAACAGAGGATATGGTTTTAACATAACAAAAAAAAACCCCAGCCAAATTATTCTAAATAAAAACTTTTAAAAAATTTATAGATCATTATTATGGCTGCATTGTATCCCTCCAAATTTCTGTGTTAAAATCTTAACCTTTAGAACATGACTTTTTGAAGAAAGAGCCTTTAAAGACACAATGAAGATAAAATGAGATCATACGGGTGAAACTTAATCCAATATGGCGGGTGTCCATATATGAAAAAGAGATTAGGTGGCAGACACACACAGAAAGAAGATTATAGAAAGATAAATGGAGAAGACAGCCATCTACAAGCCAAAAAGGGAAGCCAATAGAAACACTCTGTGGGATGCCTTGGTCTAGCCTCAAGAACCATAGGAAAGTAAATTTATGTTGCTTTTGTCCCCTGGTCTGTGGTACTTTGTTATGGTAGCTCTAGCAAAGTAATACAGCTCTAGTAAGCTTGTATAAGCTACAGAAAAGTCCTGTAAAATTAATTTTGGCTTAAAGTTGCCTCTGTACTTTGAATTCCTGAATAACAAACTGCAACATAACTAAGAATATATTTTTGTAATAAATAGCTGAGTGTCAGCCAATCACAGAAGCCAAGCTTCAATCACTAATAGGCTGTCAACTGATCAGAAAATGTCCATATTAAGCAAATGCCAAAGTGTAAGCAATTAAGCAGTTTCTGTGTACCACTTCCTTTTTTGTGTATAAATACTGTCTGCCCACATTGCTGAGTGGGAGTGGGGGCCCTCTAAACATATACTGTGCTGGTTTAGGATATTGCCTGATTCATGAATCGTTCTTTGCTCAAACAGACTCTGCTAAATTTGTCTAAAAATTTTATTTTGGACCAGCCTGGGTAACTTGGCAAGACCTCATTTCTACAATAAATAAAAAGTTAGCCGGGCATGGTAGCTTGTGCCTGTAGTTTTGGCTACTTGGAAGGGTGAGGCAGAAGAATCTCCAGAGCTTAGCAAGTTGACGCTGGGGTGGCTGTTTGGTAATGGTGTATCCAATCAGTTTCTTACTTTAAATGATTACTTTTCTAAAAGATAATTTACTTTTTAAAATATAAAACACTTAGCATGTCGGATAATAAAAGATTTTATTTTAACAGTAGGATGATCCCATATGAAATATTGAATACTTTACATCTGTTCAAAATAGAATATATTTTCTTCCATACAAATTTTAAAACTAGTATGGATAGATGAATTCGGTGAAGACCTTTTGAGTTAGGAAAGGAACATGTAAGGTTTGTAAAATTCAGTCATTAGGCCATAATCAAGATATTATGCTGTTTATTAGATCCAATGCCTCAAGAGGTTTATTTGGGTTTTTTTTTTAAAGCAATTCGAAAATTAGAGAAGTAAATAATACAACTGAGAAATTATATAGATAATCCTATTTTGATTTGTGAATTGGTAATACAGTGATAGATAAGAAACTTTATTCTTTTAACTTGTTAATATTCAACATTACAGTCTTTCTCAATATAGATTATCTGATCAGTAATACTTATTTTCCTAGGGGAAATAATAGGTCAACTCTTCAATCATTAATACACACTACCTGACACAGTCATTTTTCAGAAGAGTTTACAAGTGTAGGTAAATGGATATTGTGCAAAAGTGTCTTAGTCTGCTGTAGAGTATTGATTTGAATGTGTTTACAGCACCTTTGCCTCTTGAAACCTAGCAGAGCAGAATTCACAGGCCCTTCAAAATATAGGACAACCAAACTCATTAAGTTAAAGGTCACATGTTCATATCTTAGTAGTGTGCATGTACATAAAGCAAAAAGGTCGATCTTGCATATTTCAATTGTACTGATACAGCATTAAACAAATAGAAAATTAACTTGAAAACAGACTGAAAGGTTAAAAGGGGGCAAACAGTCTAAGGCACAACAATTGACTATTACAATAAAATTCTATATTGATTTGGTAAATGAAACAGAATGGCAATCTTTTAGATAATCTTGCTTTCCAAAGGTAGAAAAAAATATTTGCAGAGACCTTTCAAATGTAATTTTGATGGAGTGTCCAGGTTCAGCTTCAATCACCCACTCACAATTCAAAGAGTCTTTATAGTATCCTGGCCATCCTGGTGAGAGAATCACTCCACTGGGAGCTGAAAAATGACCACCGCAAGGAGCTGAAAATGAAATCAGAAAACAGGTAAGAATAAAACTTTTAGTGTAAATTGAAAAAATTATTCTTAGTACTAACAATCACTTGTAAATGAATCTCTGCATATACTTATTAAACATTAGTTAACAATATTTTTTAAAGTAATGGCGTATCTAATCAGTTTCTTATTTTTAAATGATTATCTTTTTAAAATATAAAATAGCAGTCGGGTTTGGGGCTCAGCCTGTAATCCCGTGCCTTTGGGAGGCTGAGGTGAGTGAATTGCCTGAGCCCGTGGGTTCGAGACCCACCTGGGCAACCTGGTGAGACCTCATCTCTACAATAAATCAAAAATCAGCCGGGCGTGGTAGTACACGCCTGTAGTTCCTGCTACTTGGAAGGTTGAGGCGGAAGGATCGCTGGAGCCCGGCAGGTCAAGTCTGCGGTGGCCGGGAGCGGCCACTGCACTCCAGTCTGGGTGACAGAGTGAGACTCCAACTCAAAAAAAAATAATAAAATAAAATATAAAATAGCTACACTTAGCATTCAGGATAATAAAATAATCATCCTCAGGTTTCTATATAATATCCCTTAAATACATTCTTGTGTCTTACAACATCTTCATTTTCAAAGCTCAAAAAAGAACCCTAAGCTGGTAGCTTTGGTTTCTTTCTCTTTTATTTTCTGATTTATGTCATCAAATTCTACTAATTCATCTTACACACTCCCTAAACTTTTAGCTTTGCTTTTCTGAAGACACTACTACAATTTAGGCCTTCATTGATCCAACATTTTACCTTATTTCTTATCTGCTAACTTATCTCTTGCTTCAGTCCATCTGTCAGAAAAACACAATTCAAAATATAGTTTCATCATACCATTCCTTAGACATGTGTCCCCTTTCCTAGATATGTATTTGATTCCTTTTCTTTTTAATATAAAATTTAAATCTCCTGCTTATCATTTCAAATATTTTATCCTCTGCTTTTCCTTAAACTTGCACACAAGTCAGACCACAATGATAGCATTATAGTTCTAGTAAGTATTAATTCGGTCATTTAATGTAAACACCTCATTTTGAAGATTAGTAAACCAGGTTTTAGGGAGAGCAACATGCAAAAGTTCACAAGGTCTGAAAGATTCAAAAATACTTTCAGGTCAACTTTTGCAAAACAGGACCTCAAAACTGGTCCTATTCCATTTTTTTCTGTATTGGTAAATGAAACCACCATCCATCCACTTGCATAAACCAGAAAGCTAGAAGTATTCCGTTTTCATACTTCTGTTATTCTTACCATTTACTCCCATATCCAACTCATTTACAAGTTCACTCTTGTTTTTCTGGCCCAGTGGCTGACATCTTAGTTTAAATTACTGTAATCTCATCCCTGAAGTATAGAAATAACCTCCTAACTGCTCTCTGCATCCATACTGACTATTCTTCATGGTATAGCCAGCGTGATTTTTTCAATCCACAAAGTTTACCATGCCCTTCAATGGCTTCTTTCTGTGTTGACTGATAAGGCTCTGTGTGATCCAGCTGTAACCTACTCTCTAGCTCAGAATTTTAACTCTTCCTTTTCATGCTGTACCAGACATTCACCAGTTCCACTCTCAGAAAGTACACACACACACACACACACACACACACACACACACACACACTAATGGAGCAAAAAGAATTTGAAATATTGAAATTATTAGGAAAGAAAAAAAAATTAAATGCATACTAGATCAACTTTATATCACATTAGGTACTATTTTCAATGACTTACCACTTTCTATTGTTTAAAAAAAATCTTCCCACCTAAACTCTTTCCCATGTGTTTATATTTTTCTTTGCTTATTTGTTTCTTTCTATTTTTCCTTACAGAATTTCTAAAACCTATTGCTCTCTACACTATTTTTTACTCCTTTTCATTCTTCAAATAATAAAAATACAATAATATTTATAAATTTGCCTAGGAATTAAGCATTATTATAAAATTTTCATTTGAGTAAAAGATTTCCAATGTAAAAATTCCCAAAAGTTGCTATTTGTATGAGACAGAACTTTCATAAAACTAAATATTCTTCCTTAGTAGAATTTAATTTTGTTTCCTAAAAAGCTTTTTAAAGGAGTTCATTTTCATGAGGATTATTTACTCTTCCGACTTATGATGACTCATAATTAGGTTTCCTGTAGGGTTATGTATTTCAAAAATAAAATTATGTGCATAATAGTCACTTAAATTATCATATTTTAAGAGACAGAGATAAGTATTTAAGTCAGAGAAGTTCTCGAAACTCTGGAGCATTTCTGACAGAAATTCTTATTATGTCAGCAACTCATAATGTCCTAGAAAAGTATTTGAGCATTCACTATAATCATCATTACAAGAGGTAATTAGTCATAAAATTAACAATTGAGTAATAGGCTAGAAAGGATTAAAAAATAAAGTACTGAGAGGCATATTGACTTGCCCCTTAGTCTGAAATGTGAGGGAGGCACAGTTAAGAGGAAGCATTATTGTGAAGGAGTAACAGAGTTGTGATTACTGTTTGTTTCCTGAAAGGGCTTTCATGAGTGGTGACACTGCTAGAAAGTGGGCCTTTTCCTACTACACTTATAACGTTTTCTGAAGTAGTTTCTTTCTCTCACTTATAAGGGTGAAATTCTCCAAATTATTATTCCAAATGTATGGGAACAGACTCCCCAGAAGTTATGCAGCCTAAGAGGAGAGTGGCATGCTATAGGTCAATTAGAAAAAGCTTCACAATCAAAGTGACCATCAGATACATGATAGGAAAATATATGCAGCAACATTGGGAGAGCCCAGAGTGGACAAAATGCAGTAAAAAAGAAACTAAGTATAGAAAAAAACAATTAAGAGGGAAAAAAGTTACAGAATTCTGCCCAAAGCAGAAAGCCATATAGAGTATAGGGAAAAAGTGAATTATAAAACAATAATCTAATAATATTATAAGTAATACTTTATTTTTAAATAGAAATCTAACCACAATATGCATATTAAAATATATAAACGAAAAATAATAACTTGACACACCTTGCAATTTTGCTATATCTATGTGTTGCCTATGTAGATAAATACATAGCTACTGAAATTTAAGAAATACTTACACATTTACCACCAAAAATAAGTTTATGTACCTACAGATGTAAAGGTACAGCAGTCCTCGACCTTTTTGGCTTCAGGGACCAGTTTCGTGGAAAACAATTTTGCCATGGATAGTGGTAGAGGGGGAGGAATGTGCAGTCAAATCACACTGCTAATTTGAATCTGTATTTTGGCTTCCCTATGCTAGTATCACCATCTCAGCTCCACCTCAGTTAATTGGGCATTAGATTCTCATAAGAAGTGTGACAACCTAGAACTCTCGCCTGAATGGTTCACAGTAGGGTTCGCCTTCTTATGAGAATCTAATGCCACCACTACTCTGACAGTATCTGAAGCTCAGGTGGTAATGCAAGTGATGAGGAGCAGCTTCACTAGCTTCCCACCCACCTCCTACTGTGAGGTCTGGTTCCTAACAGGCCACAGACAGGTTTCTGGCCCCGGGGAGGTGGGGGAGCTGGGGACTTCTGTTCTAAAAAGACAATAACTACCCCTGGTTGAATATAAAACAAAAGTAAAAATGGCATTAGTTCTATAACAAAGATATGTCTATGGTACAAGGGCCCTGGAAGAGGGCATGAATCAAAGGCTTAATAGAAGATATTTCTGTTTACTTTGAGAATTAAATAGGATGACTTCAAGCGTGAGTGAGAGTTCACCAACAAAAAAAGAGAGGGAGGATATTGTAAAGGGAAGCAACCGCATGTGCAAATGCTGAGGGAGTAAGCCCAGTGTTTTCAAGTGACGCCACTACCTTTTTAGGGAAGAAATAATAAGAGAAGATTTGCAAAGGACCTGGTTTGCTCATATTAGGGAACATGAACCATACCAATTGAAACATTGCTGACAGAGGATATGTATAAGTATATATAAAAATAGGATAAGATTTCCTTTTAAATGGAACTTGCATGTAAAATGGTTTGGAAGAGTGCACCTGGAGTTTGTGATATCAGTTAGGAGACTGTCATAATTATCTTGGAACAGCATAATCAGATTCTTAAATAAGGCTATAACAAGGAGGGGCTGAATATGAGAGACATTTGGGAAGGAGACTCAAAATCATGTATTGATAATGTGCAAGAGTGAGGAAGAAGAAAAAGTCTAGACTGGCGGGATCTTGGCAAGTGCAATAGAATGAATGGTGATTCCAATGAGAAACACAGAACCGGCAGGAATTTTACTCAGCAAGTTAGTAAGAGTCAGTGTTAAGATTGATGGTACTGTGAAATATCGCAAGAGGTCGTAGAAAATAGAATCTGCAAATGTTGGCTATCTTAGGAGTCATTTTCAATATAGGTTGATCTTAAAGCTTCAATGTAGCTGAAAGGGAAAGGTGAAAATTTAGAGAAAAAAATAAAAAGATGGTTGAATATGCAACCCTCTGGAAAAAAGATAATTTAATAAAATTAAGTAGCTATTTTGACTAATAATCAGTACATCGCTACATTGCAACAAGAGCTGAGATAAACTACTTCCTTTGGGTTTTCCTCTCTCCTGGGTGTGAATTGGAATAATTGCAACAGGTAAAATAAACAGATTCTTAGATTTTAATGGTATAACACAAAATAGTTTCTTACTTGACTCAGACACTCCTCAGTTTAAGTAAACTTTAGGCAAGCTTCTTCCTGACTCCTGACCCTCCTCCCTACCTCCTTTTTCCTAGATCATTTACATGTGAAAACTTGCAAATTTTTTGTCTCTCTACCTTTGAAATGTAAATCTCATGCCAGCCTCTGGCGAGTTTTGCAACCCAAAAATTCTTTCTCAATGACCTGGGAGCCATCTCTTTGAAGCACTCTGGTCTTCCAGTTTCTATGGGAGGGTAGGAACCTAACTTCAATAAGCTCCAGTTATCAAATACAAATGATCTAATCACACTGACCCCCCACCCACCCACCCCCCGCTGACACGCTCCATCACTTTTCTACTAGCTTATCCTGGTCCTAAAAAAAACCTTCCCTGCCTTTCAGAGAAGTTGAATTCAATCTCTCTTCTCTATTGCAGTAGTCTTTTTTTTTTTTTTTTTTTGAGTTGGAGTCTCACTCTGTCACCCAGACTGGAGTGCAGTGGCCGCTCCGGCCACCGCAGCCTCGACCTGCTGGGCTCCGGCGATCCTTCCGCCTCAGCCTTCCAAGTAGCTGGAACTACAGGCGCATGCTACCACACCCGGCTAATTTTTTATTTATTGTAGAGATGAGGTCTCGCCAAGTTGCCCAGGCGGGTTACGAACCTGCAGTAGTATTAAATAAAGTCTTCCTTGCCTGTTTAACTCTGTTGGTGAGGTGTTTTTTTTTTTGACATACAGATGATACTTATGATATTTTCAACTTACAATGAGACTATCTAGACATAACAACATTATAAGTCAAGAAGTATACTGAATGTTTATAGCTTTCTCACCATTGTAAAGTCAAAAAGAGTAAGCAGAACTAGTCTAAGTCAGGGACTGTCTATACTCATGAAAGTACAAAGATGTGAACCTATTGGCAGAATAGTCTTCTTACTATTGTTTCTCAAGACCCAATATGACAAAACCTTTGTTATTTTCAACATATGACTTCCTATATTGTCTTGGATGTTAGCTATTTTCATTTCAGCCCACAGGTGAACATCTAATGATTTCTGCCATACCAACTAAGACAGATACAGTACTTTGCAATTTAGAGTGTGCTTTTACATACATTATTTATTTGATTTTTAGAATAACTTTGGGGCATAAAAATGCTGGTTTCTTTTGCCAATTTTGCAGATAGAGAAAAATCATAAAACATACAACTTGATCAGAAACATTGATCTAGGTAGTGGCAGAGCTGAGACACAAATTCAAATAGTTAAACCAGGAAGAACTGCTTCCATAATAGATTTTGTGAATTACTTTTCCAAGGAGGACATTTAATCAAACATTTCTTACTTTCTTTAGCATATGGTTACTGAAGAGAGAAATAGATGGTAGATTAGGGGATTAGAATATTCAGTCTAAAGATTTTTAATATCAAATTGAGGTTCTTAACACTCCATTTTAAGTTCTTCCTCAATAGTAACTTGCTATCCATTTACTTATTAATTCAATAAACATTTATTTAGTTTCTGCCTCTCCATATAAGATACCATAGGCTGGACATGGTGGCTCAGGCTGTAATCCCAGCACTTTGGGAGGCCAAGGTGAGAGGACTGTCTGAACCCAGGGGTTCGAGACCAGCCTGGGCAACTTGGTGAGACCTCATCTCTACAATAAAAATCAAAAAATAAGCCATGTGTGGTAGCATGTACCTGTAGTTCCAGCTACTTGGAACACTGAGGTGGAAGGATTGCCCAAGCCCAGCAGGTTGAGGCACCACAAGAGTTTGGCAACCAGGGAATTAAAAAGGTGGGCATTCTAGCATTTGGCCTGATAAATAGCCTTTCCATGGATTTCTGCCTGATAAAATCTCAGGTACTATCAGACACTCTCAGGTACTATCTCCCACCTTTTAAAAAAAAAAACTTGCATCAAGGTTACAGGTATGGTAAGTAACCACCAGCTCTCTCCAACCTCAGCACACTACATGATGCTTAAAAAAATATATATGGTGAACAAGTCAGGTCTGTATTTAAAATAAGAAGAGAAAGCCAGGAACACAGGAATTCAAGGGTCAGAATTCAAGTTGTATTTCTGTATCTCTTCTACTTCCATAACCCTTTCCTTCCCTCCTCTACATCCAGTACCACAAAGATTAGAAGCAAAATCTGGCAGATAACTATTAAATCAGTTTCTCCTATGGTAGTCCTACAGGAGACCTGAAATTTAATACTACCTAAATATAAAATCGAAAGAAGATATGAATATGTATAGATATGTGAACTCATATTCTGTCTATGAGAGAGGCAAAAATCAATTCTGATCTATGCATCAGATTGTTACTCTAATTGCTTGCTCAAAAGAATTCTCTCCAAAGAGGATGTAATGTCTATGAATGAGAAGGTCTTCCTTTCCTCTGAGGCTAATTGAGATTCAAGAGAAAGCCTCTTATCCTCAAAGGGAAAGTTCATCAGGCATGCAAGTCCAGTCTTGTCTTCAAACAGTTCTCCAGGGACTTGGTCCCATCCTATTCACTCAAAGAATTTTCTCAGCTATCCCATTACAGAGTGGGAAAAAGCCTAAGTCATAGTTATGCAGGGAGTTATCTGCTGAAGGCGAAGAAGTTCTTGCTTGAATAAGCACTTTATAGGATATCCGAAAGTTGGCTGAGCAAAAACAGAAGACAGTTTCTTTTTCTTTCTTTAATTTTTTTCTAATTACTGCCTTAAAACAGGCACTGCCAAATCTTTCTCCTTAAAGAACTTCTTGGGCAGATCCTCTAATTCTCATTTCACTTTCAGTACTTAAAAATTTGATCCAGTGCAATTTAAAACTTTTGTCTCATTCCCTTCATCTACCCACTCAATCTGCCTCTTTGAATGGTGGCCAGAGAGACTGGGAGATGGGCAGAGCATGCTGCAGGTGGATCAGCACTTGTGGGTTAATTCTTCCACTCACTTCAGCACCTGAAGGAGAGAAAGTGTCATCCCTTCTTTTACATCTCGTCCCCTTCCTTTGCTTCTAGAACTGTTTTTTTGTGGTGAGTTAGGGGTAGGATGAGGATGATGCTCCTGGTAGTTGCCACTTCCATCACGAACTCAGTCTGGGCACTGGTACCTTTCATTTATCTGGTATTGAAAATGCTTGCTCTCCCAGGTGAATAAATGAGTTTCTTTTTTTTTTTTTTGAGTTGGAGTCTCACTCTGTCGCCCAGACTGGAGTGCAGTGGCCGCTCCTGCCCACTGCAGCCTCGACCTGCTGGGGTCTGGCGATCCTTCCGCCTCAGCCTTCCAAGTAGCTGGAACTACAGGCGTACGCTACCACGCCTGGCTAATTTTTGATTTATTGTAGAGATGAGGTCTCGCCTTGCTGCCCGGGCAGGTCTCAAACCCGCGAGCTCAGGCAATCCACTCACCTCAGCCTCCCAAGGTGCGGGATTACAGGCTGAGCGACTGAACCCGGCAAGTGAGTTTCTTGAATGAAAGGGATAAGAGTGGAGAGGGTGGTTTCTCACTGCACATTTCCCTGAAGAAGAAGCTCAACCTTTTGGATTTTCTTGAGCTGGTGGCAAACCTGGGTACCTTCGTTGTTATTCATTTAGTGGGCAAAAAATTCACATTATTGTCTAACCAAATTGTATGAACTAGACAGCTCTTTTCTGTCTCCAACCTGCCAACTTTTCACCAATTTCTTTTCTCTTGTTCTGCAGGCAAAGAAGGCAGATCAAAAGTATACTGTATAAGAAAATAGCCAACTGGAAATTCTAGTCTCTCATGCAACTATCTCCATTCTCTATGAGGGTTCTTTGGAGCCCCTTCAATTTGGCTTGAAGATTAGGAGACTGGCATCCTCCTTCCTTTGAGGAGATGAATGAAAAGCTAAACACCTTATAATAAGATGATAGATAGGCCGGTGGCTCAAGCCTGTAATTCCAGCACTTTGGGAGGCCAAGATGAGAAGATTGACTGAGTCCAGAGGTTGGAGACCAACCTGGGCAACTTGGTGAGACCTTGTGTCTACAATAAATCCAAAAATTAGCTGGGCATGGTGGCACGCACCTGTACTTCCAGCTACTTGGAAGGCTGAAGCAGAAGGATCACCTGAGCCCAGAAGGTGAAGGCTGCAGTGGCCGTGAGCATGCCACTGCACTCTAGCCTGGGCGACAGAGTGAGACTAACTCAAAATAAAAAAGATAGATAGACAGATAGTTAGATGATATATAGATAGACAAGATAGATATGATAGATTATTAGGTAGATAGATCTCCCCAACTTTCATTTTGCTGCTTATTCAAGTTGGAAGTGAGATAACTGAGGCTATGACGAAGATAAAATGAGTCAGAACCCACTTAACAAGCACTGAAGGAGATGTCTGGACTTCACTTGTCTATGAAGAGGACTATTGATGCTTTTTCCTCCTTAACAGGGACCTAAGTCACCAGTGCTAAAACAGAATGAGAACTTGCTTCTATATTATGTTAGTCACACATTTGCTCCTATTATTTTTCTTGTCAGGAAGGCTGCAGATATAACAATGTTCAAAAATATTTGATTTTCTACAAGAAACAAGAAAATTTTCTTTATCAGTCTCATCACAGTATCTTAATTAAATCAATCAGTTTTGAGCCAATAGCATTCATCTGACTCTTCCAAAGTATTTCATTAAAGTAATCTTCTTTATTTATAAAGCAGCCCGGTGAATGCATTACATTCTAACTATATTCAAGAACATGATCACATAATCCAGAAGGACAATTTTCCATTTCCATTTTTGTTGGGGAGGTTGCTTTGGATCAAAGAGGGTATTGCTGACTACAATGCAGCGAGCATAGAAGGCAGAGAGCCAGGGTAAAAGGAAGAGAGAAGCAGATAGTATGTATTCATCAGAGCCTCTGAGACTCAGAGATAAATAATTATGAAGGAACTAATGAGTGGGCACAGTTGAACTGAACCACAAGCCATTTCTAAATTTAAACCACAAATCCCAGTATCTGCATGGGATTTGGGAGGAAAAGGCAAGGCACAACTCAGAGGAGAATGCAGCAGAGACCAAGTCTTTTAGAGAAGAGTGATACTTCACTTTGACTGCTATGTTGAAAATGGAACTGAACAGGAACAGGGGTAGAAGTAGTGAGACCAGTTACAAAGCTACTGAAGTAATCAAGGCCAGAGATGATAGTTGCTGGGACAAAGATATCAGCAGTAAGAAGTCACTGAGTTTTGAATATATTTCAAAGAAAGAGCTAAAAAAAAATTTCTGATGCATTTTATTGTTGTGATAGAAAGAAATGTGTTGGAAATGACTCAAAAAGTTTTGACCTGAATTACTGAAATAATGGAGTTGCTATTAATAATAATGGAGAAAGTCTGAGACAGTAGCTGGGTGGAGTGATAGGGGAAAATCAGAACAGTTTTGGACAGGTTAAGTTTGAGATGCCTATTAAACATCAAAGTAGAGATGTGGATTAGGAGATTGATAGTGAGAGTTTGGACTTCAGGGCAGAGAACTAGGTTAGAGATGTACGTTTGAGAGACATCACCATATAGATGTTGTTTAAAGTTAGAGACTAGATGAGAATCACCAACAGAGTGAGTAAAATAGAGAGGAGAAAATATCCAAGACCTAGCTTTAGAGACACTCAAACAGAGATCACAGAAATGAGGAAAAACAGGAAGGGACACTAAACGTAACCTGAGTAGTATATTTAATAAAATAAAATGTAATAAATATATAATTTTTAGATGTATCTACCTTATTTTTCCATAAATAGCTACATAATTTTATAATGTTAAACTATTGAGGAAAATTGACCTTTAAAATGACAATAGCGTAGATTTCAGATTTTATAAGAAAATAATGAATACATTTTAACCCAACTCTCATTTTTGATCTGCAAATAAACACTTCTCAACTTTCAATCCTACATGAGTATAGTTCAGTAGCATTTCCTTAAAAAAAATAATGACATTCACCAATGAATAATAAATCCACCGACCCAGGAACCGTTTCCTTCTGTGACTGCCACAGACATAGGATAATTAATTTGTCTAACTGTCTGCTTTTTAAAATAGAAAACTCTAGATTACTTAGTGCTCACTGCTTAACACCTGGAAAAAGAACTTTTTGTTTTATCCTGGGTCTCAAGGCATGGTATCCCTTTCAAGTCTTTTTGGGATTCATTGACTGGTCTACTACTGGCATATACAGAAGCAGGCATTTATAAAACAACAAAGCAACTCAGAGAGTAGCTTGGAAAGATTTGTCAAAACTTTATTTCTCCTAAGATGTCCATTCTACCAAAGGCAATCTACAGATTCAATGAAATACCCATTAAATTACCAATATCATTCTTTTTAGACCTAGAAATGACAATAGAGAAATTCATACAGAAACTTAAACGACCACTTACACCCAAAACAGTCCTTAACAAAAGATACAAAGCAGGAAATATCACACTTCCAGACTTCAAACTTTACTATAAGGCTACAGTAATCAAAATAGTTTGGTATTGGTACAAAAACAGGCATATAGACCAATAGAACAGGATAGAGATTCCGGAAGTAAAGTGTCAATTTCTCAACCAACTTATCTTTTACAAAGCCTCCAATAACAGCCACTGGAAAGAGGGAAACTTATTCAGTAAATGGTGCTGGGAAAACTGGCCGATCACATGCAGAAGCTTGAAACAGGATCCCTACCTATCACCATATAAAAAATTAACTCTAAATGGATCAAAGACCTAAACGTAAAACCTCAAACTATAAGAATCTTAGAAAATGCAGGAGACACCCTTATGGAAATTGGAACTGGCAACCAATTCCTGATCAAAATCCCAAGTGCCCATACCATAAGAGATAAGATAGAAAAGTGGGACCTCATCAAACTGCTAAGCTTCTGCAAAGCAAAAGAAACCATCAAGAGAGCAGAGAGATAGCCCACAGAATGGGAAAAAATATTTGCCAACTGTATATATGACAAAGGCCTAACATCTAGGATCTACAAGGAACTCAAACACGTCAAAAGGAAAAAAACAAACAGCCTCATTAAAAAGTGGACAAAAGACATGAATAGACACTTCTCAAAAGAAGACATATGGGCAACCAACAGATACATGAAAAAGTGCTCAGCCTCACTAATTATCAGAGAAATGCACATCAAAGCCACAGTGAGATACCACCTAACCCCAGTAAGAATGGCCATCATTAATAAAACAAACAACAACAGATGCTGACAAGGATGCAGAGAAAAAGGAATGCTTCTACACTGCTGGTGGAAATGCAAACTAGTGGAACCTCTTTGGAAAATGGTGTGGCAATTTCTGAAAGAACTAGAAATTGACCTTCCATATGACTCAGCCGTCCCCCTATTGGAAATATACCCAGAGGAGATCGAGTCATTCTATCAAGAAAACACCTGCACACACATGTTTGTTGCAGCTCTATTCACAATAGGAAAAACACAGAACCGCCATGCTGCCCATCGAAGCTGGACTAGATTTTTAAAATGTGGTACATATATAAAATGGAATATTATGCAGCCACAAAGAAGGACAAACATATGGACTTGGCAGCAACTTGGATGGATTTAGAGTTTATCCTACTCAATGATCTATCACAGAAACAACGAACAGAGTACCATACGTTTTCACTTATAAGCAGACCTTGAGCAATTATCATAATACTATAAGAATGGATTGGCAGTAATGGGAAACTGCCAAGGGATGGAGGGGCACACCTCACCACCAAGAGTATCTACATAATGAACATTTGTAGATACCTAACCCTGAATTGTACCCCACATCTTTAAAACAAAAATAAAATAAAATAAAATAAAAACAAAAAAACTTGCTTTCTCTTCTTTTTTTTTTAACCAGTATACAACTTCTTATAAAATAAGGTGGAGAATGTAAGGAGAACCTTCCAATGAGACAGAATCTCAGCTGAAAAGCATTAGAATGAAATGAACCAATCTTTCCTGGGTGCAGAGTACAGTGGAGTCGGCCTTACATTAACTTGAGGGTTATGGTGGGGTGAAGGAGCTGACCCTATGTCAGCAAAGGTATGGCCCATGGAAAGGGAAAACAGGGAGGAAGAAAAAGAATAGCTTAGTGATGAAAGGACTGTGTGGGTAAGCATGGAGAAAGAGAAAGAAGGAAAGAGATGATGATGATGATGATGATGATGATGATGATGATGATGATGATGAAGGAGAAGAATATGGTAGTGGTGATTTTTACATGTAACAACAACCTTGAATGGAAGTAGAGTAGACAAAGAGATGCCTTAAGAAGATATTTGAGACAACTTCTACTTACTTCACTGTGTAAAACTTTTCCATCTCAATTCAAAGAAAATCAAAGTAGAAAACTCTATTGCTTATCAATGATTCTTGAGTAATTTTGGTCTAGATCTGGAATTTGACTAAATGAAATAATACTAGACAACTGAGCTACATTAGCAGCTAAGTTATTACCAAAATTATAGTGCCACATAGTGAAAAAAAAAAAGACATGAGAAGTGTATCAATCTAAAGCCAAGAGGACATTGAAGAGAGTACTCTCATATTAAAATGACCATTTGTGGGAGAATGCACAATTCAAGATAGGATGGTCCCACTAGACCCTAGATGCTTAAGGACTGGACTAAGCAGTTTCACAACATCACAACAAAAAGGAGAAACTCAAGCAACTTCTTCATGAAATAACTACTTTGGAAAATTATACTTAAGTGGGTCCAAAGGATACCCAATTTCTTGAGACATTGGGGTTCTTTCTCGGAAGGAAAGGAGGCTGTGTCTGATATATGGTTTCTGAACTACTTCCATTAGCCTAGCATACTCCCCAAGGAATTGATTGCTGTTGCTGGATTTCCAATTAAAGTGTGCTTTGGGACCCACTAGCTCAAATAATTTATTTCTTTGAAGATGCCTTTTTCTAATGTCCATGAAGGAACTGTACAGACGAATGGAAACATGGCTGTCAGTTGTCAATTATATAATTCTTGTATTGTTTATTCTTGTTGCTGTTTTTAAACAGAGAAACGTTTATCTGTAATCACGTCTCTATAAAAAGTGGGAAAATATGCCCATCCTTAGGAGGGTAGCCTGTTTGTTCAGCCTACCTAGTTCATTTCTGTTATTTTTTTTGAGCCTGTGAGCATTTGAGGAGATGATTCCTGGCCTATCTCACTGCTATTTGTGGACTCAGTTCCATCAAAATTGTCATCTGGTAGCAATTGGCCTTGCCACTCTGAAGGACATAATTACTTAGATGAGTTGAGTGCATATGTTGGAAAGAAGTGTTCTGGCTATGTGTTAAACTCATGGGATAGGCTAAAAGGAATACATTAACTAGAAAAAAGTGTGAAAAGGTTGGAGGATTGGAAGCACCTGCAACAAGTTCATGGTAGAGTTACTTATAACCAGTTTACCAAATAATCATAACTTAATCTCCAATACAAAAATATCTTATGAACTTGGTGAAAAAAATCAGAGGGGAGAAAAATAACTTAATTATGCCTTTAATTAAGAAAGAAGGCCAAGTAATGACTCTCAGATAATTTGAGGTAGGAATAATGAGGCATCTATCTTTTGGCACACATGAGACAGGCTGACAATCTCAGGTTTGGAGTTGGGCAGATTTAAGCGGCCAGAGAAAAATGGGTTTCCCATAGCTCAACAAGGAACTCTCTCTGATGAGTCCACTATTATACCTTAACATTTCCTTTCTGTATAGCAGTACTGGTAACAAAGGAAATTCCAGTGACAAAAGAAAAAAATACTCTGGAATTTTATGGATGATTAAAATTCTGGTAACATCAGAATTTAAGGTTCAAGGATGGCTCTAGTTTCATTGTTTGGGACAGTGAAGAAACTCTGGTGGCCCTTGCTCTTTTGAAAAAAGAATAAAGTGAAAGACCCATCTTACTCATGAGACACAAATGTATCTACTTAGGTGAGGAGAGAAATAAAATCTAAATGCAATTATGTCATGCTCCTTTCCAAATTTCCTAGCACTTAGGCTAGTAGAAAGGATTTTGAAGGATATGATACAGTAGAGCTTAGGTAATGCCCTAAAAGCTTCTGAAAATAATTCTGATCACACTTCGAGATAGAAAAAAGGTAGGTTTAGAGTATGGTAAGGAGGAAATGCAAGGAGAAAGACTGTTAGGAGAAAACTGAACTTCTGGAGGCTCAACTTAATGAGAAGACCCACAGATACCCAACAACAGGACTGTGCAGAACAGGAAAATAAATGCATGTGGGATCAGCAGGGTTGTGGGAGATCACAGGGTCATGAGAGAGAAAGCTGTTTAAGCAGCCAGTATGAGTGAAAAGCTAGTGGAGAGAGAGAATGAAGATTTTTAGGAGAAAAGACACCAAGATGAGACTGGCCCTTAATAGAGTCAGTTATATTCAGACTACAGCCTCAGTGTGAGTGAAGGAGTTATTGGCTGTCATTAAACTGTGTTAAGATGACACAGGGGAATTCAAAGTGAAAAGACTACAATGCTGATTACCACAACTAATGTATTTTGTTTTCCATTAGCAGAACTGAAAAATCAAAAGACTTTTTAAAAATCTAGTCTTTTTTCCTCATGGTGAGATTAATTCAACCCATTCTAAAAAGAGAAATTCAAATTTTCAGAAAGCCCAAATTTATCCTTGATTAATACATCAGTGCTGAACCTCATGTCAGTGAATAAAGTGTATAACCTAATTCCGTTCAACAACTGTATTTAAGCTATCTGAAATGAATCTAAGTTCAGCTGTGGGATCAGAGAGCTGCAACACATCATATGTCATTTCTCCCTTTTGGTTTGACAATCCTGATTCGAGGACTGTGGCAGATGAAGAATTTCTTTTCGTTTTTCTCAGGATTTTCTAGTTTTAGAGTTAACAGATTGAATGGGTAGATCACTAACTTGTCAATATTCCTAAACTTCTAGGCAATTAAATAGAGAAGAATTGGGGTGGGGATCTTAGCAACCTTTAAATGGGTTGAAGTGCTAAGCTTTCTAATCAAAACATTTTATATTGGCTTCCCTGGTTTTATAAGATCTGATGAAAACAAAAAATATGTGATGAAATATGCTACTTTCTAATTTTAATAAACAACAATCCATATACATATTAAACTTTTACCAAAGCATTTCATTTTGGAGTGTTTTGTATGAAGAGAATAAAATACAAGTAGAAATTTATTTGTATTGATCAAAACAGAAAACATGTATATTAAAAAATTTCCTCTGTATGAAAATTTATTATGAGGATAATAAAAAAGTTCTAACTAAAATGTTAAGCATATATTAAAGGCTGTGAAATTACCCTATAAGATGACTGTAAGAAATAATAAATAATATTTTTGTTAAAATATGGAGCATCTTGAGAACAAAGGAGATAGGCAGGAAAGGCTCCCAATCAAAGTCCTCTATGTCGATGAGAGTGGCCCTGTCACAATTTTAGGAATGGTTGCAGGAGGAAGAACACTTTTTAACTTTTATTTTTTCGATAGGAAAATACAGTTTATTTAGAAAGTAAATAAGGGGGGGGAGATTCACCTCCCTAAGGTAGGAGAGGGAACCAAAGCTAGGAAGCATGGCTGCCATAGCTTAAAGAGCCACATGAACACACCAGAGTTTAACAAAGCAATGGTGACTTTTAAAGAAAATTAGGAAAAGAAAATATGTTTTTCTCAGTTAGTCTAAAGCTTTCATTGTTAGAAGCTTAGTAGAGTTGAAGAAAAACTAAAGGAAATCAATACAAACTTTATTTAAAATCTAAGAAATCAAATCCACCAAATGATTTATATAGGAATTAACAACATGTGCTTTTCTGGGTGGAAATTATCTCAAAGGGTGGCCTGGCAAGTATATCACTAAGATTGCTGCTGGCCCACTCCAATTCTGCCCTCCTTGGCTCCAACCTCATCCGTAGTGATATTCCCACCTTGGTGTTGTATTCACAATCGTACAAGAAAGCCACAGAGAAAAAAAAGTCATCTCCTTCAGAAACTTCATAAAGGTTCTCATTGGGATGTGTGGAGGGCCTACTAGCCTTTGCCAAATTACAGTTCCTAATATTTAATCTTACTTGATCTTAGGAGCTAAACACCATTTGTTTTTGCAGATAGTGGAAAATTTCACTGAAATGCCACCTTTGTAGTAAGCAGTGTTTCAAAAAATTATTTATTGATCGCAATCTCATTGTTTTTACCTCTCCCATACAGGTAGGCACCAAGTAACTCCAAAACCAATACTCATCTTAGGCAAGAAAGAATCCAACAAAACTCAGCAATTACCTAGAAGTGGTCTTTGAGACTGAAACCACTTCCAGGGTAGAGGGGGGAGAGGTTCAGTTCATGTCACTTTCTAGCTGAAATTGCTCCCCATCAGCCAAGGGTAAATGTGGAACTCCTCAATGTTATTTGCAAAGCATATCATGCTCTGAGCCCTTCTGCCCTTCACTTCCATCACACTGAGCTGGTGCTATTTATTCCTTGTGCCTGAAACAGATTTTTCTCTCCTATCTCTTAATTTTATTCTGATAGAAATGTACGTTTTCCTGACAGGCTCCCCAAGTTTGGATCAAGAACTATGTTAAATGGGCTCAGGTACCAAATATGATGGGAATATTAAATATTACTTTCCATTGTTCTCTTTTAACTTTTGTTCTTTATCATGGAACTCTATTATATTTTAAAAATAACATTGTAGTCATAAATATTGACAAAGTAGCCCCTAACATAACATTTGAAGTTTGAAAAAGAATGTTAAGTTCATCTAGTTTCTGCCCCCTGATATTGCAAACGCAAAAGCAATTAGAATAAAGAGAGGGAGGTGCTAATTGAAGGAGCCACTAGGAAAACATAATGACGTGATCTGGGATTACTTCATCATGAGACATTATAAAATGCTCAAATCAATAGTAATCTATGGCTAATGTTTGTATTCTTCAGTTAAGTCTACTATACTTTGGAAAACTATATCAAAATAGTCTTGATATATCAGCTAGTCAGTTTGAATACAGGCAAGAAAAAAACTAGGAAAACAAGGAAAGAAGAAGCGATTTTTAAAAATAATCAATTATAACATGGAAATCTACTAAAGGGTGCTTCATGTTTCTAGTTTATTCATTTCTTAGTAAAAGTTCATCTGAATATTTTTAATAATATAGATATGCATCCTTAGATATTACAGCAAAAGAAGTGAAAATTTAAAATGTTAATTTCTGTTGTAGCAATTCTAAATAACTCTGACACACATTTCCATAGATTTTAAATTTCATACGTACTATACTTATATATTTTATTTTCAATGATGAATATTCTTTCTTCTTATCAACATAATTTGAGACTTTATATGTGTGTACATATATATTAAACTATGTACTTCCAAACATTCTATATATACACACATGTACTATTTATACATAGATATACACAATGTACATATATAACACACATATATACAATATTATATGTATATATACATATATATAGCACACATAGATATTACCCTGAACCTTGTTGACTATATTTTATTAAGAAAATAAAAATTTTAAAAATTAGCAAACTGTACTTTCAAAAATTATGCATTTTAAATACATGGCTGTTTCAGCATACATGTATTTATTATAATTAATACTTATTTGCACATTTTTGAAAATTAAGTAAGTGTGTACCATGAATACCCTAAACTACCAAGAAAAATATGAATAGAAACTATAAAGTATACTAAACTATAACTAAGAAAAGTACTAAAGAGAGTTTACACATGCAAGCAATATTTACTATTTATTAATGTACATCTTTTAATAAAAGCTCTTTTTATAAAGGGAGCTTCTAAAACTTTTCTAAAAATTATTTTAATGCCAAAAATTAAAAGTGTAATTTTTTTAACTACATATGTATAATGTATACTCCTAAGCAATATTTTAAAATAAAGCTTAGACAGTCCTGGTAGAACAGTGTGTTCCTTACTGTGGTTTCTGGTGCATAAGGATGATGAGGTTATATTTCTTACTCACTTACCTCCACATCTTGGAATTGGTCCACTCCACATTACTTTTCCATCCATAAGAATACATGTAATTGTTTCTGTTCCTTGGGTTTTAATAAATCCTTCTTCACAAATAACTGAAATTGAACTTCCTAATTGAAAGTTGTCCCCAAATCGCCGTGCATTGATTGGTATTCCTGGATCAGGGCACTCATTATGTCCAAATGCTTTACAACAATGAGCAAACAAAAACATAAACAAGCAGCATTAGCAGGAGACAGACCCTTCCATATTTGGTGTAAGACAAAGAAATATTTTAAAAGGCTGTGTTTATTTCTAGAAAAGTCTTTTATTTATTTGTTTTTAATGTGAAAGTCCTCTTCTGACCACACCTGTTTGCCCGTGATGTGTAATAGATGTGATTATTTTAAAATATGAATTACACTTTAAGATTATAAAATTCAAAATAGAATTGCTTTTGCTTTTTAGGGGAGATTACTAAGCTAGCTAAGAGTATGCAAAAATTTTCAATATAAACTGGCCAGAATTCCAATTAATATAAATACAGAGCAGGTTGACTATATCTCATTTGAAACTTTTCTTGACTCACTCTATTAGAAACAGATAGTCTTACCATCATAAGAATTAAAGTGAAATGTTGCAATCTAGTATGAAAGTTTTAAAATTTATAATTTTCCATGACATTTCCTTTATGTTATCCAGGAAAAAAGGAAGAGAGTTAACTCTTTTGCAATTACCATGTTTGAGGCATCGTGATATGTTATTATCTCATTGAACATTTAGAACAGCCTGATGACTAAAGTATCTCTATCTATTTAGAAGAGTAATATCATATTTAGAAAAAGTTAACTAGATTGCCTCAGGTCATAAAAATAGGGCATGACAGGATTGAAACGTACCCGGTATTTTAATTTTTCTCAACAGCCTATCATATCTTATACTATTCATCTTGTGTCTCTCTGGAGAGTCTGAGTTCTTGAACTCAGGGCCACTATCTTATTCAGTCTTGTTTCTCCCATAGTGAGCATTAGTCAAGTTATAACAAAAAACAGAAGAATAATGAAAATGTGTTTATTTTCATTTTTTATAGACTATAGATTACATGAGTCATCCACATTTTTCTGTTTATTTATCTGGATGACCAAATGTATACTATAAAATATTAATTTACTATAATATAAATGGAAGAATATTTAAAGTCACAAAGTCTAAATGTGTAAAATATATTTTATAAGGTGTTTGTAATTTAGTATTATACTCATACTGCATGAGCACATGCGGTTACTTAAAATTTTTTCACTAATCATCACTTTAATGCTGTTCATAAAGTACATAATTTTATTATTTATTGTCCTCATTTTAAGTTAAACAATACAAAGAAATAATAAGGTAAATTCTAAACTACATAAAATATATTTTGTGTTTACACTAATCATTGTTTTATTTTGTGATAAAAAAACCCCAAATCTCAATTTTTATTAAAACTGGAAACTCCAATATATAATGCTGGATTGATGTTTTCTTCAGGAAAAAAATGAATATTTTTAGCAAACATTGAATAAGAGAATTCAAACATGATCAATTAAATTATTTTCTATAGAAACTAGAAACAGAACAGGGAACATAGAGGGGTATTTACACAATACCTTGGAGGTACCCTAAACATAAAAAAATGCGTTTGAGACTAAACAAAGTTGTAGATAGATGCATATAAAATCTATCTTTAGACATATATATATATATAATATCTTAAAAGAATTATCAGATAAAGCAGCCATTTTATACAAGAAGTCTCTATGACGTGCGTCACAGCTAATTTAACTTTAATGATGTGAAATTACATGTTGACAACATATTATTGACTGTATTCACCATTTGTGTCACTTTGAAAAGACAATAGCTGCTGGGTTATTAATTGCCAAAGTTCAGTATTGAACAAGTGAGGATGGGGGCGAGGAGTGAAATTCCTTTTAAAGGGCAACAAGAAGAGCTGGAAACTAAATCCTATTGTTATGTGACACTTAAATATTAACTCATCACACTGGTCAACATGTGACAGAACGTGGAAGCTTCAGTGAAAAGCAATAAAAATCACTACGATTCTGTACCTTCAGGTAAAATATTTGCAAACAGAAACATTATTTATCCTTTATGTAACTCATCTTTTCTCTATAATTTCAAGTATTTTTGCAGGAAAATAATATTCATACTTAAAAATAGAAACAAAAGGAATATGGGTGAAATATGATAGCAAAAACAAAACAAACCTCCAAAAACATATCAAATATAAGATGCCAAGAAAATTGTTCAAAAGCCAGTATACAATAACAGATAATGTTTATTCAGCATTTACTAGGTACCATGTACTCTGTGCTAAATTATTCGTCATCAGCTTATTTATTTCTTACAGCAACCCAATGTGGTTTTATTGATATGCATACTGCTACTTAGTTATAAAACTTAAAAATGTAACAAAGCCAAGATCTTCTGAAGCTATACAGTTTGACTTTAAAGTTCTATTTTTTTAATCAAAAAATACTTTTTCCATAGTAGCCTTACTAAGTCATTTCAGTAGCCCAATGTTAATGATTCCTTCTCTATAACGCTTCTATAGTTTCACAACTTCTTTCTGTGGAATTATAATTCTGTGCTACCATTATTTGTGTAAAGTTTCCTTTTGGTTTATGACTATGTTGAAGGAAAGATCTATATCTCGTTTATATTTGTATAAAAATAACAAAGCAAAGACTAAAATCTATGGAAAGTTTGAGTTTATGCTACAATATAAATATATTGGCTGATATAATAAATATACTGGTCTGTGTTATAATAATATTTGAAACATGTTCCTTATTCTAAGGCCTTTCACAAAGAAATTTTCAATAGGGATTAAAATATGGTTGGAAACGAAGAACTAAATGACCATCCTTGGCACCGTCAGATCTATAGATTGCACGAATTTTCTTGTCTGTGAAACAAGAAAATTGATTTGCATGAACTCTTTCCATTTCTAATTTGTAAAAATATATTATACTGGAAAATAATAACAACCACAACTTACTGTTGTAAGTGATGTTAAAACCACGTCCTGACATTGAGTGGTCAGCTTGAAATTCCAATCGTAGTATATGACTATTACTGGTAAGATGGGAAGGCACTTCAGCCCCGGTAAAGGTTCCAAGAATGGGGGAATCTGGAGAGTCACCATCTTTAACAGCAAGGAAGTCAAACTGGGATTCCAGGTCAAAGTCATTGAAAGAAAGATGTATTCGGCTTCCTGGGTCAGAGATTATTGTCCAAATGCAGTTTAAATTATTTCCATACCCTTCTGGGTAATCAGGAGAAAGAACTGTTCCCATTGGTGCAGTAAAGTTAGAGAGGCAAGGAACTGGTAAAATAGGAAGATGATAAAATACAATAAATTTTCAGAAACAGTATTTTACCTTATTTTGTCATATTCTACAATCACAACAATCAATTAGAAGTTTAATAAAATAATTTAAAACAATGTAAATTACCTTATAAAACAACAAAAAGCTTGCCATTTTTACACACTGGAAAAGACAGCTAGTACTCTGGATAAACTTAAGGCTATACCCTTAAATATGCACAAAAATATAATTAAAATAATAGCATTTTTTTATATTTACCATGTTTATGTTACATAGTTATGCAAAGCTCTAGTTTCAGTGCTTAAAAAATATATTGAAAAATTTTATAGCCGTTCCCATGGAAACCAATAAGGATCTTGAAATGACTGAAGTCAAAAAAATATTATGTGGATAATAACAGGATTCTGTAGCTCAAAAAAAAAAATTCGGGTGGCAGTGATGACTGGGTTTCATTTCTATCCTAGCCATGGGATGCTCTGAGAGCCTTCAACACAAATAAGGAGATGAATTAACCTTTATAATAGCCATCATTGGGGCCTAACTCCAGAGGAACAGTTAAATGAAAGCCCTTGCTTCACACTAAAAAGAAATCTTTCCATTTTCCCCAATTTTTTAACTTAAAAAACTTCTGATTTGAAGGTTTACATAAAACATTTAGAAAGCAGAGAAAGATAAAGAGACCAGAAAAAATTATCAAAGGAAATCAAAGTTAAAATATTGATTTATTTTCTTCTAAAGTTTTTATTACATATTTTTAACAAAATTGAACCTGCACGTTTTGTACCAAATTCTCTTTGTTTTATATTTAACCTGTGAATTTTTCAAGTCAAGTTTTCTGGCAAAATTTATATATTTATATTCATTTAAGACACACACCCCACTTATATGGATGCAAACTAATTTGACTGTTTATTGAATGTTTGACATTTAGAATTGCATTTTAAAATTTTTTGAAATATAAATAACACTGACCTGTTTATGAAGAACATTTTTGTTAATCATTTCCTTGGGAATCATTTTCAAAAAAGTAATTTGTATGTTAAAGGATATGCACTTCAAGCCTCGAAACATTTTGCTAAATTTCTGCTTAGAAAAGTAATATCAACTTTTACTGAAATATAACATAATATACTAGAGAATGCAACTTCCTTGCCAGTAAAAAATACTGTGATTATTTTACTTTACTTAATTTAATAAGAAAAGTGAATCTCATTATTTTAGTATGTATTCCTATGACTACTGGTGAAGTTGAAGATTTCTTATGTTTAATAGACATTTGCTTTTTCTTTTTAAAAATATTTTATTTTATTTTAAAGATATGTTATACAAGTCTGGGTTAGGTACATTAAGTAATCTAAGTGCAGGTGAAGGTTAGGCCTCCAATTAGTCCTCACTTCTCCTGGTTTAGGATCAGGTACCGTTTATGTTGTTATGTGCTCTCAACCTTGTCCCTCTCTTGGCATGTTCCACAAATGTCAATCTGTTCCTTGTGCTATTTTTAGTAATGTTAAGGTCCCGCTTATAAGTGAGAGCATGTGGCATTCAGTTTTTTGTTTCTGTGATAGATTGCTAAGAATGATTGTCATTAATTCCATACAATTTGCTGAGAAGTCCATGATTTTGTCCTTCTTTATGGATGCATAGTATTCCATTGGGTATATGTACATATTTTTCTTTATCCAGTCTACTTTAGATGGGCAGTAGGGTTGGTTCCATGTTTTTGCTATTGTGAATAATGTGGCAATGAACATGCCTGTGCAGGTATCTTTTTTGTAGAATGATTTGTGCCTCTCTGGGTATAACCCAAGGAGGGGAACTGTTGGATCATATGGAAGGTCAATTTCTAGTTCTCTTAGATATTGCCACACTATTTTCCATAGAGGTTGGACTAGCTTGCACTCCCACCAACAATGTAGAAGTGTCCCCTTTTCTCTGCACCCATGCCAGTATCTATTGTTTTTTGATGTATTAATGATGGCCATCCTTACTGGGGTAAGGTGGTTTTGAATTGCATTTCTCTGGTGATTAGTGAAACTGAGCATTTTTTCATTGTTGGATGCTCGTATGTCTTCTTTTGAGAAGTGTCTATTCATGTTCTCTGTTCATTTTTTAATAGGGTTGTTGTTTTTATTTTCTTTTGGTTCATTTGTGTTCCTTTTAAAGCCTGGATGTTAGGCCTTTGTCAGATATACAGTTAGCAAATATTTTTCTCCTATTCTGTGAGTTGTCTCCTCACTCTCTTAGTAATTTCTTTTGTTGTGCAAAAGCTTTTCAGTTTGATGAGGTCCCATTTGTCTACCTTATCTTTTATGGTACATGCTTTTGGGGTTATAATCAAGAATTGGTTGTCTACTCCAATGTACATTTTCTTCTAAGATTCTTATAGTTTGAAATTTTACATTTAGGCTTTTGATCTACTTAGAGTTGATTTTTGTATATGATGATAGGTAGGAGTCCTGTTTCATTCTTCTGTGTGTGGTCAGTCAGCTTTCCCAGCAACATTTGCTGAATAAGGTCTCCTCTTCCCAGTGATTATTATTGATGGCTTTGTTAAAAATGAGTTGATTGAGAGATTGAGTTTTTGCTTCTGGAATCTCTGGCCTGTTCTATTGGTTTATATGCCTATTCTTGTACTAATACTAGACTGTTTTGATTATTGTAGCCTTACAGTAAAGTTTAAAGTCTGGAAGTGTAATACCTTCTGCTTTATTTCTTTTGCTGAGGATTGTTTTGGCTGTTTGTGCTCTTTTTATTTCCAAATGAATTTCTGTATTGTCATTTCCAAGTCTGAGAAGAATGATATTGGTAATTTGATGGGTATTGTGTTAAATCCATAGATTCCCTTGAGTAAGATGAACATCTTAACAATATTAATTCTTCAAATCCATGAATATGGAAAGTTTTTCCATTTGTTTGTGTCCTCTTTGATTTATTTGACTCGTGTTTTATAGTTTTCATTGTGAAGGTCTTTTGCTTTTCTTGTTAGGAAGATGCCAAGGTATTTCATTTTTTGTGTGTGGCTATTGTGAATGAGATTGTGCTTTTTATTTGGTTTTCTGCCTGTTTTTTGTAGGTGTATAGAAATGCAACTGTCTTTTGCACATTGGTTTTGTATTCCTAGACTTTGCCAAAGTAATTTATCAGTCCAGGGAGGTTTTTGATGGACTCCCTTGGGTTTTTAAGGTATAGGATCATATGTCTGCAAAACTTAACTTCCTCTTTTTCTATATGGATATCCTTTATTTTCTTCTCTTGCCTGATTGCTTTAGTTAGGACTTCCAATTCTATGTTGAACAGGAGGGCTGAAGTGGGCAGCCTTGCTGGGCTCAGTGGCTCAGCCTGTAATCCTTCACTTTGGGAGGCTGAGGTGAGTGGATTGCCTGAGCCCGTGGGTTTGAGACCTGCCTGGGCCACTTGGTGAGACCTCATCTCTACAATAAATCAAAAAATTAGCCGGGCATGGTAGCGCACGCCTGTAGTTCCAGCTACTTGGAAGGCTGAGGCAGAAGAATCACTGGAGCCCAGCCCAGCACGTCAAGGCTGCGGTGGCTGGGAGTGGCCACTGCACTCCACAGTCTGGGTGACAGAGTGAGACTCCAACTCAAAAAAAATTGGGCAGCCTTTTCTTGTTTTGGTTTTCTGGGGAAATGCTTCTAACTTCTGTCCATTGAGCTATATGTTGACTGTAAGCTTGTAGCAGATGGTTCTTATTATTTTGAGAATTGTTCTTTCTATGCCTGGGTGCTCAAGGGTTTTTATCAAGAAGCAATGCTGGATTTTGCTAAAAGCTTCTGCATCTAATGATGTAATTGTGGTTCTTGTCTTTACATCTGTTGATGTGTTGAATTACATTTATGGTCTTGAGGATGTTGAACCAGCCCTGCATCCCAGGAATAAAGCCTACTTGGTCATGGGATGATTCTTGAGATGTGTTGTTGGATCTGATTTGCTAGAATCTTGTTGAGAATTTTTGCCTCTATGTTCATCAAGGATGGCCTGTAATTCTCCTTCCTTGTTGGGTCTCTGCCAGATTTGGGTATCAGTGTGATGTAAACTTCAGAAAATGATTTGGGTAGAGTTTCATCTTTCTCAACTGCCCAGAATACTTTTGATAGGATAAGTATCCAGTTAGAATTCAGTTGGGAAGCCATCTGACCTAGGACTTTTATTTGTAGGTAGCTTTCTTATGACAGAATCAATTTTCTAAGTTGTTACTGATCTATTTAGGGTTTCAATTTCTTCTTGTTTCAAAGTAAGAAGGTTGTATGATGTCAGAAAGTCCTCCATTTCACTTAGGTTTTTCAGTTGTTTCTGATAGGTGTGCATAGTAATTTCTAATAATCTTTCAAATTTCTTTAGGGTCAGGTGTGACTTTCTCTTTTGCATTTCTAATTGTGCTTATTTGGGCTTTCTCTCTCTCTCTCTCTCTCTTTCTCTCTCTCTCTCTCTTGGCTAGAAATTTGGCTAGAAATCCATCAATATTATGAATGCTTTCAAAGAACCAGCTTATATCAGAGAATATTTCCTTGACAGTATAAAAGAGTGATTATTTTACTTTTCTTAATTTGATAAGAAATGTGAAATCTCACTATTTTAGTCTGCATTTCTTTGACTACTAGTGAAGATGAAGATTTCTCATGTTTATTAGACATTTGCATTTTGTTTTAAAAAATGACCTACTTTTACCGAGTGCAGTGGCTCATGCTTGTAATCCCAGCACTTTGGGAGGTGGAGGTGAAGGATTGCCTGAACCCAGAAGTTTGAGACCAGCCTGGGCAACTTGGCAAGACCTCGTCTCTCTACAATAAATAAAAAAATTAACCAAGAATGGTGGCACATGCCTGTAATTCCAGCTACTTGGAAGGCTGAGATGGAAGGATCTCCTGAGCCCAGCAGACCGAATCTACAGTGGCTGTGAGTTTACCACTACACTCCAACCTGAGTGACAGAGTGAGACACCAACTCAAAAAAACCCAAAAACAAGCAAACAAAAATTACCTGTTCATGAACTCTGGTAATTTAAGATTCGGATCTCAGTTTATAGTATGTACAAATCTGTTTCCCATTTTTTTGTTATTTTAATAATATTTTGGTGTGAATTATTTGTTTTCCTTGAAAACAGTATGATAAGGGAAATAAATCAGTCACAAAAGAAAAAAAAATTGTTTTGAATATCAAAATAATTTTTTGCATTTCTTACATTGCTTTTAAAATTATTTCAATATCTATTTATCTACACAAATGTAAAGACATAGGTGTAGCTATATCTACCTAGACATCTCTCTATATATAATTTTTATCATTAAAATATTTTTTACTTTAAATTTGTTTTTCTTTCTTTACCATTTTAGGAGTTAATCCAAAGCTTGCAATATGACATTGGGCTGAATCCAGATTGCAAATGTGTTTGATTTGATTATTTTTCTTTCTACACTCATAAAAAATTAAAGTCACAGTTTAAAATCATCATATTTCATATTTGCAGGAAAAACATATTAGATCTAGCTTCTTTTGAAAAAGTAAGATGCTCTACTTCCCTACCACTTTCAAATGGGTGCCCACCTACTTACTCTTGCTTCCTTTTCACTCTTTGACCTGCCAGCATCCTGGAATTATTCAATTCTACAATACTTGATCTAAATTAGGGGTCAAAAAAGGTTTCTATAAAGAAACAGGTAGTCAATGCTTTGGCCTTGCAAGCCATATGATCTCTCTTTTTTTTTTTATCAATATTTTTTATTATGATGTTGTGGGGTACAGCAACCTGGATGGAACTTATGACCCAGGCATGGTAGCGCATGCTACCATTGAGTCTATAATACTGAGTGACCTCTCACAGAAACAAAGATCTGAGTATCACATGTTCTCATTCATATAATGAACCTTGAACATCCAATGTAATACTATAAGAAAATGACTGACAGTACTGGGAAACTATGGGGGGGGAGATGGGATTAACAGTAGCAAATATCTATCTGGGGATGGGGAAACACCTCTTATCAACAGGGTGCTATAATCCTGCCATTGTAGCTAGAAGGCAGTCATGGACAATGAGTAAATGAAAGTGCCTGATTGCATTCCAATAAAACTTTACTTACAAATACAGGCAGCACAATGAATTTGGCCCACAGCTTGTTTTCTAACTCAATATAAATGATCCTTACTTGGGGCAAGAGCAGACCAAGAATATTACCCTAATCGCCTATACCAGATAGGTAGGTAGATGTTTATATCATACTTTAATCTCTAATTAGAACAGATGCAGTTCTTACCTAATTTCCTTTGACCCAGTGTGTTACACTTTTGTCAGCGCCATATTAATTTTATTACTTAATATGATGCCTTAGCATCCACATAAGCACTTTTCTTCTATGAAATTCTCATATCTATTCTTGTTTATCTTTTACTTAAGTTGTATGTCAATACGTTAGGTCAATTATCAAAGAAAGTAAGTTAAGATTTTGATTTAAATTGTGAAGCAATTTCTGTATAATTCATGTATTTGATATAATGTTTTCTCATTTAGGAACATGTCATCCATATCCATTTTGTTCTCATAAGCTGTCCTTTTATTCTCAAGTTTTATAATTTTATTTCTATGATTTATTTAGACACATGTAAGGATTATTTACATGTATTTTATAATTTCTTCTTTCCAAATAAGTTCTTTTTAGAATGCTTTTTCAAATTGCCGGTATATGAGAACATTATTCATTGCTACATGTTTTTCAAATATTAGGATACCGCACAATTATTTTTAAAACAGTAAAAAATGTTGTCTAGAAATTAAAGAAGTATTTAAAATTGGTTTTAGTCAGCAATATTTTATTTATTTCTTTATTTATTTTTGTTTGTTTGTTTGTTTTTTGAGTTGGAGTCTCACTCTGTCGCCCAGACTGGAGTGCAGTGGTCGCTCCCGGCCACCTCAGCCTCGACCTGCTGGGCTCCGGTGATCCTTCCACCTCAGCCTTCCTAGTAGCTGGAACTACAGGCATGCGCTACCATGCCTGGCTCATTTTTGATTTATTGTAGAGATGAGGTCTCGCCAATTTGCCCAGGTGGGTCTCGAACCCACGGGCTCAGGCAATCCACTCACCTCAGCCTCCCAAAGGCACAGTATTATAGGCTGAGCCACCAAGCCCAGCTAGTCAGCAATATTTTAAATATGTTTACATTTTGGCATCTATTAAAATAAATACCCTTACATTTTTTTAAATTTTTGAAGTGATTACTACATTGATAGTCAGTATTAAGCTAGCATTGTCTTCCTAGAACAACTAGAATTAAAGATCTGCAGTGACAATATTTTGAAGTATTACTAAGCTTTTGATGATGCAAGCAGAATCACATCTGACTCTCCCAATATATTTTCTTCTCTTACAACAAGAACTTCAAAAGGTGCTTTTGGTGAAAGATAAGAACTTGTTCGAAAATAAAAGGGCTCTGTTGAGGGGGGTCTGTGCATTCTTCCTGTCCTAGACTTCCTGAAGGGCAAACACAATATATCGTACTTAGGAACACTCTGCCAGTTTATAAAAACACTCACTTTGCTGTAATGTAATGAAGACAGTATTTAATTAAACCTAAAAGTGCATAAGTAGGTAATACACATTACATTTTGCTGTAGTTAAAATTGGAATGTTTTAATGTATTTGGAGAAATACATGCTTTTAATTCAAGCATATTGTATTTTATAAATGTTAATGAATTGTATTCTGTGCAATATAAATAAGTGACACCTCATACATTAGTGTACTCATCTAAAAGCCAAAATGAGTTAATGTATTATACATAGAATATAAGCTTTAAATATTTTAAGTGTTTTTGACTGCAAATAAGCATATACTATCTTGTTAAAATAAATGAATCTATTAGAACTAGTTCAGATGTATAATTTTTCTAAGAAGTATGCTACTCTTAAGTATAAATTGCCACTAACGAGTTGTAAGAACACACATAATATATGTTTTGCCATTGCCAAGTGACCTATGCTAACTTTATTTAATCTGTAATAAAATTTATAATTTGGCATAGGCATACTTGTTAAAGATAGTATTACAAAGTGTTACTCATCCAAAAATAATTACATGGTTCCAGCTCTTTGCAATTAATTACAAAAGCAATTATATGCAAGGACACGGTAACATATGTTGACTGGAACAAAGCATTTGGTACTCACAGATACAGATGGGTATGTTTGCAGACCACTGGTTATTCTCTTGACAAACAATAGATTTCTCTCCAATTAATTCAAACCCAAACTGGCATTCAAACCTTAAAACATCACGATTAGAAAACCCATCGCCTTCTCTAATTCCATACAAGGGTGTACCAGGATCACCACAACTTTCTTTCTCAATTTCTGTAAAAATAGAAGACAAAAGTCATCTTCCAAAGGTTACAGACATACAATAGTCATACTATAAGTTTAGTCGATATGCTCTCTCTCTACGGGGGAGATACTTCAGAACAAAAGACAAATTTATTTATTTATTTATTTGTTTGTTTGTTTATTTCAGTCAGAGTCTCACTCTGTTGCCCAGGCTGGAGTGCAGTGGCACGCTCGTGGCCACTGCAGCCTCGACCTGCTGAGCTCAGGTGATCTTTCTGCCTCAGCCTTCCAAGTAGCAGGAACCACAGATGTGAACCACGACGCCTGGCTAATTTTTCTTGAATTATTGTAGAAATGAGATCTCACCAAGCTGCCCAGGCCAGTCTCAAACTCCTGGGCTCAGGCAATCCTCTCACCTCAGATAGGCTGGAACCACTGCATTCAGCCGACAAACATATTTTAAAATATTTGTTTTTTATTTTGCCACTCTTACGGGCAAGAAATGATCTTTGGGGGAACAATTAGTGCATTTATTTTTTTTTATAAATGGTGAATCTGAGGTCATGAGAACTAATGGAGTGTATTTCCAGAGACCATGGAACTAACAGAGCGATTATTAAGCTCAGATTTTCTGTCTGTACTACATATATACATGCATACACACTCATGTATTCATATATAAATATATATATAAATATATTTATATTCCCCCAAATTCCAGGACTTTTCTTATTTTTTTTAATTTCCAGATGATTAATAAGTCTTTATGAGGGCACATTTTCTGCCTCTATACTCCTAGAAAAATCGGTGAATCCCTCTAACCCAAGATCTGTTACACTCTCTGGTACTTGGTTGAATTATTTCCCCAACTAGATACCCTCTCAAAAAATCTACTCATAGGGAGCAATCAATTTGGCATTACAAAATTACTCAGCTATGCTTCTTGATAAATGTTTATGGGATGAATTTAAAGACTTTTTAAAAAATCATTTTAAGAACACCATTAAAGCACCCTTTTTAGATGTATCCAAAGAAACTTCAAATCTCTGGAATCATCATTCTGAAGCTTGAATGTCAGCAGTAAATTATTGTGGTGGTTGTATTTGTTTTTTAAGTTACATGAAATTTCACAACTACGGTTGTCTTCAAATAAACAACAACAAAAATAGGTCCAAATTTAGAAAATAGAATTTAGAATAGATATAGCCTCTCCTGATGCTCCAACATTCACGCATTCTTGGTTTCTTTGTAATTACCAGTATCAATTTGGTGTGTATCTTTCCAGTTCTTTTATTACACTTATAATTATACACAGACTTCTTCTTTTTTTTTGAGTTGGAGTCTCACTCTGTCACCCAAACCGGAGTGCAGTGGCTGCTCCCGGCCACCGCAGCCTCAATCTGCTGGGCTCCGGCAATCCTTCCGCCTCAGCCTTCCAAGTAACCAGAATTACAGGCATGTGCTACCACGTCCAGCTGATTTTTTTATTTATTGTAGAGATGAGGTCTCGCTGCCCAGGCGGGTCTCGAACCCGCGGGCTCAGGCAATCCACTCACCTAAGCCTCCCAAAGGCACGGGAATACAGGCTGAGCCACCGAGCCCGGCACACAGACTTCTTAAATATGTACCTTACAAACATCTGCATTTATTTAACTATAAAAATCCTCAACACAAAATCTATGTACTATTGTTTTATACAAGTGTCATACTTTAACTTTTGTTAAAGTTTTGTTAAACCTTGTATCCTTAGCAGAAACTGTAGGTTATAAAGATTAATTTAAAGCACTGGGTTTGATTTGATATTTTCTTTAGACATTTTTATATATGAGTGTCATTGATCTTTAGGCTAACTTAAATCATAGGAAAATTTGGATCCTAGAGTATTAAAATTTACCACAAAAAAGCTGGCTGTGTCTGGTATAATTTTAAGGTAGCTATCTGAGTACCATTTTAATTTCTTCTAAGAATATTTTCTATTAAAGTGGGGAGGTTGTTTGTATTTAGACCAACTTTGACAATTTACATGCATTAGAGAAATGACTTTTTTAAAGGTTTGCTGGTTTGGTAATATAGTAGTAATATAATTGTGATACAAGATTTTTAATTATCTTAATTATAAATATGTCATAAATCTTTCTTACTCCTAATGCTATATTTATTTGCGTTTACTCTCTGGTTTTCTTTGTTCATATTTACAAAGGCTGTGAAATTTACTAGTTTACTCAAGGAACCAACTTTTGCCTTTATTGATCAATTTTATTGTTTTGGTTTACTATAGACATCTTTTCTTTTTTTCTTTTTGGATTCTATCTAAACTCTCTTTTGGATTATTTTGCTGTTCTTGTTTTCTACCTTCTTGAATTGAAATATTAGGGCATTTTTATTAGTTTATTTATTTTCAGCCTTTCCTGTTTCCTAATACTAAAGGAAATGTAATTCTCCAAATGTCATCCAAGATACTAGTTTGATATGGAGCGCTTTTATTGCTGATTTGTAAATAGATTGTAGTTTCCATTATGATTTCCTTTTTAATTCATAAAAAATCTTTAGAGTGTTTTAAAGTTGTTTATGAGTTGGGCTATTATTTTGTTGATAATTTCTAATGTTACTACATTTATATTAGGTGTATGTTTTTCCAGGTCTCGCAGAGGATAAACCAGTGAAATTGAAATTATTTTTTTTTATATTTGTCAAGTTGAAACTATTTATGCCCTTACATACTTTTTGTCTACTGGCTCCAACAATTACTCAAAGAAGTATGTTAAAATTTAAACCAGATGTGGATTTTCACATATTGTTACAGTTGAATCAAGTTCACTTCACATTATTTTAAATCATCATTCAGTTAATGGAACAAATATTTTCTTGATCATTTTATACAGCAGTCTTTCTTATCTGCATTTTACTTTCTGAGTTTTCAGTTACCGGGAATCAACCAAGGTCCAAAAATAGGTCAGTACATATTTTGAGAGAGAAAATGAGAGAGAGAGAGAGAGAGAAATAGACAATGTTCACATAAATTTTATTACAGCATATTGTTGTAATTTTTTCTATTTTATTATTTGTTATTGTTAGTCTCTTTCTGTGCCTAATTTATAAATTAAATTTTACCATAGGTATATATGGAGAGGAAAAAAACAGTACATATCGGGCTCAGTACTCTGGTTTCGGGCATCCACTGGGGGTCTTGGAACATCTCCTTATGGATAAGGAAGCACTACTGTATTTACATGTGTCACGTGCTACATTAGGTATTTGGGATGTGACAATGAAGAAACAGACAATGATCCCTGCTATCTAGAAGCATGACTCCACTGGAGCTTTGCAAGTTGTAGACAATAAATAATAACATATTATTTTAGAAAGTGATACATGTTACGTAAAAAAGATTGAGCAGGGAAATAGATATATGTTATATATGTGTATATGTTGCATATTATATATATAAAATATAAAAACCAAAAAAAGTTTTAGCTAAAATGCTAGGTCATTAGGGCTAACATTATAGCTAAGCTTACAAAGTTTTACTACTCATAGCTTCTTTTGGAAACTTTTTCTGTTGTTGAAAGAATGAGTACTTCTTCAAGTGAAATTGTCTTTATTTTGCCTTCAGTATTGGATCATACTTGGTAAAATATAGAATTTTAATTCAAAAGTATTTTCCTTAACCATCTGGAAGATAGTCTTCCCTGGATTTTTATCTAGCCTGTATTCCTGATGAGAAATATGATACCAAACTGCTTTTAAATCTCCAATAATTAATCTGTTTCTTATAATTATCTATTTCTTATAAGAATTAGGATTCTTTTTCAGACTAGCTGTTTTTAAATGTACTGGTTTTTAAATCTTTTTTGTTTGTTAATACTTAGCGCTTGATAGATTTACTACTGTCAGATAACTTGTAACTTAAAAGATTTTTTTTCTAGTTCTAGGAAATTATCACTACTAATTTGTTAAAAATATATTAGTGTTTACATGTCCTCATATCTCTGGAACTCATTAACATTTAATGTTAGAAATTTGGGATTTTAGCCTTCATGTTGCTCAATGTTTAAATTGTCATTTAAAAAAATTCTCAGCTGGGTGTGGTAGCTCACACCTGTAATTCCAGCACTTTGGGAAGCTGAGATGTAAGAATCAGTTGGGCCAAGAGTTTTGAGACTAGTCTAGTCAACATAGAAAGATTCTCATCTCTACCAGTTATATATATATATATATATATATATATATATATATATATATATATATAACTGGGCATGGTGGCCTGTGCTTGTAGTCCCAGCTACTTGTGAGACTGAGGCAGGAGAATCACTTGAGCCCAGGAGTTTGAGTCTGTAGTAAGCTATGATCATACCACTGTATTACAGCCTGGCTGACAGAGAAAGATTGTCTCAAGCATAAAAATAAAAAATTCTCTATCTTGCACTCTAGAAGAATTCCATATGTATATGTGTGTATATATGTGTGGGTATAGCTATATGCATATACATAAACACATACACATGTTTTTACATGCATCTATATATTATAAATCTAGTTCACTAATTCATACTATATAACTAAATTAACTTATCTATTGAAAAATTATGTTGCCATCTCCTAAACATTTAATGACTGTTATTACTTCTTATTGTTTTGCAATCTCCTGTTATTTTTTTCATAAATATAGTTTCTCCTTTTATTTTCTGTAATTATTCTAACATATTTTCTAATTAGTGTTTCCTTAGATATAAAGAGAAGTATATTTAGTGAATATCACAATGGTACTTTCTTCTAAACCAACATATTTGAAGAAATATTTAGTGAATCATAATGGTTGTTAAGTTTATAATAAATAGGTATAGGAAAAAGTAGTTTAGAGAAGAAAACTGTTGTGTTTGTAACAACAATAACAAATAGATATATCTTTATATGTTTATTAATATGTTTGTTTTATGTATTTATATTAGGGATACACCACAGCCTCAAAACAACTGAGATTTTCTCTTCTCATAGGCATTATTTTATCTTTATATGTTTCCTATCATCTTTGAGTTAGAATTCAAAGTGGTGCTTAATCTATTATGTTGCAGTCATATATGTTTCTTTGCTCCTTGAATACAGCTTTCCTTAAAATCAAGAATATATTTTAAAATAAAGGTGTAAATTTGAATATGCAATACTGTCTAACAGAGACTGAAAGCAATATGCAGGAAGAAAAATAAACATGCACCTATTAAGCATCAATTGAAAATTTTTCTACCCAGGAGGCAAGATAGATATGTGAACAAATTAATATGAAATAGATAAGTGCTATGGTAGATGTATGCAGAAAGAACAGCAATAAATAACAACAATCATTTGTTAAGTATTGACACTGGGCTGGCATTATAAAAACTTAAAAAAAATGTTCATTATGTAATTTAGTTACCTTGGCAAACCTTTGAAGAAACTATTCTTACCTTCATTTAGAGTGGAGAAAACAGAAGGTCAAAGACTTAAGAAACGTGCCCAACTTCATACAACTTGTGAAAAGACTTAATTACCATGCTATTGTGAGGAATTTTCATTCAATAGTCATCCACTTATAAAACCTTTCTTTAGTTTCTTATATTTATCACAAATAAAATGAGGTATTTGGGATATAAAGACAAATATAATGTGGCCCCTGTTCTAAACAGAAGGCACAAAGGAAAAGTATAAGCAAAGTTCCCTTGGAGTTGGAGTTTGGCAAATAGATAAAGACTTCAGAGAATTGACGGTTGAGTTATCTTCAGAGTTACCTCACTAAGTAGACTGAGAAAGAGAAAAGAAGGAAAGCATATCCTTGGTAAGGAGAGCAGTGTAAGAGGTATGAAGACTTTTCCCTTCTATTTTCTTCAGTATTGGAATGCGTGGAATAGTAGAGGTAGATGGCAGTGACAGTGGCACCAGGGATTGAGAAATCCCTGATAGTATAATCAAGTAGGTGGTGATATGTCTGGGGGCCAGACAAACAGAAGCAAGGTCAAGGAGGTAACCAGTAAGGTTGGGAGATTTAAGTATATAAAGGGGAGGGTGTGAATCCTAAATGTACTAAGGATAAGGGTAGCCAGACTTCTCACTACCGAAAAGGGAGCTTGCAGATGTAAAAACAGGGAAAGTTACAAATAATCTTGTAGGGGCTAAATTGGAATTAGAAAAATTGCTGTGAACTCAAACATAAAATATTAATATGAATATAGGTAATATGAATGTGCACATACAAATACATATGCCATATGTCATCTGTCATACACACACACACACACACACACACACACACACACACACACACACACACACATTTTCTATCTTCAGCCACTGAGAATCCTAAGAGCAATAAGACTGTGTAGAAACAAGCACACTAAGTGCCCAGATCTACATACTATTCTTCACTACAAGGAACCAGGAAGGCTGATTCTAGGAAGAAAAGAGAAAAAGGACAAGATGGACCTGAAACATCTTGTTACGTCCCCCCCAAAAAAGTACTTAAAGAATGATGAAGGGATATATCAAAAGGACTTAGAGGCTACCTTGAAGGAACTCCACTGGTTGTTCTGGGGCAATTTAACCATCAAAACAACAATAATGACAGATTTAACACATTAAATAACATTTTAAAGTGTTAATCCCTATTGATACAAATAAATAAACAGGACAGATGGAAACTCTTTCTGCATGTAGAATGATGGTTAATACATGTAGTAAGAATGAAAATAGGAAAATTAACATTTGGTGGCCGGGCTCGGTGGCTCAGCTGTAATCCCGCGCCTTTGGGAGGCTGAGGTGAGTGGATTGCCTGAGCCCGCGGGTTCGAGACCCGCCTGGGCAGCGAGACCTCATCTCTACAATAAATCAAAAAATCAGCCGGGCATGGTAGCGTGCGCCTGTAGTTCCAGCTACTCGGAAGACTGAGGCGGAAGGATCGCCGGAGCCCAGCGGGTCGAGGCTGCAGTGGCCAGGAGCGGCCACTGCACTCCAGTCGGGGCGACAGAGTGAGACTCCAACTCAAAAAAAAAAAACAAAGAAAAAACAAACATTTGGCAAGCATCATAGTGGTTGTGGATTCTGGGCAGATGTTTGATAAAAAAATAAGGTATTCTTACCTCCTGTGAAACATGTATCAATCACAAAGGTGAAAGTGGTGACGTTACCATGAAAAAAAAAAAACCTTTAAGACACCAATTTTACTAGGTGATCCATGATGAAAAAGCCTGTGTGGAACACACTGATGTTGTTTGCCTCCTGCTGGGACGTACACAGAGAAGATGAGCATCATTTTTGTGGTGCTCCTGTCAAGAATGTGTGACCTATGTCTACAGATGAGAGGAGACTAGATGGACCCAGATTGGGGAATATATGCCAGAATGAAAGGCCTGTACTCTTAGAGCTACCAATGTCATATGACAGGGAAAAATTGAGAAGCTCATCTACTTTAAAAAAATGAAAGAGACATGACAAAAATGCAATGCAGGTTCATGGGTTGAATCCTGAACAAGGAAGGCAAAAGAAACTTTCATGTTTTTTGTCTAGTTAGTGAAATTTAAATGCGGTCTATTAATTTTATGGCAGTGTTATAGTTATGTTGTTTTTCTGATTTGTATGGTTGTTTTGTGGTTATGTTAAGTAAAATCTTGGTTTGGGTGCAAATCAAAATGAGTTTTTGAGAGTGATGAGGCAATATGTTTGTACTTGCTCTCAGATGATTCTGTGATGGTTTTAAAATATGTCTACAAGTTCTTTGATGCTCCTCCTCTCAAAAGGTGAAGTCACATTCCCTTTCCTTTGAGTATTGACCAGTATTATTGATCAGCTTTAAAGGAACAAAATGTGACAGAAGCGACACTCACGACCACTTCTTTCAGTTCCTCTCCTAATGCTACCGGTTATCTCAGGCTCATGCAGGCTTTGGGGATAGGGCAACCATTAGCACAGCCACCCTCCTCTTGTCCACTGCAGAATAAACGATAGCAACTCCAGTACCCAGATTTGACCCTACGGGATCACAAGAAGCTTCATCTTCCCCAACAGCTTCCATAAGCAGCTGAATAGCAACATGGAGTTGTGAGGAACTTAATGTCTAAGAGATGTACTTTGGTCACCAAGGGGCGGTAGAGGGGAAGGAGACTAGTAGATAAATCACTGACCCCTCCTTTCTCAAAACAGATGGTCCCAAAGCACAGCTGGCCACATGGCTTAAATAATGAAACATTAGCTATGTTTCTTGGGAGGCTGTGGCCAGCTCAGTAACCTTATACTGTACTCTCCAATTTTCATTTGTAACTTTGCTCCCAATAAGAGAAAAGTTATAAGAATAACTTTTTTTTTTTTTTTGAGTTGGAGTCTCACTCTGCCACCTAGGCTGGAGTGCAGTGGCACTCTCACGGCCACCACAGCCTCAACATGCTGGATTCAGGTGATTCTTCCACCTCAGCCTTCCAAGAAGCTGAACTACAGACACGTGTCACCATACCCAGCTAATTTTTTTTTATTTATTGTAGAGATAAGGTCTCGCCAAGTTGCCCATACTGGTCTCGAATCTGTGGGCCCAGGCAATCCTCTCACTTCAGCCTCCCAAAGTGCTTGGATTATAGGTGTGAGCCACTGTGCCCAGCTACCCCTTTATTCTTACCACCTTGAAATTACACCCTCAAAGCTATTAATAAATTAGTAGCCTATAATCTTTACCTCAGGCAGTATTTTTTAGGAAACCAAAGTGAACCAGTGAGTTATCACTGGCAAGCAAGTTAGTAGACAAGATAGGGAACTGGAGTACCTTAAAGTTGTAAACATAGAGATTTCCAGAAAGATAAGAATATTAGCTGTAATTTTTGATTATTATTTGACAAGGAAGTTGATAAATACTGTAATTATTTTAACTCATGTAATTGCTATTGCAACACTGTTAGCTAGATACTATTATTCCAGTTTAACAGATTAAAAAAATACGAAATTCTGAGAAGTTGACCAAGGTTATACATGTAAAAATAACTCAACTGAGATACTACTCAGCATCTACTTGATTCCAATACCCACATTCTTTTACAGTTTTTCATGTTGCTCGAGAAAAGGAATGCAGAGAAACACTGTAATACTGGATATAATTGAGAAAAAGAGAAGAATAACTTGTGCTATGTATTGTATGGGAAAAGATAGTGACATTAATTTTAAGGGAGGTTTTTGTCTATACTGCTTTGACACATTAATCCCACCGTTTCACAGTATGAAGTGTATTTTAGACTTCTTCAGATCTTTTCAGCTTCCTTGCCAAGAAACGCCCTTCATGAGCTAAATGCTTCCTACCTCTTCAGTTCTGTATCTCACCATTTTCCCATGAGCAGCCTAAGTGTCAAGCATGTTGAGTCACTTGTTGTTCCTTTACATACCTCCGTGCCCTTAGGCACGCAATCTTACGTAAGAATAAAGAAAAATTTCTATTGATCGCTCAAGGTCAAACTATACCTCCTCCGTAAAGACTGCCCAGAACTTACAAGCACAGTTAATTGCTCCTTCCTCTTGGCTTCAACAGACCTTGGGACGTATCTATATTGGTCCAAGTATTTTATCATAATTATTTATTTACTCATGTCTCTGCCTATGAACATTTATTCGCTTTGCATTTTAAGTGTCTTTGCACATGGTGATAACAAATCTTTATATATAATTTATGTGTCAGGCCAAGTTCTAAACTATTACATTTAATCCTGACTCAGCCCTTTGAGCACATAAAAAGGTAACCTGTCTACACACATGCATTGTAAATAGCAGAGCTGGAATCTGAACCCTGTGTGTTTCCAGAATATGAGTTCTTAAGCACTATATATTCTCTCAGAGCATAATATTCAAGAAACAGTTGTGGAATGCATAGAGAAGGAAAATAGAAAATAAAGAACATTCAAAGTGATGTGGTTCTGGGAATAAACAGTGTAAGCAACCACAAAATTCTATAGTTGAGAAAAGCAACCATATATAGTATATCATAGGGTGTTTGTACTGCAACTATACCTTTTGAATAATTTGAATTTCATATCTGTCTTGTAATTGGAAGATATCAGTGTTGGGTATCTTCTGTTTCGTCACTGAGAACCATTCTCCATCCTCTGTTTTTTGCATCCCCAGTCACCCCCACCTCCAGGATGGGGGTAGAAGCTAATCTACATGGACCTATAATAACCAAGGCGCTGTGCTCTTTCACTTTCTGTGGGTATGGGGAGGGGGGATTGATTATCAGGCAACAGGAAACATTTTGGCAGAAGTCTGGGGTGAAAGGTCAAGGGGAGAGTGGAGTTGGGAGTGTCCCCCTAACTCCCTCTCTGCCTGATCTCTATATGATGGCTATGTCCTTCTACCAAAAGCCATGCACATGTCAGGTAGCCCTCCCCATACAGTTGTCCTCCTAGCTGTGAATATCATTCCTGAAGGTAATAATGGCTCCCTGCTGTCACTAACTAGGGATATTATACAAATCCTTGTTAGTTTCCTCAAGTTCTGCCTATACATACCCATTATGAATGTGTCATTTGTTTCCTACAGGATATCATACTGATAAAATAAAATTTACCACTGAAATACCAATTCAGCACAAAAAGAATTTAGTTTGCATCCCACTGCCACCTGATTTTGTTATTTTATAATAATTTTGTCTCTCAGAACAGAAAATGGGATTGGGATATATGTAATAAATGTTGCCTCTCCTGGGTGTCAGCTAAATATCTGTGCATGATTCACAACTAAATTTGGAGAAACAAAGTGTGCTTCCATCCCGAGTCAGAGGTTAGCACCTACAGAGAGTAGTACATGGTTCTGCTTTTTTTCTTCCCTGCTGTGCAGAAAATAAATCAGAAGCAGGGGAAGAGATGCTGGAATAAATGAGGATGGGAGGTCAGAGAAAGTGTAAGCAGAGCACTCAGAATGCTCTCACAGAGGGAGCTGAGAGCAAAACTGGAAATATAGGTTTAAACGGCAGCCACTGAAACATGTAGAAACAGGACTCTTTCAACAAACCGCCTTTTTTTAGTGACAAAGTAACTTTGATCCTTGATGCCTAAAGTAATAAACCCTAATTTTAAATTCAATCAGATTTCCAGCCAAAGAGTAACATCTGGCCTTAAAGTGACATCGAACTACTCATTGATCAATCTCTTACTTGACAACAGTTGACACTGTAATTCAAATACTTCACAGAGAAACTATGTAGGTTAAAAGAAAGTGATGTGTAAAACTTGCAGTTTTGCTGATTCTTAATGTTAAGATGTCTTTTGGGAATCTCATTACTTCAGCAACAGGCTTACCGAAGTTGTGAAATATGGAATCATGCAGCTAGAAAAGACCTTGTGTGTTAAACTAAATCTCACCTGCAAGCATCTGAGACAAATGAGACTATAGTCAACATTTAAAGAGATTTTGGGGAAGAAATCTATAACTGCCCAGGGAAAGTGATGAAGGATATACTTGCAATAACACATATGTAAAGCGTTTTAAATCATGATGAAAACACTGACATTTAAAACACCTCAGATTAGGTACAACAATACAATTAAAATTATGCAAAATTCAGAATGGTGGCAAGTATACCCTGAGCTAAGGGTTTCCATTTTGTCCAGAGTTGGTATAGAACACCTGCAGTCAGTAGTTAAATCATGCATTTGTTTAACATACAGCAAACAGAAACACTCAAAAAACCACTTAATTATTTTTATTTTTTTAAGAGATAGGGTCTTGCTATGTTGCCCATACTGGTCTTAAAATCCTGGGTTCAAACAGTTCTCCCACCTCAGCCTCCCAATTAGCTGGGATTATAGGCATGAGCCACTGCACCAAGCAAAAATATTTTAATTCTTAGTCATATTTCACCCTAAAAATTATTATAAACTTTAATATGTTCAATAGAATTACAACTCTTTATCTGTGATTTTTTTTTAAAATGTGCTTTTCTTTGGTTCTAAATATTATATCACTTGAAACATCATTAATTTGGGGTTGTTTTTATAGTTGTATTGATGTATTTATGGCAAACCATTTATATTTTGTCATTTCAGTGCCCATGTTAGACATAGACAGGTAAATTTCCCATAGGTGGTTTTAGGAAGAATTCAGAGATTGTTTAAAATTACATTTTATGGCAGGCTAAGTTGGCTGCCTATCCCACCCCCTTAGCCAATCAAAAAAAAATCTCATCAGATATATAAATAGGGCAGCCCAAATTTTCAGCTTATAATCTAGTGATTTTAGTAAAATCCTTCATGTTCCCTGTTGAAGATAAAAGGCTCAACTCCACCTCTTAACTGTCAAAACCACAGAAATGATCATAGACCACCCCTCCTCTCATCAGAGGTGGAGACCACAGCAATTACCTGTGCTCCACCCTCATTAGCATATCAATAACTAGGTAACTATATCTAACTTGTAGTTAAGAGCAAAAGCACTGTTTTTCTTGTATTTAAGAGCAAAAGCACTGTTTTTCAGCTCTTTCTGCCACAAATCTTCCTTTTTTCCTTCCCTTCTTCTCACTAATAAATTCTGTTTTAAAACTTTGCTGGCCACTCTAAAATTCATTTTAGGGATGAGCCAAAGAATACACGTTTTGATCCGCACCCCACCCAGCATCATCTGGAGCACCTGCAGGTAAAGTCTGTGGACACAAAGAGTTGCCAGCTTTCACAGTATGAGACCTATGAATTTGTATTATGCTGCATTTTGCTGCAAGCCAAGCCACTCATCTTTCTTTTGGCTGTGAGTTTCCGGGGATTTTACACAAGACCCTGCCCAGTAATTATAACTCCATCTTCTTTCTCTCTCTTTCTCTCCCTCAGGAGAACACAGTGAAAGACAAGAGTGTGGAATCAAGGTTATTTTTATGGATAAGGCTATTTATTATCTAGCTTAATTGAAAAGAAATAATTTATAAATGTAAGTACTTCAGGTATTACTTATTAGTGGTACATATTTCTTGAAATTTCATAACCCTTTAAAACAATCCACAATGTGACAGCTCCAAAATCAAGAACAAATGTTCTAACCCAATAGTTCCCAGCTTATAAATGTATTTCATGTTAAAACAATTTAATGGGATGTGATGGGTTTCAGTATTTAAAAAAACACACTACTAGATGAGCATAATAGTTTAATTCAGGGACTTTAAGGCTAGTCTCATCAACTTAAAAGTACAATCAATTCATTGAAAACCAATTTACTGAATATTCGCTGTGTACTAGGAACTGTGCTAGGAACTATGGTCACTGAAGTAGTTCACAACATGCTACTCCAAAATATGTTGTAGAGGGAAAAAAAACCCCTCCATTTTGGATATTAATCTGCCATATTGGTTTCTGAGTAGCTCCTATTCTGAGAAAGCCTCTAAGATTTCTATTTCATCTACTGTTACCACAACCTTGACCATAAATCCACCCATAGTCAGATTCATAGTCCTGGGTGGGGGCAGGCAGGAAGGGAGGGAACAGCCTTGTCTCACCAGGGCTAAAGACACAGAATGACTTCTGTTTGTCTCTGTTGAAGATTATTTTCTGAGAAACTATATTCGTCAGCCTCTTTCTCCAACTTCTCATCTTCTTTGGACTTTGGTGCTAGATTAACATAGACTGGCCTACTATGAAACATATGCCACTTTGACATATAGATTATTTTGAGTTGAAGGCACTGAGAAACAGTAGACGCAGAATAACTTTTTTATTTCCTCTCTTCTGCCTAAAAACAGACCATAAAATTTCTCAAGAGAAAGATGTACCGAGAAGAGAAGAACATCTTTATCACCAGAGACTAAAAATCAGCAATGAAATAAATCTGTATAATAAACTTACCAAAATAACCCTTATCTTCTACTAGTTTTTCAGTATAATTTTAGTAATTTCTCCACAGTTTACTGCCTCTAGCTCAAACCTCTTTGTCTTGTAATTTCTTCACAGTTTTATCATTTATTTGTCTAAAAAGTATATAAACTTTCTGCTCTGTTTATTTCTTTGGATCTTCATTTCTTGTGAGGATTTTCATGTACATGTTAAAACTTGTATGCCTTTATCCTGCTAATCTGTCTTATGTTAGCTTTCTTTGGTCTCACCAGAGACCCTAAGAGGGCAGAAGAGACATTTTTTCTCCCTTACATCATAGAAAGGTACATGTCATAATCTGTCCTTTAAAAAAATACAGTAGCCTGAGCCCAAGGATTCGAGACCCGCCCGGGCAACTTGGCGAGACCTTGTCTCTACAATAAATCAAAAACTTGCCGGGTGTGGTAGTGTGCGCCTGTAGTTCCAGCTACTTGGAAGGCTGAGGCGGAAGGATCGCCGGAGCCCAGCAGATTGAGGCTGCGGTGGCCGGGAGGGGCCACTGCACTCCAGTCTGGGTGACCGAGTGAGACTCTAACTAAAAAAAAAAAAATTCAGTCTGTGAGCTGCCAAATAGGTGTTTTCAGGATAGTTTTTAAAATTCCTGGCCGGGGACAGTGGCTCATGCCCATAATCCCAGCACTTTGAAAGTGAGAGGATTGCCTGAATCCACGGGTTCGAGACCAGCCTGAACCACTTGGCGAGACTCCATCCCTACAATAAATAAAAAAAATTAACCAGATGTGGTGGTGCATGCCTGTAGTTCCGGCTACTTGGAAGGCTGAGGTGGAAGGATCAGCTAAGCCCAGCAGGTCGAGGTTGCAGTGACTGTGAGCACTGTGCCGCTGTACTCCAGCCTGGGTGACAGAGTGAGACTCCGACGAAAAAAAAAAAGAAAAAATTCCTTGGCACACGTTTTTAAGAGAAAGAGAACAGACTGTACCCTGGCCAACACCTTTGCTACAAAATGTAAATACTTTAAAACTTTGAGGAGATTTCAGAAGTTTAGTGCGTTTCCTATGTATTCTAACTTAATATGTTGTGATTTAGACCATTAGAGATGACTCATGAGGTGATGAGTGAATCCTCCTCCCTGGGTTGCCTTGAGGTAGTATCCTTACAACTTGGCTCATGGTTTATTTACTTAAAGTACTTCAAAAGAACTCCTTAGCATTTGCCCTCATTTTGGGACTAGATATGTTGTCTGCGACAGATGTACAATGTGGCAAGTTGACTGATGTTGAGAAACCAGAGATATGTCCAAGGATATTTTCATCTAAAAAATTTCAAATCACTAGATGCCATCATCTACTAGATTGGCTAATTATAAGTAGCTTCATTATCAATTTTTCAAGTACAGTGACCTTTCTCATTCATTCATCATTAGTCATCTATTATCTTTCAAGAAAAATGTCTTGAGCTTTTACTACTTCCTATTTTGGGAATATAAAAGTGAATAACACAATCTAGTCTTGCCTACCACAAAAAGACAAGCACACATATATATTTTTATTTTTATTTTATTTATATATTTATTTATTTATTTTGAGTTGGAGTCTCACTCGGTCGCCCAGACTGGAGTGCAGTGGCCGCTCCTGGCCACCGCAGCCTTGCCTGCTGGACTCCAGCGATCCTTACGAGTAGCCGGAATTACAGGTATGCGCTACCATGCCCAGCTGATTTTTTGATTTATTGTAGAGATGCGGTCTCGCTGCCCAGTCGGGTCTCGAGCCCGCGGACTCAGGCAATACACTCACCTCAGCCTCCCAAAGGTGCGGGATTACAGGCTGAGCCCCCGAGCCCGGCCTAGATATATATTTTTTAAAAGTATGATGAGCCAGACTCGGTGGCTCAGCCTGTAATCCCGGGCTTTGGTAGGCCGAGGTGAGTGGATTGTCTGAGCCCGCGGGTCCGAGACCCGCCTGGGCAACTTGGCGAGACCTCATCTCTACAATCAATCAAAAATCAGCCGGGTGTGGTAGCGCGCGCCTGCAGTTCCAGCTACTTGGAAGGCTGAGGCGGAAGGACCGTCGGAGCCCAGCAGGTCAAGGCTGCGGTGTCCGGGAGTGGCCACTGCACTCCAGTCTGGTCAACAGAGTGAGGTTCCAACTTAAATAAATAAATAAATAATAAATAAATAAATAAATAAATAAATAAATAAATAAAATTAAAAGTATGATGGACAATATAATTTCAGAATAAGATATTGGAAACGCAGAAAAAAATCAACAATTCTGCTTAGGAGTGGAAAGACAAAAAATGATTGTGTAGACTGAAACATAAACTAAGATTTGATAGATTTGCATGAGTGTGTGTATGCTGTGGGTGACCAGGTGGTAATTCTTGACATTTCAGGTAAAGGAAGCAGTTTGAGCAAAGGAATGATAGTGTGAACAAAAGGGCACATCTGGAGAAATTCAAATTGCTCAGTATGGCTGAAGTTCAGGCTCAAGTAAAGTAGGTGAGTCACGAGGCTGGGGAGCCATGGAGCTACCTTTGTGTGCAATATTAAGGGCCTTTGACTTTATTTTAAGCAGAGAAAAAACATTGAGGAAGCATTCTGACAGTACACACCCAGCACTCCACACATTGCAACAGTCACACTAATCTCCTGTGAAATGAACTAAACTTGATCTAGAGTCAATTAAAGAGACATGACCCTCCTTCCTTAGGATTTTATAATCTAATAATGGAGCAATAAAATGAAAGTATCAGGAAGCATTCCTTTTTATAAAAAGACTCAACATAGTATTGTTCACTTGCAACCTCACTTAACCTGTCTATTTTTTAAACATTTTCCTTTGAAGTACCTTGAATGAAAGAACAAAGTGGAATATAGATTTTTGTCTAAATCTCTGTAGCTACCTGTTTAAAAGAGTTTGCAAGCAGGGGCAGATCATTATTTTTTGAACTATAACAGCAATCAAAGTAAATGGATTTTTCTTTGGAAAGAACCATAACTGCTAGTAGCCCAACAGCCACCATCAAGAACTTTGAAATATTATTGCTCTTATTATATCTACCAGATGGTAAAATAACTTGTAATTATTTGGAGGTATAACTTTGTGTATCTAAGAAGCAGGTAAGAAGAATCCTCCACTCTTACTTAAAATTATAAATGATTACATTGAGAAAGGCCACAATGCAACAAATGAGCAGAATATTTTTTGGCTTAAAAATAATCCTTATACAGTGTTAGTATTTTATAGAATTAAGTTCCAGAAATACTAACACAATTTTTTTTCATTTAATGAACAGTTATTGAGGTCTGATATTTGCTGAACTTGCCATCGGTGGTGGTAATAATGGTGCTGGTTGGGAGTATTCTGAATGAATTAGAATAGGTATTTGCTCAAGGAAATAAACATAACATTTAATCAGGCATTTTAGAACACTGGTAATATGGAAACAACAAATTAATGTAATACTATGTCCTTAAAGCTGGTTTCCTCATATCAAGTTCAATCTCTGAGAGCTATTTTGATAACTGTGATAACCACGTCATTATTTTTATTTACCTTTCAGTTTCCTTGGAGCACTGTGCTTAGTAAAAAAAATCTATTTTCAAAAGAAGACCCTATATCAATAATTTATACTTTAATTTGAATTTGAATATCAGGTAACTTTTTGCAAGTTATCTGCGTTTTACCTCTTCTCAAATTCTAGGCAGAATGACTAAATTTTTTAACAAAATATACCAAGTATTCAGGAGACACTGTTTAGAGACTGGAGAATAAATTTTAAAAGTCAGATGTTCTGTTTTATTCATTCAACAACACAGTATGTGCAAGACAGCAGTAAATGTTAAAAAGTTGACTAAAGTAGAGAGTCTGTTTATAGGAACAAGAAATTTGTTATATAATATGCTACAAATAATTTAAATATAAGGCAATATATGACAAGTTCAGTGTTGTTTATTTATTCAATGTGTTTTAGAAATTCAGAGGAATAAAACATTATTTCCATATTCGAAGTGGGTGTGTGTGGAAATGATCATAGGAGGCTGTTTCCAAAAAGTTGAATTTTATATGAACCCTAACGAATAACAAAACTTTTTTGTGGATGAAAATTAGTAATTATAGTACAGAACGACAAAACAGTATACTAAAGAATAAAAAGAAAAATACTTTCAAGGTATGATTAGAATAGCAAATTTTACCTAGATGGTAAAGGATTTCTTATATTCGGGTATAGTAGAGATTACTGTGGGAGACGGAAAAATACACTAAAGATTTTGGGGTAAAAAATAAAAAGAGAAAAACCTAACCTGAAATCTATGAGAAGAGCGAATTTAAGAAAAGACCTGGAGTTAGCTATTGGAATAATTCAAGGAAAGCAAAATAAAGAACATTAGAGTTGAGACCAAACAGAGGTGATCAATTATGGGAAATGATAAATGATGAACTCACAATTTATTTGAAGTGGAAGTGCAGAAGGAAGATCAAAGGTTAAAAATAAAATTCAAACAGTTTCCTCAAAAAATAAGTTTCACAGGCTCTTAATCGTGTTGGGAGCCAGCCGTGGAGGCCTGCCTGAGTGTTAGGGATCCAGGCAGGCTGCGGACGCTGAGACCACCAGGCTGGTTCAAGAACTAAAGGCCCATTCCCTCCTCCTTTCCTTGTTGTTTAGCATTACCCAGTGGTAGGGATTTTAACGATCTAAGCATGAAGTCCTGAGAATATGACAGGCATGGCTGACTCTAGGGATCCATTGTTCCCGCTTCTCACAGACTGCGGTTTCGGCTTTAAACTTAACACAGTTCAAACTCAGATCACATTTGGGAGCCTTATATGTGATACAAGCTTTTTTATAAGATTTAAAAATATATTTGTGGAATTAGTGTATACATTTAGAGAGCTGTTTCCAGCATGAGATGGTTATCTAGGGTTACCAGAAATGGCCTAGCACGAACTTTGGGCTGGGCCACATTCCTAAGGGCCCAGCGTCCATTTTGGACTGGGCTGACCTATAATTAAGAGTTTTTTATAATACAGGTAAAGTTAGCACAGAATAGAAAGGTATTAGGATTTAAGTCAGTCATTAGGTGTTGGATATGCATAAGTTTTAGAAGTTATTGATTATTAGGATTTTATGATATTAAAACTGTTGTATTGCTTTTGAGGAACATAAACCAAGCATAAGGAACAGTGAGATAATTTTGGGATTGTCCTTCCTCATACTTGGGGAAAACGCCTGGTGGGCGGGGACACCCCACCCACCTGGCTTTGTGTTCATGTAAAACTTTTGTAACTTGATGAAGATTGTCCTTTCTCATGCTAAGGAAAATGCCTGGTGGGTGAGGACGCCCCCCCACCTACCTGGCTTTGTGTTCACGTAAAAGTCTTGTGATTTGATTGGGATTGTCCTTCCTCATGCCTAAGGAAACACCTGGTGGGTGGGGGATGCGCCTCACCCACCTGGCCTTGTGCTCACGTGAAAGTCTTGTGATTTAACATGTGAAAGTTTGGGATAAAAGACTCACGCCTGGTCCCAATAAACGGCTTCTGCTCATTTCACTGAACAGTTGTCCACTTTCTTTCTCTTTATATCTATCCCTCCATCTTTCTTTCAATATCTATCCCTACTACAAAATCGGCTTCTACACTAGACAGAGTCCAGTCTCTTTCTTTCTCTTTATTTCTCCAAAATATTCGCCGACACTGCCCCACCTTCCAGGGACCCTCTAAATCTCTTTTGGGGGGCTGGCTCCCCATATAATCGTAATTCATTTTAAAAAAATCTGAAAGTACTCATGGACAATGGCCAGACAATATGTGTCAACAGAAGTCCAGGAAGCTAAACTACTACCTCTGCAACAATAGTGAGCAGAAAGGTCAGACATGGTCAAAACAACAAACTTCCTTTATGTTTCTCCCCATTTCCAACTTAGGATCAATCAAGAAAGTCAGTTGTGCTGCCCAGACTCATCAGGTAGCTAGTCTACCTCCAGCTTCCCCATGCCAACAACCTCCAACCAGAGCATAACTGAGTCCTTTCTTCTTTCTTAACTATAAAGTTTCCAGTTCTCTGGACTGCCTCAGAGTTTGCTATAGCAAGGGAATCAGCCACTCCAAAGACAAGTGATAGTGGCTGGTGTCCTTGCTACAGCAAACTCTGATTAAGTAGCCTTGGTTTATTTTCATCTGCATGGTCTTCATTTATTTCCAATGATCCCAATACACCGTTATACATAATTGTACTTATATATTCATATATGTACACTAGCATATACACACATGAAAATAAATAATTGCAAAATATTTCATAGAATAATGCATAAGTGTATTCTAAGCAATGCCCTCTGAAATTTTCCATTCCATTCATAAAAAAATGATGCTGGCCCCAACCTATTAAAATTATTTAATGGCTCTCTATTCAATATGACTTTTATATTGGAAAATAATTGCACACAGGTTTTCTAAAGCATATTTGACCCCAGAATCATCTGTTCACAGAGTATCTCTTAGGACTTGTTTCCTAGAATACTCTTGGAGAAGGTTGCCTTCATTTTGAGCAGAGATTCATGGAAGAATGGGATTGTGATCAATAGACATGGAAATCAGAATAAATACTTGGTTTCTAGTATAAGGGATTTAGTTCAATTTAAATCACATTGATTTAGAAATTACAGTTAAAAGAAACAAAGAAAAAATATTAAAATTGAGAAAACATTTTATAAAATTCTACTCTTTACTGAAGCTTATTTAAAAATCATTTAGTTTAGCTTTCCTTTCAAGCAACAATTCTATCTTTTCTGTTCTAGTATCTACTGTGAAAATAGGACTATTGCTTTGGGCACAGCAAATTAAATAGAGGGAAAGCCCCTATTAGAATCTGAAGGCACAGTGCAAGGGCAAATACAAAATAAAAATGGACTTAATTTTCCTTGTTGAAAATAAGAGTAGAGACTCTCTTTCACTTCTCTTTATCTTAAGAGTTCTCACTTGCAATTAATTCTTTGGTTTTTTCAAATATATATATGTAGAGACATATTTATTTAAAATGCTATATAAGCCTCTGCAGTTATGAAAATTTAGGAATGTTTTCTCAAGGATCTGCAAGCTATCTCCATGAAATGTAATTGTCTAGGAAGATAGCACCCCATCTCTCGATTTCTGTTGGAAGATAGGTGCCTGACTCACCCCAAGTTGCAAAACTACCACTATCATAAAGATATGAGGTTTATTTTTTCTGTGCATAAAGCCAATTAACTAACACATATGGTAGCCCATATTATAGGTGAATTTAGGATGAACTATGTGTGACAAATTGCATCAATTTCTCTTACTTGAGATCAAGTTACCATTTATCTTGAGAACATGTATATAATGAGGTTGCATCTCCTTGCCTATTTAAAAGGGTAAAATCTCTTTCTGGATTTGCAGTCTCTTTAGCAGAATGTCTAAGCTGCACATCTCATTCTGGTTTAATGCTTATTCAGTAATAAAATTCAGCTTTCTTTCTATATTACTTTTGTGGTGAGGCGTACTGAGTTGGCAGAAGATAATATTTTTAATCACATTAACCCAAGAAGAGACACATGTAGGAATTATGTATATTTTACTTAGTAGAAAGGATTTTATTTATTTATTTACTTTTATTTTAAAGGTGTGGGATACAATTCAGGATTGTGGCCATTGTACAGTATATAAGTGGCCATTGTACAGTTAAAGTTTGGGCTTCCCTTTGGTTCCCACTTTGCCTAGTTTGAGATCAGGTACACTTACTGATGTTGTGTTCCCCCCCACCCCACCCCTGCATCCTGGAAGTATCCCGCTACTGCCAATCTCTTTCTTATAGTGTCTTGCAAATGCTCAGGATCCGCTTATGTGTGAGAACATGTGGTTCTCTCTTCTTTGTTTCTGTAATATATCACTTAGTTTGATAGACTCTAAATCCATGCAAGTTGCTGTGAAGTCCATATGTTTGTCCTTCATTATGGCTGTATATTATTCCATTGTGTATATGTTCTGCATTTTTTAAATCCAGTTCAGTTTTGATGGGCAGTATGGTTGGGTCCATATTTTTGCTATGGGTTTTTACTTTTTAAATTTTTCTTTTGTTTCTGTATAAAAGTTTGGAGTAAAAATTATTTGGTGTGGGGAAAGATAAGAAAAATCTGAGAAAAATAGTGGACAACTGTGAAGAAGACAAAGTCTAAATAATGTCTTGCTTCATAAGTATTTGTATATTATACAATATTTTCAAAAATTATGATTTCTTAGTTGGGGTGAGTAAAGTGGAGTCTTTATGCTACAATGTGGTCTAGATAAGCCATAAGTTCCCATAAGACTTTTGCTGTGAGGTTTTGAGAAGTACTCTGTCCTTTGGAGGAGGCATTGCATGTCTCTGCTTCCCTTTCTGGGACACATACTATTAACTGCTCCGACGATGGGAAGAGACTCATGGAGCAGACCTGAATTAGAACCGATTTCTGCAGCCAAAGCCTATCCAGCCAGTAGGCTAAATGACAACCCTACAGGCTAGTTCACTCGACCAGCTTAATTGCTGTTGTTCTGCAGAAAAATGAACAATAAATAAATGAATATTATTTGTTTATCAGTACAGTGGACATTTTAGCAGCATTATTGTAACAATAGTAATCGATACAGGTGCTTACAAATAAAAGTAGCCTAACAATAGATAAACCTATATTAAGCAAAAGGTGAAAGGTTTTATAATACAGTTTTCTTAAGAAGGAAAAATCCTCACCAGGGGAATTTTAGACTTCATAAAGAGAATTTTGCCCTATCATAGGCCAGAAGGCTCAAAATGGAAACCAAGCCAGCACTTAGAATGCAAGGCACTGTAATTTACACAAAATCAAGTCTGTGAGAAAGTAGAGGAAGCAGGAAAATGTAATATGAAGGGAAAAACCAAGACCAGTTGAACCAGTACAATGGATTGTCGAGTCGTTAAGTAGTAAAACTTGCTAATTTAGCTTCATATGACTGGCACACAGTAAAATGAGTAGCATTCGATATGTTATTTCCTCTTTTCTATTTTAATGAATCATAAGGGAAATCAAATATAAAAATTAGACGTCAAAGCTAGGCTTCATTAGAAATCCTAGTCTATAGTAATTGTTCATAACTGGATTAAACCCAAACAGATTTGTGAATCTTTAGATTTGTGAATTGTCTATATATTTGATTTACCCTCCTAAACAATAGTATGATTTTTTACATTACTATTATTATTATTTTTATTTTTCTTTAGTAGGAGTCTCACTTTGTTGCCCAGACTGGAGTGCAGTGGCACATTCAAGGCCACCGCAGCCTCAACTTGCTGGACTCAGGTGATCCTTCCACCTCAGCCTTCCAAGTAGCTGGAACAGTAGGTTTTATTTATTGTAGAGACAATGTCTTGCCAAGTTTCCCGGGCTGATCTTGAATCCCTGGACTCTGGCAATCCGCTTGCCTCTGCCTCCTAAAGTGCTGGGATTGTAGGCGTGAGCCATTGTAGCCGGCCTATTGTTGTTATTATTTTGACAATAAATACTTGTATGTGAAGGTGTTTTAGAAGAACCCTAATTAGCACACCATGTCTGATTATTATGCTACTGGTGGTATGTGAACCTTCGTTGGCTTCCCATTCAAAAAGACAGGGGTAAAAGAGAAAAATGTGTGCATATCCTGATAGGAGAGACAAGGAAAAACTGAAAAAAATTGGCTTTTTAATTTTGTTGGCTTGGGAAAATGATTTTGAGCTCAGAAAATGAAGTTGGAATAAGAAGACAAAATTTGTGATACTTTGTGTACAAGTCAGTGAGCAACAGACATTAGATGGAAAAGTGAGTGAAAATGTGAGGAAATCCTGTCCTCTCTTCCAATGTAGTGTCACTCACATGCACCCCCACAGATGTTCTCACAGAGCTTAAACTGTGAGCTGTAGGTGACCCACAATAAAAGGCAATATCCTCAACAAAATGCTATCTGGCTAACACACAAACAAATAATAATACAAACACCTTCTAAGTTAGGAAAGAGCATCAAAATTTTACTTCACTTTGGTAAATATAATCTGATCCAATAATGTAAGTAATCTCTTTAGGTAATTTTGTTTCTATGAAACAGATCTTTTGTTTTTTTTCCCGTTTAAGTGGCTGATTCGTGTACATTTTCACCTGCTTCTATTCCTATTCAAGGAATGTATAAAGGAATGGTTTATGGGTCATTAAGAAGACTAGCAGAACCCAGCAACTTTTGGTTGAATGTTCTCTGATTTTACTACTACTGCTGATGTAGAGTAGCTGGCTTAATATCTTCCTTGGCTTGCTGAGTCTTCAGATATAATTATTCTGGTCTGGTCTCTGCGGGTAAATTGGGCATCCAAAAGATCTGGCCATTTAGCATCAGGAGATTTGTGTTTTGTAGCCTTTCAGTCTTGAGTCTCTGTGAATTCATAAGTTTTATAAGGAACACTGCATCTAATCATTAATGCAGGTAGGAGTTACTGCAATCCTTTGACATGCCAAGACTGTGAGGGATCAAAAAGGGTCCTGAAGTCTCTCCCACGCCATAATGAATGGAATACTGGATTTACTTAGGGCCAGCATACTTCCCCACTCAACCCAACATTCGGGGCAGCTGGTTATTAGTCTGTCCTTAAGGAACAGATTCTAGTGATAGGAAAGAACTAACTGCCACTATGTTACTTCTTTCCATTACCCTCAGGCTCATGAGGGTTCTGGCTATGAGCTCCTCATTTCCCCTGCTTTCATATTCTCCATCTCTATTATAGTAAGCCTGAAGACCTAACTTACACAAGTAGAAAGGGCATCTCCTCTATATGCTATGAGGAAACTCTATGATGTGAGTTCTTTATCCCTGAAAGGTTTCAAAGGAAGTGTATAATTCAGGAAATTCATTTTTCTGTGACAAAGACTGACTTTCAAGACTGTTTTCTCAACTCAACTCAAAATCACACTCTGATAGTCAAAAGCTGAACCATTTTCTTCTTTCTGCTTTGCTTTACATTAGCAATTTATTAAAAATGTGTATTTATTCTTACATGTTTAAACTTCAGTCACCTTCAAATACTCCCCGTTTGATGCAATGCATCTACCAAGATGCTTTTTTCCACTACTCAAAACAATGTTGATGTCTTTTAGTGTTTCTGCCATTTGTTTGTTTGTTTGCTTGTTTGTTTGTTTGTTTCACTTCTTCCACATGGGTAAAACGTTTCCCTTTGAGGACTTTTTCATACAGGGAAACAAAAAAAGTTGCTTGGGACAAGATCAGTTGAATAAGGAGAATGGGGGCATGGGAGTCATGCAGTTTTGGTCAAAAACTGCTGCAAGCTCAGCTCAGTGTGGGCAGGCATGCTTGTTAATCATTCAGCATGATATGAGCAAAGGCACTGAAAGGATCTCCAAAAAAATATTCACTGAAACCAAATTCAGCTCTCACAAAAACACTAGCTAGTACATTGATGCCAGAGTAAGTGTTTCAGGAAGACTACAGTACAAGGTGCTCATCACCTAAAAAAAGTTTCTGGTTTTTTTTTGGGGGGGGGGAGTTGGAGTCTAACTCTGTTGCCCAGGCTGGAGTGCAGTGGCATGCTCCTGGCCCCTGCAGCCTCAACCTGCTGGGCTTAGGCGATCCTTCAGCCTCAGCCTTCCAAGTAGCTGGAATCGCAGGCACGTGCTACCACTCCCAGCTTTTATTTATTTATTTTTTACTTATTATAGAGATGAGGTCTCACCAATTTGCCCAAGCTAGTCTCGAATCCCTGAGTCCAGGCAATCCTCTCGCCTAAGCCTTCCAAAGTGCTGGGATTACAAGCCTGAGCCACTGTGCCCAGACTGAAAACTTCATTTTTGGGAGGGTTCTGCACCCATTTATGTATTTAGGATGATAATCCTAAAGACAGCAATGCAAGAGAGAAAGGTATTGCATAAAAAAACACTTCATTTTACATATTTGTAATTCAGATTTATTCTTCTTATTTATCCTGTCAGACTAATCTAAGGTGTCATATGCTCAGGCAGCTTTTGCAGTTCACTCTCTTTTAACAAAGCATTTCTGTTTGCTCTAAATGCTAAGATCACATACTGAAATAACCTATTTATATGAACCTGTCCCCACTTTTGTGAAAGCTTATCGATGTATAAGATTAGGATTCATTCTGTTCTCTGTTTTAAATATTTAAAGCTGGAAACCTCTCAATGGAGCAAAAAGTATTTTCTGTCAAAATTCATTCTGAATTTATTAAAGACATTATTCATGTACCAAAACAGATCAAATAATCAAATTCTTATTTGTTATATAAAACTTCATGTGAAGAAAAAACTAATTTCATTAGAGACAACATAAACAAAGGATCTTAGAAATATATAAATACTAGGCAATGTTGCAAGAGAATTGGAAGTCCGATTAGGAGACTAAATAAAAGCTATGAATATTTTCTAGAAAGGCATATTAGATTTTAAGGAATAATAGTCAATAATATAAAAAAGCATCAAAGAAGGCAAGGAAAGAGACTAGGTGTGCTATTCAGCTTGTGCTGCTATACTAAAATACCAAAGATTCAATGACTTAAACACCAAACTGTTGTTTCTCACAGTTCTGGAGATTGAGACATCTAAGACCAAGGTGCCAGCAGATTTGGTTTCTGGTAAAGACTCTTTTCCTAGTTTGTATTATAGGTGGCCACCTTCATGATATAACCTCACATGGGGGGACGAGAGAGATCTCTTTCTCTCAAGTCTCTTTAATTGAGGGCACTAATCCCATCATGAGGGATTCACCTTCCAAAAGCCTAATCTCCAAAGCCATCACACTAGGGGTCAAGGCTTCAACATATGAATTTCAGGGGGACACAATTCAGCCGATAGCAGTAGGCAACAAGACTAAAAGAGTAAAAATAATTAGTAATTTAATAATAAGACAGAGGAAGTTATTAACAAAGAGTCTTAATTATAACAATTGGGGTGTTTATGAGGGATTACCATTCAACAGTCTGGAATACTAAAATATTAAAGGAATAAATGACCAAAGAAACAAAAAAATTTTCTTATACACTCTTGCTGCTAGCCCCCGACTGTGGATTTGATGTAGCCAATTAGATGCATTCAGGTGAGATTTAAAGAGTGGGAGAGACACTATCTTTCTCATCTCCCAGTGTTTTGTTCTTGAAGGCAAGCATCGCCATTAGGTTTCCCTGAAGTAAAACTTCTTTGTCCATTCATGATTTCAAGGGCACTGATTCTTGAATAGAAGCTTTTATTGACGCCCATAGCAACTTGATTTCCCACTGACCTAACCATGGCAAAAGCATCACATATTTGGCAGTTTGTTTCTTCCTTTTTGTTGTTTGTTGTTTCTTGCTTGTAGTCTTTCTTGGAAACCTGATTTGGAACTGCTCTTCTGACCATTCTAATAACTTTATAAAAACCTCGATACATTTCTGCTTTGTCAGCTTTTGGCACTATTTGATTTAAAAAAGAAAAAAGCATCAAGTGAAGCCCTAGAACTATTTTTGTTTTAATGTTTCCTGTCCCTTGACTGCTAGTGATTAACCCCCCCCCCAAATATCATCAGTATTTTTGAAGGGATGATTTCACTGTATTTGGAGTATGAGGTAGGATCCACATGGATATTTATCAGTATTAAACAATGAATAACACAACAAATACAGTAATATGATTGGCTCAAGATGCAGGGATCTTGCATTGCTTACATGCATATATCCTGAAATCTGACATCTTTGAGGTTGAAATATGACTCTATAGCTTGCTAAAAAGACTCAGTTTCATATATATATATATATATATATATATATATATATATATATATATAAACATATAGGGCAGTGTTGGGACTCATACTAAATAATTCATATAGTGATGTGTGTTCAATACAAGTCATTGTTAGGATGATCTAGAAGATAACTGGTCTTGACTCTGCTTAAAATTTTTAAAAAAGAAACACAACAAAGGCAAGGGGACTCTTCCAGAGGAAAAGAGACTGGAGAGACATAACAGCCAAATGCAATGGGTAAAACTTAATTAGATCATCTTGGGGTTGTTTTCTTTTTGTAAGCTATACAAGGACTTTTTGGGCCAACTGGGCATACTGAAAGTGAATTGTATAGTAGATAATATTGGTTAATGAATTTTCAGTGTCAATTTTCTTAAAGTGATATTGATATAGTGGCTACTTACAGAAAGGTTATTTTTAACAGAAGATACCTATGTACTTAGGAATGAAGTAGCATTGTATCTGTAACTTATTTTCAAATGGTTAGGCAAAACAAGTAAGCAAACAAATAAAGTTGTGTTTGTGTGAGTGCACATATGTGCATGCATGCTTGTGTGTGGTGGAGGAGAGAGAAACAGAGACAGAAGGCGTCAATGAGGCAGTCTTAAAACCTGATGAATCTAGGTGAATAATATATAAAGTGTCGCTTTTATTATTGTTTCAACTTTTCTGAAGGTTTTACTTTTCAAAATAAAAACAAAAAAGGAATAAAGGAGTCATCTAAAATAAGTCATAATTCATGAGACAAAAAATAATAGTAATATAAATAATAAAAATGGTAATAATTATAAAACATATGTGTCATAATTTAAGGGGAGATATTAAAATGATTCACTTGTAACTGAAGTTATAAAATCACAAAATACGTTGGGTTTCCTTTGTTATATTTTTCTAAATATAAAATATGTATTAAGCCAAAACAGAAACACAAATTAGCACTTTAGAAATCTTCAGATGGCTGGGTGTGGTGGCTCATGCCTATAATCCCAGCACTTTGGGAGGCCAAAGTGAGAGGATTGCCTGAGCCTGTGGGTTCGAGACCAGCTTGGGCAACTTGCCAAGAAGACCTTATCTCTACAATAAATCAAAAATTAGGTAGGCATGGTGGCATGTGCCTGTAGTTCCAGCTACTTGGAAGGCTGAGGTGGAAGGATAGCCTGAGCCCAGCAGGTCAAGGCTGTGGTGGACGGAAGCATGCCACTGCCCTCCAGCATGGGTGACAGAGTAAGACTAAAACTCAAAAAAAAAAAAAAAGAAAGAAAGAAATCTTCAGATGACACAGTAAGAAGCTGCTCATATTAATCATTTCCTGATGAGTAGCAAAAAATAATCTACTTGTCAGTGTATCTGTAAAATGTAGAGTTAAATTGCCAGTTCAAAAACCCGAAAATCTGAAAATGTAATAATCATTAACTTAAGCATGTAGAACCATTTGCACAGCTTGGAGGAGATACTAACACAAAGAGGAAGAAAAGCTAACACTGATATTATAGATTTCTTAATTAAAAATGATGACTACTCATTTTCTCACAAATTTTCTTGCCAATAGTGACAGAATGTGTGATATTCCTACTTCCTAAGGAAGAAACTATTCTGTCACTGTGCCACCAAGGGGTCAAAACAGTTCAGTACATTCCTCACAAGCATTTCAATCTATATTTGCCAGTTCTTGTGGTGAGTGTATTAGACTTGACATGTCATATTTCACACTCATGAAGGCAGCAAATGGCTTAGTTGATATATTTCATTAAAGTGTAAGATAAATTCTAAACATCAAATGTCAACAACAATGATGTTTCATTGTTGTCAATAAGTGGCCTACTATTTTTCATGAGTGTCATCAGAAACCTGTTTTCAGAGTTCAACACACTTTACTATACATGCTTCCAAGGTAATAATGAGTAACGTTAAGATAGGAAGCAGAAAGGATTCAAAGCACAAGCTGTGGAACCACCTAGGTTGAAATTCCATCTTTGCTACTGCTGACTATAACATTGAGCACATTACTCACAATTGCAAAACTTAGTTTCATCATCCCTACTGGAGGGAACATAATAATAGTTACCTCACAGAATTCTTGGCAAACTTAAATGAGGTAATCAGCATAGCACACCTCCTGGTACATACAAAGTACAACAATTCAGTTATGCATTAAATATGTATTGAGCTCGCACTCTGAGTCAGGTGTTGCTCCAGGTTCTTGGGGCATAGCAGTCATTGATAGAGAACTTCCCCCCACCCACCAAAAAAGAAAAGAAATACCCATCTTATGGAGTTTATATTCTAGTGAAAGGAGACAGACAATATAAAATACATATGATAAAATAATGTAATATGCTAGAAAGTGATAAGTGATACGGATGAAAAAATAAAGCAGGATAGATAAATTTCAAAAGGGAAAATAGGTCCCAATTTTTAGTATAGTGGTTAGGTAGGTACCCTTGGAAAATGACAGCTGAGCTGGGACTTGAAAAAAATGAAGAGGTTAGACTTACACGTTAGAGGAAAGGCCTTAAGGAAGGAATATGCCTGAATATTGAAAAGGAGCAAGAAGCCCATAATATGACTTCAGTTTTAAAAGGATCATTTTGGCTGGGCTCGGTGGCTCAGTCTGTAATCCCGCGCCTTTGGGAGGCTGAGGTGAGTGGATTGCCTGAGCCCGCGGGTTCGAGACCCGCGTGGGCAGCGAGACCTCATCTCTACAATAAATCAAAAAATCAGCCAGGCGTGGTAGCGCGTGCCTGTAATTCTGGCTACTTGGAAAGCTGAGGCAGAAGGATCGCCGGAGCCCAGCAGGTCGAGGCTGTGGTGGCCAGGAGCGGCCACTGCACTCCAGTCTGGGCAAGAGAGTGAGACTCCAACTAAAAAAAAATAAAAAATAAAAAAATAAAATAAAAGGATCATTTTGAATACTGTGTTGAGAAGAAAAACAAAATTAAACAAATAATTTTTAAAAGGTGGTAGCAGAGAAATCAATTAGAAAGTTATTGCTGGAATCCTGGTGACTGATGATGGTGTGTTGACAAGGATGCCAGCAGTTGAGGCAGTAATAAGAGATCGAATTCTGAATGTGTTTGCAAAGTGAAGGCAAGAGAATGTGCTGATAAATGAGATGGAGGATGGGAGAAAAAGGTAAATCAAATAAATCTTCAATAATTTCTGGAAATGATGAAAATATTGGAAACAATGAAGCTTCCATTAACAACTAAATTGGAGATGACTGTAGGTAAAGCAATTTGGTAGGAAATCAATTCAGTTGAGTTTGGGAAATCTGTTAGGTATCCAAGTGGAGATGTCAGGAAAGCAGTGGAGTGTCTAGGGCTCCTGCAGGATCAGTGGACTTGCAATGTAAATGTGACAGTCGATATATACCTAATAGTTACAATCATGCAACCAGATGAAAGTACTAAGGGAATGAGCTTGAGAAGAAAAGAGAATAAACGACCATCAACATGAAGTGATTGGACAGAAGAGGAGAAAATAATGTGATCAGAGAAAACAATGTGACTGGTGAAAACCCCAGGAAATGGAACAAAAGTAAATAAAAGTAATAAGGAAAACTGAGCATTTAGTACTAAGATAAATGTTGCTGATTTGTCAAGTAAGATGTATACAGAGAATCGACAGACTTAGCAAAGTAGAAATTATTTTTGACCTTGGCAGGAGAAGTTTTGATACTGTGGCGTTAGTAAATACCTGTTTGGAACAAATTAAGAGACAATGGGAAAAGGTGAATCAAACATAGCAAAGATGAACAACTTTGTTGAGTAATTTTGCAACAAAGAGAAGCAAAGTTATGGAGCAACAGCTGGCAGAAGAAGTAGCGTCAAAACAACCATTTTTAGGCCAGACTCGGTGGCTCAGCCTGTAATCCCAGCGCTTTGGGAGGCTGAGGTGAGTGGATTGCCTGAGCCCGTGGGTTCGAGACCCGCCTGGGCAACGTGGTGAAACCTCATCTCTACAACAAATCAAAAAAAGGATCTCTGGAGCCCAGCAGGACAAGACTGCAGTGGCTGGGAGCGGCCACTGCACTCCAGTCTGGGTGACGGAGTGAGACTCCAAAATTTAAAATTTTTTATAAAGAGAAAAATCTACACTTGTATAATCATGGCAATGATCCCATAAAGAGAGAATATTTGATTATACAGGAGAAAGAGACTGATTAAAATCTTGGAGTAGGCAAAAGGCAATGAGATTTAGCGTACTAGTGAAAGGACTGGCTTTAGGTAGAAGCATGGCTAAATTTCATTTATAGCTACAGGCAGTAAGGCACCAAACATAGGCAAAGATTTTGATATCCGTGTAGATCTGATAGCAGATATAGCATATAGTTAATGCCACCTAAAATAAGATTGATCCTAAAAGGAAACATATGAACGTTAACTAGTTCCTTTAGCTCATCCCATAGTAGTTCAAATGGAAGTTGATTAAATCCAAATTGATTGAATCTAAATCATGTTTGTATAAATATACTTATACAAATGGATTTCCAATACAAACTGAAACATTTGGCTTTTTTTCTTTTGTATGTATTAGAAGAAGAATAGATCAGAAACTACTTTTATCATGTCACAACATAGTATTTCAAAACTTGTTACCTAATTTAGAACAAAGAGAAAAAGATCCAAAGCATTTTTTCCAATTAAGTGTGATTCAAATATAAATTATGAAGTTTGAGTTAATTTGGATTTCAGTCCATAAAGTGTTTTATATTTAGGTTTTTATTTGAAATGAGACTTAGGCATGAGAGAAAAAGTGAAATTTTATGACCTGTGTCTGACTGTTATAAGCATGCTGCCTGCTACTTCCTGTTAAAATGTTTTAATAACTATGCAATTATTTATTGTTTAGAAAAACTAGGCCAATATTAATTAGTATATCATCTCTGCATCCTCCTAGGCTTAGGATGTATTCTAAGTATTTAGTCAATGACTATATATTTGGCCAATAGTCAAGATGAAGAGCAGAGAAAACAATAGTAAATCAAGTGGGGGAGGAGGTTGGAAGATGCTAATGTTGACTAGAATATCACATATTTTATAAGCCTAGTATTGAGCAGACTGGGACGTACATACCAAAACCAGTGTTTGTTGATTAAATGTGTGAAGTTTAGGTTTAGGTTGTATTTTGGGAGAGGAGGCATTACTTATCTGACAGAATTTTAATCTTTTCTATTTTAATATCCTTCTTTCTCCATACCCTTATTTGCATAATTATGACAATAAAGTGATTTAAAATAATCTAAGAACTATAGCTCCCTCTTAAATTAAAAAAAAAAGATACAGAGAAAAAGATTCTTGATAACTGATGCATGGTATTAAATCTGACATCTAATTCATAACACTAAGCAGCAAAATGATACTACATCAAATGAATAGAGACAAAAAACAGTGAGGATGTGATTCAAAATAAAATGGGCCTGGCGTGATGTCTCACGCCTATAATCCCAGTACTTTGGGAGGCCCAAGTGAGAGGATTGCCTGAGCCCACGGGTTTGAGACCAGCCTGGACAACTTGGCAAAACCTCATCTCTACAATAAATCAAAAAATTAGCTGGGCATGGTGGTACATGCCTATAGTTCCGGTTACTTGGAAGACTGAGATGGAAAGATTGCCTGAGACCAGCAAGTTGAGGATGCATGACCGTGAGTATGCCACTGCACTCCAGCCTGGGCAACAGAGTAAGACTCCAACTCAAAAAGGAAAATGACCAATTAAAGCTCACTTTATCCCCAAATTTAAATTACGATCAAGTAAAAAACAATAAAGAAATTAAACACAAAAATGACTATGCTACTTAATTTATTTAGCATCGTTCTTCTGGTAATTATTTCTAAAAAAAAAATATAGACTGTACTAAGAGATTTTGTATAATGTTAAAATATATTATTTTCTTGGCTCAAAATAAATTTTGAATCCATGCTGGCACTATACAAATGTATAATTATTTTGAGTATAGTAGCATTTACTCTATATGTATCATAGACAGTAAGTTTTTCATATATTGTGTTAAAGGAGGAGTAGTGAGGTATAAAATCCCCAACAATTTGTCAGAGTTAAGCTGCAAACTGCATCTGATTTTCCACCAACTGAATCTAATATAATTAATTGGCTGTAGTGCTACAGATATGAGATTATGAGCAAAGCAACATAAACATAAAGGATCTTTTTAATTGAGTAATCATAATTTTCCATAGCTTCTTTCCAGTTTTGTTTAGTGTGGGAGCAAGATGTTTTCTGTTGAATTAAACTATAACAAAGGGGGTGATTGAGCATTTAAACTTCAAGGACTATTCTTGGAGGGCATTATACACTGCTTCAAGATTCTTAATGACTTCAGTGAAAAATGGCATAATTTTCCTTCCCAGTTTGAAAATTGACTTTTTAAAAAATGCTTACCATCAGCCAATATATATAATTTTAAAAGATAGAGTAAAAATGCAATCATTTCCATTTTTATACTAATGCCATTGTATAATTTCTGTGATTTTACAACATACGATTATTGGGATCTAGGATTGATTATATAGCATTAGTCGATTTTATGTTACTTTTTCAAATATGTGCATTTCACTCAAATCTGATTCCAAATGAAACGGCACAGTAAAATACTGTCAGATTCTAAATGACATTTTTTGAACTGTTTAAAATGTGGATTTACTATATGTAAAGTCATTTCAGTAACCAAAAAAGACAAAGCAATTTTGAAAAAGTCATATAATTAAATCTCAGTATTGAAAATTTGACTTATCATATTTTCCAGACTCTAAACTCTTGTGTTGCATTGGCATCAATTTGAAACTATATGGTATATTGCTAATTTGCTTTTCTGACAAGCATTTTCTTGTTGTTTATCATAAAAAACAAAAGGCATTAACACTATGGTTAATTGGGGGTAGTCATGTGATAGAAAATGCAGATCATTTGGAAGGATTAAAGCTTTGTCAGCTGGATCCCTAATTCCCCTCCATTAAGATTAGATAAAGTGCTCTCAAGACAATAAGCTGATTATGACAACCTAACAGTACAAGTCAATTTATTAGATGAATGGCTCAGAAAAATCAAACAATAAAAACAGAAGTAACATAAATTTCCAAAACATTGAACCAAAAATACATGAGCTAGATGTACTCTACTACTTTATTGGCTTATAATGACTTTACTAAAAATAAAATAAATTAAAATAAATTATGTACACAAATATATGTAAAAGAAAAAGTGGCCCTTTTTTTTTTTTTAATTGGAGTCTTACTCTATTGCCCAGGCTGGACTGCACTGGCATGCTCACAGCCACTGCAGCTTTGACCTGCTGGGCTCAGGTTATCCTTTCACCTCAGTCTTCCAAGCAGCTGGAACTATAAGTGTGTGCTACCATGCCCAGCTAATTTATTTGATTTATTGCTGAGACAAGGTCTCACCAAGTTGCCCAGGCTGATCTCCAACTCCTGGGCTCAGGTAATTCTCTCCCCTTAGCCTCCCAAAGTTCTGGGATTTACAGGCATGAGCCACTGCACCTAGCCAAACTGTTAACTGTTTACAAACGGTTAATTTACAACAAAATGACACAGACATATGCAAAGCCAAACCCTCCTCCCATGTTTCCACTTTTTTGAATGACCATTGTTAACATTTTGTTTTAGTCCTTCAGATTTTGCCCTATTCATATGTATTTTTGGCTGTTGTTTTGAACAAAAATGTGTCATGCTATAAGTAAAGTTTTGCTTCCCCTGCTTGTTTGATCCAGCAATTAAGGACCATGTTTATATGTACAAATTATTCTTATTCTGTTCTAAAAATAAAATTAAATAGTTTAAAATATGGCATTATTTATCAGACATCAACAAACTGACAGAGCTTAGTAGTTACATTTTATTTTTGTATTTTTACATATTGCAAATCATGCTTCAAAAAACTGACTTATAATTTTAGTTATGTCAAAGTGAATATTTTTGTGGAACAGATTTATAGAAGTAAAATTTTGGATCAAAAGCTATGTTCTTTTTTTTGTTTGCTTGTTTTGATGTACACACCCAAAGGTTTTTGTCAAGGTATACATCCACCAATAGTGAATAAAGAGTACAGGACAGGGAAGGTGAGAAGTCATGAGATCCAGATCACAAGAACAAGGTGTGGTATGCAGCAAAGGCCAATCTTTCATTGAACAGGAAGGATAAGTTCATTGAACAAGAAAAGTAGTGATGCTACCTGTTGTGTAGATTTGGTGGTGAGAAGCTGAGATATTTCTTGGCTGTTTTTTGCCATTTTTTCCTACACAGTATGAAGAAAAGATCATCAGCTGGTTTGAGTGGGAAAGGAAGATGAATGTGAGAAATTTGAAGCTCTACAAAAAAGTATGAAAAAGTGGTTTTAGAGAGTAAAAAAGAAGAATTTTAGTTGTGGTACACCAAAAAAAATGGCCCCTCAAAAGATATCCATGTCAAGTTCCAGATATCAAATCTCTGGAACTTGTAAATATTACCTTTTTGGAAAAGGGATCCTTGCAGATGTAATTAAGTTAAAGATTTTAAGATGGGATTACCCTGAATTATCTATGTGGGACTTCAGTGCCATCTGACGTGTCCTTAAAAGAGAGAAGCTAAAGGAGATAGCACAGACAAACAAAGGAGAAGACAATGTGAAGATGAAAATAGAGAGTGGAGTGGTGTGGTCACAGAACAGAAATGCTGGGGCAGCCACCAGGAGATAGAAGAAGCAAGAAACAGATTATCCTCTTTCTATTTATCCCAGACAGAGAGCAGACCAGCCAGATTTCAGACTTTTTGTCTCCAGAACTCTGAAAGAATAAATTTCTGTTGTTCTGAGCCCACAAGTTTGTGGTAATTTGTTATACTGGGGAACTAGTGTACTGAGGAAGCTAATACACTAGAGAAGTGTGTTATTCTACAATGTTTAATTAGCATTTGATGTTTATAGTTATGATTCTGAAGTACAATTAGTTGGCAGAAAGAAAGAAGATACTTGCTTTCAAACATGCTTGGAACGTTTCTAGATATAGTGAGAAATAAAGAAGGCAATTTTATATGCTTTTGGTTTTGCAACATATTATTTATAATAAAGAATTTAAAAAATCCAAACTGGAAACAAAACAGATGGGAATGATTATGGATAGCAAAAAAAAAAAAAAAAAGTATAGGGCAACTCAGTCGAATTTCTCAATAAACTTGAGTACATTTCTTGTGAAGTGCTAAAGTAAGAAAGTTGTAAAGGAAAGAAGTAAGGTCATTGAAGGTTGTGGCTGAAATTTCACAGGAAACATAATTATTGGTGAAAATAAAAATTGTCATAATTTATTATGTGGCCAAGGTGGTATGATGAGAAAATGGTTGGAAGTGAGTAGGTGAAGGAAATAGATACTGGAGTTTCAATATTTCATACTCATCTATGTTTTTAACATGATTTTATAATATAACTTAAAATGGTTTGATGACTTTAGGTTTTGAAGTTGATTTTTCAATGTGTAATGATTAATTACTTTTGTTTGGTCTTAAAAAAAATCTTCCTAGAGTTAATTTTATTTTTGTACAAACTTATCCAAATGTTGACATGGGAAAACCACTTTTTATTTATTTGCTAATGGTATTTAGATGAAGCTGACTGCATCCCACCTCTCCTCCACCCAATCTAGTTGTGTACCTGATAGAGAGGCTAAGTCAATCAGTGTGTTTTGTTTTCTTTATTATTGTTTTTGAGTTGGAGTCTCACTCTGTTGCCGAGACTGGAGTGCAGTGGCCGCTCCCGGCCACCGCAGTCTCGACCTGCTGGTCTCCAGCGGTCCTTTTGCCTCAGCCTTCCAAGTAGCTGGAACCACAGGCGCGCGCTACCACACCCGGCTAATTTTTGATTTATTGTAGGGATGAGGTCTCGCCAAGTTGTCCAGGAGGGTCTCAAACCCGTGGGCTCAGGCAATCTACTCACCTCAGTCTCCCAAAGTGTGGGATTACAGGCTGAGCCACGGAGCAGGCGTGTTTTGTTTTCTTTGTCATGCAATTGATTCCATGGTGAGCACAAAGCACAAGTTGAAAAAAATAAACTCAGTTTGGGACTTGCCCTTAAGCCATGAAAGAAATGGGTATACTATTTCCAATCGGAAACAAATCTGCATAATTATAGCCCAGGAAACTCTCACAAAGCTCTGGAAAACACATAGGGAAAAGTACCTAATGATGAAGTGTCATGACACTAAAAAAATGAAACCAAGAAGTGAAGGAAAACAGCTTCTGTTTAGTAACTTAAACCTCAAATCAAGACTTATCTGTTCTCCTAACCATTTAGCTGTTCAGAGAGTTAAAAAAAATCCTTTCTTGAATTAGTCCAGTTAGAGTAACAATATTATAATTTTTTGTTGTGATATACAACAGAGGCTACCACATTATCAGTGTTGCTGATAATTTAAGAAAATGAATTTACTCTATAAGTGAAGTGCTTCAAGTTCTCCTGGGGCACTACTGAATTTCTATTGTGACTGTATCCACAAATGACTGTCAAAAAATAATTTCTCACTGAGGAAAGTCATATCATAGTGATGACATCAGCTAGCATAGAATATTTGTCAAAAAGCTGAGCAACCACATTGAAATCTATCTCTAATTGGTATATTATATGAATATATATCTTGGTTTTTTACAACTTTCCCTTCATAAATATGAGTTTACATGTTAGCACCAAGTCATCAAAAACTTAAAAATGAAGAGTAACACCAGTTATATACGTGTATTTTAGATAAATTAATTTTAAAAGCTCTTGTTGAATTACATTTTTGTATTTTGTGCTGATTACAATCTTCTTTATAACTCTTCCAAATACACACCTTCCACCTACTCTTTGTTAGTCCTCCTGCAAGGTAATAACAAATACCACTCGCTATTGCATTTGCCACAGCATATTCCAGAGCTTGTTAAGTCATCTTTGCTAGAGATTTTTATTTCATAAAAATATTCTCTTCCTACTTCTTCAGGCCACAATTTGCAGCAGAATGCTCAATGTATATTTGTTCAATGGATTGAATCAAATTTTCAGGAATAAAGGTGATAACAACATAAAGTAAATCTACAAGATGTATTATTGAGAGAAATTTGTCATATTTGAGAGGTATATGCAATAGTTAGAATCAGTTCTATAAAATGTCTAATAGGATTATGTCTCAAAACTTGCTTAGATCATGTCCGTGAAGTCATGGACAAGAATTTATAAGACAGGCAAGACTGTATTTGGAATGTTTCCTTGTCTATGCCAGTAGTTCTATAATTCTGACTCAGGGCCAGTGCATGAAAGGTCTTGTCATGTTGATTAATTTAAAAGGTATTTTTGTGTATTTGAAGTGATGACAACAGCAGAAACAATGGAAATATTGCTCATCTATTATTATCAGATGGCACTGATATTCAGTTATACTCTTAAGACCACACCACTGCAACAGAGACAAGAGAGGATTCATTTTTCTTTTGCCATTGAGATGCTAAAGGAGTAAACTTCTATCAGCTAAGCAAATTGAACACAGAGATAGTCACACAACCGGTTAAGTTCCCTTTCTTAAATAAGATGGGAAGGAAGTGGGAAAATTTATATGTTAAAATGGGTTCGCGTTCTATATGTTAAAATGGGTTAAAACGGGTTAGCTGTTAGTGGCCGTGTTCCCTTTTCATTCTGCAATTGTTTAAATAGATTAATCAGAGATAACATGAACTAAGAATAGACAGACTTATTTAAGAAGGTCTATATGTCAAAGAGTAATTATTCCTTCAAGACAGCAATGGTTAATTCTATAATTCAATCAAAAAAGATATTAAAAATCATTAACGTAACCCTAATATCTGGCTAATAAGAACTACCAGACTTTTATCTTACAGCAGACTAGATGCATATTAAAAGAAAATACAATTTATTTCAGCATACATATAAAGGTAATTTGTAAGTTATAAGGTAACTGAGATTGAAGCAATGAAAACTGCAAGAATATATGCATTTACTACTTTTGCAAGCATCATGTATTGAAAAGAGCATTTAGTCATATGATAATGAGATTATGTTAGTTCTACTGCAAGAGATAGACCACCAATGAGAGAGACATAGTTGCAAAAGAATAGTATTGACTTTAAACAATAATAATTAAATGCTAATCTCAGTATGAAATAACACTTTTGTTTGACTTTGGGCAAAAGATTGTGTCTGTTTTGAGATTTGCACATATAAAATGCATGTAATAATAACACCCCAGAGAGATGCTGTGAGGCTTAATTAATTTCTCCAGAGTGCTGTGGGCATGAGAAAACGTATGCAGTCTGGGCATTTAATCACTATTACTCCTTCAGGAGTTTTCTTTTGATATTACCTGGGGAGGTTAGATGGAAGGCTGCCAAGTTACTGAACCCTCAGAAGGAACTAGAAATACCTTATATTGAATAGTTAAATGAATTAAAAGCTAGGCAGTAGAAATAAACTTTAAGCAAATGAAACAGTTGGTCACTTGGGGATATCCGAGAGGATCAAATGACTTAACATTATAATTATACATTAACATTATACAGTTAAGAAAAAATAACATATACTGTATGTGTGAGCTAAGGTCCTGAAAGAGAAAGAAGTTGGGGAAGCAAAAGAGGAAAAAAGGAGAGAAACAGAGAGGAATAAAGACAGAGAGGGAGAGGGCAGAGTAGAGAGATAGATAGATGATTTATTTATTCATTCATTTATTTATTTTATTTTTGAGTTGGAGTCTCACTCTGTCGCCCAGACTGGAGTGCAGTGGCCACTCCCGGCCACTGCAGCCTCGACCTGCTGGGCTCCGGCGATCCTTCCGCCTCAGCCTTCCAAAAGTAGCCGGAACAACAGGCGTGCCCTACCACGCCCGGCTGATTTTCTGATTTATTGTAGAGATGAGGTCTCGCTGCCCAGGCGGGTCTCGAACCCTTGGGCTCAGTCAATCCACTCACCTCTTCCTCCCAAAGGCACGGGATTACAGGCTGAGCCACTGAGCCCGGCTGATGATTTATTTTTTTAGATAAAGGAAAGGAAAGGAAATAAGGGAGAGGGTAATACATGGGGAAAGACAGGAAGAAGGAGTACGTATGGGTTAAGGTCATTATTAAATATTAATAAATTGGAAAAGGTCTTTTCAGAAGATTATTAAAATTTCAAACTGTTGAGAGTGTTGCCATATCTCTTGACCATCAAAAAGAAAGATTTCTGCAGTGGAATTTACATTAATATCCAAAAATTAAAATTGTGAGTTTTAGGTCTCAGAGAAATGTATTAGTTATAATCGGGGCTGAATTTACAGTATTTTTGGAAGGATATATTGAAAAATAGGAAGGGTGTTTGACAAAATGAAAAGTACTCAATGCATTTTTAGACATTACTATTCAAATTATATGATACATGAGCTAAAGTTGCACTAATTTCTTGCTACATCATTTTTTTCCTCTTTGATCTTAGGTATTTTGCATTTAAGCTATTAATTGCAAATGGCTGACACTTAAAGAGCATTGGTTTGAGTGAGTTTAAAATTTCCTAAATCATTTTGGAAACTGAAACACATTTGTCATACAGAATCAATGTTATATACTGAAAGTTATTGTTTCAGGAGAAGTAGCTATTTAAAATATGGATAGCAGAAAATAATTCATTCATCAGACATTTGTTGAGTGACTGTTTTGTCTTGCTCCTTTGTGGATATTATGCTAGGAATAAAGAATAATAGAAGTTGGTTCAACACAGTTTACCATCTAATAAAAAGGAAATTCAGAAATATGAGACTAAGTTACATTTTATAAATGTTAAAAAAGATAAATGCCAAGTGATATGAGATTTCTGAGGATAGAGTTATATTTACAATGACAATTCATAAGAGACAACACCTTTAATAAGCAACTTCCTTTTATAATATTCATTCCCATGTACTTCTTACAGCTTCTCAAGTAAAAGGCTGCACAGGAAAAGGTCCCTATATTTGAAAGTAGTAGTAGGAAGAGCTAATTGTACAGTCCTTCCTTTGACACTTGTTTTGACAGTCCCTTTGTGGTGGCAGAGAACATGAAGTTAAACATGAATTTAAAAAACATTATTTAAAGCATTGTTCTCTGAGACAAAAGTATTCAACTTCGAGAGAAATACTTGAATGAAATAATGAAAATAAAAATAGTTTCTATTGAAAGTTCTAAACTCTGCACATCTGGCTTGTCCTATAGTTAGGTATGAGCTGAAGTTTATTAGATTATGGTCATTTAATGACTACTGAAAGTCAAAACACACCAACATGGAAAACTGGAAAAATTAGTGGCACACAATGTGGTGGAGCCGAAAATTCGGTGTCACTTTGCCCTTTCATACCTCCAAATGACCCAGCAAATAAACAGCTTGAGTATATTAGATTCCTAAGAGAGTTCCTGATCTTGCTAATGATGAAATGATTTTGGAATCAGAGGTTTCCAATAAGTATTTATTGAGAAAACATATAAAGCAACACTTATTGCAACCTACAACTTGCTAAAAAGCGCTCACAACTGAGAACACTTAAATGAGAGGTCGGGGTCTTTTGGATCATTGCCATTTTAGGAGAATTTAGGAGTTTTAGGCACAACCAAGATTGATCATTAGCACGCTCTTGATTTATGGAGAACACTGTCAAGAATAACATAATGTTTTTTACTATTTTTATTAATGTATCAATCCATCTTTGATTCTCTGGACAGGAGTTAACTGTGGTCTAAGATGAGTTTAATATAAATCCTCATCTGTGCATTAGCACCATCAAAATCTAGAAATGTCAGTTATGTATATCAAGAATCATGTCAGGCAGGAAACAGAAATCATACTTTAATTTTAGGTTTGATGATAAGAAAGCTATGTTCAAGCCTTCTCCTGTTTAAATTCTACTTTAGGGATCTAATTCATGTTTGGATGCCCACCAATTAACAATAGGTGTCATCTTAGTATACAATACAAGTAGAATGAATGAATAAATGGTCTCATTGTTGCTTCTGGCCGAGTTAAATGCTAACCTCCTTGTCATTGATAAATTTCCATTAGGCCTTCAGCTTTCCCCCTCATATTTCTACCAATGGTTTTGACACTGCTATCAGAGCTAGCTTTCATTATGACTATTCTTCAGAAATGCCTTTGTTAATTCCTGATAATTCTTAGTTAAAAGCTTCTTCTTGTATTCTCCAGGTCCACTCATGCTCTGACCTACCTGCCTTGACTGGTTCTCTGGATTCTTGATGGGTTCCTGCTCAAGCCTCTGGAGCACAGCATTCTCCTCTGTGCTTCCATGCTTTAAAAATGTTAACTCCCCTAATTTGTAGGATCATTTCTCCTTTTCTCTGTTTGGCAAATGCTCACGTGGGCTCGTTCTTCAAGAGTCATTCCCTGATCTATAAACTCTGTGAAGCTTTCTCAGATGAATAAGTCTTTTTGATGTTGTGCAGTATCAGTCCCCAGAACCTTTATGGAATCAGGGACCAGTTTTGTGAAGGATGATTTTGGGATGATTCAAGTGCATTACATTTATTGTGCATTTTATTTCTATTATTATTATTACATTGTAATATATAATGAAATATGTATACATCTCACCATTCATGCAAAATCAGTAGGTACCTTGAACTTGTTTTCTTGCAACTAGACAGTCCTATTTGGGGGTGATGAGAGACAGTGCTGGCATCACTGCCTCAGATCATCAGGCATTAGATTCCCATATGGAACACACAACCTAGAGCACTCATGAATGCAGTTAACAATAGGGTTTGTTCTCCTGTGAGAATCTGATGCCCCTGCTGATGTGACAGAAGTCTGAGCTCAAGCAGTAATGCGAGCAATGAGGAGCAGCTGTAAAGACTGATGAAGTTTCGCTCCCTTGTCCGCTGCTCACCTCCTGCTGTGCAGTCCGGTTCCTAATAGACCATCCACAAGTACTGGTCTATGGCTCAGGGATTGGAGACCCCTGTTCTATAGAGTTTTGGTTAACTCTATAACATCGTAATTCTGTAATTGTGTGTTTACCTTTCCTGCGGGGCTGTGAGAAAGAAACTATGTTTTCTGTCATTTTGTATATCTTGTTCTGTGCTAGACTGTAATACATTCTGTTAAATAAATGAGTGAATGAATGAATTAATCAATTAATATATCGTCATCAGGGAAGGATAGAAGGAAACCACCTTGACCCACCATCTATTCCCCTTACAGAAATTAGAACATTTCCTTCGAATAAACTTACAGAAACAGCTGAGTTAGCTTTGCAAAATTCCACTGCTTTGCCATTTATTATTTTTATTTTTTTTAAGTTGGAGTCTCACTCTGTCACCCAGACTGGAGTGCAGTGGCTGCTCCCCGCCACTGCAGCCTCGACCTGCTGGGCTCCAGCAATCCTTCCACCTCAGCCTTCCAAGTAGCTGGAACTACAGGTGTGCGCTACCACGCCCGGCTAATTTTTTGATTTATTGTAAAGATGAGGTCTCACCAAGTTGCCCAGGCGGGTCTCAAACCCGCGGGCTCAGGCAATCCACTCACCTCAGCCTCCCAAGGTGCTGGGATTACAGGCTGAGCCACTGAGCCCGGCTGCTTTGTCATTTAAATTGTTGGTTTTCTTTTAAAAATGTTTGGTAAGCGCTTTAATATTGTTAACATTAATTTTTGTGTTTATTTATAGAAAAGTGGAGGCAACTTTTGGTGAGACTGAAATCTGAAAAAGAGATAAGATTTGCGGGAAGGCAGAAGTAATTAATCAGATGAGTCATCAGTGGTTTTCTGTACCCAGAACAATTTGCTTGAAGGGAAGAAGTGGGTAAATGTAGATAAGAGAAAACAATAGATATAACATAGGATATTATCTCTGAAAACTTTTGAGGACTACTCAGGATACCAAGTTTAGCAAGAAGTAAAGTAGCAATCATTTAATTAGCACAATTTAAGTATACACTAACTTTACGGATGATGTTTGAAATGATCTAAACTAAACCTTCATCTCTAAGTATTTAATATTTTGTTAAAATTGGTAAGACTTTTCATAAAGGTAATATTTTAATTATCTACTGGTGTTTGCCATTTTAGTGTGATCAATAGATAAAGGCAGATTTTACTGAAAGGTAAAAGATAGAACTTCTTGGCACAGAGGTTTTTAAAAGAAAAAGTACTATGACCGGTTACTGTAAGTCCTGTTTTGCCCTGGACAGTTCCAGTTTATACCTGTTGTGTCACTATAGTTATTAATAGCATGCCATATCATTCTCAGAAGTGTCCTGGCTTGGACAATAAATCATACTGTCACCCTAACAATGAGAAAAGAGAAAAACTGATGTAATGAGATCATAATAAACCTGCTGGATGGGCTAAAAACAAATTTAGATATCACAGCAGCTGACCCCGACTCCTTTGGATAACACCTACAATTCTAAAGAACACTTTACCTTCATTTCTCATTTATGCAAATCATAAAGTGGTAACAACGAAGAAAAGCCTTTCTTGACCTTTCCAAGTAATGAGTTATGAATTAATTCCTGTATCTTACATTTCCACTATTGCAAAACTAAAACACTTAGTGTCTGAAATAGATTATTTATTAATATAAATCATTGTCTAAACTCATCTCCTATTCTGGAAGTATGATTACATTCTGATGATAGCTTGATTGATAGCTAGGTGAAAAATAGTCTTGATCAGTCATGAACATGTAAGCGCACAGTAATGTGACATGACCTTGGTGTATAAATGTGTCATTGCTGCAGATGAAAGTAGAGTGTTGGGGTGAGGGGAATTAGCTCAGTAATCCATAAGTATGCTTACATGGCATTCTGATGTCTTTTTAAAGTAGAAAGTCAATTAATAATTAAAATAACTAACCATTTATTTTGTATTCTACAATTGAAGTTTGCATCTCAAAGATTGATTAAATACTCCTTTCCAAGTGGTTGAATGTCAAAAGGTGCAACTGTTTCACCCAATTATTCAGGGAGGTTCTTGGCATGCAAGTGTTAAATAACAATCTCCATATAACAAGACAATTTTATAATATGAAATCATTCACTAATGAACAAATTACTTTTGTAATTATTAATACACAAATAATCCATATAACACCAGCAAATAGTTCCTTTGGTGTACAATATTTTGCAAATGAAGTTCTGCAAATCTTGCAGAAAAATGATGACATGTTAGACACTTCAAAAGAGAAAAATTTGAATTTCAAAGATTAGAGAGACCCTTGGGAAAAATGAAAAAATCCTTTAATATTTTTTCTAAAAAATGGCTTTCAATATAGTCATGCAAGTTAAATATGTGGTGAAGGATGTCATATTGCAATTAATATAATTTTCCAAAAAATAAAATGCCCAAAAAGAAAAATTGGCACTTGACTCATTCTTTTGTATTTTAAACATAGTAATTGCAATTAAAGCATAATTTGATCTAAAATGGAAGTCAAATTTATCTTATTTGTATTTATTTTCAATATTAGGTATTCTGTGGTTGCTTTCATTCACCAGTTATTGCAGAATTTTGGGCAGTTTTAAGTGGATACAACATAAATGGATTTTTTTTTCCAATGCCAATTACTTTCAAGTATCAAGACTTCCTATAATTTCACAACTCACTGAATATGTAGTAGCTGAATATTCATCTGGAAATGGTTCTATTCTATAAGCTTGCAGTAATTCAGAAAAAAAATTTATAAAAATTCAGTTAAACATATCCAAGTTAAATAAAAATTAATATATACAAAAAACATTGAGTGTAAGGGTGAAAGGTTGACATAATTAAGAAAATCTTTTAAAACCATGAATATTAAGAAAGTATGGAATTTGGAAAAGAAAAGCCACTCTTCTTGAAATTCTAAATTTATTTAAACAGATCAACAATCCTAATGTGCTCCATAACATCTTGTGTTTTCTTGAGCTTTCATATATAACTTTCTGCACAGTTTCTTATTCTTCCATAAAAACCTCATTTGACTTCCAATCTGCTTTTTCTCCATCTCATCACAGCCATTGATAAATATTGGCTGATTTTTTAAATTTTTTTTTTTTTTTTTTTTTTTTTTGAGTTGGAGTCTCACTCTGTCGCCCAGACTGGAGTGCAGTGGCCGCTCCCGGCCACCGCAGCCTCGCCTGCTGGGCTCTGGCGATCCTTCCGCCTCAGCCTTCCGAGTAGCCGGAATTACAGGCACGCGCTACCACGCCCGGCTGATTTTTTTATTTATTGTAGAGATGAGGTCTCGCTGCCCAGGCGGGTCTCGAACCGCGGGCTCAGGCAGTCCACTCACCTCAGCCTCCCAAAGGCGCGGGCTTACAGGCTGAGCCACCGAGCCCGGCTCAATATTGGCTGATTTTGTGGTGAATGCCACAAACTTGGAGCATACTGTGCATTTTCCACTCTGCTGTTATTTCCGCAAGTCATATTTACCAGTACTACTTTCAATAACATGCCTTGTAAGATTCACTGTGCAGGAAAAAATTCTGTGATTCAATGAGAAAAAGTTGAACTTGGCATTTCAAGACTAACTTCATGGTGGCTCAGCCTGTAATCCCAGCACGTTGAGAGGCCAAGGCAAGTGGATTGCCTGAGCCCGGGGGTTCGAGACCAGCCCAGGAAAATTGGCAAGATCTAGTCTCTACAATAAATTAAAAAAAAAATTAGCTGGGCATGGTAGCATGCCTGTAATTCTGGCTACTTGGAAGACTGAGGTGGAAGGATCGCCAGAGTTTAGCAAGTCTACACTAGGGTGGCTGTAAGTGTGTCACTGCACTCTCCAGCCTGGACAACAGAGTGAGACTCCAACTCAAAAAAAAAAAAAAAAAAAAAAGACTAGCTCCACTCAAATTTATGTGACCTTAAAAATAGTTTATTAACTTCTCTGAATATCAGTTTCTCACATATAAGGTAGGAAGTTTGAAAATAGTTATTGTGTTTTAGATCTAAGATTCTATATACACCACTGAAGTTATGCCACACTTATAATCACCAAAAAAAAAGAAGAAAATTGAAATACCAATCACGAACAATACCATATGTAGTAAGATAATACTGCATAACGTTTTTTTCTTATGATATAAATATGTATTTGTTTTGGATGTCTGAATATTAAATGCTAACCATCTAATTTTAAAATGCTTTCCTTTTTTTTTTTAACCACACTTATCATCTCTTCAGTCATCTGGATATCATGTATATTAACACTAAACTGTCATATAATTACATATTGCAAGGAAATGGGACACTACAAAGGCTTAATTAGAGGAAATGCAATCTTAAACACATTCAGCAATCTTGCAAATGCTAATATCAATGACTACAGATAATTCCTTGGAAGAAAATTTTATTGGTAGGTTATACATTTCAAAATATCTATACACAAATCTTTTTTATTTTTTAAATTCTAGCCTCAACACTTTTGACACTACTTGCTCATGTCCATATGATGCACACAAAAAGGTTTTTAAAAATTTTATGACCTTCAATATGTACTGCAAAGTCTAGCTCTACCCATCTTATTTCCATTCCTAATAGTCCCCCTTACTAACTTTTAACCATGTTTTGAAGAGTTAATAATGATGAAAAAGTATTTCTTATTCATCGTATAAATCTTTGATCTTTTCTGCTTTGTTTGCACTAAAAATCATATCCAGCAAATTGTTCTTTATTCATTCTATTGATCTTCCTCATTCTTTTTTTTTTTTTTTTTTTGAGTTGGAGTCTCACTCTGTCACCCAGACTGGAGTGCAGTGGCCACTCCCGGCCACCGCAGCCTCGACATGCTGGGCTCTGGCGATCCTTCCGCCTCAGCCTTCTGAGTAGCCGGAATTACAGGCATGCACTACCACGCCCGGCTGATTTTTTGATTTATTGTAGAGATGAGGTCTCGCTGCCCAGGCGGGTCTCGAACCCGCGGGCTCAGGCAATCCACTCACCTCAGCCTCCTAAAGGTCCTCTTTCTTTTTTATAGCTGAAACATGGAAGATTCAAAGACAAGTAAAATATGACTTCCTCAAAATGTCTGGTGAGGCTGATACTCACTAAACAAAAAAATTAAAAATGTCTTATTGAAGGCATGTACTCAAAAAGAGGAGTTTGTGTGTTTTCCCAGAGGAATTCTGACTGAGATTCATAAAGCAGTTGGTGTTTAAATTAGATAAGGAAGTAGAAGTTAACTGGGGAAAAAAAAGTTTATTGAAGCAAATAGTAGACAAAGTAGAAAGCATGTGCAAAAAGTCTATACTGAATGTTTCTGCAGAGCAGGCAGTGTGCACTTACCTCACACAGAGTGAGTATTCCAGTCTGTTTGTTAAATTTAACGTAACAAAGGTAACAGCAACATGATTAAGTATATTGAATGTTTCTGTCAGTCTGACCACAAGAAGTATCGTATGAAGAAAAACATGCTATGATTCTGAATAGTGAATTTTGCACAGTTAGAAGACGAGTTTGTACTTTATTATTTTATAGCATAGATTTATGAGGAGGTAGGTAAAGCCATTATAACAGATAAGTTTTCCTAGCAAGATTACTGAGACTAAAAAGACAGAGCTGTGGTGTATATCATACCACAAAACAGGACAGAAGAAAGATGAGGAGTTAGCAAAAGAGATGAAGAGCATGTCTAGAAAGGCAGAAAAACATGATGTTTAAGAAACCAGAGGAAGAGCATGTTTGTAATAGGGAATTATCATTGTTTCAAGTTCCACAGGGACTTCAAGTTTGCAGAAACCTAAAAAAAAGTAAAGGTTTGTGTCATATCTAAAATATCACTGTGAAGAGCAATATCATAAAGCTTTTCTTTTGTTTTCCTTTAGGATTTTACAGTGTCAGGTCTTAAATTTAAGTATTTAATTCATTCTGAGTTTGGTTTTGGGTATGGTGTATAATAAGTGTCCAACTTAGTTCTTTTGCATCCAGTTTTCCCAGCACCATTTGTTGATGAGACTATCCTTTCTCTTGCATTCTTGGCACCCTGCTAAAGATCAGTTGACCACATAACTGTGAAATTATCTTTGGGCTGTATATTTTGTTCCATTGAGCTATGTGTCTGTCTCTATGCCAGTACCATGATGTTTTAACTAGCTACAAAAGCAAGAATAGACAAGTGGGATTGCATCAAACCATAAAACTTTTGTTCCTCAAGGGAAATAATCAACAGAGTAAAAAGGCAGCTTAGAGAATGGGAGAAAATATTTGCAAACAACATATCTGATAAGGATTAATATCCAAATACATGAGGCACTCCTACAACTTAATAGCAAATTTTTTTAAAAAAGCAAATGTGCCTTGAATAGGCACTTCACTTAAGACATACAATTGACCAGCAGATATATGAAAAGATGCTCAATATCACTAATCATCAGGGAGATGTAAATCAGAATCATAATGTGTTCATTTCACACCTGTTAAGATAGCCATTTAAAAAAAAAAAGCAAAACAAAAGATAAGTGTTGGCAAGGATGTGAACAAATTGGAACGCTTGTACAGTGTCTGTGGGAATGTAAAATGGTAAAGCCACTGTGGAAAACAATATGAAGCTATCTCAAAAAATTGCCATATGATTCAGCAATTCCACTACTGGGTATTTATGCAAAATAATTGAAACCAAGATTTTAAAGATAAATATGCACTTCCCCAAACAACAGTAAAAAATTTTTTTTTCTCAAAGAAGGAAGAAAAGTCTTTCAGATAACATACATTCCTGCTATTGAGAGATTCAAGGTAATAAGACAGATACCTCCATCTCCTTCACACTCACTTCCTACAGCAAACACATAGAAGAATTTATGTGGACATAATTCAAGAAGTCCCAAATTTCTGGTAAAATTTCAGCATTATTCACAATAACCAATATGTAAAAACAGCCTAAATGTCCATCAACAGATGAATGGATAAAAAGAATGTGGTACACAGATACAGCAGAATATTACTCAGACATAAAAATAAGAAAATCCTGTCATTTGGGACAACAAGAAAAAACCTCAAAAACATTATGCTAAGTGAAATAAGCCAGTCTCAGAGAGAGAGAGCGAGCAAGAGCGAGAGCAAGAGAGAGAGAGAGAGAGAGAGAGAGCCAATGGTCCCAGGGCAAATGAAGAGCAATGGGATTACAGACTAGACAAAAATCAATAGGAATAATCCTTCCTAAGAGATAGGAAGGAAATAGCCTTCAGATGATGCACATTCCTGCTACTGAGAAGTTCAGGGTGTACGATAGACCGTGGTATTACTTGCTTTTCCACTTCCACCTTGTCTGCACTCACCTCCCACAAGAAACACACACAAAAGCTGACGCAGAAAAGATTGAAAGCATTTCTAGTAATTTCAAAATTTATAGAAATGTCAGAAATTACAGATTTCGGGTAAAAGACTTTTAAAAGTATAAAATACCATGTTAATAACATCTTCATATTGAAATTACTTTTTCCTAGTCTTATATTTCAAATTAATGCCTTCTTTCCATTATCAGTAGAGTCCAAAAAGTCTTTGACAGGTTACTCTGAATATGAGTAGGAAATACACAGAGGATCTGTTTAGAAAACCTATTCTTAGTCATTAGATTTGAGGGTACTCCTTATACCCTGTGGAAAACTGTAAGGGTCTTTTTTCTCAGAAGAGTGCAGTCTGTACAACGTGCTTAAAGTACAGTTTGGATATTATACTTTAAGAAATAGACATTCTTTTTTGTCTATCACTTGGTTATATTATACTCTACATTGTAGATAGTGCAAATAGTTATTTAAGAATCAGATAAAAAGGCAGTTGCTTGATTTTACTATGCCCAAGTTTATGAAATAGAAGCACCACCCGTGTATTAGTCTTGATGATTAAAAAAAATTATTCTATAGCTATAACTGATCACAAAAGAATGTTAATATATAGAGAGCATTTACTAATAACAGTCACTGGCATTTTAGTATTATTTAATCCTCTTTTTACATAACTGATACAATTGCAGTTTTACTACAGAGAACAGCTGAGCCTACCTAAAGGATGTGTGGCCTATGCAGTCACCCGTGCCCCACCGCTCTCAGAAAGACCTCACTTTTGTTTCAGTGCTTTACTGTTGCCATCTTGAAATCTCCATTCTTATGTGAGTGTGTGTGCATATGTGCATGTACCTGTGTGTAAGTGGATGTGTGCGTATATGTACCTGTGATTGAAAGAAAAGATTAAAATGTATTGAAAAATAAGGGCAAACCAAATCTCAATAAACATGAGATATTAAGCCTACAATAGAGAATAGTTTAAAACAAGTTTCTTATTTTGTAAAGGATATGGCAAAGTCATCAAAGCTTAAATGTTCACCAAAACAAAATAAGAATAGACAATACTTTTCAAAGGAGAATATGTGAAGATGAGAAATTCTTAACCAATGAAATGTTTTAATTCATAGAAAGAACACATCACTTCTTAACGAATATTCATATGAATCATTTCTAAATAAAACTATGTATTGAATCAGCTTTCAGTAAGAAAAAATCATAATGACACCTCAGTCACAGAGATTAATATTTCCTTTTGATTTATACAAGAACTACAAAAATTCCTTTCAAAAACATCAGAATATAAATTATTTTATTTTGTAATATATCTTGTGTTTTTCTTCTAACTATAGAATTGTGCAGGCACTTAGTGACATGAAACATCATTTAACATTTAAAATGTAAATTGAATCTTTAAAAAATGTGTTTCTTTAAAAGAGAATAGTCTTTACTCTGTGCTTATTTTTTTCAAATTGCTTGTATCATATAAATAAAATCACTGTGCACTTGGTTCAGTTTTGCCTACCTCATAGAATATGCCAAGCAAAACAATTGCCTACCCCTTGTGTCAGGATATTTCATTAGAAACAAATGATTAAACAAGATAAGATAAATAACAAGCAAGAAAATTAGATACAATTGCTTACTAAAAGCATATACTGAAGAAAATCTTAAATCTATGAAATGGTCTGTTAGGTAATGTTATTATATACAGCATTTAAATTTAATCTTTATGACAAGGTTGTCATATGAAAGGAGAAAATAAAAAATGAATATTTAAAATATGTGTCAGAGAGTTCCAGTAAGATGGCGACGGCATAGGTGGGACTGTGAGATTCTCTGTAAGTGAGCTCCCAAAAAGAGTCTTACTTTCCTTCCCCCACCCCCCTTCCCACTGCCAGCTACACTGGACAGAGGCCTGGAGACCCTTAGTTCCACACAATGCTGGCTATTGCAGCCCCTTGGCTGCTACTGCTCCATCATAGGTGGCCCCAGGCCCCGGTCATGTGGACAGCCAAGCTCCCACCCCAGATACAACATCTCACCCAGCCTCAAGCTGCCAACCACCGCTTGTGGAGGCCCTTGGATACCGCCTAGTGGAGATCTGGTTCCTTGCTGGCTACACTGATCCGCCCGGCACTCAGCCGCTGCCAGTTCCCTTCCTGACTGGGCGCACAGCCCAGCAGGCCGGGTGCTCACTGCACAGAGTTCCAGCTGCCCACCCTGGGTTCTGGGTCCCTGCCCAGCCCTATTTCAAGCCGCCATCACGCAGGGAGGCTCTAGGCACCCGCCCCTCAGAGATACCAGCTCCATTCCTGGCTTCAAGTCCCTGTGAAGGGCCCAAAGCCACTGTCACTGCTTACCCACCTGCCCTTTGGAGCTCCCTGCTCTGGCTGAGGCACCCAGCATGGGACCCCATGGTTGTGTAAGGGAATAGTATATCTTCAGGAGGTGCTGATCAGTTGCTTTCAGCTCTCAGCTCCAGAAGAGGGAATTCCCAGCTCCCTCCTCCACCCCAGGCCACTGGGGGCACACCAGATGGAGTGCTCAGCTGTGTCACTGATCTCTGGTGCCTGATGCTGGAGACAAACCACCACAACTCATCATAGTGGATTGCCCACGGACCCGGATGAGTGGAGAGAAAGGATGTGTGGAGAGAAAGGATCTGTGAAAGAGGAGCTGCCCACCTCGGCCATTTTCTAGGCAGAGATTTGCATTGTGTCGCTCATCTATGAGCAGCCTCCAACTTGGTTTCTAAGATAACGTCGCTAAACAAGAGACAAAAAGCCCTCCCCTACGCTGAATCAGGGACAGGCAACTCAGCCCTGTTGCAGACCTCTCAGGCAGCAAGCCAAGGGAACCAACTCAAGCTTGGAATTAATCTATCTACCTGCAATGAAAGCAAAGGGGAGAGGCTAGAGACCAGAGCTGAAGAGACTTTAGACACTTAGGAAATATTCCACAGCTAGTCTCGTTTCTTATTTTGATTTTATTGTTTTGACTGTTTGTTTTGCTCACTTTTGTTTGCTTTTTGATTTAGACTACTTGTTTGTGTTGGGGAAAAAATGCATCAAAAGGCATGATTTTATTGAACTGGCTTTGTGGGATTACCGGTATGCTTTAGGAAATTTTGTTTGTGAGTCTGTTTTTCACTCTTTTCTGGCCTTGTGTCTCTCTTTCATTCATTAGTTGGTATGTATGTCTGTTTTCCCTCTCACTCTTCTCTCTCCCCAACTTCCTCTTGACCTTCCCTTCCTCCATTATTTTTCTTTTTCTGACCTCCTTTTGTTCCAGGAAGCAAACCTAAACCCTGCTGCATGAACAGATTGTAAGGCAGTGGGAAATGGGTTCCAGTTTGTCCATACACCTGTTGGTGGATACTGGGATCTGCAGATAGATTCTGAAACACAGATTCCCCCTCAATTAAACCTCAAAACTGCAAAAACTACAGCACCCAACCTACAGTACAGCCTCAAAAGTGAACAAAGCCAGAGGACCCTCATAAGGAAGAACAGGAGATTGCACAAGTGAAGCAAAAGCAACCCCACCTTCCCTGAAAAACAGAACTAAAGAAGGGGAGGGAAAGAGGGAGAGAGAGAAAAATCTATACAAATGAAGAAAAACCAGAAGAATAATATGGGTCTCTCCCAGACCCCTGGGAGGGCAGACACTGAGAAAACTGACTTCAGAATGCAAGTAATAAAGAGTCCCCAGAATGACTGGACTCAAATTACAAACGTTGATATCAAGACATTAATGGAGAGATTAAAAAGATTTGAGGAGAGACAAGAAGAAACTATGAAGGAGTTGATAACAAGTAACAGTAATAAATAATACTGTGAATGAAATAAATAACAAAACTGATAAGCATGGAAAGCAGAATTAGCCAAGCAGAAGAAAAACTCTCAGAGCTTGAAGACCAAAATAAAGAACTATCCCAAACTGTCAAAAACATAGAAAAGAAGCTTAAAAAGACAGAACAAAACCTTCAAGAGATGAGTGATTACTTCAAGAGACCAAACCTAAGAGTAATTCGATTATCTGAAACAGAAAGAGAGAGAGGCCACCTTGGAACAAACATTTCACAAGATTATTGAAGAAAACTTCCCTCATCTCATCAGTGATGTGAAAATTCAAACACAAGAGATTCAGAGAACCCCTGCAAGAAAACAAATGAGAAGACCAACTTCCAGACACATAATAATTTGCCTAAACAAAGTAGGTATGAAAGAAAAAATTCTAAAGACAGCAAAAGAAAAAGGCCAGATCACCTATCATGGAAGACCAATTAGCATAACAATAGGTTTATCTACAGAAACCCTTCAGGCGAGGAGAGCTTGGAGCCCTATCTTCAAAGTTCTAAAAGATAAACAATTTCAACCAAGAATAACCTAACCAGCCAAGCTAAGCTTCATTAGTGAGAGAATTAAAATCTTTCCCAAATATTCAATCCCTAAGAACTTATACTGCCACCAGACCACCTCCACAAGAAACACTTAAGAAAGTACTAAACACAAAAGAAAAGGAAAAATGAACAACAATGTTCTCCACAAGAGTACAGGAAAAAGAGTAAAACACACATGAACCAACCCCAAAATCAAAAGAAAGACAAAAAGCAAACAGGAACAATAACAACAACTCTATAAGAACCTTATGATAGGAATAAACTCTCACTTTTCAGTAATTAGCCTGAATGTGAATGGGCTAAATGCATCACTGAAGAGACATAAAATGGCAAAATGGATAAAATATCACCAGGCAACAATATATTGCTTTCAAGAGACCCATCTCACTAGAAAGGACACTCACAGACTCAAAGTAAGAGGATGGGAAACAAATTTTCAGGTGAATGGAACACAAAAGAAAGGAGAAGTTGCAATCCCAATTTCAAAAAAAACACCATTTAAGCTATCAAAAATTAAAAAAGAAGCTGGGCTTGGTGGCTCAGCCTGTAATCCCGCTCCTTTGGGAGGCTGAGGTGAGTGGATTGCCTGAGCCTGCGGGTTCGAGACCCGCCTGGGCAGCGAGACCTCATCTCTACAATAAATCAAAAAATCAGCGGGGCGTGGTAGTGCATGCCTATAATTCTGGCTACTCGGAAGTCTGAGGAGGAAGGATCGCCGGAGCCCAGCAGGTTGAGGCTGCGGTGGCCAGGAGCGGCCACTGCACGCCAGTCTGGGTGACAGAGTGATTCTCCAACTCAAAAAAAAATGAATAAAATAATAAAAAAATAAAAAGGATAAAGAAGGTTACTACATAAAGATAAAAGGTTCACTCCATCACAAGAAATATCTATCCTAAACATATATGCACCCAACATAGGAGCACCAACTTTTTTTTTTTTTTTTGAGTTGGAGTCTCACTCTGTCGCCCAGACTGGAGTGCAGTGGCCACTCCCGGCCAATGCAGCCTCGAACTGCTGGGCTCCGGCGGTCCTTCCGCCTCAGCCTTCCAAGTAGCCGGAATTATAGGCATGCACTACCACGCCCGGTTGATTTTTTGATTTATTGTAGATATGAGGTCTCGCTGCCCAGGCGGATCTCGAACCCACGGGCTCAGGCAATCCACTCACCTCAGCCTCCTAAAGGCACAGGATTACAGGCTGAGCCACCAAGTCCGGCTTGGGAGCACCAACTTTCATAAAGCAGTTTCTAGGAAAACTCAAGAAAGATATCGACTCTAACACTATCATAATTGGGGACCTTAATACCCCACTCACAACCCCAGACATCTCATCAAGACCAAAAATCAGCAATGAGCTCCAGAAACTCAATGTGATTCTTGACCAAATGGACTTAACTGATATCTATAGAACACTCCACCCAATGTATGTAGAACATACATCTACTCATCACTGCATGAAATGTACTCTAAGATCGACCACATCCTTGGCTATAAATCAAGCATAAACAAATTTCAAAAGATCAAGATTTTGTCATGCACCTTCTTGGATCACAGTGGAATAAAAATAAACATCAACACCAACAAGGTTCCCCCGAAACCCACAAAGACATGAACACTAAATAGCATGATGCTAAACAACTCCTGGGGCAATGATGAAATCAAAACAGAGATTAAAAGATACCTGGAAACAAATGAAAATGAAGAAACATCTTACCAAAATCTCTGGGATGCCATGAAAGCTGTAGTAAGAGGGAAATTCTTATCTCTACAAACACACATGAAGAAAATGGAAGGTTCACAAATTAACAGCCTAAGAAGTCACCTTAGGAAGCTGGAAAAACAAGACCACCAAAACCCTAACTTCAGCAGAAGAATCCAGATCACCAAAATAAAAGCCCAAATCTGGGATATAGAAGACAAAAAGATAATACAAAAAATCAATGAAACAAAAAGCTGGTTCTCTGAAAGGATAAACAAGATCGATGATCCCCTAGCTAGACTGACCAAGAAAAAAGAGAAAAAGCCCAAATACAATCAGAAACACAAAAGATGAAGTCATATCTGATCCTGAAAAAATACAAAAGATCATCAGAGACTACTATGTACACTTGTATGGGAACTAATTAAAAGTTTAAGGAAATGGAAGACTCTCTGACATCCCACAACCTGCCTAGGTTGAAACAAGAAGAAATCGAGACCCTAAAAAGACCAATAACAATCAAGGAAATTGATTATGTAATAAGAAAACTACTTACAAAAAAACGCCCTGGACCAGATGACTTTCCAGCAGAATTCTATAAGACATTTAAGGAGGAGCTGATACCAATCCTACTGAAAGTATTCCAGGTGATTGAGAAAGACGGAACTCTCCCCAAATCATTTTATGATGCTAACATCACATTGATACCCAAGCCAGGTAAAGAACCAACAAAGAAAGAGAGCTACAAGCCATTATCTTTGATGAACATAGATGACAAAATTCTCAACAAGATCCTAGCAAAGCAGATTCAACAACACATCTCAAAAACCATCCATCATGATCAAGTAGGCTTCATCCCTCAGACGTTAGGCTAGTTCAACATTTGCAAGACAATAAATGTAATTAAATACATCAACAAACGTCAGAACAAAAACCACATGATTATATCATTAGATGCAGAAAAAGCTTTTGATAAAATCCAGCACCCCTTCTTGATAAAAACCCTTGAACATCTAGGCATACATGGAACATACCTCAAAATAGTAAAAGGCATCTACGAGAAACCCACAGCTAGCATACTCCTAAACAGACAAAAATTGGAATAATTGGAACCATTTTCCCTGAAAACTGGAATGAAACAAAGATGTTCACTCTCTCCCCTCCTGTTCAATATAGTATTGGAAGTCCTGGCTAGAGCAATCAGAAAAGGGAAGGCAATTGGGGTATCCAAATAGGAAAAGAGGAAGTCAAGTTATCTCTCTTTGCAGACAACATGATTGTGTACCTTGAAAACCCAAGAGAATCTGTCAAAAGTCTTCTTGCACTGATAAAGGACTTTGCCAAAGTCTCAGGGTATAAAATAAATGTGCAAAAGACAATTGCATTTCTTTACACCAACCATAAACAAACAGAAACCCAAATAAAAAGCACAATCCCTTTCACAATAGCCACAAAAAGATGAAATATCTTGGCATCTTGCTAACCAGAGACGTGAAAGACCTTTACAATGAAAACTACAAAAACTGTTCAAAGAAATCCAAGATGACACAAACAAGTGGAAAAATATCCATGCTCATGGATTGGAAAAATCAACATTGTGAAGACGTCCATCTTACCTAAGGCAATCTACAGATTTAATGCAATACCCATCAAATTACCAGCAACATTCTTCTCAGAGCTAGAAAAAACAATACAGGAATTCATATGGAAACACAAATGACCAGGAATAGCCAGAATAATCCACAGTAAAAAAAAAAGGAGGAAGTATCACATTACCAGACTTCAAATTTTACTATAAAGCTACAATAATCAAAACAGCTTGGTATTGGTACAGGAACAGGCATATAGACCAATGGAATAGAATTGAGATTCCAGAAGCAAAACCTCAATTTTTTCAACCAACTCATCTTCGACAAAGCCTCCACCACCTACCACTGGGAAGAGGAGAACTTATTCAGTAAATGGTGCTGGGAAAACTGACTGACCACATACAGAAGATTCAAACAAGTCCCCAGTCTATTCCCATTCACAAAAATTAACTTTAAATGGATCAGAGACCTAAATGTAAAACCTCAAACCATAAGAACCTTAGAAAATGTAGGACACACCCTTATGGAAATTGGAACTGGCATCCAATTCCTGAACAAAACCTGAAACGCTGGAACCATAAGAGATAAGATAAACAAATGGGACCTCATTAAACTGACAAGCTTCTGGAAAGCCAAAGAAACCATCAGGAGAGCAGGGAGACAGCCCACAGACTGGGGAAAAGGATTTGCCAACTCCATGTCTGACAAAGGACTAACATCTAGGATCTACAAGGAACTCAAATATGGTGAAAAAAACAAAAGACAAAAAAACAAGCAACCGCATTACAAAGTGGGCAAAAGATATGAAGAGACACTTCTCAAAAGAAGACATATGAACAGCCAACAGACACATGAAGAAATGTTCAACCTCACTAATCATCAAGGAGATGCAAATTAAAACTACACTGAGATACCACCTAACTCCAGTCAGAATGGCCATTATCAATAACTCAAAAAATAACAAATGCTGGAGGGGATGTGGTGAAAAGGGAACACTTCTACACTGTTTTGGGGAGTGTAAACTAGTGCAGCCTCTCTGGAAAGCAGTGTGGTGATTTGTAAAAGCTCTAAATATCGACCTCCCATATGACCCCACAATCCCCCTACTGGGAGTATATCCTGAATAACTCAAACCACTTTATAAAAGAGATACCTGCACATGTATGTTTATTGCAGCATTGTTCACAATAGGGAGAACCTGGAACCCACCATACTGTCCATCAAAAGAGGACTAGATTAAAAAATGTGGTACATATACACGATGAAATACTACGCAGCCATAAAAAAGAACAAAATCATGAATTTTGCAGCAACCTGGATGGAACTAGAGTTTATAACACTGAGTGATCTCTCACAGAAACAAAGATCTGAGTATTACATGTTCTCACTCATAAGTGGACCATGAACATCTATCGTAACACTATCAGCAAAGGATTGACAGTGGTGGGAAATATGGGGGGGAGGCAGGGAGGGGAAGAGGTGGGGTTAACAGTAGCCAATATCTGTCTGGGGACGAGGGGACACCCCTTATCAACAGGGGTGCCTGAACGATGCATATGTGTATACCTAACCCTTAACTGTACCCCACAATTTTAAAATAAAAAATATTTAAAAAAATAAAAAATAAAAAATAAGCACACCATCTACTTAGGTAATTGCAGTACATCCTTTCAGTGGGATACTATATGACCTTCAAAAACAGTAAGATCTATATTGTTGATGTTGAAAAATTGCTAAATAAGTGCATTATCAATGAAAATAAAAATTTCCAAAACCTTGAAAAATAAAAAATAAATAAAAAATAAATAATATGTGTCTCAGGCGTACATTTTTGAAATTTCAGAGTGTTAAACATTCTGCAAAATTTTGTCCACACTCTGGAGATCTGTATCTGTTATATTGAAAGATTCCTACTAAAAGAATATCACTGACTATCTAAACTAAACTTAAGAATTTCCAAATCAGAAGGAAGTTTATAAATACTGAAGTAAAATGCCTTACTTTCAGTGTATAATTCCCATGGCTTTTCTGGATTTAACAAATTAATGCATAGATATAATAATAGTATGATTTGACCTAAGTAATTGAAATTGTTTCTAATTTTTAACATATTTCATTGGGTAAAAAATGTTGGAAAATAGTTTCTTGATATTAAACCACAGTATTTATCTTTCAGCAAATATACTTACCTATTTTTAGCTGACTAAATAGTTACAATTATTTTAAAACTTGTGACAGAAAACCATGATTCCAAATGGGGTATTGAAATGGAGAAAAAACCCTATATCTTTGTTCTAGAAATTATTTTATTTTTCTTTCTTATTTTGTTAGTTATTATTTTAAATCATCAAATAAAATGAGAAATGATCTTGGGCATAGGAGATGAGACAAAACCTTGTAGAGGTGGGAAATTTAAGGGGTAAAGAAAAGTCACCTTAATAGGAAGAAAGAAAATTTTCCAAGAACCAACAGCATAAAGGTAGTGACAGATGTCGGTAGGACAGACTCTAGGAAAGGTGTGCAGACTGGTTTGGCTAGAAATGTTTTGCAGGACCTACTAAGAAGCACTGTTTTATCCTGGGCACATTGTAAAGCTATTCAAGGTTCTTAAGCAGAGAAATGACTTGGCCACACCTCTGATTAAAAAACATAACTCAGAAGATCGTGTGTTTTGGGAGACAACAAGGTGAGTACAAATAGTCGGAGCAAAAATAAGCAGAGTTGTTATACAGAAAAGCCTGGCCAGCAGCCACAAAAAACACCTGGAAAAAAATGGTGAATTGTAAATTGGTTGAATTTGATAATATGCTTGGGAAGTAAGGAGGGGAAAAATGCTGATAGTGTGCACCTAACACTATAGTAACAGTAAGCTGTATCTTTCAGTATAGGAGAATCAGAAAGCTAAAAACTGTATTTAGAAAGTCCCTTGCAACTATAGGTCTCCATGCTAATTTTTTTTTTTTTTTTTTGAGTTGGAGTCTCACTCTGTCACCCAGACTGGAGTGCAGTGGCCGCTCCCGGCCACCGCAGCTTCGCCTGCTGGGTTCCGGCGATCCTTCCGCCTCAGCCTTCTGAGTAGCTGGAATTACAGGCATGTGCTACCATATCCGGCTGATTTTTTTATTTATTGTAGAGATGAGGTCTTGCTGCCCAGGCGGATCTCGAACCCGCGGGCTCAGGCAATCCACTCACCTCAGCTTCCCAAAGGCGCGGGATTACAGGCTGAGCCACCGAGCCCGGCATGATGACAATGTTTTTAGCTGTTTTGTTTCTATTGCCAAAAAAGGTTGTAGAGATGTGGGTTCCCTCATTCTCTGACTCAGTATTATTACAGAAATCACTTTTCTGCTTCATTGGTGTTGAAAAGCAGTTGCAGTGGAAATACCTTCTTGGCTTTGGTTCCCTGGTCCCTAGGTTATAGCAGTAGCGGTGTGTCTTTGCTCTTAGTGATTTCAGACAGGCCATTTAGTTTTCTACTTTCTTGATTGTGATAGAGTTATAGCTATCCAGGATACCCATGTGGTATCCTGGAATTTATTCCTGGAAAACTATCTTCCCACCTTCTCCTGCAATCTGTCCACAGATTTTAAAAGCACCTAATTTACTGTATTAAAATCCTTTCTCCTTAAAATAGATAGTGTTGTTATTTCCACAACTGAACCAGTTTTCTTTAATTATTACCTTTCTTTATGGAAGTTTTATTAATAATCTAATGGATAATCTCATACATATAATTATATACTTTGGAATTATCTGTCTCTATTACATTTGTTTTTTCCGCATTATATCGCCTTAGGGTCATTTGTGGCTATAGCTGTAAAGAAAAGCTATCTAAAGACAACCCCTCTGCCTTTAGTTTTTTTTTTTTTTTTTTCTGAAGACATAAATCAACAACATAGATCTTATACTAGGCTGTCCTGGGATCAAAAAGAGAGAGGGAAAGAGTTGGAGGGGTAGAAATTTCTTTGCTCCCACCATCAGCTACCCTTTCATGTTGTCATTAACAAGTGTTCCTTCACTCCTCTTCCTGTCTTTTTTGACAGCACATCTTCAGGCATTATTCTAGGTGATTTCAATATTCATGTGGACATCCTACCCAAGAGTATCTCACCTGAACTCACTTCCAATAAATATGTCTTCCACTCCATATCAATCATTAATTTCCGTGCTCAAATAGAAGACTGTGCCATGGCCAATAAATGTACTACCTCTAAAATTTCAATTTTATAATTTTACTATCTGGGACCATTTCCTATCTTTCCAGCTCATTTCTTTTAGTCCATTATTTCAACAATGTCTTCTTTTCTTCATTTCACATTCATCATCATGACTATTTGTATACTTCCCCAGCTTTTTTTTTTTTTCTTTCTGTCTTGGGCTCCATTGTTCTTTTCTGGAAAAAGACTAGCCCTGGTTAAATTCAAATTTCAATATACATCAAGAGTGAACCCACTTAGCTAAATGTGGCTGAATATAACCTTAACTTATATGAGCTGCCTCACAGTTAAGTTTGCAACCAATCAACACAATGGCATCATTGGCATGGCACTTCCAACAATCACATATTTTCCTGTTCTGTTACATTTCTCATCATCATCAGTGACTCCTTCCTACTCAGTTCCTCTCTTCTCAGATTTTCTACCTCTTTTCCATTTTCTTACTTTTAGACAATGATCCTTCTTTTCTCCCTGAGTGAACAGCAATAACCACAAGGCAGTGATACTACTACCAAAGTTACCAGGGTGAAAGTTGCTCTCTGTTTTAAGCAACTGCCTGCAATAAGTATTGTCATTTACTGTTGCAGACAGTTGCTTAAAACAGGAGGTAGCAAACTATGGCCTGTGAACCCAGTTGTTTTTGAAAATAATGTTTTATTGAGATACAGCCATGCTTGTTCATTGCCTATGACATGTGAAGCCTAAAATACTCTCTGACCATCTACTGAAAATATTTGCCAACCTCTGTTCAGAACTTAGACCAAAGATGTACTTTTTTTCTAAGTGACATTGTTCAGAACTGCCAGAATTTAGTGAACACTAAAAAAGAACAACTTTTAGTTGGATGTATTATTATTTTTAAATTTTTTTGCAGATAATGCCTATTCCACCATCACTCCTATTCCTCTGTCCTTGGTATGCCACAACTAGAAAGAAACTTTCTCATCTATCACCAAATCGATCAACCTTCTTGCATCTGTCCACATTTACTTTATCTTCCTTCCTTTTGCAATGGATGAATTGGTCCTGCTTCCATCTGGGACCAATCACTCAACCTGCATATGGGATCACATTTCTTGTCATTTACTCAAGGACATCGCTCCAGGAATTTTACTTCTCTCTCATGCATCATCCATTTTTCAAGATGAATTAGACATGGAGCGTGAAAGAAAGAGAGGAGTCAACAATCTTTCAGGGAGTTTGGCATGAGCAGCAGAGGTGCAAGTTTGGAATTAAAAAAAAAAAACACTGTTGAGGCTGAATTATAATAACAAAACTTCTCAGATACCACAGTTGGAGTTACAAATGACCCTAAGGCGATATAATGCGGAAAAAACAAAGTTACTCAGTAGAGAGTTGGATGTGTGGGTCTAGAGTTTAGGGGAATGATTGGGGCTGTGGATATGTATTTGGAGAGTAACAATCAATGCATAGTATTTAATAGTGTTAGACAGATAATACAGTAAGAAGGAAAACTCTGGGGTCTGCCATCATTAGAAGTTGAAAAGATAAAATTTTAGTAAAGACAAATTGAAAAGGAGTGTGGGTCATATTGTAAGAACATTAGGAGAGTTCTTAGAAATAAATTGCAATGTAGTAATTTGGAAGAAAAAAATTTTAAAAGTATTTCTAGAAAGAAGAAAAGAACAATTGTGTTAAATGCTGCTCAGAAAACAAGCAAGACAAGGGCAGATAAATTACAGTTGGATTTGGCAACATGATGATCAATGATGGCTTTGAAGGAAGCAGTTTCATTGAATAGTGATAAAGAAATTCTCAATGGAATAGCGAAAATAAACGTGACAACATCTTATACAGATCATTACTACCCCCCTCCACCAAGTGGTTCTTCTGTAAAGGCAACCTGGAAGATAGTACACTATGTTAATCTCCAAGACTAAAAAAACAATGATTAGGAGAAAGACATATAGTCAAGGATGTCCTCAGGTCCATGTGGAGGTAACTAGACATAAGAGAAAATTATTATGCAGCATACTTAGGGGAGCAAAACTGTTTCTGGTCAAAGAATGTTATTAAGGTCTCATCCTGCTACAAGTGGGATAAGCTATGTGGCTTGTAATAACGGTGACCACAAAGTGTGAAATAAATATAGTTTGCTCTCTGCAAATATTCTATACTAAGAAAGCTTTTCTTTCTTTCTTTTTCTTTTTTGAATTGGAGTCTCACTCTGTCGCCCAGACTGGAGTGCAGTGGCATGCTCCCGGCCACTGCAGCCTTGACCTGCTGGGCTCCCCCGGTTCCTTCCACCTCAACCTTCCAAGTAGCTGGAACTACAGGCACACACTTCCACGCCCGGCTAATTAGAAAGCTCTTCAGTATATTCACACAGCCCTGAGAAGAATAGGGCACTGGAAAAAGAGAATTTTTAATAATGACAAATAGAACTTTCTGACCATTTAACAGGTGAAGCTTCTGAGGTAGATGTAATTTGATTTTTGTTGAAAATGTAATAATATAACATTTCCTGCACATAACATTGCTTTGTAAAATATATACTGGGCAAAATAAAAAGTTGGTTTATTTGTACCTTTACTAATAAATATTGAGAAAACATTTTTAAAATGCCTATTTGAATGTGTGCCATTATCATGTACAGGACATCCATATATTTTTGTCCAGCTCAAAAAGTAAAACTTCATCAGAGAGAAACACTTGAATAGTTGTCATGGAAATGGAAAAGAAGAGAAAAAAAAAGTGAAACATTGCAAAAGTGGAACAATAGTCACTGATTAATACCAAAGGCAGCTATAGACCAAAGATTTGTCAAGGTTTGAACTTTGAATGGAGGAATAAGCAAATAAGTATCAAGATGCAAATAAATTGACCTTATACCATTAATCATCCATATATTAAATGAATCATTATTCTGTTATGAATTTCTACATGGAATCATATTGATCTAATTGTAGGACAATAATTATTAATTTTGAGGAGTTAAAAATTATTTAATAAAAATTTCATTCCCTTACCTATAGATAGCAGTGTATTTTTTTATAATGTAATGTACTGATGTAATTGTATTATCTTTATCAGGAACTAAAGAATAGTAATCACTCATTAATAACTAGAATGGTAATAGGTAGAATAAATAGTCATCACAATATTTTTTTCACAGAGCTCTAGAAAAAAAAAATTTTTTTTGAGTTGGTGTCTCATTATGTCGCTCAGGCTGAAGTGCAGTGGGACACTCATGGCCACCCTAGCGTGGACCTGCTGGACTCCAGAGATTCTTCCATCTCAGCATTCCAAGTAGCTGGAACTACAGATGCGTGCTACCACCCTGGCTAGTTTTTAAATTTATTGTGGAGATGAGTTCTCGCCAGGTTGCCCAGGCTGTTCTCGAACCTGGGGGCTCAGGCAATCCCCTCACCTCGACTTCCTAAAGTCCTGGGATTATAGGCTTGAGCCACCGCGCCAGGCTCAAAGTTCTATAATTTGAATGCATACACACTTTAACATTTTCTTTTCCTAAGGCAATTTTAATCATTTGTTCTCCTGCCCCTCTCAAATTACTGTTTTAGTAATTCAGCCTTCATTCTCAATTTAACAATTAAGTCTGTAAGGAATCAATAAGTCTGCAACTAATTTTTTTTCCATTTTTTGCACACTTTTCCATAATGCAACTGCAGTGCTCTTTGTCTTTAGCAAACACAACATTGAATATTAATCCTGGATAGCTCACTCCAACACCGCCTTATTTTTTTTATTTTTATTTTTATTTTTATTTTTTTTGAGTTGAAGTCTCACTCTGTCGCCCAGACTGGAGTGCAGTGGCCGCTCCCGGCCACCGCAGCCTCAACCCGCTGGGCTCCGGGGATCCTTCCTCCTCAGCCTTTCAAGTAGCAGGAATTACAGGCATGCGCTACCACGCCCGGCTGATTTTTTGATTTATTGTAGAGATGAGGTCTCGCTGCCCAGGCGGGTCTCGAACCCGCGGGCTCAGGCAATCCACTCACCCCAGCCTCCCAAAGGCGCGGGATTACAGGCTGAGCCACCGAGCCCGGCCCAACACCGCCTTATTAAAGAAAAGGAAGTTAAGATGAAGATTTCACCCAGAAAATTATTCATTCACTGAGTATTTACTCACCACACTCTGCATGTCAGGCATTGTTATATGTCTTCAAGTCAAATTCCCAGGCCTTGTTTAGTACAATTTATTATGGACAAAACTCGAATTAATGGCAGAAGTGAAGCGGATTACAATTTTGCAGTATAGCTATGTTATTGATCATGCATATATCAATCAATAATATTTAGTAATATTAATAATAAGGGTAATTAAAACATATATACTTGTTTTTCCTAAAAATCTTGCTATGCATTTTATATGTATTAGCTCATTCCATGGTTAAAACAGCCCTATGAAATAGCTTCTTTATTTACCCAGTTGTTAAGCTGAAAGGATTGAGGTTTACATTGCATTTTCATATGATAACACAGTTTTGAGAGGCAAATCAATAATTAGAACATGAGCTGCTTGACTATGTAGTTTATACATTTAAACACTACTACTACCCCTTGAAAATACTTCTTTTAATGAGTTGTTACAGGCCACTAAATTTTCTGTTCTTCTGTAGTAACATTTTATGAATAAATAATAAGTAAGTGACAAAACATTTTCAGTCTTCTTTTTTGCTAGCAAGTATTGCAATTAAAATAAAGCATATCAGTTTCATAAGATAATTGAAAATGAATGTTTTCCTTTTGGGGAGAAATATTTCAAACTGTTTACCATTAAGAAAAATAAAAACATATTCAATAGGCTGAGTGCTGTTAAGTGAAATATTGAATATTCCCTTACAATTTAGATTCTAAGTGTGACCAGTAGCACTGTGCACAATTCAGGAATAAAATATCTAGCCTGAGAAAACTTAATGTGTTTTTTGTAAATCAGGAGGGACAAATACATGTCAACAATGGTATTATGACCAAATACAATATCATTGGATCATTAATGATGGAGAATAAAGAGCAACATAAATTTCTGACTCCCGGATTTTTCTCTTGACATATATTTTAGGTCACTACACAAAGTAAGCATTTTAGAGATAAAAAGTCTTTGACATTTACAGTAAGATATTATTTTAATTTGATTAGTGATTTGTTAAATATACACAACTATCCTGCATCTATCTTCCAATTGAAAAGACAAATAGAAACAAAATGCAGTTCATTTTCATTGATTTTAAACTAATTATATTATCTCTACTTGATTAAATAGAAAAAGAGTTCTAAAAATTTCTTTCTCAGTTGCTAAGCTCAAGATAATTAGAATATTTTAAATATTTTATCAAATACAACATTGAATGTTAATCCTAGACACCCCACTCCAACACTACCTTTTTAAATAAAAGGAAATTAAGACCCAGATTTCACCCAGAAAATTATTCATTCAATAAATATTTACTGATTACCCACTGCAGGTCAGGCAATGTTATATGTCATCAAGACAAATTCCGAGGCCTTGCTGAATATAATGTATAATGGACAAAACTTGAATTAATTGCAGAACTGAAGCAGATTATAATTTTGTACTCTTTTCAGTAAAAAGAAATAAAAAAAATTTTAAATGGTGACTATCTTTGAATCAATGTAGTTTAGTCTTTAAGAAAATTACATATTAACAAGTAGTTTAAAATACTTTACTAATAATAAGTACTGAGCTTAATATTAAAACCAAATGCTACATTCTGGGTGGATCTGACTAGCCATATTTATTTATGCATGTATGTATTAATTTAAGACTTATTTAGCAAAAGTTTAGAAATGAATTGTCTATTAGTGTTTTTATTTTTGTTGATTACATTATTTATTAAAGTACTTCATCAATTACATTATAAAGAATGCAATTTGAAGATGCATAAATGTTTCAATAAATAAATAACTAAAATGTAAGTACATGCTAACAGTCATGACATGTGAAGTGAAGGGAGTGTCCATTTCCAGTATCAGTCATAGTAAGATGAATAAATACTAATTGTATTACCATGATATCAAACCAAACAACAAAATAAATAGTAATGGTTACAGAGAAGGTGTAAAAATAAACCCCACCTCCATAAGGTCATTTTACAGGAATTTATTGCAAATAAAAAGGAGAAAATGACTAATAATTCAAAATCATCATTAGAAACTGAAGCCCTCACCCTCTTCTAGATTTCATTTTCCTTGAATAGGGGTCCTGAAGATTTTTGGAAGAGCAGTGAAAACAGCAATAACAATTACAAGACATTTTAAAAGTTAGAATCAGTCCTTTGGACATGACTAATTTTATTTAATAAAAGAATACTTCTATGCAGCACTGTAACCTAAGCAATAGATGAATAGTGATATGCCTTAGTTGCTGAGGCTAGGGGACTAATGAGTGGTTTTATAAATGAAGTTTCATGTTCTCTTCATTTGATTCAGTGTGGAGATGGATTGGTCAATTTGCAGAAACTCAGATTTTAACTGGAAGTTTTCTTCCTATCAAAAGAACATGACTCAAATATTTCTCTGACAGTCACAGAGGAGAAGGACCACAGAATGTTGCACAAAGAAGATTAGAATGCACTCAGGGCAGAGGGTCAGGCAGTAAGCAACAGCACATCAGAAACGGAAAGAAAAGAAAATGCCCAGTAATAATTATTCATAAGTAATTTGCAAGTATGTTGAATGAAAGAAATCCCTTGACAATTTATAAAGAAGATACTAAAAATGAACTTTCTGCAAGCATAAGAGCAGATGTAGAGAGTGTAATCTCTTTTACAAAACTAAACTCCTATCATAGACTTCTATGAAAGAAGCACTTTTTTGAAGTGATTTCAAAAAAAGGAATTAGTAGTTATTGAGTACATTTTCCAGGAATCATGAGAAAAAATTTTAATAATTCAATGATTTTATTGAATATCAGCTATGACTAGGTCCCTTTGATGCTGGGGATACAGCAATAAATCGAAAGACTGAAATCTTTGCCTTCATACATTCATACGGGAGAAGGAAGATTACATAGAAATAAATAAGAAACAATTTCTTGATGGTAATAAATTCTGCAGAGTAAAATAATGTGGAAAAGGAGAGAGCATAGATGCTTTGCATATGGTAGTACATATTTTAACAGTTTGAATGTATGAAACATAAGTATACCTGCAGGTTGAGAGAAGAGTGAGTATACATTCTTAAGGCAGGCAGATGCCCGACATGATCATAGAACAGCAAAAAAGGCCAGTGTGGCTGGACCAGAAAGATCCAGAGGTAGAAAGATAGGAGATGTTGTCAGATGGGCAGTAGCAGAGTTCAGATCATTTAGTGCTAAACAATTCAATGTCTTCCATTGCAAAAGTAAGTTAAAATAGAATAAAAATACAATAAAAATACAGTTGAACTTTAACAACATGAATTTGAACAGTATGGGCTCTCTTATAAACTGCTTTTTAAAAAACCAAATACAGATGAAAATACAGTATTGGAAGCATGCAAAAATCTGCATAAATGGAGTGCTGACTTTTCCTATAGGGGAAATCTGCAGGGTTGACTGCAGAAATGGAGTATGTGCAGATTTGCTTACATGCAGATGGTCCTCAACAATCCCCCGCATATACTGAGGGATGACTGTATAGTAGCTTGGTATAAAAAAAAAGGATTATTTTGGTGTTTACTAAAAATATTCCATCTTTCTGAAAGCATACATAGATTCATGTATACAATCTGTCTCTCCTTGTTCTTAAAAAATAATCTATTACTTTGGATAAAAATTACTGACAATTGAGATATGGCCATCAATTAAACCTCACAATCTGCATATGAAGTGTTAAGACATTTACATATATTTTAATTTTATTTTTTCTTTTCAAATATTCTTATGACTTTTATTTTCAAGTTTTAAAAATCTATTCAAATTAGTATATTCTTCCAGAATGAATAGTTTTTTGTTTTGTTTTGTGAAAACATTAGAACTAGGGGCAATAATGATGTTAATCTATATTCTACTAGATGACTATTTTCCATATTCTTCTCTCACCTGCCTTATAAAGTCATAAACTGGTAACCTTATATCCTACTTCACTAAAAATCTGAAACAATCCAAAAGATATTTCCATAAAAATCACATCATTCTATTTACAAACCTGCCAGCTTCTATCTGAAGTCACTCATTCCATAAGCGCTTTATGTCTTTTCCCAATCTTTATGTCTTTTATGGTCCTTTATTTCTTTTCCAGATCCAGGACATCATCCCAACTCTTCTCCTTTTCTTCTATATCATGTTTTTCCATTTTCTAAATTCATATTAATCATAGATCAGAATTGTTCTTGTTTCTCTGATCTTTATACAAGAAAAACTTCTTTCAATTTTGTTTCTCCCACTAACTACTATTCCATTTCTCTACCCCATTTTGCAGCAAATTTTCTTAAATAGATAGCCAACACTCTGTGTTTCCAATTCTTCACCTCTCATCCTCTCTTAAAACTACCTTCAGTAACTTCCCTCCCTACAAGTCCATGGAAACTGCTGTTGTAATGAACGTCGATGTCTTTCATCTTGCAAGATTCAATGATAAGTTGTTTGTCCTTGTCTTATTGCCCTAATACAGAATTTAACTTGTTAACTAGTCACTCGTTTTTGATAAACCTTTTTCACTTGGCTTCCAGGGCACTATGACCTCTTGGTTTTTCTGCTACCTCACTGGTCTCTCCTTCTCTTTTCTACTTTAATATTAGAGTGCCCCATTTCAGCCCTTAGTCTTGTTTTTGTTCCCTACTTAAACTCACTTCCTAAGCAATCTCATCATTTTATCCTTTAAATAGCATTCATATGCTGAATAACCTCCAGATTTATGTCTTTATTCCAAATGTCTCTCCTAACTCCTATTCAACTGCTTAGTTAATGGCTTGACAAGGAAAAAGCTAAAGTGTGTCTCATAGAAAAACTGGATGTGAATTAGAGACAAATGGTGGAAAAAAGGATAGAGGAAACAATATCAGCATGTTGCAAAGTTGGGAGTCATTGGGTACTACCCAAATTTGTTGGAACCTTAGACTAGGTCTTAAATATGCATTCTGAAGTCTTGAAGCTAGCCATAGAAACATAAAGAAATAAATACATAAAACATTAAGAGGATATAAGAAGACAATGCGAGAGATTCTATTTTTTCTATATTTGACATATTAATGTATTATCTAAAAATAGATAAAAAATAGTGGTATACATTTATTATCTGGAGTTATTTAGGTAACAACCCCCAAAAGACTGAAATCACAACAGTTTATAAATATTCCCTGCACTGTAAAAAGAAAAGATTATTTCTCTTTTCCTAAGTTCATCCAGTATTTATCACCATGTGTATTTATTCCTTGATACAATTGATAAAATAAAATTGTTTGATAAAATTACATTTAAATATAAATATTTAAGTATTGTATCCAAAAAACTAGACATATTGATATACTTAGGTTGGAAAATGGGACAGGGAAGATAAATGAGAAGTAATATAATGTCCTAATCCCATAACTTGCTGACACCAAAAGATATTCCCAAACTTTGATAAATCAATGGTAAACAAAAATGTGGGCATATGAGCTATAATGATATTAAAATATTGGAAAAATGAAAAATGATAACATCTGTTACTTTGGGGCAAAGGGTTGGAGATGAATAGGTGATACAGGTATTTTCTTGTTTAATTTTTATTTTGTATGATGTATGTATTACTTTTATAATTAAAATGATTTATTTTTACAAAGAAGGACTAAATACAAATTAAAGTAAAACAATTTAATGGAGGCATATATTTCCCGTCCTAATTTCTGGAAAGAATGAACTTAATTGTGTGCCAGGATCATGGTTGATAATTAGGTAATGTTTTTAAGTGAAATTGAATTAGATTGAGAAGAAAAGGACTCATTGTAAATATGTGGAAAAAGTAGCAGAAATAGCTCAAGAGCCTTTATATACTAATAATTCTTCCTGAATATCTAACATGTCTTAAATGATTTTAAAAACGACCTTTTCATGGAAAGAACAACAACGGTGCTTTAGAGGAGATCTATATAGAGTGTGAGTAGAGCTGTTAAATTGCTGTTAGGAGTTATCATAGGAAATGCCTGTACAAAGTCCACACATTGTCAACTTTGTGCAGTACCAGCAGAGTTTCTTCATTATATGTCTGAGGAGTTTTAAGGACAATGAGCCTTAGAGTTCCATTCCCTATCCCAACTTTCTTTGTGCTTACATGACATCTAGTTTTTAACTGACTGAATCGTTTATGCCTTTGTGGTCTTCATGAAAAAAAAAAGAAATGAATATAAGTTGCCAAAATTTATCTTGAAATATTAAAGGAGTTTGGGATGGAAGAATGGGGCTGTGTGGCTGGAGAAAGACTGAATAGGAGAAAAGTGTGATGAATAATGCAAGGTGCACACGCAGAAAGCACAGCAAGCTTGATCGAAAGCTGTTAGAAAGTAGGCCAAACTTGAGCAATGGGAAGTATACATCCCAGTATTTTACAGATTATATAAAAATCAAAGCTCCTTTGTTCAGGATATTATACAGAGCAAAGAAGTTGAGGGACCTGATTCAAAAAGGGGAAAAGAAACTGCTGAACAGAGCTGTAAGTCAGTATGTAATCAACTCTGGTCTCCCTCTCTCATGGTAACAACTGTTATATTAGTGAAGATAAAAGTCATGTGAGGTCTCCTTTCAAAATACACGAATCTCAATTTTTTCTAAAAGATGGGGAGAAACTGAGGTTTTAGAGATGTGAAGTATGTTAAGAGGTGAAACCAAACCTTGATTTAGAGAAAGCCATCAAAACTTTTATTTTTCTCAAAGCAGCTATCTCAAGTAATTGAGATAGGAGAAAATATAGTACTCACCTCTGTGTTAGAAAAGGTTCTAACAGGAAAACCGAAACTTATTTGTCATTTAGACAAGAAGGATTAATGTAAGAAATTAGATGTTTGCAAGCCAGCGAAGAGTTGCAAGAGCGATATAGGGCAAGGAAGTGACTTTCAGCATTGAGGAAATCAAGAAGTTCCAAGAATCATTGAGAATTTGCTGTTGATAATTTCAGCTGCATATAACCTCAGGGTAGGCAATTTGCAGGGCAAAGTCCCTGAAACTTTGTGCAAGACCACATTATCTGCCATTCGATGAAGCTCCTAAACCTGTCTTTCCTGTTGAGGAACAAGAGGAGGTTCTGTTTCCCTTTTGTCTTCAAATTCTCACGAGTGCTTCTCATTGGAGAAATTCCTACTGATCTCTGCTGGAAGGGCAAACTTTGTATGGATAAAAACATGTTTACCTTCTCCCCAAAGGAAGAACACATAATTATCATTAGCTCCCATCACCTAGTTCAGTCACAATCCCTCTTGACATTGTACAACTTAAAGACTGTACTAGACTAAATCATCAACACATGCCTTATATTAAACAGTGTAGGAAGAGGAGAGAAAAGAAGACAAAGAAATTTGTTGCACATACATATACATATATATATCTATATACACACACATATATATAATTTATATATATACACATATATATGCATGTGTATATATACATATGTGTATGTGTATATAGGTATGTGTATATAAATTATGTCCATAACAAAGCAAGAAAGAAAATAATAATAGTTATTCCCTTATTATTATTATTTTCCTGAAACTGATCACAAGATTGTAATTTCATTGAAGGACAATGTTAGCTTCAGTGGAAATGGAATTGCTAAATCTCCTGGTGGAACATTAGCTACCTGAAGAATTAAGATACTAAAACTGCCAGAGACTAAAATTATGGGGATTAGAAACAAAAAACTTATGGAGATTTAGAAACAAATATTAGATGATACATGAGGTACAATATTAGATGCAATATTAGGTGGCAAATCCACTACTAGGTGCCACATCTATTTTTAACATTTGGTTTTCAGGACTTTGTGTTTTGGCCATGTGAAAAATGGGGTAACATATATTGGCCACTTGTTCCAAGTACATACTTAATGCACCTTTTAGAACAACCCATCAAACTTGCAATGAACTGGCTTCTAACAGGTGCTTGGACCAACCCCAGAGTTTTCTCTTTCTCCAATGCCCAAACAATAACAGTAGCAAAACTATATCCAGCTATTCCTCGTAGAAGTATAAGGAAAATTCCCAAGACAAAATTCATTTCCCCATCTGCTTTTCTTTGAAAATAATCAGTTAATAATATAATTGACTTGGGGAGAAGCGGCAAGATAGTGATGGGGCAACCTGGTCTGTGAAGCCCTCTGCAAAGGAAATCTGCAGTGGGTCGCTGACTCTCGCCCTGGGGGGCTGCGGACCCCAACATCACAGCCTGCTCTTCATATGGAGCTCGGCCATTGCCACCACTGGGGCATCGCAATGGACTGGACAGTCACTGCAGTGCAAATGGTGCCGCTGCCACCACCGCCACAACCACCCCCACCGCGGCTGCCACCACTGCCACCGCAGCGGCCTCTGTGACAGCCATGGCACATCGCGCCACCCAGGCCCGAGGCGATCCACTTCAAACCCCTTCAGGGAGGATCTGCTGGGATCACTGCCACCTCTCCTGTGATCGAGACGTCCTGCCCGCCTGCTGTGGGTCTCCTGTTGTTGGCCCTGAGGCAGGCAGCCATCTTGCTCCTGTCCGGCCCCACCCCCTCTGGGGCGAGCAGCTGAGATAGCACCACCTTCTGGCGATTCAAGGTAACAACACCGAAACGGGGGAAACAAGCTTGATAAAGACATAGACCAGAGTGCTGAACAGAGGGTAATCTGAACTGTCCTTCACAGCAGACCAGGGGCAACAGATCCTAACTGCAAACTAATTTACCAGCTTGAAAAGAAAACTAGAAATCAGAACTGAAAGGACACTAGACTTAAACGAAATGTCTCAGAGTGTGCTTCACTGATTCTGTTAGTTTAATGACTTAATTCTATCCCTACTGTATTGTTCCCTTATTTCTTTTTTCCTTTTCTTCTCTTTTCTTCTCTCTGTAAGTCATATCTTTGTATAGAGGAACAGCACACTAATAAGGTGGTTGGTTAGCTTGTATGTTAGCATCACTATATGTTTTATTTTTATTTTTTATTTTTTGTATGAGAGTTGGCTTGTCTGTAGCTGTGGTCTATTGTTTTAATCTGTTTCAGTATAGGCCTCTCTATTTGTTGGCACACTCGTTTGTTTTCCCCCTTACTTCTCTATCTCTCCACTCCCCTCTCCAACCCACTATCTGCTCCATTCTCTCCCCTCTGCTAACCACATTTTATTTCAGGGAGTAAACCTACAGCCCCACTGCACGGACAGATTCCAGGGCAGTGGGAAGTGGGTTCCACATTATCCACACGCCTGTCAGTGAATACCAGGACCTGCAGATAGATTTTGAATCATAGCTCCCCCCTTAAGTAAATCTCAAAACTGCAAAAAGGACTACCTCCAACTTACAGTGCAACTCCAGAATTGAACAAAGTAAGAGGGCATACATAAAGAGTAGGAGATTGAACAAACAGAAGTAAAACCAATCCCTTTACCCCTGAATAACAGAATTAAAGAAGATGGTGACGTGGAGGGAAGGAAAAAGTAGGGAGGGGGAAAAACCGCACAAATGAAGAAAAACCAAAAGAAGAATATAGGTCTCACACAGAACCCTGGGAAATCAGACACTGAGAAAACAGATTCTGGAACACAAACAATGAAGAGCCCCCAGAATGACTGGTTACATGCAACAAACCCAGACATCAAGACATTAATGGAGAGAATTAAAAAAAAATTGAGGAGAGACAAGAGGAAAATAGGAAGGAGCTGATGTCAGAAATGACAGCAGTAAAGAATACTGTGATGGAAATGGAAAACAGACTAATAAGCATGGAAAGCAGAATCAGCCAAGCAGAAGAAAGAATCTCAGAGCTCGAAGACCAAAACACAGAACTAACCCAAACTGTCAAAAGCATAGAAAAGAAGCTCAAAAAGACAGAACAAAACCTGCAAGAGACGAGAGATCACTTCAAGAGACCAAAACTAAGAGTAATAGGGCTTCCTGAGGCAGAGAGAGAAACAGAATCCACACTAGAACAAACATTTCATGAAATCATTCAAGAAAACTTCCCTCATCTCATTAAGGATGAAAAAATTCAAACACAAGAGATTCAGAGAAACCCTGCAAGACAACAAATGAGAAGACCAGCTTCCAGACACATAATAATTCGCCTAAACAAAGTAGCTATAAAAGGAAAAATCCTAAAGGCAGCAAGAGAAAAAGGCCAGACTACCTACCAGGGAAAACCAATTAGAATAGCAGCAGATTTATCCACAGAAACCCTTCAGGCCAGGAGAGCCTGGAGCCCTATCTTCAAAGTTCTAAAAGAGAAACAATTTCAACCAAGAATAACCTACCCAGCCAAACTAAGCTTCATTAGTGAGGGAGAATTGAAATCTTTTCCAGATATCCAATCCCTAAGAACCTACGCTGCCACCAGACCACCTCTACAAGAAACACTTAAGAAAGTACTGAACACAGAAGAAAAAGAAAAAAGAACAACAGCATTCTTCACAAGAGTACAGGCAAAAGATTAAAAACATGCATGAGCCAACTCCAAAACCCAAAGAAAGACAACAAACAAACAGGAACAACTCTGTAAGAACCTTATGACAGGGATCAACTCTTGCATTTCAATTATTAGCCTAAATGTGAATGGACTAAATGCACCACTGAAAAGACAGAATGGCAAAATAGATAAAATATCATCAGGCAACAATCTATTACCTTCAAGAGACTCACCTCACTAAAAAGGACACCCACAGACTCAAAGTAAGAGGATGGGAAACAAACTTTCAGGCAAATGGAATACAAAAGAAAGGGGGAGTAGCGATCTTAATCTCAGATAGAATATCCTTCAAGCTATTAAAAATCAAAAAAGATACAGAAGGCCACTACATAATGATAAAAGGCTCAATCCATCAACAAGAAATATCTATCCTAAACATATATGCACCCAATATAGGTGCGCCAACTTTCATAAAGCAACTTCTTGGAAAACTAAAGAAAGATATTGACTCTAACACTATCATAACTGGGGACTTTAATACCCCACTCACAACCCTAGACAGATCATCAGGACAAAAAATCAGCAAGGAGATTCAGAACCTCAATGTGACTTTGGACCAAATGGACTTAATTGATACCTACAGAACACTCCATCCAAAGACCACAGAATACATGTTTTACTCATCACCATATGGAACATATTCTAAGATCGACCACATACTCGTCCATAAATCAAGCATAAGCAAATTTAAAAGGACCGAAATTCTACCATGCACCTTCTCGCACCACAGTGGAATAAAAATAAACATTGACACCAACAAAGTCCCCCCAAAACCACAAAGGCATGAACACTAAACAGCATAATACTAAACAACTCCTGGGTCAATGACAAAATCAAAACAGAGATCAAAAGATACCTGGAAACAAATGAAAATGAAGAAACATCCTACCAAAATCTCTGGGATGCCCTGAAAGCTGTAGTAAGAGGGGAATTTATATCCCTACAAACACACATGAAGAAAATGGAAGAAACAAAAATTCACAACCTAACAAGCCACCTAAAGAAGCTGGAAAAGCAAGACCACAAAAACCCTAATTTCAGAAGAAGAATCCAGATCACCAAAATAAAAGCCCAAATCCAGGATATAGAAGACAAAAAGTTAATACAAAATATCAGTGAAACAAAAAGCTGGTTCTTCAAAAGGATAAACAAGATCGCTGGTCCCCTAGCTAGACTGACCAAGAAAAAATGAGAAAAAAACCAAATAAGCACAATCAGAAACACAAAAGATGAAGTCACATCTGACCCTGAAGAAATACAAAAGATCATTAGAGACTACTACGTACACTTGTATGGAAACAAACTTGAAAATCTTAAGGAAATGGAGGACTTTCTGACATCACACAACCTACCTAGGTTAGAACAAGAAGAAATTTAGACCCTAAATAGACCAATAACAATCAAGGAAATCGACTACGTAATAAGAAAACTTCCTACAAAAAAAAGCCCTGGTCCAGATGGCTTTCCAGCAGAATTCTACAAGACATTTAAGGAGGAGCTGATACCAATCCTACTGAAGGTATTCCAGGTGATTGAAAAAGATGGAACTCTCCCCAAATCATTTTACGAAGCAAACATCACATTGATACCCAAACCAGGTAAAGATCCAACAAAGAAAGAGAACTACAGGCCAATATCTTTGATGAACATAGATGCTAAAATTCTCAACAAGATCCTAGCAAACCGGATTCAGCAATACATCTTAAAAATCATCCACCATGACCAAGTAGGCTTCATTCCTGGGATGCAAGGCTGGTTCAACATTCGTAAAACCATAAATGTAATTAAATACATCAACAGATGTCAAAACAAAAACCACATGATTATATCATTAGATGCAGAAAAAACTTTTGATAAAATCCAGCACCGCTTCTTGATAAAAACCCTTGAACATCTAGGCATACGGGGAACATACCTCAAAATAGTAAAAGCCATCTATGAGAAACCCACAGCCAGCATACTCCTAAATGGACAAAAATTGGAACCAATTCCTCTGAAAACTGGAACTAGACAAGGATACCCACTCTCACCCTTCCTGTTCAACATAGTATTGCAAGTCCTGGCTAGAGCAATCAGAGAAGAGGAGACAATAAGAGGTATTCAAATAGGAAAAGAGGAAGTCAAGTTATCTCTCTATGCAGATGATATGATTGTGTACCTTGAAAACCCAAGAGAATCTGTCAAAAGCCTCCTTACATTGATAAAGGCCTTTGGCAAAGTCTCAGGATACAAAATAAATGTACAAAAGACAATCGCATTTCTCTACACCAATAATAAACAAACTGAAACCCAAATAAAAAACACAATTCCATTCACAATAGCCACAAAAAAAATGAAATACCTTGGCATCTTCCTAACCAGAGACGTGAAAGACCTTTACAAGGAAAACTACAAAACACTGCTCAAAGAAATCAAAGCTGACATGAACAAGTGGAAAAATATCCCATGCTCATGGATTGGAAGAATCAACATTGTGAAGATGTCCATCTTACCTAAGGCAATCTACAAATTCAATGCAATACCCATTAAATTACCAACAACATTCTTCTCAGACCTAGAAAAAAACAACACAGGAATTCATATGGAAACACAAACATCCAAGAATAACCAGAACAATCCTTAGCAAAAAAAAAACAAAGCAGATGGTATCACAATACCAGACTTCAAACTTTACTATAAAGCTACAATCATCAAAATAGCTTGGTATTGGTACAGGAACAGGTATATGGATCAATGGAATAGAATTGAGATTCCAGAAGCAAAACCTCAATTTCTCAACCAACTCATCTTCGACAAAGCCCCCACCACCTACCACTGGGGAGAGGAGAACCTATTCAGTAAATGTTGCTGGGAAAATTGGCTGACCACATGCAGAAGATTGAAACAGGACCCTTATCTATCCCCATGCACAAAGGTTAACTCCAAATGGATCAGAGACCTAAATGTAAAACCTCAAATCATAAGAACCTTAGAAAAGGAAGGAAATACCCTCATGGAAATAGGAACTGGCATCCAATTCCTGAACAAAACCTGAAACCCACAGGTCATAAGAGAGAAGATAGACAAGTGGGACCTTATTAAACTGACAAGCTTTTGCAAAGCTAAAGAAACCATCAAGAGAGCAGGGAGACAGCCTACAGACTGGGAAAAAGTATTTGCCAACTCTAGGTCTGATAAAGGCTTAACATCCTGAATCTACAAGGAACTGAAACGTACTGAAAAGAAGAAAACAAACAACTCCATTATAAAATGGGCAAAAGATATGAACAGACACTTCACAAAAGAAGACATCTGAGTAGCCAACAAACACATGAAGAAATGCTCAACCTCACTAATCATCAGGGAGATGCAAATCAAAACCACACTGAGATACCACCTAACTCCAGTCAGAATGGCAATTATCAACAACTCAAAAAATAACAGCTGCTGGAGAGGGTGTGGTGAAAAGGGAACACTTCTACATTGTTGGTGGGAGTGTAAACTAGTGCAACCTCTGTGGAAAGCAGTGTGGCAATTCCTAAAAGCTCTAAAAATCGACCTTCCATAGGACCCTGCAATCCCCCTACTGGGAATACATCCTGAAGAACTCAAATCACTCTATTAAAAAGATACCTGCACACATATGTTTATCGCAGCTTTGTTCATAATAGCAAGAACCTGGAAACAACCATGCTGCCCATCAAAAGAGGACTGGATTAAAAATATGTGGTACATATATATGATGGAATACTACGCAGCCATAAAAAAAGAACAAAATCATGAAATTCGCAGCAACCTGGATGGAACTAGAGTCTATAATACTGAGTGACCTCTCACAGAAACAAAGATCCGAGTATCACATGTTCTCACTCATATAATGGACCTTGAACATCCAATGTAATACTATAAGAAAATGACTGACGGTACTGGGAAACTATGGGGGGGGAGAGGGATGGGATTAACAGTAGCAAATATCTGGCTGGGGATGGGAAAACACCTCTTATCAACAGGGTGCCTGAATGAAACGTAATTGTACACCTAACCCTTAACTGTGCCCCACAAAACCATAATAAAAAATATTGATTAATAAAAAATAAATAAATAAAACAATTAAATAAAAAAGATAATTGACTTGAAACCATGTCCTGAGCTGTATATATGCTACATTGTTACATTATAATGCAAAACTTTGTTATGAATTCAGGAAAGAATGCCTTGAAGCTTTTTTTTTTTTTTTTAAGTTTACTTTTCGGAAGCATCTTTTACTTTTACCTCCTACATTAAAAAGCCTTAACAAGTTTTTCAACTTAAAAAATTCGGCAATATTTTAATACATCAACACAATGGACAATAATGAAAAACACTTGTCTATGGAAAGTTTTTTGTTAGTGTCTAAATAATATTTTTGTTTGTTTTTTTCCATCAAAGTTTCAGAAATAATGCTTGACTTAAAGAGATTATTACAGAAGAAGAACTTGTTACTTCACATGCACATAATTCTTGTGGAAATATATATGTTTCCAAATATATGCACATATAAACATATATATTACATATAACATTCAAAAACGAAGGAACAATTTTATTTCTGTATGCTTATCTACAGCATATAAGAAATCTTTTGTATTATCTTACTTTGTTATTTTTAGTGAACAAATTTATGAACAGAAGTTCTCATCGTCAATATGGGATAATTATTTCATCTTAATTATTCTTTGAGATGCACCTACACAAATAAGAGATTTTCTGTATCTGCCTGTCTCTTAGTTGTGGGGAGAGCAGCTTGCCCCGTGACCTCTTTTTTCTGATGGCTCTAAGATGAGCTGTTGATTTTGCTTATTCAATTTTTTTCTTGTTGTGTGCAGAGGGAAGGTGATTTCCAAGCTTCTTACATGTCAGACCAGAGATCTGTATCCTCTTAATAGAGAATTTTCAACACTGACTCCACTGTATCTAAGAATTTACATAACTTTTAAAGTGCAATGTGCAAATTAAAAAATATTCTTAGCATAAAATTACTTCACCACATTCCTAATATAAACTATGTCACAAATTATTGTTAAGGCCTGGCAGAATATAGTTAACGTTAAGCCTTTGGTCCAGTCTTGACATGAGTCTGGTCTGTGCAGGCTCAATTTCTTATCATTCATTTTAAGTGAGTAACTGTCCAACTAGAAAAACTGACCATTTGGGAACTAAATTGTGAAATACAAGCTTTGAAGTTACACCATTTTAATTCAAGTCCTCGCTGTTTAATTATTAACAGTAAGGTATTTGACAAGTGACTTAAACTATCTAAGCCTCATTTCCTCATATGCTAAACAGAAAAAGAATAATAATTCCTATCTCATAGGACAATTGTAAAGTTTAAAAGAGATAGTGTACATGAATCTTTTAACAAGGTAACTCACACATGGATAGTGCTTGATAAATACTAGTTTTTAATGGATGTAGTATTTATTTTATTAACAAATTTAACAAACTTTGGATTTACATTTGTAAGATTTAGCAATGAACGTGAAATATAATTTTATTTCTCATTTGTATTTGTGTTGAGCCAGAATTGTATACATGGTTTGTGAAATTATTATATAAAATAATAATTCAAAGGCATGACTTAATTTTATCACTCTGGAAAAAGAATTTTTTTTTCTGAAAATAATGCAGATTTCTATCAGGGTAGTACTATTCTTAGGTTTATATTTTTGCTTTATTCCATTACACAAACTTTGGTTTAATTAAGGTAAGTGATCAAAGGCCTAAATATACAACTGAAGAAATTAATCACAATCTCTGTTGGTTCTGATTTTCAAGGAAGGAGGACAGAATCAATGAAGTAAACAGCTGTGAGATAAAGGATGCTCTGCCCATCACATTACATCACACAGATATCACATGTCTTTTTGATGACCCAACTTGATAAAAATTCTCTCTACTACAGAAGGGCTAGCAATAGCTTCATTATAATGAATTATAACATGTTTCATCAAAATTCTCTACTAGGGTCAGAACTCAGGCTTTAAAAAAGGTGAAAGATTTATGCAATCTGAAGAAAAACGGGAAAGTAGAATTCAGGCTTTAGACTAATAAAGCCGCAGCAGTGAATTCATAAAATTTGCATTGCATTAATTTATATAGAAATTATTTTTCAAATTCCATTTGGTTCCTACTACGATTAGGATCTCTTTTGGCAGTATTTAAAGAGTAACTGCTAAATAGCAATTGCATGTAGTGATAAAACATAATACAGTGATAGAATACCCATTCTGTACTTGATTAATATATAGAATACCATTCAATTTGAAAACTACAAATTAATTTTATTTTTGAACTATTATTGTAAAATGTGCTATATGCTCAGCCCCTTAATGATATTTCTGCTATTCACTGTAATTTTCTTTGTCAGAATAAAATCTTGACTGAAAGAAATCCTACTTTTTAGCAAGATTGTGTCTTATAGTAATAATTACCATTCTTGGAATACTAGCTATTATTTATTTAGTGCTGTATATATAAGGCAGTTTTCTAAGTGTTTTAAATGTGCTCCTTTCCACAATGCTATGAGACACTGTTAACCATACATTGCAAGTAAGGAAACAGGCAAAGTAAGTAACTTTTCAAGGTCATAATGCTATAAGTCTTGAAATCCAAATAAAAAACAAGGCCATCTGATTCCAGTGGTTAAAGTCTTAGCCATTACATTAACTATTTTCCCAAAAATAATGCCCCACCCTCCCAAGATACTATTCTATCATCAATTTTGTTAAAATTTCTTAGAATAAGATATTGTTACAAATAACAAACATATAGTATACAGACTTTAGGTCAAAACTTTCAGGAGTAAAACTTCTTTATCTAGCAAAGATAGATGAATTAATGTGTTCCTTTTAGTCTTTAAGAGCAGTCATTGATAGGGGCTAGGAGAGTGGGGAGGAATAAGCTTCTCACGTCCCTTAGTGAGGATGGACTGAGGTGACTTCAGATAGTATTTCAGTTATTTGTTAGGAAAACATGAAACATGTCAGTTTTCATTTTTATCTCTTTGTTTACCCTTCACACTCAACCTAAACGTCAAATTATCAATAACTAAAAGGCTTACTCCATAACTTCTGTCAAAAGTTAATACAGTGAGTAGGGTGTGATGATTCACACCTGTAAGCCCAGCATTTTGGGAGACCGAGGTGAGAGGAGTGCCGGTTGAGCCCAGGAGTTTGAGACCAGCCTGAGCAGCATGCTAAGACCTTATTTTTACCAAAAATAAAAAATAAAATTAGCAAGGCACTGTGGTGCATGCCATAGTTCCAGCTACTGGGGAGGCAGAGGCAGAAGAATCACTTGAGCCCTGGAGGTTGAGGCTGCAACTAGCCATTGTCACTGTTATGCCACTGCACTCTCCAGTCTGGACTACAGAATGAGCATTTGACTTAAAAAAAAAATGGGAGAGAGAGAGAGAGGAAAATGATTTTAAATATTTGCTAATGGAAATTGAAGCTCATTAACAGTGCATATTGCATTGCTTTGGGGTCACACCAGGCATAAAAATATTCTCATTGTTACATTTCCTATGAAATTCAATGAGTTTTACAATTTGTAGTCAAAGGTTTTTTAATTTTTGTTATACTCATTTTCACCAAAATATCCAGCATCAATTTTCAACTTAGAGTAGATCAGTACTACTCTTTTAGGGAAATGGCTTAGCAGATTCATAAGAGTACTCTAATTCTAATGTGTTCTGGTTTCAGTTAAAGCCTTGTGGGTCATTGCCAATAATATGTTTCTCGACAAACCTCTTCTTTTTAAATCCACAGTACAGAACAGTTTTTCTCTTTGTGAAAATGTGATTATTTAAATATACTTCCCAAAGTTGTGCCCTCTGCACATGGTCGTTGCTACTACAGAAATGTTCATAAGAAGAAAGGGGAGGATGGATTAAGAGGTCACCCAGATCCTTTTCTAAAGAAGCAGGTGCAATTTCTGTTTCAATTTACCATGGGACTCCTTCAAATTATCTTGTCGATTTTTCTAATTTATTTATGAACATAGAGCCAACTCGAGATTTATTTACTGGTGGGATCATGCCATAGTTTCATTTATTTTTCATTAAACATGCTGCTGAATAGAAATGTCTCAATCACTCAGTAAAAAAGACCACCAATGGAATTCTTAAATAAATTGATTTTTGGTTTGGCTGGAAACATATTGCTAAGTGAATATTTCAATATTACAAGTATGTTGGAAAAACACATACAAATATACATTTTTATAAGATTATATAATTTTATTTATATAATTATATAAATTTACATAAAGCATATTTCCATTTCCACATTGCTGAGCTAATTTAGTTTCTTTTTAATTTTACTGTATGACCCACAATATTTTGGTTTTAAAGTAAGCTACTGAGATCTATGCCAGAGATAAAATCTCCTGGAAATATTTTCATCATGAGTGTTGTTTCTCTTTTATTTTTCTAGCCAACTGTATATCAAGATGTTGATATTTGCCAAAATTCTGACTCATGTAATTTTGTACAAAAGCAGATTAAAAAATTGCTGATTACATTTACAAAATGAGTTCCTTTAAAAAAATTCTATGTTTCAATTCACTTTTAAAACTACAGTACATAAACATTTTGATTTGACATTTCCATCAGTGAAACATTTTTGTGCATGCACCCTTATTTATTTATTTATAACTTGTAGTACATGTACTACTGTAATAATGCATCATGTTCCATATATGTGTGTGTATGTGTATGTATATATGCACATGGGAGTTATAATCAATGTGACTGGCTTTACTGTATTGCCAAGGGACCCCTATTATACTGACGTCAAATATCTTGAAGGTGGATGTTATAGTTTCTAAAATAAACTAAGTGAACAATAGTGTATTTAGAATTTTTCACATTTAATATGCTCTACCATGTTTGAAAAGTTATATTATTAACCTCAACCTTCTGGCTTAACTTCTGGCAATAAAGGTCATTTAATATAGCTGCTTTGCATAAGTCACCACCAGATGGCATTCTCGTGTCTTTGATCATACACACTGTTTCTGAACTAATAAGTGAAGTCCTGGTTTACAAAAATTGATTTGCATTATCTCTTTAATTATGAAAAGGCAGCAGAAGATATGTTACTTCAAGAGACATAAATTCTAGTTTCTTTACCTATTTTGGGCAAACTATTTTATTTCTCAATGTATTTGTATTGTCATGTATAAATAAAGAATATTGAACTAAATGGTTCCATTCAAACATGTATTATCAAACAGCTGTTGTGTTCATGGTACTGTGCAAACGCGATGGTGAACATCAGTGAATTGCCAATGTTTTTCAATAGTTGCAGCTAGAAAATAAATATTCAGTAGCGCTCTTTACTTGACTTCCATTTAATCAAATTGTCAGATTCACTGTTGTTTTTCATTTTCTTGGTAAACACACTGAAAATAAGTTGTAGGCAGATTATAAAGGATCCGATATAGTATACTGAAAAGTTTATACTGTACTATATATTATATTAAATTAACCACAGTAGTTATTATTAATTGTTATTTGACTTTTGGCTGCTTTGTGTAAATGACACAGGAAATTACATGACCAAATTTGTGTTTCATTAAGATAAATTTTAATGAAAAAAACATTCTCTATCCAATGGGATAGAGATATCAAATAGAAGGCTATCGTGATTCAAGTAAGAAATAACAGAAAGACAAATATATGATAAAAAAAACAAAGTCGCTTGAGGCAAGATCAGATGAATAGGAGGGGGGCACGGAAGTCATGCAATTTTTGATCAAAAACTGTTGCAGTAATATGTATTGGTCTCTGGAAAGGATTATGAAACAGAGATGCTTCCCTGATTTTCCCAGCAACACATGAAATTCTTAACTTCTTTTCTTGCCAGCAGTCTCATATCTGGAAAATTCCAATTAAGTCCATTTCTTCTAATTTATAGGTAGCTGAAAATACTGAATTTCCCTAAAGGTTTAAACTGTTTCTATCTTCAAAATGAATTTATTAGTGATCTAACATAATATCTTACTTTTCCTACATGGTTTTTTAAAAGAACCACTTCCAACAGGAGTAATACAAGTGACATTTCAGCAAGTTCTATGCTGTTTAAATGAACTAAGAAATGGAATTTTTAATGTAAAAAAATATCTTTTAGAAATACTTTCATGGCTTCCATTGCTATATTTGCTTACTGGGTGAGATTTAAAGGTTTTATTGAATGAATACAAAAGGAGAACATTTTCAATTATAAGCAAACATTTTTGAATTTCCTATTCCTGATTTTATTAAAATTAACCTACAATTCTTTAAAGCTTTAGTAAAAACACCAAAATTAGAAAAAGACAAATAAACAAATAAAAGCATTTCAAGCACTAAGTTTCAACATCAATGAAAATCACTTAATCCAAGCACTCATGAGGTTACATTTTGATTCAAAGTTATCGAGTCAAACTGGGTGCAGTGGCTCAGCCTGTAATCCCAGGACTTTGGGAGGCTGAGGTGAGAGGATTGCCTGAGCCCGGGAGTTTGAGACCAGCCTGGGCAACTTGGTGAGACCTCATCTCTACAATATATCACAAAAACTAGCCAGGTGTGGTGGCATGTGTCTGTAATTCCAGCTACTTGAAAGGCTGAGGCAGAAGGATGGTCTGAGTCCAGTAGGTCGAGGCTGCGGTAGCCGTGAGCGTGCCACTGCACTTCAGCCTGGCGACAAAAGTAAGACACCAACTCAAAAAAAAAAAAAAGTTATTGAGCCTAATAATACCATACTTCAAAATTAAGTCTGTTTCAAATATTTCTTTAAAATGTACCATGTTTAGGCTCAGTGGAAAATTTGAATGTTGTGCATATGTAGTTCAAAACTTTTCATTTTATTTCTCTTAAAAGTAATGGCTAGGCAGTTACAACTAAATGGTGTATGAAGAGTTTTCATCTTATTGTTAGGTACTAGCAAATATAACTTATTTTTCACACATGTATTTGTTCTTTGATCAAATAAAAAGTGAAAAACATGTTAACACTCTCCCCTTGGCCCCTACTGCCTTGACTTCTGAATTTGTGCCACACTATAGTACTATATACATTTTGATAAACATAAATGGTAGTTACCTGAGGTATTAACATGAGTGAAAGATGATGTATACCATTGCACAATGGCAATTTTTCTAGAAAGATAAACAACAGAATAGTTTTAAAATGGCAGCTTAAAGTGGCAGCTAAAAATAGCAAAACGATATGATGGTTATTTATAACATATGAAAAAAACAATTTTGTGAAATATAGTCAAATTAATGATCTTTTTACCAGTTGAAGGGAAAATCAGTACTGTCAAACTTTCGAACATATTGTCACATATTCTGTATGTTCAAAACAAATAATGTAAAACCTTTGTTGTTAGTATTTAAAAGTTTAAAAGTTAAGATGCCTTCACAAATGAGGTTAGCAAACAATTTTGTGTAGAAGAATCATTTAAACTCTAGAAAGCATAGTGACTGTGCTTGAGTTGATGGGGTATCAGAAGAGGATTACAGATAATATGAAAAGATTATTATATAAAATGAGCAATGAAGAGAGATGTAAAAAGTAGTGTGACTTGTTTAAGAACATTGCCAGATTTATATTTCAAATATTGCTGTGAACAATGGAAAGTATTGTGTTGTGGAGAAAAGGAACTAGATGGGAAACTTCTTAATTGTCAGGCAAGAAATGGTGAGGATTTGAGACACTGGCTGAAAAATATACTAGCAAGGAGATGGATTTGAATTTTAGAAACACATAAGAGCTAGTGGCAGGAGAAATTAGTGAGAGTCAATGTGGGGACTAGAAAGAGTCAGGGGCTTAGGAGGATGCCACAGTGAATCTGATCATTATATAGTCGAATGCGTGAGACTGCATTTTTAAAATCAAGTACCTAAGTCAGGACATTGTTTTTATGCAGTGAAGCAGTGAGTCACTATACTCCACTGTGCAGGAGGTGATTAGATATTGTTTTCAATTTGAGCATCAGGCTAGTTTCCTAACCTAACTTCTACTGCAAGAGTTCAATCTGTTTCTTGATTATTCATTCTTTACATCTCAACAAGCATTTTTCAAAAAGAC